>CM033438.1:21085000-22307500 GCA_019425775.1 Rafetus swinhoei
CTACAGTCTACAATATTCTATCAAAATATGTGGCTCAGAAGTTCTGCAGAGAAATGAAATTTTAGTAAAAATGTTAAATTAAAACAAAGTTGAGTAGACCTCATAATTGCAGTGTCAATGTTTACAAAATACTGTACTTCCTGATTATTATTACTTTCCAAATATTAAATGTGGCCCTGCAGATGCAGAAGTACAGGTCTTTAAATCAGTGTTTCTCAAACTGTGCTCCGTGGAGCCCCAGGGCTCTGAGAGACATCTCCAGGGGCTCCGCAAGCTTGACAAACTGGAAACATTGATAGGTACAACACATACAATCAGTGGACTGCTGGGGCTCCACATAAATTTTTACACATGTAAAGGGCTCTGGAGCCCAAAAAGTTTGAGAACCGCTGCTCTAAACAAAACTTAGATTTAAAATTAAAAAGGCCTATTTTTCAGGTAATTCAAAACTTTATTCTTCCCCTTCAAAGAATCTTAGCTGCAGACAGAGTTAATAGGAAAGAAAACTCTGTTTTGAGCCCCTGCCACTAATAATCCCTATGAAGTCCAAAAAGGTTACTCCTTTGGACTTGTCTCTGGAATGGTTACATCACCACATAAATTCAGTTAACAGGGTACTTAACCCTTTTACTAATGAACACTCTCTCCCCTCTATTTTCCCACACACACTCTCTTACATGGGACATAACATTCATTCAATGGAAATTCATGGAATAAGTATGTTTGGAGGTACTAGACGAATATTTCTAGGGATATATCAAATAATTCAGCAAGACACTAAATGTCAAAGCCAGGAAATATGGAAGCAACTTCAAAAGTTCATAACATTGCTACTGCTCGCCAGGTTGATGTTAGAAAGTTATTAAATTTTTAAAAAGTGTGTGTAAAACTTGAGGAAAAATGTTAATGTAATTTTTAAAAGACAAATATGAAAGTGTTTAACATTCATTCTCACAGTAAACAGCTATTCCTACCATTTGCTGCAGCAAGGAAAGATTTGTTGTTGCCACGTGCTTTGTTAGTAAGGTCTTCAGTGATATCCATATGCCGATGAATTTCTTGGCTCATTTCTTCAAGAGTCTTGCAAAGATCAGCTTCCCAGTAATCTTTGTCTAGGCATTCAATTAACTGTGCCAGCTGGACCTTTGTGCTATAGTACCAGAGTTTCTTATCCTTCTCATTGTCTGAATCTTCCTCTCTGCAATAAGAGTTTGAGAACAATTGTTTCTATATTTTAGACAGATAAGGAATTTTATGTAAAAATGAGCCTACCTATCCCTTTTCTCTCCAAGAAAACATTAAGCAATAAGGGCTAAATAAGATTAACACTTGAGATTCACCTTTGGCCTTCCGTGCTTCTAAAGAAGCTCCCTCTCTTTCCATCTCCTTCCTAATAGCCTTTTCACACTACTTCCTCTCTGCTCCCTCAAAACGTCAATTTTTGTGATCACTCCCCTGGGATTTTAAAACAAAAGATTTTAAATCATCTCCTCAAATTTGATTTGTCCACCTTCCAATAGGATTTATTGCAGTTACTTTCCAATTATTACAATATTACTAAACGCAAGCCATTCTCCCCAAGCACTCCTAAAACAATGCAATATTATAACTGAAATTTTAAATATATTGAGTCAGGAAATTGAATGATGGGGAATCCCACAATCACCATGAAACGTTTTATTATGCAGATAGTATTCACTTGTGCGTACATGCACCAGAGTAATAAAGGTGGCACAGGGTCTCTCTTCAGATCTCTAATTCAGAGGTTTTAGAAGCACAATATTCTGCTCCTTCTCTCTACATAATTCTTCCAAACAAACAAGACTGAGGCAATTTCATTAGCGGAACTTGTTGCATTTCCTTCGCTACTGGCCCTCTTCTGTGGTTCCCAGCCTACCCACAATCTGGCCTTACTCATCCAGGAACATAGGCATCCTTAGTGATTTGATGAAGTTTATCTACATATTAGAATACTTTAAATTAGAATTATTAAAAAAAACGGAGTCACACACAGACAGTGCAGAAAAATACAAATACACTAAAGTGTTATGAAGATAATCTCAAAATTGCAAAAATATAAACAGCTAAATCAAAACTTTTCTAGATATTACTTCAAAATATGTTTTGATTAGCTGAAATAATCTGGCATATTGTAAAGAAATACTACCCTTTCTGTTAAAAAGGACTTAGGGAAATCTTTCTTTGCTTGCACAAGGCAACCAACTCTAGTTAATCTAATTTACTGCTCTAGCTCAGCGGTCTCCAAACTTTTTATTTGGGGCCCCCCCATTATCCCTCTTCAACATCTCCCACTAGCTCTAGTTGAGAGCCAAGAGTGGGGCCATGAACAGAAGCGTGGGGTGGTGGAGCTAGGAGTGGCTGAAGTTGGGAGCATGGCCAGAACAGAGCTGGGGACACAATGGGACTGAGTGATGTTTTTTCCCTGCCCCCGCTAGGGGCAGCCACCCCACATTTTGGGGACCACTGATCTAGTCTTGCTAATCTCCATCTGATCTTAGTTTTGGTTTATTATTTAGCTGTTTTAAAAAGTTTCCAAGCAAAACGATTTAAGAACATTTTCAGGTTGTTCACACAGATTACAGATAAAAGGGAAAGTTCAAAACAATTTTTATAGTCAACCTTTTGCTCTTCTTTGTCTCTATGGTATACTCTTCATACTTAGCTACTTATATGTTTTTCAAACAATGGAGTTAATGGTCAAACCCTTTTTCATCTAAACCAAGAAACATTTCTGCAGGTATGATAGGATTTGAAACACGTATCAGTGAAGGGACTGTGGAACTACAGGTGTGTGCAGAAGTAAAGCAGGAATAAGCAGAAACTCGAGGAGAAGGGAGAGAAAACAGCACGCAAATGACAACATAGCTTATTCAGAGAAAGGAAGAACAGACTGTAAATGAAAGAAGAGAAGAGAAAGAAGTTGCAAAATTAGACAGAGAAAAAGAAAATACATGGGTAAAATATATTTGTTACTTGTTTTATATCCCTGGCAGAGATACCACTGCAATCATGGCAGTGGGTAGGGTTGACAGAGCTGGTGTAGGAGCTAGACAGGCATGTTGCTGCTTACTAACGTTGAGTACATGTAATTGTTGATAAGCATTATACTTTTATGAAATTACTTGATTACTCAGCAGCAAGCATATTTGTTTTTCATTTTGAACCTCTGCTTTGCTTATAAATTAGACTAGATTATTGGCTAATCAATACAGAATACCACTCTGCCTATATTAGCTACTTAGAAAACTCCTATTACTGAAGAATCTCAGTGCCCCTCGGTCGCTACTGTATTTATCCTCAACATCCTGTCAGGTGGGGAGATACTATATTACCCCCATTTTACAAACTGGCAATGGAGGCACAAAGAAGCTATGCGACTTACCCAGAAATTGTCTGTTGCCATCAAGCAGGTTTCCTCATCTGACCTCTCTTCTTCCCACCTAGCTTCCTACCAACCAATCCGAAATGCCACAACTAAAGTCATATCTTGCTCTTACCATACAGTTACCCAGCCTTGACACCGAACCCCAATCCTCCCCTCCTTCTATTCTCATTTGTTCTCACACCAGTGTCACAGAGCTCCCTTAGGTCACCCCATCATACAGCAATGAACTTGCATCTAGTAGAGTTCTCTCTCTATTCCAGGCCTAGGGACGGAGTGCCCTGAGAGCCTACCCTGCCATCTACAAATTGCCATATTATTGTCTGAGACACCAACAGAATCCTGAACCATCTAGAAGGATGCTACATCACAAAGGGATCATATTCCGCAAGAGACCTAGAGGAAAACGTTTGGATTACTCAAATCTCTAATAATTTCATGACTGCTCTGTTCATGTACAGGAAAGACTACTGAAAACCCCCCAAAAATGTTTTGAGAATGCCATCTAATTTTTTCATAGGGTTTCACGGTATTTCCTTTGAAGAACCCTACTAAGAACATAGGGACAGCCACATAAATAGTCCATCTAGCCCAGTATCCTGTCTTCTGATAATGGCTGTGAAAGATGTTTCTGAAAAAGTGAACAAAACAGGGTAATTTATTGAGAGATTCATCCTATCCTCTAGTCCCAGCTTCTGACAGTCAGAGGTTTAGGAACACCCTGCGTATGTGGGCTGCATCCCTGACCATCTGGGCTTATAGCCATAAATAGACTTATTCTTCAATATCTTTTCCAGTTCTTTTTTTTTGAGTCCAGCTATACTTCTGGCATTCACAACGTCTCATGGCAACACCCCCTGTTGTGTGAAGAAGTACGTTCTTCAATCAATCAGGCTACTGTTACAGTAGTGATTAAAAGCTCAGGATCAGAGCTTGCCTTATTGGCTTGAAGCTATAGCAATATAGCCAGAGAGGTAGAAAACACAAACCGGGTGTTGAACACTGCTTAGATGAAGGCAATGAAGCATTACTGACCAGCTGCAGATGAATAGCATCATGCATTTACACCTCTTCAATAGTGAAGTGGAATTCCCAAAGGTAATGATGATTAGGGTAGCTAAGTTTGGTGGCTTGTTGGGGTGGGTTTTGCGCACAAAAAGAACCACCACCTTGTCTAGGCATATTGTTCTCTCTCCAAGTCAGGGGACTCTACCTTTCCTCCTTTGAGAAAAATCCAAGATCAGGCTACTATTACAGAAGAGATGGGAGGATCACTGGTCACACCAACACTGCTGCCCAAAATTACCTTTTCTCTGCCACTCTGAAAACCAAGATACACTGACTGGTCCAGTCAGACAGCAGATTGCTTGTGCTTACAGCCATGAGGGAGGCCAATTCTGACAGAATGCAGCTAGAACAGGAACATATCCTACTTCTTTCAGAAGCACTGCCATGAATTGCTGCCATGAATGGCTCAGAGGAGTCACTGGCAAACTCTGAAGGTGAGATTTTCAAGAATGAGAAAAATTGAGAAAACAGAAGACAAGGTAGTACAGTACTATGAAACTGAAGCATACTTACAAGTCCACACAGATACAAATCAGAGATGTCAGAAGTTAGCAAGCTGACACAAACATTCAGAACAGGGGTGGGGAACCTTTCTTGGGTCGGGGACCGCACACAAGTGAGAAGCAAAGCCCCTGGCAGAGAAGAAAAAAGGCACTCCTCACGTTTTGTGTGCTTCAGCCCTGTGGGTAGATGGCAGGGGGCTGGAGCGCCAGTGTAGGCTCTCAATGGGGAATCCCCCCTATGCCTCAGGGGCTGGATCCAGGCAAGCTGGGGGCCACACCCAGCCCCCAGGCATGAGGTTCCCCACCCCTGATTCAGAGGAAAAATGTAACTGCATTTTATTTAAGCCATGTTTTTCATTGCCTGTTGCTTCCTGACATCCTTCATGAATGGGAAGCAAAAAACAAGGGGAGCGAAGGGATGGCAGGTCTCACAATTCGGATACAGTTGAAAGTTAAGGCTGTTATGAAAGGGTTTGCGTTTCCTCATGAGCTCCTAGCTACTGAATGGTTAGAAACAATCTTGTTAAGTTTCAGTACTTTCCAATAAACAAACATTTATCCCATCAAAGAAACAAGAATAAGGTTGATGTCTATGTCCACAAACTGAGCCAAATGCTGTTCTGAGAAACAACGTAGCTAGGAACTGATGGAGATTTAATTGGTCAAAGGAGAGAAATAAATTGATAGATCTTCTGGACAGATTCTAACACTATAGCTGAAGCACTGAATTGTTAATGAATGAGAATGTGAATACTGCACAGATGCTTATAAGGAAATGGAAGAGGATTCAAAATCCATTTAGTAAGTGCCCCATCTTTCCACAGAGATAAAAACTTCCCATGTTAAAACCTGCGATCAACAGTTTTATCTCTGTGGAAAGATGGGGCATTTACTAACCTTTTTTTCTAAAAATCTAATTGCATCTCATATCACTTTGGAGGAACTCTGGTAATGGCTATTCCTTTCTAGATTCAAAATTGTTCTTCTCAGGAGATTTTTCCTTCTTGGGATGACGTCAAACAAAGATTGGGAAGGGCATGAGACTTTAAAAGATCCAAAGAAAACAAGGTCTCAGGACTGCTGATGCCCATGATCTGGACCTGCTTGGAGCCTTACAGAATAATAAAAATAGAGTCTGGAGTTAGTGTTGACACTGTGGGAGGGAAATCTCTGGAAGTCAAAGAAGCTGCTTCAACAGAAACACCTGGTATTTTTGGGCTGAGTGAAAGCACTGCTCCGAGAGAATGAATCAGGAGATGGTGGATGACAGAATCAAAGACACAGAATGGGGCACAGGGCTCATCTTGCTGCTTCTGGTAAGTTCGGGGCAAAAGGAGCCTGGCTAGAGCAAGAGCCAGTGTAAAAACTCCCATATCTTGGGCATTTTTCCTCTGGCCCACCTGCTCCTTTGGTTCTGAGATCATGTTCAACTTGAGATGGTGAAATCACAGAAAAAACTTGATGTAAATATCTGTAATGCTTGCTCCTGCTCAGTAAACAGGCTTTCAGCCTCTCCTACTACTGCGGGGCGGGGGGAAGAAGGAGAGAGAGAGAGAGAGAGAAGTACATGTACACAAAGCTGAACAGGAACAGAGATCTCCAACCTGCAGACACCACAACACTACTTGCAACTGAAGCAGAAAGTACGAAGTCAAAGGAATCCTCGATTTTCTTAAATTACTGCCCTAGAGCCCTTTCTGATTTGTTGGAGTGTTGGAGGAAAAGAAGAGAACAAACTTCTAACTAGAAAGAGGATACCAAACATCACAGAGGAAATTGTCTGAAATTATGGCTGCAGTACCACAAGCATGCTACCCACCAGTCAACATCAGGTTAAAGAGGGGGAAATCTCAAGATGAATTTTTCATCTATGAGAATGTCTACAGAGCAATTAAACAGGTGCCTCTGGCTGAGTCAGCTGACTTGGGCTTGCAGAGGTCAAGTTGCGAGGCTGTAAAAATGTGATTTCAGCCAAGCCTCTGAGACCCTTTTGCTACAGCTTGAGCCTGAACATCCATGCCACAATTTTACAATCCAAGTCAGCCAGCTGTGCATGTTTAAGTGTGGTGTACATATTCCTTATCTTATCTTTAAAGTGCAGAATTTAATGTTTAATATTAGTTAAGTATGTCGTGTTTTGACAGAAGAGCAGAAGCTGATAGTCTTGGACTTTGTTATATGGTTGTCTGTTAATCCAAACTACTATAGTTGATTTTTCCCACTTCCTCCTCAGTTCCAGAGATTCTGGTTTAGCAACATCTCCCATGGAAAACTCTAAGACCTTCAGTGTAAACAAACTGATTTAAGAGAAGGTATAAGTCTGAGTTGGTGCCGTTATGGCTGACAGAACAGGTGAAGCCAATACCTAACCCCTTTGGCTCTAAGTTTTAAGAAAACCAGCACTTTTACCCAGCATTGCTGGAGTCCTTAACTCAATTTTTTTTTAAAGAAAGGAAAATGTACATGCTTTATTTAAATGATTGTATTTATCAACACACTGTTATTTTCATAAAGTTAATTTTTATTAAGGATTTTCTTTTAAAAAGGGATTGTTAAAATGTTTCCATTTAATTTTATTTTTATTATTTTTAATGGGAATTCCATCAAGAGTATTTCTTCATCCCTAGAAACTCTTATTTGCTGTGTTTTAACAAAAAAGGACTATAGTCAACGTGGTTTGCAGTGACATTTTCTTCTAGATTTCTTCTAGAGTTACCTGTGCCAAAACAGAGCACTACTTCAAATTTCTCCATTTTATCTCTTTTCTATAAGGTTTATTTGAGAAGCAATCCTATTGCAGGTTCATCCTATTTTTCTGGCTCATGTTGTTTCAGTGCAAAGTAAGGATGTTAAGGACTAGTCGACTGGTCGATTCCCCCCCTTTGCTGCCTCTATCAAATAGAGGCAGCAAAGGGGGAGGGGGGGGTAAGGGAATACTTCAAAGAGGCAGTGCTTCATGGAGCCCATACCTGGGTTCCATGTGGCGCTGCCCTTTGAAACACCATGACGACGTCTCAAAGGGGCAGCGCCACACAGCTGATCCCGGGCTCAGCTGTGTGGCTCTGCCCCTTTGAAATGCCATCTCGGTGTTTCAAAGCAGCAGTGCCGCGTGGAGCCCGGGGTCAGCTGGGGACACCGTGCGGAACCCACAGTCAGCTGGGGAGTCCCAGCTGACCCAAGGCTCCCATGGCATTTCAAAGCTGGCACGCCCAGGTGCACCCTGGAGTCAGTGGGACTTCCTGCTGGCCCCAAGCTGCAAGCAAAAGTGTCTATCGACTAGTTGAGTTGTCAATGGAAATTCAGTCGAGTAGTCGACTAATAAATTAACCGATATTTAACACTCTTAGTGCAGAGGTGAAAGTAACTTAAATTTCTTACATGGGGGGAGGGTGTAGATTAATTGTCTAATCGAATAGTTGATGCAATTTGCATCGACTATTCAATTAGTTGATAAGGGCACTTCTGCCTTTGAAGTGTATCAACAGTCCCAGGGCTGTGGCTGTACTTCAAAGGTGAAAGTGCTGTGGGGAGCACACGGCCAGTGGGGGACTCAAGCAGCCCCTGCTGGCCCTGTGCTCCCCACAACGTTTCAAAGCAGCACCACCACATGGAGCCCGCAATCAGCGGGGCAGTCCCCAGCTGACCCCAGGGTCCACATGGTGCTGCCGCTTTGAAGCACCCTTTTCTCTTTCCCCCACTTGCTGCTTCTTTCTGTAGAGGCAGCACAGGGGAGGAGGAGCGACTAGTCAACTAGTGTGTCGACTATCCTATAATAAGCATTTGCTTATTGGATATTGGACTAGTCATTCACATCCCTAGGGGGATGAGGGGTCCTCAGGACAGGAGGCTGGGGATGGGGCTGATATACAACAGTGCCTGTAAGAAATTTAAGTGTGGCGTGAAGTGTGGGGATTCAAAGCAGGGGGTTGGGGAGTGCTGGGGGGCCCCAGAGCAGGGGGTTGGGATGTGGGGGGCACAGAAGTCAGGGTTGGGGGTGAGGAGCTCAGTGGGCTTGGGAATGAGGAGGGGCTCAGGGATGGGGGCTGGAAGTGCGTGGAGGTGCAAGAATCAGAATGAGTTCAGGGCAGAGCTCTGGGTGCGTGTGTACTGGGTATGTGGGGACCAATTTCAACAAGGGCTGTCCCTGTCAGGGAACAAGGGCAAAGCGCACACCTCGTCTGCCTCCTGCACTCCCCAGTCAGAATGAGAAATGCAGGCAAATGTGCATTTTGCCCTTGCTCTCTGATAGTGATGAACGGGAACAGCTAGCAACATCCTATGAATTAAGGAGAGGGAAGTGCTTCAGCCTCCCTCCTCCACCTGTCCTCCCTAAAGGACACTTGGGAGATGGGAGGCTCAAGGCTTGGGCAGTCCCAGATGGAGGGGGCGCTCCCCCAGCCAGCCCCTTTCACCTGTCTAGCGATTGTGTCTCTTTTTTGTATGATTTTATGAGAAGCAATCCCATCCCAGGCACATCCCAACTTCCTGGGACAACCAAACCCTTACATTGCTTCAAGTTATGGTAAGAGGGAGTGGCATACCTAATCTTACCGCTTAAGAGAAGTTCTTGAACAGACTGACAAACTGAAAGAGAGATAGATGCACATTTCTACAATATATACTAAGATCTACTGTGCAGAGTTGGAAGTTTGTCAAGGTAAACTTTGAAAAATGTTACAACAAATGAGAATCTAAGATCTGTTTTATAAGAATCAAATTATTACAAAACCAGTATCTAAATTTGATGTTACTAATAGGTGTTGGATAATTAAGCTCCCCTTATCAGCCTCTCTGTCCTCATTTTAGAGCAAAGTTGTATTCAAATTTTCTTTTGCACTGACGTAATTGTTTAAGTTGCATTTCTCCCCCTTTCCTTTCCTTCCTTGTTCGTTTCACACATTAGTAGTTACTGAATATGCATTATGCTGAATAGTATTAAAAATGCACTAAAATGACAGAGCTGTATCCTTAAAATTTGATTTTGCAATTCACAACTATCAATAATTAAATCTGAGAAGTACTGAAAAACAAATGTATGAAAAATCATAGCAGTACATTTTCTCTTGCTACTAAGATAGTTTACTGGGCCTTTAAAATTTCCATTCAATTATATTCCATTCTATAGTAAACTGTAATTTCAAATTGTACCAGCTAGATTACAGACTCCACGTTAATGCTAAAATAAATCACTGAATATCTGCAAACTTTGATAATGCTAAAAATGGCAAAAATAAAAAACTTTAATTTTCTGTTTTAATAATGTAATGTTAGCACAACAAGATTTCTAAATCAATTAAACCTGATATGCTGTAACCATTCTCAGATAGGAGAAAAGTTTCTTTTCAGAGTATCTGAATGGAGTTTCTCTCAACACCTTTTTGGTGTCTTAGAGAAGGGAGAGAAGATCATTAGTATTATCTGAATTTGTTATATCATCTGTTTTTATGAATTACAGAAATCTTTAACCTAATCAGTTTCATACTTTGGCTCACATATACACCAGTGGTAGTGTCAGCATTGGCAATAATATAAGGGATTGTTTAAATCCAAAGAAAATCTCTCTGAAAACTAGGGTTTCTCCCCTTTTCAAAAAGCTTTATATTTTGGGCCAAAGACACCTGATAATGCACCTTTAAGAATTAAGACATTTCCAACTAAGCAGTTTAGATAATGAAGCATTTCAATTTCATTAAGGTATTCACATGTATTTAAAATTCCAAATATTTAAAGTTTAGAGCTGTTCACACCCCAATCAGATCATTACTTTTTATACAGGTGCATTTAGGTGTAATTTTTTAAATTTAACAAGTCACATGAAATGTATGAGGAATAAGATTTATAAACCAACTGTTCCCCACAAGTCTGGTGGCATATAGGGCCTGCTCTAAAGTCCACTGTTTAAAATAGTAGTTATCAGTGACATTCACAGGCTCTGGATTAGGCCCAATAATGGGTTTAAGGCAGGGGTGGGGAACCTCTGGCCCAGGGGCAGGATGCAGCCCCCTGGCTTGCCTGGATCCGGCCCTGGGGGCTCAGCCCTTCCTCTCTTTCCCCCCTACCCCCACCAGCATTGAGGAGCCCTCGCTGGTGCTCCAGCCCCCTGCTGCCCCACTGTGGGGCTGGAGCACACAAAAGCTACTATGCTGGGTCCCCTTAGGCTCTGGTGTACAAGGGGAATGTGGGGGAGTGTCTTTCTCCTCAGTTGGGGACCACATCAGTGAGGGGTTTTGGGAGTTGTTTTGTTTCTCACTTGTTTGTGTGTAGCCCCCAATTGACTTTTCTGTGGGTCAGCTGCTATGGACTCAAAAAAGGTTCTCCACCCTGATTTAAGGAGAAAAGGACAACGGGATGCTGCTCACTGAAAACACACTCAGTGGCTCCAATTTGACTCCAGCCTTGGCAGCAATAAGGTGGCAAAAAGATGTGCCTAAGACTCAGGATGATTCAAGTATTTCAACATAAGCACACTGAAACAACACAGAGGTGAACTCTGTCTTTGCTCTACAAAGAACATTTAAGTGAAGAAAGTACTTACGACACTAGTTCATTTCTATATTTTGAGCAGTGAGGTAAGCACTTAATTTATTCTTAAATATTTGATTATCCTCTAATGACTGAAGTGAAAGTTCATATTTTAGCACTATATTTTCCAGCCTCCAGTTGGTAAGGGAGAAAGGAGGTGTGCTGAAGTCAGACACGTGGATCGCCAGTTCAAATGTATTGCAAAAAGTTTGGAAAAAAAAATTAAAATAATTTTAACAGGAAAAACATTTTGAAAAAGTTTTTCTTTTGAGTAAATACAACTTACAATTATCCTTCATGAACCCCATTTTCTTCTTTATTCCCCAGCAAAAGGCTGACTAGCTTGTCCTCCCAGTTGAAAAGGGAGCATCAATTCTCCTTATAGTTCTCCAATTACCATTTTCCAACTTTTTTCTTGGTTGCTTATTTATCTCTTTGTAGCCTCTAATGCAGGGGTAGGGAACCTGGGGTGGGATGAGGCCCCTGGCTTGCCTGGATCTGACCCCCAAGGTTCAGACACACACACCCCAGCACTCGGGAGCCCATGCTGATGCTCTAGCTCCCCTACAACTCCACTGTGGGGCTGGAGAATACAGAACCTACTAGATTGTACCTTCCCCCGCCCCAGGCTCTGGTTTGTGAAGGGAATGTGGGGAGTGTTTTTTTTTCTCCTCAATCGGGGACCATGTCAGTGAGGATTTTTTGGGGGTTTTTTTGCTTATCACTTGTGTGTGGCCCCAACTGATTTTTCTGTGGGTCAGTAGCCCCTGACCCAAAAATGGTTCCCTGCCCATGCGCTAATGACTTAGGTTATGTCTACACTGAAATCAGAAGATATGACTGCAGAATGGGTAGACATACCCAAAACTGCTTTTACCCAGCTAGATCAAACCTACGTTGAATATCAACAACAGTGTAGTGGCAGCAGACTAGATTAACTGCTCCAGTATGTACCCAAGGGCCCAGGCAGGGTTATACTCAGGAGGATAGGCCCTGCCACCATGGCTACACTGTTATCATCACTCATGCTAGCTTTAATCTAGCCAGATTAAAGGCAGCTCTGGTATAATTATCTTTTATAATCATAATAGATTAACATTCTGAAAAATCACAGTATAAATTACTTACAAATGAGAAGATCTAGTACACAAGAGAGTGGAGCATAGCCATCAGTTTTACCAAAACTAGAGAACCCTATTTCTAAACATAAGTGTTTGAAACTTATCTACCTCAATAATGGTCTCTACAATAGTGTATTAAATATATGACTCAAATAATATGTAAACGTGTGGCTCTTCATGGATATGTACATGTAAAAACTGGGTGACACTAAAAAATGGGTTTAAAGAGAAAGCTTTTGTATCATATTTAAGATGCATGTGTCTACTGAAGTAATTAAATTAGATTAATTATGCTAATACATCATACCTTAGATAAAAGGTTAAACTCACATTAACTGGAAAAGTTACTTTAAATACAAAATTTAATATTTGCCAGATTCCTCCATCTTCCTCCAAGAAAAAGATAATGCCTGGAAGTGTAGAGAAAACAAATGGGCAAGCTCCCAAGTCAAGACGACAACAAAAAGGCAAGTCCATTTTTCCAGTATTCAAATTTGCTTAATTGAAATACAACACTTGACTATTACTGAAAAAAGTGCCTGTTTGTCATAGATCAGTTTCATAATCTGAAGCTGATCATAGGGGCTCACACTACTGGAATATTGCATACCAGGACATCTCAACAAAGCAGGCTCTCAGATCTAGGGATGTAAGCAACTACTCAACTACCGGGTAAGGCTAGACCTATCTGGTAGATGAATCACTACTCCCTCTGCTGCCCCTGTATCAGAGGCAGCAAAGGAGCAGGGAGGATGAGAGCCAGTGCTAAGGGGAGCCAGCTTAAAAGCCAGTTCCCCCGAGCACGGTCTCCGCAGGGAGGTAGGGGAGGCAGAGGTGCAGCAGGGGAAATGGCGCGAGTGGGGACTCAAGACAGAGAGCATTCCCCCCCACCCCATCAACTAATCGAGTAGTCGATGGAAATTCTATTGACTACTAGATTAGCTGATTAATCGAAATTTAACATCCTCTCTCAGATCATGGGATATGTATTTTGCAGAACTACAGACTGCAAGAGAGAAGACCAGCTAGTCACTATTTTGCTGAAACTCTCCCAGTTCTCTGTCTGAGCCTATAGTAAAATAAAAATTGCATGATTTTTTTATTTCATGTCACCAGAGAAGTTGTGATGTTAGTTTTGGGGAAGGACATGGGCTACTAAACCCAAACTATTAGAAAATGGCACTTAGGGTTTGGTAAGTAGTGAATGGATTAATATTTTTCCGTGAGTGACAGCTGCTCCCCAAATCTTTAAATGCAAGAGTGGGAATTCAGAGGAATAAACTAATGTTGCTAATGGAAAATGCCCACTTCCAAAAAAATGAGGGAACAGCACGTCTCATAGCCTGACAAATCAGGCTACATAATTCATCAGAAACCAACAGAGGGCAGCCCTCACCTGATTGAGGTGACAAACACAGAACAAAGAAGTTAACAAGATCAGGATGATCAACCTGAACAATACATGAGAGGCTACAGTTAGCCCTAAGAATCTTACAGAAGATTAAATGCTCCAACTGTGTCTTTTATGATCTGGGGAAATTAAAAGTAATTAAAATGAAAAAAAAAATTCTGTACCTCAAGTACAGGACATACCAATATTCTCTGTTAACAAGTTGAAGTTACACCTTTGGTAGATTCAACCTTAAGAAATTGTCAATTTGTTAAGTATCAATGAATAATTATTCATTAATACAAGCAGGAATAAATGACAGTACATTCTGGACTACAAATGCAAGATTTGGCTCGTTTGGCCTGATACCTTGCCAATGACAGAATCATATTGGTAGTCTCTCCTCCCAGAGATTCTAACATTTTTATTTCATTTCAGTCATTAATTTTGTAAAAATGTGTTAATTGACACTGACTATGGACTCTTCTCTCCAGGATTGACTGCTTAATGGCAGATATGAAAAGATAATAAAGCTCACTGTATTAAGCATTTTATTTTCCCCCTTCATAAATTTCCATTTCTCTTCCCTTTTTATAGCTACTGTGTTAGATCAGACTTAGTAGTAGCCAGGATTCCACTATTTTCTATTAGAAAATAAGATCTGCATACAACTCCAAATGTAACTTTTTGTGGGGTAGAGAAATATCAGAGTACCCTGGGCTACTAGAAAACATATTCAAATATGATTAATCACATTTCTGACAGTAGTACCTAAGGACTGACCAAGAATGTAACTCACAGTGCTAGGCATTGTACAAACAAAACAACAGACCACTTGAACTCATAAATCTTTGCATTCACTGTCTCTCTATATTCTGAAGACATGAATTTCATTTGTACACGCTCTCTTTCACTGCAGTCTAGGCTAGGAGCAATACTGAGTGATCCAAGAGAATTACTAGTAATCAGGCAAAGGCAGACCATCAACATTCATCAATATTCAACAAGCAAATCTTCATCAGCATGGGAAAACAGTATGCTGAGGGTGTTCCTAAATCTTGGTTTCTATGCAGCATGCTGCCACAATGGCACTGGCTAGATCCAGTTAAAGTGAAGTTAACAAGTTTAATATTTTTAGAAAGGACACTTATTTTTCATGTTTTAAAGTTATTTCTTACTGTCCATAGCAATTATATGGATGCTCAAGACCAAAACATGTTCCTTTATTGAAATTCCATTTCCTTCCCCACATTTGTGCCTACCACACACTGGTTTGTTTTTGCACAAGGGCATTATGCTGAAGGTATTAAAGTTCTCTGTCATATAGAAAAGAACTGTTTTAGATAAGCCACAAGGATGAATTCAATTGATTTTAGAAACCTACAGAGAGAAGTACACAGCAACTTTGGTCTTAATATTACAAAAATTATACCTTTAAGATTATAATGATACTTATAGGAAAAAGGTTTTAAAAAGATACTTAGCACCCCCTAAGGTTCTTCAGTATACACTGAAGGACTGGATTTACTTACATAATAAGTCTTCTGTTCAGGAACCAATATTTCCGTCTGTTTCTGTCATATCCAATGGGTTCATGTCGAATGTATGGTTTATTTTTTTGGATTTCAGCAACACAGTCAGTTACACCAGGCACCTTATGTGCTACACAGACCTCACACTGCCATTCGTCCTCTGGTACCTCTTCAAGAGGTGGTTTCACACACTCTAAATGGTACACAGCTGAGCAAGTTTCACAGCAAAGCAAATCCCCAAGTTTGTGACAAACCCTACAATGATCATCATACTGGATAACACCTTCAGACATTAGCTCCTCACGTGCAATGTTTGTTGTAAGAAACTGATCTACTAAGAACTGTAGAACTTTGATTTTACTCTCTACTGGTCCATAGGGATAGTCCTCTGCCTCTTGATAAGGAAGAACATGATGGTATTCCTTGTCACTTTCACAATATACCCGCAGAACCTCTGGCCACGTCATTCCATCTATGAAATATAAAGTGGAATTAACGCTATCTTTGAGGTCAGCAGGTCCAAAGGTAGTATTTGAAGTGTCTTCTTCACGTAAAAACTGCTTTTAAAAGCACTATATGCATCTCTGCCATAAGTGTGCACTGCTCTTGACTTACCAGAGCAGCACAGAAGTCCTCAAAACGAAAAGGAGACAGGCGTAAAACAGTGCCAAAGTTCCGTAGTACCTCATAGATAGCAATAACATTCATTATATGCTCATTAGGCACCATTAAGTCCTCTGAGGATTTAGGAAATTCAAGGAGTGGTATGTCTTTTTCTTCCAATATCGGAGAACGAGGACGATGCACTCTTTGTCTTTTTCTACCTGTAAATAAAAAAAAGGGTAAGATTTTTGCTAATCACAAGTCAATATACTTGACTGTCACATCTATGAATGGACTGTGTATGTAAAATTTTCCTTCAGAGCTACTGGAAACTAAACCTTAATATTTTATCAGCAGCTGCAATGAGCTAAATATTTCTTCGATTACGCCAGTATTTTCACCCTACCTGTATTTTTAAAAGTACTAAATAAAATGACTTCATGTAAGTCTAGGTTCCAAGACTCACTTCAGATTCACATTTAAACTTCAAAATTTTAACACAAAAAAGTTTCATAATAAACCTGTGACATCCAATTCTTAAAATGAAATGTAGAATCCAGTCTGAATATTCAAATTGGCAAAGTAATCAGAATCTTAAATAAACTGAAAATAAGTAGACAAATGCACGGAAAACACTGACTAGTTGTTTTGCCAAAACTTTAAGCAAAATTTCCTATTTCAGAAAGCTTTTAATTCCTAACTGCTTTTTATACTCATAAAAAAATTCTTCAAATTGACACTATTAAAATGAAACTGGAAGACTAGCAACAAATAGTGTTGCTATTTGCCTAGACAGCATTGGTGTACAAACACTTTGTAGCAAGAGGGAGTCTTAAGCCATCAATTTCGGCAGAAATTAAGGTTTTTTTGTTTTAATAGTTTCCAGCTCATATGGTTGTGAAGGAAATAGGCATGCAAGCAACTAGTCTTGTAAACAAGTAGTTACTTGACTAGTCACTTTCCCCACCCTTGAGGCAGCAAGGGGGGGGGAGCAGGAGTTGGTACTGAGGAGAGCCGGCTTAAAAGCTGGTTCCTCCCAGAACCATCTCCGTGGGGGGCAGGGGAGGCAGAGGCACAGCAGGGAAATAGCGCGAGTGGGAACTGAAGCAGACCCCACTCATGCTGGTTCCCACTGCAGCGCTTCAGCCTTTGAAATGTAGCAAGACACGGGGCACTTGCTACATTTCAAAGGATGAAGCACGGCAGTAGGAACACGGGGCGAGTAGGACTGCTTGAGTCCCTGCTTGCCGCGTGCTCCCTGCGGCACCCCTCCCTTGCTCTCTATGAGAGGCAGTGGGGAGGGGGGGGGAGAACACAAGCTGGTACTGGGGGGAGCTGACTATCGGAGGCAGTGGGGGTAGGGGAGAGAGACGGGAGGCTGCTGAGAAGCAGCCCCTGTCCGCAGGGGTCCTAGCAGGGAGCTGGGCCCCCTTTGCAGCCAGAGGCTGCTGCCATCAAGCAGCCCTACTTGCAGCGGCCAGGACTGGCGGCAGGCAGGGGCTGCTCCGGCAGCAGCCCATCTGCAGCCAGCCCTGGCCGCCACAAACAGAGGCTGGTGCTGGAGCAGCCTCTGGCTGCCGCAAACAGAGGCTGCTCCAGCTCCAGGGCTGTCTGCCACAAACAGGGACTGCTGGACTCAGTGCAAGCCAGGATCTAGCAGACCCGGCTCATGCGGACGCTGTGCCTCTGCATTTTAAATGTTGTAATAGCCCAGCAGTTCTTACATTTAAAATGCAGAGCCACAGCCTAGGTGGCTCCTGGAGCTACTCTCCGCTGCAGTTCTGCACAGCAGTGCTATCAACTAATTGTATAGTCAATCATATTGTATCGACTATACGATTAACTCGGTAACCGCAATTTAACAACCCCAGAAGGAAATTTTCCAAATATGTACCGATACCCTGCCTTCCTAAATTTTGAGGAAGATTCAATGCTCTGCTATTTTGCACATCTATAATCAACTTTAGAGTAAAATTAACAGGACTTTGACCAGCTTCTCTATTGCAAATGAAAATCCGTGCCAACTGTTACACTGATCAGTACGTCAATTTAACCGCAGTTGCTTGGGAAAGACAGAGGTATCAGAACCAAACACTGAAGGTTTCTTACTGGGGAAGATATAAGAGAGGCTAAGCAAGGAGCAGATTAGCAAAGATCCATCCCTTTCAGGAAACTCTGGAGTGGAAGGTATTATTTAGTTTTTTGTAATAACTGAACACTTGGACAGCCACCCAGGAGAGATTCAGATGCCACCCAGTGATCATCAGAATGTCCACAGCCAGCAACTAGGGATGTAAAATCCAGCATAATGGGTCAACCAGTTAACCAATTAAAGGGGGGCATGGGCGGGAGGTGAGATCGGGCTGGAGCAGCCACACCACCACAGGCAGGGGCTGTTCCAGCTCAGCCAGAGCAGCCCCGTCTACTGGGTGATCCAGCATGCCGCAGACAGGGGCTCCTCTGGACGACTGAAGAAGCCCCTGCTTGCAGGGCACCCTGCCCTGCCGCAGACAGGGGCTCTTCCGGACAACCAGAACAGCCCCTAACTGCAGTGGGCCCCTCATGGGGCTGGAGCACCGGTTAACTGGAACCATTAAGCACAATCCATTACGGGTGATGTTTACCGATTAACTGGTTAACCCAGTGGTTCTCAACTCGTTTCAGTCCACGGACCACCAGGCCAATCAAAAAATGTCCACCTCCAGCACACGTAGCACAGGACGAACAACACAGCAACCGCTCAGCACGACGGCGGCAGCTACACTAACACTCAGAGCCTCAGACAGAAGTTACTGGCAACACAACGTGGTTGCGTCCTAGGTGACGCTATGGATGACGCGCCACGTGCTTGTGAACACAGCGTAAAACAGCCTAACGGTGGCGCCTGCTCACACCATGTGACTTTGGACAATGTTCCTGTGGGCCACCGAAAAAGTCACCACGGACCACCAGTGGTCCATGAATCACCAGTTGAGAACCACAGGGCTAACCTTTCACATCTCTACCACCAACATGTATTTCTACTTGTTGTACACATCCTGTTATGGCTCAGTGCACATCATAAAATTTATTCCACACATGAATGGAAAAAATTAGAGGTAACATTGATCAGGAGAGGATTGGGGTTTTCAAGTTTACTGAAAATGGAGCCCCAATCAGAGATGAGTTAGAGCACCTCTCCTTTTACAATAGGTGGAAATGATGGATAACCTATTGTAGAAAACCTATTGGTTTTCTAACCAGAGTATTCCCTCTGGACATTGTTGGTGGTTGTTTTAAACACATGCATGCACGCACACCTAAAATAAAAAGGCCTATACTAGATCTTCACTTCTGGCTTTTATCTAGTAACTGTTTAAATCCATGCTTACAACAAAACAAAAAAAGGACCTCATTAGAATGCTTCTATTGTGAAGGAGAGATATACATCCAAATACCCCTGAGACTGCCTCAGAAAAATTAATCTTATGCATAAAACTGCCTTTTCTAATAATCAGACACCATTGCTGATCCTAAGAAAGCCAAAGTAATCTTTCCATTTCCTTAGATTGAGAAAGAAGATAATTCTTCAGATAAGCACTTGTAGAAAAGGAGAGGGGGAGAAAAAGGAAGGATAAGGAGAAATTCCACCTCATCTAACCAATCAGAAGAAATGTTCTGCTAACACTAGAAAAAACAGGCATAATTAGCACAGTTTTCTAGAAGGGGAACAATATCAAGTTCTCCGGCTCAGCCCTTTCTTCCCTGCAAGAGCTTTCATAAAGAGAAGGAATGTTTATTTCTTTATATGGTGCAACACCAGTTTTTTAAAAATCATAAAAATATCATGTTCAATGTTTAAGGGGTTAATTTAAAAGGATTCAACAAGAAATGATTGTTTTGGAACTACAGATAATTGTTTTGAACTCCTCTTCTCACGTTCCATGGCTTTTGAGTGATCTAGGCCAGGGTATGCTTGAGAAACCCTACTGCTTAGCAGCAGTTTCCAGAGGAGATAGCCTGATTTAGCTGCTCCTCCCCATTTTCTACACTCTGAGATGATTGTATTCAAATCTAAACACTAAACAACGCAACGTGGCACCAATTATTCAGGTATTAACAATGAAAGAGTACTCATATAAACCTAATATACGCAGATCAGTAAGCAATGACTTGAAACATTAAGAAAACTGGGGTTGTAATTACAAGCATTAAGATTACTAGGGATGTAATAGTGTAGTTGATTAACCGATTAGCAAACACTTAACGGTTAATGCTATAAACTACATGCACCTGCTCTCTCCCATACATTTTTTAGCAGGCTGGGCCAGCAGCCCAGCTCAGTTCTGGCTCATGCTGGGTCCAGGAGCTGAGACCTCCCTTGACAGGGGCTGCTGCCACCCTGTGTTGCTGCATCCATATCAGAGGCAGCAGTATGGAATGACAGGCAGCTGGTCCGCAAGGGTAGCTGGTTTTAAACTGGCTCCCTTTGCAGACCAGCTCCCACCTGGTACCCCATGCTGCTGCCTCTGATACAGAGGAAGCAGCACAGAATGGCAGGGGGCTCCTCGGGAGTGGGGCTGGAGCACCCTGGCTGCTGGCTCCACTCCCAGGGATTATAGAATAGTCGAGTAACTGATAAGAATTCATAAGATTAATCGACTATTCAGCTGACCAATACCTAACATTCCTAGTGTAAACTCACGCTCATACCTGATCTACACAGAAGCTGTACAAGAACTCTGCAGCCATGTACTACAGATTTCTTAAATCTTAATAAAATGACAAGAGATGGCTGTGGTATGGTTGCTATGCCAACGGATTTTCTAAATTTAAGCTATACACAACCTCAAGTTCTAATGAACTTTTGAAAGACATTAGAAAACAAGTCCTCAATCCAGGAATGACATTTTGTAATGTGGAGACTTGATCCTGACAAACCTCAGTATAAATAATATATGAAAGGAACCCAGAGGGGACACTGGGAAGTAGCTGTCACTGCAGAGGCAGACTTACAGTTTACCAGTGTGGCACAATTTATTAGCTGGTTGAGGTTAAGATTTAGTTAGCATTAGCTGGCAATTTTCATAGTATAGGACTGACACAAAATATTTTTGCACAGGTACTTTGCCACCTTTGATGATACCTAATAAAGTTAGCCATTGTAATTTTATGTTAGAAAGCAACAAGCGCCCCTTTGCAAATTCATTCTGAGAAGCTGTAAAGAACAGAAATTTTCCCCAGCTATAAAAGATCTAAACATAAAAAGGTTTATGCAAGGATAGCTTTTGAAGTATTTTTAGGTCCTCCAGATAATACATTTTATACCAATTACCCAAAAGGCAAATGTGCTCAACAACCTAAGACCATTATATATTCTCCTTAAAAAAATGACACATCTCAAGAGAAATTCCCAATTACTTTTCTCCAATTATAAAGGGTCCTCAATCCCTCAAGCAAAGCTGTTGTACCAAACATCAACAATTAATAAGACTAAGCAGACAGAACAAATCAAAGCAGCAACCTTTCACTGAAAGATTTCTTTAATGTAAAGTCTGTATGACTTTGATGGAATCACTAGACAGAACCACAAAGACTCACAGTGACAGACACACACCACCACATCCACAGATGAACTATGAAGTAGGGATATAAAATCCTGATTAACTGATGAAGCTAGATCCTGATTCCGCTCCTCACACGGGGCTAGAGGAGGGATGGCAGCTGGAGCCAGCAGCCCAGCACATGGGGCTTCCAGCTCCTGCTCCCAGCTCTACCCCTCCTGGCCACGTACAGGGCTCCCAGCTCTCCCTCCTGCCCCCAGCCACATACGGGGCTCCCAGCTCTCCACACCTGCCACATATCAGGCTCCCGGCTTCCCCCCAGCCACATACAGGGCTCCCAGTTCTACTCTCCTGGCCACGTACGGGGCTCCCGGCCCCTGCCCCTGCCCCCCCCGCCGCTGCCATGCATGGTGCTCCTGGCTCCGCTGGCTCCGCTCATACACACAAATACACGTTGGGGAGCTGGCTTCTGCTCCCTAACTTAGTGTATAACCTGGGTGAGGTGGAGAAACTTTATGGAAAAGGCCTTTTCAGAAGCTCCCTCTTATTTAAACTGAATGCATTCCAGCATTTGTGTACAAAGAGAAAATCTCTCAGCTAACCCCATCCAAAACCAATTGAAAGTATAAAATATCACCAGCCAGTTTCCAATTCAAAGTCAAAGGAAGGTTTAAACTCTACTTCTTCCACAGTTACTACTACCATGCTTTAAAATGAGCAACCATGATCCTGAGGTCAATAGGAGCTGCTTCCTGCAGCTGCTAGACCAGAAAACTCTCAAGTTTTAATTTCACACCTCCAAAGCCTTCCTCTATTCAAGGTTTTGTGTTATGTTTGCACCTTTTGCAGACATCAGGAGACACACAAAAAAAGCACAGGGGACAAAAGGATGTTACCTGTCTTGTTCAGAATATGGACATAATCAGATATTTTACAAAAAACCGCAAACTCCTTAATTCCGTATTCAGAACTTAGCAGGTGAAGAGTTTTGTAGCTCTAAGAAGAGTAATTACTTGTTTTTATTTGGTAACAGTTTCCACAGAATCTTTCAAACAATTTCATTCATACATAAACCAGTCTGATTAGTTATGCACTAAAATAAAAACTGGATTTTCTTCAACATGAAGGTTTATTCCCAATTAATAATGCTTTTATGGAGGCATTCCCCTAGAAACAGGTGCCCTCCTCAACTCCTACCTAGTAGGCAGTCTCACTTTTGAATACATTGCCAACCTTAGTCAGAGACACTTTAATATTTGTTTTTAACAGATGTGAAAATAGGCAATTGTAGAGATTATTGACTGTTGTATTTTATATTATTTTGAGTTATCCAGATTTCAAGTAAAATCACCAAGCCAGAGAACTATTCTATAGTTTGAGATCTGATAACTAGAGCTAGGCAGACACTGGATTTTCTATTTCCAGGAAAACTCACAATTTTGAGGGTCCAAAATGGAAAGAAAATATATTATTTAAAAACTGTTTTGGATCATTTATATAATATAAACATTTGAAATAAATATCAAACAAAAACATCTTTTTGAAATACAAAAAAAAAAATCAAACATTCTATTCTAAAGGTCAAAATAGAATGCTTCAGCCTCAAAATATTTTTTCAATTTCTCTTTCAAAATGAAATTTCATCCAGCTAAACATATTTCAAAAAAGTTGCAGTTTAAAAAAAAAATCAGCATTTTCCAACAGAAAATTAGTCAGAATGTTTCTGACCCACTCTATTGACAACTATGGGACTAGTTTGGATGTTGCTGTGCACCTTTTTTCAGTTTTCATATATTCCTTGGGGAAAAAAACCTCAAGATTAGACTCAGAAATTGTTCCAGATTCATATAAAAACACACACCAATTGTTTGCAGAACTGATTCATGGATGAGATAGAGCAGAATATGGTCGTTTGACTAGAGTTGAGCATCAACTCAATGATGATCAAGTCCCAACTCATTTCTAGGCTCTAGTTATGAATGACCAAATATTGCACTCTCTTGAGGGTCACTGGACCTGTCCCAAACACAAACACGTCCCACTTATATTATTGTGAAATATAGTTTGTAGTTATTGTGGCCTCCTCCCTCTTTTTTTTTGTGCCTCAAGGATGTCAGCACACTTCCAAAAACAGTGGCTGGCAGTTGCTTCTGAAACAAGCAGCAGTGTGCTGATTTTACGTTTAGTTTCTAAAAACCTGACCCTCTGCATGAAAACTACATGGATCCCTCCAAATACTAGTCATCTACAAAGACTATGTCATTCCCTAAACTACTTTTCACCATAACATTTGAAAAGATGTGAGTAGTGGGAGATATACCAATACCTAAGTCCAGTGTGGCCATTCTGAGGTAATCATAATCACCTATAACAGAGGTAGGCAATAATTTTTGACTGGGGGCCAATTCAGAAATTTTTGAAGTAGCCCTGGGCCACCCCAGTAGGGATGGAGCCTCAGGCAGAAGGGGTGGGACCAGGATACTTCCGTGCTTGCCCAACCACAGACTCCGATTGCCCCGGCAGTGGGAGAAGACTTTGTGTGTTTCCCCCCTGCTTCCTCCAGGTAAATCAGGGCCTGGGGAGGGGGAGCATGTGAAGTCTCTTGCTCCCTGCCCCCACCCTGCAAGGGAGCCCTCCGACTTACAGTCAACCACCAGCTGAGCAGCAGTTGGCGGTTGACTAAGTGCTGAGCTCCTTGCAGGGCAGGAGGAGACTTTACGTGCTCCCCCCAAGCCCTGACTGGCCTGGGGGCAGGGGGAGCGCGTGAAGTCTCCACCCACCCTGCCTCCTGCAGAGAGCGTGTGGTGCTTAGAAGCACTGCACTTCCTTGCAGGGTGGGAGGAGACTCAGCACACTTCCCCCAACCCCAGGCCCTGATCGGCCTGGGGCAGGGCCTCCGCAGGATGGATCCGGCCCTGGGAGGTCCTTTTGCCCATCCCTGACCTATAATCTAAGCAAAATTTCAAACCTGGAATCCAATTTTTTTCAGCCATTAAGGATAGCCAATAACTTTTTTTATTATTAGTGGAGCAATTTAAATTTCTCCATAGATGAAACCAAAAAAATTTTACCAAAAATTACATTATAACAATTATTTGTCTGCACATTAGTACCATTGACACTGAGGTCATACCTCAAATGTTCAATTGCTCGTAAGCTAAGGATGAGCCTGGATCCAACTATTCACACTAAGTATGCTCCTTTTTTCAAAATGTATGCAAATAGACCACAATTGTTTAGGTTTTCATTTTAAATTGATTTTTAAAAAGATTCTTGAGTAGAGATTCAAATTCTCTCCTTTCTGGTAAAAGAAGCAAGTAACAGATTAGCCACAAACCTATTCACTTGCTCTTTTACACAAACTTCTTACTAGGATTGTCAAAGCACCTTTTGTGTTTCTTCATAATTGATGAGATATCCTGATGACATCTCTACATTACTAAGCATGACTTTTAAACAACCAGTTAGAGAGAGACTTCCTCAAGAGAAGCCATGCCAGGTTTTACTTAAAGCCCAGGGCATGCTAGGTAAAGGCTTTGGGCGTTGAGTCAATGCTGTGTGACACTATCACTAATCAATATCAAACCTTACTGCCTTTAACTCCCCAATAACCTGGGACATAAAAGAATATTAGGCAACACATTACAGTTAAGTTTGAGATATGCACAACACGTGCAATTCTGCTACAGGGGTAAGACAACTCTGGTACAGTGACTAGTTTCAGAAGCAAATAATGATGGCTTGCATGCACTATCATATTGACAGAATCCTAGTCAAGAAATTTATTGAAGTGTTTATACATACAGTCCTTGGGCTCTTCAAAAATCCAGTGCTGCAGAATCATTTGTCAGCCATATTGACATTTCATTCAGTTAGCCAAAACCCTGATTTGAAGACATGCTGCAAAACCAACTGTTTTCCTATGATTTTGTGGGGAAAGGAGGAAATAACTGAGAAAGAGATAACTGAGAGAGAGACTGATTGTTTGGGCATCTTGCTTAGCCTGTGGTTTAAATTAAGCAATGTACCTGAAGCATTGAATATGCATAATTACAAGATAACATGCTTAAAGCAAAAAGTTAAAATGGACAGGTGATGGCAACAGTTTTGAAATACAGAAAACAAAGGATAACTATCTAAAAATCTGCTTACCAAAATAAGAGAAGTCAAAGGCATAATACTATAGAGTAGGGATATTTGGATCAGGGATGTGTCAAAATACAGTCAATTTCCTGAACCAGTCCCTGTCCTTTTACCAGCTGACTAATCAAACACCACTGATGATACCTCCCCTCCCCCCAGCAAAATAAAAGTATCAATCACATTTCTTGGAAGCAACAAGCAGCCATAATCATTGTGCTTACAACCAAATCTGACTGCACTAATTGTCAAACTTATATCAAAGCCGTAAAGGTACTCCTAAGATTTTTTTTTTAATTTCCTTAAACTTAAAGATTCAAGTAACATCAAAAAGTAGTATGCACATGCAAGATACAGTACATCACAAACTTTCCAGTAGAGCACAAAAATAAAATGCATCTCACACATGTAAAATTGGACATGATTTTTGTTTGAAGTGTCCACATATGACTTTTGAGAAGTGTCTGACTGATATGGATACTTAAATTGTCTGTACAGCACAGGCAGCATCATCATAATATCCCCACACCCCTCTCTGAAAAAATGCTGCAACCATGAATATGACCACACCTCCAAAGAGAGGGTAGTGCAAGTTCCATGCCCAAATCTCTTCTATAATCTGATGAGATTAAGATGCCAGTTACAGCTACCTGTAAGTGGCAGCGTTTGTGATACACATATTTGAACAGCAAGAACTGGACACAGATGTACAGCTGGCCAAGCTAAAAGTTGTAACATTGCTTATTGCAGGTGATAATAGTCATCACTTGCTTCTTTTCTGAAGATAAGAATTTGAGGCAACTTAAAATACAAAATGATCTAACTTAAAAAGTAAACCTTTCTATTTACTACTAAAATACCAGCTATGCTACAACGCAGGGTTTTTTTTACCACTAACTGGCAACACAGTTAGTATACATGTGATACTTTAAAGATAACACCTTAAATATACATATTTTAAAATTTGAAATTTTAACTGAAATCATCACAAATTTATAATTCTGACCAAACCTTATAAAGTGTATTATTTAAGTAGTAAACACTTAAACAACACACATACTTGTATATACATACACACACACACACACACACACACATGCCCAAAGCTATTGTGTTGCTTACCACAATATTTAATCCCTTTACTTAGGTACTTTCTCTCAGAACTTAAGAACTTCTACACTATATTCTATATAATGGATCTTACACCTGGATTTTTGGCATCAAAATATTTCTCAGCATAAGCCTATGAAGTCAGCAAATTCTTCTCTTTACCAAGCAGAAGGTGAATAATTGTAAAAAAGCTCTTGTATAACTAAACAGAACTTCAACAGTTAAGAAAATGCTGAAAAGAAACTTTCAGTCTTTGGGTCTAACTTGGTACAAGAACTCATCTTTAAGCAAGAACTATTTGAAAGACATCAAACTCATCAAAGTACTATCACTATAGGTGAATTAAATAAAATCCATTTTCCAAAATATGATCTCTTGAGCAGTTATATTATATTCAAACTGCCTTGCAATTTCTTTTAAAAAACGACTGCATTTAGGATCCTGAGGATATGAAAGTGGTGCCTTTTAAAAAAAATTCCACTCCTTTAGAAGTTTTGCAAAAGCACATTAAAGGCATCCATTGCATGTGTCCTTTAAAGTAAGCAATTAAAACAAATAACACTTCTAACAACCTGGACTGTTTTCTACTTCTCAAAAGTTGTCTAGAATTTGTACAAGACCACACAGCTATTTTACTAAGTATAATAAATTCACACAAGCAATCTGTTTTTCTCCCAAATACCAAATGCATGTCAAATACTTAGACTGCAAGAATGTTTGCTGCCTAAAGGTTAATTCAGCAAGAAAATTTAAATTTATACATGGTCCTAAATACATACCTGAATCAGGACCTTTAAAAAAAAGGAAAGACTAAACTGTACCTGAGTGAAAGTGAGTCCTAAACAAAAAAAGTGGTGCAAACTGAGATTCACTCAAAAAATATGATGTACCTTCAAAAACGCTTATAAAACTAAATATGGGGAAAGTGCAGGGTTTCAAAACTTGTAAGAAGCCCAGATTTTTGTTACTGATGTAAACAGAACAAACTGAAAATCCAAATGTCAAATTGAGCCTTAAATAAATAAACCCCATAAATAAACCAAGTTTAAAGTTTGCAACATTTTAAAATAGATGGTGTTTTTAAATGCACATGTTCTGAAGACTCAAACCTACCACAAATTTAATTTCTATTTTCACCTCTTCTAGTTCAATGTTTGTGAGTGGGTGTGTTTTTAACACACACAGGAGCTAAAACTAGGTGTAAACCAGTGCAATGAAACACTGTGAATTTTCCCCCAAACTGCAACAATGCAATCTCCATTTTGAACAATGCACCTCCTTTCCCATCTAGTAAATATAGTTTTGTTCTAAAAAAAACTAGACACTGTTCTAAAAAAACTAGACACTATCTTCAAGGCACACTTGCAAATCCAGAGTTTAATTTTGGAGAACACCTCATGGTGCATGCACTTCCCTTTCTTGTGTCTGCAAGAACTTGATGTTACAGGCATCCTTGTCTGTATGTATTTGCAAGAACCTCATTAGTATGTATACATCTTTTCCTTTACAAAAGTACCAATAGATGCACTATATACGAATCATTTGCCACTGTTTGTGAACACTTTCTGGTGTAGCATGCGTCTAGATAGTTGCAAGCCCTCTCTCTGTGGGTCTGATAGCATCTCTGAGTACACGTATTATTTCTCTTTCCATGTGTGAGTTTATAAGCACCTTCTGATTCGCAAGGCATCTGTGTAGTTGCCAGCAATGCTCGATTTGCACGCCTCTCTTCCCCTGTGTCTGCTTCCAGCCATCCCTTATTATTGTTTGCCTTTCCCCTCCCCTGCGAAAGCTAGAGGGAGCATGTGGGGTGCCCTCCCCTTCTTTCACAGTGCAGCCCATTGACGCTATACCTGGGGTGCTGCTGTAGGTGCTGTGGCTCCTGAAGCTGCTCTCAGTGCAATAGCTGGCATCATCTTCATCCTCCATCTCCTCGGGGTAATCGGAGTCGTCGTCGTCCTCCTCCATGATCTCCTCCTCCTCTTCCTCCTGCTCCTCAGAGTCCTGGTTATCCTCGGGGTCTCCCTCCTCTTCCTCTTCGGACACCGCGCTCTCCTCCTCCTCTTCGCTCTCATGATCGTCGTACACCACTTTGCTGATGCTCCTCCTGGACGAGGCAGCCCTGCCTTGGCTGCCGCCGCTGCCTCCTGCGCCTCCTCCCCCCGCTGCTCCAGCCCCAGCCCTGCCCCTGCCCCGACTGCTGCTGCCTCCCCCACCAGGGGTGCTGCTGCCGCCGCTGCCTCCCTTCCTCTTGCTGCCCCCTCTGGGGGAGGCGGTGGAAGAGGAAGAGGCCTGGGCAGCCCCGACCCCCCTCGGCCTGGGCCCCACCGCCTCCACCTGGGCCGAGGCCGCCCACCTGCCCCGACTGCTGCCCCGCTGCCGGGACCTCAGCCCCCCAATGGGGCCCGGTGGGGCGGGCGGAGCCGGGGAGCTCGCCTGAGCGGGGGCCGCCGCAGGCTGCTGCTGCTTGGGCGGCCTGCCTCGCCGGCCCCGCATCTCTGGGCGCTGGCCGAGGGGGGAAGGGAGGGGCAGGGACGGCTGGGGAGGGCGCTCGGAGTCCGGACAGGCGGCTGCGGGGAAGCTCCCCTGCGAGAGTTCCGGGCCGAGGAGGGGGCCGCCGAACTGCGAGGGCCGAGGGATCAATCCGAATTGCCGGCGTCCCGCTCCGGATCGCTACCGGCCGCCATCTTGTTTCTTCGTCTCTGCCTCGGCTCGCTCCGCTCTGACTGGGGGAAGCGGCGGCGGCAGCAGGCCCTGAGCGCCTCACGTGACCCGCCCGCTCCGCCGCGCTCCGCCAGGGGGCGCTGCCGCCCGGTCGCCTGGAGAGCCATGTTAAGAGCCACGGCGCCGGGGGGGAAGCGCCGCGCTCGCGAGCCCGGCGCCAGAGCGCTCACGGCCCCCGGCTGCAGCCCGCAGCGCCCCGGGGGGCGTGAGGCTCCTCTCGACCCCAGCAGGGGTCCCTGTGGCTACAGCCGCCACAGGGCTCCCCTCACACCGCGGCCGCAGCGCCGCCCCCTCCCCGTGGCTAACACCTGCCACAGGGCTCCCCCGCACTGCCCAGCCACAAGGGTTTCTGCTCACTGGCTGCCACCTGCCCCAGGGCTCCTCCACACTGCCCAGCCACAGGGGGGGGACTCTGCTCCCTGTGGCTATCACCTGCCCCAGGGCTCCCCCATACCCCCCAGCCACAGGGGTCTCAGCACCCGGTGGCTATCACTGGCCACAGGGCTCCCCTGCACCACCCAGCCACAGGGAGACTCTGCTCCCTGTGGCTAACACTTGCCCCCCCACACCGCTTGGCCAGAGAGATCTCTGCTTCCTGTAGGTCACACCTACACCAAGAACTTAAAAACTAGGGCTATGTCTACACTCGCAGCTTCTTGCGCGAGTAATATGCAAATGAGGCTTCGCGTGGAATATCACCGAGCCTCGTTTGCATATCTAATGAGCCGCCATTTTTGCGGAAGAGGCTCTTGCGCAAGAAGGAGCTGTCTACACTACCCCTTCTTGCGCACGAAAAACCCTCTTGCGCAATGCCATTACACCTATTACTTTTCAGGAAGAACGGCATTGCGCAAGAGGGTTTTTCTTGCGCAAGAAGGGGCAGTGTAGACGCTCCTTCTTGCGCAAGAGCCTCTTCTGAAAAAAAATGGTGGCTCATTAGGAATGCAAATGAGGCTCGGCGATATTCCACGCTTAGCCTCATTTGCATGTTACTCGTGCAAGAAGCCGCGAGTGTAGACATAGCCAAATAGTCTAGCAGCACCTTAAAGACTCACAAAACATGTAGATGGTATTATGAGCTTCCGTGGGTACAACACACTTCTTCAGATGAATGGAGTATTAAAAGTCCAGTTCCAAAATAAATAGGGGATGGGAGGGGGGAGCAAGAGAAGGAAGGAAAAAAAGAAAAAAAAATAGTGAATTAGAGTATTCATGTTACGTGAAGTTGATAAAGTGTAAATTGTTCTTAACTACCCATTGTTTGGTTGGTTATTAGGATGTGGAAGGTTTGTGTGCTAGCCAGGTAATGTCTTTGTTCATACCTTTGTGATGGGTCCCAAACTTGTAAATGAAGTTAAGTTCCAAAGCTTCCCTGTAGTCGGCTTGTGGAATTGGCCTGAAACAACACAGTGACTTTGCGATACATTAATGAGTATCCAGGCAGGTTAAAGTGTTTTCCAACAGGTTTCTGCGTGTTGCCTTTTAGATATCTGATGTGTGTCCATTGATTCTTTCCCGTAGAGCAGGGTTTCCCAACCTATTGGTCGGGACCCAAATATGGGTCACCATTACATTTCAAAAGGGTCGCCAGGTGTCTCCCCAGTTGGCTCTTCAGGAGCCATTTATACATTTTTTGAATTGCCTTGGGTCATCATGTCTTCCTGAGGGGTCAAAATGGGTCCCCATCTGGAAAAGGTTGGGAACTGCTGCCATAGAGACTGTCCAGTTTGACCCATATACATGGCAGAGGGGCATTGCTGGCATAGATCACGTTAGTGGATGTTCAGTTAAATGAGCCTTTGATGTAGTAGCTGATGTGGTTGCATCCAGTGATGAAATCGCTTGTGTAGATGTGTGGACAGAGTTGGCACTAGTGTTGATTGCAGGGGCGGGTTCCTAGATGACTATGATGGAGGTGTGCGGCATGGTTACTGGAAATAACTTGTTCAAGGTTAGGGGATTGTCTGTAGGTGAGGACTGACCTTTTCCCCAAGGCCTATGAGAGTTAGGGGTCATTTTCCAGGATAGGTTGTACATTGTTCATAATGCGTTGGAGGGGTTTAAGTTGTGGGCTGTAGGTGATAAGTGGATTTCTGTTTTCTTTATTGGCCTGTCTTGAAGTAGTTCATGTCTGGGTACTCTTCTGGCTCTGTCGATCAGTTTCTTCACTTCTCCGGGTGGGTATTTCAGTTTTAAGAATGCTCTATATAGATCCCTACACCAAGGCTCCCCCACACCATCTGGCCAGAGGCCTCTCCACTTCCTGTAGGTAACACCTACACCAAAGCTCCCCCACATGACCCACACCCAGGGCTCTCTGCTCCCTGTACGTAACACCTGCCATAGGACTCCTTCCCCACCCCCACCCCCACCGCCAGGTCACAGGAGTCTTGGCTCCCTGTGGCTAACAGTTGCCCCAGGAATCCCACACATCCCCTAGCCAGAGGGTTCTCTGCTCTCTGTGGTTAACACCTGCCACAGGTCTCTGCTCCCTGTAGCTTTCTGGCCCCTGCATTTGCTGCAGGACTTTCCTCACCAAGCCTGTGCAGAGCCTCATTCGCCTCACAGCTTCAGCTCTTCACACTGTTCTACCTCAGGCTCCCGCTGCTCTACATGGGTGAGTCCCAATAGGTTTCAGTGGGGCTGCCTAGCACGGCTAGTGTGGGACTTACTAGAGCCCAGGGTGGAAAGCCAAAACCACATTGTGCAGGACTACAGCCTGGGGACCTGAACCTGGGGCTGAAGACAGAGCCTGCCTGAGCAACTTAGTTAGCTTCATGGTGCCCCCTGTGCTATGGGGTCAGGGTAGCTGCCCGGCTTGGTGCTCCTTACACTGGCCCCAGCTTTCATATGTAGAAAAGTGTTGTGGCCCAGCTGTGCCATGGAGTTTTATAGCATGTTGGGGGTGGGGGCTCAGTAAGAAAAAGGTTGAGAATTTCTTCTTTATACCTAATAATAATAATATGGAGATATACTATCTCATAGAACTGGAATGGACCTTGAGAGGTCATCACGTCCAGTCCCCTGCCCTCACAGCAGGACCAAGTACCATCCCTATGTCCAAAACGTAGCATCCCAAGTACCATTCCTTTGTCCAAGTACCGATGTACCATCCCAAGTACAATCCCTATGTCCAAAACGTACCATCCCTATGTCCAAGTACCTATGTCCAGAACATGGCATCCCTCCCTCCCATTGCAGCTTCAATCCCTGCAATCTTCTTTGTCTCCTCTTTGCCTCAGCCTGGGCACAGGGATCTTCTCCTCCCTGTGTAGACCAGCCATAGCACCTCGAACACCACACCCTCAGTAAGGATACTCTTAGCTTTACCCAGCAGACAGCAGGGCTGTCCTCAGTGTTATCCTTCTGTAGCAGCTGGGATCTCTGTTGCACCCCAGCAGGCAGCAAGGCTGGCCACAACAGCATCCAGCACAGCCCAGTGGCATGTGAGTAACAGGGCCCTTCCTATTCTATCTTCAGTCTTCATCCCTGTTGTGTGCCTAGCTAATAACCCTCCTACACCTCACAATGTCTAACCACAGCCAGCACCAAGCAAGCAATAGTGCCAGACCACAAGGTTTGCCCCAGTCTGCATTTTCTTTCCACCAACAAACTATACTTTTTATTTGCAACTGCTGTAACCATCCGTGTATCCTCTACACCATTCAGCTGATTAGCAGAGCACTCACAGCTATGTTTTTTGTTTCTGCTAGTGGTGCATATTTGCACATACCTCAGCACACATACAAATTTGTTCTGCACCTGGATGGAACAGATTAGAGAGAACATTGGTACCCACACTCCAGTTTTGTTTGGTACAAAGCATGGAGCTGGGCCTAATCCACTTCATACTTTCTCACATATCTCATAACTCAGTGCTTCAGCTATATTACATTCATTTTCCAAGGAGCCTGAGAAGGAAGAACTCTGCAGAATCCAAATCACCTCAGTAATAGTATTTCCAACACTGGTAGTTAGGAGTAACTCCATTCAAGTCAACTGAGTTATCCCAGTGTAAAAGAGAACAGAACCAGGCCCCAGGTATGCACATCTCTTAGGCCAGGTCTATGCTACAGAGTTGACTTAAATTATGTCCATCATAAATCACTGTAATTACATCGTTTGTGCATGTCCACACCACACTCCTTGTGTCGGCGGAGTGCATCCACAGTGGGTGCTTCAGAACTAATAGATGGAATTATGTTATGTTGGTAGCGAGCCCACTGTGCAAATTTTGGAGCCAGCGCAGAGCCTGTGGGGGAAGAGGGGTGGCCAGGTAAGGCCAGGGGCTGCTACATCTAGGGCTGGAGGCTGGGGACTGCTAGAGCTCCAGCACTGAGCCCACAGGGGAGCCTGCTGGGGGATGGAACTGGGGGCTGCAGGAGCTGGCACTGAGCCCCCAGGGCACAAGGCTGAGGGGTGCCAGGGTTTGGGGAAAAGGCATCTGGAGCTCTGGCACAGGATGGCTGGGGGATAGTGATGGGATGTCAAGGGGATGAGGGATGTTAGATCTCATGTAATTGAATAGTCGTATAACCACATGAAATGTTAGCGGTTACACAACTATTCAATAGTTTCTGGGGGCGGGGCCAGCAGCCAATGCACTCCTGGTCCCACTCCCGGGGAGCCCCCTGCCAACCCACAGTGCTGCCTCTGTGTCAAAGGCAGCAGCGAGGGGTGTTAGGCGGGAACCAGTCTGCGAGGGGAGCCAGTTTGAAAACCAGCTCCCTGCACAGACTGGCTGCCTGCCCCCCTGTGCTGCTGCCTCTGATACAGAAGCAGCAGCACAGTGTGGCAGCAGCCCCTTCCGCAGGGGTCTGAGATCCCCACGGACAGGGGCAGCAGCACGGGGTGAGGGAGTGGGAGGGCAGGGGAGGCTGTCACAAAGCAGCCTCTGTTCACAGGGGGCCTGAGCTCCCTGTGGACAGAGGCTGCTCCCCATTCCACAGAGCAGCAGTCCCTGTCCATGGGGGGGTTTCACCTTCCGCTGTCATTGGCCACTGGATCCCCTCACTCACCTCTGGTGGGCCAGCATCTGGCAAGGAAGGATCTGGTCAGCTGCAGGATCCACCACTACTGATGCAGGGGGGAGACAGAAAATAAGGGACAATTTGCCTGTCTTTAAGAAAAAGTCAGGACAGTTGCAGGAGGGCTTAAATACAAGACTGTTCAGGCCGTCCTCGCTATAAGTCCAAGATACGTTCTATAAACTTGGACTTATAGCAAAACAACTTAAAGCAGGGAATTTTTTTTCCTGTGGCTAACTTCCAGTTGCACAAAATGGGGGGGGAGGAAGGGGATTTGCGCAATTTAAGAGCAGAGAATGGGAGGACTTAGAACGCATCAGTTCCTATAAGCATCAATGACTTTAGTGCGGAACGGATGCATACCGAGGCGATTTATAGTGGGGATGCCCTGTACCTTAAACAATGGGACATCTGATCACCCTTCTTACAAAGCCTTACACCAAAAACCTTGACAGCAGCAAGGAGAGCTTCAACAACAGGCTTAGCACATGCCAGAGGCCTGTAAAATGTGTGCTTCGCAGATTAAAGGGTCACTGGTGCTGTCTTTTTGGCAGGTGAGACCTCAATAATGAAAATATTCCCATGGTCATAGCAGCCTGCTGTGTTCTGCAAAACATTTGTGACGCCAAGGGAGTAAGTTTCTGGGCAGCCAGGAGAGGAGACATGGGCAGGAGCAGATGCTAAAACTCATGGAGGATTAAACAGAAGTGCACAGGTCCCTGATTCCATTGCAGGTGAAAAACATGCATTCTTGACTTCCCCCTGCAGCTCATACAGAACTGCATTGCATGCAGTTGAAGTGGATCATCTGGTGGATTTTGAACATCCAGACACCACAGCTATTAGAGGGATTAAAGGGGGAAGGGAAGCAGGATGCCTATTTGAATCAGGGAGGCTTTGAAACAGAATTTTGACAATGAGATCCATGGACATGTCTTTCTATAATGCACTCAGCTAGAAACTATTTACTTGTCACTTTGAATGACCCTTGTAATGATTCCTGCCTGAGCATTAATTGTAATCTGCTATTGTGCTACCTGCCACTGTGTATAAATTTCTGCTGCAACCATTGTATGTTACAAATAAAAAATCAATGTCTTTTTTAAGATTAATTTTTTCTTAAACAGCAATACACAGATGAACATTTTTTCCAAGGAGTATGACAGTGAGTATGAGGATTTCACAGCTGTGTGTAAGTCCAGCTCTTATGGAAAATATCTCTGGGAAGGAGTGCAAGAGGTACTGCAACAGATTGGAAATGGGGAGTTTGGGGAGGGCATGGAATGCAGTTCTGTATGGGCTGCAAGGGGAAGTCAAGTATGCATGTTTTCCACCTGCAATGGAATCAGGGACCTGTGCACCTCTGTTTAGTCCTCCATGAGTTTTAGCAGCTGCTCCTGCCCATGTCTCCTCTCCTGGCTGCCCATTTGTGTTTTGAGGGTTTTTTTTGTTTGTTTACTGTCTCTCTCTAGAGTTTGTGCTTGCTATTGGCTTGATCGGATGGTTGCAGCACTTCTCAAACACATGCTTTTTACTCCTCATTCACCTCTTTACCTGACAGAGGCACTATGTCAATGTGTAGGAGCTGTCTCTCAAGGACATAGCTGCAGAAGCAGAAAAAAAAAAAGGCAAATAAAACCTAGAGGGAGGAATATGGGTGCACTCAGTCTTGAATAATAAAAGTTACATACGCTTTTTTTCTCACTTTCCTTTAGTGCACTGGCCATGCTGTGTGCTCACCAAATATAGTGAACTAGCTCAAGTTACCCAGCGTTGCTTGGGAAACCGGAGGAACAAAATGTAGAAAAATGTAGTCTGCAGAAGCGAAGAGTGAGGGGGGATTTGATAGCAGCCTTCAACTTCCTGAAGGGAGGTTCCAAAGAGAATGGAGAAAGGCTGTTCTCAGTAGTGACAGATGGCAGAACAAGGAGCAATGGTCTCAAGTTGTGGTGGGAGAGGTCCAGGTTGGATATTAGGAAAAACTATTTCACTAGGAGAGTGGGCTTTTTTTGAATGGTAGAAAAGTTGCAGTGATTTCTATAAGGATTAAAATATAGGTCCGTGTCATCCCCGGAGGGAAGGAGTGCGACCCCAGGTGGAGGGAAGGTTACACGCAGGAGGGGCTGCAGGTGCCACGGGGGGCAGGGCAGGTGCCCGAGCCATTGTGCGCGTGGGGGTCGTGGCACTGCGTGCCGGCGCAGAATGGGGGGAAAAAAGAGGGTTGCTTATGTAACCTCGCGTGCAGGAGGCGGCGAGCCCCGGACGGCGCTGGGGGCTGCAGGCAGCGGGCACAGGGACTTAGGGTGGAAGGGGCGGCCCATGCAGCACAGCGTGGCGGGTTACTTTTTTATTTTTACAGCTTGAACTCAGGCCTGATCGGGTCCAAAAGTACCTTAAAACCTTCTCCTGGATGAAAGGTTATCCCATGCAAAGTTTGGTTGAGGTAGCTCTTATAGTGTCCGAGTTATTAGCGCACAAACTTACAAACATTCTCCTTTATATATTAGATTTGCACTGGAGTATGGGGAATGCAAGATGAGACAAAAAAGTCTGGGGATCAGTACAAGTGCCTTCAGACACTATTCTGACTACTGGCATAATTTTCCGCACAGAAGGGGGTCATAGAATCATAGAACCATAGAGCTGGAAGAGACCTCAGGAGGTCATCAAGTCCAGCCCCCTGCTCCAGGCAGGACCAATCCCAACTAAATCAACCCAGCCAGGGCTTTGTCAAGCCGAGACTTAAACACCTCTAGGGATGGAAACTCCACTACTTCCCTAGGTAACCCATTCCAGTGCTTTACCACCCTCCTAGTAAAATAGTTTTTCCTAATATCCAACCTGGACCTCTCCCACCACACATTGAGACCATTGCTCCTTGTTCTGCCATCTGTCACTACTGAGAACAGCCTTTCTCCATCCTCTTTGGAACCTCCCTTCAGGAAGTTGAAGGCTGCTGTCAAATCCCCCCTCACTCTTCGCTTCTGCAGACTAAACAGACCCAACTCCCTCAGCCTCTCCTCATAGGTCATATGCTCCAACCCCCTAATCATTTTGGTTGCCCTCCGCTGGACCCTCTCCAATGCGTCTACATCCTTTCTGTAGTGGGGGGCCCAGAACTGGACACAATACTCCAGATGTGGCCTCACCAGAGCCAAATAAAGGGGAATAATCACATCTCTGGATCTACTGGCAATGCTCCTCTTAATGCAACCTAATATGCCATTAGCCTTCTTGGCTACAAGGGCACACTGTTGACTCATATCCAGCTTCTTATCCACTGTAACCCCCAGGTCCTTTTCTGCAGAACTACTACTTAGCTGGTTGGTCCCCAGCCTGTAACAATGCTTGGGATTCTTCCGTCCCAAGTGCAGACTCTGCACTTGTCCTTGTTGAACCTCATCAGATTTCTTGTGGCCCAATCCTCCAATTTGTCTAAGTCACTCTGGACCCTATCTCTGCCCTCAAGCGTATCTACCTCTCCCCATAGCTTAGTGTCATCTGCAAACTTGCTGAGGGTACAATCCATCCCCTCATCCAGGTCATTAATAAAGATATTGAACAAAACCGGTCCTAGAACTGAAACTTGGGGCACTCCACTAGAAACCGACCGCCATCCTGACATCGAGCCATTGATCACTACCCGCTGGGCCCGGCCTTCTAGCCATCTTTCTATCCATCTTACCGTCCATTTATTCAATCCACATTCCCTTAACTTGGTGGCAAGAATATTGTGGGAGACCGTATCAAAAGCTTTGCTAAAGTCAAGGTATATCACATCCACTGACTTTCCCATGTCCACAGAGCCAGTTACCTCATCATAGAGGCTAATCAGATTGGTCAGGCACGACTTGCCCTTTGTGAATCCATGCTGATTATTCCTGATCACTTTCCTCTCTTCCAAGTGCCTCAAAATGGATTCCTTAAGGATCCCTTCCATGATTTTTCCAGGAACCGAGGTAAGACTGACCGTCCTATAGTTCCCTGGATCGTCCTTCTTCCCTTTTTTGAAGATGGGCACTACATTTGCCTTTTTCCAATCATGCGGGATCTCTCCCTATCTCCAAGATTTTTCAAAGATAATGGCCAAAGGCTCCTCAATGACATTTGCCAACTCCCTCAGTACCCTCGGATGCATTAAGTCCGGACCCATGGATTTGTGTACGTTTAGCTTTTCTAAATAGTTCCTAGCCTGTTCTTTACCCACCAAGGGCTGTCCATCTTCATCCCATCTTGCGTCACTTAGTGCATTAGTCTGGGAGCCGACCTTGTCCGTGAATACAGAGGCAAAGAAAGCATTGAGTACTTCAGCTTTCCCCACATCATCTGTCACTAGGTTACCTCCTTCATTCAGTAGGGGCCCCACACCCTCTCTGATCACCTTCTTCTTGTTAACATGTCTGTAGAAACCTTTCTTGTTATCCTTCACATCCATTGCCAGTCTCAATTCCAATTGTGCTTTCGCCTTCCTGATAGCCCCCCGGCATTCTCGAGCTATACATTTAGCTGGTCATTTGTCCAACTTTCCACTTTTTGTAAGCTTCCTTTTTGTGCTTAAGTTCACCAAAGATTTCCCCTGTAAGCCAATCTGGTCTCCTACCATGTTTGCCTCTCTTGCTACGCATCGGGATGGTTTCTTTCTGTGCCTTCAATAAGGCTACTTTAAAATACTGCCAGCTGTCCTGGACTCCTTTCCCCTTAATGTTAGCATCCCAGGGGATTCTGCCCATCAGATCTCTGAGGGAGTCAAAATCTGCTTTTCTGAAGTCCAAGATGTGTATTTTACTACTCTCTTTTCTTCCTTTGGTCAGGATCCTGAAATCTACCATCTCATCATCACTGCTTCCCAGGTTGTCACCCACCTCTACTTCCCCTACTAGTTCCTCCCTGTTTGTGAGCAGAAAGTCAAGCTGCACACGGCCCCTGGTCAGATCCTTCAGCACTTGTACCAAGAAGTTATCCCCAAAATTCTCCAAAAACTTCCTGGATTGCCTGTGTACTGCCGTATTGGTCTCCCAACAGATGTCAGGGTGATTAAAGTCCCCCACGAGAACCAGGGCCTGCAATCTGGAAGCTTCTCTCAGTTGTCCAAAGAAAGCCTCATCTACCTCATCCACCTGATTCGGTGGCCTGTAGTAGACACCAACCACATCACTGCTGTTTGCACCTCTAAACTTAACCCATAGGCTCTCAACAGGTTTTTCTCCCTCTATATACTGGAGTTCTGAGCAATCATACTCTCTTACATATAGTGCAACTCATCCTCCTTTTCTCCCCTGCCTGTTCTTCCTGAACAGTCTATACCCTTCCATGACAGCGCTCCAGTCATGCAAGTCATCCCACCAAGTCTCTGTTATCCCAATTAAATCATATGTCTTGGACTGGGCCAGGGCCTCCAGTTCTTCCTGTTTGTTGCCCAGGCTTCTCGCATTAGTGTACAAACACCTCAGATAACCAGATGATCGCCCTATCTTCTCCATTCAAATCATGGGTCCTCCTTTGTTGCTCGTTCCTCTTTGCATTTCTTCCCGGTATCTGACTTTCCCACTCCCCTCAGGGTTTTGGTCACCGTCCCCCAACAAACCTAGTTTAAAGCTCTCCTCACTAGGTTTGCAAGCCTGCCCGCGAAGATATTCCTTCCTCTCTTGGCTAGGTGGATCCCATCTCTTCCTAACAATCCTTGTGCCCGGAACAGAGTCCCATGATCGAAGAAACCAAAGCCCTCTCTGCGACACCACCTGCGCAACCACACATTTACTTCCTCAATTCGACGATCCCTGCCCAGTCCTTTCCCTTCAACAGGGAGGATGGACGAGAACGCCACTTGTGCTCCGAATTCTTGGATCCGCAGTAACCTGCTCAAGGTCATTCTTGGCCCTATCATTAGTTCCCACATGGAGAAGCAGGAAAGGGTAGCGATCCGAAGGTTTGATCAGTTTTATAAGCCTCTCAGTCACATCCTGAATTCGAGCTCCCGGTAAGCAGCACACCTCTCGAGATTCCAGGTCTGGACGGCAGATGGATAGCTCAGTCCCTCTTAGGAGGGAGTCCCCGACCACCACCACCCGTCTTCTTTTGGGGGGTGGTGGTCGTGGAACCCCCATCCCTAGGACTACGCATCCCATGCCTTCCAGTAGATGGTGTTCCCTTCCAGTTTCTTCCTTGTGAGGTCCCTTCCAAAGCATTCACCACAGCAGAGCCTGTGGAGAGAACCTGAAAGCGATTACTTACCTCTATAGCATTGGGGGATTCCTGTGCTGGCCTTTTTCCCCTTCTAGAAGTTACATGCTGCCAATTCTCTTCCTGGTCCCGTACTGCCCTCTCTGGCTCTTCCGCCTGCCGTGCTTGCAGGATTAAATGCTGCCTTCTATCGAGGAAGTCTTCATCCTCTCTGATCAAGCATAGGGTTGACACTTGGGCCTCCAGTCCTCTAATTTTTTCTTCCAAAATGGCGACCAGCGTGCACTTAGTGCAGATGAAATCAGTTCTTTCTTCCGGGAGGAAGACAAACATGGCACACGCTGTGCAGGTAACAACAGCAGACCTATCACCATCCATACCTGCTGTCCTGGAAAAAGGATTTAAAAGAAAGGCAAGAGAACCTCGCCCCCTTCCCTCTCCCCTTCCAAACTACCTCTCTAAACTCCCTGTTAGCACTCACCTGTTCGCAAGCTCCTTGGTCACTTGCTCACTGCTTTATAAAGCCCTGGACTGCCTGAAAGTCCCTCCCCCTACCAAGGCTCAGCCAATCAGAAGAGGCTTCTACAATTCAAACTTCAATTAGAAGCCAACAGTTTCCACCTGCCAGTCACAACACACACTCCGTGAAGGGAGAGGAAGGGGAAGCCTCACTCACAAACACAAGCTCAGCACACAGCAAGAAAGCCCCAAACAACACATACTGCAGACAGCCACTTCCCTCAAGAGTCCTGTATCTGCTTCTCCTTTACCTGGAGAACTCCCTCTTTAAACTCCCTGTTAGCACTCACCTGTTCGCAAGCTCCTTGGTCACTTGCTCACTGCTTTATAAAGCCCTGGACTGCCTGAAAGTCCCTCCCCCTACCAAGGCTCAGCCAACCAGCAGAGGCTTCTACAATTCAAACTTTAATTAGAAGCCAAAGATCACACTACGGAGTGTAAGGGTGCATCTCCTGCATGCATGCAGCTTCATATCTGGTCCATATGCTGCTTGCCTGTGTGCTGCTTTGATTCCTGTATAAGTATTTTCCTCTTGGCATGGAAAAGTTTCCTAGATCTGGGGAAGAAACAAAGCAGCTCGGGCAAGGCCAGGAGCATTGCCGGAGTCAGTGGTAGGGAGTGCAGCTGGAAGACTGACAGCTCCCCAGAGGAGTCTGGAGACTGACAGCAAGGGGTCAAAATTGACCTCCCCTGGTCTAGCAAACTCTCTCATTAGGGACTGGTCAGATCCCAAGGGTGCCAGACCAATTTGGAGGTCTAATTTGTATCATGGTAAATACTGCATCTAAAAAGTTCACACATTAACTGGTGATTCGTCTTTTGACAGTGACCGATCTCATCCCTCGGACGAATGATTTTACAGCATTTGATCCACAAGTTTTAAGATCTGATCCAAGCTTTCATTATGGAGCCCAAAACCACCAAGTGCATTGGGTTGTTTAATTATAAACCCCAAACTAAACTTTTAGCCAGGAGACAGTTTATAATTTTGATGCTAACCCAGGTGAAACATAACCGGCTTCTTTTAATTTGCTTTGAGGTCAAACCTAAAACAAAGGAATAAATAAAAAACCCATGTGAACTGAAATCAGAAGAGCTTGGCATTAATGAATCTCCTGTATGCCAAAACTGTTGAAACTCACACAGCTCATGTTTTTAACTTTTGTCTCAACTGTTACCTAGAGCTAGAAAAAAAGAAACATACATTATAACACATAAGTCCTAGTTTTCATGCTACGACTAGCATATTTAAAGTCTTGTACTGTATTAGTATACAGCTATGAGTAACTATCACAGGATATGAAACAAAATAAATATTTCTTGCTGTTATAAGCAGCAATATAGTAAACCAGCATTTGCCTGATACCTATTTTCATGCAACAAGTATAGTGTACTAAAATGTATATAGGGCTCCTCTCTGAGTACTGAGAAGTGAGTTCATGGACATTTTCTCTGTTATGATTAGCAATATAATATAAATAGGTACAGAACTTGTGAACTATGTTGAGTCCCTTCAGGAGAAAAGGTGGAAGAGCAACATAAAACATTTTTGTTGATATGAACATTCATTTTCCTCTTTGGTTTGTGAAATGAAAGTAAATATTGCTGAACAGTACAGAAAATAGAAACTAGGGAGGCTAACAGTAACCCGGGTAACTTGCTAACCAATAAGTGACTGCTTATCCGTTAACGGTCCCAGTTAACTGCAACACACACACACCCCAGCGTGTTCTGCATTTAAAACTCAGACTAGCATGCTGACACAGTCCCAGCCCACCACCGTCCCAGTCCCAGTCCCAGTCCCAGCCCAGTCCAAATTTTAAATGAAGAGCATTCAGGGGAGCCCCCTGCCACCTCTGTATCAGAGGCAGCAGCATGGGGCAGCAAGCGGGATCTGGTCATGCAGGGAGCGGGGCTGGGAGTGCACTGGCTACTGACCCCATCCCCTGGGGCCCTCGAGTAACCATGTAACCTCTAAGAATGTTAGTGGTTACACAGTTACTAAAAATAACTGATTTCTAATAGAAACATCTTTATTTGACTGAGAAAGCTCTTGCAAACAGCCAGTTGGCTGGCTAGGCTCATATCTAGGATGAGATATTAAGGCACGAATAGGCTTATGCTAGACCTCAGCTATAGTATGGCCACATGATTAATAGATTCTACAGTAGTGGGGTTTACACTTAAAAGTTTTATCAGCATAGGCATGTTTGTCAGGATGATGAAAAAAAAAAAACATACATTCTTGCCAGCTAAAGCTATAACACCCAAATTTCTAGTGCAGGCACAGTAATATTAATGTAAAGCCCCTTTTTGTTGATATAGCTGCATGTAAACAGAGTTACACTGGCTTCTTAGCTACATCATCAACCAGGGATGTGTTTTTTTCACCCTCAACTGACAGATGTATCAAGGCTGATACTATTTTCAGGTACAGACCAAGGCCATATCTCTTCTACAAACTTTGGTCAACAGACATTATGGGTGTGTCTACACTGCATGCATAGCTCGAAATTGCATAGCTTATTTTGAAATTTGGCACTGTCTACACAGGGATCAGTTTTGGGACCAGTTCTGTACAATATTTTCCCTTACAATAAGCGTCCCTTAATCTTCGTGGAATGAGGCTTACAGGGACATTGGAACACTGAGCCCATTATTTTGAAAGTTATTTTGAAATAACGGGCTTGTTTAAAAGACGCGGAATAGCTATTTTGGGATACTGGAAGTATCCCAAAATGACACCGCAGTGTAAACGTACCTACGTCAGCAGACATGCAACCAAAGTTAACATATCACTCATGCACATGCATATTTGCTAGTGTTGATGTTAGACATACTAAACCAGGAGTGCTTGTGTCAATGCAAAGAGTGGTGGACCACGAAGAGGTATCCTAGCGTGACATGCAATGCTTCCTGGCATGCTGCCTTTTTGGAAATTTCAAATGTAGTAACAAAACTACTCTTCCAAGGATCTCTGAGAACAAAGGTCCAGTTTACAGAATGCTGTTTTCACCATAGTTTCCATGCCTTATTTTTGAAGTCCTCCAAACCAGCATGGCACTTTTTGCAGTCTGCCTTCTCTGACAACGGCATGGAGCTCTGTGCTAGTCTCATGAGCTTTGCAAATACCAGACGTGTGATTCTTATGTATTCACAAACCTGCAGGGAGAACAGCAACAGCAATGGACATGATGATTTCTCCAAACAGTTTCTGTGGGACACTTCAAGGCTGCTGGTGGCATTCATGGAGTAGCTACAGCCTGCTTCAGGGCCCAAGAAATGAGAACTGACTGGTAGCATCACATCTTAATGCAGATTTGGGATGATGAGTAGTGGCTGCTGACCGTTCAGATATGGGTCATATTCCTGGATCTGTATGCCAAGCTTACCCCAACCCTGCATAGGGACACTCGAATTAGAGAGCTGCATTGACAGTGCTGAAGCAAGTGGCAACTACACTGTTGAAATTTGCAAAGCTGACTATCCCCCCGCATTGCTGCCTCTGTGGGAGGCAGCAGGGAGGGAGACAGGCAGCTCCATGGAGCAGACATGTGCCTGCCTCCCCGTGCTGCTGCCTCAGATACAGAGGCAGCAGCATGGGGGAGGTGCATGTAACTGTGTACCTTAACCGATGAGCCCAGGCTTATTGATTAACGGTGTACATAAATACACGTTAACATCCCTAAATTGAATGTACTTCATTTATCTGTACTTCAATTTACTCATGAGATTGTATGAAAGTAAGAAAAATAGCCCACTGTTTATAGCTGCCTGTTGTATCCTACATAGTATGCATGAGGCAAAGGTGGGAAAACTGCCAATAGGGTGGAAGTGAAAGAACTGTTTGCTGACTTTGAACAACTAGAACCCATTACAAGAGTTTAACCATGAGCTGTGCAGTTGAGAGAGGTTTTGAAAGACCATCTTAACGTTCAGCCAACACTGTGCTGTGCTGGATTGTTCTTGGAGCATGAAGCTTCAGACGCTGCTAGCATTGCCAGGTGTCCGGTATTGACCCGGACAGTCTGGTATTTTCACCTCCTGTCAGGTAAAAAAAAATCAGAAAATACCAGACACCTAAAATGTCTGGTATTTTCTGATTTTTTTTTCCCTGCCAGGAGGTGAAAATACCTGACAACCCTACCACACTCAGCAACCGGGCCCAGCCTCGGGCCCCCCCAACCCCGACCCAGGCCCCCGGCCCCTCAAGCCCCTCTCTCCCCACTTACCTGGTTCTGCAGGGGAGCTCTCTTCCCGCACAGAGTAAGAAAACAAGATGGCCACCAGCACAAAAAAAAACCACCCCAAAGGCCTTAAAGGGGCCATGCTGGGTTTTTTTGGTTTAATAACTGTCAGGGTCCTTTTTTTTTTTTTTTGCTCAACAACTTTGGTCTCCCCCCTTTTTTTTCCTCAACAATGGGAGGGTTTTTTGGGGGGTTTGGTATTTTTGGTTAAACCATCTGGCAACCCTAGATGCTGCTATGACCTATGTAGTGTTTGCTGTACATTTAGCTATGTGACTATTTTTCTATACCACAAACTGTAGAATGCCTAGGAATACTCAAAGCACCACCTAACTCAGAGGCTCAGAAAAACAAAACGTGCAAAGAATAAGAGGCAATACAAATTTCAAGCAAATGAACAGAATGGAACTTTGCATTTAGAAAGGAAGCAAACATTCCTGCCCCTTTCAGTGCGCAAATGTAATCCATTGCAGCAATATGCACACAACTGTTGTGTTCTCAGATTAGTTTACATGAAGTTGTGATATTCATTGCTGTCCCATCATGTGGCATGATAAGGGTGAAGGAGGATGCAGATGTCATGCCAAATGATGTGCTGGGAAAAAAGGGAGCTGCTACCATGAAGTGCTCTAAAGATAGTAAAAGATATTTGGGCCTATTGGTCAACCTAGATATGCAACATTGGCCCTTGCTGCCTGAGAAGGCCCTGGTGCATTTCTCTTCTGTTCCTGTCTGTTTTCTAAGTCATAGAATCATAGAACACTAAAGCTGGAAAGGACCTTGAGAGGTCATCGAGTCCAGTCCCCTGACCTCATGGTAGGACCAAGCTCTATTCCAGACCATCCCTCATAGATGTCTAGCTAACCTGATCTTAAATATCTCCAGTGATGAAGATTCCACAACCTGCCTAGCCAATTTATTCCAGTGCTTAACCACCCTAACAATTAAGAAGTGTTTCCTAATGTATAACCTTAATCTCCCTTGCTGTTTAAGCCCATTGCTTCTTTGTCCTATTATCAGAAGTTATGGAGAATTATTTTTCTCCCTCATCCTTGTAACACTCCTTCAAGTACTTGAAAGCTGCTATCATGTTCCCTCTCCATTTCTCTTTTCCAAACTAAAGAAACCTAGTTCATCCAGTCTTCCCTCATAACTCATGCTTTCTAGACCTTTAATCATTTTTGTTGCTCTTCTCTGGAACCTCTCCAATTTCTCCACATCTTCCCTGAAATGTGGTGCCCAGAATTGGACACAATACTCCAACTGAGGCCTAATCAGTGCAGAGAAGAGGGAAAGAATCAGTTCTTATGTCTTGCTCACAACACTCTAGTCACTGTATCCCAAAATGATGATAGGGTTTTTTTTGTTTTGTTTTGTTTTGCCAATAGTGGCATTCTGTCAACTGATATTTAGCTTGTGGTCCACTATGATTCTTTGATCCCTTTCTCCAGTACTCCCTCCTAGGCAGTCATCTCCCATTTTGTATGTGTGAAACTGATTGTGCATAAGTAGAATACGTCATTCTTTTTGAACTTCATCCTATTTACCTCAAACCATTTCCAGATCATTGTCCAGATAATTTTGAATGATGGCCCTATCCTCCAAAGCACTTGTAACCACTCCCAGCTTGGTATCAGTACATTTACAAAATGTGCAGATCTCTGCACCATCATCTAAATCAGGGTGGGCAATAATTTTTGAAGGGAGGGCCACATGAACAATTTTTGAAGTGGTGGCAGGCTGCTCCAGAAGGGGTGGGGCCTCAGCAGAAAAGCTTTTAAATAGCAGGAGTGGAAAGGGCTCGCACCTCCCTTGTGGCTCCCAGGCAATGCGTTGGGCAGGGGGCAAGAGCTGCAAGTCCTTTCCACTCCTGCTATTTATAGGACTCGCACCTTAACAGCTGCCAGGAAGGTGCAAGCCCTTTCAATAGAAACAGTTGAAAGGGCTTGCACCTCCCTGGCTTCCAGGCAATGCATTGAGGGTGGGGCTGGGAGCTGCCACAGGCCAAATGAAAGAGCTTGGCATGCTGCATTTGGCCCGCTGACAAGCTCTTGCCCAGCCCCAATCTAAATTGTTGATGAAAATATTGTACAGAACTGGTCCCAAAACTGATCCCTGCAGAATCCCACTTATTACGTCCTTCCAGCATGACTGTAAACTATTGATAACACTGGTCTACAATTTTTTAGAAGTTGTCTGCTTCAGAGATAAAATGTGCTATTTATTATGTATTTTGATGTGCTGAATTCAAATATGACAATTAAAACAACTGATTGGCTACTGTTTCCAAGATATAAGTTTTTACATTTTACGTCTATGTATATTGTGTAGATAATAGAGTTTTAATCATAAATTGTAAACCTAGGTCTTTTCATGTGTTTATGGTTGCTTTACATGATAATATTTCACCTGTCCTGTTTATGTAACACTTTAAAAATCAGCAAAAGGGTTATATAAATAAAATTTATTATGAAACAAAAGGCAAAAAACTATTATGTACATAGTTTAGTCCTATTGAGTGTCTACAAGCTTCTTGGCTTGTCTCTTGTATTCATTAAATGGAGCATCTCTTGTCACTGTCCAGCAATAGTCTGCAAGCATTGATGGGCTCCATTTGCCCTGATAGCGTTTCTCCATTGTTGCAATGTCCTGGTGAAATCGCTCCATGCTCGCTCACTGCTCCGCAGTTCGGTGGAAAAAATCTAGATGAGAGTGCAAAAATGTATCTTTAGTGACATGTTGCAACCAAGGCTTTGTATGCCTTGAGGAGGTTTTCCACCAACAACCTGTAGTTGTCTGCCTTGTTGTTTCCGAGAAAATTTATTGCCACTAACTGGAAGGCTTTCCATGCCATCTTTTCCTTGCCACGCAGTGCACGGTCAAATGCATCATCTCGAAGAAGTTCACGAATCTGAGGACCAACAAAGACACCTTCCTTTATCTTAGCTTCACTTAACCTTGGAAATTTTCCACGGAGGTACTTGAAAGCTGCTTGTGTTTTGTCCTTGGCCTTGACAAAGTTCTTCATCAGACCCAGCTTGATACACGTAAGGGTGGTAACAAAATCTTCCTTGATTCAACAAGTGGTGGATGCTGAACACTTTTCCTCCCAGGCTCCAATGACCAATCTATCTTGATGTAGTGGGAATCTCTTGCACGACTATCCCATTCGCAGAGAAAACAGCAGTACTTTGTGTATCCAGTCTGCAGACCAAGCAAGAGAGCAACAACCTTCAAATCGCCACAAAGCTGCCACTGATGTTGGTCATAGTTTATGCACCTCAAAAGTTGTTTCATGTTGTCATAGGTTTCCTTCATATGGACTGCATGACCAACTGGAATTGATGGCAAAACATTGCCATTATGCAGCAAAACAGCTTTAAGACTCGTCTTCGATGAATCAATGAACAGTCTCCACTCATCTGGATCGTGAGCGATGTTGAGGGCTGCCATCACACCATCGATGTTGTTGCAGGCTACAAGATCACCTTCCATGAAGAAGAATGGGACAAGATCCTTTTGACGGTCACGGAACATGGAAACCCTAACATCACCTGCCAGGAGATTCCACTGCTGTAGTCTGGAGCCCAACAGCTCTGCCTTACTCTTGGGTACTTCCAAATCCCTGACAAGGTCATTCAATTCACCTTGTGTTATGAGGTGTGGTTCAGAGGAGGAGGATGGGAGAAAATGTGGGTCCTGTGACATTGATGGTTCAGGACCAGAAGTTTCATCCTCTTCCTCTTCCTCGTCTGACTCAAGTGAGAATGATTCTGGTGCATCAGGAACCGGCAGTCCTTCTCCGTGGGGTACTGGGCGTATAGCTGATGGAATGTTTGGATAATGCACAGTCCACTTTTTCTTCTTTGACACACCTTTCCCAACTGGAGGCACCATGCAGAAGTAACAATTGCTGGTATGATCTGTTGGCTCTCTCCAAATCATTGGCACTGCAAAGGCATAGATTTCCTTTTCCTGTTCAACCACTGGTGAAGTTTTGTTGCACAAGTGTTGCAGCATATGTGTGGGGCCCACCTCTTGTCCTGATCTCCAATTTTGCAGCCAAAATAAAGGTGATAGGCTTTCTTAACCATAGTGGTTATACTGCGCTTTTGTGATGCAAAAGTCACTTCACCACAAACATAGCAGAAGTTATCTGCACTGTTCACACAAGTACGAGGCATCTCTGCTCACTTTGGCTAAACAGAAATGTGTCCCTTTGCAAAATCAAACACTGACAAATAAGAGAGCACGACACTGTATGATTTCTAGAGCTGATATAGGGCAATTTGTTCAGCAGAGTGATGTAAGCTTCGATATGATTGCATCACCCATGACTTCTAGGAATAACATGATGCAATTCATATCATGTATGACGCAATACCAGCTTCAGATTGAATCATGCATTGTTTTGCCTAAAAAAGCAAGTACTGTCCAAACCCAGTCATAGATCCAGTCAAAGATGTATTTTAGTCATTTCTGGTTTAAATTGAGATCCCTTCCCTTTATAACTCACTTATCCTCCACCATTCCCAAGTCAAGGGTTGTATATACTGACCCAATAGCATATCTTGAAAACTAAAGCCAATCAACAATTTTAAGCATCATTTTCGTTCTCAGTGACCCAGAATTAGTAAAGTTTGACTACATTTATTTCAGAAGCATTTTGGCTGTAGAGCAGTGTAACTAATCTCTGAGAATGGTTATCCAACCAGTTATGCACCCACCTTATAGTAGCTCCAGCTATGTTGTATTTCCCTACTTTATTGATAAGGTCATGTGAGACTGTTTCAACACTTTACTAAAGTCTAGGTATACCACAACTACCACTTCCCCCTTATCCACAAGGTTGTTGTTATATCAGAGAAAGCTATCAGATTGGTTTGACCTGATTTGTTTGACAAATCTATGTTGACTATTACGTATCACCTTATCTTCCAGATGTTGGCAGATGGATTCCTTAATTATTTGCTCCATCATCTTTCCTGACACAGAAGTGAAGTTGACTAGTTTCCTGAGTTGTCCTTATTTCCTTTTTTTATAGATGGGCACTATATTTACCCCTTTTCCAGTCTTCTGGACTCTCACCCATGTCACGCCGGCCCTCCAAGCCCTTTTGTTCACAATGAAACAGTAGCTTGCAAGATCTCAGTGAATATGTCTTCCCTAGTCCCTTTCTTTTTTCTTCTCACCAGAGTCAAGCATTGAGGCATGAAAGGGACAACCCTCAAGCTTACAGCCTCAGCAGACAGGTGTAGCATTGGCTTTTCAGTTGGAACAGAAAGGGAAAGAAATTTCAAAACTCCCTTATTTCTATAAAAGCTTTTAAGAAGGCATGCTTACTGACACTATAGCTGTGGAGCATCTCTTCATAGCACTGCTCTCCAGCCTCGGCCATGGTGAGTATGGTCCACCTGGGGTAAGGGGAAGGAATTTCAGTTCCACCAAGCAATCGTGTTTTGGTGCCTATTGCCTGGGTATAAGCGTAAGGCAATAGTACTGAAGATTGCTGCTATTTTCCCACAGGCAGCGGTGGTTGCAGTTGATCTCTCATGGCTGAGGATAACAAAGGCAGAGGTTTAAGCAGGTGCCTGATGTGAAGGCCAAGACTATATCAATATTAAATAGCTAAGTGCATGGAGGATAGGTCAATGCAGCGTGAGACTTAACACGGGTTGGGCAATGTCTGCACTGAAAGTCTTCCAGCATATGTCCCACAATGCCTCACTGGCTGCAATAGTGACTAACTGCTCTGGTCACAATTCTGAATGCCACCGCCCAGGTCACGAAGACCAGAAGTCATGATGAATTTAAGCTGGCATCATAACAGTAAACAGGCTTGGGGAATACTGGCCCACATAACTTTGGGACCCAGTAGCAGCAGTTTCTTTTTTATTCACTGTGCTTCTTTTCAAATTATTTTATGACTTGTATATGGCTTTGAACTTACATATATGACTGGAGTAGGCTCAGTATAGTCTCTCAGTTCCACACACTTTTGTATGACCATGCTAAAACTGATTTAAAGTAGTGCCATACCCAAGTTTTTGTTTTTACAACATACAGCACTAAGCTCCACCTAGGAAACTAAGCAACCCACTTCCATCTGACAGACTATATTATTGAATACAAATGTTAGGATCTAAGTTAATATTGCAGACAGCTATTTAAACAGATTTCTGCTTTTGTTAATACACACTGCTCTGGGAGCATTTATTACTCAAAACTTCTCTGTGGATACCATCTAACAAGGGAAAGTTGCTAAGTGTCTTCACACAAAAAAAAGCCCTCAGGAAAAGATGTTGACTATATCTGTACTCTGCATAAATAATGCAAGGGACAAGACCTGCACTTATAATAAATGTGATTAGGTATGAACTAACAAGTTATTTTAATGTGTTATTTAAAAAAGTGTCAAAAATTAGCATAAGAACAAAGAAGTATAAATATACACAATTTAAACAAGGTACTCTCAGGGGCCAATACAACTCTCTCAACAGGATAGAATCCAAAGATGATTAGATTGTAATATTTGTACATTGCTATAAGAGTTTTTAAAATGATAGAATCTATTCCAATAGTATTATACCTCTACACGGGTTCAGACCCCTTTTGTAATCAGATTCATGGCCCATACTAGTTACACATTTTTATTTAGAAAATTTTTAATTTCAGTGAGAAAAACTGAATCTAAAATAGATTTTTTCCAAACTGCACTGATTCCCTCCCTTCCTCCCTCTCCCCAGACTTTTCTATTTAGGGGCCAAACATAAAAACAAACACCACACCAGTAGCTCAGCTATATTAATTGTCACTACAAGTTTGATCATGCAGGAAGGAATCTTAAAACTGTTTCCAGCTTTGGTGCCCACACTTCAAGGACGATGTTGATGAATTAATTGGAGAGGGCTTAGAGAAGAGCCACAAGAATTGGAAAGGAGAGGCAACTCACCTTGAGCAGCAACTGGAGTTCTTTGGGATGTGTCCCGCTATGGGCCCTTCACTTCAGGTGTGTGCAAGCCCTAGAACTAACTGCTTAAAGCAGTGGAATTTTCAGAACAGAGTCCATCAGAGAAGAACTGCAGCACATGATCTTGTAGCATGAACCAAAGCATGTGCACAGAAAACTGGACTGCAGCCTTGCAGATTTCAGCAACTGGCTACAGATGTCAATTGCAATCGACTAGAGTGTGCAGTCACTCATAGGGAAGCTGAATCTCAGTGGTTCCCTAACAGGCAACAATGCATCCAGAGACCCATTTGGAAAGTTTGGATGGATACAGAGCCTCCCTGTAGACCTAACTTGCAAGAGAAACAGTCTAAGCACCTTCCTGAATGGTCTACTTCTGTCCAAGTGACAGGAGGACATTATAAATTGGAATTCCATCAGAATTATCTCCTTGGAGGACATTATAAATTGGAAGGCCTTCCATCAGAATTATCTCCCCAGCCCTTTTAGAAGTAGTGATGGCCACCAAAACGGCACTGAGCCACTAGCCACATGGTCACTGCTACAAGAGCTGTTTCATGACGAGTTAAGAACAAGGTTGAGATCCCAAAGCAACATAGGGACTCTATTATATGGAAATGTCATATGAACTTTCAGAAATCTTGTTTCAGTGAGATGAGTGAATATTGAGAAGCCTTCTACTCGCATGTGCAAAACTGTGGTTGCCACTAAATGAACCCACTAAAAGACCTTACATTTTCAATTCCAGCTGGTAATCCAAGATTATGCAAAAAGATGACTGGAAAGGTGAAAGATGGTACTGGCTATACCAGAGAATCTCTCTTCCATTTCAGTAGGTAAGTGCATCTTGTAGATTCCCTGTCTGATATTTAAAAGTACATTTGATACACCTGATAAACATAAGAACAGCCATACTGGGTCAGACCAAAAGTCCATCTAGCCCAGTGTCCTGTCTGCTAACAGTGGCCAATGCCAGATACCCCCGAGGGAGGGAACCAGAGAACCATGGACTGAGGAACCAGGCTTGTCGTTGCAGAGCATTCATATTGGGGTTGTGAAGTGTCTGACTTTCATCCTGAGACAAACAATTGAGGTTTAGTTGCAAGCCACCATGGTGGGAACAGAGGTGAATTTGATGAGATCTGTGAGGTTTGAGGGGTTAGCCAAGGTGGTGCAATCAAAATGACCTTGGTTTGGTCCTGCTTGATCTTGACAAAGACCTTTAAAATCAATCAAGTTGAAGGATATGCATAAAAAAGACCTTTTTATCTATGTAATGAGGAAAGCATCTATATTGAGTCCTGGAACTGAGTTTTCTGCAGGTCATGTTGGCTGCCATGGCAACATGTCAGTCAGTCACTGGAAATCCTCAGGCTAAGGCGGTTTTTTTGAGGATTAGAGTCCAAATCCCATTTGCAATTTAGGGAGAAGTGTCTGCTTAGGATGTCTGTCACCATTTTTTGAATATGTGGGAGGTAAGAAGCTGAGATGACTATCTGGTTTTCCATGCATTAATTCCAAATGCATTATTTTAGTGCAGAGCAAGCAGGAATGGGTTCTGCCCTGACAATTAGCGTAACACATACAAGCTTTTCTGTCTGATATGATCTTGATGAACTTGTTTTTGACTAGGGGAAGAAAGCGTAGGCAAACATTTCGGACAACTCTTGGCTTGCACAGCAATCTGCCGCAGTTTTCTTCCTGTTGTGACCATTTGCCTTGGTCCATGTGAGGACCCAATTGTGCTCTCCGCCTCAAGAGGAAGCATCTGATGTTAGCATGACCTTAATGGGAGTGTGGCTGAATGGGATTCCTGCACAAACCTTAGATTCTTCCACCAGGTGACTGTAGGATCCAGCTGGGAACAGAGAACTGTTTGTTCATCCTGTGTTTTTTGGATACATGGCTATAAAAGTATCTGGGTCACATTTATTTATTAGTCATGCCTTAAACATTTATAAAACTTTAAAATGTGCTTGCACCTTGCTGAGCAACTCTACATTAAAAATCATCCTTCCAAGCCTACTTTATATCAGCAAGTGTCATTAAATGACTTTTCTGATTCACATAAGCCAATGAAAAAAATTCTATTTGATTATAATCAAATTTGTAGATAGGCAAAGAAAGAAAAGTGGTGCTTCAGAATTTAGAGTCCCTCCTTATTAGATATAAAACATATTGTAATGAATACTGAATGAAGCATGTATTTACAACCCTGCCTAAACAGTTGGCTCCAGGGTTAGCAAAACTGGAGCTGTAGAGAATTATGTAGTATTATAAAACTAACATTTTGAATCTCGACATCTACTGTCATTAAGTAATTGACTCCTCCCCACTATGATTTCCCCCAACTATGAAAACAAGGAAAAACAAATCTAGAAAAATCTTGAAAATAGTATCTGACAAAATTATAGAAAAACCCAGCCAAAATTCTGCCACCTCTAATAAGGAAAGCATGATCTTAGCATGGTAGCTTGAATAACAGAGTTGAAGCAGCTGCTACAAACAGCAGCAGCAACAAGCAAACAACCGCACAAAACAAAAACACCCTCCCCTATGCAGAGATGCCCTCTATGTAGCATCAGACTCTTAAGATGAAATATTGACAGTCTGAATTTTATGAAAGTATTAATGGTAGTCTCCAGTATCATGAATTTTAGTAATTGAGACCTCAAGACTATCCACCAGAAGGATGGTCCATTCTCTCATCATTGGTACCTGGAATTCAAATGGATATGAACAATTCATCTTTTACAGGGAGTGCCCCTAAAATGGGATTCTGGCTCTGCAAACAGGCTAATTCAAGAAAAAACCATTACACTGGGGGCTTGGACTTCCCATTCAAAAGATTTTCAACATTTAGGGCAATCCAGGTTTTTAACTGAAAGCTTGCATTCTCTAGAATGCAGGTTTGTCAGATAATGGTGAAGGGGGTGAATTAAAAATGCTTTCAAAACAGCTGAAACAACCCATGGGGCAAAAAATTTTTGACATGAAAATGGGATAGAAAAAGGGGCTCTTTCTTTATCATCTCGTAACACAAGTGCAAGAGAACAGCCCAGGAAGCTAACAAGCATTATAAGAACATAAGAACATAACATAAGAACATAAGAACGGCCGTACCGGTTCAGACCAAAGGTCCATCTAGCCCAGTATCCTGTCTGCCGACAGTGGCCAGCACCAGGTGCCCCAGAGGGGGTGGACCGAAGACAATGATCAAGCGATTTGTCTCCTGCCATCCCTTTCCAGCCTCTGTCAAACAGAGGCCAAGGACACCATTTTATCCCCTGGCTAATAGCCTTTTATGGACCTAACCTCCATGAAATTATCTAGCTTCTCTTTAAACTCTGTTATATTCCTAGCCTTCACAGCCTCCTCTGGCAAGGAGTTCCACATGCTGACTACACGCTGTGTGAAGAAGAACTTTCTTTTATTAGTTTTAAACCTGCTACCCATTAATTTCATTTGGTGTCCTCTAGTTCTTCTATTTAGGAACTAATAAATAACTTTTCTTTATCCGCCCTCTCCACACCACTCATGATTTTATACACCTCTATCATATCCCCCCTCAGTCTCCTCTTTTCTAGACTGAAAAGTCCCAGTCGCTTTAACCTCTCCTCATATGGGACCCGTTCCAAACCCCTAATCATTTTAGTTGCCCTTTTCTGAACCCTTTCCAAGGCCAAAATATCTTTTTGAGGTGAGGAGACCACATCTGTACACAGTATTCAAGATGTGGGGCGTACCATAGTTTTATACAGGGGCAGTAAGATATTCGGGTCTTATTTTCTATCCCTTTCTTAATAATACCTAGCATCCTATTTGCCTTTTTGACCGCTGCACATGTGTGGAAGTTTTCAGAGAACTGTCACGATAACTCCAAGATCTCTTTCCTGATTTGTCGTAGCCAAATTAGCCCCCATCATACTGTACGTATAGTTGGGGTTATTTTTCCCGATGTGCATTACTTTACACTTATCCACATTAAATTTCATTTGCCATTTTGTTGCCCAATCACTCAGTTTGGTGAGATCTTCTTGGAGTCCCTTACAGTCTGCTTCTGTCTTGACTATCCTAAACAGTTTGGTATCATCCATAAACTTTACCACCTCACTGCTTACCCCTTTCTCCAGATCATTTATGAATAAGTTGAACAGGATTGGTCCTAGGACTGACCCTTGGGGACACCACTAGTTACCCCTCTCCATTCTGAAAATTTACCATTTATTCCTACCCTTTGTTTCCTGTCTTTTAACCAGTTCTCAATCCAAGAAAGGACCTTCCCTCTTATCCCATGGCCATGTAATTTACACAAGAGCCTTTGGTGAGGACCTTGTCAAAGGCTTTCTAAAATCTAAGTATACTATATCTACTGGATCCCCTTGTCCGCATGTTTGTTAACCCCTTCAAAGAACTCTAATAGATTAGTAAGACAGGATTTCCCTTTACAGAACCCATGTTGACTTTTGTCCAACAAATTATGTTCTTCTACATGCTTCACAATTTTATTCTTTACTATTGTTTGACTAATTTGCCCGGTACTGAAGTTAGACTTACCGGTCTGTAATTGCCGGATCGCCTCTAGAGCCCTTTTTAAATATTGGTGTCACGTTGGCTACCTTCCAGTCATTAGGTACGGAAGCCGATTGAAGGGATAGGTTACAAACACAGATAATAGTTCAGCAATTTCCCATTTGAGTTCTTTTAGAACCCTTGGATGAATGCCATCCGGTCCCGGAGATTTGTTAACATTAAGTTTTTCTATTTGTTCCAAAACCTCCTCTAATGACACTTCAATCCGGGACAGTTCCTCAGATTCATTACCCACAAAGGACGGCGCAGATTTGGGAATCTCCCCAACGTCCTCAGTTGTGAAGACTGAAGCAAAGAAATCATTTAGTTTCTCCGCAATGGCTTTATCGTCCTTGATTGCGCCTTTTATAGTTCGATCGTCTAGGGGACCCACAGGTTTTTTAGCAGGCTTCCTGCTTCTAATGTACTTAAAAACATTTTGTTATTTCTTTTTGAGTTTTTGGCTAGCTGTTCCTCAAAATCTTTTTGCTTTTCTTATTACATTTTTACACTTGATTTGACAGTGTTTATGTTCCTTTCTATTTATCTCACTAGGATCGGACTTCCACTTCTTAAAAGATACCTTTTGTCCCTCACTGCTTCTTTTACATGGTGGTTAAGCCACGGTGACTCTTTTAGGTCTCTTGCTATGTTTTTAATTTGGGGTATACATTTAAGTTGGGCCTCTATTATGGTGTCTTTAAAAAGTTTCCATGCAGCTTGCAGGGATTTGGCTCTAGTCACTGTGCCTTTTAATTTCTGTTTAACTAACCTCCTCATTTTTGTGTAATTCCCCTTTTTGAAATTAAATGCCAGGGTGCTGGTCTGCTGAGGTGTTCTTCCCACCACAGGAATGTTGAATGTTATTATATTATGGTCACTATTCCCAAGCGGTCCTGTAACAGTTATTTCCTGGACCTGATCCTGCGCTCCACTCAGGACTAAATCGAGAATTGCCTCTCCTTGTGGGTTCCTGCATCAGCTGCTCCAAGAAGCAGTCATTTAAGCCATTGAGAAATTTTATCTCCGCTTCTCTTCCTGAGGTGACATGTATCCAGTCAATATGGGGGTAATTAAAATCCCCATTATTATAGAGTTCTTTGTTTTGGTAGCCTCTCTAATCTCCCTCAGCATTTCAATGTCAGTATCCCTGTCCTGGTCAGGTGGTCGGTAATATATCCCTACTGCTAATTTCTTATTTTTGGAGCATGGAATTACTATCCATAGCGATTCTATTGAACATGTTGATTCATTTAATATTTTTATTTCATTTGATTCTACATTATCTTTCACATACAGTGCTACTCCGCCACCCACCCGGCCTGCTCTATCCTTTCGATATATTTTATATCCCGGTATGATTGTGTCCCACAGATTTTCCTCATTCCACCAGGTTTCAGTGATGCCTATTATGTCAATCTCCTCATTTAATACTAGGTACTCTAGTTCACCCATCTTATTAGTCAGACTCCTAGCATTTGTGTAGAAGCACTTTAAAAATTTGCCACTGCTTATTTGTCTGCCCTTCCCTGATGCATTGGATTCCTTTGTACGCAGTTTTTTGTCTGCTCTGGCCCACAGTTTGCCCTCTCCCCTCCTCTCTTTCTGACTACAGCTTAGAGAATCTCTATCAATGGATTCTCCTCTAAGAGAAGTCTCCCTCCGATTTACGTGCATCTCCACACCAATCGGCTTTCCCCCATCTCTCAGTTTAAAAACTGCTCTACGGCCTTTTTAATGTTTAGTGCATTATATTTTAAAACTGGTCAGAAGAAATATTGCAATTAATTAACTTGCAGAACTGAATGCCACAAGCTCCCTTGAATCCAAGATCTTATGATTAAGAAACGCAGACATGTATGTGGATAAGAACATTTCATATTGAATGCAACCAAAAAAAATAGACCTTCCCGCTTAAGGCATAAATACAACTGGCTGAAGTTGAAAAGAAACCATCTGTGGCTGGGGTGGGCAAAGGAGCCTCCGCAGGCTGGATCTGGCTCGCTAAGCTGGTGGATCTGGCCTGTGGTTGCCCCGCTTCTCCTTCACCCCCAGGCCAATGGAGACCTGGGGAGTGTGTGTAGTCTCCTCCCCCAGCCAAGGGCACATGGCAGCTAGAGAGAAACACCAGTTGTTTTAAAACAGCCATTGTTTCTCTCTAGCCACCACCCACCCCAGACAGGACAGGGGCAGGGGGTGAGAGATTTCTCACAATCCAGGCCTGGGGACCAGGGAGGAGGAAGTGCATAAGGTCTCTTCCCATTGCGGTGCCTACAGTATTAAATTGTTTTAAAACAGTTGGTGATTCTGGGGGAGACTTCATGCACTCTCCCACCTCCAGGCCAATCAAGGTCTGTAGGGGAGAGAGCAGGAGAAATCTCCTGGACCCACCTCTTCTGCCTGAGGCCCCAACCCTTTTGGGGCACCTGGGACCACTTACATGTATAAAGTGGCCCGCTTTTAAAAATTAGTGCCTACCCCGGTCTATGGGAAGATTATTTCCTAAAATTGTCAATTAAAGGGATTCTTGTTCACGCCTCTGAAGAATCTGGTACAGGCTTCTGTTAAGACAAGATGTTGTTCTATTAACACTGTTCCCCCACCACCACCGGGCCTAGAGAACAGCTACATATAAACAACTGGATTTAGCCCAAAATGCATTAGAAACTGTATGACCAAAACCAAATAAGATTTCTAATCAATCTCTTTTACCCTGAAACGACAATTATTATAATACTAGCACATTTAGCCTTGCTCGGGTCATTAAGGGGGGGCTCAGGGCAGGAGGGCATGGGGGTGCAGTATTCAGGTTTGAGGGTGAAGAGAGGCTCAGGGCAAGAGGTGGAGAGGTACAGAAAGTTGGCCGATCTCCCAGGGCTGGCCAGGGCCGTGCTGCCCGGGTGCTGGCTCCCTGGAACTGGACAAGGAAAGGGAGGCCAGGCTGCCCGGCTGGTGGCTCATCAGCATAGTAGCTTACCTGTGTACAATACCTGGTAACATCTTGAGCCCAGCCTCCAGATGGCCACTCTTACCAGTGCGCCCACCCCTCTGGTCATTCTGTAGTTTCACTGTGCCTGCTACCAGACACCTTTTGTGTTTTGAGAAACAATCATATTCCAGGCAAATCCCATTGTCCTGTCACAACCAAACCCTCTCCTTGCTTTAAGTTATGATGAGAGGAAGCTGCATATCAAATTTGGTGGTCCTAGCTCTTATTGTTTAGGAGGAGTTCTTGAACAAACAGACTCACAGACACGCTCTCTCTTTCGCTCTCAAATATATAGTAGATATTGGGCTGGATACAGGTATGTTGCAGTATGGCAATTCTTATGCCAGAATCCAAGCAAATACTTCAAGATCTCTGAACCAGAGGGTCATCTAGGATATAGCTATGGGTGAAGAGTAATTGGGAACCTTTATACTTGGGGTCAGACACAACATTGTGAATTTTGTTACAAGATTAAATGTAAGATGACCTGGGGAGTCATTTGTTCTAAATAAAGTTCTCCTTTATTTTACTTCAAAATCAAATGACTAATGCTCCAAGAACCACTGAAGTCTACGGTTTCTAAGCAAACTTTGAGGGCAATTTCCACTTATCTTTCTCTATGGCTTCCAAACTTGATAATCTGTCTTAAGATTTTCTTAGCCCTTACCATTGTTTGGGAATGCACCCATGATGGGATAAGCAAAGCATCACAATCCTTCTAGATTTCAGAAAGCTTTGGAAGAACTGTTAAAATGTGCATTAATATAGTAAATATTGCATGGATTTATGAGACACAGTGTTCTAGTCATTTGGCTTTGGCTAAGAAAAGGGTCTGGCTCCTTCAGGTCAAGGATGTCTTCACATCAAAGATTATAACAATCTTAATGAACAAGTTTTCCCTATTAAACAACTACATAGTATTACATTCTTAATATGAGAGGAATAATACAGTTTCTTCTGTCTGCAAATCAGCTCTCCTCCTTCCTAGCTGTAGGTTCTGCCTTGGGAGTCATCAAGTAGGGGGCACATTACAAAATTTCTGATTACAGCAATACCAGGAAGACCCAACTGAGATTGGGCAGCTGCTATGTCAGTCTCAGTACAAAACATTCCTGCCTCAAGAATTTACAATTTAAGTAGGCAAGACAGACTGGATGGGAGGCACAGAAAGTGAAGCGACATGTACTGTGTGACTGGCTAAAAGTGACAGTAGGGAATAGAAACCAGGTGGCTAAGTCTCAGCCCAATATTCTGTCCACTGGACCATACTTCCTCACTGCCTGCAGAAAATAAAACTAGGCTTGGTTGCTTCAAAAGTGTCTTCTAGTAAAATGGGAGGCCAAGGAAGCACACTGTAAATAGCTATGAGCGAAATGTATCTGCAATTCATAAACTGAGTGGGGAAGACAGGAGCTTTGTGAAATATCAAATCTGAGATTTCAGCTGTCATAAAAAGATCAGAGAAACTAAGTCAAACTAAGCAATCCATGCCTCTGAAGGGGAAGTTGCCATTTAGTACTTTTCAGATCTGCTATTGCTAGAGAAGGTCCTTCCCCCAAGCTTTCCCTGTTTTATCTACTAAAAACCTCACGGTAGACACTAAAAAGATAATATAATGAAAAGGCTGCAAGCCAAAGAATCTTTGTTCAGCATGACAATGCCATTTCATCTACTGTTAATAGAGGAGAGAACAGTGTTTCTTTTCAATATTTATACTCTGATAGGTGCTAATTGACATTAATTCCTTATTCTCTTAGGAAAAGTAAATTTACAATATGTTAAGGAACAACTCAAATGAATTATTTTTACTTCCTAAATATAATCTGGTTTGGGGAACCAGACAGATGGTGTTAAATGACTCTCTGTCCAAACATATGTTTAAAACAAACAGTCCACATAATATTTTGTTCATACTATTAAACAATTCTTGCACAGTAAAATACTGTCATCTCATCTTAGGAAGTGTCTGTCAAGACCCTATGTATGAAGGTATTTTACCACATATATATAATCAAGTTTGCATAAAATCAAGTCACATTTTAGAGTGTGATTGTAAATACATTTTCCTAGAATGATTATTCTGATGTCATGTGATGTCTTCAATGTCATCCAGTGAAAATGGGACAGCTTTATACATTAGTCTCAAACTTATATCCCTCAGTGCCGCTATTTTGCCCTGCATAGACAAGCTCACAACCAATTTGGAAGAGGAAATAAATCCTTGTCAGAAACAGGATTAAATAAAAAATAAGTTTATGAAGAATGCATATCAAATTCAAACAAGTTCCAACATTTCAATAGAATATAATCCAAAGTCTTTTTGGTGTTTTAGTCTTTGTAGCTCTTGCAAACTTCCTTCTATCTTGTTGAGTTCAGAGTAAAATCGTACCTAAAAAGAAGAATTAAGATATTTATAATACAAAACTTAGGGAAAGCTTTGCATATGTGAAAATAGTGAAAGACATCTGCACATTTATACGGCTCACTCAACCTGAAGGATCTCAAAGTTAAGCTATTAACACAAGACCATTGCAATACTGTCATTTCTGAAGCTGTAGTGATCGCAACCATGACAGTAGCTATTCAATGCAAAGGACAAAGCATATGAGTAGAAGAGAACAAATGTGTGTCCTTAGCCTCTGTTTGTCTGGAAATTAATGGCAGGAGAGGGATCACGTGATAATTACCTGTTGTGTTCACTCCCTCTGGGGCATATGGCATTGGCCAATGTTGGCAGACAGGACACTGGGCTAGCTGGACCTTTGTTCTGACCCAGTATGGCTGTTCTTATGACAGAGTCTACTGTATTTTTATCTCACAAGCCACTCTGATACTAAATCCATACTCAAAATAGTTCAGTATTATAGGAATTGTAACTTACCTGTGCTCTCACAAACTTATGCAAGCTACATAGCAATCCTTTTGCTTCTGGTAGCATAACCACAACAGTAAAATGAGCATCTAGTACCAGGCACATCCAATCCATAATCTGAAAAAAAGACAAATCAGCATTACCCTTGTACTTAACAACATTTGCTTAACAGATTACATTTTAAAGGCTGATCTGGAGAGCCGTATTGAAAATGAAAATTTAAATTTCTAGTGATATAAAATGAAACCCCTTTGTATTCAAGTCTTGGAAAATGTGTCTATTCCAAGCCACTTAGAGATATTAATCTGTTAACATGTAATGAATAAATCCAATACAATAAGGAACTGATCTAACTACAAAATTATGCTATTACTAAATTTTAAATAATATTTAGTGCTATCTTCTCACCTGGTTTATGGTTGGAGAAAGCATGCCAGGAAGATCTGTACTAAATTTTTCACTATACTTCACATATAGGAACTGCAAATACCGGAGAAACAGCTAGAAGGAAAACAGAGTCAGACTGCTGTAACACAGACATTTAAACAGATCTGTAGCTAGTTTTCCCTTTACATGTCCTATTTGTAAATTTTAATATACTGGTTTTCAGCTATGCATGAACTTGTAAGTGTCAAGGATTTTTTATGCCATCTATGGATTAGAGTAAATTTTGGAAACCACAGATAAACTAGCAGATTGAGCATGCTCAAAGAGAAACAACATGAATTATTGTTTTGATAGACGTAAGTCATTGCTACTTGACTCAGACACCAGACAGATCACTAACCCATGAGGACCTGGTTTACCATTAGTTTGTTGAACAACATATTAGAACAGAGTCCACTCTTGCCTTTACTGATCTTAATTGCAATATATTTACTTCACTATCAGGATTAGGCCATCAGTGCCCTGCACAAAAGTAAAGTCCTGAAAGCCCCATCCTGCCCCCAAACAACAGGTGGTTAAATAATGGGCAAATTTTGGTCAGTAAAAACAAACAGATTAACAATTACTTTATCAGCATACAAATAAGTATATAAGGTGCAGGAAAGACACAGATTTCATTATTTTAAGTTGTGAAATTGTATTGTGTTGGTCTCATTTTTAGGGTACGTCTAGACTACAAGCCTCTTTTGAAAGAGGCTTTTTCTACAGAGATCTTTTAAAAAGCCTCTTTTGAAAGAGATCGTTTAGACAGCCACGCAACTTTCGAAAAAGTGATCCGCTTTTTCAAAAGAGAGCACCCAGGCAATCTGAATGCTCTCTTTTGAAAAAAGGCATTCTTCCTCATAAAATGAGGTTTACCACTGTTGAAAAAACTGTCGTGTTCTTTCGATGTAATTTAAAAAAAAAACACAATGGCAGTCTAGATGCAGGAGAAGAAGTGTTTTTTTTTTTTTTTTTTTTTAAGGGCCACTTTTTTTTCGAAAAAACACTGTAGTCTAGACATACCCTAAGAGACAATGTCAATTTGGAATCTAGTCAGGTTAAAACAAATATAGACTCCTGACAATTGTGATTTTTCAATCACTTGAAAAGTTTCTCCATGATGACAATGAAAAGCCATAGAAACAAGAGAAAAATTAGAATAATTGCTATTGAATACATATAAATATTTTACTCAAACAGATTCACATTTTCAGACCAGAACAGGATGTGAAATATTTCAGGAATAATGATCAAGAAAAAGGCTGTAATTTAGTTACTCCTGCTTTCTGTGAAAATTCATTGACATTTTGTCGCTTCAGAGCACTTAATAACATTTTTAGTTCTTATTTGATATCCCAAGCCAATATATGAAAAATAAGTTCTATGCAATTTGGAAACCATCAAAGAAAATTGTAGATTTCTGATTTATCGCTAAGAGCTAAACTAATAATTAGTTCTAAGTATATACTTACGATGACTTGCTGAGCTGAAAGATCTTTCAGATGAGGCAAGAGGAATGTTTCACTGTATGCTGAACGGAGAATGGCATTTCTGTGCAGCATTATTCAGGAAATAGTTTCAAGAATTGTCATTTCTACAAAGGTTCAGTGGATCTTAATTGTTAAATTAATTTTCTAGACTTCTTGGGAGAAATACTATTCTGAATATTTTTCTCCACAGTCCTCATGGTTTTACCAGGATATCCAAGTTCTTAGTGACAGAGAGTAGCACATGTTTTTTGTTGTTGTTTTTTTTTTTAATTAAAAGAAATGGATTTCATTTTCTAAGAAATACTTACATAGCTAGTTCTTTTGCCAGCCAAAAACTTAATACCGCCTTTTCTTTTTTTTTTTGTGACACTAACATTTTAGAGCAAACTTTTACTATTGTGATATGACTCTCAGAATACTAGAACTGGAAGAGACCTCAAGATGTCATCAAGTCCAGTCCTCTGCCCCCACAGCAGGACCAAACACTGTCAGATCATCCCAGACAGATATTTAACCTGCTCTTAAATATCTCCAATGATGCAGATTCCAAAACCTTCCTAGGCAATTTATTCCAGTGCTTAAGCATCCTGACAGGTAGGAAGTTTTTCCTAGGCTATGTCTAGACTACATGGCTCCGTTGACGGAGCCGTGTAAAACAGTTTATTCGACATAGGCAAAGAAGCGAGGATTTAAATAATCCCTGCTTCATTAAAATAAAAATGGCACGCTGTGCCGACGATCAGCTGATCCGGCACAGCGTGGCAGTCTAGACGCAGCGTGGACGACGAAGGAACCCTTTGTCGACCGCTCCAGTATGCCTCATGAAATGAGGTTTACCGGGCGGTCAACAAAGGCTTCCTTGTCGACCGGCGTCTGAGACTGCCCCGCTGTGCGGATCAGCTGATCGCCGGCACAGCGCAGTGGCCATTTTTATTTTAACGAAGCGGGGATTATTTAAATCCTCGCTTTTTTGCCTGTGCCGAATAAACTATTTTACATGGCTCCGTTGACGGAGCCATGTAGTCTAGACATAGCCCTAATGTCCAACCTAAACCTCTCTTGCAGCAATTTAAGCCCATTGCTTCTTGTTTTATCTTCATGGGTTAAGGAGAATAATTTTTCGTGTTCCTGCTTGAAACACACTTACACTTTAAAAAAGTAAATTAAATCAAAATCCATATTCCCTCTATGCTGCACAGCCGCGTAGAGGCATGTGTTCAGATGACCCTCCCCCCGCTACTCTGTTTCCAGCTTGCTCCTGCTCTCTGCCTTGGATTCCCTGGCCAACTGCTTCCTGAACCTCCCTGCTTGCTGAGCAGAGAGTATGGGGAGGAGACTCATGACAGAGTGTCCTCCTGCTCATGAACCTCATCTCTGCAGAGTGGGAGATGAAGGGTTCAGGGATCAGGAGAGCTGCTGGTAGATGCTGCAATCTGAGCCTTCTGGTGAATGCCTTAAAACAGTGATGCACAACCTTTTTTGATCTGTGACCCCCGCGCTGCCAGGCCGAGCTCCCGGCTGGCTGGATTTAAGTGCCGAGATCCCCGGGAAGACATCCATGTCACGACCCATGGGTTGCGCACCACTGCCTTAAAGCAGCAGTTCTCAAGCTATGGGTCGGGACCCCAAAGTGACAAAGCCAGAGGGCTGCAGCTTTGCTGCCCCCACCTGAGGTGATGGAGCTTGGGCTTTGACTTTAGGTCCCCCCGGTAGGATGGCAGGCTTAGGCTTCGATCCCTTTCTTGGGGTTGTGTAGTAATTTTTGTTGTCAGAATGGGGGTGTGGTGCAATGAAGTTTGAGAACTCCTCCCTTAAAGGGACAGCCCATTGTCTCGGACTTCCCCAGCAGTCAGCACGCACACGCACACAAAGTTTCTTTCCCATGCACACTCTGTCCCTTTCACATTCACCTCCCAACACATACTTGTGTTGTAGTTACTTCTTGGTACTTCCTGCAATGCATATATATTCTCTGTAATTTTATTCTTTCAAGTGCTGTTACTCCCCACACCCTGCACAGCCAGCAAAAGGGTCCTGGGAGCAGCTGCAGGAGCAACATGGCTGCAAAGCAGTGGGAAGAGGGGCACATGAACACACACTGCCAGATGTGTGCATCTCCGCTAATTAAGTGCGCAGTACTTGAAACATTCCTGGGTGACCCCAGAGCTTAGAGGGAACACAACTGACAAGCTTTTTAGGGTTAACAGACAAGATGTTAAGACAGACTTTGGAACAATGCTAACAGTAAGCACCACTTATTTCACAGCCTGTATTTTAAGCCAGTTAGAGATAATTAACTATATAAACAAAATTAAAAGAGCATGTATGCACCAAAGGATACAGTAGTGCTGCCTTTTGTGGTCCAACAGGGCATAATTCTTCCGTCTCTTTTGCACAGGGTTTCTGCGTTAATTGAATATCACAGCTGTCCTCCTCCATCACTTCAGAACTGAAGCCATTCTGTAGAGTTTCAGTTTGTTTTTTTACTTGATCATTGGGCGTAATATTGATGTAATTGATGACTGAATCTAAATTCACATTTGTTCCTTCAAGGCTATCGTCATTAATGCTAGAAGAAGGAAGGGCAGTTCCAAGGACTGATTATTAAACGCTTATTATTTGTATATTCTCTGCATAGGCAACTACACTATCAGTCTTTTAATACCAAAACAGTGTGTATTAGCAATCTGCAGCATACAATATATACAAGAACAACAGGAAATCCAGTTGAAGTATTTCAGAATTAATATTTACAAAATGTGCACTGGCACCAGAAGTTTAATTTACATGCCACAAGGCATGTTATGATGGATCTGTTTAAAGGATATTATACTCCAACTAAGTTTGGTTTGATCATATGGCATTACGTAGAGCTGTGTGTCTTGTTCCTTAAAAGGTTTATAATTAACACAGGCAATTAGCTACAAATATGAACACCACAGTATGCCATAACTTTTGGCAATGGAAATAGTCGAAATCATTATAGTCAATAGGCATCTTGCACAGAAGTTGGCATGACTGTTCTTTGATATGCAATATTTATTGTAAACTGGTAAGGGCATGTCTACACACAGAACTGTGGCAGTTTAACTAAAAGTATTATGTTTACCGAATTTAGTTTAAGTTAATGGACAAATTAATTTATCACTGTTACACAGAAAGCTAAGTATATACGTTTACAGGAGCAAGCTTAAACCAATATAAGAGAGGCCTTTGTAAAATGCGAGATATACCTCAGGTCACTCAAAACCAAGAGCTGCATACTACTCCCTTTATCCTCTCCTGTGTCTGGGGACTTCAGGAAATACATAACTTGTTTCTGAAGTGTGGCATAAGAGCATTCCCAGTTTTCAGTTACACTTTTTAACTAGCTAGTGTAAAGCAGATACTGAGACTAAAGCTATGTCTACACTGCAGAGAAAAGTCAGAAAAAGATACGCAAAATGCGAACTGCAATTTGCATATCTTTTGCTACTTTTTTCTGAAAGAGGATTTCCCAAAATTTGGCCTGTCTACATGGGGCCAAATTTCAGAAAAAACTCCTCTTTCAGAACATCCCTTATTCCTCTCAGCAAAAGGAATACAGGGATACCGAAAGAACACGTCCATTTTTCGGAAACTGTTCCGAAAAACTGGATGCATTTCTTGGATATAGCAGAGCTTTTCCGGGATACCGGAAAAGACAGAGACATAGCCTAAGACAGCGGTCTCCAACCTTTTTATGCCCAAGATCACATTTTAAATGTCAGAACAAGCCAAGATCTACCCCATCCTTCCCCTAAGACCTCACCCCTTCCTTGAAGCCCCGCCCTCTCTGTTCTCCTCCTCTCCATCACTTGCTATCCCCAGCCCTTATGCACTCTCAGGGTACGGCTACACTGCTGCTTTTTCTCCCCCTTTCGATTCTTCTGTAGGAAGAGGTTTTTCCAACATTTGGCCTGTCTAGACTGGGCCAAATGTCAGAAAAAACCCTTCTTTTGGAAGTGCCCTTATTCCTCGTGGAATAAGGAACACAGGGGTTGCCGAAAGAGCATGTTTACTCTTCCGCTAAAAAAAAGCGGAAGAAAAAATGCGTCCCTGGATGGGGAAGAGTTTTTCTCAGGATACCTCACTGGATTGAGGCAGGATGTGTGGGCTCTGGGGTGGAAATGATGGATTTGGGTGTGGGAAGGGGTGAAAAGTGCAAGCTCTGGGAGGGAATTTGGATGCAGGAGGAGGTGGAAAGGGGATACTGGCTTGGGGAGGGGGCTCCAGGCTGGGGAGTGTTGGGGTCAGGTGGAGGGTTTGGGTGCTGAGCAAGCCACAGGCTTGTAGATGTGAGGGTGCAGGAGTTTGGGTTGGGGTGTGAGAGAGGCTCAGGGCAGGGAGGTTGGGAGAATGATGGGCTAAGGACACAGATTTGCAGTGTGTGGATGGTGCAGAAGTGTAGTGGCAGAAGACTGAGAATGTGGGGGTGCAGGAGTTTGGGGATGTGAGAGGCTCAGGACAGGGGGTTCCAGTGTATGATAGGCTCAGATTTGTGGTCGGAAGGCGGTAAAGGAGTGTTATGATGCTGCGGCCAGATGGGGGCTTGGCTCCAATTGGGGGTTTGTTGGCCAGGCTTCATTTTTAAATAAAATAGGTCAAACACAAAAAGTTTCAGCATTGTCTTTATTTATGAGAAGGGCGGGGAACCTGTTGAGTCAGGGGTCACTGACCCACAGAAAAGTCAGTTGGGGCCACACAAGTGAGATGCAAAAAAACCCCCCAAAAAACCCCAAAACACACACCACACTCATCCAAAACCCTCCAAGCCTCACTAATGTGGCCCCAACTGTGCTGGTGAAAGCAGGGGACATAGTACTGGGGAAGGGTGCTCGTGGGTGCTCGGGCGGGGACAGAGCACTAGTGGGTGTTGGGGCAGAGGACAGGGTGTTGGTGGGGGAAAGAGGACAGGGTGCTGGGGCAGGAACAGGGTGCCAGCGGGGGCTGTGGCAGGGGACAGGGTGCTGAAGTAGAGGACAGGGTGATGGGGCAGGTGGCAGGCTGATGGGGAAGGTAACAGGCTGCCAGTGGGTGCTGAGGCAGGGAACAAGGGTGTTGGTGGGGGGCAGGGAACAGGGAGTCCCCAGCACGCACCTCCTGCCAGGACTCCTACCCCCACCCGCCCTCAGGGGAAGGACGTCCTGGCGCGCGCCTCCTCTGGGGACTCCTATCCCGCCCCCAACCCCCGCAAAGGAGGGAAGTCCGCACGCGCCTACTCCGGGGATTCCTTCCCCCCCCCGCAGGGGAAGGACATCCCTGGCACGCCAGAGACCTGGCCTTTCAGGTACCACACCGGTTGTCTGGGGGAAGGGGAGCAGCTAGCGCACTTCCTGAAACCCCAGAAGTGGTGCGCAGCTGCGGGACTTCCGTCCACCCCACGGGAAGCCGGCGCTACCTCCATTGTTGCTGGAGGTAGGTAGTGGGGCTTCTTGGGGGTGGGGAGAAATGGGGGGGCCCCAAATGCCTCGCGAACAACTGATCGGGCCCTCCTGATCAACCAGTCGATCCTGATCAACGGATTGGTGACCACAGGCCTACGACATAGACATAGCCTAAGACTTACTGCATTTAGATGAATCTGCAGATGGATGTCTCTACGTATCTTGGGGACTTTCAGGGCTATTAGTCAGTCTTTTTTTGCTTGGCTTTATGCTTTGGTTTATCTTAGCAATATGCCATCTGAGATAATATTAACAGTTCAGCATTTTGATAAGGGTGACTGTAGCCTGTATACCTATATACTTTCCTAAACCTTTTACTGTTTTATCCTATTTTGGCAGTAATTAAAGGACCTACTGCAGGTGTGGGCAATAATTTTTGACAGGGGGCAACTCCAAGATTTTGGAAAGTGGTCGAGGGCCGCACTCTTCCATGATATTAATGGAGGTGCAGGGTAAGGGACTGGAGTGCAGGAGGGAGAGTGGGGTCTGGGAGGGAGTTTGGGTGAAGGAGGCAGTTGTGACCTAGGGCACGGGTCTGGGGTGCAGGGTTTTGAAATGGGACCTAGGGCAGGAGGGGGTTGTGACCTAGGGGAGGGGACTGGGGTGCAGGAATTTAGGTTGTAACCTAGAGTAGAAGGCGATTGTGATCTGGGAGCAGATACGGGTGCAGGGGCAGATGGTATGGGTATGTTTGGGGGGGGGAGAGGGAGGAGGCAGAGTCAGGCTTTGACCAGGAGATTTACTAGCCAGCAGCCCAACCAGCTTGCCTGCCTGACGCCTGCACAGCCATGTGCTTATATCAGGGGTTCTCAAAAACTGTGAGATACCGCGACCCCCCTGTAAGTTGCTTGCGACCCACAGTTTGAGAAACGCAGGCTTATATGAATAACTGAGCTGAAGGAGAGGGGGCGAGATGCTTCGTATGGTTAGCTTCCTGCTTACCTTAAGAAAGCCTTCAAGCAAACACAGGTAACTGCTTCAGGAATGTCAGGGAATTGCTGTAGACAGAGTTGCAACAAATGCACATCTGTCTTCTCCAAGGCAACTGTCATTAAGTCTGGGCACAAACTGAGGCAGAATAAAGAAATTAGTTCCTACATTTAAACCACATGTGAACCACTGAATCATTGGTCTTGTTTTAGGTTGAGGAAGAATGGTCCAGTGATTAGGGAGACCCAGGTTCTACTCCCTGCTCTATCATAGACACTGGGCAAGTCACCTAGCCACTCTGAGCCTCAGTTCCCCCATCTGTATAAATGGGGTAAGAGTACTGTCCTACTTCATAGGAGGAAATAGGGGGAATGAGAAATATATTTAAAACAATTACGAAGCACTTTGAGATCTATTGATGAAAAGTTCTAAAAATTGGCATTAGCAGCAGAAATCCAACAAGTCTTTTTGTGAAAACAGCAGGTCACAAGCCAATCACTATTCCTGGCAAAGTTCTCCAAATTTAGACCATAAGTAAACATTTCCAAAACTTTACCTAAGTGGTTAAGTCCAGTTTTTGAAAGCCACTAAAAGTGCTTTAAAATTATTAATCCCACATCTTTATTTCAAAATCAAAAAAAAAAAGAAGAGCGGTCACCTGTAAGAGAGTCCTTGTGTCTGGATCAACTGCACCAGGCAATTCCGAGGGTAGAAGGTTGGCTCTGTTTTACACCTGTTCACGAGACCTGTTATGACATATCCAACAGTAGCTTGGAAATCTGACATCTGTGCATTCAACAAGAACTGTCTCAATTCCTCTTCAATATCTTTCTGAGAAGAATCCTAAAGATAATGTTAACCAGTTCAAAAGTACAAGATTATTACTAGCATATTGTTACTGATTAGACTAAACTGGAGAAAGAATACTTCAGACTGCAAATTAATAACATGCAGAGTAGATGTAGCCACGTTTATCCCAGGATATTAGACACACAAAGTGGGTGGGTCATATCTTTTACTGGATCAACTTCTGTTGGTGAAAGAGAAGCTTTGACCCATACAGAGATCTTCTTCTGTGCAAACTAATTAGAGTAAAAGAATCATATTGAAAGGGAACAAGGCTAAGATTTGAAGATTACCCCTTTTGGCAGCCTTGTCATATTACAGTGAAAATCATTAGTTTTGATATAGATATTAAATTTAAATTACCTTATTTTGGAAGCAGTAATAAGATGGCCTTCATCTTCACATGAATTTTAAAAACGAAGTAGTTTGTTTTACATTGAATACAGAAACTAAGGCATGAAGACTTAGGAAGAATTTTATGTTTAGTATTAACGGTTGGGGTGCCTCAAGCCTCCTTATAAAGGTCCTATTTAAATCCCAAAAAACTGAAATATTCCTGACAGAAAAAGGTCCAAAAAGGCACAAGTCTAGAGTTCATCTCAGAATCTTTTCTCTAAGTCTTGCCATTTACCTCAGAATGTCCACAGCCTTAAATGTAAGGCCCACATCTTTGTGCAAGGCTACAACATTTATAATATTTAAATTATCTAGCTGCTGTATAGTACATTCCTAAAACTTTACTGAAAGAACTAGCTTTAATTTCATTAGTTTTATACATGAACTACTCTTCTTGCAGAATAGTTATACGAATGGATTAATCTCCAAATTGGCTAGCTCTTACAAGCGTACGTCTCAAGCTGCAAGGACAGAAAAGGAAGAGGAGGAATGACAGATCTTCATCTGTCGTTTGTATTGACTTATTTTAAGAGCTTTTAATTGGTTAGTAAAATGTGTTAAGGATATTTTATTTACTTACCTTTATATCTGATAATAGCTGTTCAACGGTAAGGGTCTGTGGCTGCACTTTTGCAACATTACTCCTTCTCGATCTTAACTGTAATTTAAAGGAAAAAATTACTCAAAATTACTCAAAGCCTGGGCAAAAATTACAATTGTTCACCAAGAGAACTAGGAACAGCACAAATATCTTCTCTCTGTGTTGCAGCAACAGTATGTAGGTTTTAAGGTAATGTTCCCCAAACTGTGGGATGCACCCGCAAGGTGGGTGTAGAGGAACATTCAAGGAAGATGTGCAGTAGGGCTCAGGTCAGGCCTCCACCCACGTTGAGGACAAAGTGCCATGCCTCCCCCCGGCCACTGCTCTGCTTCAACCCCACCTGCTACTCTGCGCTCATCTCTTTTTGAACCCGAGGCCAGGTCCCCATCATCCCAGTTCAGCCCCCAGCACTGCCTTCAGCCCAAGCTCCTCTACAGAGCCCACTATGCAGTAATGGAGGGAGGCAGACACAAATTCCATTACTGGAAAAGGGAGGGGGAGAAGAGTGAACAGAAAAAGTTTAGGCACCACTGGCTTAAGGTCACCAGCCAAGCAATGCTGAGAAGCGTTTCAGTTTTACAAGCATGATTAGATGTCACAGCCAACAATGAAGATTTGAAATTACATTCACTTATAACACAAAGAAAACCAAGGAAAAGATAATCATGGAACATACATTTCTCTTGGATTCATTTTTAGCTATTACAGGTTGCTCTGTGTGTGGAAATGTCAGATCTTCTTCATGAAGCATATTCCAATTTACAGATGAAGACACAGTTCTCATGCCTGTGTAAACAAAGTTATATGAAACTTATATAAAAGTTACAAAAAAGTGCACTCACTAAGAACCGAAGTAAATTAATCCTAATATTTCTTTCTCTAATAGAAGCAGGGATAATCTAGTATCTCCAAAGCAATTTAAAATACTGACTCATTCCTTGTCAGTAAAAAAATGTTTCGAATTGCATGCATCTTCTTAATAAAATTAAAGTTTAATAACAGCATTAAGTAAAAATGTTTTCCTAGAAAACAAGGTAAACACAGCTGCTGCATCAGTCAAGATAAAAATGTACCAGGAGCTCTGAAATCTATCCTGACTCTATTCTAATATTTAGGATTAGATATGTACTCTCAAAAATATTTTAAAGATGCAACGGTAGGACTGACGTTAAATTGTCTCCACAAAACCCTATTTTCAGAGAAGGCAGTGCTAAGAACTACCTTTGAGCCAAAGACTGTCACCTGAAGTCTGAAAATAATGGAATTCGTATTACGGGGAAAAGAGTCAGTATTGTCTGCAAAGATGCTTTAAAATAAAGCTTCCAACTAAAACATGGCACAGGTAGTTTTATTAATAGAAGTAATAGAACTTTAACTAGCATAATAAACAATTGTTCAGCGAAATGCTGGATAGTTATGTTATTCTTCTACAAGTAAGCCATACAAATAAATGTAGTAAGTGAATGCTTAATGTTAAACATATTGTAAGGAAATTCACAGTTCGCAAGCACTAACACACAATAGGATGCTCTCAGCTTCACTGCATCCATACTACATGTAGTGTCACTGAAGTGCATTATTGCACATCTTTTGCAAAAAACTGAAGTAACAGAATGCAAAGTTAAGCTAGTATTCCAACTGTTTAGAGTTCAGCTATTTTTCTGTAAGACTGATCCATTTTTTTCTATGAAGTTTTTCTCCAACAGAATGTTAATGGTATGATGTATGCTGAAATGCAAGATATTCAATAAACAATACTTATAATCAAGCTCTTACTTGAGGTTTGAGTATCCTTGAGTTTTCCAACAGCAGCTGCCAAGGATGACATTTCACACTTGTATAGGATTACAGTTAGCACCTTCCCATGTGTTAAAAAAAATTTCTCTCCGTAACACCACAACTACAAAATATTAAGTACATTGTTAATTAACAGATGAAATAAAGAAGCTAATTTGGACCGGCACACAAAAATTGATTCAATAAAGATTCTTTAAACATCTCAGTAAGAGGTTTCTTTACATCTATTCTTACCACCTTCTAAAACATTAACTGAGTCTGCCTGATCAATGATACTAAAAGTGAATGAAACGAAAGCTTTATTTGGGTGGTAGACTATGTGCTTCCTACTGGACTTTCAAAACCATGTCTTTTAAATCAATGTATGGTTTAAAAAGCCTGCCTCCCTAGACACCTCTCTAGCAATTTTATTGCATAAGCTGGGGTGGGTAATAATTTTTTTTTTTGGGGGGGGGGGGAGGGGAGAGAGAGAGAGACAGACTTCACAAATTTTTGAAGTGGCCCTGGGCTGCCCCAGAAGGGGCGGGGCCAGGACACTTCCCATGCTCCCCTACCCACAGACCATGATTGGAGTGGGAGAGTGCATGAAATCTTTGCCCCTCAGTGCCAAGAGAGAATCGCCTGCTGTTCTGAACAGCTGGCGGTTCCTGATAGGCACCACACATCCGTAGAGGGGAGGGGGAGGAGACTTCACGTGCTCCCCCATCCTAAGGTCTCAATTGGCCTAGGGGTGGGGGAGTGGCAGGGTGGCTGCGGGCATATTCAGCCCATGGAGGCTGTCTTGTCCACCCCTGGCATAAACCCATCTTGCCTGAAGAGACATGGTCAAGAGTTGAACATTTTCAAGTGTTCTATCATGTTATTCAAAACTTCAACTGTTTCTCTTACTATGGCTTAAACAAAACATTAGTCCCACTCCCACCACTGACCATCTGTTGCATGTGCTCATTTCAAAAGTGAAACAAATGCCAAGTTTGTTAGACTGAAGCCTACAGTACCATATCTATCAAATACTAAAACTACAGCTTACTTGTCCTGAAGTTCCTTGTGGTAGTTCTTTTGAAGTCTGCAATGTTTGAAATTTTGTATTCCATATAGAGAGGCATGCTACAGGAAAAAAGGGGGAAAAAAAACCAGGTACACAGAGTTCAAAGTGATTAGCGGTGACAGTGGCCAGTAGCTCTGGACCCCTCAATCTCTAGGTCCAAGGACAGCTGCCCCCTTTGCCATCACCTGTTGGAGGGCCTGCTTGCATTTCAGTGCATCCAATGCCAAAAGTATTTTGGAAATTCTATCTTGTGAAAGCTTAAAAATTTTATTCCTGGGGGAATTTTGCATCAAAAAATTAAAGATTTTGCACACAATATTTTATCTGTCAAAATTATGCACTATAATAATTCTGGTTTCAATTATTTGCTTTTTATTTAAACTTACAATAGAATGGTTGGAGAATGGGAGAGGGGAGTATTGGAGAAGATCTCTAAACTCCCTTACTCTATAGTAATGTAGTTAGTTTTGACACTTTCTTTCTAGTATTAGTCAATATATGCAACCATATGCTCCGTGTTACACCATTGGCAACTGAAGAGCAAGTGAAGGCTGGGAAACAAACAATTCATATTGGCAACTGACCATCTCCAAAAAGATCAGTAGCAAAGACTTAATGGAATACATTTTGACAGGAAATGTTCAGTCAAAAATGCAGACCTGTTCTAATCATGAAAACACCATAAGCATTTACAAGGCCATACTGTTCTTTCTACCACTCTGGCAGTGTACAGGAGCCTTAAAACTTTTATACCTGTTTTATAATCCTGGGGGAAATTAAAGGCAATGAGAACAATTCACAAAGCAGGCATCTGCTACATTCTGCTCTGCCTGAGGAGACAAGAGTCTGCCCCAAGCTTGCTTCCTCAGAAATACCCCGAAGCCCTGTCCCTCTATACTGACCAGGCAGCAACAGTAAGCAAGAAGGACTGAGTGTCTGTTTCTCTCACATGCATGACTGCCTAGCATCCCTCATACTACCCCCTCCCACAACAGTGATTTACATCTCTACCAGCTGCTTTGGGCACCTGAACCAACCTGCCTGTGCTACTGGGGAGAGGCACATGACTGTTCTTTTGTGGGACATATTTTGTGCACCTGCAGTGATGCACAATTCCTCCAGGAGTAAAATTTGACTTTTCATCCTGATTTAGGACAGAAAATGTTGTGAAAGCTCTTCAGTGTGCCCAAGGACTGAAATTCTATTTCCTGGACAGCTTTACTTGCAGTACAAGTAGATACTTTCAGTATGCAAAAGGAGAATTTACCAAGTATTAAAATATGCGAGGGCTATTCCCACTATATTTTCATACCATTTGAAATACTGCAGTTTAGAGAGTGAAATTCAATAGCAAAAATAGTCTTCAATCTTGGGTTTGACTGTACTAACAGTTACAAAACTTTAGCGGCATCTCTTCATTACGTGTAGATTACAGATCACTCAGATGCATAAATTAACTGTACTACAGTAGCTTCGAGTTAGTCTGTAACTCGAAAAACTTGCAAAACAACAAATAGTCTAGTAGCACCTTAAAGACTAACAAAACACGTAGATGGTGTCATGAGCTTTCATAGGCATAACCCACTTCTTCAGATGACTGGAGTAGTTTCCAACTGTGAACTAGCATTTTGTCTGAAATTCAGTTTCCTTACCATTCCCATTAAATAATTAGGGCTCTGAGAAAAGTTGTAAATTCCCTGATTATAAATTCCAACCCAAGATCATTCTTTCCCGTGAAGAGACCACAAAAATAATCCACCAACTGGTCTATACAACCAATTGAATTTTGTTTTACAAGTTAAACAAAGTAAGTCATTTCAAAGTTACCTTTAGCAATATTAGGTGGAGAATCCAAACATCCCAGTACTGCAACATGATCTTTATCGAGGACAGCTAATGAAGCTCCTTTTAGAACAGTGCCAGACTCTACAATTTTGAGCAGTAACGATTTGGACAGAATTTGCTCTTCCTCTTGGACACTTTGTTGCAGTGACATCAGAATCTTATACACACATCCATTAGAATCTATCAGAAAAGAGAAGTGGCACTTCATTTCAAGTTTAAAATTGTGGCAAACACTACCTCTACATTTTTCTAGAACTTCATACGTACATCTAAAAACATTATAAAATCTGCATATGAAAAGCTAACCTAAAATGTACTAACTTAATCACAATCCAATCAGTTCAGAATGCAGAACTTTCTTAAAGACATCCCACTGTGCAACATATACCATGATCAGGATTAAGACTAACATGATGTTTTAATTACTTAATTCTACCCTTCTGATGGTCTATATAACAACATTTAATACCAAAAAAAGTTAGACAACAATACACTAACAGCTGTAGTTGTTAATTTACAAGTTTCAATCAATTACATCCATCATAAGACTTACACAAACATAGGAGCGTGAGAATCTTGTTGTTTGTATATGTTGTAAAACACAGTGGATGGAATGATTCTTCTAGTTCAAGCTTGTACTTGTGTAGGATATTTGGGTTAACCTTCTGCACATACACAAAATAATTCCCATTCTTTAAAAAAAAAGAAAAAAAAAAAGAAAAAGAAAAAAAGAAAATTAGTTTATAGCTCTTTTATTTATAGAAGAGACATGCTACAGCTATTATTTTTATTAGACTAGTAGCAGTGAACACACATATCATTTAGAGTTATGAACCTAAACTTAACTGGACATGCTGACAAAAAAAAAAAACAACCTCACATGAAACAGTTTTCAAAATTAATGTAAAATGAAATGACATTATAAACTAATGGAATACAAATGGATTTACAGGAAAGATAAAAACAAAAATGTGAAAATGAAATAGCCAAAGTTTCAGAGAACCACAATCAGCCACTAATTGGTGTATATGAGAGTCAAATTAAGGATGTAAAAGACTAGTTGACTATCTGATATCCCCCTTCCCCGCCCCCTCTATGAGATAGAGGCTGTCACTTTGAAACCCCAAGGCTGCTTTTCAAAGGTGCAGCAGCTGCACAGCTGATCCGCAGATCAGTTGTGTGGCAGCTGCCCCTTTAAAATGCTGCCTGTGTGCCTTTCAAAGGGGCAGCCTAGAGCCCGGGGTCAGCTGGGGAGGCAGAGAGGCGGCAGTTTCAAAGGGGAAGCCGCCGCACAGCTGATCAGGGACTCCCCAGCTTACCCCAGGGCTCCTAGCGGCATGCAGTGTAGCATGGAGCCCGGGGTCAGCGGGGGACTGTGATTCCCCCACTGACCCTGCGCTCCATGGCTTTGAAATGCACAAGAGCCCCCGCTGGGGACTCTAGTGCATTTCAAAGCAGGCATGCCACGTGCAGCCCAGAGCCAGCAGGACTTCATGCAGCCCCCGGGCTGTACGCGGAATTCCGCATTCCTCCTTTGAAATGTATGAGAGCCCCCGCTGACCCCAGGCTCCATGCTACACTGCATGCCCCAGCAGAGGCTCTTGTACATTTCAAAGGAGGAATGCGGAAGAGCCTATCAACTAGTCAATGGAAATTCCGTCTACTAGTCCATTAACCACATTTGAACATCCTTAAGTCAAACATAGTGATTGTAAACACTGTTTAAAAAGTTAATTGGTTAATAGTTTAAAATTATATCCTCTAACTGGTTAACTGAGATCACTGGGCTCTTGGGTGAGGCTGAGCAGTTCAGCATGCAGGCTGCCCCAGAGAAGAGGGGACAACTTCAGCCCTCTCTCACTGTAGCCCAGCTTGGGGCCAGGTGAGAAGTGTCTGTCCCTGGCTGCTGCAGCGGGCATAGCCAGGGGAGGGGTGCATGTTTCCTGGCTTGGTGTGTGTGGATGACAGACAGACGACTCACTTAAATATATAGGAGAATAGCTGTCCCTTTCTCCACCCCGTCCCGGGCTACCCCAATGGGGTTATAGCTGTCCAGTCCCTATCTCTAGCTCCTTGCTGCCCCCCGTGGTCACTATACAGTATGACTGTCCCTACTAGCAGATCCCACCCTTTTTGTTGTAAGAAAATCATAATCTAGACACATACCATTGTCCTGGCAGAACCAAACACTTACTTTTCTTTAAGTTAAAATAAGAGGAAGCTGCATTCCAAATTTAGTGATCCTAGCCTCTTACCATTTAGAAGGAGTTCTTGAACAAAGAGACTCAGACAGACACACAAACTCTCTTAAATATATAGTAGAAAATATAGCTTTAAAGTTGTAAGCATTTCCAAGTCTTATTTTTAAGTGGTTGCCACTTTTTCATTATAATTAAATGTCCTGACTTTTCGTCATCACCAGGACAATGAGAACAGTTCACTATTCCTGAAAAGCTATATGACATTCTGTAGATTTTCCAACTAATTCTTGCTAATCATTATAGAACACCACAATTGTAATAAGGCCTCAGTGAAATTGCAATGAAAGTCTAAATTGATTTTAAAACCCTGATATTTCAGATTCTTTTGCTGTAAAAAAGTAAAAAAAGGCACTTACTTTCTCAGTAATAAAAATTAAAACAGGTTGTTGAGTTTCCATGAAAGCTTCACTCCACCTAAAAGTTGAAAGTTGTAAGAGTATTTCTTGTTACAAGTAAAAAGAATTGAACATTTTTATATGGGAAATCCACTAAAAATACATAAGCAATACATATATTTAAGGTAACACCTTAAAACTCTAGATATAATCTTTTGGATGCACTCCCAATAGAACTGATGACAATCATGATCATCAATAATCTAAACACATTAATTATGCATTTAGACCTTTATAGATATATTCTAATTCCAACATGATACAGACTTATAGCCATAAAATAGTAGCGCATAAGATGTTTTTTAATAAGATAAAGCTCTTACCTCTGCAGCACACACTTCAGGCCACACAAGACAGACAGCAGAAGAAGTAGAACTTGATTCACGTAAGACCATCAATACTTTGGATTACAAAGCTAGTTACCTAAAATGATATCGCTCACCTAATGTCTTCATCTGAGATAACATTTTCAATTTCTTGTTGCGGTGCTGCCAGCAGAGCATCTAAGGTTCGCACAGCACCCTTCTTGAATAGCACAAGTGGCTCTGTGTCGGGCAGTGAATGTATCCGATATACCTCCGCTGTCAGCTGCAAAGAGAGAGTCCTATTTAAAAGTTTATTCTACATTCACAATTAATTGCCCCAAGGCTGTTTTATGTTTGATTTCTTTATTTTTATTTCTACACATTTATTAAACTAACTAGCAAAAGACTAATGCCAGAATTCCTCATAATGGCATTCAAGCAAGTTCCACTTTTCTGACAAATTTGAGATGCATCATTTCACTGCTCAATGAGGCAATTACTATAAAACCTCAATTCCAACTTGATTAGTATCACAAGTTACAATTCAGAACAGTCAACTAACACTAAACACTTAAATACAACTGCTAATGCACATATCCACCAACCAGACCTCACTATAAAACAAGGCAAAATGCAAATAAATATTTTCTGATTGAAAAACTCCCATTCACTTGAATAATTTACTTCTTACTCGTAGCAATAGGCTAGAAGAAACTTTAGGTATTGAAATGTGATTAGCCCTGTGGCCCCCTTCAGAAGATCTCAAGTCCTATAAATTCTATTGTTTCAAAAGGTTATCACTGGCCCTAACCATTTTAAGTCTAATATTTGCCAGAGATGTTTAAACCAAAGCACACAGGTGAATTACTAGTAATATTCCATATTACTGGAAGTATAAGTTAAAGGAGACATGTAACTGAAAAAAACAACAACATCCTCCCTTCCAAAATTTCTTAATACTAATTTATAATTAATAATGTATATTCTCTTTAAAAACTTACTGTTGCTTTAAACACTTTATCCAAATTCATGTCTTCATCCTTCCATATTCTTAAAACCTGTTAAAATATAAATGGTTTTATAAACTTAATGAAGCAGTCCATTTGGTGTATATCACAGATTGACATACGAGATCTGTGAGTGAAAGCATATATATCAAGACATTTTGAATGAATTCTGAATTCACAAGGAGTGATCTTAGAGCAGTCTCAAGGGAGTGGTTTATATTGGAGAGACAGCCAGAGAACCTAGGCAAGAGTTGAAGGAGTGGAGCTAGCAAAAATTCAGCACAACCTCAAGAAGTTTACATTTGAAACAGTGTATGGATAGATTTTGAGAGCAGAAGACTATGGTAGCATGAATTGAAGGAAAACAAAACCACGAGGATAGACTGAAAAGGAAGAAAAATGAAAAATCAGATGAAAGGAGTTGGGGATACGATCCACGTTACCCTCTACCAGGTAAGGGCCCAGGCTAGAGAGATATAAAGAGGATTCACTAGTATAATTCACTGGCATGAGAAAGTGTATGAAGAAGTGTAAAGAAACAGAACCCATGGTTATTGATCAGAAATAGAAATAGGAACAAACTCCTTCCCCAATTATCCATTTAAAAAATGAGAGCAAAGAGATAAGGATGGTAGCAGAACAGGAGATGTCAAGATGTCAACTACCCCAATTATCTCAACTGGGTATTAAAACAAGTCTCACAATGTAAAATGTAAATATTTATTTCTGTACAATTTATCTTAACCAACATTTTCTTATGCTTATGTATGTCAGATGAAAAAACCTTTTATGGGAAAAAGCTTGCAAGTTTTCAAAAGGCAAGTAACTGAATACGTGCTTCTCAACATAAGATATCTTCTTTCCCCTCATGCCCCTCAAAATGTGTGTTTAATCCCAGTGCTGCATGCTATCTTCTCCACTAATGCATAAAGATGGAATGACTGAGTTACTCCAAATTCTGATGGTATGCAACTTGAGGCTTTTCAAATCCTGGAATACCCCCAAGGAAATTAGTAGCTGCACTGACTTTGGAAAACTCCCACACTTTTCCAGTTCTTTAGACAGCTAAATCACAGTCAACAATGACTTATAATTCACTCAGAAAATTTTATATCATCAGACACTGAAAAACAGATCTCTCACCTTATCATCATGGACAGCAATGTATTCACCAGTTTCAAAGTTACACACAGCTGGGCATGTGATAGTCTGATCTTGTTTGACTGACCAACAGCCCAGAGGCTTCTGGTCTGAAACCTAGACAAGTGAGAAGAAGAAATTTTAGATTTCCATGCAGGGTAAAGAGTCAAAATTTATTTGAGTATGGAGTTTATGACAATCTAGATTAGACCTGAGGTCCATGTCGCTCTGGCACAAACAGCAGCCTGGGCTTTGGGTGCAGCTGGGGTCCCATCTACCCCCACACAGCGTGGCTGGTGCTGCTGCAGCCTTGCTGGCTGTCCCGACCTATTTCCTGCTAGGGATGTGTAGTATAAATGGTTAATGGACAAGCCTTCAAGGTTACATGTAAGACTCCCTCCTCCCCCCATGCTGCAGCCTCTGTATCAGAGGCTCCGGAGAGCACAGGCGCCAGGGAAATTTCAGCAGTTACACATTTACCAGAGTAAACACATTTTAACATCCCTCATTCCCATCACCAGACCCATTTGGTTATCTGATAGTACTTCATGAAAGTTACCAGCAAAGCACAGTTATCTCCTTAATGTCCTCAGGAGCAAAGACTAATGCAAAGCAGAAATGGAAAATCCTGTTTAATTAGCTATCCAATTAAATGTTAAGTTTAACCTACTAACCGATTGAATGGGGGTGGGTGAGGAAGGAGGCCACTCCATCCTTGCTAGACTGCCACCACCCCAGGCAGGCACTGCAGTGCCAACTATCCCTTCCCCCGCACTGTGGACAGGGGCTGCTCCAGGCCCCAGGCCAGGCTAGCAGCCTTGTGAAGTAGGGATGTTAACAAACGTTTATTTTTGTAAATTTGTATCCACTGAATTTTTCAGTGTTTACATGCAAGAGGGGAGGAGAAGGCGGGCGCCAGCGCTTGCAGGGAGCAGAGCTGGCTTGAAAGCCAGCTTCCCACCTATATTGCCCGGCCCCATCCCCCTCACCTCTATGGGAGGCCGGGCGGGGGGGAGAGGGGAAGGGAGTGATTCTGTGGGAATCAACATGCGTGGAGAGCTGGCTTAAAAGCTGGCATCTCATGCCTATCGGTTCCCACCTGCCTCCCCACTGCATGCTGGGGGTGAGGTAGGCCAGGGGACTCTACAGGAGGGGTACGTGCAGGCCAAGCAAATCTTTCACAGACTGACTGTTTGGTAATATTTAAAAAAAACCTCATTTATTTTTACATCTTTAGCTATTTCCTCTTCTAATTTCCCTTTAACAGCCCAATATTATTTATATTCCTATTTATTGACTTCCCCAGGGTCAGACTTCCAAATTTTGAGAGATTCCATTTGGTTCAAATAACTTCTTGAACACTGGCAATTAGGCACACTTGCATTTTGTTTCCTTTTTGTTCAGCAGTCCACACATCTTCCAAGGCACCTGTCTCACCTCTAAAGATTTAACTTTCTTTTATTCTTAGCTTTATTTTTGACTGTATCATTTTCCCCTCTTTCCCCAAAAGTTTAGTGTTGCTGTTTTATTTTCTGGTATTTATAACTGCCCCTAGCACAGGGCTGGGCAAGATGCGGCCGGGGGGCCGGATGCAGCCCACCTAGCACTTTGGTCTGGCCTGCAGACTGCATCCTGCTACTCCTGAGTTGTATTGTGCTGCCCATGCCACTGAATTTCCAGGTGGTGGCTCAGGCAATCGGATCTTATTTAAATGGCTAGTGGCTCCCAATTGCGGTGCTACCCCAGCAGGGGCCACAAGCCCTTTTTTAATTCAAAACCTCTGGCCCCAGACAATTCTGAAAGGAGGCTAGCCCCCAGCCCTGCCCCTTCTACACCAGGCCCTGCCTCTTCTGGGGGTGGAGCTGGCCCATGGCCATGTACCAAAATTTATTAAGTGGCCCCCCTGTAAAAATTATTCCCCACCCCCACCCCAGCACATTGACCCTCATTATACTGTATTTACTATTACTCTTTTGTTTCTGGTATACACCTATTTCAAAAAGTGACAGTATTACCTAATACTGAAGGAAGAATAGCCTCTTCTTGAATATTCTAAACCTAGTTATTTCAAGAAACAATCACTTACACTTTGGAGAAACTGTCTCTTTATACTCTGTTCCATTGTGCCATTTGACCAGTTTATTTGCATAGGCGTAGTACACCACTGTCATCATTATGGATAAATATTGCTTCTGTTTTGTTCTCTCTGTATTGTGCACTCAGTGTCTCTTCCTTGAATGGGAGACCAGTACTATAGCTCTGACAATACATTTACATTATTACACTTGGGGATTTGCATCCATCTGTTAATCACGGCAGCATCACCTAAAGATCCCAACAGAGATCGGGGGTGGGGGGTTGTATACACAGCAAGAGGCAGGCAGTCCCTGCCCCCAAAGTGTTTACAGAAAGTACAAAAAAGTAGACAACTGATGGGAGAAAAGACTTATTGTATCACTGAACTTTTATACTTTTTGTCCTGCCAAATTAAATAGCCTTGTTGATCCCAGGACCTGAAAAAGAGTTCTATGTAAGCTTGTCTCTTTCACTGACAGAAACGGGTCCAATAAAAGATGCAGCCTCACAACACCCTGTGCGTCTGACATAAAATGAAGTATTTTTACAACATTTTACCCTCTAACTTCAGCAACAGTTTTTTAAAGATGTAAACGATATTTGAAGGGTGAAGTCATTTAACTGCGGGGTTTCGTTTCCAATGTGTTGCTCTCCATGTCAGTAGGCAATGGAGACTATGGGATGAGAATTTGTCGTTAGATAAAACAGTTGCAGCACTGCCTATTAAAACTGAACTTTTACAAACTGCCACGTTTCACGACAAGATCGTCTCCTTATGGGTCAGCAAAGAAACAATCCAGACCACAGCACTGCACCGGAGACTAGGTACACAGCACAGCAGCATGGCTGAAAGCAGTAAATGCGCCTCCCCTCAGATACCCAGCCTCTGATCGTGGCCGCTATCACACCAGATAAGATGTAGACAGGCGAGCCCCGCTAGTGGAAGGCCGGGCCTGGGGGCGTGCAGGGCTGTGGCACAGCGCTCCGCGGCTGCCTGAAGGCAAGAGAGGGGCACGGAGGTTGCTGCTAACACGCCAGGGGAGCCTCCTGAAGCGGAGGCGGCGCCGAGCAGGGACAGAAGAGCCGGGGATACATCCCCGCGGGGTGCGCGACACCTCCCTCGCGCTCGGTGCCCGGCAGCCGGGGTTGGGGCCCCGCGGCGGCAGGCGAGCTGTCCCTGCCCCGAGACAAGCCGGCAAGGAGCCCGGAGGCTGTCTCCCCCCCGGGGACCTGAGGGGCTCGGCAGAGCGGCCCTGCCTGCGCAGCCTGAGGTGCAGGGGAAGGAGACCGACGGGCCTCACGCGGTCCCGTCCCGCGCAAGAGCCAGGCTTGCCCGGGAGCGCGGCCGGGTCGGGCTCCCACCTGGTAGAGGGTGGCCGTCCTGCCGCGGTCGGTGAGCAGCACCCGGTCGGAATCCGGGCCGGGTTCCAGCCCCAAGATGCCCTGGCCAACCCCAGCGCCCGCGCTGGCCACTAGGCCGCACAGCGTGAACTCCTCACACAGCGTCGCCATCTTGCCACAGCCGCCGCCTCTCGCGAGAGCTGGGAACGGACGCGGGCAAGGGGAAAGCACCGCCCCGCTAACGGCCAAGGGGGAGGGCGGGAAGGGAAAGCGCACGCGCGCGAGAATCAGCCGCTAGACGGGGACGCGCATGTGGACGGGCGGGGAAGGACGCATGCGCACCTATCTTGTACGCTGGGTGGGGGAGCAGCAGCGCCACCTGTGGGGAAGGAGAGAGTTGGGTGCGAGGAGGAGAGGGCAGGTCTGTGTGGTCCTGTCACTCCTGTGGGTGCTGGGCAGTGTTCCCTGTAAGCTGGGCGTATGAGTGGCTGCTCAGGAGAGATTCCAATGCTGCCCAGCTGATTAGCAGAGAGCCCACAGCTAGGTTTGTATTTCTGCTCATGGTGCACATATCTCTGTGCACATAAAATTATTCCGCACATGGATGGGGAAAAATCTGCACATGGATTGGAAAAGATTAGAGGGACCATCCTTGCTGGGTGCCCCCTCTCCTTCTGCCACTGGTGTATTGTGAGACCTTGGGCAAGCCAGAGCCCTGCTCTGGAGGTGAAGTTTCACCCTCTCTGGCTGCTGTGAGATGCAGGTTCATATCCTGGTCAGCAGGGCCGGCTTTAGGAAGTGCGGGGCCCAATTCGAACCGTTTCGACGAGGCCCCAGCAGCTGGGATTTTTTTGTTGACCAAAAAAACCAAAAACCCATAGCCCCTTTAAATCCCCAGCTACAGGGCAGAGTCCCGCCTTCCAGCCAAACCCAGGGGCCGACTCCACCTCCCGCGGCGCGCCCGGCACGTCAGCACACTTCCGGGTTTAGGGCGCAGGGCCCTCTGGCTTTAGGGCGCGGGGCCCTTTTAGGCGTGGGGCCCGATTCGGGGGAATCGGGCGAATTGGCCTAAAGCGGGCTCTACTGGTCAGAGAGCTGAGCACCCATCCACCCCTATTGCAGTGGGAGAAGATGCTGGCTGCCTGTCTGTGCTAGTCCCTCAACTTCAGAGGTTGGCAGCTCTCCTGATTTGATCCCAAGTTTCCCAACATTTGATGTCTGTTTTAAAGCCCCAGCTCCCAGAGAGCTTCTTAAAAACAGGTGCTCTGGTGCCACTTAAAACCAGTTTCTAGCTCTCCCGGATGCAGAGAAATGCTTGAAAAATGTAACCCAAGAACAAATTAAAATCTCAACGCTCAGAAGACAGCTCATAAAAAGGACCCTACATTTATTTATTTTGTAAGCCTCCTGATTACAAAAAATCTCATGATTTGGGGGTCCTGGCTCATCATTTTTGAATATTTGGAGTAGGGATGTTAACGTGTATCCATGAACATGTTTAACCAATAAGCCTGGGTTTATCTGTTAATCCTCACGGTTACACGTACCCAGAGCTGCTTGCCCTCTGTGCTGCTGACTCTGTATGAGAGGCAACAGCAGGAGATAGGGTTACCAGGTAGGTTTAGAAAAAATACCGGACACACTTGATGGGAGGGGGACCGGCCGGGAGGGGCGGGGCTGGCTGGGAGGGGGAGCGGGGCAGCGCGGCTGGCTGGGAGGAGGAGATGGGGAGGGCCGGGGCAGGGCTGGCGGGTGGAGGGTCAGGGCAGCGCAGCTGGAGATGGGGGTCGGAGGCAGCGTGGCTGGCCGGGGAAATGGGGAGCTGGGGCGGGGCTGGCGGGCGGTGGGTCAGGGCAGCGCGGCTGGCCCGGGGAGATGGGGGAGGGGGCCGGGGCAGCGCGACTGGCCAGGGAAGATTGGGAGGAGGAGAACCAGCTGGCAGGAAGCAGCGGTGACCGGGAGGGGGTCGGGAGCAGCGGAGCTGGTCGGGAAGGGACGGGACAGGACTGACCCGGGCACGTGCAGATCCCGGACCGCTGTCAGTCTCGCGCACGGTCCGAAGTGCGAGTGAGTCCAGCTGCGGCTCCACCATGCGCTCAGGAGCAGGGACAGGGCTTCTCCTCCTCAAGGCGTCAGACGCAGCCAGAGCTCCCAGCGCTGATTGCGCCCCGCCTCCCAGCCACTCCCCCAGCCCCGCCAGGCTTCCGTCCGGTGCCCAGCCAGAAATCCAGGAAATACCGGACATTGCACATGTCCGGTATTTTCTGGAATTTTTTTACTGGACAGAGGGCCCAAAAACCAGACTGGCCGGTAGAATACCGGACACCTGGCAACCCTAGCAGGAGAGGATGCAGACAAGTGGGAGCCGGTGGTCGGGGGGCTTAAAAACCGGCACCCTGTGTGCACTGGTTCCTTTGGAGCCGTCTGTCCCTCCACACTGCTGCCTTTGTATCAGAGGTAACAGCATGAGGGGTGCAGGCAGGCAAGCACCAGCTCCCATCTGCCCCTCCCACCATGTGTAAACATGTAATCGCTTAAAAATTCAACAGTTACACGTTTACATAAATACATGTATTTTAACATGCCTAGTTTGGAGTTGGCCATACTGATTAGGACACACACAAACTGAAGTACTTGGAGTAAAAGGGCTTATCTGAAAAATTGTTTTAGGTCATAGTTGGGACTAGAACCCAAACTCTGGGTACCACAATACGGAACGGTCTTTCATTAGGGACTGTGCTTTCCTGAATTATCGAGGTTTTTTCCTTTTGTTCTGGACAGTCACACAACTGATTCAAGCAGATCACTACTTTTTATGGTTTCAGTCTAGCCAGGATGGTATCTGAAGAATTGTCTCATATATCCGTTTCCATACTTTTCGTCCTTTAATAGAGTTTTTTTCTGTTTCTTTGCCACTGAAAGGAATCCCCTGTCTATAGTATTTCATATCTGTGAGGAGCAACAAATACATTTGCTATACCAACTAGGGATGTAAATACCCCTTAAAAAGTTAAATTGTTAAATGATATAATTTTTATTGTTTAACTGGGGTCCGGACAGCTGCTGTGCATGGGGAGGCCCCTCCAGAGCTCTTTGGGCCGAGCAGGGGGGGTACTCTGGTTGGCCAGGGTCCCACCGTGCTGTGGGTGACGGCTGCTCTAGCCAGCTGGGGTCCCACCGTGCTGCAGGACTGCTCCGGCCAGTTAGGGTCCTGCTGCCCTCCAACCGGATAACCAGTTACCGAGTAAGCATGCCGGTAAGGCTAATGCTTACTGGTTAACTGATTAGCCTTTTACATCCCTAATACTAGCTATCATTCAGTCAATATAGATGAACATATCAGTATCAAATGAAAATGAGCAATTCATAAAGAAAGTACTGACAAACACTCTTGGTGATCAAGTGTTGTTTTTCTAGTTTGGTAGCACAAATGTGTTGGAACAGGGCACACTTCTGAAGAGGATAAAGTTTGAATATTTGCCAGCCAAAGCAAAACTCCACTAGTTTTTGATTCAAGTAAATGTGGTAGTGGAAAGGCCTTTCCCCATGGAAGATGACCACGCTCTGCATAGGAAAAGAAAAGAACATGTAATAGTTGGCATTTCTGGTGAGGCTACCAAGAACAGTGCCCATTTTGATGGTAGTGTTTACAATATGCAAGTGTGCCTGTAGGGAAATGAGAGCACAAAGCTTATATCACTTATCGAATTACGAGTTTCAGTCAATATCAAGGATGGATGCAAACCAAGGTGCTGGAAGAGAAAGTCTCTATAGTCTAGGACAAGTATCTTGAGCTGTTCAGTCCCAAAAAAGATTCTCTTTATTATCATTAATAATCTGGAAATAATACCAGGACACTAAATGAGCAGCAGAAAAAAAAACACGATTTCTGGATAAAACACGGGTCTTGAGGTTTTCTTTGTATTCCTACTGGAATATTTCCACACTGAGGGAAAGTTCAGCATTGCTCAAAAAAAAAAAAAGTGTTTGTAAAAATAGCTTACACTGACTGTTTCCCACTGATGTTGTATCACATTTTTTCAGATAACCACCAGCTCCCCAGACATCTTGGGATCTGAAAGCCACGCAGGTTTTTTTAGGTCATGCATCAACAAAAACACTAACGACTCTGTAGGGTACATGCTACACTCATTTTATACCTGAGCAACCCCATTTTGCTCAAATTATGTCCTGACACCTATGCAGCCCAATTGTGGGAATATATAAGTGTACCTGATTCATCATTTGAATACAATGGGTATGTACAGAAGCCCTGCAGGGAGCATGGGGCCAGCGGGGAACTCCCTGCTGGCCCTGCAATCCGTGAGGGGTTTCCATTTGAAATGTACAAGAGCCCAACTGGGGCTCTTGTACATTTAAAGACTCAGGCACCTCAGGGAGCATGGGGCCAGTCCGCTGCTGGTTCTGCTTCCCCTGCGAGGTTTCCACTTTTGAACTGTATTTAGCAAGAGCTCAGCAGAGCTCTTGCTACAGTTCAAAGGTGGAGGCGCCCTTATAGACTAATCGAATAGTCGATGGAAATCCCATCAACTATTCGATTTGTTAATTAATCTACATTTAACATCCCTAATTAGGACTGGAGTCACAAAAGGGATTTAGGCCCAACATTTAGGCCTCACTGATGTTCACAAAAACCTCTGCTTCCCCGCCTCATGCTGTAGGTGCCTGAATTCTCTGTGACTACATTTCCACTGGCACACTTCGCTAGGTGCCTACATGTGCATGACCTTTGTCCTGACCCCACTCAGCAGCTCACCTTATCATTCACCTGTGAGGTGGAAGATCTAAGTTCAAGCCCTTGCTTCACATCAGGCAGAGTGGGATTGGGGATTTTAACCTGCGTCTCATGCATCCCGACCTGGATAGTGCTTGCTACTCACTGGGCTACTGAGTAAAAGGGCACTAGCTCCTGTTTTTCTTGAGAAAGGGCCAGTCTGGCATAGGCACTTAACTCCAACAGATTCACAGCTGAGTATGCCCAATAGAGGGAGGCACCTACATCTCTCTGACCTGAGTTTAGGAGACTATTCCATATGAGGCACCAGGTTGAGGCCACAACCCCACTCCTTGACAACTCTGACAGGCTAACTTAGAGCTTGTCTACACTTACCAGGAGATGGGTGCTGTCGTAATTGATCCTGTGGGGGTCGATTTAGTTACTCTAGTGAAGACTCACTAAATTGACTGCCAATCGCTCTCTTGTCAACTCCGGTACTCCACCAGTACTCCACCAGAACAAGAAGTGTAAAGGAAGTTGACAGGAGAGTTTCTCCCATAAACCCCCCACACTGAAGACCCCACAGTAACTCGACCTAGGATACATTGAATCTAGCTGTGGTATTCATGTAACGGGTTGTGTCAATTAGCTTGTCTTTGCCTCGTCGTGTAGATCTGCCCTCAGGTGATTCAGTATCTTATTTTGATACTGAATCCCCTTTTTAGGCACCTGACTCTCACCGTGCATAGAGCGTGTGGGTGCCAACCTAAGGGCATTTGACAGCATGGCTGGTAAATGTTAGGTGTGGTAATGCTCAGACTGGGTTTCCTTTTTAAATTTAGCCCTTAGAACCTCCAAATATTTTGAAATTCACTTCAGGGACAACAGTAAGCTTTTATGGATTTTCATTCCTGTGTAGAACCAACCCATCTCTAAGAGAGTGAACTGAATTATGACTGGCTTGCACATCCACAAAATAGTTGGCATCTAATTTCTGGTAACTGGGCCACCTGTACAAACTCATTGTATTCAAATGATGCATCAGGTACACTTATATTCCCACAATTGAACAATTGGGTTGCATAGATGTCAGGGCATAATTTGAGCAAAATGGGGTTACTCAGGTATAAGATGAGTGTAGCATGTACCCTGCAGAGTCTTTAGTGTTTTTGTTGATGCATGACCTAAAAAAACCTGCGTGGCTTTCAGATCCCAAGATGTTTGGGGAGCTGATGGTTATCTGAAAAAATTTGATACAACATCAGTAGGACGAAAGCAGAATCAAAAGCAGAATCAGCAGAAGCAGTGCGAGTGGAGACTGCTTCAGTCCCTGCTTGCACCGTTCTGGCTGTGTCTTTACTTTTCCTGCCCCTGCAGAGATGGTGCTGGGGGGAGCCAGCTTAAGTGCTGGCTTTTAAGAAGGCTCCCCCCGACCCAGCAGTGGCTCCTGCTCCTCCCCCCCTTGCTGCCTCTCTCTGATAGAGGCAGCAAGGGAGGAGAAGTGACTAGTCGCATCACTAGTCAACTATTCGATATGCTTCTGCATATCCGATAGTCAACTAGTCGATTACATTCCTAGTCCTAACAATGTCACCCAAATTCAGATTTTAACAAAGCTTCTTGGTATGTCTCCTAGTCTTATGCTATAAACCACAAGATAATCCTTTACTTTTTAAAGTACTTTTGTGTGCAGCATTGGAACTGTGCAGAGAACCCATAACAGCTTTTTTAATATCTGAAACCATGTATCAATCACAGCACTACTTATTGTACCACAGTGTTCTCATTTGTAAAGGGGGGATAACAGTTCTTGCCTATTCACTTCATAGAGATTGAAATAAGGCTTGACTAGTTAATGTTTGGAAAGTGTGTTGAAAATGTAAAGCACTATGCAAGTCCTCAGTATTACTGTCTAAAAAAGAATCTTTAAGAATTCCGTTTCGAAATTTAAAGGTAGGTGCAATTAACAACATTTGGGACTCTATTCATGGTCTTGTTTTCATTACAACTTAGGCATATTATCTATCATCAGACCATTTCTACAGCCATTCGTGTTGTCTTATGGATGGCTGATCATGCTAAAGAGGTTTAATTTATATGCAGATTAGCACTAGCCCATTAGATAAAAAGCTCTTGCAATTTTGCATCCATACAATAATAGTTTGCTACCTGTAAGAATGCTTGACTTAAATCTGCTTCCTTACCAGATAATTCTTGTTACCTAGGATTTTCATAAAGAAAGAGGCAGTAGAATTTGTTTCCTTTTGTAAAGTGCAACCCAGTCCCATTGACTTTAAAGAGAACAGAACAGGACCAAGATTGGCAATCAATTGATAAGGTATTTGAATGAAAAGCAGAGATTCTGCATTTCCTAATTCTCAGGGTAATGCTTGGCAATCTAGTGGTTTTAATATTATACATACATAGTCACAACCGGAGAAGAAAAATATTCACAATGTATTTATTGGATCTGGAAAACGCTTTTAAGCAAGTTCAAAGAGAAATCATCTGGTGTGTAGGAGGGAGAAATTTCTACCAGAACTTTGTGTGACTTGTTCAAGCCACTTACATATGTGCAACAACATTCCGAATTTTTAGGGGTGAAGCAAATGAACTATGGGCAAAGATGGGAGTGCATCAGGGATAAACAGAGCCCTTTCTTAGAATCAAAGAATGCTAGAACTGGAAGAGACCTTGGAAGGTCATCAAATCCAGTCCCCTGCACTTATTGCAGGACCAAGTATCATCTTCTAAATTATCCCTGAAAGCTGTTTGTCTAACTCATGGGTGCGGAACCTTAGGCTCAGGGGCCAGATGCAGTCCCCAGCTTGCCTGGATCTGGCCCCCAGGGATTAGGGCTCCTCCCCGCCCCAAACTGGGGAGCCTGGGCTGGCACTCTAGCCTGACTGATTTTTCCATGGGTCAGCGGCCCACAACCCAAAAAAGGTGCCTTGCCCCTGCTCCAACCTGCTCTTAAAAATCTCCAATAATAGAGATTCCACAACCTCCCTAGGTAATTTATTCCAAGTTTTTTCCAAATGTCCAACCTAAACCTTCCTTGCTGCAATTTAAGCCCATTTCTTCTGTCCTATCCTCAGAGGTTAAGGAGAATAATTTATCTCCTTCCTCCTTGTAGCAACCTTTTAGATACTTGAATGTTGTTATGACCCTTCTCAGTCTTTTCTTTTCTACACTAAACAAACCCAGTTCTCTCAATCTTCTCTCAGAGGTCATGTTTTTTAGACTTTTAATCTTTTTTGTTGCTCTTCTCTGGACCGTCTCCAGTTTGTCCACATCTTTCCTGAAATGTGATGCCCAGAACTGGACACAGTACTCCAGCTGAGGGCTAATCAGGGCAGAGTAGAGTGGAAGAATTACTGCTCATGTCCTGCTTAAAACATTTCTATTAACACATCCCAGCATTATATTTGCTTTTTTTGCAACAGTGTTACAATGTTGATTCATATTTAACTTGTGGTTCACTATGACCCCTAAATTTCTTTCTTCAGTACTTCTTCCTAGGTAGTCATTTACCATTTTGTATGTGTGAAACTGATTGTTCCTTCCTAAGTGGATTACTTTGCCTTTGGCCATATTGAACTTCATCCTATTTACCTCAGACAATTTTTCCAGTTTGTCCAAGTCATTGTGAATTTTAATCCTGTCCTCCAAAGTAGGGATATAAGTGATTAGTCAACTAGTCGACTATCTGATAAGCAAAAGCTTATCGGATGGTCGACTAGTCCCTCAACTAGTCACTTCTATCAGAGGCAGCAAGGGGGAGGGGAGCAGAAGCCAATGCTGGGGGTAGCCAGTTTAAAAGCCAGTCCCCCCCTCCCCAGCACTGTCTCCACAGGGGCAGGCTCTTAATACAGTTAAAAGGCTAAAGCTCAGCAGGAGGGACCCAGCACCAGCCGAGATAGCTGATTCCCAGCTCACGCTTTTGGTTGGGCCTACTGGAGCTGCAGTAGCCAGGGAGAGGCACTTCTCACCTGGCTCCAAGCTTCTGCGGTGAGAGAGCTGGGGTAAGTCCTCTCTCCCTCGGATAGCCTGGATACTCAACTCCTCAGCCCCAATCTCATTGCAAGAGCAATGATTTAAATGAAGAAAAACACATATTAATTGAGAGCAACACTGGGTAAATCTTCTAGTATGGTATATAATTTCAATAATGCGAATAGTGAAGAATAATCCTTGGAACTAGATGGGTAATTAGTATAATGACAATTTGGGGTCACTCTTTATACAGTTTACTAATTCTGGGTGATATTATGAAATTATTCTTATAAAAATTAGGGTAGCAGGCAATGTGTCCAGGTCAGCATATACACCATTGCTGATAAGCTTTTATGCTCATTTCTCCCAGGCCAATGACAAGAGATGATTGTTAAGGACTGTCATCACCTGACTAGGTCTTACCTGGGGAGAACAGTAACAGCATCGTAAGGGAAACCAATTTCAATAAATACCATGTTAATATATTTCACCTCTAGTTGTGACTATATATGCACAGTATTAAAACCACTAAATTACCAAGCTTTACATTAAGAATTATGCTTTGTAACTTCAAGCATAAAGTCTGCTGAAAGTCTGCTTTGCAACTTAAATGGTTAACAATTTACAGATGAAAAGGTGAACCTGGGAGTGGTATGTGCTTAATTACACCAGCCATAATAATAGTGACACCATGTGGCACCAAAGCACTGGTGAGCAGCTTTCTTGGGTATCATAAACTCTGAGGGTATGGCTACACTGTGGGGGGTTTTTTCCCGAAGAAAGTATGCAAATTGAGCTTGCATGTGCATATCTTCCTCCGATTCTTTTTCTGGAAGAGGATTTTACGTTATTTGGCCCATCTACACAGGGCCAAATGTTGGAAAACCCCCCTCTTTCGGAAACCCCCTGTACACCTCGTTTTATGAGGAATTAGGGGGCTTCCGAAAGAGGTTTTTTTCCTGACATTTGGCCCCATGTAGATGGGCCAAATATCGGAAAATCCTCTTCCAGAAAAAGAATCAGAAGAAGATATTCAAATGTGAGCGCAATTTGCATACCTTCTTTGAAAAAAACCCACAGCGTAGCCGTACCCTGAGTGTCCAGCTGCAATTTCATTTCCTTGTGTTATCTTATTTATTTCAGGCTTCTGTGCTAATGATATGGGGAAATTGCTTTAATCAGTGAAAAAATACCACAGAGACTAATAAATCTGAACCTCGTCACATAATACTGTCCAAAAGAAAATAGGCACACTTGTAAAGAAGATTGCTTGGTAGTTTATTTACAATAGAATGTAAAAGAAAAGTAAGTTATTAACAATAATAAATAACTGAAAAAACAGCAACTAAGTGATATAGATGACAGATGAGAGAATAAAAATCTTCTGCTTAGCCTTGCATTGTTTAACATACAGCACATTTCGAAGCTTGGTCCTTCTCTGATGACAGTGGTACATTCTCTAATTTAAATGACATAACTCTAATCTAAAGCTAGACACAAAGGATTACAGGACATTCAAAGTCACATGGAACTTTCACAGAAATGAAATTAAAAAAAATTTACTGGTAATCTGTATTAGTGACACCCCAAAACTAGAGGAGACTGCAATTCAAGGATGATGCTGTCCATTTAAAGCAAAAACACTGTTAGACTCAGTTGGCCTCAAGCATTTTAGAACGTCGACAACTAAATTAAGTCTGAATAACGGCCTCTAAAAGTTCCGATTGACAAATTCATGTATTCTCTCTTAATGCACTTACTAACTCACAAAAAGCATGTATGTTCAGTCTAAATTGCAGCAAACCCCAAAGATTGTAACTGTCTTATTACCAAATTAAAATCACAGGACAAATAGTCCAGTTTCAAAATATCTATCTGAGCGCTTTATGTTCTTTAATGTATTTGGATAATATTACTAGTGAATGTCAATTTTGTCTTCAGTGGAGCAAAATCGTCACCTAAAATCTGGATATGACCAAAAGCAACTACACCTTTCTATTGGATTATTTTGTAACTCTTACCTGTGACAAGTCATCACTGTAGTGAAAAATCCCACTAAACTGTATTACTAAGAGTATTCACACAAAGAAGAGTGGCAGGACCAGGCCCTTGCAAGTTCTTATTCGGAGAAATCTCTCTTTGTAATTCAGTAGGGCTATGTCTACACTGGTGGGTTCTTGCACAAGATCATCTTGCGCAAGAGTTCCTGCGCAAAACTCTTGCGCAAGAACACGTCTACACTGCCATGTGCTTTTGTGCAAGACCATCCATGGCAGTGTGGATACTCTCTTGCGCAAGAAAGCTCTGATGGCCATTTTAGTCACAGGGCTTTATTGTGCAAGAAACCCCTGCTGTGCGTCCACACTACCCTCTTGCGCAAGAGCTCTTGCGCAAGAGAGCTTACACTTGTTAGAAAAGAGCGTAGCTCTTGCGCAGGAAGCCCTCTCTTCCCATGCTTTACTGTAAATCTTCTTGCGCAAGAGTGGGCGGGCATGTGGATGCTCTGCGGAAGAACGGCTGTTCTTGCACAAGAACCCGCCAGTGTAGACATAGCCTAGGTGTTCTATGTGTGTCAGGACTGCAGGATTGGGCCCTCAAGTGTGAGCATCATTCTGCAAGGTGTAATTACATATAAAAGTTGGAGCAAGGTGGGAGAAAGATTTAAAAAAAATAAGCCAGTCACTTTATCATCTTCATTGTGCTCTTCTTGATAGTTTTTTTTCGTAGAGCCTCACTATGGTTATATAATGTAATTCTCCAGTCATGACAGCAGGGCAAAAGGAGGCTACAGAATTATTAAATAACTTCAGTTTTGCTGCACTACATCAGACCTTAAGAATGTGCCTACTACAAATGATTTTTTCCACAAAAGAAGTCATCAACATGTGCAAAGTACTCTATTTCCTGTGCCTCCCCACAAACATGTCTGAAAATTCCACAAAAGGTATTTTTACAAAATCCATTCACAAGTCCACAAGAAAATAAATGTTTTCGCAAAACATGTTGCCAGAAAAATATTCTAGACTGCTTTTGTGTGTGTGTACATAAATAACGTGGTAGAAAACAGATAATTCTGCCATGACAAAAGAAAATGAAATGACATTGAAAAATTATTTTTGAGAGCGTATTTAATGGTAGAAACACTGTGGAGAAAACAAAGCAGAACACAGCATAGGATGCTTGTGTAGTTTGTGAAAAGCATGATGTATCTTATGGAGCCTTCTTGTCCAAAGCAGTGACCTTCTATTTGCCTCCATCAGAACCCACATTAAAGGCAGGTGTGGATTGTACGGATCCCCATTTTGGCTAGCAGTGAATTAGAAAAGTGAGTTGTCCATTTAGTAAACATTATACTTCTGTAATACAGTACTGGTGAATGGAGTTCAGAGTTATAGCATTGCAACGCATGCAGAGGCATAGTATTAAGGATTCATTATTTTCCATTGCATGCTCAGTCAGTGCTTTTCTCTTTCCTAAATACCACCATGCAGCTATTTAACTTGAATCACTTTAAGCTATGCTAATAATTTTCATACATGCCGGATCCCCAAACCTACATATGATAATCATCTTATCCACAAGGATAGGAAGTTTGACACTAAAAAAATAAACGAATGAGTAAAGCTATGTATGCTTTGTCCTAATGATCTGTGTGAAACATTCAGAACCAAATAAAAGAATATCAACATTTATTTGTATACATGCAGAAATTATGCATACTTAATTAGTACACACATCTGTTAATTAAAGTCCTAAGATGATGTAGGGTACTTTAGCATTTGGTACCTGTGGCATTACACTAGCTAAAACGCACACAAGTATCAATCACCAGTTAATTTACTAAGCACATGGAATTGCTGGCTTTGAGATGAAAGGACACCCCAAAACTATGGACAATCTATAAGATAATGGATGAAGTCATACTGTAGGCTAACCTACAAAGAGCTACTGGATTTTGTTACTCTTGGGACTTTCAAATACACATTTTCAGTGTCATTCTTCTCCTCCCTCTCCTGTTAGTCAAACTAGCCCATCAGAATCAGACATTCACCTTAGCATCTATTATAGGACATGGAGCAATTTGGACAGTCAAAAGGTTTAAAACAGTGAAACTTTTCCACAAGTAAAAATCATCCTGCCATGCTGGGAAGATGGTACAAACATATTCCACCCAGGGGAACTTTATCCACAAACTAATTCACCGTTCAGCAATACTTTGACCCCTTGAGGTCCATTTCTCTTCTTCACCATGTGCGTTATAGTTGACAGTACAAGACACCATCTCAATATGACTATGTAATTCAGATAATATCCACCTTTCACTGGCATTTCACAATGACTCATTTAAAGTCTGTTACAACAACAATGGGGCTAGATGATGATATTAGTTAAATAGTGTCACGGAGGACAACACACAATGGTAGCACTGCAGAGAACTAAACCATTGTGAAAGTTAACAATGTGCCCCATGCCTGGACATCAGTAGAAAAGGTTTCTCCATAATGCAGAATCTTAGAAAGGAAGGAAGTGGCTCTATTTCCCTGGTGGTTTTCTTTTTTAACTCCTGGCTTTGGGAGAAAAATCTATTTTCTGATTCCCCCTCCCCTCCCCATGACTGATTTCATTATCAGGCCAGGGATGTTACTCCCCTTCCCCACATGTCGTTACATATAACTGAGTTGCCAGGAGTCTCCTTTATATTTTGTAAGTCACGTCTTTCATTCCTCTCCCCTTTTAGAGACCAATGACAAAGTCGGAGACTTGCTTCCTGCTACTGTAGACTGTACTTAGCATGAAAGGAAAGGGACAGAGTAAGGGTTAGACTTCTTCCTCTTTTAGGAAGCCCAGAGGCTCCCTGTATGTCCCCCCTCAATGCCTATGAGGCCTCCTATCACAATCCTTCTGTCCAGTGAGGACAGGATGGAACTCATCAAATCTTCTCCTTAATTGGCTAAAGCGGCAACTGCTAATGACTCCTTTTTGTTTGAGGGCTGACTGTGCTGTCTCTACAACATTATTATCCTGTTAGCCCATGAAGCAAGAAACCGAGACTGGGATCAGAAACTGAATCTGAACATATAACCCATCAGCGCAGAGCAAAGGTCATGGCTGCAGATCTTGAAAGAACTTTCCAGGGGTAGACCTATAAAAAAAAAATGTTTCTTTTCGGGATATTTACTCCCAAGTGCTGTTCCAAAGCATTGTGGCCTAGTTATTCACTATCTATGCTCAATCAACAACTATTCTGTGTCTAGCAAAACACCAGAAAGGTTCCCTTATAAGGCCTCTTAAAGTATGCCCAAATGAACTTCTTCCCCACCTTTAGAAGAATACCTCCCTTATTAAGCTCCAGCTTGTTTACAATCCCTCATGTGGTTATTTATGACCCGAGTCAAAGCCCATTGAAAGCAATAGGAATCTTTCCACTTGCTGCCATGAGATTTGGATCAGACCCTTAAAGCTGGTTTCATTGTAACTAGCCAAGAGCTCAGTGGATGAATGACAGGAGTGCTATTATGACAGCTTCACTGGGAGAAGACCTTTGCATTATTTGGACTCTTTAAACTATTTAGCTGCTCTATGTTTCCACCTTTTTTTTATAGTTGAAGCAGGAGTCACAAATACCAGCACGCACTTGAGAGATCACAAGAGGATAGGGGAGAACTAGTAAAATACACTATAAACAAGAAATGGGTGGAATCTTTTATAAATTCTGTGCAAGGTACAAATAGTTCAATGGCCTTAAAGTCAGTATTACTAATTACAATTGGAGCCTTGGTGCATTGGTTATTTAGTTTTAAAAAGTGTAAAGTTTGTGTTAGCTAGGCCCCAAATCCTGAGTCATATTAAGCAACATCTGAATTTGAATCATTGCTGTTGGTGTTCAAGTATCAATGTGTAGCAGTTCAAAGATTTAGGATTAGACATAATAAGCCTGAGAGTAGAAAAACTTTTAGAAATTCCAATATAATAGGAGAAAATTAGACTTTTGCCTTTTTTAAATTAACCCTACACCTAAATTGACACTAGTTCCCTTCAGAAATCCTTGCCAGCTTTAATAACTACCTACAGCATTTCACAATTGCAGGCTATTCTCAGACTACTTAAATTCACATTAATAGCATGTGCCCTATGGCTTTGAACTTTACTTTGGGAATCAGAATATATGAACTATGTTCTTTCGCATGCACTTATTTTAGGGTTTTAAGGAACAAGTCTGAGTAAAGAAATCATTTTTCTAGCTTGGTAAAACCATTAAAAAAACCAAACAAACCACCACTACGAGCTTTGTAAATGTAAAGTTACTCTTGTTCTGGCAGACATGGCTTGTCAGAAGGAAACACGCTGGGTTAAATTTAAAGTGTTTTTTTCTCTGGATCTGGAAGCGTGAGGGTTTCTGGAGCAGATTTTTTCCGAGGTCGGTCTTTAGGAACTGCTAGGAATTCAGGAGCTTCTGAGGATAGAGGAGTGGATGGAGCACTAGAGGGAGCACTACGGGTTGATGAAGGCAGGGAAATGTTAGAGATAGATATTGCAGGTGGGAAAATCCCAATTTTCTGGTTGGTGGCTTCCTGAGTTGCACGTTCAAATTCTCGGACTTCATCCATCGTCATGTCTTTAATGACAAGAAAAGAAAGACAAATGGAAAGTTAGAACCCCTTCAAAGAGGATTTCAATAGCTCCATTGCAACTATTGCCATCAAAATCTAAAGCAAAGGATGTGTTCTCATCCCAGTATGAGAATTCATGTATTGGAATTCCACTAGAGTTAACAGGAGCTCTGGTCATAGTTTTCATAAGGTCACTGATTTTAGGTGCCTACCCTGACACACACTTAAACCCAGGAGCGGCCCTAGACTAGCTGCCAGCAACTGGCGCCCTAGGCGAACCATGCAATCGACGCCCCCACCTCCAAACCCCTCAATGATATTGTGCCACCATTTGGCGCCCCATTTAACTTGGCGCCCTAGGCGACCGCCTAATTCGCCTATATGGACGGGCCGCCCCTGCTTAAACCTGATTTTTAGAGGTGCTGAGCATTCATAGGACATCGAGTCCCCACGCAGAACAGAATGCTTCATGTCTTTCAACAGGCACTAGGAGGTGTCTTGAATATCCAAAAGTGAAAGCACCCAGAATGAAGGGCCACTTCTGAAAATGTGGGCTTGTGTAGAAGGTCTTCCCCAAACAAAAGGCCTCATTCTCCATGGTTTTGAATTGTATAGTTGTTTACACCTGTGGAATTAAGTGTAAAAATGCTATGAGATCAGAACTGGTAGCATTACACACCTGCTTTGCACAAGTGTAATTGGTTGCACAAGATGCAATATAATGGAGAATCAGGCCCAAAGAATATTTCCTGATTACTAAGGAAAGACTTCTCATCATGTGGAGGTGAGTAAATGGATCGTTACACAGACACTACTGCACAAGTCCACAAGAGGGCAGAGTACACTCAGAATAAAACATGTTCCAAACAGCAATGCAAACATTTTCTAATAAAATCCTAAACCAAGTGCAGGCGCATATGCAGGAATTTTTGTGGGGTGTGGGTGCTTTTTTTTGTAAATGTGGACCGCAAGGATGTGAATGCACCCCCCATGATTCTCCAAGTAAGTGGGGAGATCAACCCCAGCCTTCCTCCAGCACGTCAGAGCATGAGGGAGGGAGGCTTGGGTAGCACTCTGCTCCTGCCTTCCCCTGGCCAGCCGGAGCATGCCTACTTATGGGTTTGGGGGGGAGGGGAGTTCACACCCTTTGTACCCCGCTTGCGTCTGGGTCTGAGGTGTGACTCATCGGGATTTTCTGTACAAATTCAGAAGTCAGGGCAGGTTCAGCAAAAGGTCAGCAAATCTTTTCTCAAACCTAGCATTGTATTTGGAGCGTCATGAAAAGGTTTATTGCAAAATTCAGCTGTATCCGCTGAGTTTCCCTTCGAGTTTGTAGGTTCAGTTGAAAGAATCTCAGCCAGAAACTCAGGGAAGTAAACCCATGAGAACCAGAACAGAAAACAGGCTCACACAAAGCTCCTGCAAGCTGGAATGGCTGAGTTTTGCACAGCTCCAATCTCCAGCACTGTAACTTATGTAGTCAGTTAAAAAAAAAGTTTCAAGACTTTTCAAACTTCTTTATAAACATTCTGCAGGAGAGTCAATTACAATCCATCTATCTATGATATATCCATGGGATGCATACTTAAAGAAGGCCCAGGAGAGGGTATGTTTGCATTGCTATGAACTTCCTAATTGTCAGGATGGTTAAGCACTAGAATAAATTGTTTAGGGAGACTGTGGAATCTCCATCATTGGAGATATTTAAGAACAGGATAGATAAACATCTGTTAAGCATGATCTAGATGGTGCTTGCTCCTGCTGTGAGGCCAGGGGACTGGACTCGATGACCTCTTGAGATCTCTTCTAGTATTCTGTAATTCTAAGACAGGTCTATATGACTGCTACTGGCCTCCCGTGCTGCTTCACGCTAAGAGTATGTCCACACAACAGCTGTGAGCTGTAATTCCCAGCTCATGCTGAAGAAATACGTGTGCTGGCTTTGCTCAAGCTCATGCACTAGAAACAGCAGTGTGGCTGTGGCAACGTGGGTGGTGACTTGGGTTAGCTGCACAATACAGTCCCATCTGACCCCTCTCCCCCATGGTTTGTATTCAGGCAGCTAGCCCAAGCTGCTGCCCATGCCATTGTGGCCACTGTGGCAGAGCTTGGCTTTGCCTTGGGGTCCTGTGCTTCTAGGCAGTTGGCACTTGCCTCAAAGGCTCATTGTAACCCTCAGGGCAACCTCCCTCCCTTTACTGGAGAGTGGCGTCTCAGACTATTGCACTACCTTCATCGTAGGCCAGTCAAATGGGTTTGGGGGTGAACCCCTTTTTAGTCCCAACATCCCCCTTCCGGGGTAGTATCTGCAGTGATGAGGGGAGGGTTGCGGGAAACCTGGGCCTGCCCTCTGCTCCAGCAGCAGCAGGTAATGATTTCTCCACCACCAGAGCTGCCACCTTTCCTGAGCCACTTCCCCAACCAACTCCTCCCAGTACCTTTTTTCCTGGTACCAAACCACATCCTTCCGCTCTTCCACAGTGCACTTCTTCACTTCCAATCCTTGGCCTTCCGCCTCCCAAGGAGGCTAACCTTTTAAACTAGCCCCAGCAGGCCCATAATGGGCTGCAGGTGTTCTGATTAGCCTGTCTCTTCCTTGCTTCTTGCAGGCTCTTAATTGGCTCTAGGAGCCACCTGCTTGCTTTGCAGCAGCCCCTCCCCTCACTCTGGTCGCTCAGGGAACAGAAAACTATTTGTCCTATGGTCAGTATGGGTACATCTAAACTACAAGCCTCTTTTGAAAGAGATCGTCTAGACAGCCACAAGACTTTCGAAAAAGCGATCTGCTTTTTTGAAAGAGAGCACCCAGGCAATCTGGACGCTCTCTTTCGAAAAAGCCCTGTTTGCGTTCAAGAAACGCCTTTTTTCGAAAGAGCTCTTTTGAAAAAAGGCGTTCTGCCTCGTAAAAGTAGGTTTATAAATATCGAAAAAACTGCTGCGTTCTTTCGATTTAATTTCAAAAGAGCGCGACGGCAGTCTAGATGCAGGTGAAGTTTTTTCAAAAAAAGGCCACTTTTCTTGAAAAAACTCCGTAGTCTAGACACACCCTATGTGTGCCTTCTATCAAACTACTGTAGCCCAAAGGTCTGGGTCTGTCACACCACACTCTTTTAGCATTCCCACTCCAGCAGAGCTAGTGCACATACATCCACTCAAGCTGGGAACTAACCTCCCAGCTGTTGTGCACATACTGTAAACAGCACATTAATAGCATGTCAAAACTCACACAGTAGGAGAAGAGAGGAAAACTGTCCTCATAGCCATGTGAGAGGATGGAGCTATGGGGCTAATTTACACGCTCTCATACACCCAGAGTTATACAACATAGGGATGTTGTAACAGAGTTTATTGTATTTCAGCAATGGAGGTGACAGAAAATATTCCACTTTATTGTCTCCTTATGGTTGAATAAACCACACACTAGTGACACACTGTGACCCCTTATTCTAATGTAACAGTCGTGTGTACATAGCCTTGACTATGGAATGTTCCTTGACACCGTTGTGTGAAAGAGCATTTATGCTGCATTGTAGAATCCTATAAAATAATCAAAGCCCTTCCCGCATTCAGTGCCAACTTTTCTGCTCCCTGGAGAGCCAACTTTACTGTTTCAGGGGCCTTTTCAGTCTAATTTCTGTTACTGGGAGTGGAGGCTATTTTAGCCACATTCATCCCTGAGGTAAGTGGGTGAGGTATGCTGATGAGCTCCAGGGAACCCACCCACTTGCACCAGGGATGAATTTGGCTCTGTTTTGCTGATTTACATTTTGCTTAACATATGTTATGTTGCCAGTAGTGTTTCTGCATGTAGAGACTGATCCAAAGCCCCCTGAAGTTAAGAGGAATCCTTGCATTGGCTTCAATGAGCTTTCGATCAGGCCTTTAACAATGAAAAATAAAATAAAACATGGTTTCAGCCTGGGGAGAAAGATTCCCCAAAAGATGCTATCACAGTGGAAGGCAGACCAATGAAAGTCCTGCCATGTGCTCCTACCAACATTGGCAGTTTCAGAGGCAGAAAGGGAGTGCTCACCCAGTCTGTATTTAATGTTCAGTTCTTAGTCTATGCTTGCCTCAAATTCCTCTGCATGCTAATAGACGCTGACGTAAAACTAACCCTTACCCAGAGCTAAGAATGGCTCAGGAATTCATGACTTCATACTGTCCTTTTTTTAAATTCATACAAGCCAAATCCAGTCCTGATAACAATGTCAGTTTTGCCTAGTTGATGGCTGTATAAGGACCACGGGTTTTTTACTGAAAAGTGCCAACTCCTGGGGTCTTTAATTTGATTCTAATCTCACATGTTGGTGTAGGCATCAGGAAGAACTCTGAAAAAGTCAACAAATTCCCCAGTTTAAATCTAGAGTTGCACCTGCATAAATTTGGTGTAAGAATCAGGCCCTCTCTGTGTTTACTGAGAGGAAGTCCTTTTGAAGTCACTAGGAGCTTTGATTGAATATGGGCTGAGTAAGGATTTAGCCCTTAACGACTAACCCTGACAGCATTATTTGGGCAAAGTCATCATTCGCTTCCGTTGGATTTTGGCCTGACTAGAGCAGCCAGAAATACTAACATTTTAAAACAGAAATGTCACTATGTCTCCTTTCAGGCACCCAGTTAGTAGCTTATACAAATGAACATGAAGGTAAATGAAAAACCCAGTTGGCCTTTTTCTTAGTGATACAATTTCATCATCCCCAAAGAACTTTTCCACTCCCCATGTTCCTGGCTGTTTGACAAATGATATCTGAACACTGACATGGCTTTGAAGCAATCAGAATAATTGGATGCCAAACCTGACATTGCTTGTTCTTGCTCCGACTAAAATTCCTTTTTGTGCACCCAACAGAAGTTTTAGGATTTTGTTCTCCTGGAAGATGGGAGTTATGAACCTGACCCTGCCTTTTTGTAGCTCAGTGGCAGTCTGGGGTGCAAAAAATGCAAGATTACACTCTACAAAGAATGAGTCTGGTTCAATTAAATGTTAAGCCTCCCGTTAACTTCAGTGTTACCAGGATCATGTTTAAAGAAGGCTGTTCTCCTCTGATTTGTGCATGCGCATTAAGTGAGGTTGGGCAATATGTTTTAAAAAACAACATACACTTGATTTGGCATGGCTCTCTATTTCATCCACAGTAGATGAATGTTGATTGCAAACTTTAATGTTCGTTTTTTCATGCATATTTTTCTCGTATTCTCGAACATCATCCATAGTCATATCTGCAAAAAGTTCAAAACGTTGGCATTTTCCATTAATTCACTGCAAACTTTAGTAAAAAGGACGGTGCGAGGGATAGATGGTCTTTCAGCAGAAGCCAAAGAAGGTTTAAAAAAAAAAAGCAGGGAGCCAGCTATCTTTATGAAAGGTGATTCATAAAGGTAGATAAACCAGCCAAGGAAGGTGTAGGAAGGTTAAGTCAAAGGGAGTCATAGAACAGGGAGGAGTGGAAATTGTTTAAGGAGTGTCAATGTGAAGTGAGCTAGGTAAAAAGTGTTGGAGTGCAGGCTTTTCTACAAGAAAGATCTTCTAAAATGACTTTAGAGGATCCCTTACACTAAACGACAGATATTAAGAAATATAAGGATTTACTTACCTTTTTAGGAATTTTCTAAAAGAATTCTATAGCATTATCTTTAATACTGCATGGTATGTTTCAAAATAAAAAGAAACTTTCACTGCTGAAGCATACAGCTGTGGTTTCAGAAGCTAACACGCAATCACCATGCTGAACAGTTTACCAATGAAAACTGTAATAATTTTGAAGCCTCAAAGATTATACAAGACTGACAATGCAGGCTAGTCCTCCCGAACATCAGGAAAAAATACAATTGTGCAGGGGAGTCTGACAATGTTAGTATACAGCTATAGAATACAATGGTATGTGATGGAATTGCAATATATGGAAAGTCTGTTAAATATTTTCTGTTCTACTTGTATGATTTAAATTCCACTTTATTAGAGCGCTATACTTTCATATCTCCATATGTGTCATTTCCAATAAAGAGATGATCACTGAAGTTTAGACAGCAGCTACAGAGAATGTAGCAATTTATCACGGAGTCAGTAATTAACTTGAGTAGAAATTGGGTTTGGGCTCTGACTGCTCAAATTTTTCTCAAGTGTTTTGTCTGTTATTTAGATTAATGATTTTTTATAACTTGCCCTTTGTTATATGGTATGAGACTCTTGCTTCATTTATGAAGAGTACACTTTTAAGAAGATGCATCACTTATGGCTGTTATATCAGCAACAGAATGCACTACTTTGTTACTTGTAGATCCTTTTTCAGGGAGAATGAAAGACTGCTTAGCACTGAACAAAATGAAACATATGGAATTACATTAAATGACCCATTCATTTAACCTATTTTATTTTTTCCTAGTACCAGAAATGAAAATGAAACCAATAAACAATGTAAATAGCAAGCTAAGAAGCATTTTTGCCAAGCAAAGGACATGCTCTTTATTAGTAAAGTTTTGAGTTAACAATACAGTGAAAAAAGTAATTTTAATTCATGATAAAGCTAAATACATTTCAGTAAAATCGATGATAAGACACATTAGTGCTCGAATCAATAAAAACTGCTATTTCCCTTTTTAGTAGTTGAGTCTTATAAACAGTGGACTGCATCCTCACCAGGAATAAATGGGTGTTGCTACATCAAACTCCTTTGTTTCCTTTGAAATAACTTATCCCATCTTAGGATCTAGCCCAAAGGTTTTAGCTTAAAAATTCACACATACATTGGAGGGACACTGTCAGTTTAAAATGTATGTTATTGAAAAACTTTTATTTCCTTATGTTACAAGTAATATTAAAAGAACTTTAAAAATGTAAATGTACTTTTTACCATATAGTAGGATTGTTTACTTGTGCATTTCACTCAGTTTGGTCAGGGAACCAGTCACTGTCCAGCCAGTTTCACTTGAAGATTCTTATGGTTTAGTACAATGATGCAGTATTTGCATTGCAAATAGTGCAGGAAAATAGTCACATTTTCCTCCAGGTTTATTTAATTTTTTAAAAATAAAACTTTCCTACTAGGTTTGTAAAATTACTACATTTATTTTACTAACCCATGATCTTTGGGCCTAATGTGCCTGACAGAGTCTCTTGAAAAATATACCACTTGGTTTCATAAAAACTTGTATTGAAAGTGAAAAACTAAATGATAATGCTTATTTGTGAAAGCAGTATTTTTGATAGGGCAGTTTTGGGGTTACAGTATGGAAATAGGCAGTTAAATTTTTTCTCCTTGATTTTTCTTTTTTTTACATTTTGAATATATGCTTGTGTGCTTTGCTGAAGGGATGATATTACTCACATACTGAATGCACACACTTACAGGTTTACCTGCACTAAGGCCCAAAAGCTGGTATTTTCTGATTTCTATTAGTAGAAACTGAGGGTGCATCTACACTGCACCGCTAGTTATTCTGAAATAACAATGTGAGTGTCTACACAGCAACTCAGTTATTTCGAAATAATATTGAAATGATGGGTGGCTTATTCCAACTTCTGTAAACCTCATTCCACAAGGAATAACTCCTCTTCCGAAATAGCTATTTCAAAATAGCTGCAGTGTGGACACTCCACTGCTGCTATTTTGAAATAGCTCCTCACCAGGGCCAATCTAACTAATTCCTCCCCAGTGCTTCCTGGGGCTCTAAATCAAGATAGCACATCCACATTAGGGGAGCTTGCCTTAGACTAATTTTGAGGTTTCCCTGTAATGTGAATGCTCTCTTTCAAAATAAGCTATTTTGGAATATATCTTCTGGAATAGCTTATTCCAAAATAAGTGTGCAGTGTAAACATAGTCAGTGACAATCTCTCCCCCAAACACCCAAAACTGTGGGTGCAGATGAACCAACATAAATACGAATTATGCACTTGTAACATCTATCCTTCAAGTATGCTTTCCTCCACTATGCCTGATTCTGGAGTCCTAATTTAGGCTTTATGTTCCTTTCAAAGTCCAAAAGTCCACATCCTCTGTGGGTGTTTACTAATGTAGCACCATTAAAGTGAATGGACTTATGCTGATTTATTCCAATTGAGGACCCAGGAAAGTTCTTGCCATGTAAGAATTGCAAGATTGTTTCCTGCTGTGTACCAGTCTTTGAGCTTTTATTAGCATGGCATGCTGCTGTTTAAACAAAGCTAACCAGATTCTGATCTCTCTCTCTCTCTCTCACCCTTCCTCCTTCCCTCCCTTCCAAGAAGATACATTTCAGAGAGCACAGAAATAGATAGGCTGGCCTTGGTAGGGATCTACTGATCACTATATCCTTTCATCATATGGTGTAGCTCCATCTTCCACATCTCAGCACTAGCTGAGATTAGATAGGAGATGGCATATGAGCGCAGTGAGGTGAAAAAGTGCACCATCCCATGCATTAAATAACTATCATTTTGCCAATGCGAATTGGGTTTTCCTAGTAACTAGTAATCCACACGTGATTTTGGAACAATGAAGAGAGTTAAAAGTGCATCCAGAAGCTGTAGATTTGATAGCTACAAGTGTCATTATATTCCAGAAAGAGGTGCGTTCTGTGCAAAGAATGATGAATCAGGTCCTGGATAACTATCAATGCATTTTTAATGGCCCATCACCTCAGTATTCTTGTGCCACGACACCTAGAATGATGGGTGCTGATTCTGGCTCAGACACTAACTCTCCCTGTGGTCACCTCACTTAACCTCCCCCATTTAATTGTCTGATCTGTAAAATGCAAATAATAGTACTTATTTCATAGTCTGTTTAGAGGATTAATGTTTGCTTTGAAGATTATAAGCTTTTAAGAAGTATTATCCAAGGTCCTTCTGAATCTTATAGCTTTCTTCTGTCGTGTTTGCTGATTCCCTCTCTTATTTTTGGGTACTTTCTTCTTTTGTGTCACTGATACACAATTGAATTCAACTTATCTTAATTTTTGTGGCAATCTGCTTGCGTTGTCCTTCTTCCTCCTGAATTGTCTTCTCTTGATAGTGCCCTCTTTATTAGACCTCCAAAAGAACATTGCTGTGACTCAGATATCTCCTTGCCTATTCCATACATCTGACTTCATATATTACTCATGTGTATGGTATTTTATCATGCACTTTCTTGACTTCCAAGTAAATCTCAGCCTCCTACAGATATTTCTTTTGTGTCACTCTTCAGTGAATACGATCCAATTTGTTAGGCCTGACTTTTGTGTGAATTCAGGCTGCTCTATCTTTATTCAACTCTATTGCTTAATGTTTTCTTCTGTTCGTTCTTTGATTAGTGCATCAAGTCGTGCAGAAAGATCAATTAGGGCTTATGAAAGGCAAACTGAACTACACTGTTATGGAAATTATTAAATCTTATAAGAAACCTGAACACAATTGGACTAGTTCAAAGAAATAAGTAAAAGACAGGAATATGGAAAACTCGTAAAGGCAACCCACTGGAAAATATCTCACTGTCGTTCTTTTCCACTTTAGAAACAAGTAACATAGGTGTGTTCTTGCTAGGGATAAAGAACTAGTATAGACAAAAGATCTTTGGTCTGATGGATGCATGCAACTACCTTCTGCTGATATGAGGGAAAAAGTCAACCACCAGAGCACCACATTACAGGTAAGAAATGAGAAAAAAGTAAATGTGTAAGTTATTGTCAGATCCACAGTATAGTAAGTAAATTGGTATAGTGTCTTTTTTCAGCACAGCTGCAATGGTTTATTCATTTTGAGTCTGCCCTTCTTTTTAACAATGTATGAGAATGTAAATTTCTTGACTGAAAACCAATTCATTTGAAAATTTAGACCCGGTGCTATAAAATACCACCATTAATTATAAATATGGATTTAGCCAGCACTTTTCATTTAGATGCATGCTTCTTTATTTCCATGCACTCTTTGCCAGAAAACTATAAAACGAGTTCTGAAAAAAAAAATCTAACGGCACAAACGTAAAAATTCAGGGGAAGTCAAGACTCGGGATTTTAGCTAGCTGTGAATCCTCATTCAGAACAAAACTAATAAACAAATTCTGTGTCCCATTGTGAATTTGCATTAGAAAATTTGATTTTTTTCACTCAATTCAGCTTTGTAAATGTAATGAGCTAAATTCATCACTGATGTGACACTACCAATTCCAGCAAATTTACACCAAGGATTAATTTGGCCCAACTTTTTAATTTTAAAATGATGGCTTAACCACTCTTTTACTCTTTAGCTTGATGGGACTCTCCTGTGTAATGTACATTCACTTGGTATCTGTTAGCTTGTATTTCTTGTTGTGCAGTGGGACCCTGTAGGTACATGTACTATTGAGGTGGGGGCCGGGGGGAAGGCGGAGAAGGGAAGAGGCCAAAGATTATTAGGGAAGAACTAACATTGGAAAATGTTAAAGGAAAATGAAGGACCTCAACACCTACAACAGCTGGTAACCTAGATAAACTATGACCTTGGTAGCATTGCAGGGATAAGATCTTCATTAGCATGCACTCTTCTGGACTCATCTTCCAATGCATACATTTATGATCTGTCAAGAAAATCTTATTTCTTAAGCAGGCATGTTCTGTGGCTCCAGGAAGGGAAATCCTACTCCTTTTCATGAATAGATTTTATTGAGTCCCTTGTACAGAAATTTAGATCGATCGTCTATCAAAGCCCTTTCACACTGCTGTCATTTTTGAAGATTAAGACATGGATCATATTTTGTATCTTCTGTGTCACTATGGGTGTCTTTTTGATGTAAAAATTTATATTCTTCTCCTTGGCAAAAGAGTCTCATCCGTTAACCATTTACATGTTTATACTATCACATCCCTAAGGGAACAATATCTATCTATCTATCTATCTATCTATCTATATCTATAACTGGAATAAAAACATCACATGGGATCACTTGAAAACACAGCTTAAGGAAATGAAAGAGTATGAATTTTATTAGAGAAGAAACCTGAAAGTCAGAGAAAAACTAAATTAATATTGGCAAGTGGTTATTCTCATTTGTAGCTAGGGGACACTGTCTGAACACAGATACTGCGACTTTTACAAAAAAACAAAAAGCAAACGACAAATAAAAACACTGATCATGGCATAAGGATCTGTGGAGGTGTGGGACATACACCATATGAGAAAGTAAAGCTTATTCTCATTTGATTAAAAATGCAGAATCCTTTTAGTAGTTTATGAGTGTTGCTAAATTAAAAAAAACATGGGAGGAAAAATAAAAGATCCAGTTTCAGTCTGCCAATTATTTTCTGGCCACTACACCATGGTACCTATATCCTCATGCTTTATCAAATCTGTACAGTAAGTTAAGTTGTGATTTGAAAAGGAAATTCTTCTCTACTTTCTAATAATCAGTAGCCCTACTTTCACTGAGGTCAAAAGAGCCACTTTACACAACTGAGGATATGCAATTGGCCTTTGAGGTTACAGATTATTTCTGAGCACTGAAGAAAGATAAGCATCATGTCTACATTATGGAAACTGTACTAGCATAGATAGCTATGCTTGTATAGCCTGATGGTGTAGACACAGCCTATGCTTACAGAAGGTTAGAACACCACCTCCTCAAATGAAGTTAGGTCTTGTCTATACTTGAAACGCTATACTGCCACAACTGAATTGCTGATGTAGTGCTTTAGTATAGACACTACCTGGGCTGACTGGAGGGGTTCTCCCATCGGCAGAGATAATCCACCTTCCCAAGAGGCTGCAGCTAGGTCAAATTCTTTCACCAACAAAAAGCTGTCTACACTGAGGATGAGGTGAACTTAACCTAGTTTCACCCTGAGCAATGTAGTTAAGCCAGCTTAATTTTCTAGTGTAGACCAGAGGCAGGCCTACCCTACACATTTATATTGGCATAGCTGCATTGGTCCAGCTGCGTCACTGTAGCATGTCTGGTGAAGATGCTCGAAGCTGATGGGACAGAGCTCTCCTGTCAGTTTAATAACTCCACGTCTATGAGAGGTTGTAGCTATGTTGACAGAAGAAGCTCTCCTGCTGCTGTAGTGCTGTATACACTCCACTGAGTGCTGAACTGAGGCCTGCCCCAGTGCTCATAGTTGGCAGAAGGAAGCAGAGCAGCCATGCCCCAGCACACTCCACTCCACTGGCTCTCAGTCGTGTCACTTGGTGGCAGGAAACACAGCAATGTGGAGTGGGCTGGGGCCGGCACCAGGCACCCACTAGAAATCCCTTGGCCACCCTGTGGGGCTCCCCAAAGTACAGCGCTTGGAGCAGTTGTCCCAAATCATCCTATGGCTGGGACAGCTCTGGCTATGCTGATTGGAGTGTGGTTTTTTGACATGCCTGACTGATGTAGCTGTGCTGATATAACTTTTCAGTGTAGACCAAGTCTTAGAATCTCCCAAGGTTCATGAAAAGTTTAAGGCAGTATCCCATGCACCTCAAGGTGGTTCTATCTATCTCTGTCTCTTTAAAATACAGGTTGAACCTCTCTAGTCTGGCACTCTCTGATCCAGCAACATCTGTGGTCCAGCATGATTTTAGTGAGAGGGATGTCCACTTATCATGGGCATGACCAAGTTTCCCATGGTCCCATAAAGTTTGTATAAAGCAACCAGTCCTGGTTCTCAGTGTTCTGTGCTGTTTTTTAGCTCTAATTTACCCCTACATTTCTTCTAAGAGCCCAGTAAGCAGTGGATATGCTGGTAATGCTGCTAGCAATATTGACCTACTGTGGTTCAGCAAATTCTCTGGTTCAGCACCGGTCAGGTCCCAAGGGTGCCGGACTAGAGAGGTTCAACCTGTACATTTCTAAATTGCAATTTTATATTACAGGAATGTTTTAGAAACTGATACAAATATCTAGGATAATGCATACCTTTATTGAAATAGTATGTAAAAGGCACAAAACCTGCATGCTTATTGTACAATAAAATGTTATCAACTATTTTGATATTGAAATTACCCAGTAAAATTCCAAGTGCCCATTCCTACAGCTGAAGCATGGATTCTGTGGGAGTTGTGTTCAGGCATTGCTCAATCAGAACCAGTGGGTTTTCAACTGTAGCTATTATATTTATATTTGTTTTTTAAACAGGAACTTTTACGTCTGGGTTTCATTACATTTTTATACTAGCAATTTAAAATGCATCCTGAAAAGTTGAAATTGTGTTGGAAATAACTTGGGCCAGATTGAGGCCCTGAGAGCTTGCAGGTTAGAGATGATTGCACATTAGTGCCATGAAAGCAGCGTTAATATGGGCTTGTATTCAAACCCATGCACTTGTCCTTCATGTAGATTATTCTTGTATGGGACAGGACTAAATCACTGAATATGTGGAGCGTCTGGATCTGGGACATATGCTGCAAGCTACATGGAGCATACATACTGCTCCCACCTCCTGGATGCACCTTCCCCACGAGTGACTGTTGTGGCATAATCTTACATGTAGAGTGAGGGGATGAAATAAGGACCTCATCTAAAGTCCAGTAAAACCAATAGGAGTCTTTCACTTTATTTCAATGGGTTTTCCATAAGGTCCTTTCCCCGGCTATTTTGTAAGTTAATTTTGTGAAGATGACTTACCATACCACTCATCGACCCATGCAAAAGCTTGTCGGTGACCAATCATTAATATATCTCTGACCACCTGTGAAATGAGAACAAAAAAGTTAAAAGTAGCATGTGTGGCAAAACATTATAGAAAAATAAACAGTAGTAACATCTAGGGGCACGTCTAGACTACGTTCTAATTTCGAAAGAGGATATGCAAATTCTCTGGGAATTAGCATATCTTCTTCCAATCGCTTTTGTGAAAGCAGGTCTTTCAAAAGTGAAAGTAGTCTGGACGAGTTTTTTTCGGAAAAAAACCCCTTTTTCGAAAAACCACGTAAACTTCCTATTTTTAGGAAGAGTGTTTTTTTCGAAATAGGGCTTTTTCCAAAACCCCGCGCCCAGACTACTTTCACTTTCGAAAGACCCGCTTTCAAAAAAGTGATCGGAAGAAGATATGCAAATTACCATGGTAATTTGCATATCCTCTTTGGAAATTAGAACGCAGTCTAGACGTGCCCATTGTCTCTTTCTAGGGTGGAAGGACATAAACAAACTGAACTTTGAGATTCTACACTGATCTAGAGACAGGAAAGAGATATTCGGGAACTGTACAATGAATATATTAATCTTTGGGCAAGTAGACTGGAACTTCTTTCCCTTCCACATGAAAATGGAATCGGTTAGTTCTTTTCTCCTATAAGAAATCCGTAACCTTTCAAAATCCTACCAACATCTGGATATTAAAATACCCGAAGACAATTTGATGATTGTATCATTAATGAATTAATATTTGGACAAGCAGGGCCATTGACAGGGGAGGGCAAAGGGGGCACTTGTTATGGCAACAGACAGAACCCTGGGCCCTTTAAATTGCTGCTGGTGTGCCATGCTATATGGTCTGGGTGGCTCTGAGGGCTGAGTAGGGGGCAGCCATGCTCAGGGCAGCATGGAGGGCTGGCTGCCCTGGTCCTGCCCCTTCCACCCAAGACCCTGCCCCTTCAGGGAGCGCAGGGCAGCCCCCACACATTGCCCTGGAGCCTGCCAGGCTGTTGGCTCCCCTGTGAACAAGAGGAATAGATAATTTCCCCACCATGTGAGAGAGCTGTAATATAACCTTGATGTTGTTATTTTGCGAAGGTTACTCATTTCTAATTATTGGGGTTTTTAAAATCTTTGATGAGAAATAAAATATACAAAACGTTGGCAGGAGAATATATAGAAAACCCTGTCCAAAAAGTATGAATGAAAACCTTTATGAAATATTCAGGCATTTTTCAGTAAAAAGGGACTGAATTCTAAGGGCTTAGAATAGGAGTAGTGTTCGCAACTGTGGCTTTATTATCTCCGAACTCTATGTGCACTGATATATCTGACTTTTAGAAGAAGGAATCACATACAGTGAAAATGAACAATAATATACATTTGAGAGCTAAGCATGCCAAACTCAGATGAATGGTGCAAAAAGCAACAGAAAATACAACTAGTGAAGTAAATCCAACTCAGCTGTCTGAAAACTGTCATTAAGTGATGGCTTAATATTTCACTAATGGCTCCATTCTGATCTCATTTACACTAGTTTCTTACTGGTGTAGCTCTGGTTACTTCAGAGGAAACACTTATGATTTACATCAGTGAGTGGTTAGAATCAGATCCTAAATCTAAGAGTGGGCTGAGACTGCCAGGGTTTTTGTTCTTAGCATTATGAGATTGGCTGATTAGCATAATGAGAATTAATGAGCTTTTACTGCATCCAGATAGATAACCATTAAAGCCAATAGAACTGTCAAAATGAAGTAATTATTTGGCCTCACATTCTGCTCTCACTTTCAGTAAATTGGGAGTAACTATGCTGATCTCAATGGTGTAAAGTCAGAGAGAGGGAGGTCAGAGTCAGACCCCCAGTGGTTGTTTAATTATGGCACCATGACATGAACTGCTGTTAAAGCGCAATGCTGACTTTCAAAGCTTCAAGTAATGAAATATTTCAGTCTAGAAAGGTTGTCTTGCATTCATCTAACAGCTCAGAATTGTCACGATAAAGCTGTTGTCACTGGCACAAATATTATTTTACCAGCAGCAGAGGTCTCTTGGGAAAGGATGTTGGATCACAGTACTGGAGACGTTATTGCTGGCTGTACTCAGAGATGGGTGAGTAACTAAGCATTGGATATGAACAATTTGAGCCTTTGGGAAGGCTGTATTCAGAGATGAATTTTACATCTGGGCTTCATCTCTTTAACTGACAGAAGAAAATCCCCAGATCCAATTGCTCTTAAATGTTAGGGAGGTTTGGAATCAGATCTAAACTTGAACTCCTTGGCTTACACCCATCTCTCATCCTACTCACAGAATCATAGAACACTGCTGAACCCCGCACAAATCCAAACCAGCTGCGGGCCGCATGAGTAGCCCTGGTCTAGACCATCCCTGATATATGTCTATCTAACCTGCTCTTAAATATCTCCAGAGATGGAGATTCCACAGTCTTCTTAGACAATTTATTCCAGTGTTTAACCACCCTGACAGGAAGTTTTTCCTAATGTCCAACCTAAACCTCCCTTGCTGCAGTTTAAGCCCATTGCTTCTTGTTCTATCCTCAGAGGCCAAGGAGAACAATTTTTCTCCCTTCTCCTTGTGACACCCTTTTAGATACCTGAAAACCACTATCATGTCCCCTCTCAGTCTTCTCCTTTCCAAACTAAACAAGCCCAATTCCTTCATAGGTCATGTTCTCTAGATCTTTAATCATTCTTGTTGCTCTTCTGTGGACCTTTCTCCAATTTCTCCACATCTTTCTTGAAATGTGGTGCCCAGAACTGGACTCAATACTCCAATTGAGGCCTGATCAGCGCAGAGTAGAGCAGAAGATTGACTTCTCGTGTCTTGCTCACAACACTCCTGTTAATGCATCCCAGAATCATGTTTGCTTTTTTTGCAACAGCACACTGTTGGCTCATATTTAGCTTGTGGTCCACTATGACCCCTAGATCCCTTTCTGCAGTACTCCTTTCTAGATAGTCGCTTCTCATTCTGTATACATGGAATGGATTGTTCCTTCCTAAGTGGAGTACTTTGCATTTGTCCTTATTAAACTTCATCCTATTTACCTCAGACCATTTCTTCAGTTTGTCCAGATCATTTTGAATTATGACCCTATCCTTCAAAACAGTTGCAACCCCTCCCAGCTCGGTATAATCTGCAAACTTAATAAGCGTACTCTCTATGCCAATATCTAAATCGTTGATGAAGATATTGAACAGAACTGATCCCAAAACAGACCTCTGTAGAGCCCCACTTGTTATGCCTTTCCAGCAAGATTTTGAACCATTAATAACTACTCTCTGAAAATGGTTATCCAGCCAGTTATGTATCCACTTTATAGTAGCCCCATCTAAGTTGTATTTGTTTAGTTTATTGATAAGAAGATCATGTGAGACCGTATCAAATGCTTTACTAAAGTCTTGGTATACCACGTCCACCGCTTCTCCTTTTTCCACAAGACTCGTTATCCTATCAACGAAAGCTATCAGATTGGTTTGACATGATTTCTTCTTTACAAATCCATGCTGGCTGTTACCTATCACCTATCTTCCAGGTGTTTGCAGATGAATTCCTTAATTACTTGCTCCATTAGCTTTCCTGGCACAGAAGTTAAACTGACTGCTCTGTCGTTTCCTAGCTTGTTCTTATTTCCATGTGCGGGTCAGGATAATGGTCAAGTTCCACTTGTACTCTAGCCCTACTCCAATGCTGGATAATGGCATATAGCAAATCACTGACCTTATGTACAAATTGTTCTACTCTAGTTTGAAGTCCCCAGACTTCAAATTTCACAGTCACCAGTTTGTAGGAGCACATGATCGGTTGGTGTGTCTCTCTCCAGCCTTCTTTTAATAGGCCTCTCCCAGTCTTCTCTGACTTGAAATATTTAGGATCCTGCAAAGCAAGAAGAATCATGATTGAAGAACCTTGGTTGAAAAGTCCCCCATTTGCTTATGTGTCTGTTTAAAGGCACAATGGAACCATGCTAATAAACACTAAGTAAAAATAACACAATTTGCTTAAAAGAATGGCAGAATATAGTACAATATAGGAGGCTATACACCAACTATTGTAAGTTTAAAGTAAATTTAATGGCAGCAGGGGGAACGATCATCCAATGTGGCTTTTAAAAAAATTACAAAAATCTTGTACGGGTTGAACCTCTCAAGACTGGCACTCTCTGGTCCAGCAACATCCAGCACTTTCTGGTCCAGCATGACTTTAGTTAGCCAGATGTCCACTTACCGTGGATGTGGCCAAATTACCCTTTATGGAATTTTCATGCTTTCTCAAATGATCTCTAGTTCTCTATTAGTGGAGAAGAGTAATGTTATGATAAATTGAAGAGAACTGCAACAAGCAAGTTCTAAGAGTATCGTTGTCTCATACATGCAATCTATAATTTTAAAGGCCAATGATCATCTTTGTTCAAGAGGAAGGGTGTGTCTAGACTACAGGGATTTTTTGAAAAAAGTGGCCTTTTTTCGAAAAATCGTTACCTACGTCTAGACTGCTGTCGCGTTCTGTCGACAGTAAATCGAAAGAATGCGGCGGTTTTGTCGACTGTGGAAAACCTTGTTTTATGAGGAAGAATGCCTTTAACTCCAATAAAGTCAGCAGAATGACCCCAGGGATGAATTTGACTCCACATCCCAGTTTCCATAGTTTATCAAAGGGAACTAAACAATGACCATCTACATTGCTTAAATATCTAATCATGTTTTGCTCAAACCACAACAGTTATTAAGAGGTCATAAAAGGCATTTTGTTCTTTTGGAAAGTTAACTCTCACACAACTAGACTGGTGATGAAGACTCTTCTTAGCTGTTGGGGAAGGGATAGCTCAGTGGTTTGAGCATTGGCCTGCTTAAACCCAGGATTATGAGTTCAAGCTTTCAGGGGACCATTTAGGGATCTGGGGCAAATCTGTCAGGGATGGTACTTAGTCCCCCCCATGAGGGCAGGGGACTGGACTTGATGACTTCTCAAGGTCCCTTCCAGCTCTATGAGATAGGTATATCTCCATATAAGTCCACAAACAGCCCATGGATATCTACTTCTTTGTTCCTGGCTGATAATCCTTTTGACAGTGACCACAATGGATGCTCACAGAGGGCCTCTTGGCTCTTTTTAATCATGCCCATCTGTTTAAAAGAGTAGTCATAAATTGGCTGCAGTGCTTCAAGCACAGGATCCAGGTGGTGATAGACCTGGTCAGGCAATCTGCACAGTTAAAGGAATGCCAAACCTTTAATGGGAAATCCTTCCTTTAAGAAAACATTAACATACAGAGGTCACACGGGGCACTTCTATGAATGTGGGCTGGGAAAGGCAAAGACTGCATGGAGTATATTTCCATCATGGTACATTGAAAATAAATGGTCGCATCCTAAAGACATCAGTCCTTGATCAAGCAAGCTGGTATTCAATTCAGCGGCAGTTTTGCATGTCTGAGGGCTCAGTAAGAACTAAGAATGTGGCCAAAGGAGCACCGCTTCAGTAAGAATAGGAAGAATTGTGAGTCTAATTTTTTGTCCATGCCTTTGAAAGTTTGTCCCAGCGTTTGCTAACTTTGGTCTTACACCTGGGAAAGGTGCAAGTGCTTTACAGAGGAGAGACTCCATTTGTCCTCAGATGTTGTTCTATTGCTCCTATCACTGTAGTATCCAAGGGCCTGATTCCAAGTCCTTTGAAGTCAATAGAAATCTTTTTATTGAATTCAGTGAGCTTTGGCTCAGGCCACAAGTACTGTCCCAGATGCTTTGAATCCACTTTCCCAAAAAGGCAGCTTTATTCTTGCAACTGGGATGTTCATGTAAATGTGAGGACCAGCTACTCCAACTACCTGATGGAGAGCAGAAATCAGGTAGCAGAAGAACCAAGTATTCTGATTTGCACTCACATCCATTCTGCAATCACAACTTGTGTCTGCAGAAAGGCGGCCTGTTTGAAAAGAATACCTCTTTGTATGAAAGGGAGGCCTCTGCTCAGAATTTTGCTAGGAAGGGAAGATCCAGGTTACCTGCCTGAGCCCAGGTTACTTGCCTGGCCTCCTCAAATTTGAATGGCATTGTGATTCATGTGCCAGATTGCAATGCCACTCACTCTGATGGAGGTGACAGGGCCAAATGTAAATGATGTTTTGATCCTGTATGCCAGGTTACAATGTCACTTACTGTAGTTTAGCGAATATAACCTGCACCCATGTATAACACACACCTGTGTATAACTTGCAGCTTTTCTTTTTTGTGTAAAAGAACCCTTAGATTACCTGCAGACATGTATAGCCCGAGGGTCCTGCATTCATCCACTCACCACATTCACCGCACTTATGCCCAGGCCCCGTGCAGCCGCAGCCAGGCACAACCCACCCTCCTCCGGGCAGGGGAACAGAGAGCGCAGCGCTGGCGCTCTGGCCGGTGCGGGAGGGGAGCCGCACTCACCCCCAGACCCCGCACAGCTGCAGCAAGGCACAACCCACCCTCCTCCGGGCGGGGGAATGGAGAGCCTCCAGGTCCCATGAGTAAAAATAAACGTGTATACTCCGTGGACATGTATATCCCACCGGGGGTGTGTGTGTGTGTTTGTAAAAACGTGTATAACCCGCGGATTATATAAGCTAATTTACGATACTCAGAATTGGCCCAACCAACCATCTGTCATGCCAGGTGGGAAGGGGCTCTGCCGTTACATCAGTCCACTCTGGTCAAAGGGGAGATCTGGCTCCTGGTCTAGTAATTATAAAGGCAAGCTTACTAATATTCATTGCCCAAGATATCCAGAGAGCTAGCTGAGCAAAAATTAGCTCCACTGTCAGTTTGAATTACAGAAGATAACAATTGACCAGGAAAATGTCTTGCTGTTGGAATGCGCGGTCTTTAATAAATATTACATTAAGCAGATACAAATTAACAGTGTTCTTTTCAGTTCTTCAGGCAATCACTCCTGCCTGTGTAACATTCTTCATAATTCACTCTCCTAAACTATAGACAATGGGCAATATTTTCAAAAGCACTGAAGTGACTCAGGGGCCTAACTTCCATTTTCAAAAGAACCAAAATTGATTTTCAAAAGTCCCATCAATTTGCAAAAAGATTTAGGCTCCTAAGTGACTTAGGCACTTTAGAAACAGGCAGTTAGGTGTTTTAGAAAACTATATCCCTGGTGACTAATACAGGGAAGGTTGTGATGAACTACAGATCTTTAACATCTCTGCTTCAGGTGCTTCTACAGTAAATGTTTTCACTATTCTAACTTACCTTTCCGTTTGCCAAGATAAGTGCACTTCTCATTCAGAAAAATCAGGAATTTATCTGAGTATTTCTTTGGCACTACAGAGAACCTCTTTTCCAAATGTGATTAGAAATTGATTTAAAACACCCCTTGAAAGGACAATCATTACACTCTTGGGTCTTTGTATTTTGTCTCCTAGTGTAAATCAAGTACAGGGGCAGCAATATTTTTGCTTTGTTAGCACTTGATACCTAAAGTGCTGTTTTTTAGAGCACTTCGTACTTGGCAATACAATGTACTGCAAACAGAGCGATTTGTGCCTTTCCCCAGCAAAATGATTTTGTCAGATGAGTATGCCTCATCAATTATATCTGACAAGCATTGAGAAGGGTGGGGAAAGATTTTCTAAACCATCCATATACTTTTGTTGATGAGTGTTCCAGAATGGAACAAACTGAGGCACTGAATTCTGAATGTTACGTTTGACCTAAGGTTAAATGGTTAAATGACTTCAGTGTTTAAGGGAAGCAGGCTCATACAAAGGCTTTGTTGTGTTGAAGTGTACACTGTGCAGTTTTTGGACTAAAGAATACTTTTGCTATTCGTAAAAAATAACTCCCAGATTTCTGTGGAAGTTCTCCTCAAAAGCCATATTATTACAAAGCTTACACTCATCGTTAACTTGCAAAACTGTCGTGGCCTGATCAACCCAATAAAACACGTACACAGCTAAATTAGATATGAGAGGGTAAGGTAGGAATATGAGCAGACAAAATTTTAAGGTCACCATTCCAAGCCCTCTGAAGGCAGCTGAGTAGCGCTGCTATAATAGATCAGGCCTTAAAACATTGTCTGTCCTCTTATATTCTTAACCCACAGGTCCCAATGCAAGAGTAAAATGACTTATCAGCAACAGCTCAGGGGAGGGGTCACAGGCTAATTCAGTTAAATCTAATCAAAACACTTCTCTGAAATTAAGTTCTTATACTGGCTGTCAGGAAGACATCAGATTTATTTTAGGTTTTGCTATTCACCTACAAGCCTTTATATGCCATCTTATCCCAGGAATTTGCCGGTGCACCAATCCTGACCTACATCACCCCATGCTGGGCCTTCCTGGCTCTGTATCAGAAACACTTCTCCTAATCTAATCTTGGGTCTTTCTCAGGTTACGTCTAGATTGCAGGCTTCTTTCAGAAGAAGCTTTTCCGGAAGAGATCTTCTGAAAAAACTTCTTCCGAAAGAGAGCATCCACACTGCCAAAGTGCATTGAAAAAGCGATCTGCTTTTTCGAAAGATAGCGTCCACACTGAATGGATGCTATCTCGCATTTAAGCTGTGATTACTATGGACGGAGTGGCCACCAGGGCACCTGTGCTTTTTCCTCTTTCCTCTTCTTTCGAAAAAACTCTCTCTTCCGCATCCACACACGCCTTTTTTCCGAAAGAGCTCTTTCAGAAAAGGCATTCTTCCTCGTAGATTGAGGTTTACCAATGTTGGAAAAAACCCTGCGTTCTTTCGATTTTCTTTCAAAAGAACGCAATAGCAGTGTGGACATGAGTGAAGATTTTTCGGAAAAACAGTTGTTTTTCCAAAAAAACCCCTGCAGTATAGATGCACCCTTTGTGTGGTTATTTTGTAACGTGAAAGAATATTCCTATTGGGTCCCAGAATGAGTACATGAAGCTCACATCCTCTGTGATGAACTAGGGTCTTGTCTCCATAAGTGAAAAGGCAGCCGGCCCACACTGCACTTTCTTACCCTCCTACAAATGGCTTTTTGAATGCCTCAAGGCACACATTCTTTCTGGTGTGTGGATTCTGTTCCTTGAACTCCCTACCAGGGAATATTCTACCAACAGATATTTGACACACAGTTAATTTTTTTTACTCCTAAGTGAAAGATCATTTTGTTTGATGTTGTATTTCAGAATTAATTCTTTGTGATTTTGTTTTGAACTGTGTGACCTGACATGACCTCACCAGCTGTGATGGGGGAGCTCTGGATTTCAGACTGCACCTATGGTGGGTGTGTCAATGATTGCAAATTGATATTCCATTTATATTTGAAGTTTATAACAATACTTTTCCTGAGCCTGCTAGATAAATACTGCATTACACCAAGTATCAAGACAATTCTGTCATAAGGCAAATACACTTTTTTTAAAATGTATTAAATAACACCCATGGTTCTGTGGCACAGACCATCTCTGTCTATAACTATCTATGGCCAACTGGGAAAGTTGACTGGAATAACTATTCCAGGGTAGCCCTTTTGTTATTGTTATAAAAGTTATTTTAGTCCAGAATTATCATTCTATTCTAGAATAATCACTTCACTCACAAAGTAAAGTCACTTGTATTCAGGAATAGATTCTCCACAGGAGGACTATTCGGCTACATCTACACTGCACAGTTATTTCGGAATGAGCTATTCCGGAATAGTTATTCCGAAATACCTTATTTCGACATAGCATGTCTACACTGCAGGGAAGCCTCAAGATTAGTCTGAGGCAGGCTTCCCTAACGTAGATGTGCTATCTTGATTTAGAGCACCAGGAGGATAACTTAGAATGGCTCTGGTGAGGGGCTAGTTCGGAACAGTGGAAATGGAGTGTTTTCACACACCTTATTTCAAAATAGATATTTCGGAATAGGCGTTATTCTTCGTAGAATGAGGTTTACAGACGTCGGAATAAGCCGTCCGTTATTTCAAAATTATTTTGAAATAACAGAATTGCTGTAGAGACTCTCGCATAGTTATTTCGGAACAACGGCCGTTATTCCAAAGTAACTTTGCTGTGTAGACACACCCTTCCAGAATAGCTGTTCCAAGATGCTCCCTAGTAAATCTGGAGTAAATCCATTTGAGTTACTCAATTGCTCTGGACATCGGTGTAACTGGAAACAGAACGGAGGCATTTGGTCTTTTGTTGCTCTAGCTCTGAGCGAAGGCTTTGCTATGCCTCATGAAATGTCTCTATATTAGAGACTCTTAACTGAACAGTTTACCTGATAGAGAAAAGTATTTGTTTTCTTCAACTATGACACTTTAAAAAGCTGAGATGACAAAAAATGATTGATAGAAATGGGAATGGCCCTAAAGTCAGATCCAACGGCCACCATCAGACAGCCACATAGCTGTGGCATACACGGAGGAGATGGTAATTCAGCCAGGTGTTCTGTGAGCTGCTCAGCTGGTGTGAGTAACTAAAGGGAGATTTTAATTTGGTTCCCCATAAACTAAGCTAAATTACTCTACCAGGAATTTAACACACATTCACTATGGGAGCTGAAGCAGCTGTATTATTTCAAGTGTCATCATTCTTTGGACCTGAGATGTAATGGGGGTTTAGTTATTCTAAAAGCACCTGGACGGTAACTAGTTGGACCCATTAAAGCACAGCTGTGTTACACTAAACAGAAACTGAAGGAGAACTGTGGCAACTGCATGACATCTTTCTCACTGGAGGTAATTTAAAAAGCTTATTCCCTCTCCCCCAACCTCAGCCACTTTGCTATAAACAGGAAATGAAATATCATTAATTTGAGAACTTATATATGGTGGCAAAGAACATTTTGCATAAAAGTTCATAGCTATGGTAAATGTTTTGTTTATGTGAATGGCTCACTTGAGGCTCTCATTCTTGAGCAGTAGCTCAGGTCCTCTCAGTTCAAAAATTCAGATAAATGTATAATTTATGCCTCGTACACAAACACATACAGGGAATACACAATGCTGGGGTACAGTTGGCATGAGGTGGGAATGGTCACATGAACTCAAAAGTGAATTCTGGAGATCATCCAGTGCTAGTGCTAAAAAATACCCCAAAACAACCTTTACACACATCTTCTTATGCTGTATTCTGCGTCACATATAGATTTGTACGTGCACACACACACACACACACACACGCACACACACACACACACAGCACGTTGTGAAGTTAAAGACCAGCCACTAAATTTGGATTTGGAGCCAAACTTCCTCACAGCTGAACCTGCTGCATTAACATACGCTTTAGTTGCAGCTTTCATTATTCCATTACAGAACTGGAAATTGGAGAAACTATTTCTTTACTATTTTCATGCAGCACTGAATCTACCTGTAATATGTCAATTTTTATGAGACTGTTTGTATAGGTGGATTCCTGTCCTGGTGTGATCAAGAGAAAATTGCACTAATAACATATTTTTTCGTATTAATATTTGTAAATCAAGCTGTTTATTTTTAGCTCTCAGGCATTCCGCTTTCCTTCACCCCCATTTATGTAAACTCACTGTATCAATATCATAAATATTTCAGAGACCTTGGCATGAAAAGCCTACAATTTGATTGTGACCTTTCTTTTTGTTTCTGTTTATGAATCAGCTCATGGACTATAGACCAGATTTTCTCCTGGTGTAACTGCACACAGCTGCACTAACTTTAGCATAGTTCAGAAAAGCTGGAATTATTTGTTTTACACATAAACATTTACATTTCTATTAATATTAATATTGCAGTTGCGCCTAGCAGCCCCAATGAGAAATCAGGAGTCCTGATAGGCTAGGTGCTGTACAAACAAAACAGGCATTCCCTGCCTGTAACGGGGTGGTACCACCTACAAGTCTGGCCGAGTGCCTGTACTGCCTCTGTTCTTCAGCCTTTTCAGCTACTTAACCCTCCAGCCGAGCCACACTGTGTGAAATTCTACCCCCTTCCGGGGTACACATTTAACAGGGGATCATTTTGGTGCCCTCTGTTCAGTTTCTCAGTTTAATCTCCCTATCCATTCCCCACTCTGATCAAGAGTGGTACCTTCAGGGCTTCTCCTCCTGGAGACAACTTCCTCGCCCTTGCCTTAGGGCCTTATCTCAGTCTCAACATCGTCCATAATAGCTCTCCACAGAGAGCTCTCGGTGGCGCTGCTGCTCCCTCAGTCAGCCAGTCAAACCCGGTCTTCAGTCCCTCAGGGCTTCAGAGACACTGAACTGACTCTGGTCCTGCAGCTTCTTATAGGCCTTCCTGGCTCCGATTGGCTGTTTTCTCAGCAGTCACTGTACCCATAGGAGGACTTCTCTATGGCCCTTTTCTGGCCTCAGGGCCTGGTCTGCCTTGTCACACTGCCTCACAGAGCTCATAGTCTCAAAGAGGTATTTTATTCTAATATACTTTTATGGATCTATCAGTTAAGTTAAAGAGGTTGTATTTTCCCTTCCATGGCACATCACATAGCAGAGATTTTCACATAAACAATAGGGCCAAAGCTACAAAAGTCAGGTCATTCATGCACACAATCTCCCCCCTGAAGTCATGCTGCACACTTCGGCTTTTGCTGTAACTAAACATGGGAGACGTCTTTTGTGAAAACGGGACAAAGATTCAAAGCGGGGGTGGGGGGTGGGGTGGGGAGCATAATTCCTCTTCTTCCCAGGCAACAAATATAACAAATTGAAGAGCCAAAGATGTAGTTTCCCAGGGGCCACACTTGTACATGATGAAGAGATGTTATCATTTCAGCCAGGAAGTGAAGATCACAGAATGTCTACCAACGATTGTTCAGGATAATCTTGACTGATCTCTTGGCCAGAGCCATCTAAATGACCTTAATTCATGTAAGAGTGAAGGTCTCATCCTTCAATGTTAGCAAAAAAAAGCACTTAACTACTGAATCGTAAAATGATTTTATTAACAATGTCTGATTAGGAGAGCCCGGCTAATCAATTGATATCTGTATCATATCCGCAGATGTCAGTGCGGATATCCGCAGCTCATTTTTGCAGATAGAGATGTGGATTTGGATACAAATTTTGCATCTGCTCCAGGCTCTATTGATTAGCACTAGCTGAGGATCTGGCCCTTTAAAAGGAAGACTTGTTTTTATTGCTGTGAAGCACCCATGTATTTTGGGGATAGTTGCAAAAAGAAGTTAATAAATAAATAAAATGACCAAGGTATCAGTGGATTAAATCATGTATATTAAATAACCACTAAATCAGCCAAACCCCACAATCTTCACTTCCTGGGTTTTCTGCACTCGCTCACTGAGCAGCAAATATCCAAGGCATCCAAAAAAGGTCGATCTAAGCCCACATGAGCCTGTATAATCACGAGAACTGGACATGCTCATAATTCTGTGCATGCAAACATGACAGGAATGAGAAGTTATGTGATTTCATAGATCCAGCGTAAGAAAATGGACTGATATGATTCCATTTTGTAACTTGTAATGAGACTCAAAGGGCCAAATTCAGATTGGGTACAAGTAAGTACAGCTGTGAATCAGCGTTCCCTCTAAACTGCAGGGCAGCATAGCTTCATAGGTGATTAATCAGCCCCGCCCAGTCAGAGGTTCAGGGTTCCTGACTGACTGGGCAAGGCTGATTAATCACCAGTGAAGCTGTACTGCCCCGCAGCTTAGAGGGAACACTGCTCTGAATGTAATCACCCCAAAGTCCTGATCCAAACGTAGTGGGTGGCAAGACTCCAGGCTTGGCTGCTAGGGCTTCTCTTTGATATATATGGAGATTTAGATGTCAATGCTGCAAAGTGCTGAGTGCTCTGATCTTGATCCAGCAAAGCATTTATGAACATGTTTAGCTTGTAAGCACGTGAATAGTTTCATGAAATCAATGGATTACTTACACACCTGAAGTTAAAAATATGTTTACAAGCTTTTTTTTTTTAATCAGGACCAGAGTGGATAGCATCTTTCAGGATTAAGCCCTTAAATGATGAGGATCAAATTCAGTTCCAATTCCCTTGTTGTAAATTTGGAGTAAATTCACAGAAATCAGTGGAATTATCCTGGATTTATCCTGGTCTGAGTAAAAGCACACTTTGGTCTACAAGTTTAATTCACTTCTTATGATTTTATATTGGTGATGGTGTATCTCCATGGATGTTACTTCTGGTTTACATCGGCATAAGTGAGAGGTGAATCAGGTCTGTAGGTTGTAAATTGTGCAGAAAAATCCCTTTGAACAACTCTGACAATTTTATACCAATCTGTGTTAGTAGAAACACTATTAATTGTAATATGAAAAATACAAAGGGCCAGTTTCTCATTTACACTTAAGTCCCTTTATACTAAAGGATCCACTTATTGGAAAATTGACCCTCCGGTGATCGATCTTCCATGGTTCAATTTAGAGGATCTAGTAAAGACCCATTAAATCAAATGCTGAAGTTGTCCCCATCGACCATCATACTCCTACTCGCTGTTGCGAGGAGTAAGGGAAGTCGACAGAAGAAACTCTCCCGTCGACCTCCTGCTGTGAGGCCACCCCAGAAAAATCGATGCAAGGTACACCGACTCCAGCTAAGCAATTCATGTAGCTGGAGATGCCTAACTAGCAGTGATTTTTTCTCCCACTGTAGACCTGGCCTTACAATGGGCAGAATTTATATATATACCTTCTCGAAGGCCTATTTGCACTACCAGAGTAGACTAAAGAACCTTTGTGTAAATAAGAATCTGGCCGATATTCATCATATGGGAATGGGAAAACATAACTTGAAACCTTTGAGGGTACTGAATCAGTTACTACAATTTCATTACCAACCACCAAATGCACACTGTATTTTTTCAGATGAACACCCTCCACCCAAATATTTACTTTTCCCTTAAATAGGAATGATTGACATCTTAGCTTTTAGTATTTTATTAATTGTCAAAGCAACTTCTGTGGTCTATGCATAAATTATGTTCTAGAACTGAGAGAAACACAAGAAGTTGTTGGGCTATTTTTGTTGTTTAACCACATGCAAAAAAATCTCAATATGCTTGGAACCAGTGTCATAGATTTATCCTTGAAATAGAACACATGATCTTTGAAACTCTTCACTGAGTTAATATTAAGTTGTTTTTCTGCATTGTAAAATAAACCTTATCAAAATGAAATTTAATAGTTGGGTATTAGGGAACCATAAGAAAAGCATAAAAGCTATTTGTTATCTTTATGTTTATAGCATCTTGAGATGCATATTGAGATGAAAAAATAAAACTTGATTGCCATAAAGCACAGCCAACTACTGGACAGTTTAACTGCATGTCTGTTCTCTGTAGCTATTATTCCTAAATGTACTGGGATAGAGTTAAGATAATGGGGGCTGGTGAGTCATTTCATACGGTGACATATAGCATGGATTTCAGTACACAACAGATGGCTTTTACTCTACAATATACTTCACTCTGTCAGAAATACAGTTTTTCATCTTCTGTATTATGATCAGTAATGTATTATAAAATTTCAACAGGAAGTATAAATACGAGAGTGTGACATATGGCTCTTCTGGTATGAAATATACATTTCCGATCTTACACAAATATTTCCACTGGCAGTTCTTCATTTTCTATCCTAAAAATGTTTGTGCAGTTTTGTTATACCCTATTAAACAGCCACTTTGAGCCACCTCCGTTATGAGGCTATGGTCCAGCCTCCCTTTCTGCAGAAGCAAATTGGGCCTCCACAATGAACAGCAGGCATCAGTCTGAGCAGTTCTTCCTCTAGCTACCTGGTTTGAGACTGCAGCTGGGTAGTGTGAAGCTGAAGAGTGCTCACACTTGCTGCTGAAATGGAATGGTGGGTGCTAATGCTGCAATTATAAACTATCCACGTAAAGGAGGGAGCCTTTCAGGCAGGGATGGCAACAGACTTCTCTGGGCCCTGTGCAATGTGTGTGTGTGGGTGGAGGTTGGTTCCGGGTGTTCCAGAAGGGATGGCGTCTTGGGCAGAAGAGTACGGGGTTAGGGACATCAAGCCCTCATGCCTCCTGGGCTTGGGCAGTGATTTAAAGGGCTTGGGGTTCTGGCTGCTACTGCTGCTTCAGTAGCAGAAGTGACGGGTCACAGCCATGGGCCCTTTTAAATTGCCAGCCCCTGCGGCAATTGTCCTCTTTGCCCCCTAGTTGGGGGCCCTGCTCTCCGGCACACTTTAGATTATTAAAACACATGGCTGAACAATTTTCAAAGAAGCTTAAGAGAGTTAATGAGGTCAATGAGTTTTGGTGCCTAACTCCCCTAGGCTTCTTTGAAAATCTAAGATTATATATTACATAGAAAAAACGATGTTAAAAGAACATTATTTAGGTTATAACATTGAACTCTTGAACGTTAGGAAATGCCGGATTTATTGTTGCTTGTGCAAACTTAATTCAGCCCGTTTGTGGTTTGAACTTGTGTCCTGAACAATGCCAGGATCCTATGTTAAAAATAGTGTGTTATCATATAATTAAAGAACATGCTATAATGCCTATGCAGTGCAGAAGAGGGCAGAATTAAGGTTGCACAGGCAACTGCAAACTTGGCATTTCCCAACTTTTAAGTGCTTGAGTATGCAACATTAACAATATTCTTGTAGCATAGTTATTTTATATATAATTATAATACGTGCATCATAAAAGCTCCCTCAGCATGCATCTTAAGCAAAAGTCATGAGCGTGATGAAGGAATTGCATGGCAAAATTCTATGACCTGTGTTATGCAGGAAGTCAGATGAGATGATCATAATGGTTTCTTCTCACAGTCATGTCTACATAGCAGCAGCAACCTGGGCCCTGCACCTTCAGTACCACAGCATAAGTGGCTGCCACATGCGCTGCAGGACTTACCACACACTAGCTAGCTACCAGTAGCAGCTGTGGATGGACTAATGGGCTGAACCTGGCCTATCAATCTCTTTCTTTTCTCCACAGAGGGAACTGAGGAACTTTCTGCCCCATGAGGTGCCCTCTGGTGAAACCAGGTGATAGGTCTGAGGTTAGATTTATGGGGTGGAGGCGAGATTTATGGTAGGTGGGGGATCCTTGCCCAAAGTAGTGCCTTTAGAGGGTGACCTGATCCAGAGAGATCATACGTTGGGCACTGGGGTGGAGAGGAGCCCAGCTCATCTTTTTTTCCCCTCTCCCTGAATGCTGCTCCCAGCTGTTTGCAATAAAGCGTGTGCTGCTGCTCTGAGCAGTAGGAGCAGCCTGGCCTTAGAGTGCTGGTGTTAGTTATTATTTCGGCAGGCTGCCAATGCTTTCTGAGGAATGCCATCAAGAGAAAGAAAATAGTGATTTTTTTAATGGTTTACAACAACAAAGGTCAAATGGAACTTCACAGAACAAAGGCTAGGCCCTTCTTCACCCTGAGAACATGCCCCCCGTTGAATGTCAACGGCTTGTTGCAAACTGTGGAGATTTAAGAGCTTCTCAAAGAAAAAAATCTTTTATAGTGAAAAGTGTATAGAGGTCATTTCCAGATCCCCTCTATAATCTATACCTCTAGCCACATTTTTAGACTAATGACCAGTGCTATCTTTAGGCTTCATGGGGCTCTATGCAGTGGTATTACATTGGTGCCTCTCTGCCTGATAGCAGCCTGTGGGAATCAATTTTTTAGAGATATGATTTTATAATGTTCAGCAACACACTAATGAAATATTTTTAACACACATTTTAAACATTAACACTCCAGTGGTGCCCCAAATTTTCAGGTGCCCCATGCATATAAGTAAGGATGGCCCTGCTAATGACCAGTGACATTTTATTTGAAAACACAAAACGAGTTTGGGTCCTAAGAACCCCCTTCCTAGCCCTATTCTTCCATATATCTGAAACAGCCCCGTCAAGGACCTTTTATAATTTATGGGAACATGTTACAATGTTAAAAGAGATCTGCATATTTTGCATATAGATGCCACGACAAACAAAGATCAACCTGAACTGTGTCTGTTCCAGTAAGCAGACTCCAGAGCAAAGCATGTATTGTTTATAAGCCTTCTCTAGTGCTTCAGAAGAAAAAGAACATATTTTTGAAAGTACAAAGAGAAATCTGGCCAATATTTAGCACTGCATTAATGGATTCTCTGAAGCGCCTAGTGAACAGCACTTCAGATCTGCAATGGGGATAGTGATGTGGGAAAAAACCCCTACAAGTGACAGATGAGCTCCAGGATATATTCCTTCTTCACAATTTTATTGTCTTACCTCCGATTCTTTGTAATAGCGCTCAGAGATTTCGTCGCAGGCGATATCGATGAAGCAGACTTCTCGCTCAAGGTCTTTGGCTTCGTTGTCAAAAATCTGCAAGATTGAAAGAAACTTTAACACTTCAACAGGACAGTTCCAGCTGCAATAGTGGTTACAAAGCATTGTGAGGGGCTGAGCCAATGACCTGTGGAGCAGCAGAGCACACAGTGCAGAAGGCATCTGGGCTCATGCTTAGAATGCTTGCAGCCGCACTCCATGGTCCACATAATACCAAGCCATCCATGGTGCATCCACTCCAGAAGCACTGTACACATGCCAGAATACGGCAATGAGGCACAGAGGAGAGTGTGGGTGTGGCAGAGGAGGCAAAAAACAAGCAATACAGTCCTAAGCAGGATCCAACTGCTACTAGAGGAGTGTGTAGCAGCCATTGTTTTCGGTGTGTACCCACTCCTGTTTCACACCAGGAAGCATTGGAGTGTACTTAACAGTATATCCTGCTTAGCGCCCCCTGCTGCTGGTCAGTCCATTCCTTTCCCTGTCTCAGTGCACACCTTCAGAGAAGCCAGCTGCCCCGTTAACACAGGGCAAAGCAGATATTTAGTATGATTATTATTTATGTTGCCTGCTCTAATTCTTGGGCCAAATATCACCATCAAGGGAAAAGCTGACTTTCCAGACTCAAATTCCTATTGCTCTTTCTAGAAGTGTTATTCTACTTTCAGAACAGCGATGAAATATGTCCGCACATATGTACAAAATGAGACAAAGCTTTGACTCTGCTGTGCTACTGAGACTCAGGATTCTGGTTAAATCTTACAGATTAAACGGTTGAGGAAACCATAAAGTGATAGGGTAAAGTTCTGCTCTCAAGTGTGTGCATGAAGCTCCTATGGACTTAAATTCTCAAGGACCACGTATTGGCAAGCCAGCTTTCATTTCTGCCCCCAGCACCTACCTACTGGGGGGGGCGGGTTTGCAAATTTGGAACCACAATTATTTGCACGTGTAATCTGGGCAATTTCTATGCCTGACTTCCTACAAATCAATTACATGGACATCTCAATAGCGTATGAGATGTCTGCAATGCTTTGTGGGCACAAATATGCTGGCCAGGTTAAAGTGGTCCTCAAGTCAGGAGGAAATAACTGGCTAGCAATGTGCTTTATCTGTGTAGTGCCATTGTCTACAGCTAATGTTTTCAGAAAATATAAATATCCCTTGCTTGGAAATTAAATTTCATGAACATACAAAAAAGTTAATTCCATTTCATTTCAGCCCAGTGGGACAATTAATTTGATATCAGGATACAAAATGCCAGCACTGCTCATTAGCCAGACTGCGAGTTTGGTATTTCTGCCAGAAACATATCCTTTCAATATACAATGTTCATAATGAAAGAGGGATGGGAAATGGGCAAATATAAGGGAGGAAGTTGGGTTAGGCCAGTTTGTAAATCCTTAAAAGGTTGCTATTAGTAACACAGGCAAGAAACTTCCTTAAAAATGTATAATTTAATTGGACATTGTCCATTTGGCTGTATACATAAGCTGTTGCAGCCTCAATCTTCTAGTACAGAGGTGGGCAAAAGGGCCTCCGTGGGCCGAATCCGGCCTGCCAAGTGGATTGATCCGGCCGCTCCCCTTCCCCAGGCCAATTAGGGTTTGGGGGCGAGGGGAGCGCGCAAAGTTTCCTCTGCCCACCACACGCTCCTGGCAGGGCGGGAGGAGACTTTGCGCACACCCCTGCCCCCACGCCCTGATTAGCTTGGGGGCAGAAGGGGAAGCACGTGAAGTCTCCTCCCACCCCAGGGTCATGGGCGGCTAGGGGGAACCTCATGGAGGCGAGAGGGCAAAGACATCACCCACTTCTCCACCCCCATACCAAATCATAGTCCATGGATGGGGAAGCAGGGAAGTATCCTGGCCCTGCCCCTTCCGCTTGAGGCCCTGCCCCTTCCAGTGTGGCCCGGGGCCACTTAAAAAATTTCTGAAGTGGCCCCTGGCAAAAAATTATTGCCCACTCCTGTTCTAGTAGAACCTATAAATTGCACATTTTATTTTTTTCTTCCTTTAAAATAATTTGAAATAGGTCAGGTGGAGAGATGCGGGGAAGGTTTTCAATTAAATCACTGACCTTTGCTAGTTTTTCAGCCAAGCGAATGGTTAGAAATGCACATAAAAAAGTCAAGTTTTCAAAGGGTTACGTCAGGAGAAAGAGATTATTTCCCGTCCTTCCCCGGCTCCTTTACTCCTCCATCCCACACCAATTTGGCACTTAAACAGACCATTTGCTTAACTCCGTAAGTTGGCTCCATGATAGGCTGGCTCCCCATTACTAGCCTAAGTTGTCATCTAATCATTTCTCCGTGTTCCCTTCCTAGACTGTCCTCACAACATTTGCAGATGGAGATTTAATCCCCTAGTTTTATCAGCAGTGGAAAATAAAGAGTCATTAGAGCACAAGATTGATTTCTTTTTTAGGTCTGATTCTCTTATTGCCTCTTCTAGCCAAATACTCCGGGATATTCTTAAAGCCCACAGGGGGGAGGGTTTGATTGCTTTTGCAATCAAAATTAAGAGGCTGGAGAAATTAAAAAGTTTTTAAAAAGATTAAAGCCCACAAAAAGAAACATAAGGCTCCCAATCTGTGCAGCTGTATTTGCAAGTGTGCAGAGTGAATGGCAAGAATGCTTTGTGCCCTTAGTAATGAAGAGGAAATTGTAGAAAGGCTGAATGTTAAATATTATGAAAATCTGAAGGATCGTTTTGAAAGAGAGCAAGAGAATGCACACACTTTACTGCAATATACAAACAGCTGCACACTTTCATTTTTCCAAGAAGGATAAAAATGGCTCAAGAGAAGTTTCCCAGTCAGACTAAAATCATACCCAAAATAACAGAAGGACAGACAGTAGATTTTAATTGGCTTATTTTGTATCAAGATAAAGTCATTTGTTAAGAAAAGAAAAAGTAAAAGAAAAAAGCAACCCCCCAACAAAACAAAAAACACAAACCAACAAAAAAACCTATGGGACAACATTAATAGAAACTTGTGATACACAAAGATCACACAGGGACACTAAACAAAAACAAATGCTTTTCAATTTACCCCCATTTCTTTTCTTTCTACTATATAATGCAAGCTCATCACCTCCTGGGGAGCCAAAAGCTTCCGCGGGCCCCCAGGCAAGCTGCAGGGGGCCCCAGCTCCGCACCCCTAGAAGGGGTGGGGCTTCAGGCAGAAGGGGCCGGGCCAGAGGCAGCCAGTCCTCAGTGCCACCCTGATCACGGTGCACCGCCCCTCCATGCCTCAGAGCCACCCAGAGTGCACAGTGTGGTGCTCCAGTGGCAATTTAAGGGGCTTAGGGCTCCAGCCACATCCGCTGCTGCAGCAGCAGCTGGGAGGCCCCAACACCTTTCAATTGCTGGGTCCCAGAGCAACTGCCCCCGTTCTCCCCTTTTCCTTCCCCCCGCATTGGCAGACCTGATCACTTCTACAGTGGGAGAATCAAATGTGTCAATATGCACTTGACTGGAGATGTCTCTTCCCCCTCTGGCTAGTGTTAGGGAGGGAGTCAGTCTATGGGGGACAGGGTACATTAACAGCAAAGTTTATTTCTCTCTCTCTCAACCTATGGAGCTTTTCTCTGCTAGGTTTCTAGCCCAAATCTAGTCCAGGTCATAGTGACTGTCAGTTTCCGCCATCTGACTGTGATCACCTCTGTGTTCAAGGCAGAGTTAACCTGAGCGAGCGCGCACTTGACTGCATCTGCTCCGCACTCACTCAGTGAAGCAGGACTTCTGGGGTCCCTTCCCATGGTTCTTTGTGCTGCTTTTTACAGAGCTGATCTCTGACCCTCTCAGTGAATTGTGGGTGTACTTGTGTGGCCTTTTAGGCAAACCGGAAAAACTCTGGGAAGGTATTGGGGGACTCTCATCATTTGAGTGGTTTAACCTGCATCCTACTGCAAAGTGGGAAACCTAGGAAGGACCCAAGAGGGGCCAGTTACTTGGGCATAAAGCACCATAAAGTTTGGGTGAAGGAGGCAGTTGTGACCTGAGGCACTGGACGGGGGTGCAGGGGGTGGATTGTAACCTGGGCCCGGGGGATTTGTGCGTGAATGGGAGCGAGCCAAGGACAACAGCCAAGTGGAAGCCCAAGTGAATTCTGTAATGAAGATAAGCCCTTAGGGCATGTCTACACTATGGAAAAGATCGACCCTCCGGAGATCGATCTTCTAGCATTTGATTTAGCAGGTCTAGCGTAGACCCCTGCAAATCAAATGCTGAGGGCAGCCACCGCCAGTGTCCTGTACACCTCATTCTACGAGGTGTAAGGGAAGCCGATGGGAGCATGTGCTCCCATTGGCCTCACACAGTGCAGATGCTGTGGTGGCTCGGCTTAAGGTAAGCCAAATACAGCTACACATTTTGCATAGCTGGATGGCGTACCTTAAACCAACCTGTCTGGTCTAGTGTAGAGCAGGCCTTAGAGACTAAAGCAATCAAGTGGCCAGTGAGGAAAGCTGACCTCAGTATTTTCAAAAAGAAGCAAGGTTCTAAAATCGGTATGTTTCCTTTGGAGGCTAGTTAGTCCTATCCATTGTCTGAGTTTGGGTAAAGGAGGAGCTCCAAGTCGTCTTCACTTTCAGTGCATTAGATTCACACTGTCTACAATTAATTGTGCAAGTAAATTAAAAGAATAATATCTTCAAAATAGATTTGCTTCCAAAAGCGCAGGCCAGAGGCGTAGCGAGGGTGTTATGCGCCCGGGGGCAAAGGAAAAATTTGCGCCCCCCCCGGCCACCATGTGGCATGCCCCGAACCTGGTGCACAGCTGAGGGGAACTTGTACCGCATCTTCCCCCAACCCCTACAGTTTGGGGCCGGGCTCCCGCATGCACTAACCCGCCGGTGGAGATGGAGGAGGGTCGGGCTTGGATCAGAGAGGCAGGGAGGAGGCTCCAGCTGCCGGTGGCAGGCAGAATAGGAGCACGTGAGCTGAGGGATGACGGGGGAAGCAGAATGGGATTAAATTGGTGCCTCCCTAGCATGGTGCCCAGGGCAACTGACCCCATCCGGCCCCCTCGCTACGCCACTGCCCCTCTCCGCCCCGCAGATCTATCATCTTATGCATGTGCAAGATCTGTGAGAGCCGTCCCATGAATCTGCAGTTAGTGTCTGTGGCGCCTGCTTCTTGGTGGTGTCTCAATGCTGTCACATTCACCTCCAAAGAGGGGGCTTCCCAAAGCAGGCCCTTGCTGCTGACCCCCAAGGCATCCACAGGTCCAGTCTCCTTTCAATAGGCCCACTTCCCAGGGCTCATTGATCTTGGATCTGGCTTCCATCCCCTCTCCAACCTTTGCAACTGCCCAGAGGTGCTCACCTTCCGCCTTATACATTCCCACCTCATTCACCCCACAGGGACAGTCTCTGCCTCACTTGTCCTAGGGACTATTCTACTAAGATGTAATACAAAGTTTCCATGTAAAAGGACTCAATACAAAGCTAAAAACTTCAATGACAGAATGATTAATACAGAGACGTGTCTATATCTGCTGCAGGAAGACACCTCTGCCTGCCTCCACCCCTCTCCCCCAGAGTCTACAGCCCCATTGCAAAGCGGGGGAGGGGAAGGAAAGAGGCTGAGGCCCATCCAACGGGACTGAAGCAGTCATGAGCAAGCCATGCCTGGGAGCCATTCTCCTGTCCATTGCTGGTGCTGTGTTGCTTCAGGCACGCTGAAATGCAGTCACCTCTAGGGTGGGCTGGACAGCTGTTTAACACCTGCACAAGGTTTCAGGCAGGGGGCAGTGTGGGCTGTCTTCCAGCAGAGCCCCCATCAGAACCACTGTGCCCTCCTGGCTTAGGAAAAGAATAAACAGGAGGATTGGAAATTAACCCGCCCAGTCTCACGTCCCCTAGGCAGGGAATGAGCCATCTACATTAGGCCCCAGATGGAGTATCATGTCCAGTTCTGGGTGCCACATTTCAGGAAACATGGAGAAACTGGAGAAAGTCCAGAGAAGATCAACACAAATGATGAAAGGTCTAGAAAACATGAGCTATGAGGCAAGGCTGAAGGAATTGGCCTTGTTTACCTTGGAAAAGAGAAGACCGAAAAGGGACATGAGAGCAGCTTTCAAGTATCTAAAAGAGTATCATAAGGAGGAGGAAAAATTGTTCTCCTTGGCCTCTGAGGTTAGGATGAGAAGCAATGGGCTTAAATTGCAGCAAGGGAGGTTTAGGTTGGACATTAGGAAAACCTTCCTGCCTGTCAGGGTGGTTAAACACTGGAATAAATTGCTTAGGGAGACTGTGAAATCTCCATCACTGGAGATATTTAAGACCAGGTTAGACAGACACCTGTCAGGGATGAGCTAGGGCAACTCAACTTTGGAAGCCCCGGGAGCCACACTGATACTTACAGAACATGCTGAGGGCCTCAACTTAAGTGTGGTTGCTTATACGAGCAAATATATACAAATAGCTTTTCCCACACTGACAGGCATGAATACAAAGATTAAGGCAAGACTACACAACACAGAGGCCCCATTTAAGTCAGTTCTGCTGATATTAATAAAATGCAACATTTCCCCGATTTCTACCCATGTGGCAGCACTTTTCATGAGCAATGACAGTCCAAGAATTTAACTACTAAAATGCATATCAACAGAAGATCATTACACTGACTACTTTGTTGTTATGGCTCCCACTCGCTGGCCACGTGTTGATCCCCACATAAACCCAAATTGCACTGCGAGGCGCAAACAAACTGGCCGTGGGTAGCATGCAGCCCACGGGCCATGTGTTGAGTAGCCCTGGGTGGTTGGTCCTGCTGTGATGGCAGGGGACTGGACTTGATGACCTCTTGAGGTCACTTCCAGCTCTAGTGTTCTGTGATTCTATACTGCCCGCATGGGGTTAGATGGGGGCTGGTGCCCCCTAGAAGGGACAGATCCGCAGAGCCCATCCATACCTCCATGAGCCAGCCTCTGCCCCCTGCCCTGGGACTGAACCGGAGCCAGCGCCCCCTAGCGAGGCCCTGTAGCCTCCTGAGCACCAGTGAGATTTTGGTACTAGGGCTCTCCCTCAAGTGGATCCCTTGAACTGGGGGTCAGGTCAGGCCCTGTTTTCTCCCACACTGTGGGATCCTAGGGGCCAGGCCTTGTGGTGCCTCTAGGCCGGTGTTGCAGCGTGAGGGGAGTGAATTGGCTAGGTCCGAAGCATTCCCCACACAGGCCTCAGCAAGCCTGGGGGAAGGGCTGAGCGGATGGGAGAAGTGGGGGCAGGGGGTGGCTGCCGGGTATCCATCTCTGCCCTTCGCTGCCGTTAGTTGGGCTGCACCGTGGGCCGGCGGGCGGCTCCCAGGATTGTCTCCTTTGAGCAGGGGTGGCTTGATCGCAGCACGAGCTAGACAGGGCATGACTGCTGAAGCCCCCCCACCCTGCGGTTGTTCCCCACATTAATCAGATTGCAGCGAGCCAGGTTATGCTGGTCTGTGCTGCACTCACATCTTTGCTACCTGTGTAGACAGCCCCTGAACCACTGGAAACTGAGCTTCTAGTCCAGCCTGGTGTGTGACCTCAGGCATGTCACAGTCCCCACTGTGCCTCAGTTTCCCCAGCTGTAAAATGGGAACAATGTTGGCCTCCTCGGGAAAGCCGCTGAGTGTTACCAATAGGCAGAGCAAGGGCTGGCAAGGACAAATCTTGCCTTGGTCACGCGGGCTTGGTACCATTCCAGTGGGCGGATGGTGCCATCAGTTGCTTGACAGCGCTGTGTGTCCGGATGAAATCAAGTGAGGCAGTCCAGTGCCAGACGGGTGAGTGGCTGAAAGTCAGTGGGTAGGGAACCGGGTGCCAGGTGGCAAGTCACTGGCAAATTCAGCACACGGGGAAGGGGGCTCCCCGCACCTCCGCTCCCAGCACTTGCGGGCGGAGTTCACAAATGACAAAACTCTTCTCGTTTCCCCACCAGCCAAGCCATCACTTTACTCTGGGTCTTTAACATGTGCTGTCCCTTGCCTTGGCTGGGCACTGCTCTGGGGCGGACCCAGCTTTTCTAGCCCAGAATCATAGAAGTGACCAAAACGTGTAGTTGGGGGGCACAAGCACCCAGACTCGTGATCCCCACCCTGCTGTTCTTGCCCCACACACTGTCCCACCCCCCCAAAATGTTCCTGAGCTACCTCTTCCTCCCAAGATCCACCCCCCATTTGTACTCTCCCCCTGCCATTGCCTGCCCTTACACGCCTCTGGCCCCCTACCCCCTGCTCCATGCCCCTTGGCCCTGGCCTGCCCGACCAGGGGCTGCCGCTAGAGACTGGCAGGTTTTCTACCAGCTGATGCCAGAACCAGGCACCCTCAGCATCTCCCACAACTAAATCCCCTTCCTTCAGAAGCCAGAGCGCCCCACCCAGCCAAATCCTCCTCCCTCAGAGACAGGCAACCCCAGAGCCCCCCCCAACCAAATCCCCCTCCCTCAGAGACAGACAACCCCAGAGCCCCCCCCAAACCAAATCCCCCTCCTTCAGAGACAAGCAGCCCCTGAGCCCTCCACTAAATCTTCCTCCTTCAGTGCCAAGCAACCCAGCGCCCCCTTCCTCCCCCCACAGAGGCAGAAGAACCGGTCAGGCAAGTTAATCTTACTTTTAAAAGAGGCTGCTCCTGCAGGCTGCCTCTGCTCAGTGTATGATTGCGCTATAGAAATGCACAAGAGTGATAAACATCAGGGAGGGAGAGATTTTATTTAAGTTAAGGGCCAATGTTGGCACAAGGACAAATGGATATAAACTGACCATCGATAAGTTTAGGTGTGAAGTTAGATTAAGGTTTTTTAATGATGAGAGTAGTGAAGTTCTGCAACAGCCTTCCGAGGAGTCTAGTGTGGCAAAAAACCCAAACTTGTTTTAAGACTGAGCTTGATATATAATGAGATTGCCTACAAAGGCATATGGCCCATCTGCAACTGCTGTTAGCAGATATCTTCAGTGGTCAGAAATGGGACACTAGACGGGGAGAGCTCTGAGTTCCTACAGAGAATTCTTTCCTACATGTCTGGCCGATGGGTCTTGCCTACAGTGCTCAGAGCCTAACTGATCTCCATATTTGAGGCTGGAATGGAATTTTCCCCCAGGTCAGGTTGGCAGAGACCCTGGGTTTTCTGCCTTCTTCTCTAGAGCAAACCATGGCTTGATCTAGGAAAAACAGGGAATTCTCTGTAACTTGAAGTCTTTATATCAAGATTTGAGGACTTCAGTAATTCAAGCAGGAGTTAAGGGTCTACTATAGCAATGGGTGGATGAGGTTCTGTAGCTGCAACATGCAAGAGGTCAGACTGATGATCATGATGATCCCTTTTGACTTTAAAGTCTGTGAATCTGTGAAATGACTAGATTGGTCTCAGTTCACACCTAATAAGTTTTCAGTGCCCATTTATGTGTACTCTCACTACAAAATAAAAATTCCTATTTCAATGAAGATTATTCTGAAGTATGAGTGTCCATACGCACATGCATCAAAACAATAAAACATGCAGATTAAAATGTATCCTGTTATTTTCATTCAAGTCTATGTAGACCAGCCTTTAACCAGGGGTGGGCAATAATTTTTGATGGGAGGCCACTCCAAGAATTTGGAAAATAGTTGAGAGCCGCACTCTTCCATGATATTAATGAAGGAGGTGCAGGATCTGGGGTGGAGGTTGGGTGCAGAAGGGAGCTTGGGGTAAGGAAGGAAGTTTGGGTGAAGGAGGCAGTTATGACCTGAGGCATTGGACTGGGGTGCAGGGGGGTGGATTGTAACCTAAGGCAGGGAATTGGGGAACAGGAGGGGGTGCAGGGGTCTGGGCTGTGAGCTAGGGCAGGAGAGGATTGTGATCTGGGGCAGGGGATTGGGGTGCCGGATCTGGGAGGGGATATGGGTACAGGAGGGGGGCAGAGGATTTGGGTATGTGGAGTAGGGGGGGCAAGAAGTAGGGGACAGAGGGGTTGGAGAAGGGAGGGACTGGGGAGCCAGAGGCAGGGTCTGGCCAGGACACTTACCAGCCAGCAGCCATTCCTGAATCAGCCTCCCTGCCTGTCCTGCCCATGCACAGGCTGCAGCTATGTGCTCTGGAGCCTCTTGTGCTTCATGGCTTCCTGTTATTAAAATAGGAAGCTCCCATTGGCCAGTTTCTGGCCAGAAACTGGCCAAAGGGATTGTGCTTGGGGCGGGAGCAGCTCCTAAAGCTTTCCTCCCTCCCCTCTGGATCATAGTTTTAGAAGAAAAACCGTCCTGAAGCCACGTTTCTAAGTCGCATGCGGGTGGGGCGAGGAAAGCAGGGAGCCTGCCTGGGGATCCCCACAGCAGGAGCCGGATCCGGTGGCTTGGCAGGCCAAATCCAGCCTGTGGGCTGTTATTTTCCGTAGGCCTGCTATAGACACTGAATCTTTGCCCACATTAGAAACTTGTCTCAAAGGTAGCAATTCCCACCTCCTAAATTAAGCAATGGGATTCAGATTGTGAAAAAGGAATTACAAGAGGTACTTTTTTCCCCTAAAAGTAATCACGTCTGAGTCCTGGATTGTCAATACTTGAGTGCCACAAGATAGCATCTGCACGGGGTAGAACAGACTATGACAGAAAAGACTTAAGGAAATCTTTTCACACTTTAGACACACAAATTAAAGTGTCAAAGAGATTTATCCCTGCATTCTGCATTTAGACACACAACGTGATCATGAAATGATAGAGTTCATAATTCTAAGCAACGGTAGGAGGGAGAACAATAAAATAAAGATAATGGATTTCAAGAAGACAGTCTTTAGCAAACTCAGGGAGTTGGAAGGTAAGTTCCCATGAGAAGTAAGTGTAACAGGAAAAACAATTGAAGGCAGCATTTTTTCAAAGAGACATTATTAAGGGCACAAGAGCAAACTATTACACTGCATAGGAAAGATAGGCAGTATGGCAAGAGACCACTGGCTTATTCAGGAGATCCTGAATTATCTAAAAATAAAAAAAGAGTCCTACAAAAAGTGGAAACTAAGTCATATTATAAAGGATGAATATAAACCAGGGGTAGGCAATAAAAAAACAGCAGCTCACCAGGGTTAGTCCCTGATGGGCCATCGCTGCTATGTTTACCTGCGCCTCTGTGCTATGAGGCAAGTCTGAAGGAATTGGGCTTGTTTTGTTTGGGAAAGAGAAGACTGAGAAGGGACATGATAGCGGTTTTCAGGTATCTAAAAGGGTGTCACAAGGAGGAGAGAAAAATTGTTCTCCTTGGCCTCTGAGGATAGGACAAGAAGCAATGGGCTTAAACTGCAGCAAGGGAGGTTTAGGTTGGACATTAGGAAAAACTTCCTAACTGTCAGGGTGGTTAAACACTGGAATAAATTGCCTAGGGAGGTTGTGGAATCTCCATCACTGGAGATATTTAAGAGTAGGTTAGACAAACACCTGTCAGGGATGATATAGACCGTGCTTGGTCCTGTTGTGAAGGCAGGAGACTGGACTTGATGATCTCTTGAGGGCCCCTTCCAGAATACTAGAGTATTCTATGATTCTAGTATTCTATGATCACAGCTCTCATTGGCTGTGGATCGTCATTCATGGCCAAGGTAAGCGGCTGGAAGGGGCACAGACCAGGGTGCTGCTTCCCGCCACTTGCACTGGCCATGAACGGTGATTCACGGCCAATGCATCCTAGAATAATCAAGGAGCTGAATGAAGAGATATCTGAGCCATTAGCTATTTTCTGTGACAAATCATGGAAGATGGCAGAGATTTATGAGCCTGGAAAAGGGCAAAAAAAATCCATCTATAAAAAAGGGAAATAAGGGCAACCCAGGGTATTACCGACCAGTCAGCTCAACGTCTGTACCAGAAAAGATAATGGAGCAACTAATTAAGGAATCAGTTTGCATACATCTGGAAGATAATAAGGTGATAAGTAACAGTCAGAATGGATTTGTCAAGATCCAATCTTGTCAAGCCAACCTGATATCTTTTTTTGACAGATAACAAGCCTTGTGGATGGGAGGAAGTGGTAGATGTGGTATATCTAGATGTTAGAAAGGCATTTGACACAGTCTTGCATGACCTCATTAACAAAATAGGGAAATACAACCTAGAGGGAGCTACTATTAGGAGGGTACATAACTGGTTGGATAACCATTCACAGTGAGTAGTTATCAATGGCTCAGTGTCATGCTGGAAGGGCATAACAAGTGGCATAACAAGTGTCACAGCTTTGTGATAAATTCTGCTCAATATCTTCATCAACGATTTAATTGCAGAGAGAGCACGCTTATAAAATTTTCAGATAATATCAAGCTAGAAGGGGTTGCAAGTGCTTTAGAGGACAGGGTGAAAATTCCAAATGATCTGGACAAGCTAAAGAAACAGTGTGAGTCAAAGAGGATGAAATTCAATAAGGACAAATACAAAGTACTCCACTTAGGAAGATACAAATCATGACACACATTCAAAATGGGAAATGACTGCCTAGGAAAGTGTATTGTGGAAAGGGATCTATGCATCATAGTGGACCACAAGCTAAATATCAGTGAACAGTGTAACACTGTTGCAAAAAAAGCAAACATCATTCTCGGATATATTAGCAGGAGTGTTGTAAGTAAGACACAAGAAGTAATTCTTCTGCTCTACTCCATACTGATTAGGCCTCAACTGGAGTACTGTGTCCAGTTCTGGGCACCACATTTCAGAAAAGATGTGGACAAATTGGAGAAAGTCCAGAGAAGAACAATACAAATGATTAAAGGTCCAAAAACATGAGTGATGAGGGAAGACTGAAAGAACTGCATTTGTTTACTCTGGAAAGGAGAAGACTGAGAGGGAACATATTAACAGCTTTCAAGTACGTAAAAGGTTGTTACAGGAAAGGGGATGTAAAATTATCCTCCTTAACCTCTGATAGGACAAGAAGCAATGGGCTTAAATTGACGCAAGGGAGGTTTAGGTTGGACATTAGGAAAATCTTCCTGTCACAGTGGCTAAGCACTGGAATAAATTGCTTAGGGAGGTTGTGGAATCTCCGTCACTGGAGATTTTTTAAGAGCAAATTAGACAGACACTTGTCAGGAATGGTATAATCAGGGGTAGGCAATAATTTTTGAATGGGGGGGGGCACTACACAAATTTCGGAAGTGCTTTCAGGCCACTCGGGAGGGGCGGGGTCTTGGGCGGAAGAGGCAGGGTCGGGAGCTGCGAGCCCTTTCAACTTCTTTAACAGGTTGAACCTCCCTGGTCTGGTACCTCTGGGAACTGACTGGTCCCAGACCAGGGAATTTGCCGGACCAGGGGAGATCAATGCACCAAGGTGTCCACATTTCCTTCTGGCTGCCCCAGCACCTGGGGCTCTACTTTTCCCATGGGGGAAGGGGACTTCACTAACCCCCCTATCCTAGTACAGCTCTGCTGTCACCCAGGGCTCCACTTTTTCCCCACAGCTCTGCTGCTGCCTGAGAGGGCTCTGTGCTCTGCCCAGTAACCCTGCTGCTGACGGGGCTCTCTGCAGTGGTCCTGTGCCTAGAGCTCCATTCTCTGCCCAGAAGCCCCACTGCAGCCTGGGATTCCTGCGTTCTGCCTGCCCTAGTCTGGCAATGCTCCTGGTCCTACAGGGTCACCCTGACAATGCCAGACCAGGGTTGCTGGACTAGGGAAATCCGGATTAGGAAGTGTCAACCTGTATTCAAAGGGCTTCCGCTTTAGCAGCCATGGGGAAGGCACGAGCCCTTTAAATAGAAGCAGTTGAAAGGGCTCGTAGCTCCCGGCCTGCCACTAATGCATTGCCTGGGAGCCTACTGGCAGGCCCAAACACTTTAAATAGAAGACAGTGAAAGGGCTCACGCATCCCTGGCGGCTCACAGGCAACTTGTTAGGGGGCGGGTCTGGGAGCTGCCGCGGGCTGGATGAAAGAGCTAGGTGGGCCACATCCAGCCTGCTGACAATCTCTTGCCTGCCCTGGTTTAGATGGTGATTGGTCCTGCCATGAGTGCAGGTGACTGGACGCAATGACCTAGATAGGTCCCTTTCAGTTCTATGATTCTGCATAATTATATAGCCAAATTAAATGACATTGAAAACAAGAGAAAATATATAGATATAATGTGTGTCCTGAAGAATCCCAAATCCTAAATTACGACAGTTTCTCCATCGTTGTAATGTGAGGGAGTGCTCTCTCAGTGTTGGGTGCTCTTCATGTTTTTATGCATTTGCGTGTCATCCTTGCACGGGACCCATGCTAATCTTCTCTGTTCCAATTTAAGTATATGCGTGCTGCCAAAATGCAGCACACTGAAGAGCGACTGTTCTTTCCCCACTTGTAAAATGAGAATAACAACACTTACCTACTTTTGTAAGAGTAAGTGCTCGGAGATCGTGGGAGGAAAAGGACTGTACAATATTTATCCTATGCTTTTTTTAGCAGCCTTGACTGATGAAAGTTTATTTTTAGCATGCAGGTCCACCTAAATAGATACTACACTTTGTAGGAATGTGTTCAGATTTTGGTAAGCTTATGTATGACACAAAATGCAGTCTCTTTATAGCATATCTTAACTTCTCTCTCATAATTTATCATCTGAATGATTGTGGTAACACCACTTCTTTGCTTTTGCAATATCCTGGAGATCCTCAGATAAAAGGCACTATTATTAATTTATTATTATTATTGACTGATACTGGACCCTTTAGTACCATCAATTTATAAAAATATTTTAGAAGTAACATGCTAAAGATACAAAAACTAACAGTCAGAATATTTTTAAATACACAGAAGCAGGAAGCTTGCCAAACAGTAAGTGGGGGCATTAGTAGGTGATCAAGATGTTAAAACAGAAGCTAAATTAATTCTTTTCATTAGTCTTCACTATAGAGGATGCCAGAGAAATATTCTCATATTTTTGGACAACAAAGGTGACATACTGATGCATCCTTACATGAGGGTTTGGAATCAACTGATAAACTGAACAGTAATAAGTCACCAAAACCAGATGATATTTACCCAAGACTTCAGAAGGAATCCAAATATGAAATTACAGAACTACCAACTGCAGTATGTAACCTATCACTGAAATAAACCTCTGTACCAGGTAATTAGATGGTAGCTACTATAAGGCTAATTTTTAAGGAGATTGTAGAGCTGTAAAAGGTTTAGAAAAGGGTAACAAAGATGATCAAGGATATGAAATGGCTTCCATATGAAGAGAGAGTAAAAAGATTAGGGCTACTTGGCTGAGAGAGCGGGTGGGATACGATAGAGATCTATGTAAAAGTGAAAGGGGGGCAATGTATGAATTTTCTAGGATTTGTGTTAGATTTTAAAGCTGAACTGTAACAGACTTAGTTTATCAATACATAGTAGAATTCAACAGGATGAACCCTTTTTATTAAATCCAGGGAGTGTGAGCTTAGTAGTTGTAACCCTGACATCTTTTCAGGCCAACTTTTAGCTTCATCGTTGTATCTCAAATTGGGGTTATTGGTGGACTGGTTATTGTTAACCAACCAACAATTTATTAATTCACCCAGAACACACTTATATATAACCAACAGTGCACCACTCAAAACTTGACACAATCAATTGCGTATTCTGCCCAGACAATGCAGCCTTGCCAACTGTTATAACACACTAGAGTTGCTTAAGCTAATCAGTTCTCAATTCTTTAGTACTGACACAGTTATCATACTTCCCACAATGCACTTGTCTTTCAGGACACTTTGAAGAGCTGGTTAGTGCAGTTTCTTTTGCAACAATCCATTCAGAGGAGTTCAGATTATCAAAAGCAATTGCTTAAGACAATCCTTTTCAATCTCTTTTAGAGCAATTTGCTTGGACTTACAAAGGAGTTAAAATCTAAAATGCAGTTACTTGAGGTTTTATTAGAAAATGTAGGCTCAGCAAGGTAATCCATAGTTATTTATATTCAAGAAAAGAAGAGAAAATACAGTCTTTGAAGTAATTTCTTCTTGTTCTGTTATCCTGGGAAGCTGCAGGAGTGTCCTTTCCACACAGCTCATCCAGGCATCAGTTACACTTGGGAGTCAGCAGCTTTTTCTTGTGTTCAGTCAACTCTACTGAGTACATCATTACTTCAGTTTATATACCCTACTTTCAGGGCTCAAAGAAGTGGATCAATTTTTTATTCCCTCTGGATATGTGCCAAGGGAGGCCTTAGGTTTTAGAGAGACATGGTGGGTGAGATAATATTTTTATTGGACCAACTTCTGATGGTGAGAGAGACAAGCCAAACCCAAAGAAGAGCTTTGTGTAGCTCAAAAAGCTTAGCTAAGAAGTTGGTCCAATAAAAGATATGACCTCACTCACCTTATCCCTGCTTAGATTTTTTGCTGCTTCCATTGGCATCCAGTAGATGGCACTAGTGTATATCACATTTCTTTAATCCTTTTCTTACCGGAGGCTTTTAAAGTTTGATTCAAGGATTATATTTCATTATTTGCCACCTACTATCATTTGGGATTCCCCCCTTTTAAGCAATTTTTCTATTCCAAAGTTATATCCTGGTTTATATCTTTTAACATGTCTTCTTCCTTGTGCCTGCTCATTCCTATTACTTGTTGAGTGCAACTATTATTTATAATGAAAACCAACAAATGTATTATAATCTTCTAAATCTGGAGGGCACACTCTATTCTTTGATTGTACGCAAGTGTTTCACCCTATATTTGGGACATACAACAGAACCAGACATTCTTCACAAATGGGAGACTGTAGATCTGACTCACAACACAATCAAATGTGCAGACATGGGTAACTCATACCCCCTGACACTGGGAGTGGTATGATCTAAAGGGGAGAACGAGTGATTGACCCACATGTCTCCTCTACATAAGAGCAGCCATACTGGGCCAGACCAACGGTCCATCTAGTCCACTAGCCTGTCTTTTGACAGTGGCTAGTGCCAGGGGCCCCAGAGGTAATGAACAGAGCAGGTAATCATCAAGTGATCTATCCCCTGTCGCCCATTCCCTGCTTCCATCCCTCCTTAGTTGTCTCTTCCAAGCTGAAAAGTCCCAGTCTTATTAATCTCTCCTCATATAGCAGCCATTCCAAACTCCTACTCATTTTTGCTGCTCTTTTCTGAACGTTTTCCAATGCCGAGATATCTTTTCTGAGATGAGGAGACCTAGGAAACTCTCTGCTCTGCACCAGCCTGGGGCCACCATGTTTTCCCCACCCCACCAGAGTTACCTGCAATGGGGGAAGGGCTCTGTCCTTCTCCCACTACATCCCCCTGACTCCTCAGCATGCTCCATCACACTCCCTACCAGCCAGGCCTGGGCGGAGAGTGGGAGGAGCTACTTCCCATGTGACTGAAGCTGGACAGTTTGAGTGGCTGACTGTGCAGCATGGCACCTGGCTGAGACAACTTGCCCCAGGCAGGGGGCAGGGTGGGCATCTGCCCCAGCCAGGCTCTCTCTCAGGCAGCTGGTGTGTTGGCATGGTATAGTATTGTCACCCTTACTTCTGCAGTGCTGCTGGTGGGGTGCTGCCTTCCGTGCTGGGCACCTGGCCAAGTGCTACCGCTCTTGGGCTGCCCAGCTCTGAAGTCAGCACAAAAGTAAGAGGTGGCCATACTATGACCCCCCCTAAAATAACCTTGTGCCCCGCCCCCCACAACTCCTCTTTGGGTCAAGACCCCAGTTTGAGAAATGCTGGTTTCCCCCATGAAATCTGTAGGGTATAGGGGAAAAGCTCATTAAAACAGATTTCATGGAGGAAACCAGAGTTCATGGTCCATGACACATTCTTAATGGCTGTGAATTTGGTAGGGCTCTAATCATGGGCAAGCCAAACACAAATCTGGGAGGATATTTGATCCCACATGCCACCCCATGCGCTGCCTAAGTGTGCAGATTCTAATCTGGGATGAAAGATTATTCAAGGTATGTTTGATTTACAAGAAACACAATGCATAGTGAATTTTTTGAAGTGAAAATACTTTGCATCAGAATGCAGGGTGTGACCTTGCTTGTTAAAGTGGAACTTTTTAGCTAGGTTGGAAGGGAGAAGTCGTTTACTACATATGGAAATTATGAGAGATTCTTTGTGAGGTGATTAACACCACTCTCATTTAGCCATTTTAGTTTCTATTTTTGGGAACAGGAACTCCCAACCTTGGCTGATCTGTGAGTCCTTGGACAAAGTGCCTCCCATGATGTGAGCCATTTTCTTATTGTCTTTACTTCTTAGGTGAATCCTATTTTGGGATAAGCAGAGATGAATAGCTTACATCTATGAAATCACAAATGGAGTGGAAAAAGTGAGTAGAGAAGTATGATATTTACCTTTTCTCACAAAAACCAGGGGTCACCCTAATTAATAGGAATCAGATTTAATACAAACTAGAAGAAGTACTGTTTTGCACAAAGCACAATTAATCGGTGGAACTCATTGTAGGGATGTTGTGATGGCTAAGGGAATAACTGGGCTAAAAAAATTATATAAGTTCATGGAGGATCGGTCCATCAAGAGCTACTAGTTAAAATGGTCAGGGATGCAACCCCATGCTCAGGCCAACCCTAAATCTCCAGCTGCCAGAAGTGGCAGGGGGAAGGGTGGTGGGGATGTATGCAGTATTGTAGCCATATTGGTCCCAATAGAGACAAAGTGGGTGAAGGGAAGGCAGGTGGATCTCTCCAACTAAGCTGTGCTGTACACTTCCCCTGAAATTCCGGTACAGGCCACTGTCAGAAACAGGATACTGGGCTAGAGGGATCATTGATCTAATCCAATATGGCAGCTCTTAAATGTTTATGTCCTGATCCACCATTCAATTCAATGGATAGTTCTGTTTAAAAAAAACCTTATGGTACAACATAGCCCTAAGATATTATTATAATACCAAAATATTATTAGCACTCGTGTTACTAGGACTGGTTAGAAGTTGGAACAGGAGGGATGAGTAGAGAAATGAAAGTAAAGCCAGAACTATGTGACCTGCCAACTCTCCACAGACCAGCCACCACCGCTGCATTAGATTGTCTGGTTTCCACCAAAATGACAAACAAGACCCTTGGAGTCCCCTGGAGACTCTCTTGCTGCTTTGTACAAATGGTGCCTTCTTGCTTTCTGTTTTACTGCTACATTGAAATGTTGACATAGCGGATTCTTAATGTACCCAATGTATTTTTTCTTTGCTGTAAATATTGTTAGCATAGAGTAACACTGTTAATTTGGGAGTACGAAATTACACTGCAAAATATATTACTATCCATGTATTACAAATCCAGCTACTTCGGTTCATGCAAGTCACTCGCATTATTGAATTTTCTCCTCAACTTGAAACAATATTCACTGCTCCCTGACAAAGTATTGATTCTTCCACCCTTTGTTGAGAGCTAACTGTTTTGGGGCTTGTGGATTCTTTTGGAAAACTGAGTTAAATATGATCCTAAACAGAACATATTTTGCAGACCATGACATCACTCATGGAGCCTTTGAGACTTTAGTTTAGAAATCACAATTTGACAGCACAGCATAACTAACCATATGCCAGCTTTTATGCAGAAAAAATCCGTCATTCAGTTAAATGCTTGATATGTAGAACAGTGTTTCTCAACCTTCTTTTTATAAAGTAGTACCCCCTTTAAAAAAAATTATAAGTACCCCTAGTACCTACAGTTTCAGACACACAATTTTTTTTCTACCATTGCAACACATTTGTTTAAACAACTTAATCATAGCCGGATGGGCGATTACATTTTTGGATGTAAAAAGTACAAAAATAATAAAGCGCTGTAAAACTTAAAACAAAAATTCAATTTTCTTCAAATTTCAGTTGTATTGATGTACCCCCCAGATTTCTTTCAAGTACCTCTAAGGGTACTCGTACCTCTGGTTGAGAAACACTGATGTAGAAGAAAGCTCTCAGTGCACAGATAAGAAAGATATTAGATTCTGGGCTTGATCCTCAGTAACATTTAGCCCTCTCTATAGGGGTTATAAGTGTATGGCCATTTTAAGGCCCCTTTACACTGCCAGTATAGTATAAAAGAGCCCTTAGTGTGGGTGAAAATCAGACCTTCCATGAACAGCACTGAATCTGTGTAACTGAATCAGAAACTGAATGTTCCTCTGTCTTCTACTACTTTATAAGCAAAGCCTATCATAGAAAATAAGAAAATAAGTCCATGCACAGTATAAAATAATGCAGCTTTATGCACAAGGGGGACAAAGCTGCATTTCCTGAGGAGCAGACATTTATTTTTCCCTAATAATATTACATTAATGGAGGAAGAAAAGAAGATTATAGGTAAGAGCCTCATCTTCAATTTGGCCCCTGTATATTGGGTGAAAGGGGGGGTAGAGCAGTGTAAAGGGGCTTGATAACTCCTGATCAGGCTAGGGGAGGAATACCCCAGCACAGGAATAGCAGAATCCAAACACGGGCCCTCCTCTGAGGAGACCTCTCATAAGCCCTTGCCCAAGGGACATGCCAAGCACAGGGCTTTTGACAAAGAAGAGTTTTGGGTGCGGAGCTGCAGCATGCAGTGCTGTGGTGATTCTGAACAGTGCTGTGGCTCACAGGCCGCTGCAGACAAGCTGCTAACTTAGGCTATGTCTACACTGCAGAACTTTTCTGGGATACTGGAGGTATCCCGGAAAAGCTCTGCCGCGTCCAAGGAATGCATCCGCTTTTTCGGAACAGTTTCTGAAAAAGCGGACGTGTTCTTTTGGCACCCCTGTATTCTTCATTGTATGAGGAATAAGGGATGTTCTGAAAGAGGAGGTTTTTCTGAAATTTGGCCCCATGTAGACAAATTTAGGAAAAGCCTCTTCTGAAAAAAAAACAAACAGAAAAAGATATGCAAATTGCACTTTGCAATTTGCGTATCTTTTTCCGATATAACTCTTTAGTCTACTCTAGACATAGCCTTAGGCTCTAGAGCAGGGGTTTTCAAACTCCGGGTTACAGCTCGTAAGGGCAAGTTGCTAGCGGGCCGCAAGACACCTGGTTTACCTGCACCTCCGCAGGTACAGGTGATCGGAGCTCCTATTGGCTGTGGGTTGTCGTTCCTGGCCAAGGGGGGCTATGGGAAGCAGTGCAGACCGGGACACTGCTTCCTGCAGCTCCTATTGGCCAGGAACAAAGCATCTTGCAACCAACTAGCGACTTGCCCTTACAAACCATGACCCAGAGTTTGAAACCCCCTGCTCTAGAGAAGCTGAGGATCCAGAGGGCACAGAGATGTTTCAAAACCATCTTAGACCCCTTCTCTCTGAGTAGCGTTTCCTGTGCTGTGCCTCTTAAGAGCACTGCCTTTCCCTATACGATGATGATGATGTTAGCTTTTCAGGTGCCTTGAGCATTTATGTAGGCTTTCTTTAAAATTGCGGTTTAAATATAAATAAAGCAGTTGAACCTTATTATCAGGCTGTATGCTAAGAAATTAACTAGAGGTAATGGTAATCGCCAGACTGTGGCAGAATGATGATAACCGGCAAACTGAAAGAGAGATTAAATATTTCCCTACATTTCATTTCAAGCAGATCCTCTACCACCAAGGAAGCAATTGTGTTGCTGACCTCAGTGCCTGATGACAATTCTCTTCACCAGCAAATAATCTGGAAGGTATATTAGCCTCTCATCTTAAATCACTTGCATATTTTAGTGCAAGATAAACCCAAACCAATGAGTGCTCTTTCACAAGGCCTTAATACCCCCTACAAATTGAAAGCGGAGAACAGACTCTTACTAGGATTAAGTAGATATAGGCATCCTGGGTTTTTGGGAAAATTCTGCTTTGCCCTGAAAGTTAAATAAACTTTGAAAGCTCCAGTCTATGGGTTTAAGTCCAGCTTGCCTTATTCATTTGAGTAATCCCATTGAAATCAATGATATAGCATAGAGTGAGCAGGATTTATCCATTAATGACTCAGTCCTGGGGCAATTTCCTGCAAGCCCTCATCCTGCAACTTGCACAGACACTCAGGCATTTGCTAGAGCCCCCGCACTTTCCTGGAGTGGTTTTGGAGATGTGATATGCCAGTCATCATTACCCATAGGACAGCTCAGTTCCAGTGAGTTGTGGTAATCCCTCTGGGTTGGAACGCGGGAAAAAAAAAATCATACAGCATCCCTAAAACTGCCGACTGAATGAAACAGCTTCCATTTCGTTTACGGCGAGTGATAAATGCAAACCAGTCAAATGCAGGGGGAAAAGGGACAAATATACTGCTTGGCTGGGAAGCTGTTGAAGAATTAAGGGCAGGAACCAGATTATTTTAAAGGCAAGGAAATGACTGTGGTTTCCCCCTAAAAATAAACAGTGAATTATTTTTCAGCTGGTAAGGCCGTGTTTCTTTTAGAAGGGATGGAATTATCTTTAGGGGAGAATCCAGGATCAGCTATACTGTATGTGTGACACTCACTCCTGTTCAGGGGGACCAGTACAAAGTCAGTACAGCCTTTAAGTACAATTTAAGCCCTCAAACAGGACTTCAGTGGGATTTAAGCGGTGCACTGGCTTTGTTCTGGACCTCTGCACAGGGTGATTTTCACCTTATATAACTAAAGCCTAGATGCCATAGGAGCATGACAGAACAACTTTTAGCTATTGTAGGCTGGATTTTCACAGATTCCAGGGCATCCACCGAGCAACACTTGAGGTCTGTAATGTCAGATGGAGTCCATGGCTGCTCAGCACATGTGTAAATAAGGCCCATAGTATCTCAAGTTGGGCACGCAAAAATGAGGCACCCAAAATTAGCATGGTTGCTGCTGAAACACTTGCTCTTGAAGTTCATAGAATCATAGAGCTGGAAGAGACCTCAGGAGGTCAAGTCCAGCCCCCTGCTCTAGGCAGGACCAATCCCAACTAAATCAACCCAGCCAGGGCTTTGTCAAGCCAAGACATAAAAACCTTTAAGGATGGAGATTTCAACACCTCCCTAGGGAACCTATTCCAGTGCTTCACCACCCTCCTAGTGAAATAGTTTTTCCTAATATCCAACCTAGACCTCCCCCACTGCAACTTGAGACCATTGCTCCTTCTTCTGCCATCCGTCACTACTGTGAACAGCCTTTCTCCGTCCTCTTTGGAACCTCCCTTCAGGAAGTTGAAGGCTGCTATCAAATCCCCCCTCACTCTTCGCTTCTGCGGACTAAACAAACCCAAATCCCTCAGTCTCTCCTCATAGGTCATGCGCTCCAGTCCCCTAATCATTTTGGTTGCCCTCCGCTGGACTCTCTCCAATGTGTCCACATCCTTTCTATAGTGGGGAGCCCAGAACTGGACACAATATTCCAGATGTGGCCTCACCAGAGCAGAATAAAGGGGAATAATCACTTCTCTGGATCTGCTGGCAATGCTCCTCCTAATGCACCCTAATATGCCATTAGCCTTCTTGGCTACAAGGGCACACTGTTGACTCATATCCAGCTTCTCATCCACTGTAATCCCCAGGTCCTTTTCTGCAGAACTGCTACTTAGCCATACGGTCCCCAGCCTGTAACAATGCTTGGGATTCTTCCATCCCAAGTGCAGGACTCTACACATGTCCTTATTGAACCTCATCAGATTTCTTTTGGCCCAATCCTCTAATCTGTTCAGGTCACTTTGGACCCTATCCCTGCCCTCCTGCATATCTACCTTTCCCCCTAGCTTAGTGTCATCTGCAAACTTTCTGAGGGTGCAATCTATCCCCTCATCCAGGTCATTAATAAAGATATTGAACAAAACCAGTCCAAGAACCGATCCTTGGGGCACTCCGCTAGAAACCGACTGCCAACCTGACATCGAGCCATTGATCACTACCTGTTGGGCCCGACAGTCTAGCCAGCTTTCTATCCATCTTACAGTCCATTTATCCAATCCATGCTCCCTTAACTTGCTGGCAAGAATATTGTGGGAGACCGTATCAAAAGCTTTGCTAAAGTCAAGGTATATCACATCCACTGACTTTCCCATATCCACAGAGCCAGTTACCTCATCAGAGAAACTAATCAGATTGGTCAGGCACTACTTGCCCTTCGTGAATCCATGTTGACTATTCCTGATCACTTTCTCCTCTTCAAAATAGATTCCTTGAGGATCCCCTCCATGATTTTTCCAGGAACCGAGGTAAGACTAACCGGCCTATAGTTCCCTGGATCGTCCTTCTTCCCTTTTTTGAAGATGGGCACTACATTTGCCTTTTTCCAATCATCCAGGATCTCTCCTGATCTCCACGAGTTTTCAAAGATAATGGACAAAGGCTCCGCAATGACATTTGCAAACTCCCTCAGTACCCTCGGATGCATTAAATCCGGGCCCATGGATTTGTGTATGTTTAGCTTTTCCAAATAGTTCCTAACTTGTTCTTTCCCCATCAAGGGTTGTCCACCTCCTTCCCATGCTGCGTTGCCTAGTGCATTTGTCTGGGAGCTGACCTTGTCCGTGAAGACAGAGGCAAAGAAAGCATTGAGTATTTCAGCTTTTCCCACATCATCTGTCACTAGGTTACCTCCCTCATCCAGTAAGGGCCCCACACCCTCTCTAATCACCCTCTTATTGCTAACATGCCTGTAGAAACCTTTCTTGTTACCCTTGCCAGCTGCAATTCCAATTGCGCTTTCGCCTTCCTAGTAACTCCCCTGCATTCTCAAGCAAATTATTTATACTCCTCCCTAGTCATCTGTCCAAGTTTCCACTTCTTGTAAGCTTCCTTTTTGTGTTTAAGCTCACCATGGATGTTCCCGGTAAGCCAATCTGGTAGCCTACCATATTTGCTTTTCTTGCTGCGCATCGGGATGGTTTCTTCCTGTGCCTTTAATAAGGCTTTTTTAAAATACTGCCAGCTCTCCTGGACTCCTTTCCCCTTCATGTAAGCATCCCAGGGAATCCTGCCCATCAGTTCTCTGAGAGAGTCAAAGTCTGCTCTTCTGAAGTCCAGGGTGTATATTTTGCTAATCTCCTTTCTTTCTTTGGTCAGGATCCTGAAATCTACCATCTCATGATCACTGCTTCCCAGGTTGTCACCCACCTCTACTTCCCCTACTAGTTCCTCCCTGTTTGTGAGCAGCAGGTCAAGCTGTGCATGGCCCCTGGTTGGTTCCTTCAGCACTTGTACCAAGAAGTTATTCCCAACATTCTCCAAAAACTTCCGGGATTGTCTGTGTACTGCTGTATTGGTCTCCCAACAGATGTCAGGGTGATTAAAGTCGCCCATGAGAACTAGGGCCTGCAATCTGGAAGCTTCTCTCAGTTGTCCAAAGAAAGCTTCGTCTACCTCATCCACCTGATCTGGTGGTCTATAGCAGACACCAACCACAACATCACCCCTGTTGCTTCCACCTCTAAATTTAACCCATAGACTCTCAACAGTCTTTTCTCCCTCTAAGTACTGGAGTTCCAAGCAATCATACTGCTCTCTTACATACAGTGCAACTCCTCCTCCTTTTCTCCCCTGCCTGTTCTTCCTGAACAGTTTATACCCTTCCATGACAGCGCTCCAGTCATGCGAGTCATCCCACCAAGTCTCTGTTATCCCAATCAAATCATAGTTCTTGGACTGGGCCAGGGCCTCCACTTCTTCCTGTTTGTTACCCAGGCTTCTCGCATTGGTGTACAAACACCTTAGATAACCAGATGATCGCCCTACCCTCTGCATTCGAATCATGGGTCCTCCTTTGTTGCTCGTTCCTCTTTGCATTTCTTCCTGGTATCTGACTTCCCCACTCCCCTCAGGGTTTTGGTCACTGTCCCCCAACGAATCTAGTTTAAAGCCCTCCTCACCAGGTTTGCAAGCCTGCCCGTGAAGATGCTCCTTCCTCTCTTTGTTAGGTGGATCCCATCTCTTCCTAACAATTCTTGTGCCCGGAACAGAGTCCTATGGTCGAAGAAACCAAAGCCCTCTCTGCAACACCACCTGCGCAACCACGCATTTACTTCCTCAATTTGACGATCCCTACCCGGACCTTTTCCTTCAACCGCTTGTGCTTCAAATTCCTTGAACACCACTTGTGCTTCAAATTCCTTGATCCTTCTTCCCAGCACTACATAATCTGCTGTGACCTGCTCAAGGTCATTCTTGGCTGTATCGTTAGTTCCTACACGGAGAAGCAGGAAGGGGTAGCAACTTGAAGGTTTAATCACTTTTGGAAGACTCTCGGTCACATCCTGAATGTGAGCTCCCGATAAGCAGCACACGTCTCGAGATTGCAGGTCTGGATGGCAGATGGATGACTCAGTCCCTCTTAGGAGGGAGTCCCTGACCACCACCACCCGTCTTTTTTTGGGGGTGGTGGTCGTGGAACCCCCATCCATAGGACTACACATTCCATGCCTTCCAGTAGATGGTGTTCCCTTCTGATTTATTCCCTGAGAGGTCTCTGCCAAAGCATTCTCCACCACAGTGCCTGTGGAGAGAGCCTGAAAGCAGTTATTTACCTCTACAGGAATGGGGGATACCTGAGTTGGCCGCCTTCTCCTTCTAGAGGTTACATGCTGCCAGTTTTCTTCCTTGTCCTGTAGTGCCCTGACTGGCTCTTCAGCCTGCTGTGCCTGCAGGATTAAACGCTGCCGTCTATCGAGGAAGTCTTCATCCTCTCTGATAGAATGTAGGGTCGATACTTGGGCCTCCAGTCCTCTAATTTTTTCTTCCAAAATGGTGACCAGCTTGCACTTAGTGCAGATTAAATCCCTTCTTTCTTCTGGGAGGAAGACAAACATGGCACATGCTGTGCAGGTAACAACAGCAGACCTATCACCATCCATACCTGGGCTTCCTTCTGAAAGATTCCTCAGTTGTTATTAAATGCCTCCTTGAAGGGAAGGAGTGTAGTGAAAAGATGTTAAGGAATGGCGAGTGTATCTCACCCCCTTTGCACTCCCTCTCCAAACTGCCTGTTAACAGCCCCTGCAAACAACCCCTGTTCGCAAGCTCCCTGGTCACTGACTCACTCCTTTATAAAGCCCTAGACTGCCTGATAGCCCCTCCCCCTGATTAAGGTTCAACCAATGAGCAGAGGCTTCTAGATTTCAAAGCCTGATTAGAAGCTCACAGCTTCCACCTGCCAGCCATAGCACACACTCCGTGAGGCGGGAGTGGGGAAGGAAAGGGAAGGAGGAAAAAAAAACCAAACCCACAAAAAAACCACCAAACACAAGCTCAGCTCACAGCAAGAAAACCCCAAACACAAACACAAACACACACTACAGACAGCCACTTTCCTCAAGGTTCCTGTATTAACTTCCTCCTTTATCTGGAGAACGCCCTCTCCAAACTGCCTGTTAACAGCCCCTGTTCATGAAAAACCCTGAGCTCTTTGAAGGGAAGGAGTTATAAGCACGATGACGTGCACATCGGTCTCCACAAGACAGATACATTTGCACGTCTTTCCATTCATTTATAACTTTCCCCATTTAGGCTGAAATATTCCAGGCCTCATATCTGCCTGAACTGATAGCTGGAGCAAATGCAGTTCAACAATTTTTAAATATGAGGAATGTAAAAAATAAACATATTCCTCATTAGGAAAAAAAATCCTGCAGAACACAAATTCTTGTACCAAAATGGCTCAGGAGAACCTCCCCTCCCTCTCCCCAAAAAAACTAGAAAATTGGCCCTAGAGGTTGAGTATGAGTGAAAACTCCAGTGAAAACAGGCTTTTGATTTGACCAATTTATAACCCATTGAAAATGACTCTCTTTGTATGCACAATACACTAGGGAAGAATGCATTGTGTCTGGCTGGCTCACATATTTATGTTTATTATTATTTGTATTATAAAAGAGCTTAGAGTTTCGATTGTGCTGGGTGTCCTACATACACACAGAAAAAGAAAGCCCCATGTCAAGATCATCTCAACTAAACAGACATGGCAAAGGGGAGAAGGGAAAGAGAGGCACAGAGAAATGAAGTGTCTTGTCTAGGATAGCACAGTAGGTTGGTGAAAGAGCCTGGCATAGAACTCCTGATTATTAGTCTAATGCTCTACTCACTGGACCATACTGTGCAGTAAAAATGCAGTGAGGGTGCAGGGTGAATGTCTGCAGGTTCTCTGCCTGATTCACTGTGCACTTAGAAGTGTAAGAACTGAACAGCTCGAAAGATTTGCAACATGGAAATTCCTGCCTCATAACAAGGGATGGGCTGTTGTGGTGCTAACTGGATTCTCGTTCTAAGACATGAATTTTATTCACCACCATGAAATTTCTCTCAGTCAGCAGTGCCACCTTCCTTTAGCGCACTTCAAGGGATGAGACAATTAACTTCAAAGCAAATTCAGCTGAAAATGTAGGTGCCCTGTATGTGTCAGCTAATTTCCACCAACGATGTGTTATGCTTTATCTGTAGTACGTTGTGTAAGATGGTTTACTTGATATAAATTACGTATGAGGACTCTAAGGCATACACTAAGAAGTACAAATTACTACAAGATGCCACAACAGGATTTCTAAGGCAGCAGGAAAAAAAGTAAGATACTCTGTGTTACCTGAGGAATAATACTGTAGATGATCATTGGCTGCATGGTGATGGATAAACCAAGTAGGCAGTGTTAAGGTTACGCTGGCTTTGAAGTGCTTAACTATGCAACCTTAACATTCTCTTCAAGTGTTTTCAGAAGAAAAACATTTGTTATTATAATGTAACTCTGTGAAGTGTCAAATGTGGTGTCAGAAGCATGGTGCAACCACTGTTTCCTCAGGCCCAGAGAATGAGTGTGCCAGGGCCCCTTTCTAGCTGTATTACCAGGCCATGTCTTCTTATAGCCAGTTACTGGCTCTGCTTTCTACCCAAGACACAAAAGAATGGACATAGGCCCAAACCACTTAAGAATTGTAGAAGATTGTATCTAGTGTTTACCATTGAAAAGGAAGGGAACAAGTTGTACCATCCTTATACAGCAGTTGGTTTTGCTCTCCCTGTGAGTATTTTTTTTAATTTATTCTAAAACAATGTGTGCTAACCACCCTCACCAGGCTCACTTGCCTGTGTGCTAAAGTACCAACAAGCAAGCTAGCTTCCATATATTTATTTTCAAGATGTTCCACACAATTACCACTCCTCCCACCTTACCTGAATCCTTAGGAATGTTACTGAATTAGCTGCACTTGCCAAAATGGAATGAAATCTGATCTCCAGCTTTGATCCTGGATTCAACTCCTGACTCTGTCTCCACATTCCTGCTTTGGTTTCTGACTCCCAACGCTGACCAGTAGGCCTGATTGCCCTTGTCCTGATCCTAGTACCAATAAGACGAGGGTCCCCATCATGGAGATGGGATACCAACTCTGTACAATAGGGCTAATATTTTAAAGCTACAGAAGCGGCCTCTATTTGGGTTACTGCAGAGGGCAATGGAGTTGCTGGCACAGGTATTGGGACCTAATTTCTGTAGGTTTATAAAGAAGTAAGCCCACTGCCTGGGAAGATTTTGTCTCAAATCAAGGTCCCTCAGCAGCTACAGATTTGTCATTCTATTGCAATCTGCCCCTGCCAAATAAAGAACCTTCCTCCCTGAAATACCACATTTTGGGGGGATTTTAGCTGTAACTGGCAGTCTTCCTTCACTCCACAAAGCAGTGATTCCTTAGCAACTGCTAGAATGGAAACTTTCTTCTTTATTTATTCAAATATTCTGGTTACAGAGTCCTTTTCATGTCTTAACATTTATTATTGTTCCTGCTCTTTGGAATATGAACAGCCAGTTCTTTAATAACAGGATTGAAGAGGTCATTTATTTTCCTGAAGCTTCTCCAGTGCCTTTGTATCTTTTGCTGAGATTTTACGGTTTTGTTTTCTTTCTTTTTTATTTTAATATTTGTAGGTGAATTCAAGTACTTGGGGAATGAGCCAGGCTGGCAGTTCTGAAGGTTCAAGTCTCCTATTCATCCAGAAAACAAGCTCAGCTGCCTGCCAACTCTGTAGGAGAAAGACCACTTCTAAGGAATGTTTAGTTTCTATGGCCAGATCAGTTCTGACCCTTTTCCTGAGCCCACCAACATACATCAATTAGAACTGGTCGATGTGGTGGATTTTGGGATGTGGGCTCCTGCACATTAGGAAATGAACTGAGACCACAAATTCCAAGCAGCTTGACTAATGCTGTTGACCATTCCTGTGCTGAGCTAGAATTGAATATTGCCCTAAATGTAAAAAACCTCCCTTCCTAGTAGCAAACATATTTAGCTTGCTATTTTGTAGCTTCTTACATCAAGAAGGATCTCATTCATTCATTGCTGCTATCCTTGTGCCTCCTGCCTCAACAGCGCCCTTTGAAGGCTATATACTCCTCTTTCTAAAGCAATGAAAGCCCACCCCAGCCACTATGAAGCTACACCAATACACCTACCCATATTCTTTGCACTGGGCTTGGTCCTACTCATATATTCCCTATGCAAACAGAGCTCCCATTGATCTGAATGAGAGATGAGACTCATAAAGCATAAACCTAAAATGAGGCCACACAGATTTTAGAATACCAGGTAAATGAATGAAGGTGCCACAGGATACTCATTGTTTTAAAGGTTAAAGACTGTTTGTTAACACTCAAACAAATGTTTTTATAAGGGTGCATGAGGAGAATGAAAATTGCTAGGCTGGTTTTGATCCTGGGAATCTCTCAAACCCCACTGGAATATATTGCCAACATCCATACGTGAGCTTGGAATGAGTCTGAATAAGTAACTGGAGGTGTGCTGATTTGTGTTCATAGGGCATCCTTGGTCAAAGCCTACCACTCCAGCAGCACAGCCAAAATACTAATACCTGCGTGTATTAATAGTCAAAGCAATCATATTCCTCTCTATATAGACCACCGGGTTTTTGTTTCTTCAGGTGCCTGCTAGGCGATTAAATACTTGGTTTAAATAAAAGAAATCACCATTTAAAAATAGCATTCTAACTTTTTTTCCTGTGAATTTCCTTTCTAAAATGCTGTCAGACAGTTAATTTGCTGGTCAATACACCTGCATCCTGGTTTCACCAAGATGTCCTGAATATGTCTATCAATCAATAAGAACATAAGAACGGCCATACTGGGTCAGAGCAAAGGTCCATCTAGCCCAGTATCCTGTCTGCCAACAGTGGCCAATACCAGATGCCCCAGAGGGAGGGATCACAACAGGTAATCCTCATATGATCCCTCCCCTGTCACCCACCTCCAGAGAAACAGAGGCTAGGGATACCATTCTTACCCATCCTGGCTAATAGCCATTGATGGACCTAACCTCCATGAATCTATCTAGCACTTCTTTGAACCCTGTTAAATTTCTAGCCTTCACCGCATCTTCTGGCAAGGCGTTCCACAGGTTGATTGTGCACTGAGTGAAGAAAAGAAGTCACTCAACATCCCCAGGCAATTCAGAAGTAAGCCTTGTAAACAAAAGAGCAGGGGTGGGGATGAGGGGGAGAGTGGGAAGAGAATGTTTAACTGGAAAATTAAAAATTTTATTAAACAAAACCCAAGATGATGGGGTTTATTTTGGTACTCTGAGGAAAGATGTTTGATTATTTATAAATAGTGGTATAACGATTTCAATAAGGATTGTAAATATGAGCATTTAGTTTTTTCTGTTAAAAATCTGGCACCAAGCTCTCTAATTTGCGATTTCAATCTCCTTTGATTGGCATAAAGCCAGAACTGTTGGCTAGTTTCCAATTTAATACCAGAGCATCCGATAGCAGCTTGTGTCAGAATTTCCATTATAAACCTCTGGTTTCTGAGATTGATCAAACCAAGCCCAAATTTTAAAAAGAACTGTTAATTTGCTAGAATGGGAATTCTGCCTGAGTAAGGATTGCAGGATTTGTTGCAGTTCACTCAGGATAATTATCTATGTGGACACATTGCCACCTATGTCTGTAAGTGGGGGCAACTCCATTTAAGACAATGGAATTGAACCCATTTATACCAGCTGTAAATCTGGCTCATTGAATGTGAATGAATGACATAATTGTTTGCTATAAGGTAAACTTTAAACAAGCAGTTGTATATTTATAACCTTCCGCTACCCCTTTTATCTCTGTGTCAACCTCCCACAATTAGCTCACATCATATGAAATGTAGTTTATTTAGATTTGTCCTGTTATCCAGTGCCTGGATGAAGAAGAATCATTTTCACAAACATCATTAAACAGTAATTTAATTAATATTAAATTTAATTAAATTAATAATTAAACATGATTAAAGTACACACGCTCTACCATTCCTGTTTAGCAGTGATTAGCATTCGACAGTACAATCACATCTGTAAGCAGTACCAGGTACAGAATTGCCATGCATGGCCTCTCTGATATTTGTTGAAATTATAAAACTTTTATGTGATGAAAACTAGGGATGTAAAGTATACTCGATTAACCAATTAATCGATAAGCAAAAACTTATCGGTTAATGCTATAGACTACATGCATTTCCCCTGTGCCCTGCCAGTATATTTTTTTAGCAGACTGTCCAGCTCAGTCCTGGCTTGCACCGGGTCCGGGACCTACCTCCACTGCAGCTTTGAATTTAAAGTGTATTATGAGCCAGGCGGGCAGGCAGTCTGGCTCAGTTCCAGTTTGCACTGACCCCACTCCTGGGGAGCCCCCTGCCACCTTGCGCTACTGCATCTCTAACAGCGCAGCAGCGAGGAGTGGCAGGCAGCCGGTTTTTAAACTGGCTCCCCTCGCGGACCAGCTCCCACCTGGAACCCCGTGCTGCATCCTCGTGGCAGGAGTCTCTCCAGGAGTGGGGCCAGAGCACACTGGCTGCCAGCCCCGCCCGAGGACTACAGAATAGTCAACTGATAAGAATTCATGAGGTTAATCGACTAATCAATTAACCAATATTTAACATCCCCAATGGAAACTACTTCAAGCCGAGGGGTGTGGTAGCACCCCCAGCACTCCTAGTTCCTATACCTATGGTTCAGCAAGGTTTGGGCCCTCCATACTGTGGCTCGTCTATACTGGGAGTTCAGGTCAAACTTAGCTGTATTAGGTTCAATTTCTAAATAATGAGTCCACATCACCAAGCCCATTCCGTCAACTTTCAGGGATCTACCTGAAAGTCAATTTCGGTACTCCTGCTTTTCATGAGGCGTTGCCCGGTTGACTTTACCGTAGTGCAGATGCAGCGCTGTGAAAGTCGAAGTTCTTGGCCTCTGGGAGGTACCCCACAGTGCCTCCCAGTAACTGCTCTGACCAGGACTTTCAACTCTACTGCTCTCCAGGTGAACAGGAAAAGCCCCAGGAAAATTTGAATTTCATTTCCAGTTTGGCCAACACAGCAAGCAGACCTCCGAGCAGGCAGCACACCTGAGCCGCACATCTGATGAGCACCAGCATGGAGTGTGCAGGAGATCCTGACCCTGACTGCTGTGTGGGGAGAGGAATCTGTTCTTGCAGAACTATGAACCCGCAAAAGAAACGCAGATGTCGATGACAAGATTGCCAAGGGCAGGGAGGAGAGGATATGACAAGAGCACCCAGCAGTGCCACGTGAAAATAAAGGTACAGAGGCAGTCATACCAGATGACAAAGGAGGCAAATGGATGCTCTGAATCATCACCACAAACATGCCACTTCTATGAGCAGCTGCATGTGATCCTGGGGTAGAGGGACCAACCAGTTTCCCTAGCCAGTCCATGGATTCCTCCCAAGATACCCTTGGGCAGCAGTGTGGAGGACAGTTGGATGAGGAAGAGGAGGAGGAAGAGGAGACTGGTCAGCAGGTGAACCGGGCAATAGATGTCACCAACAGCTAGGACCTTTTTATAACTCTGAAGACAATCCCCTCCTCCCAGAATGTCTTGCAGCCAGTCCCTGATGCTGGGGAGGATGCTTCAGATGAGTTCACATTTTTTATCATGCTACAAATGGTTAAGGCAATTGGGTGTGATCTGTGGCAGCCACTCTCCTCCCCAGAACAGCTTGTTAACATGTCTGGAGACAGAGCAGGAATCTTCCCAACTCATCTCCATAAAACTCACAGAGGAACTCTTTAATCCTTCTCACAAGGTTTCTGGGAGCCCTGCCTTATTCCATCCTCCATGGCAGGACATCTTCCCATGCCAAACCAGCAGTAAGCGGTCTGATGTCAGCACAAAACATTGTAGCAAAAGGTCCAGGTTTCTGGCGACAATCAGTCAGCAACTGCTCCCTATCGCTGTGGGTGTTTCAGAGAAGACTGATATCACACCCGGCAACCTGGATGTAGCAGGGGAAGCTATTAGCTGATGCCTCTGCAGCAAGTCTCCATTTGTTCATCCCCAATGAAGCATGGCCGGAGCACTTGCCCTGCCCTGCCCTGCCCTTTGCCATGCCTGGACTCTCTCCCGTCTCCTGCCCACCCACTTCTACGGGAAGGGGAAGTTGTACTCTCTCAGCAAATGGGAGGTGCCGAACACATGGGCACTGCGTGAGCTCCTGCTGCCACACTCGGATCCGCTCCCCACCACAATCTTGAGCCCTAGCCTGTCCCTTACCACACCTGACACCAAACCGAGTCCAGCTGCTCCTCTAAGAACTTGACAATGTACCCACTGCATAGTGACAGCTTAAAAGCAGAACTGTGGCTTTCTACATAACACATCCCTATTGTCTTTAGACAGATCTCCCTTTCATGCTGTGAGATTAGGTTTTAAGCGCTCCTGTAAAGTCTGCCTTTCACTTTTTGTTACAGTGGGAACAACAGTGAGCATGCTGCACCCCTCCCCCCACCTCCCAGCTCCACCAGCTCTCCACCTAGCACAAATCTGCAGGTGAAAACTGACTAGGGATGACGTGTTCAAGGAGCAAAAGCAATCAGCCCACTTGGACTGAGAGCGCTTAAGCAAGTGGAGGAATATGCTGCTGGGAGTGGAGTGCAAGGTCAGGAGAGCACGCAGGGGGCTGGAAGTGAAGAACCAGAAGAAAGTTGTGACAGCCATGGCAGATGTGATGAACCTCATGGCAGCCTTCCAGGACAGCTACATGCACAGACACCCCTTCCACCACTTGCAGAACCACATTCCATCCTCACTGAGTTCCACTGCCTCCTCTCCCAGGGGCCCTAGAATGCAGCGGGAAGAGAGCAGAAGGGCAGCTTCACACTCAACCCCCAGGGATGCATCCCAAAGCAAGAAGATGTTCTTCTCCCCACAGAAGATGGGGAGAAGATGTGATCCTCCCCACAAAGCTTCTGCCCTGACCTCCTTTTCTATCTCTGCTGTGTTCCCTAAATAAAAATGCATGATTTCTGAACAACTGTCTCTTTATTGCTTGTGTTGAGGGGGGTGGGGGGTGGAGCACAATTAATGCAGAAGCAACTTGTTAAGAGTAATATGAATGACTTTCAAATCTGGCCATTCATAAAGCTGTCTTTCAAAGCCTCTCTGATTTGCACTGCCCCTCACTATGCTGTCCTTATTAGCCTTACTGTCTGGCTGCTCATAATTACTGACTAAGCACTGTGCATCGGCGTTTCACCCTGCCATATAACTTTCCCCCTTACTCTCACAAATATTATGGAGCATGCAGAAGGCTGCCACTAAAATGGAAATGTTTCTTTTGCTGAAGTCTAACCTAGTCATTAGACTGTGGAACCTTCCCTTTAAATGCCCAAAAGCACATTCTATTACCATTGAGCACTTGCTCAGCCTGTAGTTGAACTTCTTACTGCAGTGTAGGTTGCCTGTATACAGCTTCATGAGTCACAGGAGAAAGGCTGGGTCTCCAAGGATCACTATTGGCATTTCAACATCTCTGATGGTAATTTTCTGGGCTGGGAATAAAGTTCCAGCTTGCAGCTTTCCGAAGGGGCAGGAGTTCCTAAAGATGTGCGTGTTGTGCACCTTTCCTGACCATTCCATGTTGATGTTGGTGAAACGACCCTTGTGATCTACCAGTGCCTGCAGCACCATCGAGGAGTGCCGCTTGTGGTTTATGTACTCCTTGGCGAGGTGGTGAGGTGCCAAGATAGGGATGTGCGTTCCATCTATTGTCCCACCACAGTTAGGGAACCCCATCGCAGCAAAGCCCTCCACTATGTCCTCCATGTTTCCCAGAGTCACAGCCCTCTGTAGCAGAAGGGTATTGATTGCCTTGGCTATTTGGATCACAACAGCTCCCACTATATATTTCTTTACTCCAAACTGATTCCCAACTGACCAGTAGCTGTCTGGAATTGCGAATTTCCATAGGGCAATTGCCACTGACTTCTCCACTGTCAGAATGGGTCTCATTCTGGTATTGTTGCACTTCAGGGCATGGGAAAGCCATCTGCAAACATCCATGAAAGTGGCCTTATGAATGCCAAAATTTTGCAGCCACTGCTTATTGTCCCATAGCTGTATCACTTTGTAGTCCCACAGTCTGCGTTTGTCTCATGGAACCAGGACCAGCTTTCTGCTGTGTCCAGAGGATCGAATGTTGGCAGGATTTGCCAGTTGCTCAACTCAAGTGCTTTGAAGAAGAGTATGTTCATGGCCTCCCAAGATTCTTCCTCATTCTGGTTGACCCTGCATATGGTCTGAATATACTCCAGCATAAGGCTCACCATGGTTGATTGCCATGATTGCCATAATGCTTTGATGCTCAACAGGATCCATGATGGGTTCCATGCTTATACTGCGATGGTGGCAGCAGCATGGATAACCGGGAGGGAGGGGGTGCAAAACAACTATTTGCCACTGTTTTCAAGCAGGTGGGGAGGAAGTAGTCAAGTGCATTATGGGACATTGATGACATGTACCCAGGACCACCTGCTGCATAATTCTGGTCCCAGCATGCACTGGGAGCATAACCCAGAATGCAAAGGGGTGCAGGAACTGTGTGATAGTACCCACAGTGCATCACTCTCAAAGTCAAAGGCAGCCACTCTACTGGGGATGCATTACTTCAAACTGTGCACAGTGGGGACATGCAGCTTCGATTTTACAAAATTGGGTGCTAAAAAAATCGACTTTAATAAATTCAGCCTTCTCTCTCAGTGTGGACAAGGCCTGTTATGGGCCAGAATGGGTCTGGCCCACGAAAGCTCATCACCTATTAAACCATCTTGTTAGTCTTTAAAGTGCTACATAGTTTTTCCTTTTGTTTTAGCAAGATCAGACTAACACGGCTATCTCTCTATTACTATTCGACAAGGCCTGTGTGACTTTTAGCCCAATCTTCCTGCATGTTTGCCTGTGTTTGTCAGAAAAGCCATTAGGTGGGGCTCTCTTCACAATCAAGAGGTTTCATTGCAAACCTGTAGGACACAAGTAAACACTGGAATTAATACTGTCAAACATCAATACAGTACAGATGAAGTTGCCCCTAAAAAGAACCTATTCCGTGATTTAGGCACATTTTGCAGTGATGTACAAGAGGTGCTCATAATTAGCACATTTTATAAATTTATAAATGATTTTATAAATCGGAAGCTTCAGGGGGTAGCCGAGTTAGTCTATAAAGTTCTACCAGACCATTTTGTTGTTTTTAAAGTTTATCCTGTACAGGCTAACAAAACATGTAGATGGTATCATGAGCTTTTGTGGGCACAGCCCACTTCTTCAGATGACTGGAGTTTTCAAAAAACTCGTCATCTGAAGAAGTGAGTGTAAAAGTCTAACTTCATATACCTATATATGTTTTGTTAGTCTATAAAGTGCTACCAGACCATATGTTGTTTTTAAGTGAATTTTATAAATGTTCATCACGGTTAAATTAGAGCATAACTGAACACCCTCTATTAAAGTCATATTTTGCAGCACAACTTCCCTAGCAAACAGAAGCTCACTTTAGCCAGAGTTGCAATGCACAGAAATAATTCAGTTTACGATAACTGGCTTCCACTTTCCTAAAGAGAGCAACCAAAAAAATAAAAATAAGAGCGCAAAAACAGAATTAGCTTTGCTTGTCACCCTAGTATTTTAGGGAACACTTACAACTTAATTTTACTCCAGCTGCATTTTCTTTATATGGCACCAGACATGGCAAAGTTGCACATTAAAGATGAAGGATCATATTTTTAGAAGCATGATGCAATGCTGTACATTCAATGACTTTCCGGGGTTGCAGAACCAGAACTCATAGGTTAGAAAAGCTCTCCTAACTTTAAATGATGATACTCCAATGTTTTGAGGCTAAATATCAAACAATATCTGCATGTTCTGACTATTACTTTGTTCAACAATACCGCTGTTATTTCTCTGCATCAAGGTTATGCACACAATAGAGTCACCTTCAATTTGACAAATGCTCACTTCTGAAACAAGATGTGTGAGGTAATATCTTTTACAGGACCAAACTTCAGAAACAAGATAGGTGAGGTTATGTCTTTTATAGGACCAACACTGCATTCTGTTGGAAAGTGAGGAGCACATTGGGGCTACATCTAGACTGGCATGATTTTCCGCAAATGCTTTTACTGGAAAAGTTTTTCCGTTAAAAGCATTTGCGGAAAAGAGCGTCTAGATTGGCATGGACGCTTTTGCGCAAAGCACTTTTTGCGGAAAAGCGTCGTGTCAATCTAGGCAGCGCTTTAACAAAGAAAGCCCGATCGCCATTTTAGCCATCGGGCTTTTTGCAAAACAATTCTGGGTTGTCTACACTGGCCCTCTTGCGCAAAAGCATTTGCGCAAGAGGGCTTTTACCAACGGGAGCATCATTGTATTTGCGCAAGAAGCACTGATTTTGTACATTACAAAGTCAGTGCTCTTTGCAAATTCAACTGCCAGTGTAGACAGCTGGCAAGTTTTCCAAAGCGACTGCTTTTGCGGAAAAACTTGCCAGTCTAGACACAGCCTGGAGGTATACTCTTCTCTTGATCCATTTATGCTTGTAGCTCTTACTGTAATAGCATTATTCAGTGTTATACACACAAAATGTGGCCCATTGAGAAGATACCACATCCTGTTATTGTTAAAGATGAGTATGCCTCTAAATCTTTGCTGTGTCTTGTACTGCCCTTAACGAGGATGTGTGCATTCTTGTTAATAAATGCTCCACACCTCTCTAATAAAAGAAAGAGTATCCTGTTATATTATTCCACATATTAAAAACTTCCATGGTATTCTTCAATGTAACAAACCTGTCATCTTCTTATGGGCGTAGGTTTTATACTACAAACAGCACAAGGTGGCGAGAGATTTATATATAATGCATTTCTGATGCAACAACTGTTCAATTATTTTTAAGTACTGTACTTTTTGTTCCCCAATATCACCAAGAGGCAGTAAAATTCACTGACCAAGTGTCGGAGAAATGTATTCTAGAATAAAAAGAGAGGTCTGTCAGATATGAGAATTCTGCAACCACCGTAAAAAGTCCAGGAAAAGGGAAGTGTATCTGCAGTTGAATCATTTATTTTAATAGCATCTGCCCACACTCTGCCTACAAATAGAGTTTGCCCTAGTCTAGAGTAACTTTCATCTGGCCCAGAAAGCACGTGGTGTGCAGGGTACAGATCTAGCTTAAAATGAGCTCTTTGATAGCTATGCATGTTAGGGATGTGAAAGGTTAACCGGTAAACTTGACAGGTGATGCTTACTGGTTCCAGTTAACTGGTGGGGGCTGGAGCAGCTCCCTGTGGGCCCAGCTCAAGCAGCCCCTATCCACAGTGGGTCCGGGTGTGTCGCAGGCAGGGGCTGCTCCAACCAGGCAAGCCCCCCAGCCACCCTCCTTTTAACTTGTTAGCCATTGCATTTAACCAGTTAAACAACCAATAAATGGGATTTTACATCCCTAACGCATGTTACACTCTGTTCCTGCCCTTTATATATTTCTGTTACTATTTAATGCTGGTTAATATCAGTATTGAATCCACCCACAAAGGGACTCACGTGTAGCTGTTTTACATAGCTTTGGTAAATAGCAAATATTTTAAACTTAATGAGAAGCATACATCTGAAACGGTCAATAATTCTGTTTTCTTTGCATGTGTGTGTTCATGTGAGAATGTTAAGACATCTGATTCATACTTGAAATATCCATTGCTATAATCTGACTTGTATTCCAGAGAGAATGTATTCATTTCGAATTACTAGTGGGTTGCACCCCATGCTCGCTACGCTCACCAACCCCCCTCTCTGGCCACTTTCGCTTTTGCAGCCAGAGAGTGTAAGAGTGTGATGATGTCACTCAGCAGGAAAAACTTTATTGGGAGAGAGAGAAGAGATAACAGCCTATTACATATAGATGTGTATAGACATGTCACTGAAGGTCTGTGTAAAAAACAGGTGAAATATTTTGTTTTTAGAAGCTTATCGTGTTGTTTAATTCATTTATACATACACTCCTTGGACAACCTGTAAGAAATGGATGCAATATAAACTGACTTTTAATAAATGGATTATGGGGGTGGAGATGGTTTAATATAGTTTCAGTGGCATTCATGCAGGTCTCAGCAAAGCAAAGAATTCACCATGCAATAGATGACGTACCATTGCTTCTAAAACACAAAGCTTGTTTACAAATAAGGGAGTAGAGGTGGCTTCCTCTGTAGCAGCTGTGATGCACAACAAGAAATATATGAAACTGGTAACATTTTTTGCATGAAAGGTTTAGCCATTTCACTTCAGGTGACTTTAAGCAGATTTAATTTCTCAGTGACATTTTACAGAAAGGTTATTTTTGTATGGAAAAATTCAGAAAATCCAAAACTCCTTGGCTATTTTTTGAGTGACAAATTGGTAGACTCATTTTTTTTTTTTTGGCGAAATGGACCTATTTTCTCATTCATAGTGAAAAATGAAAAGATTTTTCAGATTGAGTCATTTTGCTTTTGTATTTTTTGCAGGTATTTTATTCATTACTGTTAACACACTCAAAAAAAAATTCCTATAGATTATATGCACTAGAACAGCACATCAGCAATAACAATCTGAATGGACAAGGTTATCTCCAAAATAGAAACTTCAGTAAGAGAAAAATATATGCAGGTTGTACCTCTTTAATCCAGCACTCTCTGGTCCAGCATGATTTGAGTTAGCCAGATGTCCACTTATCATGGGTGTGGCCAAGTTTCCCCGTGGTCTCATAAAATTTGCTTACAGCCACCAGTCCTGGCTCTCAGTGTTCTGCACTGTTATTTAGCTATAATTACCCCCCAAATGTCTTCTAAGAGCGTAGTAAGCAGTGGAAGTATTGGTATAATGCTGCTAGACAATATTGACCTCCCGTGGTTTGGTACCGGTCAGGTCCCAAGGGGCCAGACTAGAGAGGTTCATCCTGTAGTTCATTTTGAAATTAGATGGGTAACTTATACTAGACCCTGTTGCTTTAAGGGCAGAGTAATCCTAGTCACCATTTGTGCTCTTGCTCCCTCCTGAGGGTTGTAGGGCAGGTATAATTCCTGTCCAAGTTCTATAGGCAAAACTTCTGAGAGAGGCAGGACTCTATGGCTACGTCTACACTGCAGGCTTCTTGCGCAAGAACTGTTTTGCGCAAGAGTTCTTCTGCAAAAGGTCTTCCACAAGTGCACGTCCACAGTGCCAGGTGCTTTTGCACAAAAGTGTGGACGCTCTCTTGCGCAAGAAAGCTCTGATGGCCATTTTAGCCATAGGGGTTTCTTGCACAAGAAAATCATGTTGCCTGTCTACACTGCCTTCTTGTGGAAGAGCTCTTGTGCAAGAGGGCTTATTCCTCATGGGGAGAGGAATAACTCTTCCGGAAGAAGCCCTGTTTTCCAACGCTGCACTGTAAACTTACTTGTGCAAGAACTCGCATGCAGTGTACACACCCAGCAAGTTTTTGCACAAGAACAGCTGTTCTTGTGCAAAAAGCCTGCAGTGTAGATGTAGCCTAAGGGCTGTGGTAAGAAGCTGAGGCAGGAGCTGCTGAACAACATGCTGCATCACTGCGCTTCCCAGCAAGCTTCGCCATGTCCTCTTTCCCACCAACTCATCTACTGACCCTTTACACCTCGAGTTCCACAAAACTGAGATTGCAGCTGCTTTGGGCTGCGGTAATCTTATCTGCTGGTGGAGTTTGCACCATGAGGGTCTACGCTGGCATTAACGGGTATAACCCTAGAATAAATTAGGCCCCAAATCCTATTTTCCAGTATGCCTAAATAAAATATAAAATTTAGATACACCTCTTATTCCCTTTATTTGGAAATATTTTGACTGAGCTTACTAAAACAAATTGTTTCTGAGAGCCATACACTTTTGTACTAAGTATGTCAGGAATCTTACTGACTGTCATCCTATCAGCCTTAAATAAGAAAAATCTTATAATGATGACTGATGGAAAAACAAGTATCAAATATTTTCCCCTAGACTTTTTTTATTCTCTTCCTTGGCGGTCACAATGTTGCTGCTCTTTTACCATGCGGGCCCATCCAGCTGGCCTTAAAGAGAGTCTATCACTAAATGAATTCTAAAACTATAAGGAAACCTTATAGACATCTGTGTCAGAGCCAAGTGCCCGAGGAAATGTGTCTCATTTCTGTATGTTCATTTACCACACCACTTTTTATTGGCAGAGTTGGAGCAAGGGGTATGCTTAAATGAATGCTGCAGCTCCACACCAAGAGTTCAACTTATATTAAGTCTTCTAAGAAGCAAAAGCCCTTAAGGGAAATGGCCCAAGTTCTGACACATCAGTTATTCAAACCCGGAGAATCCACTCTGCTCATTGGATTTACAGGATTCAGGGGTGGTAGGCAAGCTCAGTCATTCTCCTCAGACAAAAATGCTTGAGGTCAATCAATATTTTCAAACACATGCCCCATTCAGAGAGATCATGTGCTATCCCACAGCACAAAAGGGAGTGGATATGATCTGTTAGAAAGAACTGTTACCCTCAGAGTCAATGGAAACTCTATCTCCAAGGGAAGAATTTGGCTCAAAGGTGTTTTGTATGTGCATGGAAAATATGACTGGTACTTTATCAGATGAAAGTCAGGGAAAAGATAAATCCATTTCAATTTAGGTTTGATGAAATCCTCTACCAAAGCAGAAATACTTCTAGACCTTCAGAAACTAAAGTTCTGCAGGTTATTTATCTACAGTTTACACCCAACACAGGGCAGTGTTCTCTCACCCACCACTCCTAACTGCACACAGTCCTGATGGGCATCTGTGACAAGTTCATAGTCAAAAGCTTCATTTACATATACATTCCCCCCACAACATAAGGCTTTTACCTTCTCCCTAGCCACAGGGTAAGGAGGTAGGCAGAGATCCAGGGTGGCCAACAGACTTCACCAGGCCCTGGGAATGGGGGAGATGGCCCCCAGAAGAGGCAGAGCTGGAGGTTAGCCTCTCCAGCCAGGCCTCCAGCACCATCCAATGTGTGCAGCCAGGGCCTCCAGTGGTGATTTAAATAGCTCTGGCTGCTTCTGTTGTGCCTAAGAGCATCCCCCCCTCCTTTTAAATCACTAGGCCTGGAGCGCTCTCACCTCCCTGAGATCCTGGACATCACTAGCCCTTCCTTTCTGCCTCCCTCTCTTTTAACTATCCACAGCTGAAACTCCCTTGTTGACTGGTACTTAATTATCACATCACTTGCTACTTAATTATCTCATCACTTTCCTTCATGTGGGGAAGCTTACCAAGTACACAGGGAAGTGATAAACCATCTTGTTAGTCTTTAAAGTGCTGCATAGTCCTGTCTTTTGTTTCAACGGAGAAGTGAGTCAGCCTGCTGCTGCTCAGGGTACCACAAGTCCCCACCACCACACTATCTTTACATCTCAGAATCTTTCATGTATTTATACACAACACCCTTGTGGGGCAGAAGTAGCAGCATCTCCATTTTACAGATGGAGAACTGAGGCGCAGAGAGATTAAGCAACTACCCAAGATCATGTGGAAAAACCCGTACTAGAGGAAGGATCTGAACTCAGGTCCCCAAAGCTCTAGGCTAATGCTCAAAACACTAGCCCATCCTCCTGTATAATAGAATGTTTGTGACATTCCCTATTTCTATTGACTTTGGTGTGGGGGAGTAGAGAGTGACACAAACAGCATGTTTACCATAAGAGTTGGACTCCCCTCACTGTCTTGGATTCTCTCCTAAGGCAATGATTGAAATATCAGAACAATATAGCAGGCCGTTATGACTGTAAATTAAGCAACAAACATCCGATAAAGACTGAAGAAAATTGCCATTTTACAGCCCAAAGCTCATAAATCTAGTCACAATACTTAATATTTATACCTACTTTACAGTTCATGGACCTGGTATATTATTACATTTTCAATATCTAGCTCTGGCTCTGGCTCTGGCTCTGGCTCTGGCTCTTTTGAAGTGTAAATGAGAGGACTGTCAAGAAGACATCTTACAGGGATTGCTACTTATTAAGGTAAATCACAGCTATTGTAGACAGCCGCTTTACTAATCTGAATCTGAAAACTGACCCATAAAAACCAAAGCCCAAAGAACTTTTGCCTAAAAATAAAATAAATGTTTTCCCCTGTAATCCACCATTACAGGCCATTTAAGGACAATTGGGTTTCAATAAACACAAGTTATTTCATTTTTAGGGTGTCTGCTTTTTAAAAATGCAAGCACTCGCACTTCATAAATAAAATGTAATGCACATTCTTGTGTGCAGCCCTTCAGAAATAGCCTAGCAAATACTTTATCATTTGGGTGTCAGTATTAATGTCATTGTACTGTAAGAACCAATCATTGTTGCAAGTCTAGATAACTTTTATAATAACAAATCTACAATATGGTCCTCCTTGGATGGATCATATTACCAGCTGGAGGATTGTGGCAGATACTAGTTGTGACCAACAGCTAATCTGTGTCTGGCCACAATCCCCAAAAAGGACAAAATAAACAAAGTCTCGGTATTTGTGGTGGAAACTGAAAAACATTTGGGGAATACTGATAGGGAAAATCCAGTCTGTTTTCTAACACGTCTTTTATGGAAAGGAAGAGGGAGAGAGAGAAAAATATTCAAGAACCCCTAAACGTTAAGAGCTAGGACCACCAAATTTGGTATGCAGCTTCCTCTTATAACTTAAAGCAAGATCATGGTTTGGCTGTGCCAGGTCTGCTAGCAGAGTCATGCTGTCGAATGACCACAGAGGGGTAGCTGCGCTAGGAACAAAGCGACTGGCTGGGGGCAGGGTTCTGGTTGTTGCTGGCCACCATACCTGGCTCCTGCCATCCCGCAAGCCCCATGGATCTGCCTGCAGGCCATAGTGGCCCTTGCTGCCCTGGCCAGCTCTAGGGGTGGTGGGTCAGGCAGTGCGTCCCCCCCGCTGCCCCACCCAGCCCCAGGGAGCCACTGACCAGACACCTTGCTGGTGACCCCCCACCAATCCTATCCCCTGCCCTGAGGCCCCCCCCCATACCCAACCTCCTGCCCTGGCTCCTGCACCCCTCACATTTCTGCCCTGAGCCCCTCACTTCTGCTCTGACTCCTGCACCCCCACCCCCATGCCCTGAGTCCCCCACACACTTCCCAACACTCTTCCCTCTACATCATCCACCCCCCTCCCTGACTCCTGCTCCCCCACCTCTTGCCCTGAGCTCCCACTAGGACCCAAGCAATGCTGGGTAAATCCTCTAGCTTAGGGTTTCCCAACCTATGGGTTGGGACCCAAATATGGGTCACCATTACATTTCAAAAGGGTCGCCAAGTGTCTCCCCAGGTGGCTCTGTCCCCCCCGCTCCCCCCATTTTTGAATTGCCTTGGGTCACCAAGTCTTCCTGAATTGTCAAAATGGGTCCCCATCTGGAAAAGGTTGGGAACCGCATGAGACTAAATAAATAAAAAAAAACCCAAATATCTGACTGAACCAAGAAGTGATGTTACAATAAGTGTACACATGTCTTTTTATGGAGGCCAGGACACTTCAGTCAATCAGGAGTGAGCAGCAACTCATACTGCTCATATCTGTGAATTTATACCATTTAAGAAATTAGAAAACTTCCAAAATTCCCTTCTATCATATCTACGGTATTAATCCATGCAGAGCAGGCATTCAAAATACTGCTTTTGTATATGCACTTCGCAATCTTTTATTTTACTGATTTTACCTTATGGACAAAATAAAAATGAAATATGCACATTATACATTATTTCTCATGCAACCAGTAAGAAAAGATAGAACTGAGAGAGGCCTGTAATTGTATCATCTATTAATGTTCATGAATGGAGCCCTTGTTGTGTATTATTATTATTCTTACTATTCTCAGACATTACATTGGACCCCAGAGCACTAGGTGCTGTACAGACATAGGGCATGTCTACACTAGGAAATTATTTCAAAATAGCTTATTTCAAAATAATGACTCCCCAAATAACTATTTTGAAATAGCATGTCCACATTACAGGGAAGCCTCAAAATCAGTCCGAGGCAGGCTCCCTTAGGGTACATCTACACTGCAGAGGAAGCTCGAAGCTACCACTCTCGATCTTTCAGGGTTCGAATTAGTGGTCTAGTTAAGACACCTAATTTGAAGTGAGAGGGTTGACGCCGGTAACCCTACTTTCATGAGGAGCAAGGGAAGTTGAAGGAAGAGTGTTCTCCCTTCGACTTCCTACAGGGTAAGTGCAGACAGCTCCAAAAGCCAAGTTAAACTACTTCGACTTCAGCTACACAATTAACGTAGCTGAAGTTATGTATCTTAATTCAACTTTGTCCTGTAGTGTAGACATACCTTAAATGTGGATGCACTTCCTCAACTTAACCCCAGGAAGTCCTGGGGAGTAATTACTTTGAATAACTCTGGGGCATAGTTATTTCAAAATAAGCAACAGTGGAGCGTCCACGCTACCGGTATTTTGAAATAGCTATTTCGAAATAAGCGTTTTTCTCATGGAAAGCAGGAGTTATTATTTCAAAATAGTGGGTGTGGTAGTGAAGATGCCCCGCTCGTTATTTTGAAATAAGGGGAGTTGCTGGTATAGACCAGGGCAAAGTTCCTTCTGAACAGGGTCTTTTCTATTTTGGTTCCTGCTTTAGAGTAGCTAAAAGCAGCAGATGCTGCAGTTGACTTAGAGATGCACGAGGGAGACAATATTCGTGATTAATTGAGAGATGCCAGTTTGGGGCCATTCATATTTTATAAGACATTTTCATTTAAAAAAATATTACCTTCTAATTTAAAAGAAAAACTCCACTTCCCAAAAAGACCCTTAAGCAACAGTTCTGAGCAGCTTGCCTCATTAGCCCAGTTTCTAATGATCCCATAAAACTACCGTATAACAGTGACAATATTTGATGTGCTAACATGTTCATCCTACGTTGACTCTGTTTTTCCAAAGGGAGAGTTGCCATGTGAACAGCTAGTTACTTCAGCTGTGTTGTAGCACTAGAAATCACAAGTGGCTGGATTTATGGTACTGCACCACTCTCATGTATGAAAACCTCATTAGTGTATTGAAATAAAGAGCTTCACTCTCCTCTGCCGTGCTCCTTGTGCCATCGTTTACACTTGTGCAAAGGCAAAATGACAGGCTCAGAATGGCAGCCTTTTACTCCCATTTTTCAAAGGTGTAAATGCTTGAGATTCAAGATTTCTGATAAAAAAAATACCCATCCAAAGGAGGCTCCCGGTAGTGGCTCATGCAACACCTGCTTGCAGGGCAGGGCCCTGTGCCCCATTCTAGGTGTTGTTACCTGGATCATGGGGCTACAGTGCTGCTCAGATCTAGCCTGGCTTCCCCTCTGTCTTGACAATGGAGCAACAGCTGGGTCAAGCCAGAGCAATGCTGTGACACCCACACACTAGATCACAGTGCAACTCACTCAAATTTGCCCCCCACCTTATTCTGTCATGACCCTCAGGTACTAGGCTGCAACGTCCGGAGCAGGTAGGAAGCCCCATAGTCCCTAGGCCTGGAGCAGCAGGACCTACCACTGCTGGGTGAGTTTATTGAAGTCACAGACATAAAGACAAATAGCAGACAAATGGAAAAATCACAGTATCTGAAACATTTTCCCCACTGTGACAAATCTACAGGCCTAATGATGATACAAGGTGTAAGGCAGGGAAGACTTAGGGCCTCGGTACAATTTAATTATAGTTTTAGTTAATGTTGTCTTTCACTAGTTTCTGACTATTAGCTTTATTTTAAGAAGAAAAGTCAGGAAGACATTTATATCTAGATGGGTTACTGGAATTAGACAGAATGCTACATCATGTTAAGTGAAGTAAAAATATTAATTTACTAGCTCACTAAACGATAACAGGAGCCTGAAAGCACTTATGTTGCTTTCATCCACAAATCAATATAATTATCTTTAGCTTCCTTCAATTTAATTATTGCTTTTTACAATCAATATCTATTTCATTAAATCACATGCAACTAAAGAAAAGATCAGAGTTCAGAGAAAAATTAAAAACAGATCTACACAATCTCAAGGAAAGCATAGAAACGGTCTAGCTAAAGTCACTCATGCATTATTAGGACAATAATTTATTCCTCATTCTACTCTACTGTTAAGGATGATTCAACGTATTCTGTACTGAAACTGCAAAATGTATGAAAGCATCTCCTACAGTAAATTATTTCTCCATCAATGGTTGGCAGTTAAAGTGAAGGGAAATATAGCATATCTTTGAATGCAACCTGATACTGATAATTCACCAGATCATTAGAGGTGAAAATGCTGTGACTATTCAGTTAAAAGCTACATTTGCCTTTTACCAAAGAGGGTAGGGGGAAGGGAAGAGGTGGAAGGGAAAATATAAAGATACTGGTTGAACTTCTCTAGTCTGGCACCCTTGGGACCTGACAGGTGACAAAACTGAGAATTTGCAGAACCACAGGCAGTCCATGTTGTCTAGAGGCATTACCAACACTTCCACTGCTTAACTGGGCTCTTAGAAGATATTTAGGGGTAAATTAGGAGCTATATAACAGCACAGAACACTGAAAGCCAGGACTGGTGGCTGTAAACAAATTTTATGGGACTGCAGGAAACTTGACCACACTCACAATAAGTGAATATCTGGCTCACTAAAATTATGCTGGACCACAGATGTTGCCGGACCAGAGAGTGTTGAACTAGAGAGGTTCAACCTATATAATGATTTTAACTTGGTGAATATTTAAATGGTGTCAAATGAAAAGTTTAGCACAAAAAAGGAAAACTGGCAACATTGATTTTTATGCTTTTACTGAAGAAAACATTTTCACAGTTAGCTTGAACCTGACTGCAAATTTTTCCATAAAAGAGTACTTGGATCCCAGTGAAAACTGAGTTTTAAAAGTACTCACTCAGTTCTGGGTGCATTAATGAGCCTTGGACCAAGGTCAAAACCCATTGGGTCAATGGGAGTTTTTCTACAAACTCCAATGGCTTTGGATCACGTCCTTTATTCTTTTCCAGCAGCAGAAGATTTATGTTTATTTCATTTCCATCATTTCTGAACAACACTCAGTTACCGCCTCATCAGTGGTCAGCATCAAGATTCATGTGCTACATTCCCAAGATTTGCCCTTGGTTTATTGTGTAACACTTGACAAGTGACTTAACCTTTGTGTGTCAGAATGCCCAGCTGCAAAATTTACTATGATACCTACATTAACAGGGAATGTTGTCAGTATTGATGTTTATAAAGAGCTTGGTTTCAATGAAGATACATCCGTTTACAACAACTGAGAATCCCACCCATGTCCAGTGTAAATTCACTGATTTGATACTTATTCAGGGCTTGATTCAGTGATAGTTTTGCTCCAAATCTGGCATCCTGAAAATATTTTGATCACAATTGCTTGGCTAGTGAATTGAGTGGAAAATGGACTTTCCAACTTTGCTCCTTCCATACTACCAATGCAGATCACATGTCTTCATACTAGGGATGTCAACAAGTTGACCAGATGATTTACTGATAAGCCTAAGCTTATCTGTTAATTTAGTCAACTACTTGCACCCCCCATGCTGCCTCTGTATCAGAGGCAGCAAGGAAGGGGGAAGCAGGAGCCAGTGCTGGGGGTAGCTGGCTTAAAAGCCAGTTCCCCCCAGGACCGGCTCCATGCTGCTGCCTCTATCAGCAGCAGCAGCCCCTGTTCGAGGTGGGCCCAGGTTTGCTGCTGACAGAGGTTCCTCCATGGGATGTGGAGCAGCCTCTGTCTGTGGTGAGCCTGGGCCCGCCCCAGGCAGAGGCTGCTTTGTGGCAGCAGCCCCTGTCCAAGGGGTATCCAAGCTCACAGTGGACAGAGACTGCTCCGCATCCTGTGGAGCAGCCTCTGTCTGCAGCGAGCTTGGGTCCGCCGCAGACAGAGGCAGGTATCCAGCAGCAGCCCCTGTCTATGGAGGGTTTGATCTCCCAGCAGACAGAGGCTGGCTCCCCTCGTGGATCGGCTCCCACCTGACACCCCGTGCTGCTGCCTCTGATACAGAGGCAGTAGCGAGGAGTGGCAGAGCACACTGGCTGCTGGCCCTGCTCTCAGGGATTACAGAATAATCAAGTAACTGCTAAAAATTAATGAGGTTAGTTAACTATTCGATTACTTATTATCTAAAATCCCTACTTCATACTGCCAACCGCCACTGTATTCTGACTGTGCTAGAACACTATGGGTATGTCTACACAGCAGCATTATTTTGGTGTTATTCCAAAATAACACATTCTGCATCTACACTACAATCCTTTATTTCAAAATAATGTCAAGCTGGAGGACTTCTTACTCTGACTCATGGTAACCCTCATTTTACGAGGAGTAAGGGAAGTCGAAGGAAAAGTGTTCCTTCTTCGACTTCCTGCTACGTAGACAGTGCCAAAAGCTGAATTAAGCTATTTTGATTTAAGCTACGCTATTTAAACTATTTAAGATAAGCTATTACGATTTAGCTCTGCTGTGCAGACGTATCCTATATGTCCCTCCCATCTGTAACAAACACCAGTTAACATAAGAACGGCCATACTGGGTCAGACCAAAGGTTCATCTAGCCCAGCATCCTATCTGCTGACAGTGGCCAATACCAGATGCCCCCGAGGGAGGGAACACAACAGGTAATCCTCATGTAATCCCTCTCCTGTCACCCATTTACAGACAAACAGAGGCTAGGGACATCATTCCTACCTATCCTGGCTAATAGCCATTGATGGACCTAACCTCCATGAATCTATCTAGCTCTTTTTTGAGCCCTGTTAAAGTCCTAATCTTCACAACATCTTCTGGCAAGGAGTTCCACAGGTTGACTGTGTGCTGAGTGAAGAAAAACTTCCTTTTGGTTGTTTTACACCTGCTGCCTATTAGTTGCATTTGGTGACCTCTTGTTCTTATATTGTGGGAATAAGTAAATAACTTTTCCTTATTCACTTTTTTCCACACCAGTCATGATTTTATAGATCTCTATCATATCCCCCCCCCTCATCTCCTCTTTTCTAAGCTGAAAAGTCCAAATCTTTTTAAATGCTCTTCATGTGGGGACCCGTTCCAAACTCCTAATCAATTTTGTTTTCCTTTTCTGAACCTTTTCCAATGCCAATATATCTTTTTTGAGATGAGGCGACCACAACTGTAAACAGTATTCAAGATTTGGGCGTACTATGGTTATATATAGAGGCAATAAGATATTCTCTGTCTTTTTCTCTATCCCTTTTTTAATGATTCCTAACATTCTGCTTGCTTTTTTGACTGCTGCTGCACATTGAGTGGATGTTTTCAGAGAACTATCCACAATGACTCCAAGATCTCTCTCTTTAGTGTTCGTAAGTCGTGGGCTTTCTCTTGAGTTAAATGTTACTAAGACCAGAAGGGGGAGGGAAAATTTAAAAATTGTATGAAATTGGAGATACTGAAAGACTCCAGCAATTGATCTCTATATATTTTATAGTGTGTCCGTGTGTCTGCCTGCAAACCCATTTGTTCAGGAACTCCTATGGAATGATAAGAGCCAGGGCCACCAAATTTGGTAGGCAGCTTCCTCTTCTCCTAACTTAAAGCAAGGTCAAAGTTTGGTTGCACCGGGCGAACTGGAAGCCCCAGGAAACAAGAAAAGGGAGGAGCTGCTGTTCAGAGGGATGTGACATGAGAGTGGCCACTGGGGGTAGTCGTACCACCAAGGGAGTGGCCTACAGGGTTGGGGCTCCACCATCTTGCCTGCGAGCACATGGGGTAAGTAGTCCCCCTGCCACAAACGCTTTCCTCCCTTCCTGGCCCTTGGCTGCAGCGCCGGAGGGGGCCAGGGGATAAAAAAGGTCTCTGGTAGTTGAGGAGGGGCTAGGGAAAAGAAAATGCCCCATGTGGCCAGGGGAATGGCTGGGAGAAAATGCCCCTGGATGCTGGGGGGACGAGGACAGAAAACACCCCTGGTGGCTGGTGGGAGGACTGGGGAGAGAGAAAATGTCCCTGGCAGCTGGAGGGGAATAGGAAGGGGACCCCCCCCACCCTGAGCTCCCTCCTTACCCCCAACCCTCATTTTCACACACACGCCTCCACCCCCAGCCTCCTACACTTCACCCCCCCACAACCCCAAGACCCTACCCCGAGTCATGCAGCCTCCACACCACCAGCCCCCAGCCCCAAAGGCTCCAGGCAATGCCAGGTAAGTCTTCTAGTAAAGGAATATATGGCACCTCTCCTTGTAAGTCACTGGTTTGAATCTAGCTCAGGTAACCAGTGATGGAAAGGGCTGCTTAATGGCCTCAGTGAGTTCTCATTGGAAAAGCATCTGCCTGAACTATTCCCTCCCCACCAGGTCAGGGATGGGGCTATGTATTTCCTTGTGGGGAAATAAAGGATTTCAGTCTCCAAAGATGCCATCTAGCACCCATGTCATGGTCTGTGTTTTAGACCCTTTGCACTCCTTGTGTGACAGGGTCTACTTCCTTCAACAAGGGTGGAACCCTTCAATTCAGTCACTCAGACTGGATAACTGGATGCAGCCTGCCACCCCCCATTCTCCCACTCTGTTAACACGACCAGCCCAACAGTATTTGGCACTTGCAAGAAATTGTCTCCTAGAAACTTCACAGCCTGGGTCCAGCAGCTGACTAAAGTGATTCAAAATAGCTTTTTCCAAGTAAACGCATTGTTTATTCCCCCAAAGAATCACAGCACTCAGGGAAGTGGGTTAAAATAACAACAATCTATATGCAGCTAGTTTTACTTAATGTTATCCTCTCCTTGCAAGTCTAGGAAACTCAGAAATCCCAACTTCAGGGCTAGGATAGACAGAGTGACCTCCTTCATCTTCCATATCTGGCAGGGTCCCTATGTCAGTGTCTCCCCTTCGGTTGCCACCACTGGCCACTGACTCACTCCTTCTTTAGAGTTCTTAACTGTTTGTGGCCCTTTTGATTTCTAGGCTCTGGGCTCGAGAAAACAGCTGTGTAACTTTTGACTGATGCCTGGGAAGAGCATCTTCCAAATTAGTGGCTCGGCCATTGGTCTCTTGAAGTTGTTTAGCCAGGGCTGTCTTATCTCTGATTCTTCTTTTATTTCCTCCTTGTTTTTTCTAACAAGCCCCTTTAATTCAGCTCCATTTAATCATAGATAATATCACACTGGTAAAGCGACATAGTAATATACATATACTATAGATATCTCCCACATTCTCCACAATCCTTCATGAGCACTAAATTCACATACATGAATTACACTGATTTTGGAGGAGGATCCTGGAGGTAACATAAGAGGCACAAACTCTTGATATGATAGTGCTTTACATCAGGGGTGCACAACCCATGGGGGTCGCGGCTGTCTTCCTGGGGGGTGACAACGCCGGGTCGGCTGCCATTTTGTTTCCCCAGCTCAGTGTGCGATGTGCGCGCAGCGGGGGCGGGGGGACTGGCAGGGGAGCGGACCGGCGCTTGAAATGAAAGGGGCCTCAACAAAAAGTTGTGGCCAGTGTATTTTTTTTTCTCAACCAAAAAAATCCCTGGGGGTCGCGAATTAAAAAAGGTTGAGCACCACTGCTTTACATAATGCTTTTAAAGTTGCACAGCTTTCATGGAATCATAGAAACGTAGGGCTGAACCAGGGCTCAAGAGGGCTAAGTCCATCCCTTCATGCTGACGAGTTAGTGGGGGGACCAACAGAATTGCCAGGCCCCTGGGCAAGGTGGGAAGAGGAGGGCAGCACCACACTTCCGGAAGGGGTGGGGTCTTGGGTGGAAAAGGAGGGGTTGGGGCAAACAGCCTATAAAGCCATTTGGTGCGTGCCGCACAGTGCTCCAGCATCACGTGCCACCGCTGTTGTGGTAACGGCAGCAGTGGTTGGGAGCCCCGGGCCCTTTTGAATCATCAGGACTCAGACAACTGCCCCCATTGCTGCCCCTCCCCCCCATGGTGGTGGGCCAGTGAGTTAGTTATCCAGGGGCAAATATTAAGGACTGCTGAGCATTCTTTTCCATGTAAGCCCCAGGAATATTTCATAATTCACAAGGCTCTGGCCCAGGTTTGAAAACTTATTTTTCAAAAGAGATCATACTTACATTGTCATTGCTTCCTTTGTTGTCCTCATATTTTGTTTCTATATGAATGGAGAATTTAGGCAAAAATGAGCACTGCAAAGAAAGCAAAATGTGTCCAGATCAATTAAAAATATAAATAGCTTCATCAGGTCACATATTCAATAAATCCTGATTTCTAGCAGCTTTCCTATTTCTCCCCGCCCCCCGATCATTTAAAGAAATGGAATTAAAATCACTAACTATCCACAAATGAAAAGTTTGTAAATGATTTTGAAAGGCTATATTGATTCTGTCCCAAAGTTTAGCACTAAAACAAAGTTATAACTAAATCAATATTAATATTCTAGGTCAACTAGTTTATAGCACTCCATTTACAGCTGATACATATCAGTGGCTATATTCTGAATGTTCCTCCACTACTCTCTGTCTTTATGTTTTTTAGAACTTTTGAGTTGTTGTCCTACAGAATTTTTCCTTGGGTGACTAACATTTCCAGAGCAATGCCTATCTTCCCTATGCACTAAACTATGGAAATTCCACTGCCTTCAAGGGCGCAATTTTGGGAGCGCAAGGCGGGCAGCAGCTGTGTGCACCGGGACAGGGCTTGCTTTTCTTTCCATTCCCCAGAAAGTACACAGCATCTGTGCATGCCTCTTACTCTTGGCTGGGGAAGGGAGGGGCAAAGGAGTAATTCACAAAATCTGTGTACTTTCTCCTTGATCCATGATAGTCAGGGGAACGTGAAGAAAAGCAAGCAGTGTCTTGGTACACATGACTGCTGCTCCCCCTGCCCGCACAAAATGGCACTTTGACTGCCTGAAGTTCCTGATCAAAATGCTGAGGATGCTTGAACATGCAGTTATTCTCTAATTCCAGTCTGAGACAGGCTTTAAAGTAATCTCATTTTGATCTTCCCTGGAAATGTTCTTAATTTTGCCATCCAACCAAACACACCATCACAACAACCCACCCCCCTAGTGCAAGAAAAATTACAATCATACAAATGTTTTCCCTATCAACCAGGAAGGGAATCTGATGCCCCTATGCTCATACGGGCATACAGGGCGTCACCGGGGCATCGCCCCGGTATACATCCATTCTGCATTAAAGTTGTTGATGCTTGTAGGAACTGATGCATTATAAGTCCTCCCATTCCCCACTCTTAAGTTGAGCAAAAAAACAAAAATAAAAACAAAAACAATTTACGCAAATGGAAGTCAGCTGCAGGAAAAAAATTCCCTGCTTTAAGTTGTTTCTCTATGGGTACATCTAGACTACAGGCTTTTTTCGACAGATAAGTCCACATTTTTTGCAATGTATCTTGGACTTATAGCGAAAGGCCTATATCCTCAATTAAATCCAGACAGCTCCATTGACTTGAGGGAGTTAGCATATACTTTTTGTGTCAAATTCTGCTCTAACACTGGTGCAGATCCACTGGTGTTACTTTATACAGGACTAGGTTTCTTTCTCTGTGGACTGTTGCATTCAGTTGGTTTCCTGAGAACGCAATTTGCAGTGCTAGGCAACGCAATTTCACTTTTGAGACTAATTCAAGCATTTTCTCTTTAGCGTTTCATACTCTTGCTGCCAATTCAATTTTTTTCACCATGTTTAAGTAGCTGGAGTCCATGGCCAGCAATCCTTGAATGATATTAATTCAACCACTTTAATATAGAGGCATCAAGTCTTTTCTTGCGTTAACTGCCAGTGATACTGACGTGCCAGTTCTTTGCAAGACATTTAATTGATGCCCGATGGCAAAGAGTCTTTGAACTGCTTGTGACTCTTTCAAACATTATGTATTGAGGTTACATAATGAAGGAATTGTGATGCTTCGGTGCTCACATAGCCACTGGTCCAAATTTTGGACTTGATCAGAGTTAATTCTGGTTCCCCCAACAGGAAGGGAGATAGTGAGAGCCAGCAGCTGTGGAGCAAAGCTGAAAGGGGAAGCAGGTTCTTCCTGAGATTAGAGAATTACTGTTTTCAGTTCCCTGGACTACATTAAAAGAAGCCATTGATTGAGCCTCTAATTTTAGCCATAGAACACCTATTATTCATTAGCAGCAGCTGAGCACTAAGCATGGACCACTCAAACCTTAGTACACAAAAGAGTGAGATGTTTGTGCCAGAACAGGGCCCTGCCATGGGTTTAGAGAACAATTTTTACCAGCCATTTAACACAATACATACCAGCTACAAAAATAGCTAAGCCACGCACTAAACATCTGACTTATGATGTAGACCAGTGATAAATGTAGTGCACAAAAATCAGCAGTGTCATCAGTGGAGGACGGAACAGCTTCACAGATGGCCTAATAGGTTCGAATTACCCATATTTTTGGGGCCATGTGTTACTTGGTATGCACACATTTCAGAAGGGTAGGCAAGTGTATTCGTTCTTCATAAACAATCAGCCAGAACTGGAGATAATGCAGTGTAGGCTAACAGACTAGAAACCCAGATAGTCTCCTAACTTTTGACCAGCAGAGTCTCAGCTGGGCCCAACGTACATGTAGATTTTATTTCTATCCCAGGTGTTCTGGATCTGATTTTGGCAGCTGACAAAAAACATCCCTGTTTTATTTCCCCATGTTCTCTAGGCAGCTGCAGAGCTTCAGTCACAACTCCCGGAAAAGGGTCAAGCAAAAGGGTTGGCTTTTCCAACTTCTGCATTACAGATCTACTCATCACGTTACGACCGGGCTTCCCCCTTTCTGCTGGGCTACACAGACCCTGCCACCGCACAGCACAGCATGTGCTCTCCTGTGGGAGAAGGCATCAGACTACCAGGGTGGGTTAGGACTGTGGGAGAGAATTATCAGGAGAAGTCTGTGTGTCATCGCTAGTGCCTGCTGGGAAGGCTATCACACATAAAAGCAGGAAGACGAAAAGATAGCAGATGGACAACCCAAGACCCTCAGGATGCTTTGATGATTAGTTGCTAGCTGGTCTGAGCATGAAAGAGACTTTCAAATATTTTTTCAGTTCAATACAGTGTTCTTTCCACCTTTATATATGGATGTAAAACTGGAAATCCATCAGAGGTGCCGACAGATGTCTAAAATATCTTCAAAAGCAAATATATATTACCAATGTCAAGATTAATCAGAGAGTTCAATAGGTTATCTCCAAAGTTATCCAGAAAAGAAGCTGATAATATGTGGGACATATCAAGAATGAAGCTAGAGCATGTGTTGTGGCAGATGTGCTATTGGATAGCTAGAGGAACATAAGAAAGGGGCTGACTGAAGGAACCCCTCTGTCAAACAGGTGTGGCAGTGGGGGAAAATACAGGACTTAACAACAGAGAGCACATGCAAAGAGTGGCCCAGGCTAGGAAAGGAGAGCAGAGTCCTGTTTGTGCCTCAAGCAATATCTAATGGTTCCAGAAGGCTTCAGATTATAAACAGAGGATATGCTTGCTGTTTTACACTAGCTGTTTATGTGCGTGGGCAGGAGGATGGTGGAAAAAGCAAACTGCTACAGACGGTAGGTTATATACTGCAGACTTAAAAGAAAAAGAAATAGAAACTCAACACCTACATCTTGCAGTGCAGAATTTTTGGAACAGCTCGAAAATAAGGTGGCCAAAACATGGCATGTAGAGTTCTATGGCTGCCCATGGCAGCTGTGATTTTTAATAAGACGGTGTGCAGCCTGCAGAGACCATAGGTCAGTGCGTGCAATGTTCCAACTAAATTCAAGCTGGAATTCTGCATGCTGAGACTTCTGCCAGGAAGCTCCATGGAAAGATTAGAGCAGTTGCAACTTGCTGCATATTAGAGATGGCTCCTGGCGTGTGTGTGTGTGAAATCTAGTTATGCCTGTCTTTACCAGAGGTTCAGTTTTTATTTTTGAATTATTTGGATCACCAAAAATTTCACCAAAATATTTTTAAAAGTGGTTGCTTCATGAGCTGCTAAATGTTGGGAGCATTTGGTAGCAAAACACAGCTCACTGGAGTTCTGTGGGCAAGTCTGCAGGGTATTGCTCTATGTCATCGTCCATTACTGCATTTTCAAAAACCAGCTCTTCTCATCTGAGGGTGCAGAGTTAGTTTTCTTTTTCACACAACTTTTAAGAAAACAAAACCAAGTAAAAATTAAACCTAGCAAAGACCAGAAATTGTACAAGTTGAACCTCTCCAGTACATTCCGGGTTAGCAACATTCATGATCTGGCATGATTTTACTTAGCTAGATGTCCATTTATCATGGGTTTGACCAAGTTTCCTACGGTCCCATACAGTTTGTTTACAGCCACCAGTCCTGGCTCTCAGTATTCTGTGCTGTTATTTAGCTCTAATTTATTCCTAAATGTCTTCTAAAAGCCCAGTAAGCAATGGAAGTGTTGGTACAGCTGCTAGGCTAGACAATAATGATCTCCTGTGGCCTGGAAAATTCTCTAGTTCAGCACCAGTCAGGTCCCAAGGGTGCCGGACTAGAGAGGTTCAACCTGTACATGAAATATCTGAGCAGCCAGCTGGTGGAGAGTCACCACGTACTGTCTGAGCAGAAAAGATCCAGGTCTGGCCAACGTGAGAAGCCACAAAGTTGATTTCTTAAGTTACAAAGTACGTGCTTTGTCCAAAACCTCACTATTTATGTAAATTACCCTTACTGGACCTAACAGCTGTGGACAATGCAGCTCTTTCCACAAGACTACTGGTGCTGCTATCATATTCCCAGTTACCTTGATAGCCACAGCCAGTGGGGCTGCCATCACAACCTTCATTGCTAGGTTTTCGCTGTTGGCAGAAGTAGTTTTGTCACATCCACTTTTATGTTTCTCGTTGCTATGCAGAAACACACCCACCCACCCTGCCACCCACCCACTGATCTGTCTTCCCTTGAACCAGCGAAAGTGTCCATGTGCTACAGTCTGACTCTTAAATCCCTGGAGGTGCTGGATGGAACATATTTTCCACAATATAAACACATTTTTTCTTCATGTATTGAAACTGTTGCTTTTGTGTACATCTACACTGCAATCATCCTACAATTGCAAGTCGTGTAGCTGTAGGTAGAGATTAAAGCTATTTTGGGTCTATCTCGCAGAGCTGCAATCACACCCCATGACTTCAGTGTAGACCTGAAATCCCTCAAGGGATTAAGGGAGAATAGCAATAAAATCATTCTCTCTTCCTTAGTGGGCTAAAGCAAAGCTGCAGGTTCAGTACAATGATGACTCTTGAATAAACATAGCTAATGGAGAGGATTTTTGAATGTATAGACATATGGGGCATGACCCTTTTTTATAGAAGAGTATTGGATAAATCATGCGACACTGTAGCAAGCTTCTTAGGAAATGGCTACCCCACATTAATAGTCCTGCTAAAGTGATACTGTGGTCATCTGCCCAAGGGCAAAATTCACCTCAAGTATTTTAAAAGTCACTTGTGATAGGGGCCTAGGGATTGCTCAGGGCTGTGTAATACAGGCTGATTCTTGTTATCACAAGTCTCTTTAGATGATGATCTCCACCACATCATTGCAGTTGGAAAAAAAGTCCGTATCGGTTTTCACTTTTCCATTATACCCATAAATATCAGAGATCCTCAGCTCTAAGCAGCAGTTTGGTCAGTGATCAGAGTGCTTCTTAGCACACAGTCCAACCACTGTACATGCTGTCCTCCAGGTTGAATCGGGCCAGCTTGCAGCAGCTTGGCAAGCCACTGCTTTCATGAGGCAGTTGTTTCCTGTGCTCCAGAGTGGAGACTCTGCTTAAAGTCCAACTCCAAGGATTACAAAGACACTTTTTCAAAATACTATTCATATGTAACTAATGCCGCGATTCTCTGTCTGAGTCTGCAGGCAGCAGGAAGCGTTAGCTATGAAAGGTGTGACCTCACCCTGCTCATTTCAATAGGCAGTAACTCTGCAGCCTAACTCCGATTGTGCTTTAAGGGAGGCCTTTTCAAAATGCTCAGTGTTGCCTAACTCTGCTCCTATCCAAGTCAATAGTGGTCCTCTTGATTTCATTGGCAGCAGAGTTAGGCCAACCCTGGACAAGTTTGGAAAACCGCCTCTAAATGTCAACATTACCAACTATTTCATTGAGGATCAAAGCACATGAGAAAGGAGAGCGGCAATGTTATAACAATTTGCACAATCTAGAAAGAGTGCCTTCTCATATAGACGTCAATACTGAGAAAAGATAGGGAGAACAGAATCACTTATTTTGTCCCATCTAGACTGAGCCCTGACTATATTAATGGCTCTTCATGATGCTGTATATTGCCATCAGATAGCCTGTTTGATTGTCTTCCTGTGAAGCAATGGGTTGTCACGAAAATGCTGGTTATATTTCACAAGCTGTTTTAGCAAGTGTAATGGGGTAGCTTGCCTCTTAGGACAGGCCTCAAGAGCATTTTGAACCTCCAGCCCAGGTCAAAAAGACATGGGCTGGTAGGGCTCATGCTAACACTCTGAACACAGTACACAGACAGTGCTTTGAAGTAGGGATGTTAAAATGCGTTTATTATGTGTGCCTGCTGAAATTATCAGTGGCTACACGTTTACTCGTGAGGGGGAAAAGGGGGCTCCATGCATGCTGGCTCCCGTGAGGTCACCTCCCCCCCACTGCTGCCTTTTAAAACCCAGCTCCCTGTGTGATTCAGAGGCAGCAGCAGAGGGGGAGGGGAGATGCATGTAACCGTGAAGGTCACTAGAGCCCAGGCTGGGCTGCATTTGAATCTCTTCTGGGTGGCTGCCCCAGCGCTCAGCTTACAGGGAACACTGGCCTCAGGAGGCCTCGAAAAAGCCTCTTATTTGGCTACGTCTACACTGGCATGATTTTCCGCAAATGCTTTTAACGGAAAAGTTTTCCGTTAAAAGCATTTGCGGAAAAGAGCGTCTAGATTACGACGCTTCCGCAAAAGCACTTTTTGCGGAAAAGCGTCGCTAATCTAGACGCTTTGCTTAAAAAAAGCCCGATTGCCATTTTCGTGATCGGGCTTTTTACAAAACAAATCTGAGCTGTCTACACTGGCCCTTTTGCGCAAAAGCTTTGCGCGCAAAAGGACTTTTGCCCAACGGGAGCAGCATAGTATTTCATAAGAACACTGACAATCTTACATGAGATCGTCAGTGTTCTTGCGAAATTCAAGCAGCCAGTGTAGACAGCTCGCAAGTTTTTCCGGAAAAGCGGCTGATTTTCCGGACAAACTGGCCAGTCTAGACACAGCCTTTGAGTTTATTGAGGAAGCTGTGAGGGGCTACATACAGGGCTGCCCTGAGGCCTCAAGGGGGCGCCTGAACCCCTAGCAACCAGCTCTCCATAGCCCCAATGAGGTAGGACAACCCTTCGATAAATAATCTGTTACCAAAACACCAAGTCTTAAAAGAAAAAAAAAAAATCCCTGTAGAATCCCAGCATTTTCCTGAAACTTTCACTTCACCAGTTGTGTGTGTGGTCCGAGAGCTATAAGAACTATGTCTTTGTCGCCGGGGCTGGGCCTTCATCTAACAGCTTGTTTCCCCAAAGAAACATTAAGGGAAGATTAAAGACTGAGAAGCTGAGTGCTATTTGCCTCATAAGGTATAATGGAAAAGAAACTAGGAAACCATCTGTCCTGCCCAGCCACCAGGTTCCAGTCTAAATGCATGTGTAGAACAGTTGCTGGGGCTATAACAAATCTTGCTTGAAACTAAAAATGGCAATGGGAACTTGAAAATCCCCCCAAAATACTAAAATCCACCTACAGTTAACGGATTGCAAATATAACTCTTAACATCATTTAATTTATTGGCAGCTGCTGGGGTAGTAGCACTGGCTTTCAACAACACTTAGCCAAGGCCCAGATTTCTGTACAAGTCACAGAATGTATTTTGTAATTCATCAGATGCTCTCTGAGTAATTGGCACAGCGCTCTGGCAGAACCAGGGAACTGTTTATGCGGCACGCAAAAGGCTTTCTTATTCATCATTCACAACAGATTTTTTTCCCCTTAAAGAACAAGAATTGGGCAAGAATTAAAATCTGGGAAATGTTTTTTTTTAGTGTGTTACTCTTCAAGGCACCACTCCTTCCTTCTTTGCCTCCTTTGAGGATGTATTCCAGCAAAACCTGGCAGCTGATTGATACACAGGGCATGCACTATAACGTATGGGACAAGCTTTCCAATGCTCTATTTCACCATCTCTAAGGTTTGCAAGGTGCCTCTCAGAGCAAGACAAGTAGCAATTCCAAGCCATCATATTTTTATGTAATTTTTTTCATTAAATCTTACATTCTGCAGAATGTGTCTTAATGTGCAGGATTCCCCTGGTCCTTTATGATCCTGAGTCATAAGGTTCCTTTCTGTACAATTGTCTTGACACTTGACTTCTATATTGCGGGTATCTAAACCATGGAAATTGTATTATAAACGCCCTTTGAATATCTCAAGCATCCTGCAAACGAGCGATCTCTACCACCAGATGTGTAGGAAGAATGCAATACACACGTTGAAATACATTAGGGTTTTTCTGTCTGAGGCCACAGGGAGATTTCACAGCAGAAGAGAGCACGTAGTGAAACAAATGCATCTGTAAGAGTAATTACCAGATTTAAGCCTGAGTATTCCCAGCGTAAAGAAGGGGTGTGTGAAAGCAGTATATGGAAAATACACACCACAGTTGGATTTTCAATTCACTACAGATACTCTCTCGGAAAATGAAAGGGCTATTTTTAGCATGGTGATTGATTAGCGTTGCCATAGCAATAAGAAACACTTACAGGAACAGGATAAAATGTAAGCAAGCCAAAACCATTGCCAAAGCCTTAAAGGGACAGACTCAAACACATATGGCATTTTACAGGCAATCTATGGATAGGGCTGTAAAAATAATCCTTGCATAGCGATTACTGTCCATCTGAGGTGGATGAAAGGATTACAGTGGTTTGCAATAAAACTGTTGGGCAGAAGGCCAGAGAAAAAAGGTTCCTTCGCCCTTTGTAACCTATTCAGGAAGCAGCTCTACCAGTCAAGGGGAACCCTATTTTAGCGAATTTCATTGCTCATTCGGAGGACTTTCTGCAGAAAATCCAATGAGCTGCTGGAGGCTTCGTCAGTGCACTCTACCTCTCTATGCGCCTCGTGAACATTAATCCTGATGCTGTGGAAACTATTTTTGGATTGCTAGAGTTAATCCTGCTCTTTGCTAGAGTGATTGAGGCATAGTTCCTTAAATCTGAGCACAAACACGAAGCGGGAGCGGTCCTTTCATGTCAACGCAGTCTGGCCACCTCTCACTTTTCAGGCTTTGGGCTTTCTTATATGGTCACATACACGTTTCCTTGGCAGGGAGGTTAGAGCCAGATCCTGCAAGGAGCAAAGTGCCTTTGGCTCCCTCCCATTGAAGCATCTGTCCTAGGACTGGGCCTTATGCACAAGCTGTCTGGGAGGAGTGAAGTGAAGCAATGACTTTCACTCAACTGGATGCCATTTCTCTGTTTGTAATGCAATAACTTTCAAACCTCACAGCTGATCAATTTCAACACTTCTGGGAATATCAGTGGACAGAACTCTTGATTTTGGTGAAAATCAGAAAACCAGAAGGGGGAAATGGGGCACGCACAGAACCCTTGGCATCTGCAACATGTAGCAGCTTGTCTATGGATTCCCATATTCTAAGGCCTGATTGTGATCATTAAGCCTGGCCTCCTGTTTACCGCAGGCCTTAGAACAGGGGTGGGCAGTAAGTTTTGATGGGGGACACTTCAAGATTTTGGTAAGTGGTCAAGGGACAAACTTTTGTATGGAGGGGGTGCGGGATCTGGGATGGAGGTTGGGTGCAGAAGGGAGCTTGGGGTAGGGGACTGGGTGTAGGAGGGGGTGTCGTGTCTAAGGAGGAGTTTGGGTAAAGGAGGGGGTTGTGATCTGGGGCAGGGGCTTGGGGTGCAGGGTCAGAGAGGTTGTATGAGTGCAGGAGAGGAGTCTAGTCTGGGGGAGGGTGTAGGAGGGTGCACATGGTCTGGGAGGGAGTTGTGACCTGGAGGAGGGGGGATGCAAAGGTTTTGGGTGGTAGCCTGGAGCAGGGAGTTCGGGGGAAGGAAGGACTGAGGTGCTAGAGGCAGGCTCTGGCTGGGAGGCACTTACCTAGGCGACTCTCTGCCAGCAGGCCTGCAGGACCCTGAGGCAGGCTTTCTGCTTGCCACAGTCCAAGGCTGCTCAAAAGGCTGACTGCTCCCTGTGGCTCTCTGCTCCGGGCACCAAGGGTGGGGGGGACTTTGTGTGCTGCCCCCAACCCTCAGCAAAATCTCTTAGCTCCCATTGGCCAGAAACCAGCCTCCCCTGAGAGATTTTGCTAGGGGGCCGGGGCAGCACATGAAGCAGAGAACCACAGGGAGCAGTCAGCTGTTTAAAGAGGTGTGAGGCTGCTCTGTGCTTGAGGGTCCCAGCAGGGTGGCCCTGCCTTAGAACAAAATAATTCCTGGGGCAGATCTTTTAGAAAAAAAAATCCACTCTTGATTTAAAAACTGTCTCCCAGACAGAAGTCAATAAGAATGGGGGTAATCGCAGTGGGGGAAATGGGGAGCTTATGGAGTGCTTCCTGCCAGCACCAGTAGGGGCACTGGAAGGTGGAAGAGCAGGGCAGGATCAAAGCCACTGACCCAATCTATCTCTCTTGCACCAGCCAGTGAAGCTGGCCAGCTACCAAGGTAAGTGTATGCTCCATGCCCTGAGCAGATGTAGCAGCAGGCATGCTCACCTTCGAGGCCTAGGAATGACATGAGGCAGCAATGTTACACGCCTTCCAAAGCAGGGCTGTGCCTAAAAGCCACAAACAGCCCTTAGTGTGCAGCTTGGCTTACTGGAGCAAATCTGAACCAAATCCAAGGCGCCATCTGAATGTGTCTTCCTGCATGGACCCATTGCTCCTCTCAGCTTACTACATCACCATGGGAACCAGGGGTCTGTAAGAGCAGCATGGGGGTCTCCATTTAGACATTGGAGGTTTCTTGAAGAATTTGAACCTTTTCCAGCCCTTCAGAGAGATAAAACCTTTCCCTGGAAGGAACGATCTGATGGAAATTCTATGCACCCAGGCCACATTTTGAAGTTTTCTTCACTCCCATGAGGACTAGAGAGGGAGGAGGTGCAGGGAAGGACACCCAGATGGGCAAGAGCATGTGGGGGAAATTAAAATGTTGGTGGTGTATCTCCCATGTGCTACCACGAGTCACCTCTGGGACTAGAAACTCTTTAAAACTAGAAATGCAACCCACATGCTTTATTCTGCAGCATTTGCTCTGAAATCCAAAGAAAGGCAGAGGAGCAAAGGGGAGGAAATATGAATATTTTGTGTCTCTGCAGATGTGTAGACCAGGGCAGAGCAATTCAGCCAATAGGGAGCAGAACATCCAAAAGCAGGACATGCTAGTTACTGGATGCCTTTTAGGAAGGTTTTCATTGTAGCCTAACCATTTGGCAGGTCGTAGTTATTCATCCTTGGAAAGCTCAGCCAATCAGAACACAGCAGATAAGGTAGGTAGTAAATACTGAATTTGTGAACAGTCCTATGGATTCAGTGGCTGATGCATGCAAGACTAAGAGATGTGTCTGTTTGTAGAAATCTACCTCCTATCTGTAATAGGAAAGTGCTATTCCTTCTTTTCTTATTAGAGAAGCTCTCCATTAGGATAATGTTTGGTCCACTGCTGTGTGCATCATAGATCTAGAGGGAGAGCTGGAAGGGATGCAATTAACTCCATTCCAAAGAAGCTAGAGAGAGGCTGTTCTCAGTGGTGACAGATGACAGAACAAGGAGCAATGGTCTCAAGTTGCGGTGGGGGGGGTCTAGGTTGGATATTAAGAAAAAACTATTTCACTAGGAAAGTGGTGAAGCACTAGAATGGGTTACCTAGGGAGGTGGTAGAATCTCCATCCCTAGAGATCCCGGCTTCATAAAGCCCTGGCAGGGATGATTTAGTTGGGATTGATCCTGTCTTTAGCAGGGGGTTAAACTTGATGATCTCCTGAGGTATCTTCCAATCCTAGGATTCTATGATCATCATTAGAGGCTACAGGACTTATATTTAGCTATTAATTAATGGCTTGAAACTGGGATTTTCTCTTAGTTAAAGAGAGAACTGGGCAGAGCTCAGTGAAAGAGAGTTTATACAGTCAGACCTGATTTAGCTTGACTCATGAGGAAAAGTTAGTGTCTTAGGATACGTCTACACTGCACCATTATTTTGAGATAACTAGTGTTATTTCAAAATAACGGATGGCTTATTCCAAAATCTGTAAACCTCATTCTACAAGGAATACCGCTTATTCCGAAGTAGCTATTTCAAAATAAGATGTGTGTAGACCAGAGTTTCTTAAACTGTGTTCTGTGGCACACCAGTGTGCCGTGAGGCAGTTGGAGGTGTGCCGTGGAGAACAGAATTCAAAATACCCCCCTTAAAGGGGCAGGCGAGCTTTTTTTTTCAGTAACTTTACCCCGACCCTTTTTTTCCTCAATAACTTTCCCCCTGGCCCTTCCCCCCCCAACCCCCTTTTTTGCTCAACCAAAAATCCTTGGTGTTCCTCATAAAAAAAAATTATTGTTTGGTGTTCCTCGGTCTTAAAAAGTTTAAGAAACACGGGTGTAGATGCTCCACTGCTGCTATTTCGAAATAGCCCCTCACCAGGGCCATTCTAAGTTATTCCACCCAGTGCCTCCTGGGGCTCTAAATCAAGATAGCACATCTACATTAGGGAAGCCTGCCTCGGACTAATTTTGAGGCTTCCCTTCAGTGTAAACGTGCTATTTTGAAATAAGCTGTTTTGGAATAACTTTTCCAGAATAGCTTATTTTGAAATAGCCGTGCAGTGTAGACCGTATCCGTAGAGAAATCCAGGGAATGGACATTTTATATGCTGATCCCAATACGGTACCACTACGGGCTACAGATTTCTGTTTCACAAGCAACTGAGCTTCAGTCAACTGGGAAGTATGTTTGCTGACTGGGTTCTGAAGTGTTTGGAAAGGAACTGCCTTTGCTTACCAGCTCTGAAGAGTCAATACGTATTGTTGAGACTGCGAAACTGGAGAATGTGTTTATGTGTACAAACCAAGGCATGTGAGTGTAAATGTTATGTTAAAAATACAGGAAACAGCAGTTAATCTGTACGAATACCAACAGATTTACTGCCTAAGAGCTTAGGTTTATGGTACTCATAAGAATTCCAAATAGGTTTTCCAATGCACAGAATGGTTTGTGATGCTTTCTGTGTGAATTAAATAGTTATTTACCAAGAAATTGTGTGGGACTGACTCATTTAAGCTTACTGGAAACTATTAAACACCTATTTACCAGAATTTTTCATGCAATAGCCCTGCAGTGTAAGTCTGTGTAATGCTTGCAGAAAAGTCAGGAAAAGATAGAAATCTGGCCTGTGCTTCAGCAGAGAGTTAAGCTGAGTTGCATAGGAAGAAGGGGATATAACAGAGCTGTACATAGTATTGTATCCTATGCCATTACAAAAGTTCAGTCTGGTGTAGTCACATGACTCTAAAGGTGGAAGCCCTGACACAAGCCTGTGCCCTAACCTAGCCTTGATTATAGAACAGAAGTAAACCATGGGAAAGGCCTATTGGGTGACTTGCTGGCCAGTTAAGGACTGGTCCCTATAGCACATTTTGTAGTGCTTCTATAAGTGCATTTCTTGCCTCAGTGTGGGAAAAGCCCCAAAATGGGACGATTTAGCCAGAGATCTGTAGATCTGTGACGCCATGCAACTGATTTTTTAAGAACAATAGTAGATGTGATGAAGAAAAACTGCGTTGGGCAGTGCCCCTAGTGCAGAACCCGCATTACATCACAAATGACCTACGCTTTGCTCATGTTGCCACTTCGACACAGTCCCTTGATGTTTGTGTGGTTAATTACATCTCATGGTCGCCAGAGACAGGAATTCAGAGAGAGAAAGAAAGAGTGGTGGGAAGAGCTGGACTGGCCCCGGGGGAATCACCTTCCACCTGCCTAAAAACTCCAGTAGCGTCATCTGGAAAATTTACTCTCCACTTCATTGTCTAAAATCCTGCTTCTGCTTTCAGTACAGAATGGCTGTACCCCATGCAGGGGTGGTGGGGTGTTTTTGTGTCATACATTGATTTCCATATAGGGACAGCCTGATTCTGATCTCACTGACCCAGGGATTTACATTGGGATGACTTCATCAAAGCAACCCTTGATTTACACAAGAGCAGAACCCGGCCCATTAGTTTGCAAGGTTCTCTGGCATCTTTCAGGATAAAAAAGCATTGTCTAAAACTCTGGTCATCTGAAGAAGTGGGCTGTGCCCACGAAAGCTCATGATACCATCTACATGTTTTGTTAGTCTATAAATTGCTACCAGACCATTTGTTGTTTTTTATGTCTAAATATAGGCTGTTCTGATTTATTCTCGCAAGTTTAAGATAATGGTTCAAGATCCTAATGGGAGATGATGTTTTCCAAAGGGAGCCCTGTGTGGATACAAAAAATGCTAGCTGCACCTGTATCTGCATTTGCAAAATTTATCCACAGATGCGGATATCCATGGATATAAAGTGGATATCCACAAATTTGCAGGGTTCTGGATAAAAAATTTGTACCCGCATCTGCATCTGCAGATTCCCCACGGATATAAAGCGGATATCCACAGATTTACAGGGCTCTAAAAATAAGTGAAGATGGCATACAGGAATGTGGAGGTGGTATTTGGTCAGTCATGAGCTGGATTTTGCTCTCACTTATTATACCAATGTCAATCTGTAATAACTCCTCTGACTTCAACAGTTTCCCTGTATACAGGTGGTCCCCGAGTTACGAACACGTCGACTTACGACCGTTTGTACTTATGACCAACCTTGCATTAAGCGCTTTACAGACAGTCCCCAAGTTACGAACACGTGATCTGCGCTTACGAACAGCGCGGTCACATTTAAATGAATGGAGTCCGACTTATGAACAGATCGAGTTACGACCAAGTGTTTGGAACATAACTTGTTCGTAAGTTGGGGACTATCTGTATATCCCAATGTAAAGGAGACAAGAAATTGGCCCAGATATGTCGGTCTTTATGACTGCTCAATTCAGCGCTGCAGGAGTTACCATTTTACGCCAATACGTGTCTGAAGCTGCGCTAACTTTAATTAAACTTCAAAGGAATGAAAAGCTCATCCCATTTCCTGCCAACCCCCCCGCTCTCCAAAACCACTTTTAATATGAGAGAGACAGAGACCTTTGGAAATGCTGTACTAATCATTCATGAACAGTGAAACTCATCTCAAGTGTTCACTCAAGGAAAACAAAAAATAAGCTGAGTGGGCAGGACACTGCCTATTCCTGCCTGACTTGGGTTTAAAGTCTATTTTTTTTTCAGATAAAGATAGTTCCAGCATTTCTGATAAAAATAGATTTTGTTGTCAATGAAGTCGGTCCCCTTCCCTTAGCCCACACTACTAAGCTCAGTATCAGCCAGGAGCTCACTCCCTTGAAGCACAGGATGAAATCGTGGCTGCATTGAAGTCAGTGGGAGTTCTGTCACTGATTTCAGTCGGGCCAGGATTTTGCCCTGGCACAGGAAGAAATTCCCTGCACAAGTTGCTGTATCCATCTTATCATGTCTATGTTGCTGGGTCTTTTACAGGTGGGACCTCCCTGATCCAACACCTTTGAGGCCTGAGCAGTCCCAAACAACAGTTTGCTGGACCAGGGAGGTCAAGGCTCCCCTCCCGGCTGTTGGCCCTGTTCTCCGCCGCAGGTCCACTGCCCCCAACCCTGCCAGAGCTGCACTTCCCCCCAGGACCAGGGCTATGTTCCCCAGTGTGCTGACCCTGGCTGGAGCTGCGCTCTCGTACCAGCCTGGGCTGCAGTCCTGGGCACCGCTCCTGGGCACTGGCCCTGTTGCCTTTAGCCTGAGTGGGGCTGCACTCCCTGCTATGTCAGCCTCACACTCCCCACCACCAACCCAGCCCCTGAACCTGGCCAGCTGCAACTCTCTGGTCCAGCAATATCTGTGGTCCTTCTGGACCATGGATGCGATCAGACCAGAGAGTCCTGTATTGTAGAAGTTCAACCTGTACCAACAAGCGAATTTCATGCACAGGACTCCCACTCTCTATTATCATAACCCTTTCTGTACGCTTGTGCATCAAAAGGGCTTGAAACTGATACTAATGCTAGGGACGCATTAAAGGTGCAAACACCATACAGCCATTATAGAGACTACATTAGAGACTCTACTGTCAATGAATGTAGTCACTTCACCCTAAATTCTCTGGGTTAGAGCTATGTTTGATGCAGAGAGGAAAGCTCCCACTCACAGTAAAACTGGAAGGCTAAAATCCCCTTGCCAAACCCTGCATTATTTTTACTCTAGAATGTCTAGGTGGGTGGAAAATATATTTCATTAAAAAAGTTACTGGATGTTGAAAGCTAATGACTGTGAGACACACATTCTCCTTGTAAATGGAAACACAATTTCCATTGCATATTCCTACATTTTTGGATGCTAAAAGGCAGATTTAGTATCAGACATAAAATATGTACCAGTTTTTCCTAGTCTTTTACATGATCCTTTTTATTTCTTAGCCTTGAGCTGGAACCTGGAACTCACTGCTTTACAGTCAGTGCACTCAGCATTTTACACTCTGCATCAGGGGATTCTGTATTATTGACAGCATTTTATATTTTTTTCTGTCTGTGGCTTTAAATGGGCTATAATATGTAAGCAATCAACTATTTTATTGGTGTATTAAATTCTAAAAACAGCCAAGAAGTTATTGCTCTCTGGGCCTGATCCTCACCACTGACGTCAATGAGACCATTGTAGGTTTGGACCCTAAATGGACTAGGGTGATTAGGGGATTTTTAGTCTGCAAACAGCCAATAATGATCTGATCTTAATCATTTTAAACCTCTCCTTTTATTGGAGTACAGTTTTTGCTCAACAAAAGCTAGTCTCTGTAAAATTAAATGTATCTAGCCCTATTGGCAAAATACTAATCAATTACGGATTGTTTAAGCATAAGGTTGACACACATTTACACCCTAATGTTGCACTGTGATCCATGTATTGCTTCGTTTATACAGAGCACTCTTTATTTAAATAAGGCTTTGTGTAGCTATAGCATCTGCCTATGCAGATCACAATGCAGGATTGGAGCAGTAGGTTGTAAACCAGGGCTGGGCAAGATGTGGCCCGGGGGCCGAATCTGGCCCGGCAAACACTTTGATCCAGCTCATGGACTGCATCTGGCCACTTTCTGTTTATATCCTGCTGCCTCTGCCACCGACTTTCCAGGCAATGGTTGAGGTAGCAGGATCCTATTTAAATGCCTCATGGCTCCTGGTTGCAGCACTACCCTGGCAGGGGCTGAAGCTGAGAGCCATTTAAATAGCTGCTGCAACCCTGGGCGGCTGCCGGGTAACACAGTAGCAGTGGGGCAGAGAACCACGAGCCCTTTGCTGTGTTTTTAATTCAAAGCTTCCAGCCCCAGACAACTCTGGGGGGAAGCTAGTCTCTAGCCCCACCCCTTCCAGCTCAGGCCCCTCCCCTTCCAGGGGGTGGAGTCGGCCCTTGACCACATACCAAAATTCATTAAGTAGCCCCCCCGTGAAAATTACTGCATAACCTGTTGTAAATGCAACAGGCCTTGTTATCTTTCTGAATATCTGTTAAGTACCTACCACAATTTTGATACCAAATACAAAATATAATGGTGTAGCTTTTTTTTTAAATGGCATAGATTGTATCTTAAGAATATATAAACCTTAGCCCAATTCATCCAAAAATGAAGCAAAAGGAAGTTTAACCTTGGGGGAAAAAATCTGGCTGTGCAAAACACTGAGTGACAGTTGCTGAGCTTGGTAGATCAAGAAACCACTTGTGTCTGTTCCTTTAAAGCAGCTGGCTCTCTTCATTATGGGCCTCATGGGAATCAAGGGGAGTCTCTGGCTCAAAGACAAATGTTTTGCAAATTTCTCAGGTGGAAATGCTACACATGAGATGGTTTTCTTCTGCCTCCTACAGCATCTAGACAGAGTCTCATATGGAATTTTCCGATTCTCTTTGCATAAATAGCCTCCATATTGCTGTCTCTCTTTAAGATTCTGTGCACCGCACTGCCGTGTGAACCCACAGTAGTGCCATTCAATACCAGTTGCTCACTACACACCCTGGCATCAGCCAGGATAACGAGTATGGGATTTTGTAAGAAGTTAGGATCATCGAAGACTAGAAAATGAATGACTTGGTAAAGTCACAAATGCTGTGGCTTTGCTGCTGTTTCTCAGTCCTATGTGTGAGTCCTTTGGTGAAATCTGCATTGGGATCAGGGCCAGATTCTTCGTCCTTTCTGCAGCTAGGAGGACAATCCATATAACTCCCAGTCATCAAACAGCTCTCCTCACTAGATCCCCCAAAGTTGGAAGAGGGGGAAACTTCATAGCCAGCTCTTTACACTTCTAAAAGACCGAGACCATGGGTGGCAGGTATAAGAGGCAGTGGAAGGCACTGCCTTCCCAAACTGCCAGGTGTGGCCCTGCCCATACTCTGCCCCATGCTTCAGTGCAGCTCCTGGGCTGCCCCAGGCTTCAGCCATGCTGAGGCTGGGACCATGTGCTACCTGCCCTCCCTGTGCTCCAGGGCTGGCGAGGCTGAGATCGCACGCTGCCTCGGCTCCCCATGCTCCAGGGCTGGGGAAGTTTATGCAGGGGACTGGAGACCTGCCCCTTCAGTGGGGGGTGGCATGCAGGGGAAGGGGAGAGCTGGAGCCCTGCCCTGGCGGTGGGGGGGAAGGAGCCTTGGCTTCTGCAGGGGGCAGGACCTCGGGTGAAAGAGGTGGGGCTGGTGGTTGCCTACCCCAGCCCTATATTCACTCACTGCTCATGTGCAGACCTCCATCAGAGAAAGGTGAAAATGGGAAGGATAGGGCACAGCTGGGGTGATGAGACGAAAGAGAAGTGGAGTAGAGTATGGAAGATAAGGATTGGGAGAGTGGCAAAGATGGGAACAATGCCATAGGGTCTGCAGCAGAGGCGTGAAGAAAAGGAACAAGGAAACTACAAAGAAAAACTCAGCACAAACAGCCAAGGTCAGTAGGAAAATGGCTGTTTACACCACATGTGCAGGAGATGAAACACTGAAGGAATAAGCTGCCTCTAACTACTCTGAACCTGACATTGATGACTCTGTTCATTCATTGATTCAGGCTCCTCTTGTTCTCTGATATGCAGGAACAATAGCATGCTGAGAAAAAAAGAGGGTCAGAAGTGAGAGGAGGCAGGGTTGATAATGAAAGCTGCAGTGTTTCCTGAACTGGGACTGATTTTTAATAACCAAGCAGGAGAATAAAGGAATTCTCAGAGGCAGCCTGATGTAACCTATAAGGGGAAAATTCAATAGGTCTAAGCCCTAGACGGAAAACAGCTTTAGACCCATGTGAATTTGACGTGATTCACATGCAGACAGACTGATAAACAGAAAAAAGGAGCAACCACAGCAATGTTTTGTAAAGACATAGGGGGAAAATGTTGCATGGCAGGAGAATCCTGACTTCTCCTAAGTTTTTAGAACCCCCATCAAATTGTATCATATATGACCAATGGAATTGTTACTACCTAACCTAGGTAGGGCTGCCAGTTTTCTCAACCGGATAGACTGGATGTCATTCGTGGCAATGGCGCCCGGTCCGGGAGAGTTGGCAACCCTAAACCTAGGTTTGTAACTCATGTGCAACCACAACTGCCATTCACTTCACAGTGAGTTTTGGTTGAGTAAGCTCAGCTCTTAGATCATTACGGGTCTAACTAGCCAAGCACAGCTGAATTTTCACATAATAAATTCAGACACAGCTTGGCAGTTGCCAGTTGGGATAAGTAATTAAGAATTCTGCTCATTAACTTGTATTAAGCTCCAGAACTGCCATTGATAGCTGCTGCTGCTTGCATGACTAATAGAGCCCATTAGCATGTCCATTAAAGGCATATTGATAGGATGCAGCCAGTAATGGCGTTCAAATAAGAGAAAAAGTAAAAGACTCTCTCTTCTCTCCAAATTTTTGAAATTTTATGTGAAACAAAATTCTGCTCCTTTGCTTAATTCTACTGTCTGTCAAAGTACTGAATGTGACAAGTCTTAGAAGGGTAGCTGTGTTAGTCTGTATTTGCAGAAACGAGTCCTGTTGCACTTTAAAGACTAACAGATTAATTTGGACATAAACTTTTGTAGACAAAGATAAAGTGGGTCTTTTTCCACAAAAGCTTATGTCCAAATCAATCTGTTAGTCATTAAGGTGCCACAGGACTCCACAAAGTAATCACTGTCCTTCTTGATAACTTATTTTATGGATAAATTGGCAGCTGATTAAGTGAACAACATAATCAGTCTGTTCTCAAAACTAGTCAAAAGCAGCAGGTCAATAATGGGACATTTGACAACTATCACTCTGGTGCCTTCACACTTATCAACTGAAGTATCATATTCTCTGTGAATCACTCTTTATAGAAAAAATAGGGTCACAGTGATAGATCATCAGCACAGGATCATTATATCCTACTTTTTCTTCAGCAACTGTTTTTCATAAACACTTCTACATTTGGATTCTATTCTCATTGAACTCAGTGGCAGGACAATTCTTTTCTGATCTCTGCAGGTTGATCATTGTATGCCACTTAAGCCTGCTATTTAATGACCCACATTATTAAGGCCCTACATAATTCAGAGCCATTCAAAGTGTGTCACGGACCTACGGATGTTAGCGAGTAGTCAAGTACTTGACTACCCAATAAGCCTAAGCTTATTAAATAGTCAAGTCGAGTACTTGACTACTCGCTTCCCTCCACCTTGCTGCCTCTGTATCAGAAGCAGCAAGGCGGGGAGGGGAAAGGGGGAACAGGAGCCAGTTTTGGGGGGGGAGGGGTAGGAGAGGCTGCCACTGTAGTAAGATGAAGGCCTAAAACATAAGCCAATATAGCACAGGTCTGGTCTGAGGCCTGAGGCCTAGCTAACAATGGACAAAACATGGCTAACATAAAGCAAAGCTAAGCTGTGAGCAAGAGGCAAGCCCTTGTTCACAGAACTTGGCACAAACAGGGCTGAAACTGCAAAACACTAATTGGTATTAGGCCCAGGTGCAGAACAGTAATTGGTACTGGTCATAAGTTGATGGTACCACTAGCTCATTAAAAAAGACCGTGGTATCCACTCCTCATAGATACAGACCCAGGTTCAGGAAAGTGTCTAAAATGACAGCATGATGGATAGAGATGATCTAATCAAACCACAAGGTACAGAGTGATGGGTGGTATCTAAGTAGAGTCAGAAGGCGGTAACCTGACAAGGTCAGAGGGTGGCAACCTGACACGTCAGCAGTAAGGTGTGATTTGTTTGTACTTGTATATAAAGTGGTGCCTTGGGAGGACAGTCTTTGGATGACGTAGGGGGCAGTGGAAATTTCCCACTGATTGAGTCATTCCATTGTTATGGGGTACATATGTGTAGTGGTTCAGTAGAGTCTACTGACAACTATTACTGTACTTCACTTAACAATAAACCTGGCCTGGCACCTTCAATCCTTATCTGGTTTGTGGTCTTTAGGGGGCTCTCTTGGGGTCTGCTGTGGAGACTAAGTGCTCAAGTTGACATGGCACACATCACTGAATGCACATGCAAGCAGCCTTCTGGTTATAATCATAAATGGAGCCAGAGACCTGTGATGACATCTTGGCAATAAATCCCGACCACTTCCCAAATAATTGCAGCCACGAAGCAGCCCCTACAATAACCTTGCGACCCACACATGACTCCTTTTTGGGTCAGAACCCTTACAATTATAACACCATGAAATTTCACATAAATATCGTAAATAATGAAATTTGCCATTTTTAATGTCCTATGATTGTGAAATTGACCAAAATGGTCCATGAATTTGGTAGGGTCCAACACATTATCTTAGCTTCCCATTTTGATGATGGGGTGGTCAAAAAGTTTTCCAGCTGGTTTTAAAATTGCAGACCCAGTATTTAATTATTGCTGGGACTGTGAAAACTGACTGCAGAAGTATTTGAAACCAGCCTTAGTAGTGTGATTGGACTGCACCACTGAACCCACACCAGGTCTGCTTGAATTCTGCTAGCATTAGCTTTTTGCTAGTCCCACCTCCCCCCTTTCCTCTATCTGGGTACCTATAAACTTTTTGAGACTGATTTTCAGTGCATTATGAACAGGACAGGACTGAATCCATATAGTATGGGTGACCTGGTTATTGGTTTATTTTGAAGCTTCTATCTTGTTCTCCACAATCTGAGCTTTCACTTTGAACAGGTCACATGATAATTTATGCTGTGCTCCTTATTGGCTAACATCATCCTTGTACGGGGACAGTAGCCCATGTTTGCAGAAGCCATTTTGGTTTCTCAGAGGGGTAAGGTTGTTTTTCATTTAATTCTCTTTGATTCACCTGCACAAATCCAGAAAAGACAAATCTCTTTTGGATTTTTCTGCATTTTTCACTCTGCCAGACAAAGGCCTACTAAGCTTACACAATTCCCCAGTTGTTTGGGACAGGCTTTGGTCTTTAATATTTTACCTTAAAAAATTCTCAAGCTTGAGAGTTGATGGTGCTCCATCACTTCTTATCTAGATGTCTAAAATGACTTTAGTAGCGAACTCTTGACAACTAATTTTAAAAATTACACCTTTAATGACATACACCTTTAAGTGGACTATCTAAATTGGACACAATAATGTAGGTGATGGGCAACTATTGTTTAACAGAACCTCATAATATTTTCTGTGTTTTCCATTCCTGTTTAATGCACCTGAGCATCTACAAGGGGCTTTCATCACTTGTCTTGGAAGACACTTTGTAGTAGTTCCAGTAAACAGTTTTTTTGATATCTCCCTGAAACGTTCTTTGTTTCATTTTGTCTCAATATTCCTAACTGTGTCTCCTGGCACCATCCTCAATAATTATTCTCTCCTCCCACAGACAGTTACATCCACTTGTGGTTATTATTTAGCCAAACTTTCTTCATAAGTCAACTTCTCCAGCCTCCTGAACACTTTTTCTTCTTCTTCTTCTAAGTCTCTAATTGGTAAGTGTCTCTTTTGCATGTTGGTTTACAGAACCGAAATACATGTCTTATCTGTGACAGACCATCACGTCTCTGATTCAGATTTGCTGTCTGACTAATAATACTACCTAGCTTTTATATACTGTGTTACTTTTTGGAGTGTCTTACTGCATTGCATTTCAAATTAAGATGTAATTTGCTGTGTGCTATCACCCGCAGGTTCTTTCAACATTCCCAACTGTCTCTCTCCCATTAGTATCTTTGCTTTAGGTTATCTTTCCCCAGATGCAGTCACTCATGTGTAAACAGGTCTAGGTGATTGACTGCAGTTGTTTTCTCTACTTGGCTCCCTAACATCTTCCTTAGTCAATTGGTATTAGGAACACAGTTTAGATTTTTGCATGGGAAAGGAATTCTCTTTCTCTGCTACAAAAACTGATCCAAAAGCTCACATTTAATTTATTTATTATATGTACCTCCCCAATAGCTGTTCTCTATTTTTCCCCTATTAAAATGATCTACTATTAAAATGATCTCCCCTATTAAAATGATCTACTTTTAAGAGGTGAACAGTTAAGGTAAAGTTTTCAGAGTGTAAAACAGAGCATAGATAATGGATGCAAATGTCAAGTTCCTTATATAATTGAGGGAAAAATTCTGCTTCCAAATCCACAGCGCAAAGAGATGATCCTCCGCTGACATAAACTGTCACAGGCTGCAGTTAATGGACCTGTGACAATCCACAACAATGAATGATCTGCCCCCAGAGCACTAGTGTTGATTCTGCCCTTACTCCATGTGGGGACTATCATTTATGCCCAGAGGAATATTGTGCATGACACAAACAGAGAACAAAAAAAATCTGTCAGGCAACTTGGTGAGTAGCATTTTGTCCTTCAGTTTTAACTAACACTTTTCTCTATCTACCCTACCTACTTCCTGCATGTTCTCAGTAGGGTTGCCAGATGGTTTAACACCTCCCCCCCCAAAAAAAACCCAGGGAAAAATACTGTTGAGGGAAAAAAAAGGGGGAGACCAAAGTTGTTGAGCAAAACAAAACAAAAGGACCCCGAGAGTTATTAAGCAAACAAACAAACAAACAAAAATTAAAAAATAAAACAGCATTAAAAAAGCATGGCCCCTTTAAGTGAGTGCAGAGTCAGAATAGGGATAGGAAGAGGGGAGCGGTTGAGCACTAAGACCCAGGGAAGGCATTGCTTCCCCTTGCTTCAGGTCTTTAGGCTTTTTGCCGGTGGCCATCTTGTTTTCTTGATCGAGCCAGAAGGCAACTTACTTGCGGAACCAGGTAAGTAGGGGCAGGGGCTAGGGGCAGGGGACCTGGGGGTCCGGGGCTGGGCCCAGTTGCTGAGTGTGTCGTAGGGTTGCCAGGTGTCTGGTATTTTCGCCTCCTGGCAGGGAAAAAACCCAGAACATACCGGACATTTTAGGTGTCCGGTATTGTCTGAAATTTTTTACCGGACAGGAGGCAAAAATACCAGACTGTCCAGGTCAATACACTCCCTGCCTCCTGCCAACTACCCCCAGCTTTCTTCTTTTCCACTTTCACCACTTTAAACTCCTGCTCATTTGATAAATGTGGCAGAAGCATTTTAAATGCTGTTCTGTCAATACAGAAGGGATGGTATAAAAGGCCATGCTTGCCTGAAGCACCTGCTGATAGCTCGGCTAAGACCTGCCTCAGTTTTCTCTGAACTCAGGCTCCCTAAAAGAGTCCACACAAGGCCTGATATTCTCCCTTCTAGGGTCTAATTTATTAAGTCCTGAACACAGTTTTTCAAAACAGACTCAAACCTACAGGTCTCACCTCAGATTTAGCTGGGCCCTGCCACTCTTCCCTGAGGATCCAGCTTATCTTTTAAAGTTCCTTTCTTTTGCCCCAGTCCCAAGCTGGTCACAAGCCCTAAGGGTCTGTCGTCTCGCCCTCCAGTGCCCCTTGCTTGGAGTTTGGCCTTCTCCACACAGTTCTCCTCACTGATTAAGAAGATGCAGGAGCCACCCGTCTCCCTGCCCTGTTGCACAGCAAGTGTACTGGATCCCATTCCCTTTTAAGGGGGCCAGTCCTTCTGTGGCTCATGGGTTATCCTTGATCTTTCCTCTGAGGTTCAATCTAACTCAGGGCGGGACTGAGGATGTCCACCCATGTTTCTTGCTCCAAGATTCAACTACTGGCTTTTCTATGCAGGCAAGTACCTCTGTAAACATTTTGGGTTTCTCTTTATGTGCCCATTTTTTTGCCCAGCTCTGTTTGAGAGAATAGCTGGTTTTTCTGGGCACTGGGCCCAGTTTTTGTTTAATTTTGTCTACGGAGGGCACAGTTTTGCAGATGTTGTACTCAGAGATGAGCGCTTTGCAAGTGTTATAAAATAAATAAAATAAAATCTGTCTCTTGTCTGCAAGTAAGGACCAGGACTTTAAAAAACACTCTGTGATTGCTACTCACCAGTGAAATATATCCAGTCATTACCAAGTTACCAAAATAAATTAAATAATTTATAAGAGCTCCATAAAACACTTCAAGTTAGCTTCAGCATGCTTGAACAATTCAAGTAAAGTTCTAGAGTCAAATAAAATACAGTTCTAGTATCAAATCTGCTCACTATGACACTAAAGGGGCCACCAGCTTTGGATTCTACGTCTGAATTTTGCAAAGTGATTTTATTTTCAGAATTAAAGAAATAAACAGTAAGAAAAACTTACCGTGTATTCTGCTCCCAGTTTGTCCATTGGTAAGAGAAGGCAAGAGAGAAAACAAAAGTAGAATAAAATAATGATGCAAATTATGTTCAATAAATTCAAAAGTATATTAATAATCAAAATCATTGGGTTGAATGACTTACACTTCACTGTGAAATCCCAGTGGAGTCTAAGGGACAGCATGGGTTACAAGTCAGCATGACATTTAACATATAGTATCTAAAGATCTAATGCAGAAACATAAAGGGGGAGACAGTAGCACAGGATAATGTTTCAGATCTTTACCCATCTATAGTTTCTGCATATTACTGATATTTCTTGGCAACAGCAAATGATGGGAAATAAAAATATGCAGTAGTAATATAAGTATTGTTCAAATATTTTAACGTCTGCCTCTAGGTATATGACACGTGGCCTTTAAAGATAGACAAAATTATCCACAATAAACTTCCAATGTTTTCAGTTTGCTTTGAGTACTTACCTGTGATTGTATAAGGGTAATAATTCCAAGCCTTCTCTGTAATGTAAAATATTTTGGGAACAACTGCTCTGGCCCAGCTAGGTAGTTTGCTGCAAAGAAAGGAAATCCCAAATTAGACTATTTTTTGACTTGCGAGAATTCCCCTTCACACTTTTCAAGCTAAGAAGAAGATTTAAAGTAGGGTATGTGGATTCACAGCATTGGTCATGTGAAGACTCAGCACAGGTCATAACACACAATGTGTACTTTATAGAATTCTTAGCACAAGGAGACAGCCTTTACTAAGGGTACTCAGCAAGGATAATAAACAGGCCTAGTCAGTCTGATTCTGTTACTTCTGCCTAGGGAGTTTCTTCCTTTGTATTCTCTACTGATGCATAAACTCTTGTACTCCATTAACCCCAAATCCTGATTATGAGACAGTATATTCTGTATGCTACTATTACTATGTAGCAATTTTAAAGAGTTTTATATTCAAATTTTTCAAATGCGGAGGCTGATCCAGAATGATAAAGAGCCAGACTTAGATGGAGGACCTTTGACTTCTAGTCCAGGGTTCAGTCTGCCAGGCAGTTTTCTAATACTAGTTACTATCCTACTTGACTAAGAAAACCCTTAGATAATGAGAGAGAGGACATGATTTTTTGTGGTCAAGAAAATCTCCCTACAGAAACTGAGATCAGTCATGCAGAAATACCTCTGACACAGTAACAACACAGATGACTTCTGGGGGGTTGTAGCAGGCAGAAGAAGCCAGTGCAGTATTCAGTTGTTATTACCTATATTATCATAATACTTAAGAGCTCACTAGGGTATGTCTACACTGCCTTTTTTTGGCAGAAGATATGCAAATTGCGCTCTCATTTGCATATCATCTGCCGATCCTTTTTGTGGAAGAGGTTTTGCCGCTAAAAAGCCCCATGTAGATGGGGCCAATTGTCGGAAAAAAAACCCTTTTTTGCAAGATCCCTTATTCCTCAAAAAATGAGGTTTACAAGATCTTGCGAAAAAGGGTTTTTTTCCGACAAATGGCCCCATCTACACGGGGCTTTTTAGCGGCAAAACCTCTTCCGCAAAAAGGACTGGCAGAAGATATGCGAATGAGAGCGCGGTTTGCATGTCTTCTGCCAAAAAAAATGGCAGTGTAGACATAGCCTCAGTATTCTACAAGCACATAATGAAAAGAGTCCTGACCCCAAAACCTCACAGCTAAGTAATTGCTTTTGAATACCCACATGTCAAAATAACAGCCCCAATTAGGCACTATCCCTACCAGGCTGGGGTCAATTTTTGGATGTGGGTCTCCAATTTGTGGTGCTCAGAGAATCCTGAGTGATTGTGAAGGTAACAAACCTTGGGTTTTTAAAGGGAAGGAGAGTTTAGGTAGGTTTGCTGCTCATATATTCCCTTGCAACATCAGCTTCAGCCATCAAAGCTGGTGGTTACACTAATGGGGCACTGGTCACCAGGAGAGATGCAGAAGTTTGAGATGATAAATAGAAATACTCTTCAAGTCCCCATTTAAAGTACTCTTGAACAGACCAGGGACATGGCAAAGATCAGGTGGTCTCAGATGGAGTCTGAACTGAACCACAGCAGGAGGTAAGGGGGGAACTCAATTAAGTCCAGCTGTTTGTGAGTTGGACAGTTGAGGGAATTTTCAATAGCACTGATACATATCAGGGATATCAAAGGGTTTGGGATAAAAAGATTGTGTGATCAAGATTTTGCTTGATAAAAATCTTTGCATTTGTGCAAAAGCCAAGATGTAATAGTTACCACTCCTAAAAACACAAGTTTTCATGTAAATCAGAGGTTAAATGCATTGATTTTTTTTCACCTTCACAATGCAAATGTCTGAAGGTTTGGTATATGTTGTTTGCTTACCCAAGCCTTTCCTGTGAGCAAAGTCCTAAACAGCAGTTCTGGAGAGCCTGCACAACACTTTTTCTCCCTACCTATGTCTTTCTACTAGAGTCTTTCTGCTCCTTCCCCCCCTTTGCTGATTTACACTGCATCTGTTGTCTAATACAGCAAACTCAGGAGGTGATGCAGCTTTCAGCTTCTGAAGCCAGCATGCTGGGAGCAGACAAGAATGCCAGTAAGGAATTTTGAATTCTCAGCTAACTAATTGTTGAAGGAGATTAAAACACGCCTCCAACATAATGGGAGTGTAATGGGACCAGAAGACTGAAGAATATCTAGTACGCTGTGCCATGGCTCCTGGACTTCCTCAGGCTTAATCTAAAGCTGCAGACCCTCCCTGTGCATGAACTCTTGATATTGCTTAAAGTTGTCCAGTAGAGATGGAGAAGATGGAGTAACTGCCTCATTCGGTGAAGACAACGAGGTTGCTCCTGGAACCGTCCAAACAAACAGATCTGTCTCCAAATATACTGATGGGGCCAGTTGTGGATGTCCAGGAGACGGCAAATAGGATTTCTCCACTGAGCCTGGTTGTGTAGGGTAAGACTCCCATGGGGAAGATGGGGACTGCCTGGCTAAGCAGCAGTTCAGCAGAAAAAGACCGGGGATTATAGTGGATGAGAAGCTGGATATAAGTCAACCATGTGCCCTTGTAGGGAAGAAGGCTGATGGCATATTAGGGTGCATTAGTAGAAGCACTGCCAGCAGATCTAGAGAAGTTATTATTCCCCCTTATTCAGCACTGGAGAGGCCACATCTGGAGTACTGCATTCAATTCTGGGACCTCCATTACAGAAAGGATGTGGACGTATTGGAAAAAGTCCAGCAGAGGGTAACAAAAATGATTAGGGGGCTGGAGGACATGACTTACGAGGAGAGGTTGAGAGATTTGGTCTTATTTAGTCTACAGAAGAGTGAGGGGGGATTTGAAGGCAGCCATCTGCTACCTGAAAAGGGTTTCCAAAGAGGATGGCAAGAGGCTGTTCTCCACCGTGACAGATGACAGAACAAGGAGCAATGGTCTCAAGTTGCAATGGGGGAAGTCTAGGTTGGATATTAGGAAAAACTATTTCACTAGGAGGTGGTGAAGCACTGGAATGGATTAGTTAGGGAGGTGATGGAATCTCCATCCCTAGAGGTTTTTAAGTCCCGGCTTGATAAAGTCCTGGCTGGGATGATTTAATTGGGTTGGTCCTGCTTTGAGCAGGGGGTTGGACTCGATGACTTCCTGAGGTATCTTCCAACCCTAGGATTGGATTCTATGATTCTCTACTACACTAACTGCTAAAAACTAACTGTATACAATACCTTACAGCAGGGGTGAGGAACCCACGGGTGCTCCAGCCCTGCACAACCCCCACCCCCAGCCCACTGATGCACCCTCACTCTGCTCCTGCACCCTTCCTCCTGCCCAGCCTTTCCATCCCCTTCCCGCTCCTACAGTCTGCCACCCTTCTAGACCCTCCAAGCCCGCATCCTGGCATCCCCCTCCCACACACTGAACCCCTTTTGGCCCCACCCCAGAGCCTAGAGGGGGGCTACAAAATCTACTATCTTGGGCCCCCAGGGTCTGGTGTGCAAAGGGAATGTGAGGAGTGTCTTTCTGCTTCTCAGTCGGGGGCCATGTTAGTGAGGTGTTTTTGTTTTGGGGGGGAATTTTTGCTTCTCACTTTTGTGTGACCCCTGACTGATTTTTCTGTGGGTCATCGGCCCCCAACCCAAAAAAGGCTCCCCACCCCTGCCTTACAGCAGGGACACAGTGAAAGGGAGCTGAGGACCCTGAAGATTCTGACGCGGGCCATGTGCAGTAAGAAGGAAATGGAGAGGTATTTGCCTGCACCTCCTTTTATGCTCTCAGTTTGGAGCACAAGGAAAGCTACGGCATGTGTGCGGGCCAGTGGGCACTGCTTGCAGAAAACTGCAGACTTGGGCACATGAATGGATGTGCATCTTGCATGTGGAATACACATAGAGACCATTACGCAAAGAAGAGTCAAAGCTTTCCAAAATGATGGAAGAATTGCAAGAGGCACTCAACCTTCTGATTTGAAAAGCACATTCCCTCTGTGTACTGTGGAGCTAAGGTATGAAGGAGGGAGATGGGAGGGTTTGGGCACAAAGAACAGGAATTCAGTTTTGGCCAGGCTAAATTTAAATTGCTTGCAACACAGAAGGAAAAATGGGGATTAAACAGCCCAGTCAAGGAAATTATTTGTCTTGCTGCTTTAGTACCTGCTCTCTAAGTTTAAAAGTTTCCATAAGACTTTAATGAAGCAAACCTACAAGATTTGAAGTTTCTAATGAGAAAGAGGCTTGCTTGGGTAACAGGTTTTCCTGTGCTCCAAGGTAGTCATGTTTGTTTTTCACAGGAACAATGCAATTTCATGTGGCTGGAAAGAGCTTCCCTTTTTAAAATGTAATTATTTGATGACTGTTGCCAATAGTGACATTCACCTCTGTAGACTTTTGACTCCCACTGTACTTTTGCTCTAGAAACATTTGTGTTTTCCTATCAAACATCTTATAAAGAAAGGTGAGTTTAGCTGAGATGGGTGACATTATTTTATTTGACCCTATTATAATTAGTCAGGGACTGAAACTCTTATGGTGAAAGCTAGATTCAGAAGCACCTGATTAATATTTTCCGTGATAAACAATTTAAGAATTTTCCTTCCAGCATCCCCAATGAGACTGTTCCTTTGACCCTAATCCCATTTGATACATAATTATTTCAGTCCTTCCTGGCAGAGTAAATATTTTTTTTAGCCATAAAATATTTATTGCTGTTCAGCAAAGAGGAAGAAATTATATTAGTCCCTATCATGCAAGGAAACTCTCTGTCCAAGGCTCTGGCACAGTAAGGGCTAAATTTTCTTACTCTCTGCACCATGCATAAATCACCAAACTCAACATGTGGGATGATGCTGGAAGTGGAGAAGGGATTCCCCACACAAGGCACAAAGTACTAAGAGAGCCACTCTGCAGTCCAGCCTTGACAATGCCGTCTCTCTCGGCTCTAACGTCCCTGCTCTTGCAAGACTGGGGAAGAGCTGTTGGACTTGCGGTGGAAACAGACCAACTAGTCGCACCCTATTGAACCTGCAGGTATGGGCACACTGCTGAGGCTAATGGATACCTGTGTTACTGTGTAGTGTTCCCAAATCACCTCTTCTCCCTCAGCCGCCACACGCTACCACAGGGGACTCAAACTCAATTTACCTTAGGGCCAGTGGGCACCCCTCCCTGGGGTGTGTGTGCGTGTGTCTCCATGTGCTCACCCCTATGCATCCCCTGACCTTGCCTGCTACCCCGGGGTGATTTAACCCCCACCCCACTCTGGGAGTCCTTGCCGCCATCACCAGCCGCACAGTGGGGCTAGAGTGGCTTCCATCAGTGAAGTGGAATGACCGGGCTGGCTTGGGAGAGGGCGGCGGAGCAGAGCCGAAGCTGCTGCATCACTCTGCTCCCCCCGCAGTTCATGCTGCTGCGGTGAGTCCAGAGGGACCCAGCCCTTGCTGCTGCCCCATACCAGGCCCCCTGGTAATCCCTGAGGCTGTATCCCTCTGGGGAGCCAGCGTGAGAGAAGGGGTGCAATGGCGGGGACTGGGCAGAGCAGGGCTGGGAAGAGGTGGGATGGAGCGGAGTAGGGGCTGGGCTTAGGAAAGGATATGGACAATTCCCCCCCGGGCCACAGGGACTCACATGCTGGCAGCTGTGCATGGGCTGGATTGTGGAACTGCCCGGGCTGTAAGATGGCCCGCAGGCTGTGAGTTTGAGACCCCTGTCCTACAACCATACTGATTCCACTGTCTCAGGGCCTTTCAGCAACTATGAGATTTGTCCATAAGGAATTGTCTCTTTTAATCAGAGCCAGTGGTGGGAGTCTGTAAGGGCACATCTACCCTACAACGTTATTTTGAAATAACAAGGTGAGCGTCCGCACAGCAAGCCCGTTATGTCAAAATTATTATGAAATAACAGGCTTCTTATTCCAGAATAATCAACCCTCATTTCACGAGGAATCACACCTATTTTGAAATTGCTATTTTGAAATAGCAGTAGTGTGGATGCTCCACTGCTTCTATTTCAAAATAGCTCCTCCCCAGGGCCATTCAAAGTAATTACTCCCCAGTGCTTCCTGGGGCTCTAAATTGAGGTAGCGCATCCTCATTTTGGAAGCCTGCCTCAGACTCATTTTGAGGCTGTAGTGTGGATGTGCTATTCTGAAATAGTTATTTTGGGTGTTATTATTCTGAAATACCTTATTTCGAAATACCCTTGAAGTGTAGAGGCCATTTTAGACTAGGAGAGATGTCACTGGGGTATCCCATTCTAGTTTCAGAGTTGTATTTATTTGGTTCTTTTTGCACACACAGACTCCAAGAACCAAAGACACAGCTACACCGGGCAATGATTCCTGGGAGAAATCAAGCTGCTATTTCTGTGGGGCCTGGGACAGAGCTTTGAGGCACAAGGCGCTTTCTCCACCTTTCTCTCAGACAAAAGAAAACCTAGGAAGCGCAGGCTGTGGACTGCTAGGATTTATAGCTGTTCCCAACAGGTCCTGCTAGCCATCCTCCTTACCCCAGAACAGGACGGACTGTGGATGGGGTTGTTACCAGTTTCTCCTGGAAACAGGAAGAAATCTGTTTGAACTTGACTGCCAGATGTCTTGAAAGCCTCTGGAACCCAAGCAGGAATATCAGGGAGGAAGAAACTCCGGGGGGGCTCCTTTGGTTGGGTTTTATAACTTGCTTAAAAAATCTTCCCTGTATTTGTTCAGATTTTGCCAGTAGATCACTGAGGAGCGCCTGGGAATGAAGTTAAGGGACAGCCTATTTTTTTTAAAAGTAGCTCTACAACTATGTTCTTGAATGAACCCTAGTCCTATGCACAGTCAGGGGGTATTTATGTATCAGATTAAGTTGCCCCCAGTAGGAGAAAAGGCTGCAAGTATAGGACCTTTAACTGGTTTTCTTCTACATTTGGACCTTCACAGATTCAGCATGCAAATAAATCCTCAACCAAGAGCCACTTCATCTCCATCTCCTTTCAGAACCGATGGCATGAGTCTAGTGGCATTTCTCTCAGATTCACTTGGAAGGAAACATGGGACTTGTTGTTGGCCCAGGGAACTGAGTTATGGGATTCTAAATGTAAGTGAACTTTCCTCTTGTTCCAATATCTGGAATATATCGGTATGATAAAAGCGACTTCCTGTGCCAAAGGCTTAGCCTTCTCCACAGGTTGTTTTATATACAATGGAAAATGAAGTATGACACATTATCACTGCTATTATGAATGTCTTGTTTTAGTCCTGAACCAACTGCCATTGAAGTCAATGGCACAGCATCCCATTGATTTTAATGGAAAGTTGGATTGAGTCCTTTGGATTCGGCTGCCTATAGTGCAGCTGTAAATTATTCTGCTTAAATGTTAATTTTAATTCTTCAGCAGAAAATAGGGGCTCTTTTCCCCTGAAATGTCCATAACCAGTTAATTTGTTCTTTGAAAAAATAGCTGCTACATCAAATGCTAAATTTGATGTCTGACAGTTATGAGGGAACTAATTTAGCAGGTCTCCCTTTACTTTTCATAAAAATTCTGCTCAAATAAATTGGCTTCATTTTAGGTACCAGAGATAAAGGAATACCACATGCTTCTCTAGCCTTCTTTTGTATCTTCAGTTCACATTGACCTTTTATGTCTTGCATTTCCCAAAAGGCTGGCATTTTGCAGTTATTTGATTGTGATCGCCTATACTTTTACAATTCTGTTTAGTCGGATCGATTAATCTTTTGATGTGAAGTTGTGAGACTTTAATACATTGCGCATGTAGTGAGGTCAACATCCCATGCATCCCCCTTATGGACAGAGGTGCCTCTGCAGCACCCTGCTAACAATTTCTTCCACACAGGGATTATTAAAAAAGCCCTCTGATTTCTTTTCTTGTCCGTACACCACCATTCTTGGAGATCTGAGTTGATTCACATCAATAAAACTCAAGGTGCCAAAACACAGGCCATTGGTTTTAACCTCTTGTCAGGCCACTCCCAGCTTTTTCTGCCTGTCGTCTCATGCCCCATGTCTTCCTGCTGCACCTGCTCACTCTCAACAGTTTCCAACTCACACTACTTCCAGGCCTTCCTGGCTGGGGCCTTTCTTGCTTTGGTGGCCCATTCCCAGGCCCTACCTGGCTAGTGCCTCAGGCTTCCAGCTCTGACTTCTAAACTCTTTGGCATCAGGATCTTCCCTGTAGAAGTCCTTACTTCCTGCAATTTCCTTCACTTCCCTCTTCTCTGCTATCTTTTATAGAGAGTTACCTGAGCCAACCCAGAGGCACTAATGTGCCTCTTTAGTAATCAGGGTTGACTTAGCTCCAGACCCTGTCCACCTTGTAACAGCACTGTTTATAGTGGTAGCTCTATTTAAATTCAATAAGTTTGATTTAAAACACTGATGTTACAGCCCTAGCTGAGGACCCATTTATGGACTCTCACTAGGCTGCTATTCTGAAGCCAAACCTTTAATTTTTCAGGAGTTTTAAAGCTTATTGAGTCTGACCAGTGTTTGGACACAGCCTCTATGTCTGGATTTTCAGGAACACTCCTGGGATACAGACTCTAATGCTGGTACCCCGGTCTTGGACCATAGGGCTCCATCGCCCAACTAACCCACAACCCGAGGCCACTGTGAACTTCCCCAATCTCTGCTGTAGTTCTCACACATTTCCTCCAGATCGCTACCCTTGTGAGGACTCTGGATTTCTGCTCCACCTTTCAGGGAGTTGGTGATGTTACACAGACTTTGCCAAGGCACTCTATATCACGTGCATGTTAATCACAGACTAAACATAAGAGATACACAGATCAGTGGAAAAGCAACAAACACCCCACCTCAGTCAGGCCATGTCAAGGTGCCAGAACACAGGCCATTGGCTTTAACCTCTCAGTCAGGCCATGTCTACACTAGAAAATTAATTCAAATTTACTAAATTCAACTTCTGAGCACCTGATTTTACATATTTGAAGTTCTGTGTTCTCATTACGGGGAAGGATCGAATGTCGTCCGAGGCAGGCTCCGTTAATGTGGATGTGCTACCTCAGACTCAGAGCCCCATGAAGCACTCCGGGGAGCTGTGGGAGGCCTCCAGGAGGCCAATAAGTTTGAATTAGCAGCACCGGAGTGTCCACACTAATGTTATTTCAGACATACCAGTTTGGGAATAGCGTTACTCCTCATAGTTCGAATTCTGCAGCCCCTTATTCTGGAATAACAGGCTTGGTAGTGTGGATTCATCGCTTACAAATTTGATCTAGGGGGGCTAATTTTGGATTAAGGTCCTAGTGTAAACCAGGTGTCAGTGTCTTCCAGAGAGGTAGGGATTCTCCTGCATCATTTCCTGCCCACGCCTGTTGCCACCCAATGGATGGATGGTGACAGAGAGCCTGCTCTGAGAAGAATTTGTCATTTTATATAATTCTAATACCTGCTCTGCCAGGTAATCCTCCCCCCAGGTGGCTTCAAGTCCTTGTCAGGTGATTGGTTGCTTGGTTACAGCCTACTTGAAGTCCAGACTGGGTAAGACAGGTTCTTGTGGACTGCAGCAAGCTTATTGTTCTAGGGTGCTTACATTTGAATAGACGACCATCAAAGTAAATTCAATGGGCATATTTCCATTGTCTTCAATGGGGCCATGGTTTCACTCTAAAAGTGCAATCCAGGAGATATATTAAGGGCTGGAAGGGAAGGGATTGGGCTCATCAGTAGAAGGAGAGTGAGCAGTGAAGAGAGGATTTAAGACTGGTTGAATCTGGTAAGAATTTTCTTATGTGACAGCCATCTTGGATACATATCCATATATTTGAGAAGTGTTCTTGGCCAACATACATTTTATATTCAATGTTTTGACAATGCCACAAATTGCTGAATGCTGAATTACTGAACAGACAATTACCTGGCAAAAGAGAAAAAGATCATTTTATTGCTAATGGACACACACTGTTTCTCAGCCACAGTTTCTAATCGAGATTAACATCAGGTACTCGTTAGGAAGCCGGGCCAACTCAATGTGGCCTTGGAATTGTTTACCCTTTAAGATACAGGGTAAAATCCTGACCCCTTTCAAGTCAATGGGTGGTCTGCCATTTTTCCAACCCAGAGACCCAGGATGTTACCCTAAAACCTACGAGATGATGTCAGGAGGACCAACAGAATTGCCAGGCCCCTGGGCAAGGTGTGGGGAGCAGCCCTGTGCCCCCAGAAGTGGTGGAGCTTTGAGTGTAAGGAGTGGGGCTAGGAGCTAGCCTCCCACCGCCAGCTCTTCCATGGTACCTGAAGCATGCCACCCAGGGCTCCCATGGTGATTTAAAGGGCCCACGGTTCTGGCTGCCACCACTGCCACAATGGCAGTGGCCAAGAACCCTAGGCCCTTTTGAATCACCGGACCCGAGGCCAGTTGCCTCTTTTGTCCCTAATGTCGGTGGGCCTGGATGATGTTTCTGAGCAATGTATGAATTTTCCCCAGTTCTATATCTGTGAGTCACAGTATTGATAGCTTGCCCACAGAGCACCATCCTTTATTAATGTAACTCATCTATATACTGGCATTTATGGCCAGGCTTTTTCCCCCTCCCCATTATAATGGAAACTGCAAATTAAAGTATTTATGGACCGCAGAAGCAGAGCAGTCACACCACTGGCCATCAGGCAGCATTTTAGTAAGACACTGACACTCTCTTGAGGGCACTTTCCTTTATTAGTCAAGGAAGGTGTTGGAATGGTTTGCTGGAGAGGATCAGAGACAATACTTTCTGTGACAGAAAAAGACATCTCAAAGAGAATGCTCTTTCACCGCACCTCACAAAAATATGGCTCTCACAGGGGAAAAAGGAAGTAAACAGAATGGAAAACTAACCTGAAATTGTCACAGTCTGCATGCAGGCGCAGCAATCTGTCCCCACCATTTCTCCTTCCCAGATGGAAGTAAACAGCTTACATGGGACTGAGGTCCAGCTAACCACAAAGGCACTAGACTTTATTTGATATGAATCTTCAGGACTGTTTTTCAAACCTGGTTATGTTTGTATGCAATATTTTGCAGAGGGGTGCATGCTAAGCACATTTGTGCCAACACAGATCTCCTATTCAGGGCAGGGATGTTTAATTATTGTTTAAAACATGAACCAGCTAAATACTAGGCTTAACAGAGAGACTGCAGAACTGGAGTTCATTTGCATATTTGACACGGTCTCCCTGGGCTAGAATAAAGATATTAATTGGTTAACGCACTACAAAGGCAATTTCTCATGCTTTTAACATTCGCATTTCACATCAGCAGCTATGAATGGGACACATCCAGCTTACTTACCGTATATACTCGTTCATAAGCTGACTTTTTTTGGCAAAAAATTCCACTGTGAAGAGTGGAGGTCAGCTTATGAACAGATTCTTTCCGTGGCTTGGGAAGCAACGCGGGCTGAAGGACTTGCTGGCTGCCAGCATGGAGCCCCTCAGCTCCCATTGGCTGGGAACAGTAAACAATAGCCAATGGGAGATGAGAGGCTCTGTGCCTGCAGCGTGCAAGTCCTTGAGCCGGCGCTGACGCTGACAAGCTGGGACTATCAGTTTGTACTCTGGAGTTGGCTTATAAATGGGTCAGTGACTTTTTACCATTTTTTCTCTGTAAGTTTGGGGGGTCGGCTTATAAATGAACGGACTTATGTTCGAGTATATACAGTAATTAGCCTCATTAATATGGGTCTTACAGTTGACCGGTACTTCTGTTGTTTTATACATATATTTCTTAGTTTCTGTTATTTCCACTCCAATTCACCCGATGAAGTGGGTTTTGCCCATGAAAGCTCACCATTCTATATATTTTGGTTAGTCTCTAAGGCGCCACAGGACCACTTGTTTTCGCTAGTTTAGCTGGTGAACCTTGGAGCAGCCCCTGCCTGGAGCATGGTGGGCCTGGCTGGGCTGGAGCCCACTGGTTAACCAGTTACCCAAAAGCATCACCTGATCAGGGTGAGGCTTAGCTGGTAACTGGCTATCCGGTTAACCCTTTACATCCCTAATTCAGTGACAGTAAGCTTCTAAGACAGTGGTTCTCAAACTTTTTGACCCCTGGATGACCTGGCTCAATGTAAATTTTTCCATGGACCACCAGTTGCTAATGGAAACTCACCGTTAATTACATAATTACACCCAAGCCATTTTGCTAGTGCTGCAGCTAGGGAGAATGGTTTAATTTAAATTATTAAACAGATTGATCATTTTAACTTTCTCATGTTAGTTTATCAAACTTCATTTTAAATAACGTAAAATATTAACTTATGTTCAACACAAAAGGTTTCAATGTTTTCTTTATTTATGGGAGGAGTGGAGTACCTTTTTTGGGTCGGGGGACACTGAGCCACAGAAAAATCAGTTGGGGACCACACAAGTGAGAAGCAAAAAAACTCCTCCCCAAACCCCCAACCCTCACTGAAGTGGTCCCCAAATGAGACACCACACTCTTCTGGCACTCCAGCCCCACCAGGTGAGGGGAAGGGACAGGGAGGACTGAGGTTCAGGGCTTCCCACAGGCCAGATTTACTTTTATGGGGTTCTGGAGTTAGTGGATTTTATGGAACTCCTTAGGCTCTGGGGTGGGAACCAAAATGAGGGGTTCAGTGTGTGGGACAGGGTTGCCAGTGAGTGGGATACGGATGGGGGGTGCAGGATCTGGGAGGGAGGTGGGGTGCAGAAGGGGGAGAGTAGTGAGGTCTGGGTGGGAGGTAGGGTGCAGAAGCAGGCTGGGAGTAAGGTGTCTGGCCAGGGTGAAGGAGCAGGAGCAACAGTGGATGCAGGAGCAGGGTAGGGGTAAATGTCTGGCCAGGGGTGAGGGTGCAGGAGCAAGGAAGAGTGCAGGACCAGCCTGGGGGTAGGGTGTCTGGCCAAGAGAGAGGGTGCAGGAGCAAGAGAGGGTGCACAAGGGGCCTTGGGGTAGGGTGTCTGGCCAAGAGGGAGGGTGCAGGAGCAAGAGAGGGTGCAGGAGGGGCTGAGGGGGGGGAGGATGCAGGAGCAGGCTGAGGGTAGAGTTTCTGGCCAGGAGAGAGGGTGTCTAGACAGGATGGGGGGTGCAGGAGCAAGGGAGGGTGTCAAAGCAAGCTGGGGGTGCGTGGTCTTGGGCGGAGGGAGGGGAGTGAGGGTGACTGGGGTGCAGGGGTCTGGGCATGAGGGGGGATGCTTACCTGGCTTTGTGCTCCCTTGAAGTGGGGAAAGCCTCATGAGTCACTGCACTGCCATTCCCCCAGCAGGGTGGGGAGGGGAGAGGGAGCTGAGCCTCACCCTCCCCCATGCAGCAGAAAGCCCACGCAGCCAGGAGGCTGCAGCACTAGCTTGTCTTCCCACTCAGAGGGTGTGCATGGGTGGAGGGAAGGGATGAAGAAAGCCCATTGAAAAATCAGAATTATTTTCAGAGAAGTTTGTGTGAAGCCTCCACGCACAAGCCTGCTGTCTGATTTGCAGAATAAATGTTTTTAAGCTGTCTTGGGGACATGCCTCGGAGATGCCTTTAAAAACATGTAACCTCCTTCTAGCTCACGGTCTCCAATTTCTCCATTGTCTCCCTCCCTTTTGTCACATGCTGAACTGTGTGATCATCTGAGTCTTCTCCGGCCAGCCCCCAAGAACTGCTGCCTCTCACTGGAACCACCTTTCAGGTTTCATTTAGAGCTGTGCTCTTGCCACTGAGCATTCTCACCCATGAACGCTTTACTAATTGCAGCTTTGAATACCCTGGACTGGGAGCTCACCAGATCAAACACAGTCGCTGCCGTGCTGCATGCCCTTTCATTCGGCTGCAGCTGAACAAGCAGGGTCTGGAGAGGGAGGAAGCTATGGGAGGATGCCGAGGTGGCTGCTGGTTCTGTCAGAGGGACATTGACAAGCCCCCTGAATTCCCCTGTGGGCATGCCCCTTCCCCACAGCCCGGGCCCTGGCCCTCCCCAGGAGCTACGGACAGTACTGAGACCCCTCGCCAAGCCGGGTGGCGGTTCCCACCTTCCTCCTCCTTGTGTACAGCAAGGTGGTGCCGTGTGAACGCAAGGGTCCCGGAGTGCAGCGCCCCCTCCCAAGGCTGGGCCACATCTTCCTGCAGTGTGCAGCCCAACAGACGGGCGGCCAGGTCAGAGCGGGGCGCACCTTGCAGCGTGAACAGAGAATGGGCAGATCCCCATCATGGTAGGCGGGGTGCAGGGGGAAATGCAGAGTCAGCAGTTCCTCGCTTGAGAATCCTGCCTCTGGGCCGACTCCCAGCGACATGGAGACTGGAGGGGTGTGTGTATGTGTGTGTGTGTGGGGGGGGGGCTGACAAGAGGCTCAAGGCTACTGCAGCTGCAGACTGCAAGCACAAAGAAGGGGGTGGGGTGGGAAGCCTCACCTGAGGCGCAGGGACATGGACAAGCCCCCAGGAGAACCTGCCGCGTTACACAGGGCACTGGAGGGAGGCTGAGCTGGAGCCGTGGACAACCTGGGAGGTCGCCATGGACTACTAGTGGTCCGCGGACCACACTTTGAGGACCACTGTTCTAAGTGGTGAATAAGACCACCAACAGACTTTTTTCATAAGCACTATTTCTTTGTAAGTGTGTAATATTGCTGGTAATTTTGTTGTTAGGCTGGGGAAAGGTCAGATCTGTCAGGATTCCAGAGGAACATGCAATGGTGTAATTGCCACAATATTGCTATATCTGCGTCTAAGGATCACCGTGCAGAAAAGCTTAATAAAGGAAATGGGCCTAAGGGAACAGAGAAGAATTGGAGAAGCAGCAACATTCAATTAGATGAGTAGTAATAAAAAAACTGCAGCAGATTAAGGAATATATTTCATACAACAGAAATATATAGGTTTTGAAATTAACACTGGCCTTTAACTCAGTGTGGAAGCACTGACCCCCTAACTCTTTAATTTTATCTGCAGAAAAGACACATATTTGGCTTTAGGAACTGATGGGGCTGTCGGGGAAAAAAAAGCAATTTTTCTCACCATGGCTTTAAGCCTGTCACTGTGCTGCAGAAGGTCACTGAGGCACAATTCTAGTGGTCATTCATAATGTCAGCTCACTTCGCTGAGCCAAATCTTTTGTTACCAAAATGGGTCGCTGGCCTTGTGCATTTCTTAGGAAGTCGTGCTCCATCTTGCTGTATCAGCATTCCAAGGGCTCACTGCTACCCTAAGCAATTCTCAGCTAAGTGTGGGACCAGAGTGACGTTTTGAATGCCACTGTTGTTAAACAGAGACTTGCTTAACCTCTGTGCCATTTCAGGCAGGATTAATTTGAATGCACCTATTTGATTTTAGCTGATGATGCTGATTTGGGGGAGGGAGAGGGAATAAATCTACCTTTGAACTAGAATTTGAAAAGAAAATAACTTTCCTTTAAAGAAGAACTTTAGCATGTTAAATTTTTTTGCATGTGTATAGCACTTGCCATCACGGGCATCACAGCACATTGCAAACAGTAATGGAATTAATCTTCAAACAGCTCTGTGCAGGAGTGAAGAACCATCATTTTCATTTTTATTTTTTTTTGGTGGGAAGCCCACAGTGATTAAGGACATCCGCAACCTCAATTAAAATCAGTGGGAGTTATTGGTGCTCTGTGCTTCAGGAAATCAGATCCTCCCAGACTTGTGTAAGATCACACAACAAGCATGGGATAGGGCAGGGCCATCCTTAGGATTTGTGGGGCCCTACGCAGGACAATTGAACTGGTGCCCCGATGCCTGATGACAGCCAGAGGGACGACGTCTTTTTTAGAGATGTAATTTTATAATCTGCAGCAGTGCACTAATAAAATATTTGTATAACAATTTTTAAATTAACGCCCTGTCGACAAACAGTAAATTCAGAAACTGACAGCCAATACCTGGAGCTGGCAAATGTCTGTTAAATGGCTTCATTACTGCTCAAATGACCCTTTCACAGGGTCAGTGTGTTCTGCTAATAGGTCTGGCAGGCTTTTTCACTTTTAAGTAACTAGATCCTCTGGAGCAGTGTTTCCCAAATGGTGTTCCGCGGAACCCTGGGGTTCCACAAAGTGAAAATAAGGGTTCCGTGAGAAAAATTCCATTACAACAACATTTTATGATTAAAAAATAGTAATTAATATTTATTAATGTTATTTTTGTTTTTAAATACGTGCAATTAAACTAAATGTTGATCTCATGATCTTGTTTAGCATTTGTTTATTATTATCCTTACTAATTTATGGTCTACTTTTTCAGCTCCATATATAAGACTGTTATCAGGGGTTCCGTAAAATTCTTTCAAGTTTAAAAGGGTTCCGTGGCCAAATAAAATTAGGAAACACTGCTCTGGAGGAAGCAAAACCACAGAACAGGGATAGGAAGAGACAGCTGGGTGGACATTAAGACCCAGCGGTGCCCCACATTTTTGGGTGCCCTATGTAACTGCATATTCTGCGTATGGGTAAGGATAGAGTCAGGAGTAGAACCTAGACCTAGTGACCCTCAGTCCCTCTGGCATGCTGGATTTCTGTATATATAGATACCCCTTTCTGTTTTACCTATTTTAAAAAATGGGAAAGTGTGAAAGAAAATAGAGAAATGTGCTGCTTTTCAACATAATCTTGCCTTCAGGTCATAATTCTTTGCCATGGAAAACGTGCTCTAAAATTTAAAAAAAGTCTCTGTTTCAAGTGAAGGTGCTCTTCTGTTGTCCCTTTCCTTGAAGTTGCCAGTAACTGGCCTGTATTAAATAGAACACATTACATTTGAAACACAAAAGCTATTTCCTGAGAGAGAGTTCATGTCCTGCAAATCTTCAACACTGTGCATGACGGGAAGCGACAGCAGCATGGTGTTCAGGGAAACAGCTGCATAATACTTGCCTGTTGAGATAGACCCGTTTTTCTGTGAGCTGACCATTGCCGTGATGTGGATCTTCGTACGGTTCATTCTGCACGACTTCCACGCCCTCCCCTCGATCACTCTGCTCGTGGCTATGCTTACTGATCATGTACAGCTGTCCAATTCTGTACTGCAAAACAAAAACAGGAGCAAATATATTAGCCATATATAATGCATGAGTATCCTCAAGCCAAATGTCAAATGGATATCCAGGAAAAATTGCAATTTAAAGGTAGTGAGTAGGAGATGGAGGGAATCATTGCATTCAGAGCTGCAAGAATAATAATAATAAATGCTACTCCTAATGAATGCATCACTAAATAATAATGATATATCCATAGTGTCTTGTATCCAAGCGACCGCAAAGTACTTTACCAAAATCAGTCACGTGAATGCATCATCATTGTGACATAGGCGAATTACATCATAGGAACCTTAAAAACCTCACATGGATTTTCACCATAGGAGGAGGTGACATGCATCAGACTAAAGGCCTCAGTGTTATAGAAAGCTAGAAGTTTCTGGAGGGGCATGGAGTCATGAGATGTTGGTGAAGGAGACTTCTTTGGAAACCATTGGCATACCTCTTTAAGGATTTGTAGCTATAGAGCTGGGTCCTCAGCTTGTGTAGATCAAGGTAGCTCCACTGAAGTTAAAAGAGTTATGAAAATTTATAGCAGCAGGCCTCTAAATTACTACCTGCATTCAAGCCATCTTGGCACCAAGACAACTGATTTTTTTCTTCTCAGCCACACATCAAAGGACAAGCAGTATTTGGAAGAAACTCACAAGAGTTTTGCTTATAAGTCGAGAGCTATACAAGGCACCACTTTTAAACCGGACCAGATCACTGTGATTGTAGAGGTGCCAGGAATGGCAGCCCAGTAAAAAATTATACAAACACTCACACATATTGGCAGGAAATAATAACCCATGATCAGTTGTGACCATGAGATGTCCAATGGCCTCATGATGGTCTGGTGGTTTCTAGTGGATAAATGTCTATATTACAATACCACCACCACAGCTGACATTCTTATTATGGGAAAAATAAGACCCAAGCACTAAATGGGTCATGATAACTGGCCTCCGTTCTTTCTGCTAGAGTTGGTCCTTGCTGGTCAGTCATCAGGCATTCTGGACAGTCAGTTTGTGCAACAATGCGACCCTGCCTTTGGTCTATGAATGAACCCAAGATTTTATTATTCAAGGTTTTTTTTTTATCAGTCCAGCAGTTCCAACCAGCACCAGAAATTCCCTAAAGGAGATTAAAAATTCATTGATTTTCTTGGATTAAAAGATTTTTTTTCTATTAACCCCATACCTGGTATTTTATGTGCAAGATTCATGATTCTGCTCTGAGTTTCAAAGAATGTCTTGCACAACTGGCAGATTCATTCTTATTTCACTTTAGTTTCCCCCATATTCTTCTGTCTCTGTATTTGTGCATTTTGGAGCATAAGAGAATAATTAAGAACCAACAGCTCTTTCTTGACTTTATTGTTTAATAGATTTTTTTTTCTTAACTTGGGAAAGTCTTTTTCTATTTCAGCTGCAATGGGAGGACTAATCCCATTAAGAAACACATCAGACATCTGACACAGAGTTCTAGTGTATTTTGAAAGATGGATTTTTAAATGATCTGTGTGCCAGGTTGTTGATACACTAACTGAGGTGCTTTCATTACTAGCAATTAAGTGCTACACTGTGTCTCTTATACTCAAGTGCTAAATAGCAGGGCTGGTGTTTAGTACATGTTTACTAACTGCTATAATATTATTTCAAAGAGTGCCTACCATGATCCACTGAGATATCCATTTCTGAGACATGGTGCAGAAGAGGAATTACATTACTGTGCAGTACTGAGGGTATGGCTAGACTGTGGGGGGGTTTTCGGGTATCCTGAAAAAACTCTGCCGTGTTCAGGGAATGCGTTTGCTCTTCCACTTTTTTTTGCGGAAGAGCAAACGTGCTCTTTCAGAAGCCCCTGTATTCCTCGTTTCACGAGGAAGAAGGGGGTTTTCGAAAGAGGGTTTTTCTCTGAAATTTGGCCCAGTCTAGAGGGGCCAAATTTCAGAAAAGCCTCTTCCGACAAAAGTATCAGAAAAAGATCCTCGCAGTTGAGACGTACCCTGAGAGTAGAAACTCTGTTCTCTGGCACCACTGTCTTTCATGGAGAATTGCAAATTAAAAGTCTGTTGTTGTCCCTGTGAGAGAGGAGTTCTGCCTTTTATTTCAACAGGAGCAGAACTAGCTCCTGAAAACAATTTCCAACAGCAGCCAAGAGAGAGGAGGCAGGAAGATGCTAACATTGCAGTTCTGGGGGAAACCTTGATGGAGGCTCTCCAAGTACAAGCTGTACTAAGTTTAAAATGTATGGATTCAGAAATGCCTGGCAGAGTGAGGCGTATGTGCAATAATTCCCTAGGTGAAGAGAAGATTTAGTGCCTCCTTTATTCCGCATCCATTACTCGGCATCTGCTCCTCTTGCACCTGTCAGCCTAGGTCAGCAACCCTCTTATCTTCCTTTTTTGGCAGGGAGGAGGGGAGAGGAAGGAACTTGCACCCGCCTCTATAATTTCTTGCTTCCCAAACTCAATCCTAGTTTCTGTCCTGTGGTCCCCGTGCCGTTTGATGCAGCGGTGTTTTAAAACACTGTTTCCCTAATAGTGGGTCCCAACCACTGGAAAGTTTTATGTGGGTCATCCCATGTAGGGCTGGATTAACCAATCACATAGTCCTGATGGAGTTGTGGCTGGGCCAAATCTGAGTGATGAAGCAGCCCTATGCACCAGGTTGCAATGTCTGGATTAAGGAGCTGGGCCCTGTCCCATGGCATAGACAGGGCTGGCCTTACCATGAGACGAACTGAGGCAGCTGCCTCAGGTGCCAGACTGTGGGGGGAGAGGGGAAGGAGGCACTAGGACCCAGAGTGTAGAAAATTGTGTCTGCTGGTGCATATGTATTCTCTCTGCTCTAGATGCACAGAGATGGTGGAGTGCTGTGCTGGAGGAAGGAGGGCACAAGAGACATAACAGGCAGGCAGGAGAAAAGGGGGCATGGGGGCATCATTTGAGCTGCCCGCCTCAGGTGCCAAAATGTTCTGTGGGCATAGAAGCCTTGCTGTGGAGAAAGTGCAGGGTGGGCTTGTTCTTCAATCCCTTTCTCCATTTAAGAGCCTTCTCTGCACTTGGGTGGAATTAGGGTTGAGGTGCCACGGCAGAGTGTGAATATATGTAATGGGGAGGAGGGAAGTTGCAAAAAAAGAATATAAGAATGGCCATACTGGGTCAGACCAAAGGTCTAAGCTGAAAAGTCCAAGTCTTTTTAATCTCTCTTCATATGGGACCCGTTCCAAACCCCTACTCATTTTTGTTGCCCTTTTCTGAACCTTTCTACAGTGTTCTGGACCTTTGTAGAATCTCATAGAACATTCCAGACTTTCTACAGTGTTCCCTGTAAACTGTGTGCTTAGACGGCCACCCAAGAGATATTCAAATGCCACCCAGCTGATTAACAGAGCTCCCTCAGCTGGCAGCATGTGTTTCTATTGGAGGTGCACATCTGCACATGGCTTGGTGCACATAACAACATGTATTCTGCTGATGAATGGAAAAATTGTTGGTAAGTCACCTTAGTAAAAAAAAAAGTGAGAACCACTGCTTGAAAGGAGCTGCTGTGGCAATCACAACACAGGATTCTGGAGTATATGACAGAAGAAACAGGGAAACTCTTTAGGAAGGATGAAACAGGGGTTATCACCAGTAGAGAGCAGTTAAATAAAAAAGACCTAGCTTTTATATAGTATTTTATCAGTTTAGAACTGTCCCATTGCAGTATAACCTTGTTATTCCCATACGGTGGCCCCTTATGATGAGCACACTAAACACCTGCCCACTTAGCCTATGTCTAATTCCTTCTTGAAGAGATGGGATAAAAGTGCTTAGCAGCGACGCAGAGGGAAAAAAAGAAGACAGCTTCTTTGCCTATGTGGCTTGTACAGGCTACTCAAGTCCACAGGCAGCCAATCCCAGTTCCCATTACTTCACTGAGGAGACTCCTTGTAAAGGGGAGCCTACCCACCACTAGTTGTGTGTTGCCAGGGTGTAGCCTCTGTCCTACCAAACTCCCAGCCTTGCAAACGTGCTCTGCCTGGATTGGTAGATGTGTCTTTCTTTGGCACCATGCAAGAAGCATTCTGTGTTTGAAAAGTTTCAGGTGGGTTTAGTGATGGTGAAAGGAGCGAAATGTACAGTCGTGGACAAATTGGAAGTCCTCTATTCATCCCCAGAACAAGCCTGGACAGAGACAGGAGCAGTGCAAGCTTCCTCATGCTGCCCTGGCACTCTATCTTAAACCTGATCCGTGAGGGCTACTTCTAGAGTCAGAGGCTATTCACAGGTGAATCAGAGATTGGCCTCTCTCCTGAGACTGGCCAGAAGGCTGCTAATCTTGATGGTGTGGATACTTACCAGGCCTGTACACTGAGGTGGAGGGGGGAGGGGAAGCGGCAAAGGGTGCAATAGCACCCCCCTCAGGGGAAGGCAGGAGTGGCGCACTTCCCGAGCCTCCCTCCCCCATGCTCTGACCAGGCAGGGGAAGGCTGGGGCTGATTTCCCCGCTTACTTGGGGGACCATGGGAGGTGCATTCACACCGTTGCAGTCCACATTTACAAAAAAAAGCACCTCCCCTCACAGAGATTCCTGAGTAGGGCCAGTTACACTGGAAACTGGGAGGCCACCCACCAACCTCATTTTATACTCGACACCACACAACCATCAGACATCAGCAGGGCCAGAGTTAGGGGCAGGTGACTGCCTGGGGCACTGATTTCCTTGTTAGAGACAAAAGGGAAAACACAATGTTTGAGGTAACATGTTTCAGATATTCTGTAGGTGGGTTCATTTTTCACTAACCGCCTAGAAAGCTCTGGACCTTTGTAGAATATTGTAGAACATTCCAGACTTTCTGAGAACTACATTTCCCTTGACCCTTCTATGAAGTTGTTAGCCATGTCCTCAAAGATATATAAGGGGTGGGGCATCACCAGTCAGTCAGGGAGATATAAGAATGAACTGAACTGAAGTGAGAGCCCAGATACAATATTATGAACCTTGTTTTACTGTGTAATTGTGAAAATGTACTTGTATTTTAAGAGTTTCAGAGGGGTAGCCATGTTAGTCTGTAACTGAAAAAACAACAAATAGTCTTGCAGCACCTTAGAGATGAACAAAAAATGTAGATGGTATCATGAGCTTTCGTGAAAAAGTGGGTTATGCCCACAAAAGCTCATACTATCTACATTTTTTGTTAGTCTCTAAGATGATGGAGGACTATTCATTGTTCTGTATTTTTAGAGCTGAAGAGTGTAAATAGTGACTAATAAAGGACATATTTAATGAGATGCTACCAATATCTATCAACCCCCTATTTACACAATAATATAAAAGAAATAGTGTTACTTCTTTTGCCATGCTCAACATGTAATATTTGATGACTTTCTAAGACTGCAGAACATAGACTTTTGCTCTGCCTAATACTGTCTGTTTTCCCCTGTAGAAAATAAAAGATGCCCCCAAAGAAGTCTTCAGGAACTCAATATAGGAAGCAAAAAATTCAATTGCAATCTGATTAGCAAGGGACAAATCTGATGGGAAAATATCTGAAACAGAACAGCACAGACATTTTGTACTAAAGCAGTGGCTCTCAACCTTTCCACACCACCGTACCCCTTTCAGAAGTCTGATTTGTCTTATGTACCCCCAAGTTTCATCTCACTTAAAAACCACTTGCTTACAAAATCAGACATAAAAATACGAAAGTAAAACAGCACACTAATACTGAAAAATTGCTTGCTTGCTCATTTTTACCCTATAATTATGCAATAAATAGATTGGACTATAAATATTGTACTTACATTTCAGGGTATTGTACACAGAGCAGTATAAACAAGTCATATGAAATTTTAGTTTGTACTGACTTCACTAGAGCTTTTTATGTGGCCTGTTATAAAAGTAGGCAAATATCTAGACGAGATGACACTCCCCCTGAAAGACCCGTGTGTTCCCCCTGGGGTACACATACTCCGGGTTGAGAACCACTGAACTAAAGGATTAGGGTTTATATTCTAAAGCTGTGACCTACTGAAACACTATGTTATCTTTGTCCACCCAATACTGGTGCCCAGTTCAATTTCTTGATGTTAGCACATTTCATTTAGTCTTAAAATGAAAAAAAATATCTATTCAATTTTTTATTTGCTTATGTATGGCATGGGATAAATCATGCATGCAAACTGTGCATCAAAGTTATGAAATGGGACACAAATGCAATAAAACATAAGGTAACAACTGGAAGGGGGTACCAAAGATGCTCCTCGCCTGGTATATCATTTGGCCTGGGGCCTGCCCTGGATAGTGGCAAGTTCTGGTCATGTCTCATCTGAGCTGGTGATTCATAGGTGAAAGGATCTATAAACCACTCCTGATTCTCCAAGTCATCCTATCCAACCTTCAGGAACAGTCTTCATTTATACAGTAGTCTGTGCTATTGACTTTACATTTTTGATGCTTCTGAACATAAAGCATGGCTTTTCCTTGGTACAGGGATTTACAATGTCCAGTATGTTTCATTTCAAACACACCACACCCAGGCTACGTCTACTCTGCACAGTTATTTCGGAATAAGCTACTCCGGAATATTTATAGCATATTTCGAAAAAGCACGTCTATACTGCAGGGAAGCCTCAAAATTAGTCCGAGGCAGGCTTTCCTAATGTAGACGTGCTATCTCAATTTAGAGCCCCAGAAGGAATAACTTAATATGGCCCTGGTGAGGGGCTATTTCAAAATAGCAGAATTGGAGCGTCTTATTTCAAAATAGCTTGGCAATGTGAGGAGAATGAGTGATAAATGCCTTCCCAAATAAATCCTTTTTGGTGAACTAACAAGTGGAGCAAGGGCAAGAGGAAGGCCAAAGTTAAGATTCAAGGATATATGTAAAAACACTGTGAAAAGGTTTAAAATCAATCCAAGCTCTTGGGAATCTACGTAATCAGATCGCAACACCTGGTGATAATTATTACAATCGGGTACGTCATTTTTCAATAGGACCTGTGCAAGTCATGCAAAAGAAATCCGCCTCAGAAGGAAAAATTCTCAGACTCATGAAAACCGAAGTAGACTGGCATGTAGCTATTGTAATCGACTGTGCAAATCCAATATTGGACACATAAGCCATGAAAGAAGTTGCAGATCCAGGCACAACTCATAGATTGTCACTGCCACTGCTTACCACCGTCTCTTGAGAAGAATGGGTCATATACTATATACTATTTCGGGAATAAGCATTATTCTTTGTAGAATGAGGTTTACAGAAATCAGAATAAGCCATCCATTATTTCAAAATTATTTTGAAATAACGGAATTGCTGTGTAGATGCTTGCATAGTTATTTCGGAATAACGGCCGTTATTTCGAAATAACTTTGCTGTGTAGACACCCCCCCCCCCCCCCCCCCCAGAGAACTGGATTCTTATAACCCCTTTCCTCATGGATTCTTTCATCTTCCAAACTGCCAAAAAGTCTGACAAAGCTTAGCAGAATTTGATCTGATGCTGATATCAGAGGGTTAGATTCTGATCTCAGGTGTAACTTTTGGAATTCTGCGGAATCTCTGTGGATTGACTGGTATCAATGAGATCAGTATCTGACCTGCCAATCTTGTAACTATTTACTCTTAGGCGCTACCCTGCCCTTGAAACACAGCATGTTAGAGCCTCAGTAGCATAAGTGTATGGATGCATTTCTGGCATGTGATGAAGCTTCCTCACCAAACCGTATGGCACTCGATGAGGGGAAGGTTTAATGCATTGCTGGAATTGCTTCAATGGAAAGGCATTAAGTAAACCAGCTGGAAACTTTGCAAACTTTATCTCTTCATGTGGAAGAGAAACACCGTGTCCCGTGACCATAGTTTATTAACAATAAACGGTCTAATCAGCATTATGATCATCAGGCCTGCTGATGGTGGGGGGGCAAAGGAGGGCAGGTACCCCAAGGCCCAGCAATACCAAAGAGCCTGGAGCTCCTGGCTGCTGCCACTGGTACTGCAGCAGCAGACAGAGCTCCAGATCCTTGAAATCGCTGCCAGAGTGCCAAATAGTAATAGAGATGTAGCCGTGTTAGTCTGGTCTTGATGAAACAAAAGACAGGACTATGCAGCACTTTAAAGACTAACAAGAGGGTTTATTAGGTGATGAGCTTTTGTGGGCCAGACCCACTTCCTCAGATCAAATTGTGGAAGAAAATTGGCACGACCATATATACCAAAGGGATACGATCAGAAAAAGTGAACACATATAAAATTGACAAATCAGATTTTAGAACAGAGGGGGGTGAGAGGGAGGTTAGTGTCTATGGGATAATGATATTAAATATTATTAGTGTCTATGAGGTAATGATATTAAATATTAAATGATATTAAATGATACCCCTAGTATCATTATCTCATAGACACTAACCTCCCTCCCTCACCCCCCCTCTGTTCTAAAATCTGATTTGTCAATTTTATATGTGTTCACTTTTTTTGATCGTATCCCTTTGGTATATATGGTCGTGCCAATTTTCTTCCACAATTTGATCTGAGGAAGTGGGTCTGGCCCACGAAAGCTCATCACCTAATAAACTATCTTGTGAGTCTTTAAAGTGCTGCATAGTCCTGTCTTTTGTTTCAGAGTGCCAAATGGCATTGAGGGCTGCCTGGGGGTGGTGTGGCAGTAAGAGCTACTTCGCTCCAGCCCTACTGCTTCCACCCGAGATCCCGCTCCTTCCAAGGGCATAAAACAGCCCCCCCCACTTTGCCCAGCGGCCTGGTGAGGCTGTTGGTCCCCCTGCTGATCACTTATGTGCTACACTTTTTCATTAATCAAAACAGCCAGTGTAGGTTGGCTCGGACATTTGTGGGCCATCCTGCAAAGTGAGGCACGGTAGGCCTAAGGCTCAGGCAGACTTTTGAATATAGCACCAGGGCGGGCGGAGACACCAGTTTAGCTCAGGGCTTTTAGACTGCGTCTCAGGCTTCAGGGGAACCTCTAAAGCGTGTGCATGGGTGCCACAGGTATCGTTGCTTCCAGCCTCGTGGCTGCGGCTGACCCTGAGCAAAGCAGAGGACAGAGTGGAGCTGTCTGTGCAGAGTGCAGAAAAAGTCCCAGGGCTGTCTGGATTTCGGTTAAGAAGGAGACTGGTCAGCTGAATTATTTACAAAAAATTATTAATGGTTTTGACTTTTAGAAAAAGTTGCTGAAAAAGCAACTTTGATGGAGGGAAAGGACAATTGAGAAACAGACTTCTGGTTTTTCCATGTCTCGCTACATAGCTGCTGCAACTAGGGGTGTGTGGAGCGGGGCTGAAGCACCCCCTAGTTTGAAGAGGTTTCCATTCTATACAAGTTTCCAGTTGGGTGCAACAGCTCTCAGCATCCCCAGTATAAAAATTGTTCCAACACCCCCATCTCACCGTAGGGTGTTGCCCTGCCCTGGCCATTTAAGGGACCAAGGAGCTAGAGGGAGGAGAGCCCAGCTGTGGGCAATTAGGAGGGCCCAGCTGAGGGCTATAAGAACAGCTCCTGGGAGGAAAGAGAGCTACCTGCCTGTTGCTCTGGAGGAGAGAGCAGTTAAGACCTGAGTGCCAGGGAAGAAGGAGGCTCCCTGGAGGGGGCAGGACTGGGGAGGCTCAGGCAGGAGGAACCCAGGCTACACGGCCTGAGGCCCAGTGCTGCATAGGAGGCAGTCATGAAGGGCCAGAGCGAGCAATGGAGGCAGCCCTAAAGGGCCGGGCTGCATAGGAGGCGGCCACAGCTAGCAAGGAGGCAGCTGCGGTAGTCGGGAGGGGAGGGGCTGAGCCAGGGAAGCCCCAGCCCATAAGTCCAGGAGGCAAGCGGGCAGGCAGAGGCGCACCTCTGGCCATGGAGTAGGGGCCTGGAGATCCTGTGGTCTGCCCGGAGGGGCTGTTAAGGGGCTGGCAGGGGGCCTGATGCCAGGATGGCACGAGGGGAGTTAGGAGTCCCCAAGGAGAACTGGGGGTCTCCGAGCATCGGGAGGACCCTAGAGGAGAAATGGACCGTAACAACGTGGACTATCCTCCCCCGGCAGGGGGGTACGGAGCAGCCGAGGAGTGGTCACTGCCGGAGGGCAATGCCCTGAAGCCACCACCACACCCAAACGGCGCGCGTCCGAGCAGCCAGCTGCTTCGCCCAACTGGCCACCCTGGAGGGAAGAGCATGGCAAAAAGAAGAAAAAAAGTGAGTGAACCTGATACAAGGGAAAGAATTGGGGAGAGCAGAGCTCGGAGGTCTTTGTCCTGCTAGACAGGCATTGTGATGCCTGGGCCTCAGACCCAACCAATTGAAAATCCCTAAGTCTAATTTAGATGTATTTGGCCTGATTCTTCTCTTCATTACAATATTGTAAATCCAGAGTAACTCCACTGAAGAAAATGACACCAGTAAATACAGGGGAGAATCAGTTTCACTGTATTCATTTTAGATAGACTATTTGTAAATCTGTAAACTACTGAATGGCCAAGAAGCATTTAAGCCAGTGCCCTTAATAAGGTGGCATCAAACTCCATCTAGGATTGCAGGATTCCTCTCAAATCAACCTGATGTCAAATGATTAATTCCTCTGCAAAGATACAGAGTAATTACTGCTGAGTCACGGTAGTAGATTCCTCTTTGTTAATGCCAGCCATTAATTAACTGGGACTGGTACATTTGAGCTCTTGTCGTGAAACCTAGGAAAGGATCTGTCCTTAATTACATAACCCATTTTATGTGATTTTTCAAGACCCAACTACCATTTGCAACACTGAAACAAAACACACAAAATTATGGAACCTCCCCCTATGCATTACCTAATTTATGGACAGCCCCGAACAGACAACAAGCTTAGCTTTTATACAATCCTTTTCAACCACAGACCTCAAACTACCAAAAAAAGCCAAACCTCAGGTGGGAGATTATTTTGGACTAGAAACAAAGTATATCTATTCTGTTCAGAGCAGATTAGGAATGCCACCCGCTGGTAGAGAGGTAACAAAGGTCCTACATAATTTGAAAAATCAATGTAGTTTTGTCTGTCTCTATTTTCAACGTAAGAGCAATTGCCAACCAGTTTTGTAAAACCTTTTGTTACAATTGAGTATGTTTAGGTAATCTTCATTATAAGCAATTATATTTAAAAGCTATGTATACTGAACTTTAACTATTGTCAGAACAACAATCCAATATAATTGTTTCTGAGAAGGCATCTAAACCTGAAAGGTCTACAGATAGTTGCAATTCAGAAAAGTATGGCATGATTATTAGTGGAGGAGAAATTACACCGGGGGAAAAAAAGAGATCTTCATTGTTTTAATATTGTCATAAGGCTTAAAACATGTTTTTGCAAATTTTATGATCAAATTCTATCCATTTTCTTTGTGCATTTTATGTTCCAGGATTTGTGGTGATGCTGTTGTTTGAAGCCACACAAGTACCCGCATGATTAGTGTTGGTATTTAGGTGTAAAATCTGTTTTGCAGTAGATTTGCTTTAGGACTCCACATAATAATCAATTTAAAGCTATTTCTATGCAAAAGGTCCTCCAACAACTGTTTATTCAAAACTGCCACAGCAGTCAGACTCGGAGTCCTGCGTATGGAGCCCTGTGCAGATACCAATTTTGTATCTGCATCTACAAAAATGATCTGCAGATATGTGCATCCACAGATGTGGATACTGGCTGATATAAAGCAGATAATTTTGGATTTGCAGGACACTACCGGTATGTCTAGACTACATGGCTCCGTCGACGGAGCCATGTAGATGAGTTTACTAGACATAGGAAAATGAAGCGGTGATTTAAATAATCGCCACTTCATTTACATCAAAATGGCTGCCGCGCTGTGCCGATCAGCTGTTTGGCGGCACAGCGGGGCAGTCTGGACGCGCCACGGTCGACAAGGGAAGCCTTTGTCAACCGCTCCGGTATGCCTCGTGAAATGAGGGACTTTGAGAGGTCATGTATTCCTATCCCCTATACTCACGGCAGGATTCAGTATTACCTAGACCATCTCTAACTGTTTTTGTCTAACCTGCTATTAAAAATCTCTAATGATAGCGATTCCACATCCTCCCTGGGTAAATTATTGCAATGCAATGCTTATTGATAACATTAAGCGAGTTTAGAGGAAAAGGCAGGTATCTTTAATCTGGAATACAATTTTGTTCTTGGCTCTAGATAAGACACTCTCTAGTCTTCAATTTTCATCTCTGTAAAATGGGCTTAATAATATACCTCTTGCAGGAAGATTGAGCCTTAGTGAATGTTTACATAGCAGTTGGAGATCTTGTAAGGAAAAGTGCTAGATCAGCATAAAAGGGTTATAATATTTGATTAATGAATAAACAAAATGTGATTGAACAAACATTAATCAATATGAGAGTCTGGCCAAAATGCAAACCACTAGACCCCACGTAACTAACATGGAGGATTATTCTTTCTGGGCCAAATTCTACTCTAATTGTTTGGTGCACCGGCTACAGATTTCCCCCTTCCTTGTAACTTGGAGCAGAATTTGGTTTGATCTGCATCTTTTATTGTATTATAAATAAAATCAAATTAAGGAAAAGAAATGGGCTGTGTTGTGCATTTACAATACTTTTAGGTGACATTTAACAATATATGCAGCTGGTCCCTCCCCTGCTGGGTAAGAGTTACTATTGTTAGTTTTGTATTTCCCTCTGACACAAAGGGAAAACACAATGAGCAGTCACATCCCAAAAAAGTTCTAAGATGCTACTTCAGTTCTTCCATTGTTTGTCTCATAGCTGAAATTATTTACTGCCAAACCGAATTGCAGAGGCAAAGCCCTTTAGAGCATTCACCCTGGCTCTTGTTTCATCTGACACCTATACAATAGGATCAGGCTTGGCCAAAACAAATATATCAAAAGGGATGGTATCTGCCATTTGTACTGCATTTCTTGGCAGGAATATCTTCTCAGGGAAAAAATGAAACTCATTGCCTTAGTGAAGACCTTCCCCAGGTCTCTCTGGGAGGCAATGTTTCAATTAGTAAACTTTTTTATTTTATTTTTAAGGGCTGACAATGTGCCCAGTACTGAACAAGGCACCATTAAGGTACTGCCCTGAGGAGTTTATAAGTTAAAAGGACGGGCCAGGTAAACTAGGGTTTTTTTTCCTCTTCTTCAAGCATTGTAACCCATCTTAAATTTTGGGGTGGAGACAGCATGCCATTTGTGTGCAAAGACTTGGCATGAAAATGGAATCTACTTGGTAGTGCCTGCCTCAGACCCTACCATTTCCCTGTCACCACCAGAGGCCAAGGCCGGGTTGCCACCAAGAGGAACACATCTCCACTTACCAAAGGATCGACACTCTGGTGATTAATCTTCTAGGATTTGATTTAGCGAGTCTAGTAAAGACTCTCTAAATTGAATGCTGAGTTGCGTACCTTCCCCCTGCAATGTAGACCTGGCCTAAGAGTCTAAGCCCTGCAGGGGCATAAGCAACAGTCTTCTGTGATTCTCTGGTTGGCTGTCACGTAAGAGTCTGACTCTGGCTTTGACCTGGCATGTCTCTAAAGGTGCTAACCCAGGGGGTGTTCTAGGGCTCAAGCGTCCCGGGAGGGTGTGGGAAATAGCACTCACCAATCACAGCTGTTTGGTGGACCGCATCAGTTGTTCAGCAGGCCCTAGGTCTGGATGCTGAGCAAGCATTTAGTGACTGGTGGAGGGCACTTGGGGAAGGCCAGAGAGGAGCAAGCAGGTGGAAAGTATCAGGGAAGTGGGCAGAGCTGGGGCAGGAAGAGGCAGAGCAAGAGTGGGGCCTCAGGGGATGGGGCAGAGTGAGGGTGGGCCTCGGGGTGGAACACCCACTGAGAAAAATAAGTGCCTCTGCCTGACTCAAATACTGAGCAGCTCACCCTGTGCATATAGGCTGCTCAGGACCTACTCCTGACAGCTACTGAGTGCACAGTTTATGAAGGAGCTAGTTCCACTGACTCATAGCCTCATGCTCAGTGTAGGAATTGCCTTTCTAACTACCTATTTCCATGCACTACTTGAGCAAACAAATGCCAGTGCATGTACCTTCCCGGAACAGGTTTGATAATATTGTCTGTTTCCAACACCAAGAAGTTTGGTTGGGACCAGGTGATGGAATGTGCTAATCTTCTGGCCTAGAACTCAGATGAAGATCTCAGATCAGTGGACGATACTATGAAGCATGGAAGTAAAAAGAAAATTTAAAAATCCATAATTAGACATCTGAGTTTAGTTGTTTTGTCTTATTGCTATTCATTTTAGAATTTGTAAAATCCTATTTTTAACCAGCCATAAATCTCATCCTAAACTAGCATGACAGTGTCCTTTTCAGCTTCATTACCCAGATGGAAGCATCAAAAGAGTGATTACCCACCATGCATAAATAGAAGTATTGAACCAAACAGGCCCGCTTTCATTTAGTTGTTATGCAAACAGGATTGATTTTAATGTTCATGTTGTAAGAGTTCGGGGAAATGAAGTACATTCTTGTGAGAGCAGAAACAAATGTGCTAACACGGACTATTTCAGAAAAATGCTGCCGAAGGGAGAGGGTCAAGATGGTAGAGATATTTAGCGAAAATGAGTAATTCATAGTGAATAACTTATTCAAACAATGTAGCTGGTGTCTGCCATTTCCTCTTTGAAAATTGGCTGCTTCCACCATTATCCCACTTTTCTCTGGTGATTGTCTGTTGCAGGAAGTCCTTTTCAGAATGGTAATTAATCTGTTTTTTCACTGTCGCTGACAGAAGGGTGTTAAGCAGTGAGCCCATTCTCTGCTTGGCCTGTGAGTTTAGAGAGAGGTCTCACGGTTCTTAGACTTCTCTCAAGATAAATTCTGTTCTATAGCAAATATAAATTAAAGATAGATTAAAACCCATCTGTCACAACAACCCCTTCAGGGTACTATTAATATCAGCTGATTGCTGCGTGAGTATGTTAGAGTTTGCAAGTAGTAATAGATTAAATTGTTTAATAAACTGTATAAATATTTAACACAAAAGCACATCTTCTGTTACAAGATAATGGACCATACATAGTCTCTCATTCATATCTGTGCAAACCCAATGAACTCAACTGACGTATGCAACATCATTGCACAGATGTAATTAAGAGACTAATTTGGTCCATCTATTCACAAAGAGTGTACTTAACTTCTTGAAGGTACAAAGCAGAGGTGGACAGATATTGAACAGCTCAATTTATCTTGGGCATTAACTCGAGTACCTTCCAAATGGTATCCTGCTTTTTGGGAGGGTACCTCTGTAACTCCTATGTGAACAGTGTGTATCCTAAGCAACTGTATCGGCTGGTGGTTGTTACTGTACCTGCTTTTGTCACCTGCTTGTTCTTATCTCAGTTTATGGTTTGATTCATGAAGCTCTTGTGCTGTGTGTACCATTGCCCTCCTGAACACTCCTGTCAAAACCAGCAAGAGTATTCACACATGGAGGCATTTAAAAAATCAGGACTTAAGCCTTATATACATGAATAAAGTTTTGCTGGTGTGGTGATACAGTATAGCCATACGTGCAAACCCTTCTAATGTAGACAGAGCTTATACCAGCAAAGGAGTTCTTTTGTCAGTATAGCTTATATCAGTTCTCCAGCAAAGGCAATGTGTTGCCAATGCCAGCTGAGTATTCAATATTGGCAAAAGCTCTAGTAATGTTAAAAGAAAAAACTGCCCCTAATCAACATCAGGCCTGCCACCGGGGTGTGTGCGGGGGAAGACAACAGTTGCTCTGGGGCCTGGTGATTCAAAGGGGCCTGGGGCTCCTGGCTGTGACTACTGCTACTGCAGCAGTGGCGGTAGTCAGAGCTCTGGGCCCTTTAAATCGCTGGAGTGCCGCGTTGCACTGCATGATCCGGGCGGCTTTAAGGTCTGGGGAGGGCAGTGTGGTGCGCTCTGGGCAACTTAGAGGGCTGGCTACCCGGATCCCGCCCTTTCTGCCTGAGGCCATGCCCCTTCTGGGGGCATAGAGCCAGCCCCCCCCCCCCCACCTTGCCCAGGGGCCCACGGAGGCTGTCAGCGCCCTCGACCAACATTACTAGAGTGGCAAAAGTTTCAGATGTGAGGCCTGGAAATCTGACCAGGGACTCCATTTTTGTGTTCAGAGCTTTAAACACTCATTGGGCATTCAGACAAAGTTATTTGGACACATCTAGTCAGCACCACAATGGTCCATTCCATTCCTCGAGCGATGGAATTCGGCTGAGCCCACTGAAGAACAAATAATCAATAGTGCGCGCGCACACACGCACTCCACTGAGTTAGTGAACAGAAGCGCTGCTAAAGCAAAGCTGCATACTACATCAGCCCAAGTAAATGGAGAGGTTTAATGACAGTCTGACCTTTAGAAAACTGCGAGGTCCTCGTGGCTATGACATACAGTAAACACCAACCTTATCACAAGACTAAAAGAGTCGAATGAGTGAATCATTCAGAGAAATACATCAGAGTCCCTGACAACAAGGCAGTTAACATTAGTCCTACTGAATGTAACCAGACACACTTTTTGCGATGGGGAAGGAGGGGCAGAAAGAAGGTCTGTGGAAGGGCATTGTGGAGGCAGCATGTCCAGTAGTCACAGGAAGGAACACACAATTTCTGCATCTGGTTCATGCCTATTGGATGCGGAGTGCACTTTGTACAGCACCAACTTTGCAAGAGAGAAAGTGAGTTTGAAAAAAGGGCAATGGGTCAACCTAACAAAACCCAGCCTGAAAACTGCTGCAGTGCTTTCGATATACCAGGTATGTCAGTCGAAATGCACTTCCAGTACAGTCCGTAGTACTTCATCACTGAGGTGCTCTCTCATTCCAATAGAACATAGTTCCTTACACACCACCTCATTTGACTGCCAGAGACAAACCACGGCAGGAAACCCAATTACAAAACCAAACATTTGGAAAACTCATTTATACTGTGATTGGCAGAACTTCCAAAGAATCATCTGCTTAAGGGGGGTCAGTGTTTATCTCTCTGCAGTGAAAAGCCCTCCTGTCCTTCTGATATCCTAAAATCTAATGAGTCTCAAGATGTTAACAGACCACTAGGAGATCCTTCACCTCCATTCTGCTTCTTGCATGAGTCAGCCTTAATTCACACAGCTGTTTTTTGAAAGTTTACTGGGGGAACTGTTCTATGCAACATTATTCCCTTTTTTTGCCAGCCACAGTGCCTTAAACCAATGAAGCAAAAAATACTTATATATCGGGTCTATCACCTGAAGATCCGAAAGTGCTTTTGAAATGCATATAGTTCATGAAAGGGGCCAGAGGATTGAGGGCACTTGTGCTGAATTTCCTCCAAAACCATGGACCATTTTAACATGTTTTCCATTACTTTCTCCCCAAAAAATGTACAGGGCATAGTCTATCCCTAAGCTTCGTGGAAGTGGGGGTAAGGGGGATGACTGGAAGAGAAGATATGGCTGTCTTAAACTCAGTAACTTACTAGAGAAATTGGTCAACATTCATCTGTGTGAAAATACAACTTTCCAAGATCAGTGAGACTTTTGCACAAGTGCTGCTTATGCAAGCTTTAAGCTGCCTAGAGATACATTTAATTTATGCACACAGTATTGTTATCCCTCATAATTGCAAAGAATAATAACTGCAACCTCCTCTTTTATTAGACCCACAATTCTTCTGTTTTACATCCTACACCCCCTTGGACATGTCACCCTCTCACTATGTGGAAAGATTTCTAACACACATGCCAAATATTAAGACAATGACCAACACAATGTCACTTCAAACACAGAACAAATAGGCACATATATTGACCCCTGTCTGCACTCGCTCTACTGCCATCTCCATGACCTATAACACACCTTCTTTGAGATGTGATCTGTGATGGGGCACCTGCCCCACACTGGCCCCCTGCAAGGGTTAAAGGCAGCCCCAAGGAGGCTGTTACCCAGTCAATAAAAGGGCAGATTGGAAGATAGCCAGTAGGAAGGAGGACTGAAGAACAGCCAATCAGAGCCCAGTAAGCCGTCTATAAAAGCAACTTAAGAATAGAGGAATTCAGTTCTCTAAAGAAAGTCCAGGGAGAAGGACCAGGGGTCCTACCAGGGGAGGGTCAGCACCATGCAGAGTGCAGTGTTGGCCAATTAAGGGGCTGCTAGATCAGGGTCCTGAGGCAAGGGCAAGGAAGGAGCTAGGGGCTACGATGGGGAAGTGGCCCAGGGAAGCAGGAAGGAGGGGAAAGCTGGAGGAGAGCAGAGGGAGGCTGCCACTAGAAATCCTGGGTTGGGACCCATAGTGGCGGGTGTGCCTGGGCTCCCCCCTCTTTTCTCCCCATACTTGCCAAGGATGAGGGTGGCCAAGTGAGACTTCAGTTTGCCCCTGGAACAAGGGTTTTGACTGATGATCGCTGTGGGCCACTGAGGCAAGTGATAGGATAGTGGACTGCTCCTCCCACAGAAGGTGGAGAAAGGTAACATGAGTTGTATTACAGCCAGAGGGCAGAAGTAAAGTGATGACAGTGAGACACTGTGACATAGTGAGAATTGTGTTCACTCTTGTAGGTCACTGTAGTCACTCTGTTTTGTATTCACTCGGTTTGCTTTGATGTGTTGTATGTGATTCTACTGTGCTGTTCGGTAGTAACTCTCTCTGTGTGTGTGTGTGTGTGTGTGTGTGTGTGTGTGTGTGTGTGTGTGTGTGTGTGTGTGTGTGTGTGTGTGTGTGTGTGTGTGTGTTTTCTCGGTTTCCCTAGGCACTGCAACACTATCTGGATGAGGAGGGTAAGGCTGGGCACAACTCACTGTGGAAGTATGTCAGTCTCTCATGTCCTGAGGACCAGGTGACAGCAGATAACACCTTGGGCTCGGGAAGCAGGACAAAGGAGTAGGCGGGGCTGCCTAGAGGGCTGAGACCAGTTGCTGGGTGTGAGTTAGTTTTTTGGGCTGGCTTAGGGAGAAGGGAGTCTAGCTGGCCTGGGGGGTTGGGCAGGGGCCCAGAGCCCGGACTCTGTCCCCCTCCCCCCCCAAGATGGATTGTACTGACTGCTCCTGGTTCCTGTAACAATAAGTCTGTGCTATGCTGTGTCCCTGTCAATGAATAAACCTTCTGTTCTGCTTGCTGGCTGAGTCACATCTGACTGTGGATGGGGGTGTAGGGCCTGGTGACTCCCCCACACTCCGTGTCAGACTCCACCAGAGGAGGGTGCCCCACATGAAGATGGAGTTAATTCCCAGGACGTCCAGGGGGGAGGTGTGATTGGGGGGGGGGGGGGAGGATGAGTGAACCTTGTCACACAATCACTAAAAATGATCTTCCTTGCTAATCTGGCTATATCACAGGTTACTTCAAATCCTAGTCTCCATTGCATCTTCTTTCTCCACTTCATTTCTTGTCCTCATCCTCAAGGTTTACATTTCTTGTCCTCGTCCTCAAGACTCTACACAAATCTCTTCCTCTCTTCCACATCTGATTCTTATGTCTATATTTGCCTCCTCTGCTTCGCTAATGATGGTAAACTCATAAGCTGTTACAGTGATTGAGTTTGACAGGGTATTGCAGGAACTGCTACTTCCATTTAGCCCTTCCCATTCTTATTCATTTGCATCAGTGAAATACAGACTGTTCTCTTCTATAGCCATCTGCTCCAGAACATCAAGAGATGCCTGTACATTCACACGGACGATGAACAAGTGGGTTGAACTCAGGCAATACTTTGTTAGGATAGGATGAATCAGGCATGGTAGGCAGTAATAAAACCACATGTGTTGGGCTGACAGTGATCATGACTTTCTCACTGGCACTCGTATCCCTTGGCAGAATGCCAAATCACAGAGCACGTCAATCAGACCCAGACACATGTCTTGCAAATTGCTCATTTGCATATTCACTGAACAGAATGGTAGCCCGTTAAAACTTCCTGCATCAAGGCAAAACCGACGTTGTACCATCAATGCCGAAGAAGGGGTTCGTCTGATAAATCCAGATGCACACGATCTGCTTTGAAACTCAGGACCTCACAGGGCAAATTCTGACCCAGGCTCCATGCAAGGCACCTCAGGCAGCACAACTTGTCTTTCCCCCAGCACAAGCAGCGGGCAGGGTTGTGGGGGAGGGGACTGTAAAGCGCACAGATGCTCTGCAGCCTGTGAGACATGAGGAGTTCTTTTTGCCCTGTTTGTTTACCCATCTTCCAGTCAGGCTTCAGAGCCTGGATGCTTAGGCTAGGACTCCCCCTCCAGAGTGCACAAAGCAGCAGAGAAGCAATTTCATTTTTGAAAACACACTTCAGTTATTGGTGACAATGAACCTGCCAGGGGTCAGCCTGGGGCATCTGGTGCCTGCGGGGTGCAGGAAGGGCCACCCAGACAGGCAGGGAGCATGTGGGGGCACCCCATTTAGCAATTAAAATTTTGGCAGGGGCAGAGGGGAGTGGTGCACTTCCTGAGGGCTACTATGAGTCACCTATGGGTTTGGCGGGATAGAATCGAGGTGTTCTGCCTGAGCAGCATTCCCTGGAAACCTTCTGGCTGAGTGTCTCTCTGTTCTGACTGTTGGGGTGGATTTTGAAAGGCTGCAATCTGAGCTGTGCCCCCCTGGGACAGAGCTGAGGTGGGATGGTCCCTTCCCCATTTCATCCTCCGTTGAGATGTCCAGTGTTGACAGTGGCTCTAGGCACCCTCCATCTCCTTGAGAACTGGGAATGCAAAGACTAAGACCATGGCTGCCCTTTGGCTAGCTATGCACAGAGGGCAATCCGGTCCCAAATTGCATTTACAAACATGAATTTAGTGAAGGTAAATGGCGTGGACTGACTCTGCTCTGCTTTCCACTACACCAATACTGTTCCACTGCTTTCAATGGGATTGCACTGAGATAACTGGGGCAGAACCGGGACCTGTGTTACAATGAGAATAGCCAAATACAATGCATACTGCACATTCAGAGGAACTATTACAATTCCCTCCTCTTCCCTCACACACTTAATTATTCCTTTATATTGTGCTGCAGGTGAATTCATTATATCCACAACATGACCCATGACGAGTTCTTAATTATGCAGTGTTTTTATTTTATACATGCCTATAAGTTACATAAGGTCCCCTCTTTGCAGAGTCCTACATTTTTACTGATGGGTGAATATGCAGAATGCAAGGGATGTGTTTCTTCTTCCTCCCTTTCTTGAGATCAGAAAATAATTAAGTTGGGTCTTCAGAAGGGTTTAGAGTTGGATATTGAATCACCACAGCTATTGAAAATAGTCTTCTATTGGGGCTTGCAATTTTACTTACAATAATATTCATTTAATATGATGTTTGCATTGTTGTAGAAACATAATTGGCTAAGTAGTTTTTACTAAATCTCTCTGCTGTCTTCTTTTTCTTAAAGACACAATCTTTGTAAACAGCCTGCTGATTTAGATATACTTTGAAGAAGAAAACAGTTGATTCATTGGATGGATAGATAAATGGATAAAAGTGGTTGGAGCACCACAGTTAAGTTTTTGGCTTCATTTTTATGATAATCCTCTGTTTTCACAGTCTAATTACCATCTGATAAATTATATTTTGGCTCTGAGCCCACATGGTGGTATTTTGTTTATTTTTCTTTTCTTGAAAGTTTGAGGAAACTTCCTTCAGCTATTTTTGAATGATTTGACAGTGAGGAAATAAAAATAGAAACCCAAACTTCTTCAACTTTAGGATATTTTCCCTCACCAATAACTCAACCAATATGTGAATGGTTAATACTTCCTTATATGCAAACACTGTTTACTGGGAAGAAGACATTTTGCTAAGTAAGAGGGTGGGATTTAAAAATATCATAAGCAAATGACAATTTACGAGAATAAAGCATTTGCTCAGAAAAAGTTGACTATAATCTGAAGTGGGGTCAGATGACCACACAGGATGAAGTGATCTAGATCAGTGATTTTCAAACTCTGGGTCATGGCTTGTAAGGGAAAGCCACTAGTTAGCTGCAAGATGCTTTATTTACCTGTGCTTCCGCAGGTACAGGCTGTGACAGAGTGTGGTCATAGAAGACCTCTTGGGGGTGCTTCCCAGAGTGCTGACACAGCCACTGATACTTGCCTTTTTGCTCTCTGAGGCTTCTCACCACCTTGCCCTGCTGGGCCAGCTCTCCTGGTCTCCCTCAGCCAAGGCACAAAGCTGAGATCAACCCCACCCCACCCAAGGAGCAATATAGACACTGAAACTCTTCAGGTTTGAGGGAAAAAATGCAGTTTTAGGCCCAGCTTCCAGGGAAACCACTCCTTAAATGGGATCAGAACCCCAAATAAATAATTTAGGTAAGCCCCCTTAACAATGAAAGGAGGATGTACACACCGATTGCTTCCCCAGGTAACAACTATTTATTTTGGGCTTGATAGTAAATAAAAGTGATTTTATTAAGTACAAGCAGTAGGATTTAAGTGCTAGTGAAAACAGGCACAGCAAAGTAGATTACAAATTTAAAATAACAGAAAACGCATAGTTAGTCTACACTTATTACAAAATTATGCTAAAACTGTTCTTTTTCCAGCTAATCCTCCAAACCAGGGAAGTCCCTTTTTCCCTGAGGTCTTTGGTTCATTCTCTTGGGAATGACATGCCATCCAAAGACAAAAGATATAAAATTTTGCATCTTAAATAGCCTTCTTTTTGGGTGAGAATTCTTTCTCTCACATTCTCCCCTTCTATGGAAAATTACCTGGTCAGACCCTACCAGTTGGGGGGGGAGGGTCACATGACTTCCGAAAAAGGACTTGTATAAAAAATGGAAACTAGGTCAAATTACAAAGGCTTAATATAAGCAAATAACATAAGTATATAGGGGCAAGATTAGAAAGGCAAAGGCACAAAACAAGCTCAATCTAGTGAGAGACATAATGGGTAACAAGAAAACATTCTACAAATATATTAGAAGTAAGAGGAAGACCAAGGATAGGGTAGATCCATTGCTCAGTAAAGAGGGAAAAACAATAACAGGAAACTTGGATATGGCAGAGGCGCTTATCAACTTCTTTGTTTCGGTTTTCATCAAGACGATTGATGGTGACTGGATCCTAACATAGGGTATGTCTACACGGCATTCCTCTTTCGAGAGAGGAATGCAAATGCAGCCGAGCAAAATTGCAAATGACGTGCGGATTTGAATTTCCCATGCTTCATTTGCATAATCGTGTCCAACCGCTATTTCAAAATACCCTATTTCGAGATAAAAAATGCTGTGTAGACGCGGTTATTTTGAAAGAAACCCCTTCTTTTGAAATAACCCTAATGGTTAACCCTAATAACGGACGTGATTATGCAAATGAAGCGTGGGAAATTCAAATCCGCACTTCATTTGCAATTTCACTCGGCTGCATTCGCATTTCTTTCTCGAAAGAGGAATGCCGTGTAGACATACCCAAAGTGAATGCTAGTGGAAATGGAGTAGATTTAGAAGTTAAAATTAAAAAAAAAAAAGTTAAAAATTACTTACAAAAGTTAGATATCTTCAAGTCACCAGGGCCTGATAAAATTCATCCTAGAATACTCAAGGACCTGATAGAGGAGGTAGCTGAGCCATTAGCTATCATCTTTAAAAAGTCATGGAAGTTGGGAGAGATTCCAGAAGACTGGAAAAGGGCAAATATTGTGCCCATCCATCAAAAGGGAAACAAGAACAACCCAGGAAACTACAGACCAATCAGTTTAACTTCTGTGCCAGGAAAGATAATGAAGCAAATAATTAAGGAATTCATTTGCAAACATCTGGAAGATAATAAGGTGATAGGTAACAGCCAACATGGATCTTGTCAAACTAATCTGATAGCTTCCTTTGATAGGATAACAAGTCTTGTGGATAAGGGGGAAGCGGTGGACATGGTATACCTAGATGTTAGTAAAGCATTTGATACGGTCTCGCATGACCTTCTTACCAATAAACAAGGGAAATACAACCTAGATGGGGCTACTATAAGGTTGTGTCTACACTGAAGGGCTTAACTCGAAATAAACTATGCAAATTGAGCTACGTCAATTGCATAGCTTATTTCGAAATAGCTTATTTCAAAACAAAAGCATCTATGCAGCACTTATTTCGAAATAGAGCACTCTTCCTCTGACTTGCCTTATTCCTCATACAATGAGGGTTACAGGAGTCAGAGTAAGAATTCCTCCAGCTTGACAGTATTTTGACACTATTTCGAAATAACTGCCTGCTATGTAGATGCAGACTAAGTTATTTTGGAATAATGCTAGTTATTTTGCAATAGTGTAGCAGAGTAGATGTACCCTAACGTGGGTGCATAATTAGCTGGGCAGCCATTCTCAGAGAGTAGTTATTAATGGTTCACAGTCATGCTGGAAGGACATAACAAGTGGGGTTTCACAGGGGTCAGTTTTGGGACTGGTTCTGTTCAATATCTTCATCAATGATTTAGATATTGGCATAGAGAGCACTCTTACGAAGTTTGCAGATGACACCAAGCTGGGAGGGGTTCCAAGTGCTTTGGAGGATAGGGTCAAAATTCAAAATGATCTGGACAAACTGGAGAAATGGTCTGAGGTAAATAGCATGAAGTTTAATAAGGACAAATGCCACTTAGGAAGGAACAATCAGTTTCACACATACAGAATGGGAAGCAAATGTCTAGAAAGGAGTACTGCTGAAAGGGATCTAGGAGTCATAGTGGACCACAAGCTAAATATGAGTCAACAGTGTGACACGGTTGCAAAAAAAGCAAACATCATTCTGGGATGCATTAACAGGAGTGTTGTCAGCCAAGACATGACCAGTGATTCTAGCGCTCTATTCTGCGCTGATTAGGCCTCAGTTGGAGTATCGTGTCTAGTTCTGGGCACCACATTTCAAGAAAGATGTGGAGAAATTGGAGAAGGTCCAGAGAACAGCAACAAGAATCATTAAAGGTCTAGAGAACATGAGCTATGAGAGAAGACTGAAAGAACTGGGCTTGTTTAATTTAGAAAAGAGAAGACTGACAGAGGACATGACGTGATAGCAGTTTTCAAATATCTAAAAGGGCGTTACAAGAAGGAGAGAGAAAAACTGTTCTCCTTGGCCTCTGATGATAGGATAAGAAGAAATGAGCTTAAATTGCAGCAAGGGAAGTTTAGGATGGACATTAGGAAAACTTCCTAACTGTTAGTGTGATTAAACACTGGACTAAATTGCCTAGGGAGGTTGTGAAATCTCCATCACTGGAGATATTTAAGAGCAGGTTAGACAGACATCTATTAGGGATTATTCTAGAAGGTGCTTGGCCCTGCTGTGAGGGCAGAGAACTGGACTCGATGACCTCTCAAGGTCCCTTCCAGTTCCAGTATTCTATGATTCGATGATTCTAAGACTAACCACTGCTTAGATCTAAAGGACAAAAGAGGCTGTTTAGAGGTGATCACCCAGACATTGAAGGAAACACCCTTGATGGCTTTCATTTGCATATGTAAAACCATACACCATTCCACACTCTACATTCCTAACTCTACATACAAGAGTGATACATATACCAAAATAAGATATACAGATCCAGCAGACTGAGACATTAAAATTGATAGGTTTCATGAGAGATTTTGTCCAAAGCATCTTTGAGTTATGCATATTTGTGTCCCTAAATCAATTTTGTAAAGCATGGGGAGGGGGCGTTACACATGTGATCACAGTTCCCATTGGTTGTGGATTGCTGTTCCCAGCCAATGGGAGTTGCAGGGAATGGTGTCCCAGTCCGCAGCAACTACATGTTAAACCAAAGTCTTTAGGAGATGCTCACAAAGGTCTTTTCCAAAAACACCACCAGAATAGACAATAGTATTTCACATGGTAGCTTTTCTACTGATTTTCTTCTCTAAAATTCAATCTCTTTCCAAATCTTCCTCAACTTGCAATTTAGTAAAACTGTAACACTTAAATTTTTGTCCTGTGAAAACTTGCAATCTGTTACCAGTTTAAAGATTAGAAGCCTATTGATTACTTTCTTTAATTTCATTCCAATTAAATGTAATATACATACAATGCATTACTTCTTGATTTCAAAAGGAGCTATGTCAAAGACTTTCAAAGTTCACTGCATCCACTAAGTTTGCCTTTGCATCAAGGAATTCTAACAAGATAGGGATTTTGCTATTGTATTGCCTGATATGTACTACATGATCTGCATTTTCTCTGAAAATAAAAAGTTACGCAATGTATATTTTCCAGTTCTCCTCTATTTGCTCTCTTGAAGTAACTCCTGATATCTTTACAACACATTCATGTACAGTAACTAGTCTGTAAATGGGGTTTTTAGTTTTTCTTTGTTAAATGACAAAATCACATGCTTTCAAAAGCAGCAGAGGAGAACCACATTTGAATGCTCTGTCATTCTTATTTTAATCTGGACAGTCTTCCACTAGGAAGTACACTGCTACCAATAACTCATTTCACATATCATCCAATGATGACTTTCTATGCCTATAAGTATTCCTATTTCATGAGCAATAAGGTCCTTCAGAAATATCACAATTGTCTGCAACAGAAAATATTTCTGTATGTGCTTTTACTTGACACCCCACCCCCCCCCAATTATGTTTTGTGCTTTCTGTAGCACCTGTTTGTCCTTAGGTAGCATTTCACTTTTTAGCCCCATCCTTTTGTAATACTGGAGCATCTCATTCTAGGGCAAGAAGCCAAAGAATTCATACTCCAACATTCCAACACTTTGATCAAGGTGCAACAGAGCTGATTTTTCCCTATGACATTGCTTTGTGAAATTATGAAATGGAATCATCATTCCATTTCTCTTTATTGGTAAGTATATTACAAACCAAAGAGTCACAATTTAAAGGCCTATTCTATGTACAACGTCAAGCGCCTGAAATCCTCCACTGCAGATTTTTAAAGGTTCCATCAATATTGTACAGAAATATCATTCAAACAAAATTTTATGACAATGAGTAGAAATTATTGCTGCTAGGATACACTGATGTGCCGTTATTACTGTTGTTCTAGTCAGCCTGTGAAATTGTGTCAGGCTGTGGCATAATTTTCCATATAGAAAGAATTTGGGAGCAAATTCAGAGATGAGGGAAGTCAGCAGAACTTTATCTGCTCATCCCAGATCTGCATTTGAGTCTGGAAAAGCCTTGATGTAATTTTGGTGATATTTGAAAACCTTCAGTTTGCAGACCAGAATATGTTTTAACAAAAAAAGACATATATTCAGCTATACAATTAAAGCAACACAGCTGTAGGGCCTGATTCTTCACCTTTCAAGTAATGGAAGTTTGTCCTGAATGACAGCAAGATCAGCAGTATGAGCATTGCTCTGACATGGAGATGGGTGATGCTCTAGCCTACTTCAGCAGGGAGAGGGTTACAGACAAACCAGAGGAGGCTTGCGGAACCCTGGCTAATTAGGGCAGGGAGCAGTCAGCAATCAGGACCAGGTTGGGCCCTATAAAAGGCTGCACAGGCTGAGAGGAGCGCACTCTTGATTCAGCTATGGAGCAGGAGGGACCTGGCTACCTGGGAAGCTACAGAGGGTACCTGGACAGAGCAGGACTGGAGAAAGACAGGCAGAGCTGGGGGACTCTGGCCTGACCCAACTCCTAGGCTGTAGGGCCGGAGGCAAGGCCTGAAGGGTACCAGGGCTGCAGAGAGACAGCCAGGGCAGGAGACGGCAGCAGGTCATAAAATCACAGAATCCTAGAACTGGAAGGGACCCCGAGAGGTCATCGAGTCCAGTCCCCTGCCTTCACAGCAGGACCAAGCACCTTCTAGACCATCACTGACAGGTGTCTATCTAACCTGCTCTTAAATATCTCCAGTGATGGAGATTCCACAACCTCCTTAGGCAATTTATTCCAGTGTTTAACCACCCTGACAGGAAGATTTTCCTAATGTCCAACCTAAACCTCCCTTGCTGCAGTTTAAGCCCATTGCTTCTTGTCCTATCCTCAGAGGCCAAGGAGAACAATTTTTCTCCCTCCTCCTTGTGACTCCCTTTTAGATACTTGAAAACTGCTATCATGTCCCCTCTCAGTCTTCTCCTTTCCAAACTAAACAAGCCCAATTCTTTCAGTCTTCCCTCATAGCTCATGTTCTCTAGACCTTTAATTATTCTTGTTGCTCTTCTCTGGACCTTCTCCAATTTCTCCACATCTTTCTTGAAATGCGGTGCCCAAAACTGGACACAATACTCCAATTGAGGCCTAATCAGCACAGAGTAGAGCAGAAGAATGACGTCTCGTGTCTTGTTCACAATACTCCTGTTAATGGATCCCAGAATAATGATCCTCTTGCCAAAGCGGAATGACCTTTTCAGACAGCAGTTTGCTCCTGAGGTAGGGGCTAGATGATGACTGTCAGTGGAAGGGACACGGGGCCTCAAGTAGCACAGAAGATAGGTAACTAAGGATGAGGCACTGGTCAACAGGGGTGCTCCAGGGCTGGAGGAGTAATTCCCAAGGAGATCAGCAGGAGGTGCTGTGCTGGTGAGTCACAAACCCGCTACAGAGATTCTCAGATTATTGCATAATGTAAATTAATCACAGAACTGGGATACGTGGCAGCAATAACAGCCTCAAAGTGTAATCGCAACGCCATGCAATATTATCTGGGAACTGCTTATGGCAATCTCCCATGACACATCACAGCCAAGGATACCCCAGTTGCATGGGGTTGCTCAGCAAAAAGGAAGATCATGGTGCCTCACAGGAGATGCAGTCCAGCCAGGAAGCTTGGTCTACAGAGGAGAATGGGAGAATGAGAACCCCAAATGACAACACTCATAAGGCACCACACAGGCATTTACAAATTTTAAAAAACTGATTTTGAACTAAATTACTTTTGGCCAAAATGTTTTGACTTTTGGTTTTTACCAAGAAGTTGTCATTGAAATTTTCAGCAAGAAAATCCCCGAGCCATTTTCCAGCCAGCTGTATTCATTAAGCCTCCCCATGTTTGGTAATTAACTTGTGGTTATAGTCAGAAAAGTGATTGTGTAGAACTAACATCTTTTTACTCAACAAGTCTGCTGCTTGCATGTAGTCAGAATCACATTTGCTGAGTAAAATAAATTTGTATTACTTCTTAATCCTGATAGCTCTCCAGAGAGTTGGATTCTATTCCAGCTCACACATGAGTAATAGCTATTAACTAAAACAGACTTAAATAAGGCCACTTTACTGCTAAATGAGAGTATCCACAGAGGGTTAAATGCTGTTTAACTAATTTGAATTCACACTTCCAGTTAATCTGGGGGCATGCAGACAAGCCTCAAATTCCACAGGCACAATTATTTATCATTGATGATCTGGGAGCCAGAGGGAATACAGTTTGACTTTTAAATTCCAATCTGATTTACGCATCTAGCCTTTAGGAATACATTGTTTTGCTAAGCCATAACATCAGGGGCTCTTACAACTGCACATCCTCTAATGTGATCTATGCCATCAAGTGCCAGAAATGCCCCTCTGCCATGTACATTGGTCAAACCAGACAGTCTGTACGACAAAGGATAAATGGACACAAATTATAGACATCAGAAATGGTAACACACATCAACCTACAGAGGAACATTTTAACTTGCCTAGTCACTCAATCATGGATTTAAAAGTAGCCATTCTTCTTCAAAGGAATTTTACTAAACAATTAGGGAACATTTATACAGCAGGGCAAAAGTCGAATTAAGCTATGCATCTGAAGCTACGTTGCGTAGCTTAAGTTGAAATAGCTTAATTCGGCTTTTGGCTCTGTCTACACAGCAGGAAGTCGAGGAAGAACACTCTTCCTTCAACTTCCCTTATTCCTCATAAAATGAGGGTTACAGGAGTCAGAGTAAAAAATCCTCTAGCTCGCCATTATTTCAAAATAATGGCTTGTAGTGTAGATGCACTCTTTGTTATTTCGGAGTAAGGTCAGTTATTCCAAAAGAACTCTGCTGTGTAGACCTATCCTTAGAGAGAGAGTCTGAGGAACTGGAATTCATCTACAGATTTTACACCATTATCCTGGACTTGAATAAAGACATTAATTGGTTGGCACATTACAAAGCCAACTTCTCCTACCTTTAAAATTCACATTTCCATGTCAAAAGCTATGTATGAGACACATTCAGCCCACTTAATTAGCCTCATTAACATAGGTCCTACAATTGACAGGTACTTCTTATGCTGTTATATCTATCTATCTTTGTTTCTCTTATTTTCACTCCAATTCATTTGATGAAGTGGGTTTTACTCACAAAAGCTCATGATCCTATACATTTCTGTTAGTCTCTAAGGTGCCACAGAACTATTCATTGTTTTTAAAGTTACAGACTAACACAGCTACCCCTCTGAGATTCTTTTGCTAAATTTACAAACAAATTTATTATGGAAGTCATCCAGGGATAACAGATGTGGAGTTTACAAAGATGTTTTTACACAGCATAGGTTTATGTTAAGTCGTAGTATACTGGGGAAAGGAAAGAGGACACAGTTATAAGGGACCTGAACCCTGGTCCACAGTGACAGAGCCACCAACAGGATTGTTGATTGCCAATCTCCTGTTCTAACCACTCAAGCACAGTCCTTCCTAAACAGCTGCAAAACGAAGATCCACGATTTTTGCCTGATTGCTACCATGATTATCCATTGAGAAGATTCCTTAAAAAGACCTTAACATTATTTCTTTATTATTTGAATTTTTCAAATACTTTCCCATTACACATTCACAAAACATTCTGCAAGGGGTTTTTTCCCCCTTTTTGTTTGGAAAAATGCTCAAAATTGAATTGTGGAACACAATGTGGAAAAAATACCACGTTTTTTAAAGCTCAACAAGCAAAACCCAAAAATATAGTTAGTCGTCTAATAGATAAAGCCATAATAATCTGAATAACTAACAGCTTGCCTTGAGATTTTACAGGGTCAAGTGAGAATTCTGCAAAGGTTGGAAGGTGGACTTTTTTAAAAGGGTTTTGATAGCTCTGCTAAAGGGCTGCAACAAAGAATTCAGTTGAAAACCCTTCAGGAGTAGGCGTTTTACAAGCTGGTAGTAGTTTAATAGCTTTGATCAATCTCCTTAATTTCCACATTCCAGAGCTTTTTATTCAATTAACGCTAGAGTAAGGCCAAAAGCCCATGTGCCCAAGCAAGACAAGCAAAACCGATGCAGAAAGCTGGCACTAAGTTTATAAATCCAGAGCAGAGTTTTCGTGTGGTGTTCTAGCATTTCAAGTGGACCCAACATCAATAAAACGGTCAGTAACTATGCCAGATTGTGCCATATTTATAAGCCGGTAAAACATTTTCATCTTCCTTCTCTGCTAGCAGTTGGCAATTGTAAGACGGGAGCTACAAGCTGTCACTGGTCCACGCATATGTCAAAAGGCATTAAATGGCCTGAATTGAAATAACTGTGCATAAATCTAACACATTTTCTTCAAACCACCCCTGATGGGGTGGGCAAAATGTGGGTCTGCTGTGCAGGTGCACACACAGGGGAAAAGGGCTTAGGATGGGAGTGGTAATGGACAACACCTCCCTCCCTAGAACACCAGCCCAAGAGCGGCAGGATTCCTACCTGCCACTCAAGATGGCCAGAGGCATGTTGCTTCCAGCGTTTGCATTTAAGGAGGTTGAAATGCAGCTTTTTAGGCTGGACTCACTGATGTGTCTAACTCCTAGTGGATTAGATGTTGTCTCATTGAGGACTTTTCTTTTCACTAAATGGGCAGATGGTATTTGCATAATGACATAAATCTAGTCACCCAGGTAACAGGGCTTCTGTTAGCAACAGCATAATGAAGGTCAATGTGATTCTGATCTAAAATTAGAAGCCAGACCAGATTTTTTTTTTAAAGAATTCTTTGTATAGGCACACTCTTACCAATACAAGTCAGTCTTCAGCAGGTGCTCCGGGCCTAAGTCAAGTCTGAAGCACTACTTTGTACTACAGGTTGGACCTCCCTGGTCCAGCACCCTTGAGACCTGACCGGTCCTGAACGAGGGATTTTGCTGGACCAGGGGAGGTCATTTCTGGCCCCCTGTCACTGGCCTTCCAGCCTGGCTCTGCCCCTGACCTGGGAAGCCTCCTGGCCAACTCCCTCCACTGTTGGCCCAGCTGGGCTCATGGCAGAGGTACTGCCAGCCATACTGCTCCACTGGGCTCATGGCCCCATGCACCAACAGCCCGGTGGCCCCTCTAGGTGAGCCCCATACATTGGCAGTACCTCTGCTGCGCCAGGCTCCCAGCCCCACGTGCCGACAATCCTGCTGCCCTGTCAGCCTCCCAGTCCCATGCACTGGGTGGTGGGCTCCTGGCCACCAACTTCCTGCATCCAGCTTGGCTGGGTTCCTGGCCTCACAGGACTCCGACTGCAGCCCTCCACTGGGACTCTCTGGTCCAGCAACATCCGTGGTCCTGCTGGACCAGAGCATCCCAGTTTAAAGAGGTTCAACCTGTATAAAGATTTTACAAAACATATTTGGGCACCTTCGCACCACAGCAGAGAGCAGAACAAAACTGGTCTTAATACAAGAGCTTCCCGAAGTATTTTACTGTAATGATTTGCAGAGAAAGGATGGTTTTGTAGTTACACACTGGCCTGGGATTCGGGTGATATGAGGTAAATTTCCAGTTCCGCCACAGATTTTGCGTTATCTTGGGCAAGTCACCCTGGTTACATCAATACTGCAAAGGAAGCCTAAGGTTAGTAGAACTTGAGTTAGCAGACCCTGAGACCCTGGGCTTGTTCACCTAGGGGCTTGAATGTCTACACTCATTTATAACCCCAGATTAGGATTTGTTGAACCTCAGATTTCAGCCTAGAGCTCTAGCATGTACACTGCATTAAACAGATTTCCTAGTGCTCTCCCAAAATGTGGCTGCTTTAACTCTTTGTTTGTGGGGCAATGGACAAAGGACAAAGAAAGTTGACCTGCGTGACTGTGAATAAGTTGGTTGAGCATAAGTCCAACGAGGCTGCAGCTATACTGCAAAACAATGGGTCTTGAACCCTGTGGGTATGTCTAGACTACATGGCTCCGTCGATGGAGCCATATAGATGAGTTTACTAGACATAGGAAAACGAAGTGGCGATTTAAATAATCACCGCTTCATTTACATCAAAATGGCCACCGGGCTGCACCGATCAGCTGTTTGGCGGCACAGCGGGGCAGTCTGGACGTGGCGCGGTCGACAAGGGAAGCCTTTGTCGACCGCTCCGGTAAACCTCATTTCACGTGGCCATTTTGATGTAAAGGAAGCGGCAATTATTTAAATCACGCTTCATTTTCCTATGTCTAGTAAACTCATCTACATGGCTCCGTCGACGGAGCCATGTAGTCTAGACATACCCTGTGTTATGGCTTGACAGGCTCAGACCATCCACCTCCTTTGGGTTTGAGCCCTGGGCTAGCACAATTTATGTGTAGACGGAAGGGGTATTAGGTGTGAGCCTGAGTTCAAACCCTGGGTTTACTGTACAGTGTAAACATATTCTTAGGGCCTGATTCATTCTCCTCTGACGTAATTGAGGCTCTTTCCAATGGCTTCAGTAGACTTTGGGTCAGACCTTAAATCTATATGGGTCTTAACTCCTCATTTCTAAACGAGTGATAATACTTCTACCCTTTGTTTTACCTATCTGCTGTACCGTGTGAGCCAGGGCTGGGCAAAATACGGCCCAGGGGCCGGATCCGGCCCACCAAGCCACTGGATCCGGCCCGTGAACCCCCCTGCGGGTACCCTCTGGCATGCAGCTGCCACGGTTTAAAACACATTCCCTGCAGCTCTCTGCTCTGCAGGGAGGGGGAGGCTTTGTGTGATCTCCCCAGCCCAACCGGCCAATAAGAACTGACGTCAGCCAATCTCTCAGCTCCTACTGGCTGGAAACAGCCAGCCAATCAGAGCGGAGAGATTGGCCTGAGCGACTGGGGCAGTGCAAGCCTCTTCACCCACCCAGAGTTGAGAGTCACATGGAGGGGGCAGCCTGTATTTTCAAGCAGGCTGGGGCTGCAGCAGGAAGGGAGCCCAGCCTGCCTATGGGGTGCTGCAGCCTGCTGGCCAGGAGACACTTAGGTAAACTCCTCCCAGCCAGCGCCTGCCTCTGACACCCCAACCCCTCCCGCCCCCCAACTCCCTCCCCCAGATCACCCACTGCCCCCAGTGACAACTTCCTCCCAGACCCTGTACCTCCTCCTCCACTCCTCCCCCAGGCCAGAATCCTCTCCTGCACCCATACCCCCTCCCTGACCCTACACCCCAATCCCCTGACACAACCCCCTCCTCCACTCAAACACCCTTTCAGATACCACACCATCTCCTGCACCCCAGTCCCTTACCCCATGCACCCTTCTGCACCCAACCTCGACCCCGCACCGTCTCCACAGAAAAGTGCAGCCCTTTACCACTTACCAAAATCTTGGAATGCCCTCCCACCAAAAATTATTGCCCACACCTGCTGTAAGGTCTTTGGAGGAAATACTGGTTCTCACTATATGTACAGCACCTAGTACAATGGGGGTCATGGTCTTAGTTGTGATATCTAGGCTCCACTTTAATACAAATAATGAATACTAAGGAAGAGGAGAGTTGGGAAATGCTGTAAAAGGTTTTCTGCAAATATATGCATGTAGGTGCATTTCACTGAGGTTGGGCTTTTACTTGTGTGTTCATGGCCATTGGTTACTGTGTTTTGCTGGCACGAGTAACAGAAAAGTCAAAGACATGTGTAGACATTAAACTGTAGCTTGGCGCACACATGATTGTTTGCATCAAAATGTGCTGGTGAGTCATTTGGCTGATCACAGCGAATCAATGCGACCTGAACAGCAAATGTTGAGGACTTTCAAAAGCCAGTCCCAAAGTTTACAATATTTTTTTTTAAATCCTGAACACTAAATAAATCTGAGGAAACCATGATCTGCTTGTCAATACCCCATCAGTGAAAGCAAAGCTCAATTCTTCACCCAAATCAAATCAGATATGGGCTGATTTGAAACAATTAGACGCTAGCAGTGCCAATAGTTCTGTAGGCAAAGGAAGCAGTCACCATGCATTTAACAAGACATTAGAGCTCATTTAATTGAAAATAGGATATAACAAATCATTTCTGGTCCCAGTAGAAAGTCTTGGGCCTTCTAGCTCACATTTATGTCTCCCTTCAGTTTCCTTTCCTTTTAGCTCCATCCTTTTACGACTCTAGCACTGTACACTAGATGAATAACCAATTGCATTTGCAAAAGTCCATTTGGGATGGAAAATCTGGCCTTGCATATCTGCAAAAATGTAGGAAAGGGTAAATAAGGGTATCAAGTAATTAAATTCTCAATAGCTGTGCTTTGCACTGTGAACTGCCTTTGAAGCTGAAGATCTTAAAGATTGTTGTGAGTGAGGGAAAACAGCCAGATGATTTTGGTGGCTGGATTGTAGGCAGAAGAAAAGTAATTAAACAAGACACGTAAACTGGTAACTTTACAGTACAAATGTTCCCATTTGTCATTTCTGGTAACGTTAAGTTAGTAATAAATTAATAATTATGTAACTGCCCAGGGATTTAATGGGCCAAATCCTCTGTGAGGAGGAAGTTGTCAATAAAGCTGCACCAGTGTAACCAAGCACACGAATGGTATGCTCCTTTTGGAGCTGTATTGGGTATATACGGTTAGCCAGAAGCTCAGAACTTGCCACAGCATGTGCAGGAACCTTGCAGCAAAGTAAAACCAAAATCCACATTTTGAAATAGTAACAAAATGATAGTGGTTGTGTACTAATTTAGTCACTCCATAATGAGATTTTTTTTTTAATGTGGAGATGATCCTTGTCTATTTATGATGTGAAATTACAGAGATTTTGCACAATTATCATGTACTTTTTGGACTTCATGCCCACATGACATGTGGCCATATAGCAGATGCAGATCCTACTAGGAACATGAATCCTGTATGAAAGTAACAGGGTAGGCAATGGCCTCGTATCCCACTGATTTGGGGAGCCTTTCCTGCATGACCAGGTCCAACATCTCCTTAGGGAGGCCAAGCAACATTCTAGCTCTACACCTTTAGCTTAGAAAGGTAGGTAAGATCTTTGCATCACTTCTAATCCTCAGTCCAAAAGCCCCACCAATGATGCAGTAACACCAGTACCTCCCTTTCTTTTAGAAGTTCAAACACAGATCCCAACCCTGTCAGGTGGGAAAGAGGCACCGAGTTGGAAACTTTTGTACAGAAAATTTATTTAAAAAAAGTCCCCAGTGACAAGCATGGTTTCCTCCTGAATTAATGATCCAAGGTACAGAGGCAGGCCACTCTCCCTAAGACTGTCTCCATTGGCATGAAAGCCAATGTTTTCAATTCAGGCTCAAGCATCACACCCCTTTTGTCTACATACAAATAATGCTTATCCAGAGCTCGGACCCAGGCTCCCAAGATGTCACAGAAATGGAAGGGCAAGCCTGAGTGCAACAAGGACACAAGGCTCAAGCCCGATTTCTTTACAGTGTAGATGCAGCCCCACTGGACACGTGCTGTGGGAGTCTATCAAAAGTATTTCACAATTCCACAGGCCACTTTTCTTTATCCCCTGGACAGGTTTTCCCAAACCGTACGTTGGGCTAGAGCAGCCATTGGGACTAGGTAGACTGGGGTATGGGTGACTGGTCTTGGGCCCTCATAATGCAGTGCAGGTGTTGGATCCCCAGGTTGAGGCCCAGGGTTCAATAATTCCTCATCTGGGATTACAAATGAGCAAATACATTCAAGCTGTAGGTTAGGGCCCTACCAAATTCACAGCCATGCAAAACACATCACGGACTGTGAAATCTGGTGTCCTCCCATGAAATCTGGCTTTTTGTGTGCTTTTACTTAATACTCTACTGATTTCACAGGGGTGATCAGCATTTCTGAAATTGGAGGTCCTAACCCAAAAGGAAGTTGCAGGGGGATCACAAGGTTGTTGTAGAAGGTTCATGGGATTGCCACCGTTACTTCTGTGCTGCCTCCAGAGCTGGGCAACTGGAGAGCAGCAGCAGTTGGCTGGGTGCCCAGCTCTGAAAGCAGCACCCCACCAGCAGCAGTGCAGAAGTAAAGGGGGTAATATATCCATGTTGCCCTTATTTTGGACTGCTGTTTTCAGAGCTGGGTGGCCAGAGTAGCAGCTGCATATTAAGGACCCAACTCTGCCGGCAGCAGCACAGAAGTAAGGGTGGCAGTACCACGCCATCCTTACTTCTGCACTGCTGCTGGCGGAAGCTCTGTCTTCAGAGCTGGTCTCATAGCCTCAGCCACCACTCTCCAGCTGTCGAGCTCTGAAGGCAGTGCCACTGCCAGCAGCTAGCTGCACAGAGGTAAGGGTAGCAATACAACAATCTCCACATAATAATCTTGCGACCCTCACACAACTCCTTTTTGGGTCAGGATCCCTACAATTTACATTAGCATGAAATTTCAGATTTAAATATCTGAAATCATGAAATTTATCATTTTTAAAATCCTATGGCAATGAAATTGATCAAAATGGCTTGTGAATTTGGTAGGGCCTGACCTTAAGTTAACAAATCCAGGGTCTTCTAACTAAAGGTCTACTAATCCTGGACTTATACAGCAGTGTAGACATACTCTCAATGACCTGTGCCAAATCACATGCCATTTGTGGGCAGGCCAACATCTCTTACTAAAAAGATAAACACACATACTTCTTGTAGGTAAAACAAAGGGCTGAGAATCAGGAGATCTGGGCTTTATTCCTGGTTACTTGGTAGACTCAATGAAGTCAAGTTTCATGTCTGCCTCAGTTTCTCCCTGTGAAAAATTGGGATAAAATATCCGAGGGTGCTATGAAGATTGGTTCATTAACATCTGTAAAGCTCTTTGAGATCTTTGGAAGGCATTAAATGACGACCAGGTATAGTTATTAGATTATGGTAATGGCTGCTGGAGAATCTGTATACGAATATTTAAGTTGCTGTATAAATGTGGTTAAATCAACAAATTAGTCTTTGCGTAGCACTATCTGATTTAGTCATTAACTATTACAAATATAATAGGATTCCATGTACCATATAAAAACACCATTCTCTTTATATCTCACAAATTCATTTAAGAATTCTAGTACATTGCCGCCACAGACAAGCTACATGCTAATAAAACCCAGCATCCTTGCCAGTCCAAGAAAGCCACGTGACTGCTTGACTGTCGCCCTATTTTTTTTAACCTGTTTAACTTGACTGTTAATCTCATCTACAGTCATGACACAATTCACATGGAGAACAAAATTAGCGTTCTGAAGAGTTCCAAAGCAAAGCAGTAGGGAGACAATACAAATGGCATGTCAAACCCTAGCATAGGTGTGCTGTCGGAAAATGCTTCCAAGGGCTTCCTTTTGTTAATGAGCATAAATTCTCTCCAGAGACTAGAATCTTGTCCTACCCTTTTGTCTCTGGCTCCTTGTGGATTACTGATTAGGGCTGCTATAAAGCCAGGTGCTTTCCTCATACAATTGGTTGGTTGCCTGTTCCCTGAGCATTTGTAACAAAGTATATTTAAAAAAAACCTACCCCAGCTCTGAGAGTCTCCGCTGGGAGGTCTCTAACAGCAGCGTTGCACAGGATTTCAGACAAAGCTAATGTTTAATGATCAGCCTCATAGCATCCCGTGCAGAAAACAGCCCTCCTTATGGCACTTCCTATCCCTACAGTAACTCAGAGGAGATGCGGTAGAAAAACTCAGTCATTACAATGGCTGTGATGGAGTCAGTTGACAGGTCTGAGCCTGGTAAGGGACTTCTGCAATAACCACAAGACAAAGAGTCAAGCAGGGTAGGAAAGTGAGGTGAGGTGGCTGGTATGGAGTCACTGAAATGGCATGGACAGGAACTGTACAAGTTCCCTTCCTCCCTGCATGCAAATAAGTAGGGGGTTGAGGGCTGAATTTTACAAAGTGGGCAAAAAACTGCTTCTGCCCAAACATGCATGCCCCAGTGGAACCTACTGTGAGAGCGTAAATGAGCATTTGCACAAGTAAATTGGGTAGTCCCATGCCTAACTGCTTATTTGCTGTCACAGTGGGTGCAGATATATTTTTCTGGGGAGAAGACAAACCAAAGTGGTGGATGAAACGTCTGACCAGAGATACCAAAGAGATAGCTAAAGGAAATCCATCCTATCAGAAACAGTGCTTCTCAGTTACAGTCAAGGGTATTGGAAGATATGACTTGCAGAGGTTCAGCATAAAATAATCTATCTGAAGTAGTGCACACTAGCATTTCCAACAGGCTCACATTGTGCACAATGACTTTTATTTAATTCACCTAATGTAATAGAAGTTTAATACAAACAAGCACCTTTTGCCGCTAAAATCTGAACTCTTTCACTGAAAATAAAGATTTTTAAATTATTTCAGTTTCTATAGCCAGGTAGGATTACATTAAGTACTCTGATCATTTGCTTCCAATTCTCTGGTGCACGTTACTTCCCTCAAGAAAAGAGACTTCTAACCCATGGTGTCTGACCAGTCACTATAGTGGCTACTGCTATAGCAAACTAGCCACACTCAGCTGGCCAAATAGCCACATGTGACTAGTGTGCTGGACACCACAATTCTAAACCACTAAGGAGTTAATTCTCTGTGAGACATTATTACATGTCCACTCTTTTAAACAGGGTGGGCAATAATTTTTGATGGGGGGCCACTCCAAGAATTTGGTAAGTGGTCAAGGGCCACACTCTTCCATGATATTAATGGAGAAATTAATGGAGAAAATGCAGGGTATGGGAAGGAGGTTGAGTGCAAAAGGGAACTTGGGGGTGGGGGATTGGGGTGCAGGGTCCATGAGGGGAAATGGGTATGTGTGCAGGAGAGGATTCTGACCTGGAAGAGAGGCATAAGAGGGGGTGCAGGGTCCAGGAAGGGGTTGTAACCTGGGGCAGGGGAACAGGGGTTTGGGTTGTGAGCTGGGACAAAGAATTGTGGTGCAGGGTCTGAAAGGGGATATGGGTACAGGGGCGGGGGCCAAAGGGTTTGGGTTACATGGGGCAGGGATGCAGGAGGAGGAGCATAGGGTTGGGGAAGGGAGGGACTGGGGTGCCAGGTACAAGTTTTATCTGGGAGGCACTTACGTAGGTGGCTCCTGGCCAGGAGTGGCCAGCTGTGGAGGCCATGTATTCTCTGAGCACTGTGAGCCCTTGGGTGAGGGGGCATCACATGCAGCCTGTGCCAGAGGCATGGCCCAGGCAGCTTCCATTGGCCGGGTTCTGGCCAATAGGAGCTGCGAGATTGTCCTGGCCATAGGTAGCAGGCTGAATCTGGCTTAGAGGTTGCATTCTGCCTGCCCCTGCTTTTAAAGCATGGCCATGACATTTTCATCATTAATAAACTGAATAATGACAGTAATTTGCACTTGTTGCACACAGACAAAATATTTTACACATTGGAATTTCTTCCCGAGACTAGATTTAGTCAGGAACAGAAATGGGGGGAAATTAGAGCTACAGAACTGAACCCCTTCAAAATTTCAGGAAACATGATGGTTTGAATTCTCTGCAGAAAAGGGCTTAAACCTGCACACTGGCTTTAAATACTCTCAAAATTGTATCTTTTCCTCTTATGCTGAGTCTGAATTAACTGCAGTATTTCATAACTGGCCTATCTTTGCATATGAAGAACCTAATTTGAGGTGTGGAGAGGAAGGCGGAGGAGGAGTGGAGGAAAAGAAAATTTAATATTCAGATCCAGACCTAGATTTTGAGATTCAGGCCCATCCATCAGTCTGGGCCTGTTTTCCAGAAGCAGCCAAAATGTTACAAGATAGCTGCTCTTGAAATATTTAATGGAGGTGGTGGGAGTTTCACCAACTTTGTGAGACAGGCACTATCTGGAACTGAATCTTGCTAGGACAGAGCTTGTGAAATTTTGGTGCCATTGAATCTGAGCTGTAGCCCAGATTTGTTTTGAAGCTCAAACTCCAGCTGAAAACCCAGCCTGGATCAGTTCCAAAGACTGCCTCCTAGTCTATCAATAAAATGGCTCACCTTTCAAAGTTTTGTTCTTTGTTCACGGTCAGAGTACAGCTGGTATGGTACAGCCTCCTGATTTATGAGCCAGGCTCAGGTTTATTTTCTCTTGTCATCAAACACTATAAATAATGACTACATTCTGCCCTGACTCTCTACGCTGTGGAAGCCTACTGATTTCTATGCGATTAGCCAGAGTGTAAATTAGGAAAGGATTTGCTTTAGTGACTTTAGTTTTGAGACAGGTTCAATCCTGAAGTCCTTATTCTAACAGAATATTTAAATTACGTAATGGAATAGAGCCCCGAGTCTTTAGGGTAAACTTCAGATTCAGGAACTAGACCACAGTCTTAACACACAAATAAAATATCAGGGACATGCTATTTCGATGTATTCCTTGATTGCTAAGCCAGAAAACTGGAGCTTTGCTGCGCATTTCAAATGGCTTTATTTAAGTCAGATACATCAGCCAATGAACGAGATTGCACATTGTGTGCCTGCTATATAATTAAATGTGAGCCACCAGTCTGCACTTAGTTATGTTCATCAACATAACTTCTGTTTGAGGAAAAAAGAAAAATGCCTTGGGGAGCAACTGAGTTTTACTGGTGGCAGAACCAGAGTTATCGAGGCAGCTGATTGAACTTCGACAATTTATTTTTCAGTTATGAATTTTAAAGGAATACCTGGTTTTGAAAAATGAACCAAATTTTGAAATGCCTGCTACACCTGAGATACCATAAAACTGGATTTATTTAAACTTAAAAAGAAAAATATTAGCAGGATTATAAGGCACAGTTTAAATGTAAAAGGAGACACACTGGCAACAATGAAATAGCTGAGAAGAGATAGAAACTCTCATGCTTCAGAGCATAAACCAACCACCAGATCTGCCAATGGGGGACGGGGGAGAGGGCAACTGCTCTGGGGCTTGGTGATTCCAAAGGGCTCGGGGCTCCTGGCTACTGCTACTTCACCTTCTTATGAAGCATCTGGTTTTGGAAACTGGCAGAGACAGAATACTAGATGGACCATTGGCTTGATCCAAGTAAGGATTAAACTCAGTGTGAATCCTTACATATCTATTTGCTATTATATAACCAAAGACAGCAAAGTACTTGGGGCTTATCTCACGCTATTGAGAATTGAATGATTTAGGCCCTGCCCCCATGTTCTGATCCATGCAGGATTTGAGTCTTTTTGGCCCCCAGTTGGTTGGCTTCTTTATCTCAGGCTGTAGCAGCCCCAAAGGTCCTTGGTTCAATCCTCAGTGTCTTGGTGAAGAGGGAAGTCTTGACACCATTATTTCATGGTGCACTACTAACTGCTCTAAAAGTAGTTAGATCCCTCCCTGCAATTAAGAGCCTGGTTATTGAGGCACATGGCACTTTACAGGTTTAGACTCTGACTATAGCAGATGTTTATCATGCAACAATTCAGGCTGAAACAAGCCAATAGCTTCCAGTCCTATTCTCAGGCAAAGACAACTGGTGGATGTAGAAGCAAAAATCAAAAATAGCATCAGAGCTAGAGAAAATGAATCACCCAAGTACTTCATTTGCAGACTGAGCTAGAAAGAAAAGTGAAATCCTGGCCCCAAGGAAGTCCACAGGAGTTTTGTCAATGCAGTCAAGATTTTACCCAAGACCAAAAAAAACCACCCCATCACTCTCCCCCAGCTACACCTGTACGACTACACTGACTAGGAATATAATAGTGTAGTCAGTTAACTGATAAGCAAAAGCTTATCGGTTAATGCTATAGACTACACGCATTTCCCTGTCCCCTCCAGCAGTAAATTTTTTAGCAGGTTAGCCAGAAGCTCGGCTCAATCCTGGCTCACGCTGGGTCTGGGACCTACCCCCGCTGCAGCTCTGCATTTAAAGTGTATTAGGAGCCGGGTGGGCAGGTAGCTTGGCTCATTTCCAGCTCATGCTGGGTCTAGGAGTTCAGACCCCTCCCCCCCAGACAGGAGCTGCTGCCATCCCGCACTACTGCCTCTTTATCAGAGGAAGCAGCACAGGGCGACAGGCAGCTGGTCTGCGAGGAGAACTGATTTTTAAACTGGCTACCCTCATGGACCAGCTCCCGCCTGGCACCCCACGATGCTGCCTCTGGTACAGAGGCAGCAGCGTGGAGTGGCAGGGGGCTCCTCAGGAGTGAGGCCGGAGCACACTGGCTCCACAGGAGTGAGGCCGGCCCCACCCCCAGGGACTACAGAATAGTCGACAAACCGATAAGAATTCATGAGGTACTCAACTATTCAATTAACCAATATTTAACATCCTTAACACTAACATCAATGCAGGGTGCACCAAATGGAACTGAGGGCAGGAATTTGCCCTACAGGTTGTAGATTTATGGCATGGCACATGGCTAAAACACATTTTTATTTACAAATAATAAATAGTTCTGACTCCTATTTTAAAGGCACAATCTTCTAAAGTCCTCTATGAACACAGAATCACAGGATTGGAAGGGACTGTGAGAAGCTTCTAGTTCAGTGTTTCTCAACCAGTGGTACAAGTACTCTTAGGGGTACTCAAGAGAAGTGGGGGGGGGTACTCAAGAGAAGTGGGGGGGTATGTCAACACAACTGAAATTTGGAGAAAACTGAATTTTTGTTTTAAGTTTTACAGCACTTTATCATTTTTGTACTTTTTACACCCAAAAATTTCATCGCCCGCCTGGCTATGATTAAGTTGTTTAAACAAATGTGTTGCAATGGTAGAAAAAAATTGTGTGTGTCTGAAAACTGTAGGTACTGGGGGTACTTTTTTTTTTTTTTTTTTTTTGGAAAAGGGGGTACTTTATAAAAAAAGGTTGAGAAACACTGTTCTAGTCCAATCTCCTGCACTTAAGGCAGGACTAAGTATTATGTAGACCATCCCTGATAAGTATTTGTCTAACCTGCTATTAAAAATCTCCAGTGATGGAGATTCCACAATCTCCATAGGCAATTTATTCCTCTGCTTGACTGCCCTGACAGGAAGTTTTTGTTAATGTTCCACCTAAACTGTCCTTGCTGCAATTTAAGCGCATTGCTTCTTGTCCTATACTCAGAAGGTAGGGAGAACAATTTTTCTCCTTCCTCTTTTTAACAACCTTTTATGTGCTTCAAAACTTTTATGTCCTCTATCGATCTCTTGTCCAGATGAAACAAATCTAATTCTTTCAATCTTCCCTAATAGGTCACATTTGCTAGACCTTTAATCATTTTTGTTTTTCTCCTCCAGACTTTCTCCAATTTGTCCATATTTTTCCTGAAATACTGTTCTCAGAACTGGACACAATACTGTATGTGAGGCCTAATCATCATGGAATAGAGCAAAATTACTTCTTGTGCCTTGCTTACAGTACTCCTGCTAATACTTCCCAGAATTACATTTGCTTTTTTCCCAGCAATGTTACACTCTTCACTCATAATTAGCTTGTGATCTACTATACCAGATCCAGTTCTGCAGTACTACTTCCTAGACAATGTTTGTATGAAATTGACTGTTCCTTCCTAAGTGATGCACTATTGAATGTCATCTTATTTACTATAGACCATTTCTCCAGTTTGTCCAGAATATTTTGAATTATAACCCAATCCTCCAAAGCACTTGCAACCCCTCCCAACTTGGTATCATCCACAAACTTTATAAGTGTACTCTCTGTATAAATCATTGATGAAGATTATTAAACAGAACCAGACACAGAACTGATCCCTGTGGGACCCTGCTTGATATGCCCTTCCAGCTTGAGTATGAATCACTGATAATTACTCTCTAGAAATGGTTTTCCAACCAATTCTGCATCTATCGTATAGTCGCTCCGTCTAGGTTGCATTTCCCTAGTTTGTTTATGAGGCGGTTATGTGAAATGGTACAAAAGCCTTACGAAAGTCAAAATATACTACATCTATGGCTTCCCCTGGTCAGCAAGGCTTATTAACCATCAAAGAAAGCTGTTAAGCTGGTTTGACAGAATTTGGTCTTGGCAAATCGATGCTGTTTCTTACCACCTTATTATCTGAAAACTGATTGCTTAATTATTATCTTTCCAGGTATGGAAGTTAAGATGACTGATCTGTAATTCCCCAGGTTGTCGTTATTCCCCTTTTAGTAGATGGGAATTATATTTGCCCCTTTCCAATCCTCGGGAAACTTATCAGTCTTCCATGACTTTTTAAACATAATCTCTAATGGCTCAGATATCATAGAATAGTAGAACTGGAAAGGACCTTGAGAGGTCATCAAGTCCAGTCCCCTGCATGACTGGACTAATCACCGTCTAGATCACCCCAACAGATGTTTGTCTAACCAATACAAGGATGACTCCTAAAGCTCATTGTGTAGTCTAGCCCCTTTCTTCATCCTCCATTGTGTGTTTAATGACCTGCAGGCATTTGGAATATTAATTCTCTCATTCCATTGATAAACTGATGCACTGTGACAAAGTTAAACCAAAATCCCAGGCAAGGGAAAAACATGTCACTGCATTGGCTAGTAAGTGAACCCAGCTCAACTGGAAGGCAGTTATGCTCACCAGTATACCACCAAAGCGTTTCTCCTGATTCAGCTCTTTGCATATTCCAAGATGTATTTCATCAGATGTTTTCAAGTCATCAAGGCTTAACTTTTCTAAGTAATTTTTAATTTGTTCTTTCCCCTATTTTAGACACTGATGCCATCCTCTCATTTTCACTGGCATTAATTAAGTTAGATGTCCAATTGCTACTCAACTTTTTGGTGAAAACTGAAACAAAAAAGGCATTTAGCACTTCTGCCAATTCCACATTTTCTGTTATTCTTCCCCCTGCCCCTCCCAATGAATAATGGGCCTACCCTGGTTTTAGTCTTTCTATTGCTCCTATTTTATTTGTAGAATGTTTTCTTGTTACCCTTAATGTCTGGCTAGTTTGGTCTAGTTTTGTGCTATGGCCTTTCTAATGTTGTCCCTACCTACTTGTGTTACTTGTTTATATCCATCCTTTGTAATATTACCTAGTTTCCATTTTTTTATAGCATTCTTTTGAATTTTAGATCATTGAAAATCTCCTGGTTAATATATTTGTATATATTCATTCAGGCAGAGTTATGATGGTGCAACTATTTCTAAATCTTAATTAAACTCTTACTAATAAAACAGACAAGTTGGTACCATATTCAGCTGTCTAGGGCCCAGAGTGTGCTCTTGGTTATACTGCTGTAGGCCTGAAGTAATTCCACGAATATCCTGTTATATACCCCAGGTACCTACCTTAATAATGACTCGATGTTATATTTTATTGTTGATATAGGAAAAGTACAGGTAATTAACATTTATATAGTGATTTCCATGGTTCACCATGTTTACAAACACCTAACTATTTCTCAAAACAGCACTATGACGCAGGAAAGAACTGTTATTCCCCAGGTAAGTTACATGTCCAAGCCTGTGGAGGAAGTTAGTCCAGAGCTGAGAATAGAATTCAGCAGCTGGTTGTTCCCAGTTGATGTCTCTCTCAGCATAAATTGTGTTAAGATGCTTTGTGGCTGGAAGTTGTTACTTAAGTAGAAGTTTGGGTGTATATGTTTATTCAGGATGATGTGTGGAGGTTTTTCTGTTATTAGTATTAGAATAGTATGTACAGCCACAGCCAAGATCAGGGCCTCATTGTGCCAGATGTGTATGCATACCTAGTGAAAGCCACTCCCCTCCCTGAAGAATCTACAATTTAAATAGGAGACAGATACAAGGAATTATTATTATTATTCCCCTTAGGGAAAGGGAACTAAGAAACTGAGAGATTAAGGCCTGGTCTACACTAGAGCAGACGGTTGACTTAAGATACGCAACTATAGCTACGTTAATTGAGTCGTTGTAGTTGACGTATCTTCAATCACTTTCCACACAGCAGGAAGTCGATGGGAGCAAATGCTTCCATCAGCGTCCCTTACTCCTCGTGAGGAGCAGGAGCACAGCAGCGTCTATCTTCCACATAGTGTGCCTTGCTCAAGGTCAAATAGGATGTCTCTGTCAGAGCTGAGAACTGAGCCCAGAACCTTGAAATCCCAGCTCAGGGCTTTAACTGCAAGGCCAACCTGGTGGATTTTCTCCTTTTTGCCTCAGTTATTACTTGAACAGAAATGGCCTTTCTTTTCTACTCACTGATTTTAAATCAAGCAGCATTATTATGGCTAGTGGACATCTTCCCTCCATCTGTCTTCTGAAATGACAAATGCCAAATGCACTATGCTCATCTGAAGGTTAGTACAGAGTCTCACATGTCAGGAAGGATAACACTGGCAGACAGAGCATCTAAGCCGGGCACTGTAATCCACGCAGTTTGTGTAGATGGTGATGCATAGCAATTAAGAATAATTTAGGAAAATGTCTGTCATGACACATGACCTCCACATTCTGACAGAGCTGTTTGTTTTCCTTGTTATCAACATTCCTCTATTGGACTCAACTAGTAGAGAGGAATGTACAATATACTAATACTTAGAGTACTGTGTACAGGCAGATTTCCACTGGCTACTACTTGGCCCACATTTTGTGCCAGAACCATTCCAACTATCTATTTCTATGGAAAACGTCTGACCCTAAAAACCCATCAGCTGTCAATTCACAGGCAACAAAATGAAACCTATTGGTAGTTTTAATAGGTATTTTACTTACTATCTTCAGGTTTTAATAAAGGACACTGTTTATGAGTGAGAATACAAGTTAGTACTATACGATCTTCTATCTGCAGGAACAGCCAGCAACAGTCCAATTCTAAAATCTGACGCAAATGAAATTCAGAGATTCAAAAATCATTGCACATCCGGATTATTTTCTACCCCTGAAATAAATGGCCTCCTCCTTGCTTGAATAGGTGTTTGCAGGAACAGAATACAATGCCTCTCACCATAATTGGGAGTTCAGAAGTCTGGAGATATCCGCCTGGAAGAAACTCCTGAAACAAATGCTTGGTTATTAAACTACATCGGGGATTGGAGTGACATGAGAAGAGGGCTACAGGAAAGTGAGGCTAGAGCACAGAGACTAATGAAGACTAAGGGCAGGTCTATATTACGGGGCAATGTTGACCTATAGTAGGCAACTCCAGCTATGTGAATAGCGTAGCTGGAGTCAATGTACCTTACGTTTAGTTGCTGTGGGGTCTCCACTACAGGGGGTTGATGAGAAAAATTCTCCCATTGACTTCCCTTACGCTTCTCATTCCGGTGGAGTACTGGAGTTGACGAAAGAGCGATCAGCAGTTGATTTAGTGGGTCTAATAAAGACCTGCTAAATTGACCCCTGGGGGGTCGATTGCCACAGCACTGATCTCTGGGTAAGTGTAAATCTCCTCTAGGTGCAGAGAAGTCCTTTTTAGCTGTTGAACTATTTTGGAATAGCTTTCCTTGTGGCAAATGTAGAAAGAACAATTTACCAAAATAGAGTCCTCCAAAACAAAGGTGTTTCTATCTATGCAAAAAACTCAATCTTATGAAACAGTACATGAGGTTGACTCATTAAAAGATCTAGAAACACTTTAAATTTTCTACAAGCCTCAATTTATCTAATAACAGAGGATGATAGGAGGTGGGTATTTGGCTAATCGTGATGATATACAATTTGTATCATCTACACGATTAATCGATAAGGGAAGGCACTCGGTCCTGATTTGCGTTGGATCCAGGAGCTACCCCCATGGTGGCTCTCCAGTTTAAATGTAGCAGGAGCTAGGCATGCAGGTAGCCCGGCTCCTACTCATTTAAACTGCAGAGCTGCAGCAGGGTTAGGTCCTGGACCCAGTGTGAGCTGGGACTACGCAAGCTTAGTTCTGGCTCGCACTGGGTTGGGGACCTACCCTTGCTGCGGCTCTGCATTTTAAATGCAGTAGCTCGGCTTACTATGTTTCAAATGCAAAGCCTCAGCAGAGGTAGGCCCCGGACGCGGCACAAGCCAGAAGTGAACAAGCCCAGTTCAGTCCCGGCTTGCGCAGGGTCTGGGACCGCTGAAGCTCTGCATTTTAAATGTAGTAAGAGCCACCTGCCTATTACTACATTTAAAATGCAGGGGCGCAGTGGGGTTAGCTCCCGGTCCCAGCGCGAGCCAGGACTGAGCTGGGCTTGCTCAGTCCTAGCTTATGCCAGGTCCAGCAGCCCCTGTTCACGGGGGGTCCGTGGGAGACCCTCTGTTGGCAGGGCCTGCTGCCTCGAAGCAGCTCCTGTCCATGGTGGCTGGGGCTAGCCATGAACAGAGGCTGCTCCAGCAGCAGCCCTTGTCTACGGGGGCTCCCAGCTCCCCACCAGGACCCCCCCATGGACAAGAGCTGCTCCATGGGATGCAGAGCAGCCTGTGCTCCTGGCAAGCCTGGGCCTGTTGTGGACAGAGGCTGCTTTGTGGCAGCCTCTCCTGCCCCCTACATGCTGCTGCCTAGAGGCAGCAGCGTAGGTGGGGGGCAGGTGGCACTGTGGAGCTGGTGCTGGAGGAGCGGGGAACCAGCTTTTAAGCCGGCTCCCCCCAGCACCAGCTCCTGCTCCCCCCTTGCTGCCTCTGATACTGAGGCAGCAGTGGGGGAAGGGGAAATGCAAATAGCCGAGTAGTTGACATGACTACCTAATAAGCCTCGGCTAGTCACGTACATCCCTACTAATTACTGATTATTAGTGAGACATGTCACAGTTGAATCCCCAAAGTTAATTATATGTAAAATCTTTTCTAACCCTCCTTCTCACAATTTTCATTTATGCAGTTTTTAAAATCAGTTCTAAGTGCATTTAAGTCTCATGTATGGTTATCTTTGGGTTGAAAAACATCATTACACAGTCATCCAAAGTAGAATAAAGACCCACCTTGCAGGATAACATTTGTTTGTCTGATGTGCCCATCAGTAATTGCAAGGGGCACTGATGGTATTAAAGTGCTATACAAAAAAAGGACAAAAATCAACTCTAAAATAAAAACTTACAAACAATCCTTCTCCCACTAGTTTGGGAAAGGGCTTGCAATGTATCTTCTAGGTCCAACAAATGTACCAGCTGGAGGGCACTCCCTCAAGAACACTTTCTTTGTCTCCAGCCACTAAAGTTCAAACCTGGGAACTTCTTACCAGAGCATTCCAACATATCTTTGCTGACATGACAGTGTCTCAAAGGTGGGCACGTAAACATTTGAAGTAACCAGTTACAGAGCACTTCTGAAAATTCAGCTCTCAGTAATTTACTTAAGGCCACCAGTCACAGGGTCAGAAACAGAACTGAGATGGATTCCTGAGACTCAGTCTCCTGCCAACAGGGGAAGATGAGAAGGGGCAAGGAGATGCAATTGCAAAAGTCAGGAGCAATAGTGTGGGAGGAGGTGAGAAGGTGGATGTAACCAGAGTCCAGACTGGAGGAGAAGGAAGCACAGGAGAACCCAGAGATGACATAAGAATGTGTGGATGTGAGCATGATGGTGAAAATCAAGATGGAGGTCACTATCAGTTACAGGGATGGGGGAGAAGAGCTACAGGGAGTGGAAGATTTGTGAGAGTGAGAGCCGAGGATTTCAGAGGACCTAGTTTTTCTTCTGAAGCACAGATGATGTATAAGGATGTAGTTCCTGTTAGTGCTGATGAGAGTCACTTGTATAAAACCCTCCCACAGAGACTGAACTTTATAGAAAACAATGCTTTAGTCTTGGCATATGAATGAGCAATCAGTCACAGGCTGATCATTGTGCACACTGGAAAGGAGGGTCTAATAATCACAGCTCCCCCCTTTCTAACCACCCAGCCCCTGATGTAAATTAAAGCTTTCAGTAAGGGGGAAGGTGGCATAAGCTTTAACTTACATTATTGGTAGAAGAGCTAGAATGAGTAGTTGAGGTGACCTCTTTCTGAACTTGCAGAAAACAAACAGCTTAACATAACATTTTGTAAGGAAAAAAGCACCTAGATAAACAATTTCTACAGGAAGTTTTAGCTCAAAGAATATTAAACTCTCAGAGCTATAAATACCTGTAACCTGAGATTCAAAATGGGAATCCTGACATAAATGCACAGATTCTGGCAACTGCTACAATAAGTTGTGGAAACATCACCTCCCCCGAGCATGAAGGAAGACCCTGACCAGGTTAAGATTTTAGAGGACCTTCAGACTGTTTCTTTTCAGTGAATTCCTGCATGCCTCTGTAATTTGTGCTGCAGTACACATCTGGTGGCTTTCAGTTATATCATTGGTCTTCTTTAGTATTTCCCAGATTCATGGGAACTTTTTTTTTTTTAGCATAATGAATAAACAGTTGTAGCAGGAGTAGCTGCCTTTCACATGCTGTGAAGTATGTTTGCTTTGCCTTTCTTGAAGAAATGAAGAATTACAGGATGAATCTCTCTAGTCTGGCACTCTCTGGTCTGGCAACATCTGCGGTCCAAGCTTGATTTTAGTTACCTGGGTGTCCACTTATTATGGGTGCACCCAAGTTTCCCATAGTCCCATAAAGTTTGTTCACAACCACCAGTCCTGGCTCTGTGTTCTGTGCTGTTTTTAGCTCTAATTTACCTCTTAATGTCTTCTAAGAACCCAGTCAGCAGTGGAAGTGCTGGTAAAGCTGTTAGACAATACTGACCTCCTGTGGTCCGGCAAATTCTTTGGTTCAGCACCAGTCAGGTCCCAAGGGTGCTGAACTAGAGAGGTTCAACCTGTACTACATTTCATAATTCTGCTAAGGTTCCCGTGTATTCAGTCAGTGGCAAGCTCATCAAGGAGGATTGGGACCCTTGTTCAGTGTTTTCAACTAAAGATACATGATCTAGTCTCAATATTGTCGTGGCGTATTACAGGTCAAAGATCTTGGAACTGTTTACACCGAAGTCCTGCTTACTCTGAAGTCAATGGGAACAGCATTGGGCCTCAGAACCCATGTCTTTTAAAATCTGAATTGAAATGAAAATTGGCTTGCAAATTCTCAGCTTACATGCAAACATGTTGTTATCAGCTGTAGCTTACATCTTATTTTGATGCTAGCTATGTATATATCTAAGCCTGCTGACAAGTGCTTTCAGGGTACCCTGAGCATGCAGGATCTCATAAAATTTCAAATGATGCTGTTCAGAAGCAGTATCTTGCACTACAAATTCCCTCCCTATGTACACTGCCTACATGTTAATAGTTTACACACTCTTCTGTTTAATGCATATTTAAACTATGCTTTCTGTTTTACAACGCTGTGGAGAATACAGATATTTCCACATGGGAAACAGGGATCATTTGTCAAAACACTGTCAAAAGACTTCTACGCTCTGCTTTTGCCTCAGAGTTCAGGCAGGGACAGCAAACCTATGAGAAAAGGTCAAACAGCATCCCAGCAGGATTCTTCCAACAGCAGACAATCACAAAAGCCTGCACTTGTGTGGCCTGCGTTTCAGAGAAATGAAGGTTATGGGAGATCCTAGATAGAGGGGCAGACTATAGTTCTATCTCCAACAGTAGGCACAGCAGCCCAATGCATTTTACAGGAATCATTCCAAACAAACAGTGAATTGATGTGACTGTGAATGCAAACATGGCAGCCAATGTGTTCTCAGCTATATTTCACACACGGCTGTGAGCACTAATGTCTCATTCCTTGTTCCACTGAAGTCAATGGGAGATTTGAGACTAAAATATGATCCTCCTAAAGGCAAAGACTTAGACCAGGGGTGACCAATAAGCAGCCCATTGGCCAGAGATGGTTAATCAGGATTAGCCACTGGTGAGCCCCTGGACACTTTATTTACAAGTGTATCCACTGCTCACAGTTCCCATTGGCCGCAGTTCATCATTCCCGGCCAATGGGAGCTGTTCTAGGCTATCAGCCCAGGTATCTAAAAGGGTGTCATGAGGAGGGAGAAAACTTGTTCATCTTGGCCTCTGAGGATAGAACAAGAAGCAATGGGCTTAAACTGCAGCAAGGGAGGTTTAGGTTGGACATTAGGAAAAAGTTCCTAACTGTCAGGGTAGTCAAACACTGGAATAAATTGCCCAGGGAGGTTGTTGAATCTCCATCTCTGGAGATATTTAAGAGTAGGTTAGATAAATGTCTATCAGGGATGGTCTAGACAGTATTTGGTCCTGCCATGAGGGCAGGGGACTGGACTCAATGACCTCTCGAGGTCCCTTCCAGTCCTAGTATTCTATGATTCTATGAGTCTATCACTCATTGTCCCCCCTGGATTAGACTCTCTGTCGATCATTTCCTCAAAGCAATGAAATCTCCAACAGTGAAGCTTCTTCCGTATAATATCCTGCTCATCCTAGAGGTAGGATAACAACGAAATCCAGTGTTATGAAAGGATGACGGTATTCTAAAAATACATTGCATTTACATTTATGAAATTTGAGAAGATTAGAATGCAGACAAGGACACTTGAAGTGTCTGTGTTAAAGTGCTGCACTCACCACACTCCATTCCTTTTACTATTTTTCATGCCCTCTGTGCTATATTTATGTGCGCCGACCTCCCAATCAAACCAGAAATAGGTCATAGCTTCAGATACCTGCCCATTGCCTTTTACTACCATAATCCTCTGCATGACAGGAGATAACAAGGTTCGGCAATTACTAGGGATGTAAAAAAGTCGGTTTAAAATGTAACAGTATAACTGCTAAAAATCTTAGCAGTTACACAGTTATACGCGCTGCGGGCTCTGCAGTATAAAGCTTAAATAAGCTGCATACTGCAGAGCCCACTGCGAAACCTCCCTGGGAGCGGGGCCGCCAGCCCCTGCTGGCCCTGCTCCCACAGATCTGGCTGCTGGGCAGAGTTTAACCGATAACATTAATCGATGAGCATCATCTTATCGGTTAACCAGTTATCAGTTAAACTCTCACATCCCTAGCAATTATCACAAAACAGTATCAAACATCTACTTGCAAGTTTTAGTACTTAAAGTTTGTGGCAGAACAAAGGCTGCAGCAGTTTGGTTCTCCCTCCCCCAAGCTAGTGACTTGCCTGTGATGGGGATCCTTGCCTCTGGGAGAGACAAGAGGCAGTGAGAGAGTCACTGTGAGCCTCTGAGGCATACTGAAAATCTGCCAGGAAGCGTGGGACCCAGGGAGTATGACCGGAGCTCCGCCACAGCGTATATTTTATTTGCGTTAAAAACAATCAGAAAATTCACCCACAAAATTAATCACCCACAAAAGTAATCTACTCCAACACCTGTCAAAGATCTTTTGATTAAATCTTGTTACATTTCAATTTAGTATGCAGTACAGTGAAGGAAAACCAATGGATATAATTCTTTTTGAAGAGTTTGCTCAAGTTTCTTAGTAATCCCAACCTCTAACAGAGGTTCCTGGAAAAAGCTATTTCCAGTCGAGATATCCCAGGAAAAGTCACAGTGGAAAAAGAGTAGGCTTTCCCCCGGTCTCTGTTGCTAATCCGTCAGCAGTATGTTTTGGCCCTATATATAGGGTGACACTTGAATCTATTTTTCTTTAAGTGGAAAGTAACATTCTCCCCGGAGAACAGCTTCTATAAGCAAACATGACTGAGCTCTGGAAATTCACCTAAATCATGTTGTCAGTAGGTGAGACTCAGACCAGCAATACTGTAAGAGCATATGGTCTTAAGGCTGAAGGACACTGAAAGACTTATTGCGCTGAGTCATCATGGAATCTGGCATTTGACAGTTTTAGATGCCTTAATCTCAGCTTTCGGAGGTTAATAGCATGTCTTGATTAAACCAGGCACCAAAACCTCTGTACGGTTCTTCCAATAAACTAAAATCAGAAGTAGAAAATAAAACTAGCCTTTAGCATTATTTAAAGATGCATTTCATTGTTGTCTAGAAGCAAGCAGTGCTGCTGAACTCTGCACTAAATAATACTAAGCAGCAACGGGGCTGATCCATAAACTGAGAGCTGGACTTGAAGCCCAATTTCTCCAAAAAGCAGAGGGTCTTTGAACTTAGTGTTTTTGTTCAACTCATTTTATTAGAAATAGAGTCCAGCTGGGAAGTTCAGCTCAGGGTGTCTTTCTAAAATCCTCTAACATTCAGGTGTGCACATCTGGGTTTCTGATTAGGCCCTTCTGTAATTATAAGACGAACAAAATACACACCTACAGAAATTACTTCCCTCATGCTTGCTTCATGATTAATAATAGTTACCTGACTTATGAGCAAGCACTTCTTTTCCTTCAGGCTACTTTTCTTAAGTTACTTACTTCCAGTAGCTATTATGACTTCTCTGCAATTTATAAAATCCATCTCAGTCTCAAAATGTCACCTTCCCAGAGCAGAGTATTTGATGTTTTCAGAAAGAAAACTCCATGTAAGAATTTGAGCTCACAAGCACCAAGGTGGCTAAGAGGGTTTTCATCCGCTTTGTTAGAATCATACAGAGCAATAATTCACTGACAACATTTTGTGGCAAATCAGTCATATCTCAGGCAAATGATTTATCATATATATGAAAAGGGAGAACTTTCTTAGGTCACCGAAGAATGAACTGAAAAAAATACTACTGTCAGGATATAATACTTATACTATTTTACATGCTAAAGATTCAACCTAATTCATTTTTGATGTTTTATTTAATACATTCAGAAAACAGTGTAAAATGGGTAACTTTATATGGCTTCCAAGCTGCATTTATTACATATTCATAGTGAAATTAAATATTTGGATGCTCTGTAACAATGGAGTGGAATTTACAGACATTTAACCAGTGCTGTTCAGTAATCTTATAAAATGAAACAAACAAGAGGCTGCTGTCTTTTGTTTTAAATGCACCTTTAAATTGGCTCTGTTTTTTTGTCTATAGAACTGCAGGGAAAAATAACTGCAGGTGAAATTTTGTGCTGGCATGTATTTGAGGATACAGCATAGGTCAGTGGTTCTTAACCTTACTGCAGCCTGCACCCCCTTTGGTTCTCAAAATATGTTCTCGCACCCCTTATTAAAAATCGTTGAAGTAGGTCAGTTCTTTAAACCTAAGATATATCATAAAAATCTGGCATGTCTCTCATCCTCAGAAAGGGCATCTCGCACCCCCTGGAGGTGCGTGCACCCCCAGGTTAAGAACCACTGGTATAGGTCATGCAGATGTGTTAGTACCTGATCGGCAGATTAGGCTAGTGAGGATGTTAGGGTGCTCAGAGATCATTTGATAATGAAAGAGTGCAAAAACCAAATTACTATAAGATGAAACAAAACAAAAACATGTTGAAATCCTAAAGAACAAATAAAAGGAGAGAAGAGTCAATCATTCCAGTTCAGGGAAAAAGCCTTGAGAACAGAAGGTTCTATTCTGTCCATCTGCACGTGTGAAACATAAGCCTAGAAGAAATAAGCAGCTCAAACAGAGGCTCATCAAATGTACAAAGATCATATCAATATCTCTTGATATTGCAAGCTGCTGGACTTGCACCAGGTTTCTAATGAACCTGTTAACTACAGAGTGGGTGGAAATGTATTTACTTTCTGTTGACACGGAAAATCAAAACTGCAGCCAACTCAACTTTGAGGCAAGGAGCCCAAAGATGATTGCAGAAGATAATCCATCTATGCTGAGGAGTGGGGAAAGAGAGAAGGGAATGGATGACATGAAGGCAGAGAATGCCAGCTATCTCTCCAGTTTGACTAAAAGAAAGGAAATTGTCCCCTTTTATCAAAGACTTTACAGCAGCATTTCCATGTTCACCATTTCTTACCTTCCTCATGAGCTACTTTGCACCTGCACTGTGCAGCAGCAGGACCTAAGGGAGCCCTGAATGTAACTCTGGAAAACCACAACAATGTAAAATGGACCTTTGTCATTTAAAACTTCCTGGTGGCAGGTTGCAAAATAAATCTGATCGTTGGCTGGTCCAGGTGCCTCATTTTAATAATTAATTCTAGAGTACTGAGTCACCTCACATGGAGAGATGAAAAGAATAAACCACCATTAAAAATCCTGCAGCCCACTCAAAGAATAATCCAGCCTCCTTTTACATATTATACATTCTTTACAGAGTCCTCTGAAAATTCTGAAGTAATCTGACATCAGCCTAAGGCATATCGTACATCACGATTCACTTGTGTATTATATAAGCTTAATTACTCTAACGAAATCTAGAGGAACAGTGGTTGGCAAGACCTGCCTGTGTTCAGTTCATATAAAAACCAAAACGACACACACACTTTATAATGCCTTCCATTTATAATGCTCCCAGAAAGTTTGTATACCTCAAATGGATACTTATGAACACATACTTAAAAGAGATAAATTCCCACTCTAGAGGGGTGAAGAGGCTTCTAATCACAGCAGAACCAGTGGGATTATACTGATAGGGGGTGCGATTTGGGGACTTTGCACGGCATTATCTATGGTACAGAGCACCCCCAGTTATTTTTCCATGTTGGAGGTAGACTGAGGCAGAAGATTCAACAACTTCCATAGGCAACTGTCTAAACAGGAGGAAGAAAAGTAGGCAGTGTGCAAATTAATCCAGTGTTAAGGCCAGAGCACAGGCAGTGGAATGGAGTAGGTACAGCTCCATGTTCAAGAGGAAGATTATATCCCTCCAGCCACAAAGAATTCCCTTCTTAGCACACGCCCTGTACCTGCTCAATATTCTACTCAGGCTAAGTGCATCCTCATTAGTCGTTGACAACCAACTGCTTCATTTTAAAGAAGATCTTTCATGTTATATGGCAGCACCAGGGGAATAAAGCTGAAAAATAAAACAACCAAATATAGATATAATCGGTCTGATACCTTTAGAGAGAACCTTATTTTGTCATCCACACTCATCCAGCCTACAGTAAAGTGCTCTGGAATAATTATTTGACTATAATTTGTGTAAGGACTTCAGGCCATATCCTGTTGTCAAAGATACACGTATAATACGGGCAGAAAGTGACTCAACTACTTTACATAGACATATATTAGAAAAAGCCAGATCCCCGGAGACAGGAAATTTATTCAGAGGACTTTCCTCTAGGCCTGAGTGAGTGAGGAAGAGAAAACAAGATTCACTCTAAAAATATTGCACTTTAATTTCGTTTTTATTGTTTTATCAAATTGTATTAATGTTTCCCCTTGTGCTACCACATGAGCCCTTACTAACCAAAGGACAAAATCCAAACAAGTCATTTGGCTCGCAGCCCATACCCAAGGGGTTACCCTACCGATGGCAACCCACATAAAAGCTCATTGTCCAATACAGTGTTTCCCAATTGGTGCTCTGCGGAACCCTGGGGTTTTGCAAGGTGAAAGTAAGGGTTCCGTGAGAACTCAGCACTCTCCCCACGCCCTCTTAAAGAGACAAAGAGACAGAGCCTTTTTTTACTCAACAAATTGCGCTGCAGGTCTTTTTTTTTTTTTTTTTTCCTCGACAAATTTTACCCTGGCAATCCTAGGGGTTCCTTGAAATTCTTTCAAGATGAAAAGGGTTCCGTGGCCAAATAAAATTGGGAAACACTGGTCCAATACATATCATGCCTTTATTAGCATGCACAAAGAGCAGGCACCAAAATCACTGACTTGTTGCATGCTGACAAGCCTTGATCTTCACCTATATTGCCAAGTGCTTGTTCAACAAACCTGTTACTTTTTATAAAAATAAATAATTCAATGAAAGTTCATGCAGAGTCCTTTGACATCTGTTGTTTGTGTGGCTGTGAATTATTCATCAGTTAGCATAAACAGTTTTAATTAAGGAAATGCACTGTAGCAATCACTAAAATATTAATGAGCCTTATTAAAGAAAATGCCCAAAATAAAGCTGCACTCACAGTTCAATCGCCAAGATCTTTGAGGAGGCAATACTTAAATGATCAGATGCACTACTATTGCCATTTATAATGCAGCACACACAATACAGTTTTCATGAAAGTTCTAACACTGTCTTTACATTGTTAATTCCTATTTAAGTCTACTCCAGCTGAGTACAAATATTTAAATTCTTTTTTATATAAGAAAAATTGCTTTATCCTAAGGTGTTTGGTAAGTACCTATTTTGTTAACCATAGGGTGTGTCTACACAGCAGGGCTTAACTCGAAATAAGCTTCACAAATTGAGCTACGTCAATTGTGTAGCTTATTTCGAAATAGCTTATTTAAAAATTGGGAGCATCTACACAGCACTTATTTCAAAATGGAGCACTCTTCCTCTGACTTCCCTTACTCCTCATACAATGAGGGTTACAGGAGTTGGAGTAAGAAGTCCTCCATCTTTATTTTGAAATAACTGCCTGCTGTGTAGATGATGACTAAGTTATTTCAAAATAACGCTAGTTATTTTGAAATAATGTTGCTATGTAGATGTACCCATACTGAGCTGCATTTTAATGGGAATGTCCAATATGTCTCTTCAATCTTATTTTGCTGAGACTTAAACACAGGAAAGAAGAGTGTTAAAGAATTTGCTGTATAACACGATATGCTGGATAGCGTGTAGGCTCACGATCAGTGTTCCCTGTAAGCTAAGCGCTTGTGCAGCTACCCAGGAGAGATTCAAATGCCACCTTGCTGATTAGCAGAGTGCCCACAGCTGGCAGTATGTGTTTCTACTGGGGGTGCACATAACAAAATTGATTCCACCTACAGGTGGAAAAAATTAGAGGGAACATTGTCCATAATCCCTGCTGTTCCATTCCCAGCCTTGCCCCTGACCATCCACATGTCCCTGGTCAAGTCACTTTGACATCTGTGCTTCAGGTCTCCTTTGCAAAATAGATTATAGGGAGAGTTGGCAACAGATTCCTGTATTAAGTGGCCTTTCTGTTTTAAAAGATTCTTGCAAACTTTTCTTTGAGAAGCTCTCAGGCCTGTTTTGTGGGGAAATTACATTATGATCCAGTCTTTAATTACATGATCCCATGCTGTTTGTTGCACAGGCTCCTACCTCATTCAGTATAAAGAGTGGATGTGCAAGTGGGCAGAATTAAGCTTGTCAAATGTATGGTTGCAAATTGCTTTCCTATCTTTCAAATACTTTGACTTTGTAACCTAAATAATATTACGGGATTGTTTTTGGGGTTTTTTTAAATTGTGTGTAATATGCCCGGGAGAGGCATAAGGATCTTGTGGAAAACGGGGGTTTTGCACAAAAACCCCATCCACGCTACTTTTTTCCGCAAAAACAGCATTCATAAATTAGCGATATGCTAATCCGCCTCATTTGCATACTCACTGCCGGCAAAACCGGCAATGTAGATGAAGCCCCAGGGTCTGACCTGCCCTTGTCCCCCACACGGCAGTGCTCTGAGAGCTTTTTGTTCCGTACAGGCCAAATAACTCAGCTGATCTTCAAAACAAAAACAGAAAATATCTTCTCTCTGGTTAAAAAGATATTACTGAGAAATTTGCTCCCTTGAGTGATTACAGTCATCACTGATCAACAGTTATCAATTTGGCTCTGGGAGAAGCCTGTAGAGATGTTCCTACAATATGTGGAGCCAACTGTTGGTGTTGCTGTGGGCAACCATTCTGAGAGACAAATAAGATGGAATGGTAGCGGGGGAAACCAAGTAAAAACAGATTAAAAAAAAAGCTGAATCTAATAATCTACTTGCCCATCGAGATCCTCACTGGCCACCTATTGCTGTAAGATTTGAGTAGGTGTTTAGGCAAGCCACACCACCTAGGATATTTGAATATACTAATTCAAATTCTACTAGGATATTTGAATATACTAATTCTAAGGCCATGAACATTCCAGGTACTGCAATAAGACACCTACAATATGCTACTATAAAGCATGATGAAAGCAGTAGATAATGAGCTTTAGCATATTTTTTAAATATTAAAGCCAACATGAAAGATGGGACAAAACCAATTTTGTTCTTGTAAATTTATTTTTAAATCAACTTGAAAGAAAATAAGTCACATTTGTAAAGATTTAAGACATTTACAGAGGCCTGAAACAAACCACTTAGAAAAGAGAATTTTCTGTTGCAAAACACAGCTCATTTAGGGAGAGGAAAAATGAAAATTACATTCCAGGCAATAGAATGACTATCCACAAATGTGGCACTTTCATGTCATCTTTTCATGGCACTTACTGAATTAAAGTGACAGTAACTGGGAAGCCAACTTGTTTAATTTTTTTTAATTCTGTTCAACGACTTCTAAAACCCACACATACTAGGAACCATCAATCCACAATATAGACATTCTTGGCTCTGACAACCAAGCACGCCTTTGAGGAAAGTTTTGTCATAAATACAGGGCCTATTTCAATATAATTTAGGGCAGAGCAGTGTTCCCGCTAAGATTTTCCATCCATGAGCAGAGTGAGTTTTGTCTTGTGCCCCAACAACGAGGTCATGTGCGCTTGTTCGAATGTTTGCCACTGTGGCACCCTCCAGTGGTGCTTCTCCCAAAAGATGCTCCCAGGGCAGAGACCCCAAACCCTGCTCCCAGATAGCGCACCCCCTCGTGGGGAGGTGAGATGTACTCCGTGCCCCAGCTGCCCCAGGCTGCTCCTCGTGGGGCTGGCTGTGAGTCCCCACCTGAGGTGGAGGAAACTGCTGCCAGCGCCCAGGGTTTTCAGGGAGTGAGGTGCTGGGGGGTAGGGTAGCAACATGTGTGGAGTGCGGCGGGACAGAGGGCTCTGAGGGATGAATGTGAGGTGGGGGAGGAAAGAGATGAGGCTGCTCCTGGGGCTAAGGTCCCCTGCACCACAGCCCAGCTCCAGTTTTGGGCAGCTGCCACGTGGCCCGCCCAGGGAGCAACCAGGCAGCCACTACAGGGTCCTGGCCAGAGCTCCAGCCCTGGGGAAGGGCTGAAGCTGGCCCCCAGAGCGGCCCCTGGGACTGCAGGGGCAGCCCCCCAGTCACCATGCGGCCCCCTGGCTGCCGGAGCAGCCCCCCAGGCACCATGCAGCACCCCCTCCACCAGAGTAGCCGCCTGCCAAGTGGCGCCGGCCACTGGAGAAGAGTCAGAGAGGGGGTATGGGTGTAGGAGAGGATTCTTGCATGGGGGAGGGTTCTAGGAGGAGGTGCAGGGTCTGAGAGGGGTTGTGAGCTGGTGGAGGGACTAGATGCAATGGGTTTGGGTGGCGACCTGGGGCAGGAGGGGGTGGTGACCTGGGACACGGAGTTGGATTGCAGGAGGGCATGAGGTGCCAGATGCAGGCTCTGGATGGGAGGCACTTACCTACGTGGCTCCTGGCAGGAGCCCAGCGGGACACCCAGGCAGGCTCCCTGTATGCCGCAGCACCAGGCCACTCGAAGCAGTTAGCTGCTCCATGTGCCTCTCTGCGCTACATGTTGGTGGCGGGGAGAGACTTTGTGCGCTGCCCCTGCCTATAGCACAGTCATTACAGCTCCCATTGGCTGGTGGGATGGGCCATGGGCTGGATCCAAAGGTTTGGCAGGCTGGATCTTGCCTGCCCCTGCCTTAGAGTATCTAGGACCATAACGTTCTAGGCTAGGGCTTGCAGGAGAGGAGAAGTTGGAGTATCGGCTTTAGATGGTACGGGGCAGACTTTCCCATACCATCTTTACTTTGCACAGGCTGGGCCAGGTTCCATCTATAAATGACCAGCCAAGAATTCTCTTGTCAGAGAAGAACTCCCTGCTTCCATAAACCTGGCAGAGATGGCTTCTGCATCAGGCTCTTCCCACGCCCAACATAGGGTGCACGCTAACATGGGAAAGGAGGTGTAGAGGGTCAGGTGGGGACATGGCGGTTTGGAGCTCTACCATGCTGATCCTCCACTAACACAAGTTAGAGCACCTTCTAGGTTGTTCTAACTCAGTGGTCCCCAACGCAGTGCACGCGGGCGCCATGGCGCCCGCTGGGGCATTTATGTGTGCTCGCTGAGTGACCAAGGCTGGCCCAAGCCATTCTTGCGCCCCGGGCCCGCGGCGCATGCACGGTCCTGCTCCCAGGCGCCCGGCAGCCCCAAAATGTTGGGGACCACTTAACTGGTGCTGGGGTTGAGCTGGTTGAGGATCTAACTGGCTCTGTGAAGGCTCCCTGGCTCTCCTGTTCCAAGTAAAGCCTAAACAGAGGGGAGAATTGGGCTCATTGTAGGGTGTCTTAATGCGGCCACATTCTTTTCCTAAAAGGGCCTATTGTTTTACAAGAGCTAGGGGTTAACATGCAGAAAGAACGAACAAATGCGCAAGTTGTTCTTCAAAGAGATACAATGGGTTATTGCCCATAGCTTGCACCTCAGAAGACCTGGTTTCAAATTCTGGACCTGTAACACCCTTTGATATTCAGATCCTGGGTTTCCCAGGTGGCCCTGTCAATGCAGGTCTGCCCTGTCCTACAGTGTGCCCATAGCTATTCCACTAAAGGGTTTCCTTTCAACAGAGATGGCCAGAAACACCAGTTGTCCATATGATAGTACCCATAGACAAGTGCCTACTAGGGACCAGGATGTCTCCCCACTAACCCTCAACCCCAATCGTTTTCACTGTGCACTTATACTAAGATTTGAACACAGGTCTGTAGATGTGAAAAGCTGATTCAATAACTCATTGCACCTTGCAGATTGCCCAAGAGTGCTGAATTTTCCACCTTTTATTAAAAGTGACTAGATAAAACAGAAATACTAAATTCAGTGATAAACTTTTTTTTTATCCTTTCAGATTTCAGAGCATTTTAATTCCATTTTTAATGTATTCCTTTGGCAAAGATTTAAGTCAGAGTTACCACCACTTCTTAGAAAACTGGATCCTTTTTATCTTTTCAGCAAAGGCATTTGTGAGACAGATGTGATTCAACTTTCCTCATTACATTAGATTTGGCCTGTGATTAATTCGAAGATGCCACTTTGCAGCATAACCACTGCATCTTCATGAGGACACATGTTCAACTAACCAGCAGGAGCACAATATGCACTCCCTCGGGTACATTCAGTCATACCAGCATTCCCAGAGGAAACCTTTAAAGACATGCTTATTTCTCCAGGTCAAGAGTTTCAATAAAGCCATCTGACCAGTTTTTGTACTTTGCAATGACACAAAATTTTACTGCTAAGAGAATGTACAGGTAGTTTATGTGATCTAACCCTCTTCCCCTCTCCTCAACTCACACAAAAACGTTTAGAAACACAAAATATGTTGCACCATAACAGAAATTGGCTTAATTATGACCACCCTAAAACACATACTTACCTACAGCTTATGACAGCATGAGATGGTATTTGAACACATGTAAGTTCTTCATATAAAGTTCATTAATTGATTAGTCAAAAACTACCTGTAAACCCTGGATGCAATCAAGAAATGGATAACACTGCTACTCTTTGCACTGGGATTCAACAGCATAGAGGCATGTCCTAAGTGTGCTGGATGGGGGTAGTCTGTGTTTGGGAACCCAGAAGGGTTGCACCAAATATTACAGAATAGGGTGTTGTGAACTAGCTGTACCTAAGAGAAAGAAAACTCTGATTTCCAACCATGGCAGATGGTGCGCACACAGCCTCTTTAGGCAAGTCTATCTAGAAGGAAAATTTGGAAGGCATGAGGACCAGGGTGTAACCACTGATACCTGTTCCTAGGAGGGCAGCAGGATATAACATGGAATTCTCATGATCTCATGACTGGCCTAACAAGCCAGAAACTCACTTGGTATAGCAACTGTACAGCAAACATGTAACCTACAGGTAAGGCACCAGTGTAAGGAAGTAACGCAATGAGCCTACAAATCTCAAGGCCTGTAAGCTATTGCTTATCTAAACTAATCAAGGCATAAAGCCCAAAAAGCTTTTGCATAAGGTGCTAATCAAGAGGAACCCTAAATCATAAGGTATCATAAGACAGAATATTGTAATACACAAGTATGATTAAATTGCCAACAGATAACCACAGGTTTATAGCTTATACCAAGATATTTGAAAGGTTAGGAACATCAGCAGATGTCCAGCCACAAGGATACTATGGTAATTAGTGGATGAATGTGCTCATGACCTTGAGGTTAAGAGGATTAGTAACCTATGGGAGACAGACATCCCAAAAATAGCAGGGTGAAGAAACACAAATGAGGAAAGGGGGATGAAATGTCTGCTCAATAAGCAGTATGCATAGTGGCATCGGGGTAACACATCGTAACATTAGTATCCCACCCTGTCTGCCTTGGGACATGCCAGGATGATAATTACTGGAGATGATGATGGAACACCAATTTGGGCCCTTATCCAAGGGACAGTGTGAGTATATAGAAACACAGGTGCAACTTCTCTACCATCTCTATCTACCCTGCTAGGTTGGAGTGTTTGCAACTTTGCTAAATGTGTTAATAAAACTATTGCAAACAGCAGGTTTTCCTCAGTGTGAGTGATACAAACATGCATGGCAGAGGTCCCAACTGAATAGTACTTTTAATAATACTGGGCCTGATCTTCGGATAAGAACCTACCAAACCTCAGTGGTTTATTTGGAATTCTCAAGGAATTGATCATCAGGACATGAATCAATAGACCAGGCAACAACCCAGACTGAAGGAATGACTGGAGATGCTGCACTGCTCCCCAGGTCTGTAAAGACACTTTGGGATGAGGACACTCCTACTAGATAGCACTTGAAGAATTCTGATTATCCTACCACAGAGTAGGGCCTCCTGCCAGGGGGGTGGAGACAAAGGCCCCAGACCCTTTACATTGCCACCAGAGCCCGACGTGGCATGGTCCAGGCAGTGCTGAGGGCTGGGTCGGGGAGGTGCAGCACAGTCTGGGCAGCATTGAGGGCTTGCTGCCTGTAGCTCTGTGCCTTTTGCCTGAGGCCCCACCCCTGCTGTAGGACCCAGAGCACCCTCCCCACACACAGACATTGCCCAGGGCCCAGCGGAGTCTGTCGCCAGCCTTGCCACAGAAATTTTCCAAGGTATGTCTAATTTCATAGAGGAGGGTGTATATCTAGGTTGTATATATTGTGACAGACCCAGGGCAGCTGGCTACCATAGTCTGGCGGAGGGCAGACAGGCCTGGAGCTGGGTGAATGCTTTTCTGATTCCTGAGTGAATGGGCAGAGACTGCTGCCAGCCACATAATCAAGGCAGGCACCTGAGGCTAATTAAGAACATGCCTGAAGCAGCAAGCTAATCAGACACCTGTAGCCAACTAATGCCTATGGGGCTGCTTTAAAAGGCTTCTCCCAGGCAAGGGAGGGGAAATGAGAAGACTGAAAGACAAAGGAGGAAGTGTGCTGCTGAGAATGAACAGATTTGTTCAGGTACTAGGGAGAAGGCTCTAGGGGAAGGTTTAGGGAAGTAGCCCAGGGAAATGTTACTGTATTGGGGCTAGAGGGAAAAACCCCATCTGTTGCTGCTACTAGGGATGTTAAATTGATTTAATTAGCTAATTGAGTAGCCAATGGAATTTCCATTAACTACCCAATTAGTTGATTGGGGGGGACTGCAGAGCCACAGTGGGGTTAGCTTCCAGCCCCAGGTGCTAACCCTGTTGTAGCTCTGCCTTTGAACTGTATTAAGAGCTGCCAGGCTCTTAATACATTTAAAAGGCAGAGGCATAGCTGGGGGACTGGGTATGAGCTGGGAATCAGCTGTCCCAATTTGTGCCCAGTCCCAGATACTGCACCTCTGCTTTTTAAATGTATTAAGAGCCACCAGGCTCTTAATACATTTTAAAAAGCAGGGGGGTTGGGAGAGAAGGGATTGAGTGCAAGCCAGGAATCAGCTGTCCCAGCTCATGCTCATTTCCCTCTTCTTCCTCCCCCCCACCCCTCTGCTGTGCCTATGCTTTTTAAATGTATTAAGAGCCTGGCAGCACTTATTACATTAAAAAGCAGAGGCACAGTGTCTAGGACTGGACATGAACTGTGAATCAGCTGATTCTTGGCTTGTGCCCGATTCCTCTGCTATGCCTCTGCCTTTTTAAATGTATTAAGAGCTGCCAGGCTCCTACTACATTTAAAAGCAGAGGTGTAGGGTCTGGGACTGGGTGTGAGCTGGAACAGCTGATTCCTGGCTCACAACCAGTCCCCCACTATGCCTCTGACTCTCCTGACCCCCTGCAAAGACAGTGCTGGGGAACTAGCTTTTAAGCTGACTTCCCCCCACCAGCTCCTGCTTCTCTTCTCCCCTCCGCTGCCTCTGACAGAGGCAGCAAGGTGGGAATGACTAGTTGAGTCTCTACTTGACTATCTGATAAGGATATGCTTATTGGGTAGTTGACTAGTTGCTTACATCCCTAGTGGCTACCTATGGTCTCTGGGCCAGAATAGTTGGGAGGGTTGGGGAGAGCCTAGGCCCTCCAACACCACTAAAAAGTCTGATCCTGGAAAAAGCAGGTCCAGGATTGGGGGGGGGGGTCTCCCAATCCTTTGACTTGCCAATGATGAGAGTGGTTCTGTACACTGTGACTCTGGCCTCTAGTAAATTATTAGAGGCAGCATGCAGGATCACAGTGAGCCTCTGAGGCATATAATGACCACGTAGAAGTGCAGGACCCACACGGCACAGACAGAGCTTTGCCACAATATCTAGAAATATACCTACATACATTTGTAGCTTAAGACCCAGTGTAAAAAATATGGCTATTATGACACTGCGAGTTTGAGTAGGTCTATCACTAAACAAGGTGAAATAGTAGCACAAGAAGGCATTCCCCTGCTAGCTTTAATTTAACTAGTCATCAGGACTTAAATTATGGGGGAAAAATAGGCAGGGCTGTGAAATTCAAGGGGCTGGTTTAATTTCAACAGTAATGAGAGGTAAGGGGGGAATGTGAACGGAGGTAGCTCTAAAAGTAGTATTGGCAACCCGCCCCCACCAGTCTCACATGTAATTTGAGCATTGCGAGCACACAGTTGTGTTAACAACAGAAGTGAAAGCATGATGGCACAGATTTGTGTGGGCAATCAAGCTGGGTACATGCTCACCGACCCTGCCCACTTCCTGGGTTTCAAATAGGCCACTGAAGGCCATAATGCTGCTTTTATACTAGTGTAGCACACAGTACCTAGATTAAAGCTAGGGAGGTAATTCTACCCGCTCTACAACTGCCTGAGTTTGAAGGGTAGACATTCCTTCTGAGTCATCTGATGTATCGTAAGCTGTTCCAATGGAATATCACCATTTTATGTGAAAAATTCACATTTTATGATGCAGACTTTATACACCTCTAAAGAATAGCATGAACTCATCAGCGTGCTGCAACTGATCAAAACTACCCAATGGTCTTAAAAGTCATTTTATGACTTCCAGAACTGCCCCCAAGAAAGTTGGGAACAGACCTCACATAGTCACATCAGATGGCAACTGTAGTGTGTCCCCTGGGAAGAATCTTCCTCACTGTGGACACGATCATGAGGATAATTGCTTGGAAAGTTTAAAACTAGACAAAAATCACTAAAAAAATGTAGTGCAAGTGGAATAATCCTCACTTGGGAGACTGGCTGGGAAGAGAGTCTTAGTGGTCAGAGCCATGACTGGCAGAGGGGTTGTTGATAGAGGAGCCGGGGACCTCCCACGCCACTAGGCTCTGGTCTAGGGCTCTTTGGGACTACCAGTGGTCTGGCAACTGAGGATGCTCTTTCTGGGCCAGCTCAGTCCAAGTCTTTCCTTTGCTGGGATAGTCCAAACCAAGGGAAAAAAAATGGGATGGCCAGAGTCCATAGGTGGAGGAGGGAGGAATAGTGTCCTCTCTGATTGTTTCTGCGGGGGGTCCTCCCATCCCTCTATGAAGCAGATATGTTAGACAAGACTTCAGCCTTCCCTGTGCTCTGCACTGCTGAAGCTATGGGCTGCAGTCTGCGCTCTCTCAGGTCTGCCACCAAATGAAATGTTTCCCTGTCTTAATTCCTCCACCAAATGGAGCATTTGCTTCAGGTGTGGCAGGGTAGGACTGGCTGGGCTCAAAATAATCCCTTCACTCCTTGTTGCCCAGTGTGTGGTTTATACACCCCATTTTAGTGAGGAACAATTTGTCATTGGTCAGGAATAGGTAAGTGACCCAGTAGGCCTTTTCCATCATTTACTTACATGATCGAGGCCAGATTAAGGCATGTGAGTCACCACAATCTAACTTCATGGCTATAAAGAACATCTTGAAAATGTGAACTGAGCTGACAGACATTGCTCTGAGTCTGTGGACAACCTGAAACAGTAGCTCTAAGTGGGGTGAACTGTTCCATGTATCTCAACAGAAAGTTAACTCCAAGACCCACTGTACTGGTGGTCCCCATCAATGCTATCCCAGGAAAGGACTCTGGAGCAGTAGCACGGAGATCCAGACAGTCTGTAGCTCCATCGTGCTTCTGAAGTGGAGGGAATGATGATGATAGATGCCTTAGTCTATAGAGGGGGAGAAGAAAAGCAAGGCTCTTGGCCACACCTAATATGAACCATGCCAACTAGAAGTGACTAAGGAAAGTAATTTCATTTTCTTGAGCTCTACTGCATAATAAATAATACACAGTGTTCATCTAAACCCCTACGGACATCACCCATGTCTAAATATAAATGGCCCATCCCTCTTTAAGATGTATTATTTCTTGTTGCACTTTGCGACTGTTCAAACTACGTCCCTTTGTTTTCTAGCTTGCACAATTCTTGGGCTTCTAATTGTGTATTAGCCCCTCAGGAATGGGAAACCCATGAATTAATCAAAGGAATCGTGTTCTATTTTTCCTTTTCAGAAAGTCACTGAAATATAGATGAAGCCCATCTTAAATGGGAGGGCATTCAGAGGACACAATCAGTTTAAATACCTGTATGAACAACTATTATGGTAGAAGCTCAAAGAAGTGGAACAATCTTGCATTCCCTTTAAATGAAAAGTTAGATTTAGAAGAGAAAATGATATATACACAGAGAAAGCACTGAGTGGAGATGGGAGTTCTGGGTCTAGGGATAGTTTGCCTAGGATTGTAATGGGTTTGAAATATAAAAATTCAAGCTATTTGGGTTTGTGGACAAAGGTTGGGTAAAAAACTAATATCTCACTAGAAGGACATCAGGGCACAGAGAATATTTCAAACCACAACAAAACAGAGATAACAAGCTCTGTGAATAATATCACATAGATCACTTTGCTCATGTTTTGTGAAGGGAGGAGATATGACATACATGCTCTGTCTACCAAGGCCTAGTCCTGCAATTTGCTGTTTATGGACAGACTGCTGTCCCTCTGCTAAGTCCCACTGATTGCCTTCAACGAGGCTCTGTAGAGATGAAGTGTTAAGTATTTTTTCTGTGTCTTTTCTTTCCTATTTATGTCTGAATTCCTGCTTTGTTTTTGTTTTGACTAGCAGATTTACCCAGCGTTGTCCAGCTCTGTAATTCAGGAATTCCATCAAGTTAATTCCATCAAGATATTAAAGACAGGACTATGTAGCACTTTAAAGACTAACAAGATAGTTTATTAGGTGATGAGCTTTCGTGGGCCAGACCCACTTCCTCAGATCAAATTGTGGAAGAAAATCGGCATGACCATATATACCAAAGGGATACAATCAAAAAAAGTGAACACATATAAAATAGACTTTTTTTGATTGAATCCCTTTGGTATATATAGTCATACCGATTTTCTTCCACAATTTGATCTGAGGAAGTGGGTCTGGCCCACGAAAGCTCATCACCTAATAAACTATCTTGTTAGTCTTTAAAGTGCTACATAGTCCTGTCTTTTGTTTCAGCAAGACCAGACTAACACGGCTACATCTCTATTACTATCAAGATATTAGTTTTTCACCCATCCCTATAAACTCCTATCACTTATGTTTTAACAAAAAAAAGTTTATAGCCAATTTGGTTTCCAATAATATTGTCATCTAGTTTTCAAACCATATGCATTGATTTAGCTGTGCCAAAACAGCACTATTCCAAATTTCTTCATTTTATCTCTTTTCTGTAAGGTTTATTGAGAAGCAATCCTATTGCAGGTTCATCCTGTTTTTCTGACTCATCTTGGTTCTGTCTCTTTCAGCAATTAATGTCAATTTTGAGGACTGTAATTACTTTGGTGATTGTTTCATTTCTGTTTGGTTTTATTAGACTCAATCCCATTCCAGGCACATCCCCTTTTCCTGGCACAACCAAACCCTTACGTTGGTTTAAGATATTATAAAAGGAATCTGTATAACCAAATTTGGTGGTCCTAGCTCTTCCTGTTTAGGAAAAATGTGTGATCAAACAGAGAAACACTCTAAAATACACAGTAGATTACAGTTTCCTTCATTCCTAAAATATAATAGTCTGTGCCAGCTAGGGTGACTAGATAACAAATGCTGAAAATCAGGACAAGATATGGGGTATAACAGGCACCTGGACGGACTCTCCCTATAAAATTGGGAGATCCGATCACCCTAGTGCCAGCTTACAACTGGAAGGACGTCATTGATTTTCTACCTGGGATTTCCCACTTTACAACATGCCTGATCCATAAAGATGTGGAGTGCTCTTGAACTTCCACTGACTTCATTGAACTGGAAGATGCTCAACACCTTGGTGAATCAGGCTCAATATCTCATGAGCTGCTGCCAATTCAGACGAGTTCATGACCATATTACTTTTAGCAACAACATTACTCCTCTAGTAACAGGCCCACTGAAACTACATTAGTGTATTTTAGTAGCTGTACTGTTTATATTGCTAACAATTATGTTGATACTGTAGCAAGTCATTACCAGCCATGTAAAAACAAAGTTTATGTTACCATCAACTATTTATTTTAGCATTGACATGGGCAGCACAACTGTGTATATAAGTGGTAACATTTTTAAGTTACTAAACTCATGTTTACAATTTACGGTAGAAATAATGCTGACATTTAGAATCTATCATTTGAACATATGGATACAGAACAACAACTGTGTTTGGTAATAGTTAGTTAGCACTATTTTCTTAAGCTCTGTGATGAAAGTATGTGATGTAAGTAGTTCTTGTACTATGTAGGTATAATGGTTCAGAGCTACCAAAGAAAAATCATGTCATTCCCTGTTATTTATACAGTAAGAAAACAATAAGTATTTGTATAGGTTTGGTATCGTTATAGTTAATGTGTTCATACAACACAGTATATTGGCTTTGAAATAAAAACTTTAGGACAAATTGAATATTACACACACAACACCACATTTCAGATCAATATATTAAAATCTGTCAAGAGCGACCACTCATCAGGATAAACTTAAAAAACAACAAATAGTCTGGTAGCACTTTAAAGACTAACAAAACATGTAGATGGTATCATGAGCTTTCATGGGCACAGCCCACTTCCGAGTTAGCAAAAGTGGTCTCTTATAAAAGGTGGTCTCTCTTCATGGGTTTGCACACCAAAGAGCAGTGGTGTTCCACGCCCTCTGCCAGAAGTCGCTCATGACAGTTGGCCTCCTGTATTTGGGAGTGATGGTGCGACAGAACAGCTTCACTAGCAAGAGATGGAGCCTTTCCCTGTTAGAATATTAGTTTAAAACCAGCCTAGTTAATAGCAGCTGAAGTGATCATCAGATAGTTGTTTGGTAACCTGGTCTCAGTCCAGTTTCCAGTGAACAAATGCTCACATAGAGTTATAGAATACTAGAACTGGAAGGGACTTTGAGAGGTCATAAAGTCCAGTCCTCTGCATTCACGGCAGGACTAAGGAACATCTAGATCATCCCTGACAGATGTTTATCTAATCTGTTTTTAAAGATCTCCAAAGCTGGAGATTCCACAACCTCCTTAGGTGATTTACTCTAGTGCTTAACCCTGCCAGGAAGTTTTTCAATGTCCAACCTAAACCTCCCTTGCTGTAATGTAAGCCCATTGCTTCTTGTCCTACCATCAGAGGTTAAGGAGAATAATTTTTCTCCCTCCTCCTTGTAACACCCTTTTAGGTATTTGAAAGCTGCTATCATGCCCCCTCTCAATTTTCTTTTCCAAACTAAACAAACCTTTCAGTCTTCCCTAATAGGTCATGTTTTCTAGATCTTTAATCATTTTTGTTGCTCTTCTTGGAACATCTCCAATTTCTCCACATCTTTCCTGAAATATGGTGCCCAGAACTGGACACAATACTCCAACTGAGGCTTAATCAATGCGGAAGAATCACTTCTCGTGTCTTGCCTCTCAACACTTCTGTTAATGCAGGAGCAACTGCATTACATAACAGCCACTGCAACTCGCATATCATTGGGAGTGTCTGTAGACAAGTCAAATATCTAATACTGACCACCAATGGCAGTTTGCAGAAATATGTACTTTCTCTGCCTGCGCTGTACCTGTTCTGTGTATAAATACAAGGCCATCAACATGCAAGGCTGTCAATCTTGCATCTGTCAAATGCATTTCATGGTGTAAGAAAGGTGGATTAATATTTTGACCCTTTGATAGTATTCTTTGAAAATATCAATTTGGGTGAGCCGCTTCAAAACGTCATTTTTTAAATTCAAGGAGCACAAAATAGCTTCTGAAACCTTTTTGCATTGAGGCGGAAAGCTTTTATAACAAACTTCATCCAGGAGTGAAATTTCCAGCTATAAAATAGGGGGTTTGTAATGGAAAAGCTGACAGGCCCATAATTACGGAGGCATTAACAAGTATTGTGATGATAATACAATCGATGGGCATGATACTTAAATATGATATGAGGCATCAGAAGATGCTAGTGTCTGTTCTCATTAAAAGCAACAGTTAAAATTCATTTTTATCTCACTGACTCAAACTCCTAATTTGGTGTTCAGAAGGACACATGCACTAAGACATATTCATACAAAGAATCCTAGTGAATGTCTTTTAAATACTGATTTGGCAGCACTGAAGTCTGGTCTAAATAAAAAAGTGATGAAAATAAATACAATAAGTGATAAGAACACAAACATTTCATTTTACAGGAAAAACAAAAGATAGAAAAGTGCATAGGACACTATATATGGAATGAACTCTATACAATTATAAATGTTGGGTTTATATAACACAGTTGTAATGTTTTGCATGTGTTACAGCAACACTATATTTAAGCGAGGATTATGCTTTTGAATGTTTCTGAAGGCAAAGTTTTCCACTTGCACAATGGCTAATCTTAAACAATTGAGTCTAACTACATACACAGACCTTTCAATATCCATGAGAATTCTGGGTATGTAGAGAAGAGAAAATCTACTGTGCAGATCTGAGAGGAGAACTGGGTCCATCGTTTGACAAACAAATCAGTAAATTATGAGTCTGCAGATTACACAGAGATTTAATTTTGGCTCTCGATTACACTAATTTAACACCACTGCACAATTGTATACAAATAATGGTAATATTTCAATAACTATTATCTCCTAGTTTGCTAACATGGTCATATTGTTGCTGTTACTGTAGTATGTACATTTCTGAACTTGCATCATAACATTACACTGCATAATATTCTCTATTTCTAATGTTTCTACATTTATTATTTGAAGGAGGTTTACTTTGAATTATTTGTAATTATGCATTCTATTCCATGGCTAATAAAAAGGCTCATTTCTTTTTATTTTCTTCCCTGAAGTATGTTGGTCAAAAATAAATAGATATGAAAAGTCTACCTTTCCTGCAACCAAATACAGAGGCATGCTTTTGGGCTAAACAGTCCTAAAATTAGATCTTTTTCAAACTAAACATTTCTGCATGGAAAATGGGTTACTTGGTGTTGAAAGCCAGGTGTATAACTCCTAGAAGGCAGCATTCCACAGAGATTTGCCTAGCTGGAAATGGTTCTCTCAATGAGAAGGTAGAGAAAATATTTCACTCTGAACAGAAAGCACTTTCCCATGGAAAGTCAGAATACTACTATTTTGAGCAATGCCCTATTTAAATGTAGTGACACTCTCTCACTGTCGCTCACACAAATGTGCTTTTATGGCTTTGTAACTCTATCCCACCGAAGGCTACAATAATGTGTTACTGCAGTTAAGAATATTATTATATTTAGGACTTCTGCTTTTAGGTTTTATCTAAACAATGATAAAACAACCCCAATAAAAACAAATAATGAAACTTGTGTTTATCTAATAAACACCAGCAACATGCCAGAAATGGTATCTAGCATTTGTCTACATGGAGAAATAGAGCAGATTACAGGGGTGTGATTTCTGAAGCACACTAACGTACCATACATTAATTAGTCCATGTAGACCCTGCTGCTGTGCGCTAAAGGTTCTCTAGTGTGCTTTAACGTAGTGTTATTTTAAACAGTACTATGTTAAAGTGCACTAGTAGCGCAGGGCCGGCCCACAACGTTTTGGCACCTGAGGCGGGGAGCTCAAATGATGATCTCATGCCCCCTTTTCTCCTGCCTGCCTGTTATGTCTCTTGTGCCCTCCTTCCTCCAGCACAGCACTCCACCATCTCTGTGCATCTAGAGCAGAGAGAATACATATGCATCAGCAGCAGACACAATTTTCTATGCTCTGGGTCCTAGTGGCGCTTCCCCACAGTCTGGCACCTGAGGCGGCCGCCTCAGTTCGCCTCATGGTAAGCCCTGTAGGAGTGGTATATGAAACAGTTCTACATTATAGTGGACTAGGGAACATATAATACAGAACAGCCCTCCAATTTTGGGACATCTACATAAAACTTAACAATTGCTAAATATAAAGCCTAAAAATAGAAGCTTAATTAAATAGAACCTCACTATGAGTAGCAAAGGCTCCCAAGACAAATGTTTAGAGTAGCCCTTCACCTTTCTTATTGCAGCTGAAAAATCCTACCTCGTTTTCTTGGAAGGTGGAGTATAGATGAGGCAGCTGAAATTTCTGGATTTTTGGCCATAGACTGTTTTAATTATCTTAGGAAGAGTTGGGTTTTAAAGTTTTGGACTCTCGGAAGATGCTGAAATGCCTTACTATGTTCCAGATCAAAGGCTCACTCCCAGGGGAAATTGCTTTATTCTCTCTCTCTGAACTGCTACTGTTCAGTGCAGATTTTGGAGTCCCAGTAATGCATTCGGAGCCTAATCACAACCAGAAAGTCTACTTGTTAATGCCACATGACTGTCTGTGGTGGTAAAGTCCCCTGGTGAAGAAGATGCAGTGATAAAATGACAAGTAGTGGTAAGAATAAAGTAGTATTAAGGCTTAGTAGCTATAACTCATTTCTGATGAAAGTCTACTGAATTTGGCCCCTTACTGCGAGATGAAAGATCCATGATAACTTCATACAGAGATGGGCAACCAGGGCTAGTAAGTGGGCACATAAGTGGCCCTCCTTCATCTCAGTGAGCTGCAAGATTGTCTTAACCAAGAGGGGTCTCTTGCATAGGGCAGTTTTGCTAACTGTGCTTGTGCACCTAGAATTTGCAGGGTGTGCCAACTGAACTGCAGCAGCCCTTTGACTGGATGCAGAGAGAGCGCACGGCTCTCTCAGTCAATGTGTGTGATCAGCCTGCACCTCACTTCACATGCCCTTGCTTTACGTGCGTGTCACTTTAGTGATACCGGTAGGAAAATACCGTATGGATGGAAACCAGAGGAATCTGGCAACCCTGTGCATGGGAAATGGTAAACAAGTTGTTTTGCAGGCCAACACAGAACTCCAAATGGCCACATGCAGCCTGCATACCACAGGTTGCCACCACTGATTTAATACCATTTTGTCCTTCCTTACTTCTATTTTATCACACCCTTTGATGTAAAAAAAAAAATAGAAAATTCTGCACAGAGCAATGGTTTGAATGTTACAAAGTGACATGGCCCTTAGAAGAACACAGTGAATGCTAAGAGCACATGCTGCACTGTGACGTTTTATGGGAAGAAAAAGACGAAGAATAGGCCTGGTGCTTGTTTGAGTCAGAAAAATCATACCTGACTTTTTTCTCCGCTGCGTTAGACAAGCGCCAGTGACAAGAGACAAGCTGTGTTCTGGGAACACTCCTAACCTATCATGCAAACCTCACGATCTAGACTTTGTTAACAGGCATGAACATAGTTAAGGCTGATATTTGGAGAGACCCATTTTGTTTAAAGCTGACCAACTGCTGCCTTGGATGGTGCATGTTTATTCCCTTCCAAGTATGCTCTGTTAAAAGCCTCTGGTATCACTGATACACCTGCTATATATGTCTATGAGCTGAGATGCAACTTTAGCATGGGTAGACTGTAAATTTGGTTTCACAAAGCTATTAGTGTGGAAGCTTTGGTTGATTAAGAATGACAATCTATGAAATGATATGGCACTTCTGTACCTGGCACTTGCAGAAACAATACTTTTTTTGTGATAGGTATTGCCTTAGAAGATCTCTTTTCCGGGTTATTGTCGTCTTATTACAAAATTAACTAGCATGGTTATAGTATTTTTCTTAACATCATTAATATAACTGATTATACTTTAGCTTGACTGCGCACACCATTACGAAACATAACTGAGGTAGCTCTTCTAAGATAAAATTCACAAAACTCCAGAGATTCCTTGATTTTTCCCCTTACAGCAAAACTATTGAATTTTCATACATTGCACTCGAAGTCAAAGGGGTTGCCCAGAGGGTGTCAGCACAGAATGAGTTTTGAATTTCATATACAGTTTTTTGTTGAATGAATGATCCCTTAAGGCTCCAATTCTGCAGTCCAGGCAGAAGCAAAACTCCCACTGACTTTACAGAGCGCTGAATCAGGCCTGAGAAAGACACTAATCTTGCTTATCAGCATGCTATAGGAAGTCAATTAATTAAATCAGAATCAAATGCTTGGCAATGGACTGTGTACATACTGTATTCTGCATTTACTGACATAATCAAGGGAGTAGGAGTTTAGGCAAGCTTGAAGGAAAAAATTAAATATGGTCATGGAGAGTCCCCCTTTATTTTCAAGGCTGTCAGTCGTGTGTGCAATGGGCATAAAGAAACAGTGTGACAATGAAATGGCAGCAGAATTTATTACTGACAATGACAAAGTCTAGACAAAAGAATTATGCCTCACAATATAATATCCTATTAGCTTAAATAATACACATCCTAAGAGGGCTAATATTTGAAATACAGCAAACATTGCTAATACATTTAGGGGATAAAGGGTAAGTAAATGTGCAAAGCATCAAATACTGAAAAACATAAACAACATGATAAGTTGCTAACCACTGCTTGGCAAAACAGCTGATAATCAAATATGGAGATGATGTTCCACACCCCCCTCACTGTTTGCCAAAGATGGAGGAAAACTGCAATATCAACAATAGCAACATGGGTTGCACATTCTCCCTCTCTGATTCTCCTTAAAACTGGTCACCAGCCAGCCAGTGGGTTCAATGGACACGCTATCTAAAATCCTTCTAGAAGAGTTGTGTTCGTGGCAATGGCAGGTAGCCACGTTACATTGGTACACATTTTGAAGTCGGTGGAGTCATGTCTAATTCTACCACCAACGAATGTATCCCAGTATCTTATATTGGAATTAGACTCAGATTCTACAGTTTTACCAGGAAAGACAGCACTTGTATTAACAAGCTAGTTTTCATGTACTGTCATTAACTCGCTACACTAAACATAAAACAAATAAGAATAAAGAACAGTTTCTAGGGTGGATGATGTGTTGAATGATTCTCAAACATCAGTGAGAGAATAAACTGCTGCTAAGTGTGTACTTACATGTCTGCAAAACATCTTAGTTTTAGGGAACAATCTATCAAAGCAGGATGGAATGTCTGTTTTGCAATGTTATTATGTAATTAACAGAGCTATTTTAAAAACAACCACATTTTTAACATTCTTTTTATCTATTCCTAACATTCCAGGATTTAACAGTCTTAAATCCAGCTCTGCTTATTAAAAAAACCTCAAAAGATGTAGAGTTAACTTATTAAAACTAATAAATAATATTACATAAGAACATGGAATGATTTAAACCCAACAAGCATGGAAAGCTACATTCCTGTAATTACCCTCCTACAACCATGATTTAAAACAAGGAGTGGGAGGCATATAGTAGACAGAAAGAGACAAAGAAAGAAAACTATGGCTTTGAATCATGTAGAACTGTGTGCAGTGTCTTTGTGATTAGGCCAAACTAATTTTCATTTGTGACTTGATTTTGAACCCAGCTAGTGTTGCAACTCACTGCAGATTCTTGACTGGAATGAAAAGGGCCCTTTTTAAAAAAAAGTGACTAGTGGTTTTGGTGCCAAATTTGAAACACTTTAAAGAGCCTGGATTTTATAGACGAGCTAAACTTACATCCTCTGAAAATCAGGCCCCTTGAATGTGTCTCAAATTGGGTAACCAAAATTTGAGATTCAAATCACTTAGGTGCTTTTGAAAATTTAGGCTAAGGTATAAAGGTGATGTAATGTAAGTGACATCCTGTGAAAGCAAATTTTCTACTTTAAAAATCTAGTAAAATATCAATGTTAACAAAACACAGCCATTACAAAAACAGGAAATGGAAGATGCATCTATTTCAAACAACTCGTTGAGCTGTGGAGAGACTTTATTAGTGTCCTTTTTGTAAATCGCTGGTTTTGTTATTTAAATCTGTAAGGCCAGCACCAAAGAATCTGTACTATTTAAATACATAATTCAAGTTAGAAAATACCCCCAAGAAATTTCCATTAATATATATGCAAATAAACTAATGAGTTCTTATAATGCAGATTTAACTGAATTGATGCACTTTAAATCAAATGAGTGGAAGTTTTTGAATGATCTCTACTGCATGTGTAACAGTTTTCATTATTCCATTCTCATTTCTCTAGCAAATGCTTTGGGTACATCTAGAATTTTCCTAAGGGGGAAGGGGGCTCAGGTTATCTGCCAATTTCCTCACTTCTCTTTACAGAGCAGGCCTGAAAGTGGAGGAAGCAGTGAGAAGAAATGGCGGCCTGGCATTCTCTGAAGTGGAGAGTTTTTTCTGAGAGTCCTGGGGCCAGAATTGCTGGAGGAGCTGCCACCCCGGCTCTGGTATGTGCTGGGCACTGGCAGCTTCAATTGCTGCTTTTTCCCCATCTCCAAGGACCGACCTTGGCTACAGGTGAGAGACACCTTTGTGGTTCAATTTCTCCTATCTGTAAAATGGGTGTATGGCATTGTCCTCCTTTGCATTTTGAGATCCACAAATGAAAAACACTAGATACTTATGTTGTTGTTATTATTAATAATAATCATAATAATTAATAATAATACATAAAATGGAGGTTTATCACAGAAGGTGGAATTGGACAGCCTCACTTAAGTGTTCAAGTTTGGAAAATGGGTTCACAGACCTAGAGGAGGAGAAGTACTTGCTAACTAATTACAATAAACATGCCTTCTCTATAATACAGAGTCTGTATTTGACCTTACAAGGAAAGCCATTTAAGTTAGCCATAAATTTTAAAATTCATCTGCAGTATCCACACACTAACATTTTACAAGATGCTACATTATATATCCTGTTCCCCATGAACTATTATTGACTGTTAAAACTGTTAGGTTTTGCACTTAAGAGTGGTGGAATCTATGTGAATCTATGTGAAGAGCACAGACCAATGTAATCACCACACAGTCTAAGCCAGGTGTGGGCAATAAGCGGCCCACGGGCCAGACACAGTTCTCTAGGGATAGCCTCTGGCAGGCCACTAGGCACTTATTTACATAAGCATCTGCAGGTATGGCCACTCACAGCTCTCGATCGCTGTGGTTTGCCATTCCTAACCACTTCCCACAGCTCCCATTGGCTGGGAATAGTGAACCATAGCCAGTGGGAGCTGCGAGCAGCCGTACTTGCAGATGCTCAGGTAAACAAAACCTCTGATGATCCCTGGAGAACCACGTCTGGCCCGTGTGCTGCTTAATGCAGTAATGCATGTATAATGAAGTGTGTATTTTTTAAAAAACTGCATTTAAGATACTGTTTTGCCTACATGCATGAAGTGGTGTTTGCTGGGCAGATATATGCACCAATTAGCACAGAGATTAAATTTCCTCTCTCACTTGTAGCACTACACTATGCATGCTGATCACAGGTGAGGGATGCTACCAGTTTCACATAGTACAGGATGACATGGAGAGAGAGTCTGTCCCCACTTTCATCGTACTCTCCACACAGGACTCAAGTTTTCATCCTCCTGAAATGGTGCCCTGAAAATTCCTTCATCCTCAGATAAACAAGAAGAAACTTTTTCTAAGGGAGAATGACTCTGCAGTGAAATTCTCCCTTCAGACACAGACATCAATGTTGTTGGGTTGCAAAGAGCGTGAATTTGGTTCTAAAATTTTAGGGTCCACCATGTTCTTCTACAGATAAAGATAATTCACCAATCTCTATTACCAGTTTAACCACTGCTGTCCTATATTATGATGCAATACCTGTATTTATTCTTTTGATTCATAACAAAACTAAACACCTATCAGTAGGTAGTCATGACCTGAGACAGACTGACAAGATATAAAAGCCTCTCAAAATAAGAATTATGATGGAAACACAAGGCTTAATTACAATAGCAATATCTGGCCTACTAGGAGCTAACTTGGCAATAGGAATAGAAAGTTTAGTGCAGAACCCCTTGCGTTCCAGGCCAGTCAGCTATTCAAAGCTTAGTCATCATGTAAATTGCATTAGCTAGCCACTGATAAATCTACATTAGGGTTAAATGATTAATTTTTAAAGCCACTCTGGATCCCCCTGACTACCTGAAAATGACCTTAAACGCAAACAAAAACTCTAACACTTTCAGGACAAAAAGCTCACCAAGTAAGCACCTCTGTTTTATTCATCAGTTGGCCACAAAACCTTCTGAACAATGTAATTAGGCAGACGAGCTGAGTCACTGCTTTTCAGCAACAGCCCACTTATGGAGGAATCAATGCACCTTTCCCAATATATCATAAATGCTAAACATTAAACAGAAACACAATTAAATGTTCTCATGTCACCATTACTGAACACCCTTGCATACCACCAGTATAAAAATGTTAGAAAACATTCCATTTTATATTTGATCCCCAAGGGTATGTCTACACTGCAAAGTTAATTCTAAATAACAGCCGTTATTTCGAATTAACTTTAATAGTGTCTATACATGCAAAACGCTATTTCGAAATCAATTCGAAATAGCGGAGCGCTTAATTCGAATTTGGTAAACCTCATTCTACAAGGAGTAACGCCAAATTCAAAATAGCTATTTCGAATTAAGTGCTGTGTAGACACTTAATTCGAAATAGGGGGCCTCCAGCCCTTCCCAGGGAGCCCTGGTGGCCACTCTGGGCACAACCAGGAACACTCCTCTCCCCCAGTCCCAGAGCCATTAAAGGGTAGACCCTCGCCACAGTGCCTGTGCCAGCTCCAAGCCTGCCAGCCCAGAGCCAGCAGTGGCCACCGGGGCCCCTGACCCAGTGGCCCCAAAACATGAGCCAGCAAGCCACTGGCAGCCAGCCCTCCACCGCTCCCCAGGAGCAGTCTGCCAGCTCCCAGGAGCCTGACAGGGGCTGGAGAAGGCGGGCGCCTTCCTGGTCCAGGGTGGAGATCATGGACCTTATTCAGACTTGGGGGGGATGACCCCAACCAGAGCCGGACTGAGCCGTCCCGGTGCCCTGGACAGACAATTTAATTGCGCCCCGGGTTGGCGGTGGGTGCGTGGAGTTGGCGGCGGCAGGATGCACGTGCCCGGCCCGGCCCAGCCCGGCTACTGCCGCTGGCACACAGCCTGGGGCCGCCTGGGGCGGGCCGAGCCTGGCCGTGCAGGGCCCCGCGGCCGCGGAGGGAAGAGCGCTGCTGGCTGGCGCTGTGGGGGTTAATGCGGCCCCTGCCCCAGGCGGCCGCTTCAGGGTGGCCGCTGGGAGCTGCTGCAGCCCGGGAGCCGGGCGCGCGGCACCTGATGGCAGCTATAAGGGGCTCTGCATGCCCCTTACAGCTGCCATCAGGCGCCCCCCATAGGTTGGCGCCCCGGGCAGCTGCCCGGCTAGCCCATGCCTTAATCCGGACCTGCCCCAACATCCATGATCTCCACACTAGACGGAGGAACACAGCCGTCTATGGCAGGATAGCTGCCAGCCTGGCCACCAAAGGCCACATGCGAACCCAGGAGCAGGTTTGCATGAAACTCAAGTTGGTCCGGCGAGACCCCCAAGCCTGAGCCTCCCCTCCCCCTTCTTCTCCTTGCTTCCCCCTTCCAGCTCCCTCCTCCCAGGTTTCCCCCTCCCCTCTCCCACCCTCTCTCTTCCCCTCTCCCACCTCCTTTTCCCAGTCTCTCCAGAGGTTCATCCCCCCTTCCCCAGTTTTGTTCAATAAACCCAGTTTCTATTTTTGAACATACATGTCTTTTATTTGACATCAGGAAGGAGGGCTTGGGAGGGGTAAGTGGAAGGACGTGAGGGAGGAATGGGGCACGAGCCCCCAGTGGGGAGGACCGGGGAGGCTCTGAGTGCTCTGAGGGGTGGACACTCTCCTGCTGGGCCTCCTGGATCCTGACAGCCCCCCGATGGACCCCCCGGATGGCAGCCTGCAGCAAGTGCAGCTGGGCTGATGGCAACGACCCCACGAGATGCACCGGCGTGCCCAGGGGCAGCTCTGGCTCCATGTGGCCGAGTGCTGTGGTGTCCCGAGTGCGGGCACTCAGGACACTCCCAGACAGGACTGCTTTGCTGTCCCTCATCGAGGTAGACAAGCAAGCGGGGAACCCTGAGAACTGTCTGTCCGGGGTGGGGGTAGGGTCCCTTTAAGCATGGAGCTCAGTTAGCCTCAGGCAGCAGCCCCACACACTAAGTCCTAACCTGATGTCTTGCCGGCACTGGTTCCGGCCAGCCTTAACTTCGGTTCAGGGTCCACTCAGTGTGGACGCGCTATTTTGAAATAGCAAAATGCTATTTCGAAATAGTTTTTGTGTATAGATGCATTATTTCGAATTAGCTTAATTCAAATTAACTATTTCGAATTAAGTTAACTCAAATTAACGCTGTAGTGTAGACGTACCCCAAGAGAAAAATGTTTCTAACTGCATATGAGCATGATGCTGTGTGAATGGGTAAAGTCATCACAGAAGCTTTCCATCAGTCTACTACAGTGACAAATTTAGCATTTCAATGCTGGGATAACATAGACATTTTCCCTTTTCTCTTATCCAGTATGTTCTTAGCAAAGTAACATATAGTGCATTGTCTATGGAGAGCACAATGGACACATTTTCAGCTAAAGGTGCTACTGTTCTATGTCCACTTTTGCATTCAACATGATTCATATGTGGTTGGTGTATGCAAAAAGCAAGCTGCACATTCAAAACATGCATCTGGGCAACCCAGAGTTCATTACCCACATGCAAAGTGGGTGAACATCTGCTTTAGCTTTGTAACGCTTGTATGAAAGGTGCCATAGAAGTGCAAATGGAAAATAAGGACAAATTCCATTAAAATAAGAAGCTGTAGCTGAAATTGTAATCCAGTAGCCTCATAACCATTTATGGGAATAATTTTATTGGCTTTCTACCACAGTGGTTGGGAAAATTTTATCCTCATTTATATTTGGGCAATCCTAGTGACTTCAATGGAGTCACTTAGATATAACCCCACAGACAGAATTGTGCTAACAATCACTTGTTCTAAAGACCTGTACAATTTCAGTCTCCAGGGGTACGTCTAAACTACACCCCTCTGTTGGCAGAGGGATGTAAATTAGACGTTTCAAAAGTGCAAATGAAGCGGGGATTTAAATATCCCGCGCTTCATTTGCATAATCGCGTCCTGGCGCTGATTTGAACAAGCGCCATTTCGAAACTGAAACAGCGGTTTAGATGAAATTTTTCCGACAACGGGCGATTTTTTGAAAGATCCTGTACTCTGAGGAGGATCTTTTGAAAAATTGCCCTGTTGTCGGAAAAACCACATCTAAACCACGGTTTCAGTTTTGAAATAGCGTGCGTTCAAAACAGCGCCAGGACGCGATTATGCAAATGAAGCATGGGATATTTAAATCCCTGCTTCATTTGCACTTTCAATGTGTCTAATTTATATCCCTCTGCTGAGAGGGGTGTAGTTTAGACACGCCTCAGGAGAGTACATCCATGTTAATCACAGGGCATTATTACCTGGCCATCTATTACAGTGTTTCTCAACCAGTGGTATGAGTACCCTCAGGGGTACTTGAGAGAAGTCTAATTGAAATTTGGAGAAAAAGAATTTTTGTTTTAAGTTTTACAGTGCTTTATTATTTTTGTAAATTTTACACCCAAAAATGTCATCGCCCGCCCAGCTACAATTAAGTTGTTTAAACAAATGTGTTGCAATGGTAAAAAAAAATTTTGTGTGTCTGAAAACTGTAGGTACTGGGGGTACTTATAATTTTTTTGAAAAAAGGGGGTACTTATAATTTTTTTGAAAAAGGGGTACTTTATAAAAAAAGATTGAGAAACACTAATCTATTATAACCACTGCATCCAAATGACTGATATTATCGGGTCCCACTTATGCATCTGAGACTCGTTCTGAGGCAAGTATGGTGAGTGGAATATATGCAAGAGTGCTATGGGAATGGAAATAAGATTTGGGGAAATCAACACATGGAACAGAACAATTAATAATGTAGCTCTGTGTCCCATTATTGGATTTTAAAGTGAGTGGACAGATCACTGTTGCACCCATGGGTGGTGTTTGCCACAAATTCTATACAAAGGGGGCGTTAAATGAAAGCTTATGCTCTACTGATTCTATGTATGCTACTCATGTACTTGTGTGATTTTTGTATATGAAGTTATGAATATGAGCTCTGTTCTTGTATTGTAAATGTTCTCCTCTGGGAGACAGCAATGGGCCTAGACTGCCTATTGTGAGGAAGGATTGTTCAGTAAATGGCTATGTTAACTAGCCCTGCTTCATGGACAATGGCTCTCGTGGCCAATACACACCTGAGGAATGCATCTGGAAACCTGCAGACTGGCCAGTGCATAATGGCTACTTGCATGCGAAACAGAGATAGGTCACTTGATCATGTGACCAGCTCCAGCTTGGGAGACACCAGGATATAAAAGTGCCATGAGGCTGTCTCCATCTCGTCTTCAGTCTTGCTGCTGATTCCAGATGCATCCTTGCTAGGGACAGAGCGCCGGGAAGCATTTGCTGACCCATCCTAATACAGGATATACACCAGACACTTCTAAGCTAGCAGTTTGTAACATCTCTGCTAAGAACCTGCATCAAGAACTTGGTAATTGATGTATGTAATGTATTCTCCTTAACAATCTTGCTCTCAACCTGTTTTTTCTTTTATTAATAAACCTTTAAATTTTAGATTCTAAAGGATTGGTTCAGCATGCTCTTGTGGGTAAGATCTAAAGTAGAAATTGACCAGCGACTGTGGCTGGTTCTTTGGGACCAAGAGTATCTGTTCGGGGTTGGTGACATTGGATTCTATAACCTCTCACCTGTGTGTAAGGCCCGGGGCTGATTGTGGCACAGGGAGAACATAAGAACATAAGAACATAAGAACGGCCGTACCGGGTCAGACCAAAGGTCCATCTAGCCCAGTATCCTGTCTGCCGACAGTGGCCAGCACCAGGTGCCCCAGAGGGGTGGACCAAGACAATGATCAAGCGCTTTGTCTCCTGCCATCCCTCTCCAGCCTCTGTCAAACAGAGGCCAAGGACACCATTTTATCCCCTGGCTAATAGCCTTTATGGACCTAACCTCCATGAAATTATCTAGCTTCTCTTTAAACTCTGTTATAGTCCTAGCCTTCACAGCCTCCTCTGGCAAGGAGTTCCACATGCTGACTACACGCTGTGTGAAGAAGAACTTTCTTTTATTAGTTTTAAACCTGCTACCCATTAATTTCATTTGGTGTCCTCTAGTTCTTCTATTTAGGAACTAATAAATAACTTTTCTTTATCGGCCCTCTCCACACCACTCATGATTTTATACACCTCTATCATATCCCCTCAGTCTCCTCTTTTCTAAACTGAAAAGTCCCAGTCGCTTAACCTCTCCTCATGGGACCTGCTCCAAACCCCTAATCATTTTAGTTGCCCTTTTCTGAACCCTTTCCAAGGCCAAAATATCTTTTTGAGGTGAGGAGACCACATCTGTACACAGTATTCAAGATGTGGGCGTATCATAGTTTTATACAGGGCAGTAAGATATTCCGGTCTTATTTTCTATCCCTTTCTTAATAATACCTAGCATCCTATTTGCCTTTTTGACTGCTGCACACTGTGTGGAAGTTTTCAGAGAACTGTCCACGATAACTCCAAGATCTCTTTCCTGATTTGTCGTAGCTTAAATTAGCCCCCATCATACTGTACGATAGTTGGGGTTATTTTTCCCAATGTGCATTACTTACACTTATCCACATTAAATTTCATTTGCCATTTTGTTGCCCAATCACTCAGTTTGGTGAGATCTTCTTGGAGTCCCTTACAGTCTGCTTCTGTCTTGACTATCCTAAACAGTTTGGTATCATCCGCAAACTTTACCACCTCACTGCTTACCCTTTCTCCAGATCATTTATGAATAAGTTGAACAGGATTGGTCCTAGGACTGACCCTTGGGGGACACCACTAGTTACCCCTCTCCACTCTGAAAATTTACCATTTATTCCTACCCTTTGTTTCCTGTCTTTAACCAGTTCTCAATCCAAGAAAGGACCTTCCTCTTATCCCATGGCCATGTAATTTACACAAGAGCCTTTGGTGAGGGACCTTGTCAAAGGCTTTCTGGAAATCTAAGTATACTATATCTACTGGATCCCCTTGTCCGCATGTTTGTTAACCCCTTCAAAGAACTCTAATAGATTAGTAAGACAGGATTTCCCTTTACAGAACCCATGTTGACTTTTGTCCAACAAATTATGTTCTTCTACATGCTTCACAATTTTATTCTTTACTATTGTTTCGACTAATTTGCCCGGTACTGAAGTTAGACTTACCGGTCTGTAATTGCCCGGATCGCCTAGAGCCCTTTTTAAATATTGGTGTCACGTTGGCTACCTTCCAGTCATTAGGTACGGAAGCCGATTTAAGGGATAGGTTACAAACCACAGATAATAGTTCAGCAATTTCCCATTTGAGTTCTTTTAGAACCCTTGATGAATGCCATCCGGTCCCGGAGATTTGTTAACATTAAGTTTTTCTATTTGTTCCAAAACCTCCTCTAATGACACTTCAATCCGGGACAGTTCCTCAGATTCATTACCCACAAAGGACGGTGCAGATTTGGGAATCTCCCAACGTCCTCAGCCGTGAAGACTGAAGCAAAGAAATCATTTAGTTTCTCCGCAATGGCTTTATCGCCCTTGATTGCGCCTTTTATAGTTCGACTGCCTAGGGGACCCACAGGTTTTTAGCAGGCTTCCTGCTTCTAATGTACTTAAAAACATTTTGTTATTTCTTTTGAGTTTTTGGCTAGCTGTTCCTCAAAATCTTTTTTGCTTTTCTTATTACATTTTTACACTTGATTTGACAGTGTTTATGTTCCTTTCTATTTATCTCACTAGGATTGACTTCCACTTCTTAAAAGATGCCTTTTGTCCTCACTGCTTCTTTTACATGGTGGTTAAGCCACGTGACTCTTTTTAGGTCTCTTGCTATGTTTTTTAATTTGGGGTATACATTTAAGTTGGGCCTCTATTATGGTGTCTTTAAAAGTTTCCATGCAGCTTGCAGGGATTTGGCTCTAGTCACTGTGCCTTTTAATTTCTGTTTAACTAACCTCCTCATTTTTGTGTAATTCCTTTTGAAATTAAATGCCAGGGTGCTGGTCTGCTGAGGTGTTCTTCCCACCACAGGAATGTTGAATGTTATTATATTATGGTCACTATTCCCAAGCGGTCCTGTAACGGTTATTTCCTGACCTGATCCTGCGCTCCACTCAGGACTAAATCGAGAATTGCCTCTCCCTTGTGGGTTCCTGCACTAGCTGCTCCAAGAAGCAGTCATTTAAGCCATTGAGAAATTTTATCTCCGCTTCTCTTCCTGAGGTGACATGTATCCAGTCAATATGGGGTAATTAAAATCCCCATTATTATAGAGTTCTTTGTTTTGGTAGCCTCTAATCTCCCTCAGCATTTCAATGTCAGTATCCCTGTCCTGGTCAGGTGGTCAATATATCCCTACTGCTAATTTCTTATTTTGGAGCATGGAATTACTATCCATAGCGATTCTATTGAACATGTTGATTCATTTAATATTTTTATTTCATTTGATTCTACATTATCTTTCACATACAGAGAGCTGAAGTGTCTGAGGGGTTTTGCTTGTGAGGCTTTCTGCTGGCCAGCTTGGCAGCTGAAGCACTCTGTGGGACTGGTTTGTGGCCTATTTTGGGAAAGGTCTCCAGGAGAGGATGTAAACAGCCCTGGCTTTGAGCAACTTACCCTGAACGGACACCCTCATCAGTGCCCAGACCCGATCCGGTCTGTCACACCCTGATAACCATATTTTTTCCTTATCTCTATTGTGGGAATGAGAAATCCCACTTCCCTGAACCAAATGACTCAGCACATTTTTATGACACAAGTTATGTAACTGAATAGTTTAAAGGCATTAGTGGAACTATTCACTTTGCAACAGAGTCTTATCTTTTACAGCATGGCTCTTTAGATTTCCAGCTAAAAGACTAAATGAAAGGCTAAATGAAAGCCTCTTTACCACAGTCAAACAGAATATGAGAATTTAATCAGTCATTTCACAATGAGCTGAATGTCACATCAGCATATCTTGCTCTGAGAAATCTCTCATGACCAGTGGGGCCCGGAGAATTGCTGGGCCCTTGGGCAAGGCGGGAGGGAAGCGGGTAGCTCTGTGATCCCAGAAGGGGCAGGCGCTTAGGTGGAAGGGATGGGGCTGAGGCTAGCCTCCCCCAGGCAACTCTTTGTGCTGCCCGGAGTGTACCTCACAGCACCCTGGCGGCAATTTAAACCAACCTGGGCTCCAGCTGCTGCCATCACCACAGTAATTGCTCAAGATAGTTAAGACCAAAGCAGACTGTGGAGAGCTTCAAAAGATCTCATCAAACTAAGTGATTGGGCAACAAAATGGCAAATGAAATTTAATGTTGGTAAATGTAAAGTAATGCACATTGGAAAAAATAATCCCAACTATACATGCAATATGATGGGGACTAGTTTAGCTACAACTACTCGAGAGAGAGATCTTGGAGTCATTGTGGATAGTTCTCTGAAAACATGCACTCAGTGTGCAGCAGCAGTCAAAAAAGCAAATCAAATGTTAGGAATAATTAAAAAAGGGATAGAGAATAAGACAGAGAATATTTTAGTGCCTCTGTATAAAACCATGGCACGCCCACATCTTGAATACTGTGTATAGATGTGGTCTCCTCATCTCAAAAAATGTATATTGGCATTGGAAAAGGTTCAGAAAAGGGCATAAAAAATTATTAGGGGTTTGGAACGGGTCCCATGTGAAGAGAGATTAAAAAGACTTGGACTTTTCATCTTAGTAAAGAGGAGACTAAGGGGGGTTATGATAGAGGTCTATAAAATCATGACTGGTGTGGAAAAAGTGAATAAGGAAAAGTTATATACTTATTCCCACAATATAAGAACTAGGGGTCACCAAATGAAATTAATAGGCAGCATGTTTAAAACAAACAAAAGGAAGTTTTTCTTCACTCAGCACACAGTCAACCTGTGGAACTCCTTGCCAGAGGATGTTGTGAAGACTAGGACTTTAACAGGGTTCAAAAAAGAGCTAGATAAATTCATGGCGATTAGGTCCACCAATGGCTAGCCTCCCCCAGGCAAGCCTTTGTGTTGCCTAGTGTGTACCTCACAGTGTTCTGGAGTGAACTTCACAGCCAGGATATATGGAGATATACCTATCTCATAGAACTGGAAGGGACCTTGAGAGGTCATTGAGTCCAGTCCCCTGCCCTCACGGCAGAACCAAGTACCATACCCAAGGATGGGTAGGAATGGTGTCCCTAGCCTCTGTTTGTCTAGAAATGGATGACTGGAGAGGGATCATGTGATGATTACCTGTTGTATTCCCTCCCTCTGGGGCATCTGATATTGGCCACTGTCAGCAGACAGGATACTGGGCTAGATGGACCTTTGGTCTGACCCAGTATGGCTGTTTTTATGTTCTTATGTTCAGCTAGAATCCTACAGCTCCTACTCCATCCACCTGGCTAAAAACAGTTTGCAGACTTGTTTCCCTTTTTCAGAATAAGTATTATTCTTGTCTTCTCTGGAGAGCCTAAAACATTGCATTTTCTTCCCTCTCCTACCATTAAATATGCATGAATATTTCAAAACCAGTGCTCAGCTCTGTACTTTTCCTTACTTGGCAGTTTGTTAGTAGCCCCAGGGAAGAGTGTGATTTTGGTGGAACAGTAAAATTGATCAAATGTCACATATATAATAACCAGCTGGATGGGAAGCCTTAAATAGATAAAGGATCCCACCTCACTTGCAAGTACAACCTCTGCCTTTGTTACGCTGCAGAAGGGCTGTGGAACTGGGTATGATATGTAAGCAAAGGAAGGCAGTAAAGGCAGCCTTGTGAGGTTTTAAAACCTCCTAGCAACTTGCTTGGCCCTCAGTCTTGTCTATGCCGTAAAGTTATGCTGCTTTAACTCAAGGTGCTAGTATAAATACATAGTAATAATATTTCACATTGAGTTAGTTAAACCAATGCTATGTGGACATTAATTTCATTTTAGCATAGTCCAATCAGAAATAAACCTGGTTTAAACCAGAGGTTAAAGTAACTTTAATTTCTTACAGGGACTGTTGTATCCCAACCCGCCCCCCCCCCAGGAGGGGCCCTGAGGGCAGGAGATTGAGGGAGTTGTGATACATTTCTTACAGGTACTGTTGTAAGTGTGGGGTGGAGTACAGGGGGCTCAAGGCAGGAATGTAAGGTGTGGGGTGCAGAAGTCAGGGTTGGAGTGCGAGGAGGGGCTCAGGACAGATGATTGGGGTGTGAAGAGAGTGCATGAGTCAAGGTTGGAAGTCTGAAGAGGGGCTCGGGGCAGAGTGTTGTGGTGTGTGTGAAGGGGTGCAGGAGTCAGGACAGGGTTGCGGGGCACTCAGGGCAGGGGGTTGGAGGTAGGTGTGTGTGGGGAGAGAGGGCTGCAGGGAAGGCAGGGGGGACCTGAAGGTCCCCACACTCGAGAATCGTACCAGGACACTGCTTGCTCTTCCCCTTCCTGTCATTGCCACAGACCAAGAGGAAAGCACACAGCTCATCAAACCCCTGCCTGCTCCAGCTAGAGTGGAGGAACGCTGCGCACTTTCCCCTCCCTCCCGTCCTCCCTAAATGGTACTCTGGGGGATGGGAGGCTTAGGCAGTCCTGGACTTGTGGGGGGGAAAGAACTTGAAGCTCTCCCCACCCCCGAGATTCATACCAGGACACTGCTGGTGTTGGCCACGGATCCTTCCACTGGACACCGATCAGCATCCCCGGCCAATGGGAGCTACAGGAAATGGTGTCTCAGTCTGCACTGCTTCCTGCAGCTCCCATTGGCCAGGAGCAGTGATCCGTAGCCAACAGAAGCTGCAAGTGGCCACAACTGTGGACGCACAGGTCAATGAAGCATCTGGTGGCCTGCCAGGAGTTAACCCTGGCAAACCACATCTTGCTCACAGGTCACTTATTGCATACTCCTGACAGAAGCTAAAAACATCAGAAATTGGAGAATAATCTATAGAACACATGCAAGAGTCATGGAGTCATTTATATTGTACACATAACTCTGGCAATTAATTACATTTTAATTTTATTTAAATGTATTTTACAAATGCCTTTCAAGCCAGCTTGTCACTGGACTTTTCACTTGTTGTGATGGCTTTTCTGAGTGCTCCTACACAGCGGCTGCGTCTAGACTGGCATGATTTTCCGCAAATGCTTTTAACGGAAAAGTTTTTCCGTTAAAAGCATTTGTGGAAAAGAGCGTCTAGATTGGCACGACGCTTTGCAAAAGCACTTTTTGCGAAAAACGCCCGTGCCAGTCTAGATGTGTTTTGCGAAGAAAGCCCGATCGCCATTTTCGCCATCGGGCTTTTTGCAAAAACAGTCCTGAGCTGTCTACACTGGCCCTCTTGCACAAATACATTTGCGCAAGAGGGCTTTTTCCCGAACGGGAGCAGCATAGTATTTGCGCAAGAACACTGACAATCTTACATCAGATCGTCAGTGTTCTTCCGCAAATTCAAGCGGCCAGTCTAGACGCAGCCAGCTAGTTTAGGCTCTTTGGAATATGTTTCTTCACTGCCGGCAGAGAGCGGAAGAGGACACTCTCTGCCAACAATATGCTGTCTTGCGGTCTGAACCCCACTGGTAATGTAACAAAGAGAAAAACAGGAAAGAGGAGTTCAATGCAATATGCAAAAATAAGCAAATCACATAATCCTAAGTGTGATGTTGGGGCTGGGACAACAGAAATCCATTTTCTTTCATTGTTCTCTGCACCAGTAGAAAGGTTTTGGACTTCCAAACTGCTACACCAATAACCAGAGACAGAAGACACCTGGGCCAACCTCCCATTTATACTTTGCAGATACAGAGATTGCTTGACATGGCTGAAACACTGTTGCATGGTGCCATTGCCATGATCATATTCAGGGATTCTATAAATACTGTACGCTAGATTGTCCTCACTCATCAGAATTACCAGCATGATGATGCTCAACACTTTTTGGAGACAAGGAGAAGCTGGGCGATCTACCATCCAGGATAGGGAAGGATTCTCTCCCTTTGACCTCGCAGAACTCCCTAAGGCTATGTCTAGACTATGGGTTTTTTTCGCAAAAACCTCACTTTCGAAAGAGAAAGTAGATCTCACTTTCGAAAGAGAAAGTAGACTGGGCATGTTTTTTTCAGAAAAAAACCCCTTTCTCAAAAAAAAAAGCTCTTCCTTAAAAAAGGAAGTTTACGCGGGTTTTTTTCAAAAAAGGGTTTTTTTCCCCGAAAAAAACGTGTCCAGACTACTTTCACTTTCGAAAGATCCTCTTTCGAATGTGAGATCAGAAAAAGATATTGAAAAAAAAAACCAAAACGTAGTTTAGACGTGCCCTAAGGGTTTAGACGTGCCCTACAGAGGAAGATCATAGCTGCCACTGTCGATCTTCCAAGGTTCGAATTAGCGGTCTAATTAAGATGGCTAATTTGAAGTGTGAGGGGCAATCTGGGCGATGCCGGTAACCCTGCTTTCGCGAGGAGCAAGGGAAATCAAAAGAGGAGTGTTCTTCCTTCAACTTCCTGCAGCGTACACAGCGCCAAAATCCAAGTTAAGCTACTATGACTTCAGTGACACAATTAACATAGCTGAAGTTGCGTATCTTAATTCAACTTTGTCCTGTAGTATAAACAAACCCTAGAAGACTTGCAGGAGGCCAGATCTAGACCTGTTTTCCAACCACAGCCTGCAAGGTTGTTCTGCCACATGCAGCATACTTGAGGATAGGGATGTAAAATTTCAATTAATTGATAAGGGCGCCTCCACCTTTGAAGTGTAGCAACAGCCCCGGGGTCAGGATCCATGCAGCGTTTCAAAGCGGCAGCGCTGCATGGAGCCCAGGGTCAGTGGGGGAGTCCCCAGCTGACCTCAGGCTCCACACGGCGCTGCTGCTTTGAAATGCCACATACAGCCCAGGTGGGGACTCTCAGCTGGCCCCAGGCTACACACAGTGTTTCAAAGCGGCAGACTCCAGGCTCCATGCGGCACTGCCACTTTGAAGCACCCCCTCACCTTGCTGCCTCTTTCTAATAGAGGCAGCAAGGGGCCGAGGGGAAGCGACTTGTTGACTACTGTGTTGACTATCTGATAAGCATTTGCTTATCGGATAGTCTACTAGTCGACTAGTCATTCACATGCCTACTTGAGGAGGTCATGAACACCCCCACAGATGGCCAGGTTCTGCAGTCAGTGTGAAGGGAAGATTTCTATTGACAAACAAAAAACCTTTATCCATAGACTTTTGAAGCACCGTGAAGAATTTTTACATATGATCCCTTCAGTCACATAGCTAAACGCCATTTTGTTTTTAATTTTACTAGCCAACTACTCCCACATCAAAAATAAAGTAATTCCTCAAATATCAGCCTCACAGCACAAGAGGGACTGAGCAAAGGCGCACATCAGTAATTAAATGCTTATATATTTCTTGAAGAAATGAATTTAAGAAACTGGTTTCTAAACCAAACATGATGTGAGCTGTACAATGTTTTTAAAATCACAAATATTATAATTATGGGCTATACTAAATACTTTCCTTCCTAGTTCTGATCAAGCCAAGTCAACATAGGTCAAAACAAACATGAGAAATATCACCAGAGCACCCTCACTTTCTGAAAATTTCACTGCTGTGCCAAAGGTGAAGTGAAATAGAAGGCTGGCTCCAGAAATCTGTATTGTTTTATCACCACAGCCCCGCTAAACATAGTGGCCATCCCTAGAACAGACCTGTGCAGTCATTTCAGTAAAGACGTGTTTATAGAGATTACAGTAAAGATCAGCTACTTCTTCCCCCTCGCCTACACCCTTTTCTTCATTTGTTTGTGGAAACACTGTTAAGGGCTGACTCTACAGCCATTGTGTACACAACAAACTCACACTGATTTTAATGAGAGTTCAGGGTAAGTGCAGCCTGTAGGAATACACCCTAGATGCCTGAACTCTTAAATCAGCAGAAGGCCAGGACAACACATGATCAAACTGGACCTTAGAAGAGGACCTGGTTGGACTGGAGGAAGAAAATGGTAGGAAGGGAGGAGAAAACATTAAAGAAGAGAAAGAAAATATGAGGAAAAGGTTGTTGTGAGGGATTATTAATGATTGAGATCTGTCAGGATACAGAAAATAAGGATCTACAAAAATATTTTGCCCTCTTTAGTGAGGCCTCTGTGGCTACGTCTAGACTACAATGTTTTTGCGGAAAAAGGAACAATGCACCTGTGTTTTACCAGTTTCTGAAGCTCCTTGTCAACACAACTCTCCCCTCTCTCCTTTGGCCACAATCCTTCTTTAAAACCAAACAGTCTCAGCTACAATTAACTCCCACTTCTGAATGCCTAAGTTGTCTCTCCACTGTAGCTGTGAATTAACCCCTCTTCCCCAGGCGGCCCCGTTGTCCAGTTTGGTGGGTTAAAGACATGAGGGGGGGAGTAGAATAAAGCCATCTTTGGGGTCCTGCTCCACTTGTCACATCCTCTCTCCTCTGCCTCCTCTCCAAGTTGTTGGGCAAACTGAAATTAACTTTACTCCTAAATTTCAAATGGTGTTAGACAAATAGCTTGTAGACTTGACTTCACTGAAAGGGTTATTTCTTGATTCTTCCCTACTGATGCAATTAGTTGAAATGTGCACTTCCTTGCATTTTTCAAGCAGCTGTTGCTAGGTGGAGGGGAACAGGCAGCAGTGTTGCCATTGCCACCCCTTGCACTACATCAGCACAAATCACGGATGTTCTATATTTCACCAGCGAATGAACAAAATCAGATTGTGCAATACTTCTGAGCTCACGCATTCTGTGCCACGGAAAGACTATACAACATTTCTTCAAACTAGAAGATAAAGCAGCAATACAAGGATGCATATTTGAATCTATACTAATGAAAAGGCAAAGTCGGAGGTATCCGACCGTCATTCACTTGCATCGAACTCGTCTCATGACTTCATAAAAACGTAACCACCTGTTACGCTGTTATTTGGGGGAGAGAGTATCTATTTTCAGTGATAGCCTTTGCGCTGATACCCTCCCCAAGTATGACATGTAACACCATGGTAACATAAACAGAGTGGCTGCTTGAGAAAGTTATATTATAAATAGCAATGTATAGCCCATGAGGTCTCGGAAATAAACTAACATGAAAAATTAATACAGTGGGTCTTACTCTGCGCCAATTAAAGTGAATGGCAAAAGTTCCATTACATTAATAACCATCAGTATTAAGTACACGCTATACAAGGATGCCACCTATTCCAAAGCTGTATGCTTGGGAATTTTCTATTCCAAAAATATCTCAAAAAGCTTCTCTTAAATTAGGAAAGCATGTTGTTTTTTTACATTGAATTACCCTTGGAAAAAATGCCATGGATTTAAATGAGGGCAAAACTGTTTATAGGCACAGTGGCCTTTGCTGGCAGATCCTGATGTAGGACGGAGGCCTTAATCCACCCCTGGAACAATTCTGAGACTAGAAAGATCTGAAAGGTTAGAAAATTCCAGCAGGGCTTTTGAAAACCATTGGCAAGCTTTATTTTTGATTTATAGTCATTGACCACAATCTGCTCTCGGTGACAGTGATATAACTGTGGGGTAAATCTATGAGAACCAATGAAGTTACTTCAGATTTACAACAATGTCACTAAAAGTGAATTTGGTTCTCTGTCACTGCTAACCCTTAAATGGGATCTTGGTGCCTTTGAAGTCAATGGCAAAACTTCTATTCACTTCAGTATGGCCAGAATAATACAAATGTGTGACTTTCCTCCCACTTACACAGGAATAAATCAGAAGTAATTTAAGCAAGAAGAGAGTCAGGCTGATTATCTAGTAAGACTCATATCACTGTGATTGAATACGGTTATTCATGGATATTAATTTTATACAGGTAAACTAGTTTTTTTAAATGTTGACAAAAGCAACGGTAAAGATAAATGATGGGGTGTCTCTGAGAAAGAGTAAGGAGTGTTTTTTTATATATATAAAATTTTCCTGCGGGATGACACAATGATGTCATCATGTCATCTGTTTCCACAAGCTGGGGGGTAGGCACGAGTGGTGAAAGCCCAGCTGGAGGAGGCAAGCTCCAGCCCCCCTTCCACCCCCCTGGAGCCAAGCCCCACCTACTCCCAGCCCAGCCCGGCCCAGCAGCCGGGGGAGAGTCGCAGCTACTGCACGGCAGCCTCAATCCAGCCCTCCCCAGGAGCTGGTGGGGGAGAGCAAGGGCTACCATGCTTTGGACTCAGCCCAGTGGCCGAGAGGGGAGCTGGGACTGCTGTGGCCTCAGTCCAACCCTCCCCGGCAGCCGGGGGGAAGGCTGGTTTGCCAAGGCATCGGCCCAACCCTTCCCGGTGGCTGGGGGGAGAGACCTGGGGCTGGCATGGCCTCAGCCCAGCTCTCCCCAGCGGCTGGGGTGGGGGAGGAACCCGGGGCTGCCACAGCACAGCCTCGGTCCAGCCCTCCCCAGTGGCCAGGGGGAGAGCCGGAGCTACCTACCCCCAGAGAGAGGGGGGTTGGCTAGCGATGCGAGCAGGGGGTGCAACCCCCTAGTGTGTGTGTGTATACACCCACACCACACAATTCACTGAGCTTAACTACAAATGACATTATTTTAAATATACCTGATTCTTATACGGATTTGCATTCCTAGATTATCAACATAAATTCTGATGGGGTATTTGATACCCAGAATTAGGGTGATCAGATACCCCATTTTTAATGGGGCGCTGTAGAGTTTTACATGTAGATAAGCCCTTAGGAGCTCACTGTATTAAAGATACAAATGCTAATATATTATTGTGGGATTGTATGTAACAGCTGTAGGGGAAAACCCGATTAACAGAAACTCTGAGAAGTGGAACATCAAAGAAGCATTTTAAACAAGGGGACAGACAAGATTCAACTTGGAAAGTTAAGTGGGTTTTCCAGGAAATTTCCAGGGGGAGGTGTATGCAACAGTGGCCTCTCTAGTTATGCAAAAACTCAGGGACCCATATTTAATCCCTCCTGCGGGTGTCCCTAATTTTTCTTAAAAATAAGTAAATTGTCCCATATTTTGTGTCTCTCCCCTTCCATCAGTATTGGCGGGTCCTACTATTGGCTGGGTCTTTGCTCGCCAGCTGCTCACGCCACTCCCAAGGGTGAGTGTGTGTGTGGTGGGGGGGGGGGGGTCCAGTGGCTGATGGTGGGGGTGCAAGGCTGGAGGTCGGGCAAAGCTGCAGTGTTCAGGGCCGTTCCGACTGCTGGCCCGTCAGTACAGGCCCTGCTGTGTGTCTTCTTGACCAGCAGGCCCCTCTCACCCCGTTCCATTTCCAGCCGGCACTGGCTGCTTGCTGCGGTGGCTGGTGACGTCACCTTTGCTGCCCACCCATCAGCTCTTTACATGCGCTCCCTCTCAGTGTCCTGCTGTGTCCTTTCACCCCCTCAGCCCTGCTGCTCCTCCATATCCCTGCCATCAGGATGCATCCTGCTCTCAGCACTGCATGGAGAACGAGCCCTTGGTTGGATCATTCAGTTCACCAACAGTCTGGATGGCAGGCTCCTTCCTTCTCCCACTGCCTCTGGCTGGCCTGGCAGCTGTGGAAAGCTCAAGAGCCCTCTGGCTTGGGAAGCCAGCCAGGAGGAACCAAGCCCTGCATGTGCCAAAGCCCCTACACAGTGCTGGCACAAGGAAGCTTCTCCACCTCTCAGCTAATCTATGGAGCGGAGAGGAAGCGATTTCCAACCTGTGCGCGCCGCAACCCTGTTGGCTTTGCAGCAGCCCTCTAGAAAGTAGCTTAGCACCCTCTTCACACACTGAACCCACCCTACACCCTGCCCCCACGCAGTGCACGGAAGCTCTGTCCCCCAGGCACCCTTCCCTGCTCAGCCACCTCTCTGCTGGTTCTCTGAAGTGGTTCAGGGGCCGGGTACAGTGGCTCTCCTTTGCAGTCATGTTGCCCGTGCCCTGGCGCACAAGGCATCCTTTGGGCTTAACCTCTTCCTGCCCATGCTGTAGCCAGGGGACAGAAGGCAGCTGGATTATGTTGGTGGCCAGCAACAACTTGGAAGTGCTAGGTGCCTCTCTGAGGGCAGGAAGGGACAAGCTGCTTCTAGCCAAGGAAAGTAAAGGGCAGGGGAGAAGAAATGATCTCTGCAAAGACATGGGTCAAGTCATCCCTACCCTCCACCCCTACTTCCCTGCAGATGGAAGCAACTCCTGTCTATTCCCTCCTGCACAGTGCCAAAAGGCTGCTGATGGCCATGTTCTGGTGTGAACTAGGGATGTAATCGTGTAGTTGATCAGCAAAAGCTTATAGGTTAATGCTATAAACGACCCACCTTTCCCCCTCCTGCCCCGTCAGTATATTTTTTAGCAGGCTGGCCAGCAGCCCGCCTCAGTCCTGGCTCACGCTAGGTCCAGGACCTACCCCCGGTGCAGCTCTGCATTTAAAGTATATTAGGAGCCAGGGGGGCAGGCAGCCCGGCTCAGTTCTGGCTCGTGCTGGGTCTGGGAGCTCAGCCCTGCCTCTGGCCAGGCAGCTGGTCTGCAAGGGGAGCTGGTTTTTAAATTAGCAGACCAGCTCCCACCTGGCACCCCGCACTGCTGCTTCTGATACAGAGGCAGCAGCGTGGAGTGGCAGAGGGCTCCTTTGGAGTGGGGCCGGAACACTCTGGTTGCCAGCCCCACCCCCAGGGACTATAGAATAGTCGAGTAACCGATAAGAATTCATGAGGTTAATGGACTACTCAATTAACTGATATTTAACATCCCTGGTGTGACCCCCGTCAGAAATCTGGGGAGGGGAGCCTGTGACCCTGCATGCCCTCCACATATTGCCTTGAGAGGACATGGTGCCAGGTACCAGCAAAGGTGGGTTCATCCCGGGGGTGGAGGGTGGAGAGCACAGGGTACGGAGGGTTGGGTAGGGTCAGTCAACCACCCCCATCCTCGTGTGAGAGAATACAGGAATGTGTGCATGTGTGTGTGACCTTTCCCCTTAAAGATCGGAAGGTAAATAAAAAAGGCTCCAGCTATGCAGGATCTTTTTTACCATGGCCTCAGTCAACTTGATGTTAATTTGAATATTTGTACTACATAGTTCTGATTGATTGCCATTGAACACTCTTGAATACAAGTAATTTTACCAGGTGTCCCGAATTCAGCATAGGGAAATATGGTCACCCTACCCAGAATGACACCAGGTAACATTCTTAACACTACAATTATTATTGTTTTTACATTTCTGGTAAACAGGCTGTTTTGTTTCCCATGGTGCTGTGGCATGGTAACAGCATTTGAATTAAAGTGGCTTATTCAAACTTAGATGAATATTATTGTTCTTCCAAATAATTTTGACATAAAAATACAAACACAGTAGGTGTAACCGCACACAGCACTGAGTCCTGTATGTACTTGTCTTCATTGAATAAATGTCAATCAGGCGCTTGAGTACAATGCTGGCAAAAAAGGTGCTTTATACTGGACAGGCATTGTCAGATAATTATTTTGTTGTTATGTATAGTGAAAAATAATGATTCAAAGCCAACAACACAAGGTCATCAGCTATGCAATATCATTAAGCCAATGCTGAATCCAAACCAAGAACTAGTGTGCTGGAAAGGAAACAAAAGACATTCAGCTTTACTACATGATTGCTTCTAAGGACAGAAAACAATCTGTACTTCTATAGTGCCTAAATGTTCCCAAATTACTCAGGCACAATCAATCTTAAAACAAACAGAGGAAAACATTTAGAACCTTTTGATTGCTCTGCAGATAAAATGTATGAACCCTCTGCTAGATTAAGGCTCCAATCCTGCACACATCTGTGTTCTTGAATAGTCTGATTCACTTCAAATGGGCCATAAAGGTAGGTAAAATTCACACAAAGGCTTCAATTACAACAAACAAAATGGGAAATACTGTTAGGGTTTCAGCTCACTATCTTACCAAGAATGAGGAAAAAGAAACAAATGACAGTATTTCGGGGAAACAGAATATTGATTTTCTTTATTGAGGTCTTTGAGGCTGCAATAAATAAATTTAGTCCAGACACAATCCCACAGGAGAGATCTGGAGGAAATGAGAAAGATTTTCTAAGAAATATCATTGAAACCGCAGTCCTGTAATTTTGTACTCTGTAAAGTTCAGAACATGCTCTAAAAGAAAAAACTAGATATTTGTCATTTCTGGGGATTCAGAATTGTCCAACCCCTATTAACTGAAATCTGGGAGAAAAATGAAACAAGAAGACTTAATGGAATAAAATCTAGTGTCAGATTAAGAGTTCTTTCTGTAAAATCTTATTTTAGTGGAAACAAGGTGTACTTTGCCTCTAAGATTGTGACCAAAGCCCAGTAAGGTAAATGGATCTTTTAAGTGACTTCAGTGAGATTTGAATCAAACCTTATATGTTTGCTATATTTCTTCAAAGTTTTGGTGACATATATGTCTGAAATTTGCTTTTCTACCACTCCCAAACTGTGACTGAGCATGTAGGATATTTGGGGATAAGTAAAATGACAATATAAGACATAGTATTTGTGAAATTTGTTATACATAAAAATGCGGTAAAAGTTTGCAAGTTCCTGGAAGAAATTTTAGCTCCAAGTTAAATTTGTTTATGATGGCGGTTAGCTGCATTTATATTGAAATATTAAAGAGCATTTAAGAAACAAAATCAGATTTAACATACTTCATATCAGATGATGGTCTTAATCTACTATATATTTGAGAGAGTTTGTCTGTCTCTTCAAGAATCCCTCCTAAATGGAAAGAGCTAGGACCACCAAATTTGGTATGCAGCTTCCCCTTAACTTAAAGCAACATAAGGGTTTGGTTGTGCCAGAAAAATGGGATGTGCTTGGAATAGGATTGCTTCTCATAAAACCATACAGAAGAGAGACAGACTCACCAGGCAGGTGAAAGGGACTGGCTGAGGCATGTCTCCCAACCAGGACTGCCCCAGTCCTGAGCCTCTCACCCTTCAAGTGTCCTTTGGGGGGTGTTGTAGCTTTCCCCCCAATTTTATACAGAGACAGTGTTGGCTGTTCCCCTGCATCAGGGGATGAGGCAAACGTGCATAGTTTGCTGCATTCCTCACTCTGGCTGGGAGCACAGGGGGCAGATGAGCTGTGCGCTTTGCTGTCACTCCCTGACAGGAACAGAAAGGGGAAGAGCAAGCAACCCTGGTACAAATCTCAGGAGTGGTGGTTGCCCCCCGGCCCCCGAGCACCCTCCCTACACCAGTCCAGTCTCCTGCCCTGAGTCCTGCACCCCCCCACACCTGTAGCCCCCTGTCCTGAGCCCCCCTTAAGGACCCAAGCAACAATGGGTAAATGTGATAGTCACCATAATAATTATCATTTGCATTGTGCCTTTTGCATTAATAGCCCATTACAAACAGTAACATTTACTTATCAAAACACCCCTGTGAAGTAGGCAAATATTATTCTTCCCATTCTATAGCTGGGGAAAATGAGGCACAGAGAAATTGAGAGGTTTGCCCAAAGCCAGATTGAGAGACAGCATCAAGAGCTAAGATCAGAAGCAAAGAGCTGCTGGCTCATAGTTCTGAGCCTAAACTATATTATTCTCCCATGTGATATGTCTGGGCTTCAGCAATCATACCGAATAGGATATCTTGGCAAATAACCTCCTGGTGTAACAGCTGCTATCTAACTAAGCCCTAATTTAAATCTAGTTACGTGCCAGTTCACACATTGTATAGTTTATTTTATCTTGACAGCAACAATAATTCTACTGGCATCCTGGAAAACTCCAGGTCAGATGTTCAGTGGTGTAAATCAGCATAGCACTACTGAGTTCAGTGAAACTACATTAATTTCAATCCAATGTCCCAAAACAATAATGCATTGCATAGCAAACAATACAACACTCAGCTTTCAACCATCTGGTAGGCTAGCTCTAAGTAGGCATTGTTAATTTCAGCTAACAACAGTTGTTCAACATGGTTTGCATTTGTAGTCAAATGCAAGGGGCTGTATTCTGCTCTCAGTAAGTCAAGTTTCTCAGGATTTACACCGGTGTAAATTAGATGAAAATATAACTCAGCAGTGTATACCTCAGTGGGAAACAGTTTCACAGCTTTGGCAGAGTAACTAATAGAAAATTCTACAGCAAAGCTACAATGGGTGACACATTCTACTCTATAAGACTTTTTACATTCATGTAAGAAGATGCTTAATGATAAGATCAAGGTAGCAAGTGGTACAAAGGCTGCTGCTAGTCACCATGAATGCTGTTGAGCTATGTGTCAACCAGAAAAGTGGAAGTCTAAAGGAGGACAGAAATTGCAAACAATAGCTTACAGGGTTTTTTTTTACTGACAGTTGACAAATGAGGTTTTTCCCCCCCCATGTATAAGAATGTAAAGTCAAGGTTCAGTGCCTTGTCTAAAATTATGGAATATAACTGAAGAGCCAGTTTTATTCCAGATCAACTATGCAGATCAACTATTCCCATTCCAGCAGTATATTAGTCTAGCATGACAACTGAATCTTTGTTTCAAGTGTTCAGATATTCAGGATGGCTAACTACAGTGTGTGCATGCAGCAAACACAACTGACTCAGCTACAGAAAGAGGGCTTGAGGAACATGTTTGTCAGTCCAGCAGTCACATAGAGGATGATGCTGGATGAATAATCCCTACAACCAATGATTTTGTCATTTAATCACCTAAACAGAATATTTCCTCAAGGAGAAGACAATGCCTAACCAATGTTATCTGTATTAAAACTTGCAAGACCAATTTGGGTACACTCCCCTCACATAGGCTAAGGTGCTAATTTTCAAGTAGAATTATTTTAGCTTGTGACTGGGCGCTGCTCACAGCTACAAACTGAGCCCTTTGGAGGTCAGCACCTAGTCACCTAGATCAGCTCAAGCACTGGATGCAGTTAGATTAGGGGGAATTTAAGAAGCATGTTTGGGTTTGGAAGGACAGAAGAGATCACTTACTACTCTACAGAATCTGATGAGCTAATGAGGTATTTAGCTTATTAGCTGAAGAACCTGGGGAAGAAAGCAAGAGGTAAAAAAAGGTTTGTCATACCTGTTGCTATATTGTAACGCACCTGGAACATAAACAATAATAAAGACACTCGGTGAAGGTACTCTGGTAGCCTGTGTACACTAATTATTCCCCGAGAGTGCTTACCAGCCAGAGTTTTTGAGAGCTGAAGGGCAAACCTATTCACATACAGGGGTTTGTCTGGGATTCCTCTGTCCCCTAGAACCAGAAAGGTTGAGATGGGGCCAGTGTGAGGGCATCATCACTCATTGGTGTCTCCTCACACAGACCTTAATGGTAACCCGGAGGCTGTACATAAACTGCTCTAATACAATGACATCAATGAAGAGTAAGAGGAGGGAAGGCATCTTGATTGGGCTGGTAGAAGGGATTAATTACACCTGCAGGGAGCCTGATGATCTAATGAGGTATTTAGTTTACCAGATGGAGAAACCAGGGAAGAAAGCAAAAAGTATAAAAAGCTGACCAAGGGAGGAAGAAGTGGCTCTACACGACCGCTGCTATGTTGCGATGTACCTAGAACATAAATAATAATAAAGACACTTGCTGAAATGTCTGTGTCGTTTAATTCACCCACAAGGCTTGATCAGCCAGGGTTTCTGGGGCCAACCTGTTTATATGGTTATTGCAGATTTTTTGTGTATTTTATTGTTTTACATTTTAAGGGATATAATTGTTCAATATTTTATTTTTAATCTAAGATCATAATGTAGAGTCTGACAAAATGTATCTGAAAATGGGTTATTTCCAGACTTGCAACTCACAAATTGCCCACCACTGCACTAAAGGGTATAAAACACTAAAGTTAAGGCACTCACAATTATAGGCTACTTTTGACAATACAGGCCTTAAATCTCTCGGTGCCTCAGTTTCCCTACCTATAATAATGGAGGAAATAAATCCTAACCTACCTCACAGAGCTCTTGAGAAACCAACATGTAAAGTGCTGTAGAGCTCTTTGGATAAAAGGTACTATATGTGCAAAGTATTAATTAGCAGCTCTTCCTGTATAAGGACTGCAGGGCTGGGCTTTAAATTATGCTAAACCAAATCTTCAAATAAAAAAAAAGTAACAGGATTTAAACATTGACAGAAATATTCATTATTTTCCATCAGTCCCAATTTATACATGTGTATTTATGCAGACACTGCTGCTCAGTTAATGTCTAATCTTTTTCCACTGACAAATTCTTATTAACTTAATACATTTTTCAAAGTCTGAGGCCACCTGTTTATATGGCCAACCTGTTTATATAGTTTTAGATTTGTGTGTATTTATTGTTTTACATTTTAAGGGATATAATTGTTCAATATTTTATTTTTAATCTAAGATCTAAGATGTAGAGTCTGACAAAATGTATCTGAAAATGGGTTATTTCCAGACTTGCAACTCTCACAAATTGCCCACCACTGCACTAAAGGGTATAAAACACTAAAGTTAAGGCACACTCACAATTATAGGCTACTTTTGACAATAAATCTCCTTACAAGTGCCTCAGTTTCCCTACCTATAATAATGGAGAAATAAATCCTAACCTACCTCACAGAGCTCTTGAGAAACCAACATGTAAGCTCTAGAGATAAAGGTAGAGTATATATGTGAAAGTAGCTGTAATTTAGCAGCTTCCTGTATAAGGACTGCAGGGCTGGGCTTTAAATTAGTAAACAGCAAATCTTCAAATAAAAAAAGTAACAGGATTTAAACATTGCTAAACCAATTCATTAAAAAAAGTAAGTAACTTATACATACATGTGTATTTAGCAAGACACTGCTGCTCTCCTAATGTTTATACATGTTTCCACTGACAAATTCTTATTAACTTAATACATTTTCAATCTTTCATATAGTCTTTTCTTATTCTTTTGATACATTTTTTTGCAGTGAAGAATGAGTCTTCCCCTTAACACTTTTGTTTTCTTTTGCAGTACTGAAGAAGTGTGAAAGAAGAATTATTTGTATAAGGACTGCAGGGCTGGGCTTTAAATTATGCTAAACCAAATCTTCAAATAAAAAAAAAGTAACAGGATTACTAGTTGGATACAATTTACATGCAGGACTCAATAGTAGTAGCATGCTTTAGTTGTGATAGTTACAACGCTGTTCTAGCTTCATTACAATCATGTTCTTCTATTTGCAGAAGAGTTCAGCTCAGATATGACATCTGTTCAACATTGTTCTACTTTTCCCCAGTTCTGTAGGTGGCTTGAGTGAGGCTGGCATAGAGAGGTCAAGTATAAAGCAAGCCAGTCATTCTCTTCCCCCTTTTAAAACATATCCTTCCTGGCTTCCAATCATTTCTTCTAACTACTAGACTATAAATAAAAATAAAACAAAAACAGCTACAGTTATTACTAGAAGTCAATTTATTTCTGGCTCTTTCCAGGACCTACATAGTAGTAGCTTCACATGCTTTAGAGAAACAAATTTTCTAGTCAATTCAAGAAAATCAGATAAGTTTTGGAGAGCATGATAGAATCAGATCTGATTCAATGAGATTAGATCACTAATTAGCTATACATTCATTTCTGCCCAGCACATCAATTCTTCTTAATAGATTGATTTGCTGGAAGAAAATAAAGATCATGAGTCAGGTTCCATTGAGCAAGAATGATGAACAAATCTTTTCTATTTCCTGTTTCAATTTAAAAACTGCTTCATGATCCTTCGAGGAAATCGCAGGAAGATTAGGGAAGCATGATAGACTTTCTATAGCTAAGGATTCAGTGAGATTTTATTATAAGCTTTGATTTCTGTCCCCTATAATTTGGCCTGCAAACTGCCAGTTTTACTATATTAGCTGGAGTTACCCGGCATTGCTCAGAGTGGGTGGTGGGGTCCTGCCGGGGGTGCCCCGGGTGAGGGGCAGGCGGGAGGGGGCGAGCACGGGACCTAGGGTGGGCGGGGTGGCCCAGCTCGTGCCCAGGGCTGCAGGTGCCACGGGGGGCAATGACCCCACTGCCCGCCCTGAAACGTTCACCAGGCTACCTGCTGCACCATGGGGCCGTGCCGGGGGCTCCCCTCTCCTGCGGGCCGCAGCGAGCAGGTGCCGGGGTCCCTGCCACGTGCCCAGAAAGCTGCGCTGGACCCCAAGCCGCTCCCAGCACCGCCGCTGCCGCCTCCCCACTGGGCTCGCCCTGCTGCGCCCGCAACTGCCCCCTAGCGGGGCCGCGAGCTCTAGCCCGCCGCTCGGCAACCCTTGGCCGCTGCCGGAGGGGAGGGGCCCGGGCCGAGTGACATCACGGGCGGGAGGGAGGAGGGGGCTCCCCTTCCCCGGACACGCCTGCGCCTGCGCAGTGGAACGGCCTGGTAGAGGTGAGTGGGGCAGCTGCTGCTCAGAGTGCCGCTCCTCCCCTCGCGCCTCCACTGTTGGCCTTAGTGAGTGACTGTCCCCGCCGCTTCCCCTGGGAAGCCGCTTCTCCCAGCACTGCCAAAAGTACCTTAAAACCTTCTCTTGGAGGAAAGGTTACCCCATGCAAAGTTTGGTTGCGGTAGCTCTTATAGTGCCCAAGTTATTAGCGCACAAACATACAAACATTCTCCTTTATATATTAGATAGGAAAAGAATAATTTTTCTGTAAAGTCTGAAGAATGCAGTCAGACTGGTTTTGAGTTACAGGTCATTAAAATGAACTTAATCCGAAAATCTGACATGTATCTAATGTTTATTTGCGCTCCTTTTGCTTACAAACAACTTGTTGCTACCCATTCAAATGTTCCATTGAATTACATCTCATTGAAAACATGTGCATGGGTTATATTTGAATAAAAGGCTAAACAATTATTGATTATTTTATTAGTAATTATTACAGTATTGCCCCCTGGTGACAAATAGTTCAGAGAAAAAAAGTGCTTTTGTATACTTCACTACCATAACAGATTTTCCCTTAGATCAGTAGTTTTGGAAATACAGTCCGAGTCCAGCAAATAATTATGCATGTTTGTAAATACTCTGTTACTTCTCCATTCATACAAACACCCCCCCCCCAAATAGTTTCCGGCAGCCTTAAATCTCTGTAACTTGCTAAAAAGCTGCTCTTTGTACACATTGCAATCAACAGGCTAGGAAAATCTCTTCAGGGTTAAAAGACAACCTATGTTTGCATTCTAAGGAGCCTTACATCAGCAAAACTCTTCCTGGGTCAAATTCAGATCTTACTTATTGCAGTGCCAATAGTGAATAACTACACTAATTTCAGTGGAGACACTGTAGATAGGCACCGCAATAAATAAAAGCAGAATTTGCCCTCTTTTATTCACTGTTTCTTCAGAGTAAGTAGTTTAAGATCTAGTCCCATGTACCAACTCTAGAACTAAGAGAAATGGTGACAGCCCATTCTCTGTACAAAGCATTCTCTGGAAAATACTAAGGATGACTCACTTTGTTGTACATTTGGCTTCAACATGTTGATGAGATACGACTTCATATTTTTATAACATTTTACCCAATAGTGACTCGATCTTCCAAACAGGAAGGAAATGATTACTGGCTCCCATTTCCCCGCAGAGCAATCTCTTCCCAGACGGATCTCAGAGAATTGTCACAGAGATCCAAGGTTTCACCTGTTGCCCTTGCTCCACACAGTATGCAGGTTAACACCCACAAACCCACCACGCTGTTCAGTTTGCTCAACATTTTCAGATAATGTAGCTGGAAGATATTAGGGATGTAAAAATACTTTTTTGGGGGTGAGAGTAAACGTGTAGCATATGCAGTTAAACATTTACACATGGGGGGACTAAATAAAAAACTATTTCTACTATTTTTCATTGTAAATATACAGTATTTCAACTACATTATGGGTTAAATAGGCTTTTGTGCGCTAGATGGGAACCTAACTACCATTTATAGCATTGTTTCTATGGGAAAATGTGTTTTGAGTTCCAATCAATTGACTTACAAACAACCCGTTTGTAAGTTGGGGACTTCCTCCTGGTACTTGGTAATTTTTCAATTAATGGCAATAGTAGTAACCAATATTAAATTGTATCCTTGGAAATATTTTAATTGCTAAGAAATACTAAGCATCTAATCCTACAGATGTACAGAAAAAAAACCCTCTCACCGACATTACTGTGTGGGTTTTTATTGCATAAGCATGAATCTCAGTCTGCTTTAAACCAGAGTCTCTTCAATGGCATCAATACGAAACCGACTGTCCTAAGTAGATTAGATGGAGTAGTTATGGGGAAGCTACTATGTGGGATCTACCTTTGTCAATGGCAGAACTCTTCCAGAATGTGTCTTCATAAGGACTTAGATATGGGACAGTCTGAGTCTTGGCTGGTGGCTCAAACTCCAAAATAAAATCTCAAGGAATACCTCTTACACTCCATACTTTGATGAAACTGCTGTTTGCATCAATGGAAGATTTGCCTTTCAAAGGACAACAAAAGTTGGCCCCAGCACACCTAATGATACCAAAAGGTCTAAATCTGAAATTAGCACTGCCTTGCCATTTTGAAAGGAATCAATTTTTCAGTCTTAATGACAGTTTCCCTTGAGATAATATCAAAGACCTAATGATCAAAGGAATATTGCAATAGCTTCTATATTTCTGTGTGCAGATTTACTTCTGTACAAATCAGGTAGACATTTAATACTTGATTTAAACACACAACTCCATTTTCACAAACAAATTATTTTTTTTTGAACATACAAAATTATGCACACAAATGTAAAAGATGTTTTTGAAAATATGATCCTAAATTATTTGAATTAAATAGCTTACACAGTATGGCTAAAACCCTGTCCTTAATTTACCTGCTGTGCGTGTGTATTTCCATGCATATGTTTTTGGAATCATTCACTTTTTGGAGAGCTCCACAAAACAACATGTGGGCCTGGTTTGAAAAGATTAATTGTCATAGGTGGTGCTTTATTTTTGAAGAGACAGGATTAGGAAAGTAAATGGAGCAGCAAGCTGGAAACAAAATGTCTATACCAGCTACAGTAAGGGGGAACCATTTACAATGGACAAAATAACAGGCAGAAGGGCGGAGGCAGTTGGCCTGGGAGTGGGGGAGCACATGAAGTCTTTGTCCACCGCTGTTTTGAACAGCTGGTGATTCCCTCTAGGTGCCGCGCGCCCCGGGTGGCAGGAGGAGACTTTGCACATTCCCCCCATCCCCAGGTCTTGATTAGCCAGGGAGCGGCAGGGCAGCTATGAGCCATATCAACTGGGTTGGGGGTCCAGATCCAGCCCATGGACGCTGTCTTGCCCACCCCCGATGTAGACAAAGCATGCTGCACAGGCACTGGTTTCTACAAAGGAGCCAATCCAATTTCAAATCATGTAATACAATGGTATAGTAAATGCAATGCAATGGTGTGTATCTTTGGATGTGTGGTATGCCTTATATCCACCTCCGATACTTGAGTTTGATCAATTCAGTGTAGCTTTGGTATATGTGAGACAAAGGAAACTGAGTGACCAGACCAGAGTCAAACTGAATTCTTCAGAACTGAGTGGAAAACTCTCACAGGAACCCCAACACAACACTACAGAGTGAGGAAGGAATTCTTTTTCGTTCATGTTTATGTGAGAGTTTTATGCCTGGATAATTAGTAGGTCAGTACTTAAAAAAAAAAAAAAAAAGCCAAAACAGCCATGGAAAAAATCACTTTGGAGACAAAGCATGTCATGATTTCATGTAAAGAGCATAGGCTCATAGCAGAACCATCGTATGGCAAGGAAGGAACAGTGCAATAGGTTTCTTGGTAAGGAAAGTGGCACAAAACAAAACCGTGCCAAAACAAGACATTCCATTGAACACACTTATCTCTCTAGGGAGAGGATATGAGACTGAACACAGGAAAGATGTCAGTCACATTGCTTAATATAGTACAGGATACTGCTCAGATACTAGGATGATGAAAGAAGTATAAGAATCTTTTCTGCAGAACAGAAAAGAGAAAACCAAGCTCTTGTGTAAGACAGAAATGCTGCATTTTTCAACTAGTTACTAACCTCCTAATCTACAAGATGCTGCACCCCCTCAATTCCCACTGAATCCCACAGGGTTTGAGGACACTGGGGCTATGTCTAGACTGCATGCCTTTTTCGACAGAGGCTTTGTCGAGAGATACTGTCGACAAAGCCTCTGTCGAAAAAGAGCGTCTAGACTACGATCAGTAATGTCGACAAAGCAAGCCGCTTTTTCAAAAGAGAGTCTAGATGCTCTCTTTCGAAAAAGCACAGTTTGCATGCAATAGCGCCTTTTTTCGAAAGAGTACTTTCGAAAAAAGGCGTTATTCCTCATAAATTGAGGCTTACCGCTGTCAACAAAACTGTCGCATTCTGTCGACAGAACGCGGCGGTAGTGTAGACGCAGGTATAGTTTTGTCGACAAAAGCCAACTTTTGTCGACAAACCCTGTAGTCTAGACACACCCTAAGCCTCTTGCAGAGGTAGACATCTCAGAATGTTTTAAAATGTTTCTTAGCTCTTGGAAGATGAATGTCCCTATGCACCATGCATCAGTTTGGAAGTAGACAAGCTGCCAGTAATGTATATGGACAATGGTAATATTAAGTATGTATATAACTAAACACTTGTTTCCAATATCTCCATATAAAAAGAGATTAAAAACTGGACTGTTCAGTTTGGAAAAGAGAACTAGAGGGTAGGGGTGGGATTAGACAGAAACCATGCATGGTGTGGAGAAAGTGAATAAAGAATTGTCATTTACCATTCACATAACACAAGAACCAATGAAATTAAGAGGCAGCAGTTTTAAAACAAACAAAAGAAGTACTTCTTCACACAATTCAGCCAGCAGATGTCAAGGCCAAAACTATAACTGGGTTAAGAAAAGAATTAGATAAGCTCATGGTAGATAGGTCCATCACTGGCTATAAGCCAAGATGCTCAGGGATGTAACCCCATGCTCTGACTGCTACAAGCTGGCTCTGGATGACAGGGGATGCAGCACTCTAAAAATTACCCTGTTCTCTTCACTCCCTCTGAAGCATCTCGCATTGGCAACTGATGGAAGAAAGGATACTGGGTCAGATGAACCACTGTTCTGACCCAGTTTGGCCATTCTTGTGTTCCTATAAAGTATTAACACTGTTCAGAGATAGTTTAAAATGGCAGTGTATTAAAGTGAGTGAATTATCTTGGAAGTATACTGTATATTCTCTTTTAGTACACAAGTGGTATTACAGAACCCCAAAATATGACTGATGGCTAATTTCACAACTTAACAAGTAAAACATTATACATCATATCCATCTCCCCTTTTCGTCACTGACATCCCTCAGCTGTGGTTCTTATATGAAATAATGGATGACTTAACACCAGAGAACAATCTGCAGAGACAGTGAGCATCGTAATTCATTTTGGACATATTACAGCGGATGAGAGATTTTCAACCTAATCTTGCTCAGCTGAGTCTCCCTGAACAGAGTTTAACCCATTCTTATTTTTATTACCATTTATTTGTATTACCATATTTTTTAAATGGAAGAGCAACTTGTTCCTTTTGAACACACAGCTAATTGGTATTCATTCACTGAGATCGTTTGAGGGCAGCTTGAGTTCAAAGATGTTTGGCTTTGACAAAATGCTGCTTCCAGTGAAATAATAGATTGAACAAGTCAAGAGCTACAGTGCAATGTGACAGCTTAGTCTATCAATTTCTTCTTTGAAACAACCATTGCAGTTGACACAAATATGTGTAGCCAGCAGAATTATTATCTGAAACATACACATATTAGGGATGTGAAAGGTTAACAGGTTAACTGGGGGCTGCTCCAGCTCTCCAGGGCCCACTGCAGACAGAAGCACTCCAACCTGGCTGGAGCACCCCTGTCCACGTTGGACCTGGGCATCTTGCAGGTAGGGGCTGCAGCCCCTGCCTGTTGCAGGGGGCTCCTCCAGATCAGCCGTGACAGGCAGGGGGACTGCTCCAGCACACCCAGGCTGGAGCGCACCACCCTCCCTGCCCCCGTCTACTCCCTTTAATTGTTTAACTGGTTAACCAGAATTTTACATCCCTAATATATGGCTTTCTTAGGGCCTAACGATCCTGATCCCACAAAAGTCAGTTTGGCCATTGAAGCTGTATGACAAAAACAAACCTGATATTCAGAAATTTAAAAATATTACTTCAATTTGCCAGTTCTGTAGTCACTCATGAGTATCTCCAATTGACTGTATACAGATGTGTGTGCTTACTGACATGATATCGGGAACTTCCCAGTTGTATACACTGAGAGAAAAAAGTTATCCATAATGGGTAGCAAAATATTCATCTGAAAATAATCATTTGAATAAATAATATAATGGACAAATCTAAAAAGTAAATGTATTTTATAGCCATCTTTTATATTTTAGCTTGCAATACATTTGGGGAACCTTTGAATGCATTCAGATACCAAAGAGGTATTATCTTTAAGAGCTAAATCCTACATTCCTCGACTACTCCAAGCTTCCACTGACTGCAGTTAGAGTCTGTAGAGTGCAAGAAATGCAGGAGTAGTTACAAATGTATTATTGTCAGTACATTTTATAGTGCATAAATACCAAAAGCATAGACATTACACATCATAGAAGTCTACCGATTTCCAGATATGTAAACACAGTGCAATGCTATATTTAACAATGTGATACAAATTAACCACAATAAAACTATTAGTATTCCTATTGCCTTTATACATATTTCTGCACCAAAGAGAGCGGGGTATGGGGGAAGGAAAGGCTGCAGGAAAAGAAATGTATTCAAAGCGCCCCCCTGTGGCCCAAAAAGGTCTTAGAAACCAAGTGATCTTCCGCATTGACGAAAGCAAAAGTAGAAAAAAGAAACTTTTCTGAGTGTGTCTGTTTGAAAAAGAAATATGCGATGCAAATTCAGATTTTGATTGACCTGAAATGACACCATCAAAATGGCTGGGGCTGTTAGACAAGGGATGGATGTTTGTCATACTTTCAAAAACTTCTCTTTTTTTAGTGTCCACCTCAGCAACATAAATAACTAATAAAGCAACATCAGTGTGGCATTGTGCTACAGAACACACCATCACCACACACACACATATGTGATTTAGCAGGCCTTTAGCTGTCTAGTTATTTATGATACTTACAAACACACACTCACTATATGTGTGTAGGTATAAGTAATCTATTACATATACATATTTTAATATACATACATTGCCATAAATGTGCATGATACTTTGCAGGAAAATAAAAATACAATGTCCATGACCTAGAGAGTTTAGGCTGATTAACAGAAAGCAACTTGACTTTAAAATACTCTTTTCAATTCTAAAAGCTTATTGATTAATAATTTTATCAGAGATGTACACACAGGCAATTTGGAAGTTTAAGGCCATTTTTATTAACAATGATATAAGGCAGATCTTTAATTCTAAACAAAGAAGGTTTTCATGCACTTAGAAGTTGGGCTTACTTTACAAATGCTTTATCAGATTCTAGATCTCAGCACACATCAACCCTTTCAAAAAGTTTAATTTCTAAATTATTGCAACCAATACTTCAATGACAGTGAATTCACTACACTTATTTTCACTTACATAAGATCTCTTTATTTTGCAATGGAAATGTGCTATTCTAAGCCAATCACAGATGAAAAAAGTTCATTGTATAAAGAAAAATGACTTCGTATAATAAACACTGAATAACTAATATTTATCTAACCTCCCTTTGAGCCATCATTTGGGGTGGGAGACATAACTTAATGCAGTATAAGTATTATTAGTGAATGTACCTACCTCTTCAACTGTCAAAGGCATACAGATCCGGTACTCCTTCAAGAGCATATTTCTGCTGCCTTTATGCAAACCAGCAAATCTGGAGAAGAGCAGTTATTTCTGCACTCTGATCACGGCAATAGCACAACAACAGAAAAATGAATCAAGACTCGTGTCCTGTGTGTACTTGACAATGTGTTCAAAAGAGCCCAACACTACCATCCAGAAGGAATGATCCAGCAAGAAGAAAAATCAATACAGCTGTTCCTTTCTTCCAGTTCTTCCTCCTTCAAACTGAGATCATGTGAATTTCACACATATACATACACACAAAGAAGTCTCAAACATCAAATGCGATCTTTAGAGTCAAAGACATCCACTGGAAATGTATTAAAATGACAGTTCCTTTTCAGCTATATCAAGACATGTCTGGAGCAATCAAAAAATCCCCTCAAAACAAAAACAAAATAAAAAAACCCAAAACAATCAGTCTAAAATATGAAAGTCACCAGCAGCAGCACATTGGAACAGTGGCAACACAGAGGATGAGATGCTTACTTCCAAGACAAAGGCTTTATAACGTTTCCTTTCCAGGCTGACAAACAAGGCTCCCTCCTCCTCTCTGTAATACAGCTGCTATTATGCACGCACCAGTTCTGCAGTTGTGGGGGAGAGACTGGACCTGCTGCCTGATATTTCCCCACACATACACCTTTGATCCTTCCTGGGGCTTGGGTTTCCCCCACCACAGCTCTGTGTGTGTGAATTGTAGCTGGCAGAACTGAGGAGTCTCTGCAGCAGCAGCCTCAGCTCCGGTCTGAGTGTGTGTCTGACATCAGCAGCCACAGCAGGAAGGATGGCCCCATCCGGCCAATGGGGAAATGGCACAGCAAAGAATGTGGAGGATTTAAACAAAACAGCATGTCTCTCCTAGAGTGCCAGCATCCAGCAAGAAAAGTGAAGGAAGCTTGCAAGTGGACAGCAGAGAGCAATGAAATCTGGGAGGGCACAACTGGTTCTGTTTCATTGCAGAATCATTTTGGGTCATATAAGAATATGTAAGTAGGAGTAGTGGGATGAAACTGAATTTGGGGGAATTAGGAGGAACTGCCTATCAGCAAAAGCTATTTAGGCTGTGGAATTGGCTTCCCAGGGGAAGGAAGGAAATTACAGAAATATGGAATTATTCCATTTTACCTTTTCTTAGCACTTTTTAACTTCAGCACACTTTACAGAGATAGGATCCTGACTTCACGGAGACTGTCCAGCCTGGCCTTGGCTGTGTGATGGTTTGCAGAATCAGGCCATATTATTATTATTAAAGAAACTGCAAGATGGCTTTGGGAACTGGTGCAATGTACACAAAGGTGATATAATAAACACAGGATGTAGTAGCCTCACCCACTTCCCTTTTAGTTAGTCCTTCATTATATATCTGTGGGCTTTGCAACTTGGCTAAAACTGTTTTTCACATCAATCACCTAACTTAAAACAGTAGCATAGAAAGGTCAGTGCAAATGTGTTCCTATTATTTTAGTCATAACAGCAGATCCCATTATAAAAGGCACATTTTTCCATTGTATGTGAACCAGCAACCATCTGATTAACCCTTAAATTTGCCTCGTTTTTTAAATGTATTTTTTCAGTCTCATTTAAGGGTGTAAAGCTAATGTCAACATTATGGCTTAGTGTACACTGCAGGGTTTTTGTGCAAGAAGCCTTTTACACAAGAGTTCTTGCACAAAAACTTCTTGCGCAAAAGCACGTCCAGACCTCAAAGAGCATCGTAAAAGCGATGTGCTTTTGCACAAGAGAGAGTCCACACTTCATGGACACTCTTGTGCAAGAAAGCTATGTTGGCCATTCACAGAATGGCCATCAGAGCACCCCGTGCTTTTGCCGATAGGGGTTTCTTGCGCAAAAGCCCCTCTGGAGCATCCACACCTGCCTTTTTGTAGCGCAAAAAGGAGTTATTCCTCATGGGGAGAGGAATAACTGTATTGCAAAAAGCCCTCTGTTCTGTCAATTTACTTGTGCAAAAACGCGCTTGAGGTGTGGACGCTCTGCCAGTTTTTGCGCAAAAAACTGCTGTTTTTGCACAAAAACCTTATAATGTAGACTTAGCCTAACAGTAATGTTAATATACCCAAGAATCTCTTGAATTCTAATGCTGGCTGTGAAGCTGTGGCCTTAAATTCTGTATCTCAATTTTCCCACCTGTAAAATAGAAATAAGTGTACTTACCTATCTCAAAGAAGTGCTGTGAGAATAATGTGAAAATATAGTGTCACATAAGTGGTAAGTAGTAGTGTACTATTCCTGCAATTCTGCATTTTAATGTCAATAATTTACAATTTTAAAAAGTGTTGCAATATCAGGTTTTTGAGGGATGGGATACATTTAGGTCTAAAATGACATAGGTATGCTGTAATGAGAGAGAGTGAAAAATCCCAGCTCCTTTTTGGCATTGAGCCTATAGGCAACTTTAGCCCAAAGGAAACATAGTGCCATCTACTGGAGCAAATAAAACACTGATTTATTCACTTGCACTGATGGCAGAGTTTTACATCCACCTTGCCCTCCTTTTGCACAGTTGTAAATAGCTGCACGGAGAATCAAAGCTTTAGGAATTTTACATAGATTTGTGCCTCTCTGTACTTCAGATTCTCAGCTTAAACATGAACAATGCACTGCATTTCCTCCATATCAAATGAGTCTGCTATGTCAAACCTGGCAAACCATCTGTAAATACCAAGCTGTAGTCACAATTTTATATCAGTGGTTCTCAAACGGTGGGTTCTGATCCCATTTTAATGGGGTCAACAGGACTGGCTTAGGCTTGTTGGGGCCCAAAGCCCAAGAGAAAGCCTCAACCATACTACCTGGTGCCGAAGCTTCAGAACTTCATCCAGGGGTGACAGGGCTCAGGTTACAAGCCCTCTGTCTAGGGCGGAAGCTCTTGGGCTTCGGTGTTGGTCTCCCTGCTTGGGACGGTGGGGCTTGAGAGGGCTCAGGTTTTGGTCCCTCCACTTGATGTCATTTAATATTTTTTATTGTCAGAAGAGCATCACAGGACAATGACATTTGAGAACCCCTGATTTGTATCCTTGGTGTTGTACGCCCAAGGAAGCTTGTCCCAAAACCATATAATCTAATTTATTGGTGTCAGTAAGTAAGGGCTCAGTCCTACAACTCTGAACCTTACTGCCTTGTAAAGAACTTACTCTGACAGTGGATGAGAGGTAGGAATGATAGGGTTAAAGGGTCCAGTCACATAAAAATAAATGCATTATAAAGTTGCAAAATGCCAGAAAGGAAACCAATCAAATAGGATTACATGCAGAGCAGTTATCAAGAGGACTATACCTGGGACATTACCTCTAATTTGGAAGAGACTCGCTATGTAATCTTAAAACAAGGGTAACAACATACCTCTTTCGAAGTTAATGGCAGTGCTGCTACTGGCTTCAACTGGAGCAGGATCAAGCTCCTCAACTTTTTGTGTCTCAGATCCCGCTGGAAAATTAGGTTGAAATTGGTTTGCCATTGAAAACCACCATGTTGTTTCTGAGCTGAACTTTCCTGCATAAAACTCTGGTCCCACCACTGCATTTCAATGAGTCTAGGATCAAGCCCTGAATTTATTTACTACCTTCGACCACAAACTAACCAAACATAACAGTCCCATTTAATACACCATAGCCAGGGTGGCTGACAGAATTTCCAGCAAGGCGGGGAAGGGTGGCTCTGCACTCCCAAAGGGGCAGGGTCTTGGCTGGAAGGGGTAGAGGTGGGGGCAGCCAGCTCTCAGCAGTGCCCAGATCATGCCATGCTGCAGCCAGCCCTTTGCACTACCCAGAACTCACCACCTCGGGCTCAGGCAGTGATTTAAAGGACCCAGGCTCCAGCTGCAGACTCCTGAATCGCCAGGCCCCTGGACAGTTGCCTCCTTTGTCCTCCCCCACCCCACCCCACATCAGCAGGCCTGACCATAGCAAAACACTTTCTCACAATGCAGTAGGACAAATTTAGAAAGTATGTGAAGTGCTACCCAACACGGGCCCACATGAACACTGCAAATATAACATTAATGTACACTGTATTCTGGACTACAGAAGCCCTATGCACAGTTCAGTGCCAGCAACAGATCTTTTTGCCTGGACTATGTTCAGACCATGTGATGTTTACACATAAATATCTCATCTCTGCCCACTAGGCTCCACCCCAGAGAACATCTCAAGTGCTAATGTTTCCAAAGGCCTTACCAAACTCTTTTAGGGGGCAGAATAGAAGAGAAAATGACCACTTGAAGTTGGGCAGGAATTTCTGCTTGAAGCGGTGTCTGCCTAAATCTAGTCCCATACTTTTTGCGATCTGTCAAAACATATCACTCAGACTTACCTCTAAGTTCACCAAGCACATCCTGAAATACAGCATGCTGTGTATGTGATAAGTGAATAATTTCTTATCTCATAGCTAATTCTCCATTTTTGCTCTAGGAAAAAATATATATTGGTTAAAGCTGCTGGACACGAAACACAGCTGGGACTTCTGGTACAGACAATAAAAATCAAACTATCTTTTCACTTTATTGGCTAATGACTACTGAGTTAACGAATTGGCCTGCTGGATCCATGCAGGAAGTCAAATGTTTGACAAATGCTGTCCTCTGGTCTCAGAATGGTGGATTTGGCAGGATATCTTCCTCAAATTCTAAAGGAAGATAGTCTTGGTATGAATTAATTTTCTTCCCTTTCCCTCTAAGGCCTGATCCAGAGCCCCTGAAGTCAATAAAATAAAAGCCTTTCTATTGACTTAATTAGTTTTGGATGAGGTCCTTGGTTCCCTGAAAGCTCTCTCTCACTATCCATTGAGTCTAAGGCTGTGCCTAAAAGGAAGTATTTCTTCACATAATGCAGTCAACCTGAGGAACTCCTTGCCAGAGGATGTTGTGAAGGCCAAGACTATAACAGGGTTAAAAAATAACTAAATACATTCATGGAGGATAGATCCATCAATGGCTATTAGCCAGGATGGACAGGGATAATGTTCGTAGCCTCTGTTTGTCAGATGCTGGGAATGAGCAACACAAAATGTATCACTTAATGGTTATCTGTTCTGTTCATTCCCTCTGGGGCACCTGGCATCAGCCACTGTCAGAAAACAGGATACTGGGCTAGATGGACCTTTGGTCTGACCCAGTATGGCCATTCTTTTATCTACACTACCACCTATGTTGACATTTACATTACTCAAGGGTGTAAATATTTTACCTCCTCCACATGCAGTAAATTATGCTGACATAAGCACTTGCATGTACAGTGCGATGTTGGCAGGAGGGCTTCTCCTACCAACATAGCTGCTGCCACTCATTGGGGGGGTAGATTAATCACATTGACAGGAGAGCTCTCTCCCATTGTCACTGAGTGGCTACATAAGAAATCTTACAGCAGTGCACCTGCATCAGCTGCACCATTTTATGCTCTCTAGAGTGCACACAGCCTAAAACAGTGAATAAATTAAGTTTTTAAAAACAAATTAAGTTTTTTTAAAAAGTATTTTTAAACTTTTGCAACATGTTTTCTTTTAATCCTTATCCTTTGGTAAAATTTGAGACAAGGGGGAAATGTGATAATGCACCTCTCTGACAGGAAGGCAGGGGAAAGGAATAATTAAAAGGGCAACATTATGTCACATTATCCTTAAGAACCTGAGTTTAAAGCATTGAACACCACTGCTAACATCAAATTTGGGGTGTTTTTTTCTGCCTGGAGAAAGCATCTCAAAGGAGAGTACTGGGATTTACAGTTTAAATCAATCAATCAAAATTGTGGAATTAGTTAAAATCATTGCCAAGCCCTCCTTTGTTTTAGATGGAGGTGAAGTTAACATAGTTGTTCATTTAAGGGCATATGAGGCTGTGTTTAGTTCTGGTGTCCACAATTCAAGACAGAAGTTGATACCCTGGAGAGGGTTCAGTGAAAAGCTGGGGAATTGTAGTGAAAGACTCAAGAAGAACAGTCTGTTCAGTTTAACAAAGAAAAGGTTAAGGGGTGACTTGATTGTGGACGATATCCTCCTACATGGGGAGCAGAAATTTTATAACAGAGGGATTTTTAATCTAACAGATAAAGGTACAGGTTGAACCTCTCCAGTCCAGCACCTTTGGGATCTGACTAATGCCAAATCTGAGAATTTGCCAAACCACAGGAGGTCAATATTGGAAGGTCAATATCATCTAGCAGTATTATCAACACTTCCACTGCTTACTGGGCTCTCAGAAAACAACTAGGGATAAATTACAGCTGAAAAAATGAGGGTTTTTTCCCCAAAAGAACCCCATCTAGACTGGTTTCTTTTTCGAAAAACCCTTTTTCAAAAGAGTGCTCTCAAGCTACTATGCAAATGAAGCACAAGATTTGTAAATCCACACGTCTTTTGAATTTTTGATCAGCCTCATTTACATTCCTCTTTCGAAAGAGGAATGTAGTTTAGACGTGCCCTCTGAGACTAGCTCAAGAGCCACAATAGTGAGAATTCATTGTTTCATTTAGTATAGTATAGTATAGAATTTGTTGTTTCATTTACTATACTATCACTATACATATTGCAGAGAGCTGGTGTATCTGCCTGTGAGTCCATCCATCCATGAGTCTGTTTGTTCAAGAACTCCTCCTAAATTTTAAGAACAAGGACCACTAAATTGCAGATTCCTCTTATCCTAACTTAAAAGCAAGGTCAGGGTTTGGTTGTGCCAGGATAATGGGATTGCTTCCATAACATGGAAAAGGAGGCAGCTGATTGTAGGGACAGCTATCCTGCAGAGTGACCACAGGGGGGTGGCCACACTAGCAAGAGAGTGGCCAGCTGGGGCCACATTCCCGGCCACCAGACCACAAAAGTGGTCCTCCTACCCCAAACTGTGCTGGATAGAGGGAGGGGAGACTCTTCACTGGCTGGTCCCACAACTGCACCCTGCTGGGATTACCCCGGGGCCAGGCAGCACAGCCTGCCGCCGTCCCCCCCTCCAGGAGAGGTTAGACTCGTGGCTGGCTCCGGCCCAACTGGAGAGGTGGGGTAGCTGGAGTCAGAGCCTCTCCCTCCAACCAGGCTGGAGGGGAGCAGCTGAAGGCCGGGCTCCCCTCATCATAGAATCAGGCCTTCATTGAGTCCAGCCCCCTGCCCGAAGCAGGACCAATGCCAACTCAATCATCCCAGCCAGGGCTTTGTCAAGTCCAGACTTCAAAACCTCTAGGGATGGACATTCCACCCCCTTCCTAGGCAACCCATTCCAGTGCTTCACCAGCCTCCTAGTGAAATAGTTTTTCCTACTATCCAACCTAGACCTCCCCCACTGCAACTTGAGACCATTGCTCCTTGTTCTGCCATCCCTCACTACTGTGAACAGCCTCTCACCATCCTCTTTGGACCCTCCCTTCAGGAAGTTGAAGGCTGCTATCAAATCCCCCTCACTCTTATCTTCTGCAGACTAAATAAGCCCAAAACCACATGCCTGTTTCCTCCCCCACCAGACCTTGGTACTGTCCCTCCCGCCCTGCTACTGCTGCTTCCCTGCCCCGCCCTTCCCAGGGCTCTGCTAGTGCCCCTTCCCCACGTTCGCCCCGCCCCCTGCTTTATTTACCTCCTCCCCGCCAGGCAGGTCCCTTTGGCTGCGGCCGGGTGTCTCCGCCAGTGCCTGCGGGGTCCTTCCGCCAGCGGGCTGCCCCGGCCGCTGCCTGAGCGGGCGTCCCGGCTGGCTTCCGGTGTGTGTGAGGCCGGGAGAGGCGGCGCGGAGCCGAGCCGGGGCGATGGCGGAGGACGGCGCGGAGCGGGCCGACGGCCGCATCGTGAAGATGGAGGTGGATTACAGCGCCACGGTGGATCAGCGCCTGCCCGAGTGCGAGCGCCTGGCCCAGGTGAAGCGGAGCCGGCGGCCGCGGTTGGGCTGAGTCATGGCGCGGCCCGGGCTAGGCCCTAGCGGGGGAGACGGGCCGGGGAGAGAAGCCGCAGTGCGCACGCGGGGAAGGGGGCGAACCCCCTCCTCGCGGTGGGGGATGGGCGGGTCTGGTGTATCTTGCGGGGGGGGGGGTCAAGTCCCGATTCCCGGGGCGGGCGCGGGGCCACGCACGCCTGGCGGCTGCCCCTTGAGGAACAGGGGAGGGGTGAATGCCACGGGGCGGGGGGCACGGCGGCCTGGGATGGGGGAGCCTGGCCCGAGCCTCTGTGCAGTGACCGCTCTCCTGCCACTGACAGGGCCGTGCCCCTCCCCGCTTCACACCGCCGCCGGGCCGGGCATGGCTCCCGTGTTCTCCACCTTGCGCTGTGCGCTCTGTAGGGTGCCCCATTGCGGGCAGGGGGGGGATAGGCAGAGACCTGTCCTCCTCTAGGCACGCTTAGGGGTGGGGTGCGTGCCGCTTATGGGAGCGAAAGGCGCAGCCAAGGACACCGGGCTGGTACACAAGGGATCTGGAGAGAGGGGGAAAGAGAGAGAATCCCCTCAAGCATGCAGCGATAGGCAGGGACAGACCACGCTGTCTGATGGAATCCTTGGGGGAGGATGGGGACCAGGTAAGAAGGACCATGGTGGGTCAGACTAATGATCCATATAGCCCAGTGTCCAATCTGGCTGCAGTGGCCAATGCCAGGTGGTTCAGAGGGAATGAACTGAAATAGGCTGAGTGAGTCATTCCCTGTCACCTGCACTCATCTTCTGGCAAACAGAAGTGTTTTCTTGTGACACTGGATGTTTTAAGGCTTGTGTGTGCAGGGAAGGGAGCTAACTCAGCATGGATCAGGGTGGTGTGCGCATCTGTGTACCCCCTCTTAATCCCTCTACTTCAATATAGCCAGACACAGATTTCCTAATGCAGGATATCATGGAGTCGTCATTCTTCCCACCCCCCATTTTGGAGCAGCCAGATTTAGGCCTTTATGCTACAGCTTGCCCTTTCCCAATAGGTGTAGGCTGCAAAATTGCATAGGGAGGGAAATGGACTGATGCCATGTATGACAAGTGTGCAGTTTTGATATACAAGAATTAGGAAACCAAAGGTATTTCCCTGCAATGTAGTCAGGCACAAGCCATATATGTCAGTGTACAGTTTAATTCTGTGATTATAGGTGAGCATATACTAAACAGGCCATGGTACACAGTTTGTAGGAACTTGGTCAGGATAAAAGTAACTTTTGGAAGCAAATTTCATTTTCAGTATTACTAATATCTAAAAATGCGTCCTGTTTTTATGCCTAAGTAACCCAGTGCTGCAGTTCTTGTTATTAACAGAAATGTTTGTATTAGGTGTTGCTAAAATATTTATTTGGAAATTAAATCAAGTTTTTGGATCTAAAGTTCCTTACAATGGTCTTTATATCCCCTGGACAAAATATACAACGTATAGTCCACGGTAGCCAATGAGTCCATGCACTTTCATGATTAGGATGTACATGAAGCACAGGCACATATCACCTGCCTTCTGGCTTGCTTCATTTAATATCAGCAGAGAGATGGGTAGCAGCAATAATTTTGTCACAATATCTAACTGAATTTATATTTATTTAGAGTTAGTCTTAAGTAGTCCAAACTCAACTCTTTTCCTAGTGTAAATGCAGAGGAATGCTGGTTGTTGAAGTGATCTTGTTCTAGCCTAGGTTAGAACTTGGGCAACTAAGTCAAATTACAGGTGTCTTCTTTCATCTTCATTTGTAAGAAGGTTGAGTTTAGGAATTTAAGTCTGGTTTATCTAGCGTGTGCTCAAGCTTGAGCACACACCTTTGTCAAGACACAAGTGATAATGTAGGCTTACAGATACACTGGGAGAGGAGGAATATGCTTACACTTTTCATATTTATAGATATGTTCCCACCTTCACTATATTATTATTTATGGCCGGTTTCTAGCTGAGGGAATATGTTCTGTTGCGCTCTCTCTCTCTCTCTCTCTTTTTTAAAATTTCGTGTTATCAGCTATACAATTAAACTGGCATCTTTTCAAAATCTCTCTCATTCAAATAATCAGTTTTGACAGCCTTGAGATCATTCATAACTCCTAGTTCCTAATGTGAAAATGTATACCACTGAAGATGTGTGGAATTTCTGTGTAGTTCTCCCTATGGTTCTGTGAATTTCAAGAAAAACTGGTATACTACAACAAACAATTTATGTTTAAAATGAGGGAAGTTTAAATATGTCCATCTAAGTATAGTTTTGAGGGAGGGGCTTCCATGAGGCAGCATCTGAAATTGGTTTTTTTTAAACTTACATAAATAAAGCATAGACATTTTATATGAGCGAGAGGGAATAGGTTCATGACTCAAGTGATGTGGTTGTATTCTTGGCTCTGTCTCTGACTAGCTGTGTTATCTTGAGTGGATCATTTAGCAGACACTTTCAAAAGTGGATTTTTACTTTGTGCATCTCAGTTTTTGAGTGCCAAGTTTCAGACACACAAAGTCCCGATTTTTAGGAATGCTGAGCTGTGACAGATTTAAATGAAGTCAGTGAGATCCATGTGTAGTCATGACCTCTAAGCATCAGACCCAAGATGTCCCAAGTTAGGTATTCAAAACAAAGGCCCTTTTAGTAATTTCCCACCCTTAATTTCTGTATACGTTTGCCCATCTATAAAATGAGGGTAATGGTACTTACACAGCCTTATAAGGCACTTAGAGATACAGAGATGAGAAGTGCTATATAAATGCAAGTATTATATTCATGTTTATTCATATCTTCTCAAAGAAATAAACCTAATTGAAATGAGTCTTTCACCCTGATGACTTTGTTATATGCTTTTCTTTCTCTAAGAGATGTAGCTATTCTTGGTTTAAACTGTACTGTTTTTTCAATATTGGTCCTAATAGTGTTTGTCCCTGATATTAGGAAGGAAGACTTCAAGAGGTCATTGAAACGCTACTCTCCTTGGAAAAACAGACACGAACAGTGAGTAGATTATTCTGTGCAACATGTTTATTTCTGGGGTGTTCTGTTGTGTGTTACCCTTTTCCTGGTAAATAGAGGTGCTAGTGGGAAATTAGAGTATCCAGCTCTGCCATGTTCTTCCTTTCCTTTGATGTCAATGGAGCAGATGGGGAGTCTGGCTCTGTGCTGTATTTCCTCATTCTTTTCAAGATAGTGGGTCTAGAGTTATAGTGGATTGCTCTTGTCTTTGTACTGTCGAGGCTCTGTAGTGGTAATAGCACAGTAGCTTAAGTTGTATATGTAATCATTCATGCTCTTTTTGTTTATTGCAGGCCTCTGACATGGTTTCCACATCCCGCATCTTGATTGCTGTAGTAAAAATGTGTTATGAAGCTAAAGATTGGGATGCTCTTAATGAAAATATTATTATTCTGTCAAAGAGAAGAAGTCAATTAAAACAGGTGACTACTTTTTTTTAAACAATGAAATGCAGTTGTTTGGGAAGGAACCATACCATGTTTCCTTTGTAATTCCACTGTTTAGTGCCTGTGCCTTGTGTGTGTTAAAATATCCTGAATGTACTAATGCCAGCCTCTGTTGCGGCTTCTAATGGGCTTATTCAAGGAGGCTTGTATGCACAGTTCATCCTGCTGTCATCCACACTAACCTATTGAAAAATGCATATATGGACTAGGGATGTGATAATGTGTATGTTTAAACAGTTAACCACTGAACTTGGGCTTATAGGTTAACTTTCATGGTTACCTGCAAGGTTCTCACCCACACGCTGCTGCCTCTATATCCGAGGCCAGGGGGAGGCAGGAGCCAGTACGCTCAGGGAGCTGCTTCCCCACTCCCTGCATGTACTGCATCTTCTCCCTCCAGCCCTTAACTTAGAACTCGCACACAGAGAAACGATAGTAGGTATCTATATGCAATTCAAATTTCAGCACTGTATCCCATTGGTTCTTTTGGCCCCCTGCCAACACCCTTGCTAGCTATCTAAGTTTAACCCGTTAGTCACAGTGTGCTGGCCAACACTCCTTCTATTCATTACACAAAGTTTCAGGTCTCTGATACTTGGGAATAGCAATTCCCTTTTCTACTTCTGCCTGTTTAGATATCTTTAACTCTTTTGTCACCATGGTATTGTACCTGATTTTGTTTCAGTACATTGGTTAGCCTCTATTCTCCCTAGTCTCATGAAATGCCAAAAATCTGAGCATGATAGAAGGTGCCCATTCCATTTTGGTCATCTTTATAACTCTTCACTGTTACTCAATTTCACGATTCAAATTTCTGCACCTTCCTGTTACCTATAGATGGTATCTAGAATAAATAAGTATCTGCCCAATACAAGTCTTGATTAACTCTTCTTTTCGGACTTCCTCATTTATTCTTAGTGGGGATGAATCTGTGACAGTTGCACCCAGGAATATAACCCCACACTATCATGCCCTAGCATTGGATGTGAAATTCTGTTGAGCAGCCCAAAGTTGGGGCAAACCCATGATATATTGTCTACGTATTCTCTGTTGTGTTGTCAGAGAGAGAGATTTATCCCTAATCACGGATGTCTTCTTTCTTTGCAGTTTTCAATCTAAGAAAATAAGATTAAACTGTTCTTTACTGATATGCTAGTCTTGTATGTTCAGTGTTTCTGAAATGTTGATGGTTGGGATTGCCTAAATTTTGGTTGCTATTCAAGTCTCATGAAAGAAGCTAATCTACACTGGTCAAGTATGACCTGGTTCATACGAAACAGAATCACTAGTTGCTTTCACTTAGATGTATATCAAAATGTTGACCTTGTTTCCTCCCTAAACTCCGGGTGTTTCAATCATTCTTCCTTTTCTTAATAAGGCTTAATTAACAAGGCTTAATTCATGAATCAATTAGTGATGTAAAGTACACGAGAAGTGCAAAACCTGCTATTTCAGACAAAGTCGTAACCTCCACCTCTTTATTGAATAGCAAGGTGTACTGAATAGCAAAGTGCATTTAACGTTATATTATAGATGGATTTCTGCTTGATCCTAGCAAGTGATCAGCTCTTGTCTTCAGATTTATGAAGATTTATATGCCTCAATTCTATTTTAGTGATTGTAAATGTAGATATTTTTATTTATGCTTGATAGCAGAGCAAACTGAGTTGTGTGGAAGGAGAGAGATTTTTGGTTTGCAAAAACTTTAGTTGTATTTTTTTTCCCCTTTTGTGTTAAGACAAAAAAGGGACTTAAAATACTTAGCACATAGTGGAATACGAATATATTAGTACAGCGAAGCAGTAATTAGGTCACAATAATAAAGCTTTCCTGGAGGAAAATGAAGAATGGAATTGATATTTTTATGGTTTACATGTGATGTATGATGTTAAATAGAATTGTTGCCATTTTTCATGGTTACACAGGCCTATGCTTCATGTGAGAACACATGCATTTGAATCTGGTTTGCTGACATCAATCAGAAATAACTATATTTTCTAGAAATGTACAGGTAACTCAAAAGGAAGGGACAGTGTACCCCACTATTTATTTAAACCAAAGAAAAGTTCATACTGAACACTTCTTTTGATATTATGGAAATCCAGTAGCAAGTATAGAAGCTCTTTCTAGCTTGGCAAAAGAAAATGTCAGTTCTGCTCTTCAAGGAAAAAGCATAGATAGAATAAATCCCCAGAACAAATAAATTGAGAACAAATTTGAGAGAAGTGATGCAGACACATCCCATTTGACTTGAGCCAGCCTCTGACTTCAGTAACATCTTTCGATGGAAGGTCATTTGCTCACTTAGGTTGTGTTTCCCTGAAGGTTAAAAAAAACTTCTGGCTGGCCTGGGTTAGCTGACCGAAACTCAGACCCTGAGCTCGGGTTGAAAAATTGTTGTCGATGTTTGGTCTCAGGCTGAAGCCCAAGTTTTGAGACCCTGCGAGGGTTGGGGTCCCACAGCCTGACCCCAGCCGTCTATATGCAATTTTTAGCTGGTGACTGGTGCTCCATAAGCCAGAGTCAGTTGCCCCGGGCCAGCCATGTGTTGGAGTGATATCTGGCCCTCCAATACACCACACACTTTTTTTGGGAGAGGGTCCACTTACTTCGATATTAATTGTTTTTATATTGGAACATTTTATTACAAATGCCCAAAGAATATACTTCGGGCACGCTTCTAGAACTCTAACAATAGAGTAACATTTTGGTTTTCATTGTTTATACCAGGCAGTTGCTAAAATGGTCCAGCAGTGCTGTGCTTATGTTGAGGAGATTACAGACCTACCAATCAAACTGAGATTAATAGACACACTGCGAATGGTGACAGAAGGAAAGGTAAGACTGTTTTCAGGCTGGAATCTTTTGATGTTTAGTGACATACTAAAAAAGATATTTGCTTTCCTTAAAGCATGCCGTTTTACCATGCTTTCCTTTTTCTGATTAGAGAAAGAACCAGAATAAATTTTGAAATGAATCTGATAAGGCAATTTGTATACATCTTTTCAAAATATCTTGGAAAATAACTTCCATATATTGCTCATTGTAAGTAGTTTGTTGGAATACACTTGAACCTCTGTACTCTGGGTGCCCCTAACCTGGGACTACCTGTGGCATGGTGGAGGCATTAGTTCTGCACATTGCTGCTCCTCCTGTGGCTTTTCTTTGCCACTTCCATAGCAGCAGGGGGCAGTGCCTGGGAGCAGTGCAGTGTAGGGATGTAAGCGACTAGTCTACTCAACTACTCGCATTCTGCCCCCCAGCTCCCACTGCCTCTGTATCAGAGGCAGCAAGGTGGCGAGAGGAACAGAAGCCAGTGCTGGGAGGAGCCAGCTTAAAAGCTGGTTCCACCCAGCACCATCTTTGCAGTACCACCTCCTCTCCTTCCTTTTCCCCCCGCTGCTGCCTTAATCAGAGGCAGCAGCTACGGGGGGCAGGAGAGGCTGCCATGAACTAGCCTCTGCCCATGGCAGGCTCAGACTCACTGCGAGCATTCTGCAGAGCAGCCCCTGTCTGCAGGGGACCCCAGTGGGGTGCTGGGACCCCTCACGGACAGGGGCTGCTGCTGGGCAGCCTGTGTCTGCAGCCAGTCCAGGCCACTGAGGACAGGAGCTGCAGCTCCCTGCTGGACCCAGCACAAGCCAAGAATGAGCAAGCCTGGCTCAGCCCCAGCTTGCACCGGGTCCAGGAGCTACTCCCACTGCGGCTCTGCATTTTAAATGTAGTAATAGCTGGGCCAACTCTTGCTAAACTTAAAATGCAGAGCTGCAGCGGTCCCAGACCTGGCGTAACCCAAAACTGAGCTGAGCTTGTTCAGTCCCAGCTCACATCGGATCTAGGACCTACCGTTCCCCATGCTTATCTCTCTCATGCCTATACCGCGCAGCATGCTCCCTGACCCAGCTAAATCTTGAATCTGTTCCTAGGGTTGCTGGACTGAAGAGTTTCATGTGTACTAATTTTTTCCAAGTCTCTATATTTATGACACTTTGAAATATAAAGCAGAGAATTCTAACAATTAAATTTATTTTTTGCTATTTGTGGTGGTGGTTTTCATTGCCAAAAGAAATAAATGTAAAAAATAAATTGACTAGTAGGGGTGTAAAATATTAATTGGCTTGACTCTCAATTGCAACTATCTGATTAGTCGATAAGGGCGCCTCCACCTTTGAAGTGTAGCAAAGGGTTGTTGCTAAACTTCAAAGGCGAAAGCGCTGTGGGGAGCACGGGGCCGGCAAGGGACTGAAGCAGTCCCCTGTTGGCCCCGTGCTCCCGTGGCGTTTCAAAGCAACAGCGCCACATGGAGCCCGGGGTCAGCAAGAGCATTCCCAGCTGACCCTGGGCTCCACACGATGCTGCCACTTTGAAGCACCCTCTCCCCCCCTTTGCTGCCTCTTTCTGATAGAGGTAGCAAGAGGGAAGGTTAAGTGACTAGTTGTCCACATCCTTATTTCCTTCTTGAATCTAGAGGATGAGCATGGTGTTGAATGTTGTTCCAAACACTGAACTTGATTTTTTTGTTTGTTTTGTTTTGTTTAAAATCTTGCTGGAGGAAGTAAAAAAGAACAAAAAACAAAAATCAAATCATGGAAATAGTTCTGTTGACCTTCAAGTTTTGTAAAATTTGTGTTTTAAAATATGCAAATGCTGACTACCACTGGACTCAACAATATCTTTAAGATTTATTTCCGGTACTTAATGTTGACTGTAAGACTTAAAGTTGTGTATATATCATCATCATGGCAAATTTGAAAGGGACTTACTTTCACATTGGGTATGTCTAGACTACATCCCTTTTTCGATAAAGGGATGTGAATTAGACATATCAATATTGCAAATGAAGCAGGGATTTAAATTTCTTGTGCTTCATTTGCATAATGGCGGCTGCCGCTGCTTTTTTCCCAAAACGGGGCTTTTTCAAGGAAAAAAAAGTCAGTTTAGATGGGTATCTTTCTAAAATAAACCCTTTTTCGAAAGATCCTGTATGCCTCAAAAAATGAGGTTTACAAGATCTTTCGAAAAAGGGTTTTGTTTTTGAAAGATCCCCGTCTAAACTGCCGTTTTTCTGGGGTTTTTCCGAAAAAGGCCCGTTTCGGAAAAAAGCAGCGGCTGCCATTATGCAAATGAAGCACAAGAAATTCAAATCCCTGCTTCATTTGCATTATCGATATGTCTAATTTACATCCCTTTATCAAAAAAGGGATGTAGTCTAGACATAGATCTCTGGCTTGGGTTCTTAATTTTGCTGGCTGTCTTATCTTTCTATCAATGGCAATCTTATTGCACCGCTGAAGTTTTTGGTGATGATAAGCTTGCTGACTGTGTAGCAAGATTTATTTTTTTTTTTTTTTTTATGAATGAATCTAATTTTCATAATCAAACAATAAAAAATACAAAAAGGTAAGTGACTTACATTAGAGATAGTGGGGACACCAGATCCAGCTGTGATAACATCCCTTTCCATGTTTTCACAAAGAACTCCAGATCGGTGAAAATCCTCTTCATTAGTACAGCATATATAGTGGACTAAGCTTAAAGAGTTTATGCAGCATTTCCCAATTGTTCTGTGCTTCTGGCAGTCCTAGGGCATCCAGATCAAATTAATACATTAACAAGTGTTTTAGTTGTAAGTACTGCCACTATGCTGAGGGTGGCAGATCATGTTGTTGCAGTAGTGTTAGAACAGAGACAAAGCTCTCATCATTAACTAATTGAGAGTGCTGTATAATAATCTTACTCAGCAAATTATTCCAAATCCATAGGTTGTTTCGTCCCAGTTTGCAAAGCTCTGGTACCTCAAGTGCAATTGCTTGTCTTTTAGGAAGAAATTTGTTCCTCTTTGCTAGGATCGCCCAGATCCTTCATGCAACCACCAGCAGCATTCCTTGTTGAACAAGCTTTGTAACTTGAGGGTTTTTTTCCTAATGTGTCTATACCAAGAAAGCCACTGTAACTAGGTGGGACTCACCACCATAGTACCTCCTGCTGGCTGTTCTGGGCATTAGCTCTCTGGTGTCTCACCTCCCTCACTTTTGCAATCCCCATGCCTCTGAGACCTGGGTCACTGCTTGGACCATGATGTATGCTTCTGGGCATGGGCTGCTGACTGCAAAACTCCATTATCTCCCCCTTCCAAGGAACTAGCAGTCCCTAGTCCTGCCACTTGCCTTAGTGGCCAGTTGCAGTCTGGATTGGTCACTCTCCTCTTTGGCAAGTGAGATACAACTCAAATCCTCCACTATTGCAGGTCCTGACCCAGGGACCCTCTAGGTAGCAGCTGTTTCTCCGGCAGCCCCCTCTGTCTGTTCCCATAGCCCCCAGCCCTTTGTGTCGGGGGGCCTCAGTCTGACAATCCTCAGGGTGGAGCTCCCTCTTGCTCCTCTGACTCTGCCCAGCACTGCTCTATCTGAGGGTACTCCTTCCAGCAGCCAGTTCTCCTCTTGCACTCCAGGGAGACTCCCCTTTTCCTGCTTTTTAATATGTCCCTCCCTGACCCTGCTTGGCTATTCTTACAAGCCTCTTCATTGGCTGCCTTAATAAGCCCTCTTCCTATTGGTTGGGATTGTGTGGCCTCTCTGAGCACTGCTTTAATTCCCCTATTATCTGTATGGGGCAGCTGCCTCACCATAGCCACTACTACTGAACCCTGGCTGGTGGAGTTGGTTGCTGAGTCAACTGTGACTATCCTCATTAAATGGCAGGACTAGATCAGTAATACAAAGCAGCTGCTGAGGAGAATTAAAAACATCAATTTGCTATTCTTCAGCGTTACCATCGCTCACAGTTCACTGCTGTACAATAAAGTTGGTATAACTAGGGCCTGTGTACATCTGCAACTTTGTAGAAAGCTTGATGTCACAACATCTCCCCAGAGGCTACTGAAAAGTATGGAATGTGGCAGGGACAGCTGCTGTTTCCAAACCCCCATCCCCGTCTAATGCTTTCCCAAGAATTGACTGTTGCCACCTGTATAATATCCCGCCTGGTTAATACTGAGCTTGTTAAAATCTAGAGTAGGAGCCTACATGATGGTATTAGTTAGGAGACTTAGTTTTGTCTGGACCAATAACCAAACCAGCATATGTTGCTTCTTGAACAGCTAGGCTGGCCGTCAGTTGCAGTGATTGACCAAAATGAGCCAACAAGACAATGTCATTGGCATATTTAAAGTCTTGAAGCAAATCAGTGTTCAGCCAAACATTACCATCAGCTGTTCCTTCAGTTTTATCCATCAGCCAGTCTATGCTGACAGGATACAGCCTTGCCAAACATATAGAAATAGGTTCCTATGCTGTGTATCTACCATTAACTTGAACTGAGCTTTTTATTCCTTTATCAATGACACTATCTTCTTTGGGACATCAGGCTTCCTTATTATAGCTCCCAAGCATTATGTAATACACTGAAAAAATGGTGTGAAAGAAATTCATTTAAAAAAAAAAAAGTGCTTCAGATGACTTTTAAATTCAGAGCTCCTCTCAAAAAGCTGTCTCAAAGTAAAGATCTGGTCATTAGTGGAATGATCAGTTAGAGAACAGCATTGCCTTTGCTGTGAAGTGCATCAGTGATTCAAGACATTAACATGGAAACAGTCTTTTCCTGGGACTGACAACAGTATAATAGCTGAATAGTTACTACCTTTGGTCTTGTTGCCCTTTTGTCAAGGCATTGATGATGATAATAGTGTGCCAGATGGTCTGGAAGAGCCTAAGTAGTTACTATAGGAAAACTTGCACCTGTTTTCAGATGGTGTGATGTTACATTGTATATTTATAAAGTTATGTTATAAATGTATTACTCTTATTAGGTATGATAGAGAATTAACAAAATAGGAAGTGTTCCATAGAATACTGAGTTATCCTTCGGGTTACTCTTACAATATGTACTTTCTGTTGAGCCATGTCTGTGTTTATTTGCCTTTTACCAGTTCAGATCAAGCCCAGGTAACCAAAAATTGTTAACTGAAGGCTGGTTGGAAGTGTTTGTAAATGGAGATGGCCTCCATCCAGTTTGTGGTAACCAACAGTTCCCATGACAAAATGAACAATCATTGTCTGCTTCATTGAAAATCTTGGTAGAGAGGTGAATGAAAATGAACCATCATTGTCTGCTTCATTGAAAATCTTGGTAGAGAGGTGAATGAAAATGAACCATCATTGTCTGCTTCATTGAAAATCTTGGTAGAGAGGTGAATGAACTATCTTATTCCTAGGTGCTGTCCTTCTAGATCAGGTTTGAGAATCTGTACCAGAGAGGGCTTTGCAATGTTGCCGCCCCTGCTGTCTCACTTATCTGAATATTTCCAGGGCTACCACACCTATCGTAAACAGTAGATTCACTAATGAAATATTAAAAATAAGTGTTTCCTTGTTGTAATTTAGGGTTTTAAATACAGATTATGCACTATTCTTGAGCTTAATATTTGCGTTTATAAATATTAAATTCTTACTATAGTGCAGTGAAAACGTCTGTGGAAACATTTCCTAAAGGAGATGTAACACAATTTAATGCTTTACTCATTTCAAGTATAGTGGAGAGATTTAAATGAGACTATGCAGGAGTGTAAAGTTATGCAAATGTGTATATTCATAGCCTTAGATGTAAAATAATTTTTGTGGTAGAGTAAGTAAATGTTGGATTTAATTTTAATTCCAGATCTACGTGGAAATTGAGCGTGCTCGTCTTACAAAGACACTTGCAACAATAAAAGAACAGAATGGTGACGTGAAAGAAGCTGCCTCAATTTTGCAAGAACTACAGGTAATCATCATGTGGTTCATAAGTGTGTCACACAAAAAGCAACATTTTCTCAACATCTGTTTGTAGCAAGATTTGAGGCTTAATCAAGCACAGCCTCCCGGGAACCAATTAACTGTCTTTAGTGGAAATGTAATTAGATTTAAAATGCTCTAGTTCTGCTAATTTGGCTGATGCTGCAAATTATTTGGAATATTTCCCTTTGGGAAGGGAGGTTTCAAGGTACAGAAGGTATAGTCCAAGTTTAATCTTTTGACTTGTGGAACGGATAGTTCAAACTCTCTTAGGCCATCATTCAAAGTGGCGGTGTTCTTGCATCCACTTGTTCTTTGTTGGGTTTTTTACCTGAATTTGGCACAGGGAACTGGCTCTTGATGCATTTGGAAGGAATTCCCTCCCACGTTGTTGTCTGCTAAAATAATAGTGTTTGGTGCTTTGAGCAGATGGAATCCTTAGCACTGGGCTGAGTTAAGGATGGGAGGATATAGCCAAAGAGAACCCTAAATGTTTTTCACATCTGTTTCTTGAGAGCCTGAGAATTCCCATCTGTTTGCCACATACCAGCCATTATTTTATTGCTGAAAGGAGTAGATACACTTCCTTCAGAGCTTATGAAAATTGTTGTTTAGTTACCTAGTGTATGGGTGGTGGTAACAATGGTTCTTAAGAACTTTTTCCGGAAAGCAAGAAGCAAATGTTTAAAGGAGTGTGTACATAAATGAGGCATGGCAATTGGGGTTTGTGTATGTATGTTACGTAACTGTAAATTGGGGTGTGCATGCATGAACAAGTACATAAGGCAAAATTTGGGCGGATTCTATCTTCTGTTCATACTGTTTGGGTGATTTTAATGCACACAATCATAATAGAGGACAAAATGATATGGTCTAACACAGGGGTTCCCAAACTTTTTGACACGGTGACCAATAAATCCGTTCACAAGCTTTTGGAGAACTGGTAATATTCATTTGCATATTTGCATATTCATTAAACAAATGATGAATATTCAAATAAGTTGTATCTGGTCCTCCCAAAGCCCCCAGTGCCAGCTTTAGCAAAGCTTTTGATACGGTCACCCGCAATATTCTTGCCAAGCAAGTTAAGGGAATATGGATTGGATAAATGGACTGTAAGACGGACAGAAAGCTGGCTAGACCAGGGTTTCCCAAACTTTTTACTTTAGTTGGAACCCGTTTTTTTGTTTGTTTGTTTGTTTTCCAGTACTGTTTTTTGCAGCCCAAAAATATAAACGCATATTAAAAAAAGAATGAAAAATGAATTAAATTTTCACTGTTTCACCCGGCTGCATCCTCCACCCAGCCCAGGCCAGGGCTTTGGGGACCCGATGCCACACAGGCACTCGGGAGGCAGGAGCAGATTGGGGGTAGGGTATCTGTCTAGGTGGGAGGGGTAAGGTTGCCAGGTGTCCGGTTTTGTACCAGACAGTCCGGTATTTGAGGCTTCTGTCCGGGAAACAAATTGAGAAAATACCGGACATATAAAATGCCTGGTATTTTCTCATTAAGTAAGTTTTATTATTATTTGGTGTATCCGTTTGTAGTTGCGAACTGCCTGGCTGGTAGATATGCTCAGGCTGCATGAGCGTGTCTACCAGCCAGACAGTTGGCAACTGCTCGAGGCGGAGTGTGTGTCGGGGCAAAATGGAATCTTTGAAGCCGGAATCACTTGTGCTTCGCTCCCCCCCGCTGCCCCTCCAGCTAGCCCCACTTCCCCCAACACCCTCCTGGCCGACTGGTTCTCCCCTGCTTCTCCTCCCGATTTCCCCCGGCCAGCCCCGCTGCCCCCGGCCAGCACTGCTTCCGGTGGCCAGTTCTCCCTGTCCAGCCCTGCTTCCCCAGCCAGCCCCGCTACCACCAACCTCATGCCCCCCGCCCAGCCCTGCTTCCGCCAGCCCCCCGATCTCTCCCGACCCCCTCATAGCCGGTCGGTTCTCCCCCGCTTCCCCTCCCGATCTCCCCCGGCCAGCCCCACTGCCCCAGTCCAGCCCTGCTTCCGGCGGCTGGTTCTCCCCTGCCCCTCTCCCCCTGGAGCAGCCCTGTTTCCGCTGGCTGGTTCACCCTCCCCATCACCCCGGCCAGCACCGCTGCCCCCATCCAGCCCTGCTTCCAGCGGCCAGTTCTCTCCTCCTCCTCTTCCTGATCTCTTCCGGCCAGCCCCGCTGTCCCCAACCCCCCTCCCCAGCCCTGCTTTCCGGCGGCCAGTCTCGCCACACTCACTCTGTCTCTGTCTCGTCCGTCCCCCCCCCCCAATCTGAGATCAAGTGTGTCCGGCATTTTTTCTAAACTCACCTGGTAACCCTAGCTACGCCTCTTCTGGGAGCCCAGAACATCTGGCTGCATCTTCCGCCCAGCCCGGCGCCACATGGGCACTCCGGGAGCCTGGAACACCCCGGCAGCCATGCTGAGGCCCGGTATTTTTTTCCCGCGGCCCAGTACCGGGCCGTGGCCCATAGTTTGGGAAATGCTGGTCTAACATATATGATGCTTAGTAACTATGTGGTAGAATTATAAATATAGCAGCTTTGGTTTAATGTAAATACTCCTTCTTTTAAATGCTTATTATAAAATATCATAATGTTTGATAGAAGGGCATGCTTTTCTCCTTAAAATTATATCTGTGGTGTTAAACACTTGAATTTCCTTTTTAGGTGGAAACTTATGGTTCAATGGAAAAGAAAGAGCGGGTGGAATTCATCCTGGAACAGATGAGACTCTGTTTGGCTGTAAAAGACTATGTTCGGACCCAAATTATCAGCAAAAAAATTAACACCAAATTTTTCCAGGAAGAAAACACAGAGGTAAAGTTGTTGGAAGATTTTTTTTCTGCCATTCTGTGGCATGCATTCTCTTTGTGCACAGGAGTTTTTGTATAGTCGGTTTTTGGAATTCAGTTGGATGTAATTTGTGAGATTAGTGAATCTGTTTTTAATTTTGACATTTGTTTGAAATTGTTTCAGAAATCAAAGCTGAAATACTACAACTTAATGATTCAGCTGGATCAGCATGAAGGTTCCTACCTCTCAATCTGTAAACACTACAGAGCCATTTATGATACTCCTTGTATTCAGGCTGAAAGTGAAAAATGGCAGCAGGTAAAAAATATTGCAAATGGAACTGAAGCAGTTCATAATGGCAAATATCCATTTTACTGGGTCGTGGGTTCAAGTATACTAGCCAATTAGCCCGTCATATAACGGGATTTTTCAGGTCTCTCCTCCACGTCCTATTCCCTTTCTTTCTCGGTCTCTCCTGAGCCTCCGGTCTCTTGCTCCGTCTCTCTCCCCTCCTCCTACTGCCTCCCCCTCTTTCAGCTCTCCTCCGTCTCCTGCCTCTCTCTCCGTCTTTCTCTTCTCTCCCTCCTGCCTCTCTCTTTCTCTTCTTCTCCTCCTTCTGCATGGGGAGCGTGGAGCCTAAATGGTTGTTTGCGCCGCTTGATCCCCCGCGGCAGCCCGGCTGAGCAGCTGCCCCCCTGCACTGTTTCCCTTCACCCCAGCACTGATCCTGCAGCCTCCCAGTTGTCCTCCACCTGCCCCTCCCCTCGTTACCCCACCCTCCCCCCGGCCAGGGTCTGTTCACGGCCAGGGGGCGGGTCCTGGAGCCGCTGTCATGCTGCACGTCACTGCCCCGGCCCCCTTTCACCTCCCGCCATGGTGCTCGGCTGACTTCTGCGCCGCTCAGCCGGGCGCGGGGGAACCCAAACGGCCACTTGCTCCGCTTGCTCTCGCGGCGGAAATAGCGAACAAGCGGCGTTTGGGCTCCCCTGGCGGCCCGGCTGGCGTGCAGAATCAGCCAGTCTGCAACGGAGGTGAAGAAGGCGGGCGTTTGGTGCTGCATGGGGAGCGTGGGGCCCAAACGGCCGTTTGCGCCGTTTGCTCCCCCGCGACAGCCTGGCTGAGCGGCGCAGAAGTCAGCCGAGCGTCACGGCGGGAGGCAACAGCGCTGCCCAGAGGGAACAGCCAGCATTTCAGCGTTACTGAGTCACAGACATTGGGCTACTATATATATGATGTTAGAGATGAACATGAATCATTTAGTCCATCTCCTTGTATATGAACGTTAACAAACTGTCCACATAAGGAGGACTATAATAAAAACAATGTAGTGTTTGACAGATAGTGTATATTGTCTTTTTAATTCTGAGGATGACTTAACTCATCCATTTTTCTTAATTTACAAAGCTAGCTCTGAAACTGTGGACATAATGCAAATGCTGCAAATTCAAAATGTTTTTTCTTTTAAATGCTATTATTACAAATAACTTGACCTGAATAACTTGGCCTTGTAATCAAAATGTAAAAGTTTTTTGTTTCTACACATTTGATTTATTGAATTAAGATTATTTTTATTTTGTTTCATTGCTTTAGTTTATTAATAAAATTGAGCCTTACATATAACAATATATATTCTGTAAGTAGATTGGATGCCCATACATTTTATTCATTCTCTAAGAACTGCTTTTACTTTGACATTAGTATTGTGTGGTTTCTTCTGGCTATTTTTCTGTAATAAGACTCATCATTTTTTCTTTTGAACAGGAACTGAAGAATGTTGTTCTTTATGTTATCCTTTCACCTTATGACAATGAACAGTCTGATTTGGTACACAGAATAAGCAGTGACAAAAAGCTAGAAGAAATCCCTAAGTATAAGTAAGTGTATCTTTTGAATAGTCTACGCTGACCCAAAAAAACCTCTTTAAGGAGTGTTTTGAAGGTGGCGGGGGGGATTCGGCTATTGTTAGTCTAATATATTTCCTATAGGGTTAATGTGGTGTGGAAGAATGCTATAAAGATGTTTCTGTAAGTGTACAAGTCAGAATCATAGAAGGTTCATGCTAGGAATGTTAAAAAGCAGTTAATTAGATAACTATGTAACCATGAAAACAATCTTAGTGGTTATATGGTTACACGCTGCAGGCTCTGCAGTATAAGCTTTTTACCGCTGAGCCTTCAGCGTAGTGTGGCAGCTGGCTCCAGGGGAGCTGGTGTACATCAGAATATGGATTTTACTGATTCATTAAACCATTTACAGAGATCTTTTAAAACTATTTACCACTATGGAGTTGATGCGCTGGACCGTCCTAGTTGAGGAATATGGAAAGGAATTAAGAGAAGGAAGTCTTGACAGTCCTGCCACAGATGTCTTTGGTTATACAGAGGAAGGGGAAAAGAGATGGAAAGACTTAAAGAACAGAGTTGTGGAGCATGTAAGTACAACCTGCTTTTTAAGCATTCTTACTGTATATGGAATTGCTAAAAATGCTTTTTGCTTATTTTATTTATGAAGTGGAGAACAGGAGAGAAGATATAGGAGAAGCTGATAAGTTGTCCTTTCCTCCTTCCATAATGTCCTACGTCTCTGTTTTCTCTCCTGGTGTGTATATTTTGTAGGTATGTCTCTTGTCAGCTGTGTCAGAGAAGTAGATCTGAGAGTGATGCTCATTCCATCACTTAGGCACAGAAATCATAAATTGAGTTTTGCATTCACTTTCCCACATTGGAATATAGCGGTTGGGGAAACAGTGCAAACAAATATTTAAGTTTTAAATAAAACCGGGCCCTCTGAAATTCTGCTTAGTCCAGAGACTTGAAAAAGAGTGTTTAATATTAAATCTGTGCTTAGTGGCTGATTTAATTATTCATTTGTTTGGGAGGCAGTGTCTTGTCTTTTATATGCATGAAAATTGGGTGTCTAAGAAAAGACCCCTCATTTGTTTGCAAACAAATTTCTCTGGATAAGCCATTACAGCAACACCAAGTCCTAATGAGTTTTTAACATTGACTTTTATATTTTTGCAGCCTGTCAATAATTTTTTGCACGTAACCCTCTACTCTGAACACTTTTATTCCAGAATATTAGAATAATGGCAAAATATTATACCAGAATTACAATGAAGAGGATGGCACAACTCTTGGATCTATCTGTTGATGTAAGTGTTGCTCAGAATATCTTGAACTTTCTTCTTAGACATGTCCATGTGGCTGCAAACTCAGTATTCAACAAAATAGTGATTTGACTTAATTCACATTTATTTGCATTGACTGTTTAAGAGACTAATATTCTTTTAATGTCACAGCTAGTTTTTAGAACAGCTATGCATCCAATGTGGAGAGAGGAGGTACAAGTATCACTCTGAATAAAGAACCTGGAGAAAAAAATATCTCTAATACTTATGCTTATGAGCAGGGCTCGACAAATACGCTCGCCCGTGGCGAGTAGATTTTACCAGCTGGTGAGTGCAGGGGCGGACTGGCCCGGTGGGCCGTTGTGATGGGCTGGCCGAAGCCCTCACTACGGGCGGCACAGCCCCATCCGATCTGCCGGCCGGTGGAGGAGCAGAGCGCTGCCGGGAAGGGGGAAGCGCAGCGATTCTCAGCGCCGGGCTGCCTGCGTGCAGCTCCGGCGCGAGGAGGCCGGGCACGAGCCAGAGGGCGGGACGCTGGCAGACACCAGGACGCTGGCGTGACGTGGCGTCCTGACGTCATGGCCGGCGACCGCCAGATTCAAAAAGGCTCCGGCAACCCCGCAAAGTGGAAGGCAGAAGCCAGGTAGGGGAGGGGAAGGTGCTGGTGCTGGTGGGAGGGGAGGGGAAGGGAGGGGAAGGGGAAAAATATGGGGAAGGGGCTTGTGCTGAGGGGAGGGGAGGAGGTCAGGAGAAGAAGAAGAAAGGGGAAGGTACCAAGGGACAGGGGTGCAGGAGAGACAAATGCCAGGGGGCCAAGTGCAGACAATGAGGAAAAGGGAAGGAGGTGTCAGTGGGAGGGGACAGGGTGATGCTGGGAGAGGAGAGGGTAAGGGCATTGGGGCTAGATGGGGAAGGGGCGGTGCTGGGAGAAGGCTTGAAAGAAGGGGTGGGCATGAGGAAGGTGGGAATGGAGCAAGGCATGTGTGAGGGCACAGGGGCATGAGGAACGGGGGGCAGAGGGTGGTGAGGGGTGGGTATCGGGAAAAGAGAGCAAAGGGGGCAGAGGCAGTGAGGAAGGGGAGGCACCAGGAGGGTGCAGGTGCCAGGGGATTTTGGGGTGAAGCAGAAGGGCAGACACCTGCAGGGGAGGGACCAGCACCAGAGGAGAGAGGCAGGGCAGGTGTGTAGAGGAGGTGTTAGGCGAGGATGAGGAGGGTAGCTCACATGATCAGAGTGAGGCTACTGGAGGAGTGGGCACAGGGGGGAGAGAAGGGCTGGTGGGGGAGGGCAGGTCTCAGGAAGGCTGAGGGCAGTGAGAAGGTCAGGAGTCAGGACAGCAGAGGAGGGTGAGGGGTTGGGGGGCAGCAGGCACCAGGGGAGCTGATGGAGCAAGGGGAGGAGACATGGCAGCAGAGAGAAAAGGTAGAGGTTTATAAGATATTTATTAATAACTTATTAGTAATTACTGTTCTTATTCTTATTAGGAATTTATGCCATTAAAAAAACACTTTTGTGGGGGAGGGGTGGCGAGTCCCTTTTTTGTCTGGCGAGTAGGGTTTTCCATAATTTGTCGAGTCCTACTTATGACTGTAGTATCTGAGTGCCTTACAGCTCAATGTATCCATCCTCACAACAGCCATGGTAATATTGGCTTCAGTCTCTAATGCCCATCCTTGTGTAACCAATGCTTAAAACAGCAGTCAGATTATTACAAGGCAAAGAATAAACACACAAGGCAAATAAAGTCTTAACTGTTCAGGTCCTCAGCAATACATGGTTAAAACTGGTTAATGATGTAGGATTTCTTCCTTGTCTTTGAATTCCCAGTTTTATGGATTTGCCACTTGTTGAACACAGTTCTTTCTTTAAGTTTTCCCAATGGATCTGCTCGTAGCAGCATATGGCATTAAGAGGGCAAATTCACAGCGTGTTTAGATAAGAATCTTTGCTTTAAGATGTTTTAACTTTTACACATCACCTCACAGAAGCATCATTTACTTGACCTATGTTTGTACAGTAGAAAGCATGTTCTGGAAACTGTTTAGCCAAGAGCTCCCAATGTGTATTAAGAGGTGTTCAGGTATAATTGTTTGACTTGTGTAGTTTGGAAGTTGTTAGATGAATCTTGAAGTAAAAATAGGTGTTAGCTGTTTAGTGTGGCTAACATCAGAAGCTTATTGACCCTAGGTACTTTGGTAGCTACAATACAATTCCAATGCCAGAGGTCAGGGCTACTCAACTTTGGAAGCCCTGGGAGCCACAGTGATACTCGCAGCACATGCCGAGGGTCACAACTTAAGTGTGGTTGCACGTACATAAATATATGCAAATAGCTTCTTTCACACTGACGGGCATGAATACAAAGATTAAGGCAAGACTACACAACACGCAGGCCCCATTTAAGTCAGTTCTGCTGATATTAATAAAATGCAATGTTTACCTGATTTCCACCCATATGACAGCACTTTTAATGAACAATGACAGTCCAGGATTTTAACTACTAAAACGCATAGCAACAGAAGACCATTATATTGACTCACCATTATGGAGCGTGTTCCCATTGGAGGCCATGTTCAAAGGATCCAACCCACGGGCCACGTGTTGAGCCCTGTGTAAACCCAAACCGCATCGCGGGCCGCAAACTAACAGGCCATGGGCCGCGTGTTGAGTAGCCCTGCCAGAGATGGTAATATTTTTTTTATTATGGCAACTATAAGTACTGTAATTTTAATACCCTATAACCATGAGTATTGGTAATTGGACCTCAGTCCCACTACTGTCATGTTAATTGGAAATTTGGAAAGAATATCAGTTATTTTGTTAATTACAAAGGCTGTTCTGATTAAATGCCATTTGTCTTTGCAGGAATCGGAGGAGTTCCTGTCCAACCTAGTAGTAAATAAGACCATCTTTGCAAAAGTAGACAGGTTAGCAGGAATTATCAATTTCCAGAGGCCCAAGGACCCAAATAACATACTCAATGACTGGTCTCACAAGCTGAACTCATTGATGGCCCTAGTTAACAAAACCACGCATCTTATTGCCAAAGAGGAGATGATCCATAACCTGCAATAAGATGCCACCATGTACTTAATGCTTTTGAAGAAGGCATTAAAACTTGGTAATAGACTATTATCCCAGTGTATATTTGGTTTATTTTCTCCCTACCAAACGCTCCTTGGTCTAAAACTTAGAACATGAATAATAACTCTTGAAGTCTTGTTGACAGTTAAGTTCCCTTGATTGTTCAGATAATTGTTAAACATTTTTTGCTACAGTTGGTGAAAATATAATAAAACTGTATTGCTTGTGTTATCAGAATTAGTCTTGTGATTTATCCCAGTAGGTATTTTTACAAATCTGAAAATGTTTGTCCTGAGTCACCTAGCACATAAGTCTGCACTTATTTCTTTAAATTATTACTTTTGTTTTTGAAGATGTGGGAGAATGCTGTGACATTTTGGGACGTGTTTTACACATAAAGTGCACTGAGATAACGTACAATGATAAATATTTAATATGCCAAAGGCCTTTCTTGTATGAAGGCCCGGAAAATCAGGTTTAAGACAGATGCTTCATTATTCTTTTTGCGTCAGTATTGCACAGGTTTTAGAGACCGCACTTCATCTTAAAGGCAGCTTGGCTTTCTCCATTGTAGCTCTGAAATTCCTTGTTTTTCCAGCTCCTTAATGTAACTATTTTATGGATTTTAAATTACAACGGAACAAGTAGCACATAATTAACTTGGTTGTTGCCTCAAATCCAGTCTCTTTCTGTTCCTTTTGCCTTAATTGTATTCTGGACAGGAGAGACTTCTTGCTTGCTTGAACTGGTCATAAAAAGACATGGAGGGGTGGAATGGCTTTCCAGATGCCAAGAGAAGCCTCTGGAGAATCTAAAAATGCAAAGATATTTGTCAGTTTCTTTAAAAAAAAAAAAAAAAAAAAAAAAAAAAAAAAAATGGCCGCATATGGTATTTAGAGAGTTGCACACTACGCATATTAAGTTTTGTTATTTTTAATCAATTTTTATCCCTTGGGAAATATGTAAGATGAAGATGGGCCAATGGGCAAAATTTGAACTGGAAACTTATTCTTGGTAGAAGAATTTTCAAGATTTGTTTGATCTTTCACAGGTAAGGGCTACTACCAGGTTAAAAAAACTTTTAAAATATAAATGTTACAAAAACTCTGGTCATCTGAAGAAGTGGGCTGTGCCCACGAAAGCTCATGATACCATCTACTTGTTTTGTTAGTCTATAAAGTGCTACCAGACTAATTGTTGTTTTTTAAGTTTATCCTGTTCACACTAACTCGGCTACCCCCTGAAGCTAATAAATGTTACAGTATCTTAGATGCTAAAACTGACTACTTAGAATCCGAATACACTGTTGGTCATTTAACCGGTTACTTTTGTATTTTATTCAGCTTGGACAATGAAAGTCAATGGAATTTAAGCACATGCCTAAAGTTAAGCATGTATTTGAGTAGTGTCCTGAACTAGGTTGCTGCCCTGAGTCAAGGCCCAACTCAGTACTAAAACTAATGCTTGTGAAAGTGTCTTGAAATCTTGTAATGAAAGAACCTAAATAAGTGCTGTATGCTAATTTTTTAAAAATCAATTGGAGTGGGGTTTTTTTTTTAAATCCCACTAGGCACCAAAATGCCTCTCAAATATGAAGCTAGGTGATTTAGGAACTTAAGTGACCTTTCCAATGGCACTTAGGCTCCTAAATAACGTAAGTGCTTCTGACATTTTTATTCACGATCGTTTCTGAAACAATTAGGCCACATCTACACTGCAGGCTTATTGCGCAAAAAGTTCTTGTGCAAGAGCGCGTCCACATTGCCATGTGGTTTTGCATAAGAGCATCCATGGTGGTGTGGATGCTCTCTTGCGCAAGAAAGCTCTGATGGCCATTTTAGCCATCCAAACATTTGCGTGTCCAAACATGCCTTTTTGCGCAAGAGCTCTTGTTCAAAAAGGCTTTTTCCTCGTAGAAAGAGGAATAACTCTTGTGCAAAAAGCCCTGGATTCTTACGATTTACTGTCCTTTTTCTTGCACAAGAATGCACTTGTAGTGTGGATGCTCCACACAAAGTTTAAATGCTAGATAAAAGGAATAAGGAGTGCATGGAATGAAGGAAAACACAATATCAAGATGCAAAGTGTGTAGGCAGTAGTATTTATTTTTATTGGTCTTTTAAAGATTGCATTAATACCATATTTTTATTAAGTTGTAAAAAGATCAATACAAGTGTATTCTGTTTCGTGTGACACACACATTATTCATGGTATATTTCAGTGTATATAACTGGCTGGTAAGAGATTTAATGCTGCACTACAATCAATATATTTACCCAGAAAGAAGATAATTCCTGTGTTGGAATTTCAGGTCTCAAAATCTGGCTTCTACATAAGTTGTCTATTTTCCTTGCCCTGTAAATGTTAATGTGAACTGTAGATCTGTTAGGATAACTGAGCTTTCTATGCCAGAATAGAACCTCATTTTTTTTTTTTTCATATACAGCTTTGCAGGATACGAGAAGCTCAGATGTGACCTGTGCCTGGAGGGATGGGGGGCAAGGAGAAGGCATCTGGCTTCAGCAATTAAAATTTAGGGGGCAATATGACCTCTCATTTCTCTTTCTATCTCCCCCACCCCCCAGCTGTTTCCTAGGAGAAGCTTAAAAAAAAAGTCATCTACTCAATAGGGATGTAATAGTGTAGTCAACTAATAAGCAAAAGCTTATAGGTTAGTGCTATAGACTACATGCATTTCCTCCCCCCACCCTCCACCAGTAAACTTTTTAGCAGTCTGGCTAGCAGCCCAGCTCAGTCCTTGGCTCATGCTGGGTCCAGGATATACCTCCGCTGCCGCTCTGCATTTAAAGTGCATTAGGAGTCGGGTGGGCAGGCAGCCCAGCTCAGTTCTGACTCGCGCCGGGTCCGGGAGCTCAGATCGCTACTTTTCAGAGGCAGCAGCACAGAGCGACAGGCAGCCAGTCCGCAAGGGGAGCTGGTTTTTAAACTGGATTCCCTCACGGACCAGCTCCTGCCTGGCACCCCACACTGCAGCAATGCGAGGTGACAAGAGGCTCCCCGGGAGGGAGGCCGGATTGCACTGGCTGCCAGCCCTGACCCTGGAGAGTATAGAATAGTCGATTTAACCGATAAGAATTCATTAGGTTACTCAACTATTCAGTTAACCGATATTTAACATCCCTACTACCCAACAAGTAATTTTGATCGATGTCGTTTCTAATGTTCAGTGCATAACATAGATGGTGCAGGGTAGGATAGTTAAAAGGAAGCCCAGATTGAGGAGTGACTGAGAAATATTAAGTATCATCTTGCAAAGTGATAATTAGAGAAGTGGAAACTATTCCTACAAGTTTTGGGGTCTTTGTGAATAGGAACTTGTTTTTATAATTTCTTTCATTCATTCATTTTTGCTTCTACAAAACAATATAAATGGGGTAAGTGGGCAACCAGGATTCTAAAATAGACACTGAAGAGTAAACAAGAAGCATCTGGCCATTTTCCTACCAAGGACAGCTTGGATGTTTGGCTACGAGTGCCTTCCATTTACCTCAACAGCTTGGAAGGAAGCTTAAGAAACATGTCCCGTTTAAGGTAAATATTATGAAAGGTACCAGAATGCCAGTGAAAGTCATCTGCTTAAACCACAGACCAAGTGGTACAACGTGATCACTACTACAATGCAAGGATACATTCACACCCTGTTCAGCTAATATACTAGACCCTGACCTTAGGGAACAACCTCAAAAGATTAAATTTCATGTAATTTAGATTCCATGACCCTTCAAGCCTTGCTTTGGCCTTAGCCTTGCACCAAGGCTGCTAACTATCAGGTGAATATTTGCTCAGCATAACTTCAAATTAGGCTTTCAACTCCTTCCTTGATAGGCAATCGAATAGTCTTGGTATATTAACAGCCTTTGCTAACTTGTGATCAGTGTTGGAGTTAGGTAAATGACCTGAAAGTAAAAGGCGCAGATCTCAATTACCGAACCCCAGAGCCATCAAATCCTCTCCCATGCATACTTAAGAGATCCAGTGGGTGAAAAAGCTATAATATGGTACCACCTTCTAAATTAACTGGTGACTCAGGTTTTTGTTTAGGCTGCAGTCAAAGCATAAACTATCTTATATTAGTAAAGTAAAAGAACCCTCAAAAATGCTAATCTTCGTACTAGCTACCTATTTTGCACAGGAAGGTGGATCTCTTTTTTTATTCAAATTAGGCTTCTGAAAATTGGTACCAATCCTCGTCTTTTAAATGCTCGTATTCATGCTCATTCTGTAGTTTCCTATTCAACCGCAGAGACAGCTAGGTCTTCACCTTGATACCAAAACCAATTATTTTCCAGGTTCGCTGTTGTGGTGTGCCAGAGACCTTTGGAGAGACTTGGTCAGTAAAGATTTCCAGTTAATAGCAAAGGTGAAAATGTTTGTTTGCCACGTGTATTGTATAGTAAGTCAATCTGTGCGAAATTTGTCCTTGAAATTTGCTGTGTGTGTCTGTTCTCAGTGCACTAGTAATTGTGTGTGAGCACCGTTATGATTTGAGAACAGAATCTGTTTTACTATGAATTGTATCCCTGTGCACAAAAACATGTAACGAGCACTATAACGAGATACGAGGTTTACAAATAATCCTTCCATAGTAACCTACATTCTGACAAGACCACCAGAATAGAGGAGAGGAAGAGAATGTTAGCGGTCATCAAATTGCCCTTTTTTTTTTTTTTTTTTCTGATTGAAATAATTTGTTGTATCTGTAACTGGATTTTGATTTTCTTATTACTGTTTAGAAATCCCATTTTCAAAAAACTCTTTTAAAAAAAAAAAAAAAAAAAAAAAAAGGTACTTGTACGTGGATTTTCTTTTCACCTCAAGATTCAATAAAGATTGGCCATAGCTACCTCTTGAAAAGAAACAAGGGCTGGACATGTTGTATCCCATAAACAGCTGCTGGCAGAGAGATTAATGATAAACTGGGACAGCCATGGGTGTGCAATTACTAGTTCTCATAGAAGCCCAACACTGAAGCTGTTTTCTGGTTCTTCCCAACCCATCCCGAGCAGTATTAGCATAGCTATAGGGAACTAAAAAGCACAGGTTGCCAGATTGTGCAATTAAATCACAGGAGAGAAGCCTTTTAGGGATCTGACACTTTGATTTTAAGGGGTTCAGCATTGACTCGAATGAGTGTTTTTTCCCTTTACAGTCTTGAGTTTCACTCCCCTCAAGTACACACTGAATGCTGAAAAAGATGTTGCGGATGACCAGTTCAGTGAGCAAGCTGAAGGGTAGGAGCTACAAAAAGAGCCAGCAGAGAGGCATTCCTTGCAAAAATTGCATCACTCTCATCCCATCCCTTGAGCATGGCAATTCAGTGCCAAAATCCTCTCAGAGGATAATAGAACCCTTGCCCGGGCATGTCAAAAAGCTGTCTTGCAGTTCCTTGGTTGGTAGAAGACCTGCTCTCCTCTTTCCTGCACTGGTCTTTGATTCAGATTCCCAGGTAAGAAGGGGCCACTGTGTTCATCTGTTGTGATCGCCCCACCCTCTGTATCACACTTCCCTTTCCTCGCTATTGCCATATGTACTCCTAAAATGCAAATTCCTGTAATTCATTGCTTTGAATCATTTCAGTTCCTCTTTTTATTTCCTCGGATACACGTTTCTCTATTTCAATTGCTGCGTATTGTTTTTCAATTGCTGCACTTTCACACGTTAATTATTTGAATAGAGGTGTCACTCAGGCCTTGCTATGCTTATAAGGCTGCATCATCACTTCTCCTGTCAGGGTAGGTCTACGCTACACAGCTTTCACCAACACTGATGTGTGGAAAGAGATGTTGCTTCTAGGAATGTGAACGACTAGTCGACTATCCGATAGGCATTTGTTTATCGGATAGTCGACAACTAGTTGATTAGTTCTCCCCCCCCCCCCTTTGCTGCCTCTATCAGAAGCAGGAAGGGGCGGGGGAGAGGACAGAGTGCTTCAAAGTGGCAGCGCTGCAGGGAGCGTGGGGTCAGTTCTGAGTCCCCCGCTGACCCCGGCCTCCATGCGGCGCTGCTGCTTTGAAACACCGCAGGGAGCCTGACGCCGGATTCCCTGCGGCATTTCAAAGCGGCAGCACTACAGGGAGCCCAGGGTCAGCTGGGGACTCAACTGACCCCAGGCTCCCTGCAGCGCTGCCACTTCAAAATGGCACAGGGCCAGCAGGGGACTGCTTGAGTCCCCCTGCTGGCCCCATGCTCCCCCCCAGCACTTTCACCTTTGAAGCGTAGCAACAGCTTTGTGGCTGTTGCGACACTTCAAAGGCAGAGGTGTCCTTAGCGACCAATTGAATTGTCGATGCAAATTGCATTGACTATTCAATTAGCCACTTAATCAAAATTTTACAGCCCTGGTGGCTTCCACCCCCTCAGAGCAGCATTTGATTTCCCTTTGCATTGTGGGGAGGGGAGGCCAAAGCTTTTGTTGTTTGGGTGGGAGGGGATAAGCACCTGTGCCTGACAAAAGATCTCATCAGTGTTTGGGGAGAGGAGGCTGTCCAGTCTCAGCTGCACTCCAGCTGTAGGTATTACTATATGGGCACATCTCTAAGTACATGAACAAAAGGGGCCATGATCGGGCTGCACTGCAGTATAGGGTCAAAGCGCAGCAGCTGCAAAACATTTACCAGAGGGTGCAGGAAGCAAACAGCAACTGGTGCTGCACCCACAACCTGCAGCTACTAGAAAGAACTGGATGATGTACTTGGAGGTGACCCCGCCTCCACTCTGAAGACCCTCATGGACCGTCACAATCCAGGGCCCATCTGGCAGTGGACTGAGACAGGAGGAAGTTGTGATGGAATGTGCTCAGAAAGCTTGCAGGCAGAAGCAGTTTTGTATCCCCCAAAGAGGCGAACCTCATGGAGGCCATGGCTGATGCTACTGTTAAGCAGCTGGGAAGCACTCAAGCAGCTTGCTGGGAGTGGGAGGGTAACAGAAAGGAGGCTGGGTTTGGTGTGATGCTGCTACCAGCAGAGTGTTGGATAAATGGCAAACAGACCATTGATGCAAACTCTTACATCTCAGTAATCTCCCTCACAGACCTCATTGAAAGCTTCCTGTAGCTGCCGTGCCACACTTCTCAGGTCAGCGGGCAGAGCACACATGGAATTTGACCCGTGCAGGCTGATATTCTCTTGCCACTGTGCCATCACCGGGGGTTGGGGAGATCATCCCTGCGCAAAGACAAGGCGCATGTGTGGTCCCAGATCGAACTCACGGTCGAGTAAAAGACCTTCCTTTGCTTCCCTGCTTGTCCTAAGCAACTAAATGTCTCTGAGGGTGAATACAGCTTGTGGAAATGAGCAGCCATTACTAAAACTTTTGCTCCCGCTGGCAGTGCTCTTCTCAATTCACTCCTGCCCAGAACACATTACAGGCATATGTGAATGAAACCCCTTGCTCCCCAGCACCCTGCCTGGCTGCACCAAGGAACTCTGCAGCTAGGGGTTCCCCTGCCCACCTCCCCCTAGATTTAACCTTGGTGCCCTTAGTGGTGAACTCACCATTGTGTGGTTCCTGTATGTTCTGTATGCTCACTCTGGGACAGGCAGTGCTAGGTATGGGGCCAGTGTAAGTGTTTCAGAGAGAGTGAGGCAGTGCTATGTCTTGCATTAATAGGGGGCCTTGTGTGACACGTTGCAATTTTGTCCTTGATAGAGCCAGTCTCGCGGAAAGCCAGTCTCAGGAAGTTCTCACTCCTGCAGAGCATCTGAAACAGGGATGTGCCCACGAAAGACAACAGAGGAGTTTTTGGGAAACATCCTGAGCCATGTAGATACCACACAAAAAATTGCAAGAGTGGAGGGACAATGACTTGAGTGAGCAGGAGATCATGTAGTGGCTCCTGTCTTATGGAGTGGCAAGGGAATCCTCTGGAGGTGCTGCAAGCACTGCCGATGGAGCAGCTGCATGACCGCCCCCTCCTGCAGCCGATGTCCCAAAACTATTTCCAGATCCACCCTCCTCCCCACCAGTCCCTGCCAATGCTATTTGAGCACCTGGGCACCACCTGCCACACCTGCCCACTTAGCCTTCACCCATGCAGACTCCCCCAGGCTGCCGCTGCACTCAACGCCAATCTGCATACAGCTCCCCTGCCACAGCTCATCCGATGGCAGGGCTGCATAAGCGGTGGATGTATACAAACCTGTGAAGTTCTTGGGGCATACTCATCTGCCTTCCCCACCCTTCTTCCCTGTCTCCCACAGTGCAGATGTTTGTTTCATGCTTCATGAGTGTCCTGTTTACTTTGTGTGTAATACATGAAATTAACGTGTTTCAAATAAATCTTTATTCCATTACGTGCAAGCAAGCTAGCGTGCCCCAGCAAAGCTACAGTCACTGTAGTGCTAAGTCCAGTGCATGAACTAATGACACTAATGCTCTAGCAAGGCAGCCACCTCACTCCCATGCATAGCAACAAGTTTTATTGACTTTCAGCATCAAATTACTGCCTCAGGGCATCCCTGATCCTTATAGCCACATAATGTGCTTCTCTAATAGCCCTGGTCTCGGGCTGTTCAAACTCGGCCTTCTGGCGTTATGCCTCAGCAGTCTAGCCCTGAGTAAAGCTTTCACCCTTCCCTTCATAAATGTTATGGGATGTACAGCACACGGCAATAACCCTAGGGACGTTATCGGCCAAATCTAGCTTCCCTTACAAACATCACTAGCAGGCCTTTAAACAGCCAAAAGCACACTCCACAGTCTCTGTGCCTCCACACAAACTGCTGTTGCAGTAGAAGAGGTGCTCAGTGGGATAGCTACCCAGAATGCACTGCTCCAAAAGGCACTGCAGTGTGGTCATGCTAATGCATTGGTGACTTGACAATGTGAACACCTGATAGCATTTTTGCTGCTGCGCTCTGTGAGCAGTGCTGTAGCTGCCAGCACTTTATGTCTGCCAGTGTAGGCACGGCCTGAGTGATATAGTTGAACTAATAAGTTTTTCATGTAAAGGAAGCCTGCCCGCCCAACCCCTACCCATACAGACTGGCTGCCATCTGCTCCCCAAGGAAAACAGATCCAGGCCTGGTTGCCTGAACGAATATTTACTGTGCACCTGCTTGTGGATCAGGAAGGTGTGAGTGCATGAATCTGCCTTTTTAGCTGTAGACCATTTGGCTACGTCTACACTGGCAGCTTCTTGTGCAAGAACTGTTTTGTGGAAGAGTTCTTGCGCTAAAAGTCTTCCACAAAGCGCGTCTACACTGGCATGTGCTTTTGTGCAAGAGATGTGCTTTTGCAAGAGCGTCTATGGCAGTGTGGACGCTCTCTTGCGCAAGAAAGCCCTGATGGCCATTTTAGCCATAGGGGTTTCTTGCGCAAGAAATTCATGTTGCCTGTCTACACTGCCCTCTTGTGCAAGAGCTCGTGCGCAAGAGGGCTTGTTCCTCGTGGGGAGAGGAATAACTCTTCTGAAAGAAGCCCTGTTTTCCGATGCTAGACTGTAAATTTACTTGCACAAGAATGCACATGCAGTGTAGATACCCGGCAAGTTTTTGTGCAAGAACAGCTGTTCTTGTGCAAGAAGCCGCCAGTGTAGACGTAGCCTTTGTGCTCTGCTGATGTGTTTAACTTGCACTTAAACCAGTGGCTGGAGCAAGAGCTGGAAATTTGAGCGCACCATTCAGCTCTCTTTGTTCAGCACATAAGCACAGAGGGATGGGTAGCCAGAAGTTTTTAAAGCACAGCTCCCAAAGAAATGCCAGGATTCACTGCATCCCGAAGGAGCAGAGAGAAATGTGTTGATGGGTGGAATGCTGAAATCAAGTATGTTTTTGCTTGGGGCTGTAAACAGAGAACGGGTCTCACACATGGATCTGATCCTGCAACTGGGGCCATGGGGCTTCACAGGGCTGCTGTGATCAGATCCAGTTGCCCAGCCTGGACCTATGTTTGTACAACAACCTGCTCCAGAAATAAGAGTTTCATATTTTATTATTGAAATTACTCAGAATTTGTTTTTCTGAGACACGACTCAGAGCTGGAAGATCCCAGCAACGATCTACTTTGGAGATCTCAGATGGGGCAAGTTATTGTCAACACATGGCACTTAAGTGTGCAAAGACCTACATCGTAGACCATGAAACTCAACAAAGATAAGGGTGGAATCCCAAACTGGCACAGTCAGAGCTATCATGCAGTAATATGTGCAGAGTAGAAACCAGGCAGTTCTTTACCTATGAAAAAGAATCATGAGTAAGTTCCTTTCTGGTAGAAACTACTCTACCACTGAGAGAACTTCTGCAATTGTGGGCATACTAATTTGTAAAGAGTTCTCACCTAGAGAAAATCAGAAGATACTAATGCCACCAAGTGGCAGCTCTTCCTAGGAATCTCAAATTATACTTGTATCATTCTGAATTACTTTAGACAGAAGGTCTGCACACTTTATCCTTGAAAGAGAGTTGGGCGTGTCTTACCTGATTGGCTCATTGGTAGCTTATGGTCAACATGAAGGTGTGCTGGGATATGGTTGTGGGTGCACATGCATGCATGCAAAGCGAGCTGAGATCTATAATCTTAACTATGTTCTCCTGGTGCTATCTGAATGTTATGCCGCTGTGAGAAGAGCGCAGGCCTGCAGGCTGAAGTGCATATCTCCAGATAAGGTAAGGACCTCATTAAAATTAAAAGGAATGTACGTGTCTAGCAGTTTGGGCTGGATCACTGAATTGGATTCTCCAATCTTGTCATTCTGAGGACTGCCCTGTAAGGGAAAGAAATCCATGGATCTACACCCTCTCCCATTACCTCAATCTCTCCCCTGCACCTTCCCCACCACAGCTTGGTGCTCAAACTTTTTAATTCCTGGGAACAGCAAGAAAGACTTCACGGGGCTCTGGTTTGAAAGTCACTTACTCCTCAAACAGCACAACTTCTACTTATCTAGGCCCACGGAATTTGACCCATTGTTTAAAAAAAAAAAGATTGAAGCTTTTTTGCTCCTTAGAGAACATAACAGGAAATATTTGGGAAATGTCAAACAGTTATTACACTTAACAGCATAAATGGCTGTCTGGAAACAGACCAATTTATTGCTTAATAGGACTAAGTACTACGGTGTGGTTCTAACCTTAGCTGTGCCGCTGACTGGCTGTACGGCCTTGGGTCAATCAGTCAGGCTTGGACACATATTGAGGTTCTTACCTTTCATTGAAATCAAATCCTTTGTGGACTGAGCCTAACCTCTGTCAGATGCCCATGGTTCCTTCCTATTCCAGTTGGGCCAGGGGGCACTTGTGTTTTAATAAATCACCCTAGAAACATAATGTCCTGGGATAAAAGACTGAGTTTGATTCTCTGACTGGGCTTATTGTACAAGCATCAGAGGGGGTAGGAATGGCATAGTCCTGTCAGGCTCCTGGGAGAGTGTTGCATCTTAGGATTCCTGTCTGTCTACAGGTTGAACCTCTTTAATCAGGCACCCTCACGACCTGATTGCTGCTGAACCCGAGAATTTGCCAAACCACAGGAAGTTGTTATTGTCTAGCAGCATTACCAACACTGCCACTGCTTACTGGGCTCTTAGAAAACATTTAGGAATAAGTTAGAGCTAAATAATAGCACAAAACACCAAGAGCCAGGACTTGTGGCTTTATGGGACCACGAGAAACTTGGCCATGTTAAGTAGACATCCGGGTAACTGAAATCATGCTGGACTACAGATGTTGCCAGATCAGAGAGTACTGGACTAGAGAGGTTCAACCTGTAGCTAGTTACTGCATCAAATAAAGGAAGAGTTGGAGAGAATAAGGAGAGTGAATTGGGGTTTTTGGGAGGGTGGGGGTAGGAGAAGGAGAGATTAATTTTTGAAGGGGGTACATGAGGGGATGGATAGGGAAGGTTGAAGTTTCACTGCTGGGACGTGACAGCTTAGTGGGAGAGATTCTGAAGGATATAGGAAACCCCAGACTGCTCCAGCTTGCATGAGACTTGGAGCCTGCACTATGGAGAGAAGAGGAGAGAGATGCCTGATTCTCCCCACCCCATTCCTCAGCTGGGAAAGAATTCACAAAATGCCATCTGAAGTATGGGGCCTGTTGCTCCTCCCCCAGGCAGCTACTTAGTGCTGGGTGGAATATATATACCAGACTTGCTCAAATGCCCATTTCTGTGCCTGAATGCAATGGAGTGGGCTCCTGTAGCTAGAGAGGTTTGTGTTTCAGGAGCTGGAAGTCATGAGGTCTGTTTTGCGGATTTCTTGTGCAACCGTGGTCTCCCTATGAAGCGATGAATCATTACACCTCTTCCTTGCATATTCTATCTAGAGCTGAACTAAACCAACCGTATCTACCACAGAGTGTCCTGGGAATAACTCATCTCAATCACATGATGGAATAGACCATCCATCCCTCTTTTCCCCACTCAGCCAGTTAACATCCCTGCAGCAACTACAGCAGTTGCTTATAAGGAACAGGTAACATTCAGGACATCCTAGTGTGGTTTTAGTGCTTTTCATGCAGTTTAGCAGCTGGAGGATTATAGATAGTGTGTATGCAGGACTGGAGCTGGGCCTGGTTCAGCTGCACCCAGTGCGCTGACAATTCCCTCTGGAAGCTCCTGATCTTTCTCACGGATGTGGCCAATAACACTTTCTGATTTCAACATCCATGTAGGTGACACACCCTCGGAAACAGGCCAGGATTTCATGGCCACCCTGAGACTATCTTAGGAAGCTGTTGCCTCAATACATACAGCGGGCCACACACTTGAGATGATCAGACCAGTAGTGAAAGTGATGTGTTATAGGCAATAATCTGAGCTTGGGTGTACAAATGAATACCCTAAAGGGAACTTGTGTTTACTTCTAAATATAGGCTTCCCTTTGCTTTCTGTTACTAGATTTTAACAGGTAGAGATAGAATGAAGGACTCAAGGTTACCTTTCTAAAAAGATCTTATTTTTAGGTTGGCACCTGTCATTTAAACCACTAAGAAAGAAGAGTGTTCAGGAAAACCACTGAGTTTTATTTGTAAGTTGCGAATCAAGTGTAATCTGTTTTAATGAAAACATTTTCCTTTTATTAAAAGACTTGAGTGATTATGCTGGTTTTATCGTCTCCTTGCTGGTGCTTTTGTAACTGGTCAAGCTAAAACGCTATTTAGTTGCTGTCTCAGTGAATGGATGGATTATTGACATTTTGCATTTTTTTTATTTAAATGGTGCTGTGGATTCTGAAGTTCTTACTAACTACTGTATAGAATTGTGTACAGCGCTCTCTCTCTCTTACATAGAGAGAGAGAAGGGGTGGTTCTGTGGTGAAACAAACAATGGACAACACATTGCATTGCAGTGAGTGGGAATGCTCACCAATAATGGAGCTATAGAGTAGCCTGACAACATTTTCCTGGAAACCAACAACCCACATCATCCAGCCAGGACTGGAGAGATCTTAGAGAAGCAGATTTGATTTCAGTGCGACTCACGCACATGCTGATATGGTGCTGAGATCCAGCGTCACCAGGAAGAAGGGGAGATTTTAACGAAGATCTTGGGGCCAACTTCTACTCTCACAAAAACTACCACGGGGTCTTTAATTTAGTCCCAGCCTAAATGAACGTACAGCTTTTTGACTGTGCTTGTATAGGGTCATATGGGGTGCTGCTTCTGGGTAGTACTACAATGCTACTATCACAAACAGTATCCATGCTGAGAAAGAATAACTTCGATTTTTAATATCTGGAAGTTGTTTTCAGTCACCATGAAAGCCATTGAGTGCAGTGTGCTAGTTCTGTTTTATTTTTGCATTGTTATAGGACCGAATTTGGCTTCCATGTAAGTCAGTGGCAAATTATCTGCAGAATCTGGTCCATAGAATCTTTCAAAGCAGTTTATCAGTAGCAACTCTACTTGTCCTGAATTACTATAGTCGGGGGCCCCCAACCACATTACCCCTGGTGAAGGACCAGGCCAATCCCCCTCTGCCCCAGGCTCTACCCGCTCCCCACCAGAATATACCCCTCCCTACCCTTGCTCTGCCCTTTTCCCATCCTTTCTCTGTCCCTGCCTTGCCTCTTCCTCCAACCAAGGTGACCTGGGGAAATAGTGGGGGGACCAGGCACCCGCTACCAGTGAGTGCAGGGGGGTGGCCAACGAGAGTGAGTATTCACGATCCAGTGGATCAATACAGCTTTTTCCACCTGGTGTGGTAACTGGTCCCCAGTAATGGGGGATGCCTGAGAATATTATGGATAATATTGGTAGGATACAACCATAAATAAAGCACAGCTTGGTGAACATCTTCATACAATAATTAATACTATTACTAATGAGTTTGCATTAATACTTTCCCCATGTTAATGGAAGGATGGTTAGGCCACCATGTGGGAAAACCAGGTTCAATTTCCTGCTCCAACACAGACTTCCTTGAGATGTGGGGCAAGCCACTTAGCCTCTGTGTGCCTCAGTTCGTCATCTCTAAAATGGGGTTATTAGCACTGCCCTACCATACAGTGTTGTGGTGAGGATAAATAGTATCTCACAATCTTTCAATGTAAGTTTCTATGAGGATGGGGGTTGTATAAAAAGAGAGAAAAAAATTAAATAATTTTAATGTAACTGATTTATTTAATTGCTATTGTCTCCCATTTTAGAAACAGGCCAATATAAGTTCCTTAGCTAGCCATGGTAAGATTATCTTTGTGACATATAAAACTTTGCCCTCAGAGAGTGACTTTCTTCCTAGCGCTTTATAAAGAAGTTTCACAATGCTGTTGCCAAGTAGGTAAATATTATTTTGGAATTGTATAGACAGGTAAAGCAAATCACTCTGATCAAGTTTAGATACCAAGTTGTCAACAGAACCCAGGAATCCTGACTCGCAGTCTCATGCTTGAATCATTAGATTCTATTTCCGCTATAGAATTTAAAATATTTTAAAGATCATCCAAATGGAGTTTGAGTGCTGGTGAGAAGGCAAATTGTGTCTGTATATGAACCAGCCTGATATGATACCAGGAGCATTCAATTCTAGTGTAAAGTGCGAGACTCCACCGGCTTGGTCCTACACTCATTTGTTAATGCTCTTAGCCCAGTGCTGCTGTTTCTCCAAACTGCTGACTCAGGGCCTACCACCACCAGTCACTTGTGGTCATGAAGCGCAGCCTCCAACCAAGCTAGCTCAGCAAAAAGAGAGAAGTAGAGCAAGACAATTATACAATCATTACAAGTTTGAAGGTAGAAAGAAAGGGGATTATTATTGGACAGCAAGAGGACAAAAGGGAATAAGCCAAAGGAAAGGTAAACACCGAGCTGGATGGGAGTGAGCGGATCAGAGATGGGGCCAGAGAAATTCTGTTTCTTCTATCCTCTCTGTTTAGGATGTGATGCCCCTGCCTTGTTCTGCAGACAAGAAATATAGTGATCCGCGCCCTCTTCCTGGGTCACATTTTGTTAAATTCATTGTTGACAGTCATTCAGTTACTCTAAAATCTGCAGTGGAGAATTTAAACTTTGGATGAGGGGCTGTGAAGATGGAATCTACTGGTCAGTGTGTTACATGTGTCCTTCTGTGTCTAATCCACAAAGGCATCAAGTCTGTCTCTTTTCTTCAAGCTGTAGCTACTCAAGCTTGGGTGCATCTAGACTGGCAAGATTTTGCGCAAAAGCTTGCCAGCTGTCTACACTGGCCACTTGAATTTGCACAAGAGCACTGACTTTGTAATGTACAAAATCAGTGCTTCTTGCGCAAATACTTTGATGCTCCCCCTCGGGAAAAAGCCCTCTTGCGCAAGTGTTATTGTGCAAGAGGGCCAGTGTAGACAGGGAAGGAATTTTTTGCGTAAGAAAGCCCCGATGGCGAAAATGGCCGGCGGAGCTTTCTTGTGCAAAATCGCGTCTATACTGGCCACGGATGCTTTTGCGAAAAAGCACTTTTTGCACAAAAGCATCCGTGCCAATCTAGATGCTCTTTTGCGGAAATACTTTTAATGGAAAAACTTTTCCGTTAAAAGTATTTCCGCAAAATCATGCTAGTCTAGACGCAGCCAAGGTGTTTAGTCCCTGAGGTGCTGGGTTCCATCACTAATGTATCTGCCAGAATGCTGGTTGTCACATATGGCCCATAGATGAGAAGGAAGTAGATATCCTTGGGAGCCCTTCCTGTTTTTGCACTGTGGCGGGTATAACTGTTCATTTTCATCAGTTAAATCATACTGTCATATATATAGAACTTCCAAACTTCGAGATTGTTTGGATCCAGGATTTTGTTCTGGCCCAATCTCACAGTTTGCACTTTTCCCTTAAATAAATATGGATTGTGAAGGAGCTTTGGGAGGGGAATTGTATGGAAAAATCCCTGACCGTTCACATTTTTCAGGATCAGAATCCATAGGATAGTGGTTTGAAAAGAGGAGTGAAACCCTGGGATTTATAAAGTAATCCCATTTCTCTGCTGCTGACTCCATTTATAGCCTTGGGTACATCGATTTACCCTCTCTGTGTCACAGTTAGCAACTGGAAAATGCAGCAATTCTTGCTACTTCACATGGAGCTTGAGGGGTTTAATTTAAGCAGCAAGATCTTCAGAGGAAATATGTGTGTAGATTGTCAGTATTGTATGCTGTACATGGAATTTCTCAAAATAGTGCAGGGCTTCTACCAATAGCATGGCCAGAATTTCCCTGCCCTTATCTCTGGGTAGTGTGTGGTATTGGTTGGTATCATTTCACAGAAGTGGCTGCATTTCAGTGCTGTGGTTTGAGAAGCTCCTGGTAAATGTGAAATAATCTACTATATATTTGAGAGAATTTGTCTGTGCATCTGTCTGTTCAAGAACTCCTCCTAAATGATAAAAGCTAGGACCAGCAAATTTGGTATGCAGCTTTCTCTTATAACTTAAACCGAGGTCAAGGTTTGGTTGTGTCAGGAAAATGGGATGTGCCTGGAATGGGATTGCTTCTCATAAAACCATACAGAAATGAGAATCACCAGATAAAGGAGCTGGCTGGGGGAGCCTCTCACACCTCAGGTGCCCTTTGAGGAGGGTGTAGGGCGCTGAAGCTTTCCCCTCCCCCCCAGATTCATACGGAAACATTGCTGGTTGTTCCCCTTTGTCAGGTAGCAAGGGGAAAGTGAACAGTTTTCTGCCTTTCTCACTCTGGCTGGGGAGTGCAGGGGGCAGATAAACCCGTACCTGCCCCAACTGGGAGACATGCACCTCTCTCCTGGCTGTGCTCGCTGAAGCTGCAATGACCATGGAAAGGCACTTCTTACCTGCCCCTAAGCTGCTCTGGTGACAGGGCTGGGGTGGCCCTCTCTCCCAGGGGCAGCCTGCATACTGAACCCTCAGCCTCAGCCCCACTCCAGAGCAATGTTTTAAATGAAGAAAAACAAAAAGTAATTGAGTTATGGACCCAAGCAATGCCTGGTAAATCTTCTAGTACAATATAGACTGAATAGCAAAAGGCACATGTCTAACATCAATGTCAAATTATTTCCCCCTAAATTAATCACTTTCTACCCAAAATAATTTTTACCCCTGTGCACAGGGAAACGAAAGAGACACAGCTCAAATATTGGCGAAGAGAAGCTTTTGCAAAACATAAGCCAAATAGAGTTTTTAATTTTTCCCAATTCCTGCGGACACATTATTTTTCTAAACCCCTTTCTTTCTAAATTCATTGATTAAAAAAACAAACCTCCTCTGCACTTTTCAACACAAACATTGTAACCTTGTGATAATGCAGTGGTGGGGAACGTAAGGCCGGGGGGCCAGATGCAGCTCCTGGCTTGCCTGGATCTGGCCCCCAAGGCTCAGGCCTCCCTCACCCCCGCAGCATTGGGAGTCCGTGCTGGCGCTTCAGCCCCTCCCTGCTGCCCCACTGTAGGGCTGGAGGACACAAAATCTACTGGCCTGTGCTCCCTTAGGTTTTGGTGTGCGAGGGGAATGTCGGGAGTGTCTTTCTCCTTCTCAGTCGGGGGCCACGTCAGTGTGGGTTCATTTGTTTGGTTGGGGTGTTATGCTTCTTTGTATGCAGCCCCAGACTAATTTTTCTGTGGATCACGGCCTCCAATCCAAAAAAGGTTCCCCACACCTGTGATAATGTACAAAAAGTTGAAAGTGAAATTGACAAGGAACAAAACGTAATGTTCACTAATCTTCAGATGTTTTGGCTGAATACAAAGCAAAGAGCATGAGCATCTGGTTACCTAGGCAGGGGAAGGCTTTGCCTTTCCAAACCACCAGGCATGGCCCTGCCCACACTCCGACCCCAGAACGGGGCCGGGCAGGCGGCAGCTGCGAGTGACGCGCCCCCTCCTGTCTCTTCTCATCCCTATGGTGGGGGGCGTGCTTGGCACACTGCCCCGCCTCCTCCCCTCCCTGTGATGGGCGTGGGGGCCTTAGCAGAGGGGGCAGCACTGTAGGGACCGCCCGCCCATGGCAAAGAGTAAACTAGAAAATAATGGTAAAAAGTTAGTTGAATGTTTAACATTCTTTAACTATTATATCCTTTAATAATAGTTAAAATCCTGTGATTCTGGTGTTTTAAAAAGATATATGGCTATAAATTGACTGTAGATTGTCCCACACAATGGTCTTGTTAATATCCTCCAAATCCAGGGTGGACAAGTCCTTTAGGGCCTTTAGCTGCAAGGGGTTTCCACAGAGTCACTGAAAGACATTTAAAGTCACAGGGCACCATTTATGACAGAGGAAAGGTCGTTTGTGCTGGTGGAAACTTTTTGTGACTGGATCTCATTTGCAACATGTTTACTTTGGGGGATGGGATCCTGTGGCAGGCAGGCAGCCCCTCCAGCCGGCAGTGATGGCCCAGGGCAGGCTGCACAAGAATATTTTTGTCATTTGAAATGGCGTCCTCCTTAAGTGAAAATACCACACTGCTTCAGCAGCTCCTGACATGGCCTCCACCATAGTACTGAAACAGTTAAACTTGTTGGCAAGCATGTCTTTAATGTTGAATGAGGAAGATAAATGCATTGATTTAACATCTGGGCAGCAAAAAATCTCATACTATAATTCGTTTCCTTATGTGTTTATATTTCTGCAACAGGCCTTCTATGCAATAATCAAGAATGTGTTATAGTTGAGTATTGAAAATATTCCCGGACACAAGTCTCTGATTGCAGTGGCAAAGCCTCAGATAGTGTGTTAATGGTTAATCCTCAAAGAATTTAGATTATATTCTAAATTAAATATAAATGCATTTAGGAAATTCAGTGCTCAATCAATTTGAATCCTATGTTTTTCTAAACTTAGAGGGGTAAGTTAAAAAACCTAATTGCAATCTTAGTTCGTGTGACATACCTTAAAAGGCTAAAGTAAAATAATATTTTTTCCAGTATTTTTTCCTTGTATTTGTATGTTATTTGCCTCAAAGCATAACAAGTAAGGCATATGGTGACACACATGCATGCAGAGTCAATAACATTTCCAAAGTTATTTTGCAAAACATCATAATTGTGAAGAAAAATAGTTGTAATCATATGTTGGCTAAGCATATTGAAGGCCAGAGACAACAATACATTACTAACAGGGAAGATTCCTTTGCCAAAATAAAACTGAGATTCAAGCAGAGCCAGAAATATGTTTCCAAAAAAGAAAGTTTCTTAGCAAAATTATAAGGGAAAATACATTTTAAAATGGAATTTACTTTCCAGAGAAATGTTATGCTGTTTGTTCATGTATATTAGTTAGTATATATACACAGTCATTAATACATTCCCATGGGAGAAAGCAATTAATGCAAGAATTATAATAAATGCAAGGCTAAAAATGTGTTTCAGTACACTGGCGCACTTTGCCAAGCCATTTTGTAGCATAGCCAACATGCATTTCTGAACGGAACATCTTTTTGAAAAATAAAAAGTTGCAAGAGAAAACACCCATTTTGAATCAACTGCACAACCCCAGAAAATGCAAGTGTGTTTGCAAATCCAACGACACCTTTATTAAAAAAAAAAACAAACAAACCCCTTCTCAATTAAGAGATAGGGTCTATCCTTATTTTGCAAGGGAAAAAGAGACACTGAACTCATTCGCTCCTCCGAAACCTGTTGTCCGAGGGGCAATGTGTTGCATGCCAGTGACATATCCAGAAGGACAGGTCCTGGGGACAGTGGAGGGGGGGGAAACAAACTAGAAACCACCCACACGTCGCTCCAGAGGCTGCTTGTGGGGAAGGGGGGGGCAGCAGACCCAGGGATTTCACTCCTTTTGCAAAACACCGCCAGGAGCAGCCCCCTCCTTGCTCAGTGCCCCAGAGCCAGGCGCTTTGCAAGGCAGCCTGGCTGCTCCCTGCCCTCCCCTTCGCGACGGGGCTGTGTTGGCACCAGGAGCAGGCCCCCTGCCCGCCCCCCAGCGCCTGCCTGGCTCCCCTCTAACTTTCTTTGCTCTGCTCCTGGGCTGGTGGTGAGGGAAGGAGCGGGAGTTTTTCCCACAATGCTTTGTGGGGACGTTGACAAGTGGATCCAAGATGGCGTAGAAAGTAATGACAGGTAAGTCAGGACTTCCCTATTCCCCCGCTGGGGGGGGCCGGCGCTGGGGGGCCCGGCCTGGGAGAGCCCCGCGGAGGGAGTGGGGGCCCCCCCGGGGTCCAGCCGCCTGCCGGGGGCTGGGGCTGAGGCCGCTGGTCGGGCTGGCGGCTGAGCGGTGCCGGCTGGAGAGGGCCCTGTGTCTGCGGAGGGGCCTGCAGCAGCAGCCGCTCGGGGGCTGTTTACAACCCGCCTCGGCCCGAGCCCGGGCGGCTGCGGGGCTGCCCCCCTGGGCGACACACCCCGGCAGAGAGAGACATCGCCCCGGGCCGGGCTCAGACGGGCCGGCCCGCGCTGGGAGCTGGGAGCTGCCTCCCACACAGTTGGCTTCCCCCCCCGGCCCCCTCCAGCCCCAGGTCAGGGGTTTCTTAAGGGTGTGTGTGTGGGGGGGGTCTGTTTGGTTTTTACACCGCGGGGTGTGCGTGGGGGGGGGGGGGGGAGTTGCTGACCACAGGGAAGAAAGGGAGAGATTAAAAAAAAAAAATACGGTTTATTGTGGGGTTAAAAAAAAAAAAAAAAAAAGCCTAGAGTTTAACAACTGCCTTACAAATGGATCCCCAGATGAGCATTTTTGATCGCCTTCCCTTGGCCCCCTGTGTGACAGTGTGATGTGAGGAAGCTGAACGCAAAACAAAACCAAAAACCCTCTCTGGGAGATCACCCATGTATGCACTCGAAAATCTTGTGGGGGCTGAAAAGTGGAAAGGTCTTATTGAACCCAACTCGTTTCCCAAACCAAGCCTTAACAACTCTTTTCCGGCCAAATCCTGCAGACAGAGACATTAGTCCCCGTTAACCTCACTCATGGGAGTAATCTTAACTGTGTGGAAGCGGTGGAAAGGCCATGTTCTGGTAGGAATTTTCATACATATGAGAAGTTGGTTGATCTGAATACATCAGAGTTGATCAGGCTGTAATAGCTTTGAGTGAAGAGCGATATTTAAATGTGTAATTGATGCAAGACTAAATAAATTCCTTCCTTTACTGGATGAAAACACACTCTTACAAACTGTGCTTTATTGAATTGCAAAACGAGCAAGGAGCATTATTGTTTTTCACAGGGACTGGGACTGCCTGGGTGAGTTTGAAGAACGAGATTTAAAATAATGAGTAAGATCTAATATAACTGCAATCTGAATGAAAAAAAAAAAAAAAACCCAGGGAAAAATCAGCCTTGAGCTTTAGAATAGTTTTCCAATGAATGACCCAAATAGCAGATCTGCATTCACCATGGCTGGTCAAGTTGGCAAGTTGTGAGTAGGCCAGTACTTTCATCATTTTTGTATTCCCCCAAAATTGAAATTAGTGGGGAAAAAAATAAAATAAAATTCATTTGTTGAAGGTCTAGACACTTTTTTTTAACAACATGAGTGGGGACTTGACAAGTTCATGTAATTGTTTTCCATCCTGGGGTGAAAGGAAGGAGTCAGATTTATAGTATTATTTATAAATTGTAAAATCTTATTGAAACAATTAGTTGTAAAATAGACACTTGCTTTAAAAATTAAGTAGCACATGTGTGAAAAGTCAGTAGGTCTTAAAACATCAGAGTTGATTCTGATGGGAGAATTTGAATGAGTAGTACTAATTTCTCCAGACAAGGTTGGAGATTTTTAAATATTAAATTGAAACATGCTAGGAAAAATCCTAAAGCCAGCAAGTGAGCCCTACTCTATAAAAGTGTTTTCATATTAATGAAGAATGAAGGATTCTCTCTCTAGATGAATGAGACTATTGCAGACTTGGTTTTCACTGCCTAAAATTGTTAGGGATGTATTCAGTTTTCTGTGTCTCAGATTCACTCCAGTCAATGGACCTGTATTCCCTTATTATTAGGTAAAGGATCAACCGCAAGGCACGCAATGTGTTGTATTTTTCATGTTGTTCTGTTAATACAATTTAGTTCAGGAAAAATAAAAGAGGAGCTGTTACTTCCCCAAATGAGGCGTATAATGTAAATTTTATTCCCAGGCCTCCTTCTTTATTTTTCTTGTATGAACATAATTTACTTTCAATTAGCTAGGTTAACTGGTGGAAAAAACCCCAGTATTTTAGAACTGTAGCTCTGAGATTTGAAGTTTATATTTTATTTGTTTGGGTGACTAAAGGTTAAAATGAGATAGGCAATCAGCATATTAACCCACATTTTGTTTGCAATTGGGTCTATTAGCCAGGACTCCAGTCCCTGTATGGAGTCGCACTGACTGCGGTGGGGTTGGGCATATGTGTCCATGTTAGCAGCTGTGATTGCAGGATCAGGGCTTCCTTTGTAATGAATTTTTTTTCCTGTTTCGATTTTAGACACACTGAGAGGAATTTCCCTCTCAAAGTAAAATTAAAAATATATGTAACAGTGAATATAGATTTTGGGGAGGGTGTGAGGCCTGGTGGGTCAAACACTAAATCTGATTGGTGACCTTGGGCAAGTTGTTTCACCCCAGTACCTCCTCATTTCCACCATCTGTAAAATGAGGGTAACGATATTGACCTCCTTTGTAAACAGCCTGGAGTTCTATAGATGAAAAACAGTATAAAAGAGCTAGGTATCATTATTATTGTTGTTGGCATCTCTTGATATGATACTCTGATGACAGATTTTCTCCAACACAGATAATTATTTAGCTTGCTTAAATTCCTCTTGCAATTTTTGTTCAATATTTTCCTCCATCCAGTGTGTGTGTGTTTGTGTGTGTTTTTAAAAGCAGTTGTGTACTGTTATTCAACATTAGCTAGTGCATTTTATCTTTCATCTGTGGGGGAAGTGCTGGAGTCAGGGTAGGGAGCTGGGACGAGTGGGTGTGGGAGTCACGGTTCGGGTGTTTGAGGGACTCAGGGGTGGGAGTTGGTGGTGTGTGTGGAGAGTACAGGAGTCAGGGCATTGGGGAGAGAGCGTGGTGGGGGCCTTGGCATGGGTTAACTTATATGGTTGGGACCAGGCTACTGCAGTTGGGCAGCCGCTGCCAGATCATGGTCTAGACCAGGATTGCCATGGATGATTACACCTCCCTTCCTACCTTTGCTGTGCCAGGAGTGTGCCCGGAGCCAGGCTGTCATGGCCAGATGGGGCCATCACCAGCCGTTCGTGCATGTAGATGGAGGCTGGACCGTGGGGTCTGCCCCAGGATTGGGGCTGGGGACTGACCGCTGTGACCAAATGGAGACCAGAGCCAGATTTGGGCCACATTGGCCAGATGGTGACTGGGGTTGGGCTGCCGCAGATGCAGCCGGACAGAGGCCAGGCCCTGATTGGTGAGGCCAGATGGAGGCCGATATTGACACTCGTGCCCTGCAACGGCAGGAGTGAGGCTAGAAGCAAGGCCTCTTCCAGTCTCTCTCGCAGCCAGATGGGGCCCACTGCCAGCCTCTCCTGTTGTATATGGGGGTCTGACTATGGGGTCTGCCCCAGGATTGGAGTCGTGGCTGAGCTGCGGCTGGACAGGGGCTGATTCTGCCCCTTCCCCACTGCAGGAGCAGGACCGGAGACAGGCTGCTGTGGCCAGATCAGGGATGCAGCCATCCCCTCCCAGTAGCCCAGCAGGGAGCGCTCATGCCTCCCCTACAGTGTGCCCACAGCTGACCCCTTTAACTTGCCTGCCTCCTGGCTGCTGCTGTCTTGGCAGAGCAGAGCGCCCCAGACGGCTCAAATGCCTCAGCTGAGTCTTACTGGAGCAGAGCACTACATGCATCCAGCTGTGATTTGCTCCCTAAAACCTTCTTCAGCCCCTGGTGTGGGGGCAGTTAGCCTGAGGGGCCCTTGTAAGGGGTGTCATCTTTTAAGAGCATGTCAATATTCCACTTCAACCAAAGTCCTCTGGCTGCTTAATATGGAGGAAATGGCAGCAGGATTTTTGTTACAGATCTCTTCTTCCACTCATCTGTCAGTGTAGTGCCTTTATTATTATTTTTATTTGTGTTGCAGAATTACCTCAAGGCCAGGGTCCCATTGTGCTAAGTACCAAACAATATTTTATTCTATTTTTCCTCTTTAAATTTAGAAATTGTATCATGAATAAAGGATTAGCAGAACAAATGAACTACTTTTGGTTCCCATTTGTCTTACCATTTCTTTAGCAACCCTTGGCAATAGACAGCACGTATTGGCCTTATCTAGGAGAATAACTTGTATTTAGGAAAGCAGTATGTGTATGTTCCAGTCTTTTCATTCCAGATGTCAAGTAAAGGGAGTTAGATTCTACTCATTCTTTTTTCCATAGAAAAAAAGGAATAGAACACTAACAGAGAAATTTTCATCTGAAAAGTTCATGTAGGACATTCTTTTTAATAAATCACAGACAGTGCTTATGAGAATTTCACTGGAAATTTTAACCAGAAAACAGACTGGGCTTTTCTCTCTCCACCTGTTGCTGCCAGTAGACTTTGTTCAGCATCTGAGCCTTTTTCCTAATCTTTTTGGCAAAAGAAAACCTCCTATAGACAGTGATGTTAGTTTTCTGCAAAGTCAGATTGCTGTGTGGACACACAAGACTGACATTTGGTGATTTTGTTATGGCAGTAGTGATGTGTAATGTAAATGCCTTTGCAAAAAATTAATCTTTTATATTGTGTTTTTCCTCCATTCCCCACATAAAGGCTTTACAAAGTGAGATCTCAACTATATAAGGATAATTAGTTCCACTACGGAAGTGTACTCCTTTCTGGAGAGAAACACTGAAAATTGCATGCTAACTTAGGAAAGGTGGTAAAGAACACAGTATCCACTCCTAGTTGAACCAACACAGGGAATTTAAGCATGGAGAGCATAATTACCTAAATCAGAGTTTGTCTTCCTGTTGCCTTTCCACTGCAATGGTAAGTTAGAATGCCTGACTTAGCTACAGTGGATATAATGCCTTGGCTACGTTTCTCTGTGGCATGCTCAAGGCTTCTGTGAGCAGTCACAATGCCATCTACAGCAACTCGCAGTTTTTTATCTCATCTTTTCCCCCTTTATGTCCAAACAGTCACATTGCAGATTCATGATGTGAAAGCCAGACTGGAGGCAAAAGCAACAGCAAGCCCAAGACGCTTAGTTTTTCATGAAGGCCACTTTGCAAATCTGAGATGCTCCATTCCACAACTGAAAGTCCTCATCTATTGCCATTGTCCCATTCCATTTATAAGGAAATTTTGGACTAGTGTGGTGTGTGTGGAATCTTTGTCAGTCGACACACTAGTCGCTTCCCCCCCCCTCTTGCTGCCCGGTGGGGCTCTTGTACATTTCATATGTGGAACGCCGCGCAGCACTTCTGCTTTTGAAATGTAGCAACAGCCCAGTGGGCTCCTGCTACATTTCAAAGCGGAGGCGCCTTTATTGACTAATCGAATAGTTGATGGAAATTCCATCGATTATTCAATTAGTTGATTAATCTAATTTTAACATCCCTAGTCAAATCAGAGTAAAAGTAATCCCATATATTAGCAGAAAGGAGAGTTGGCATTAATAGTCCACTTTCTTACTTACCCAAGAAGGAATAGCCCTTCTATGGTAGCACTGCTGCTGAGTCATTAGAAAGAGTGGTTGCAGTGATATTGTCATAGCGACCTCGAGAGGTCATCAGGTCCAGTCCAATAAGAACATAAAAACGGCCATACTGGGTCACACCAAAGGTCCATCTAGCCCAATATCCTGTCTGCTGACAGTGGCCAATACCAGATGCCCCAGAGGGAGGGAACACAACCGGTAATCATCACATGATCCCTCTCCTGTCATCCATTTCCAGACAAACAGAGGCTAGGGACACCATTCTTACCCATTCTGGCTAATAGCCGTTCCACGAATCTGTCTAGCTCTTTTTTTGAACCCTGATAAAGTCCTAGTCTTCACAACATCCTCTGGCAAGGAGTTACATAGGTTGATTATGTGCTGAGTGAAGAAAAACTTCCTTTTGTTTGTTTTAAACCTGCTGCCTATTAATTTCATTTGGTGACCGCTAGTTCTTACATACGTAAATAACTTTTTCTTACTCACTTTTTCTACACCAGTCATGATTTTATAGACCTCTATCATATCCCCTCTTAGTCTCCTCTTTTTTTCTAAGATGAAAAGTCCAAGTCTTTTTAATCTCTCTTCATATGGGACCCGTTCCAAACCCCTAATCATTTCTGTTGCCCTTTTCTGAACCTTTTCCAGTGCCACTATATCTTTTTTGAGATGAGGCAACCACAACTGTACGCAGTATTCAAGATCTGGGCATATCATGGTTATATATAGAGGCTATAAGATATTCTCTGTCTTATTCTCTATCCCTTTTTTAATGATTCCTAACAATCTGTTTGCTTTTTTGATGGCCGTTGCACATTGAGTGGATGTTTTCAGAGAACTATCAACAATGACTCCAAGATCTCTCTCTTGAGTAGTTGTAGCTAAATTAGTCCCCATCATATTGTATGTATAGTTGGGATTATTTTTTCCAATGTCTCCTGCCTTTTATGTTCAAGATACTATTGCAATCCTCTGCCTGGTTTGTTTCTGTTGCATGACCTCAGGAAATACCTTTGGTGTCAAGAATGGCCAGATAAAGGTGAATGTTTTGTAAGCTGTGGGTTATATATTGGCTGGGGACTACATCTCATGATCTACCCTCATTTAATCAATGGGAGGAGTAATGCTGCTAAGAGCTCTACTGAGTAAATTGGAGGAATAAGAAGAATAGCCGGGCAGAAGATGTGAATTTATATGTTTTTGAGTTATAGGAGTTAAGTGAAAAATTGGACCCAGTGCCTCAGTGGCAGCATTTGGCTTGTTCCAAGATGGTCTTGTCATCAGTGAGTGAGGCTAGGTCTACAATTGGGGGCAATGTCAAACTAACGTATGCAACTTCAGTTACGTGACTAGTGTAGGTGGAGCCAATGTACCTTAGTTTGAATTACCGCGGCATCTCCACTTCGGGGGGCCAACGGGAAAAAGTCCCACTGCAGAGCCCCAACTCCCACCCGAGAAGTGCACAGACCTGGATTCTCCCCTCACGGGAGGAGCCACCCTCTGGGGAGCGCAGTCCCAACCCCTCTGGAGGAGCTGCTGGCCAGGGAACACTGCCTCAGCCCCCTGGGAGGAGCTGCCACTGGAGCAGCGCCACCCTTACTGCTATGGGTGGTCCCGGTAAGCTCCCCTCCACCTCCCAGCCCTCTGCCCTGCATCCCCTGCCGTGAATCCTTCTCCTCCTACTTGCCTTAACTTCTGCACCCCCACCTCCTGCCCTGAGGCCCCCACTTCCTAGCTTTAGCCCCTCTATTACCTCCCAACTGTCTGCCCTATGCCACCCACCTCCTGCCTCTCCTTACCCCCCAAATCATCACTCCAGCCTCTTTTTTTCATTTTTAAAAAATACAATAATTTAAATAAGGCATGTACATTTTTCATTTATTTTCCAAAGAGACTCACAAATTACTTGAGTTAAAGGACCTGAGCAATGCCGGGTACATCTGCTAGTTGTTTGATATAAACTTAATTTGCTAGCAAAGTACATATTAGTTTAGAAAACAAAACAAAAAAAATGTATCTTAGCGTACAAAAATATAGAGGCCCTCAGAATAAAAAGTAGAGTTGTTTTAGCACCATATAGTGACTGAGAAGGTGCACAAGTAAGTATTTATTCATGTAGTATTTTAATTTTTGCATGCTTATTTAATTTTTTTCTAGGGTGCCTTTTAAAAAAAAGGCAATATACTTCTGTTCCACACTTGGAATGCTCCCTCCCTGGAGTTCATCTAAATTCCTCACTAACTAGTGGGATTCCTAGCTATTCTTAGAAAGTCACAAGATAACATCCAAGAAATAACATTTTGCTTGTGTTTCTTATTGCTCAGAGAGGAGACCTCCAAGGAAAAGCCTGGAGTCACTTGGGAGATTGGCAATTCAGTTGCTGTACTTCTCAGTCTATACTGAAGTGGCCTCCTAGGACACACAGTGGGCATATTTTTGGAGGTGCTGTTTTGGTTATAGATAGGGGTGTGGATCCTAAGGCCCAGTGGCCGGATGCAGCACCCAGCTTGCTTGGATCTGGCCTCCGAAGTTCAGGGCTCCCCCCAGCATTGGGGAGCCCATGCTGGTGCTCCAGCCTCCTGACGCCCCACTGGGGGGCAAGAGTATACAACATCTACAAGCTCCCCTAGGGTATGTCTACACTTCCACCCTAGTTCGAACTAGTGTGGCTAATGTAGGCATTCGAACTTGCAAATAAACCTGGTATTTAAATATCCCGGGCTTTATTTGCATGTTCCCGAGTGCCACCATTTTTAAATGCCCCATAGTTCGAACTACCTGCCCGCGGCTACATGCGGCACGGACTAGGTAGTTCGAATTAAAGCTCCTAATTCGAACTAACGTTACTCCTCCTGCAGTGAGGAGTAATGGTAGTTTGAATTAGGAGCTTTAATTTGAACTTAGTTCGAACCACGGGCATTTAAATAGTGGCGCCGAGCATAAATAAAGCCCGGGATATTTAAATCCCGGCTTCATTTGCAAGTTCGAATGCCTACATTAGCCACCCTAGTTCGAACTAGGGTGGCAGTGTAGACATACCCTTAGGCTTTAGCGTGCAAGGGGAATGTGGGAGGTGTCTTTTTCCTTCTCGGTCAGGGGCCACGTTAGTGAAGTTTTTTGTTTGTTTTTGGGGGTCTTTTTTTGGATGCTTGCTTGTGTGCACCCCGACTGATTTCATAGTGGTCCCTTAAAAGGTTCCCCACCCCTGTTATAGATGTTTGCCTTTATAGGATTGGGGCACTTAGGCCAACTCCTACTAGGGATGTAAGCAACTAGTTGACTATGAGAGGCAGCAAGGGGCGGGAGCAGGCCTATGAGAGGCAAAAAGGAGGGAGGGAGCAGGAACTGGTGCTGGGGGGAGCTGGCTTAAAAGCCAGTTCCTCCCAGCACCATCTCCGCAGGGGCAGGGAAGTAGCAGGAACTGGGTGCAAGCCAGGAATCAGCTGATTCCCGGCTCGTGCCCAGTCCCAGATGCTGCACCTCTGCTTTTAAAATGTATTAAGAACCTGCCAGCTCTCAATACATTTAAAAAAAACAAGTGTAGCGGTGGGAACCCAGCGCTAGCAAGGATAGCTGATTCCTTGTGCTGGGTACCCCTGCTGCACTCCAGCTTTTTTACATTTAAGGCTGGTGTGCACTTCAGCCTTTTAAATGTATTAAGAGCCTACCCTCTGGTAACTACATTTAAAAGGCAGAGTTGTGGCGGGGTTAGCTCCCTGGGCCAGGAGCTAACCCCACTGTGGCTCCTCCGCTTATCAACCAAATGACTAGATGATGGAAAATCCATCAACTGGTCGATTAGTTGATTAAACAAAATTTAACACCCCTAACTCCTATAGCACTTGCCTGTAGGGTGATGAAATGCTGAAGGACAGCCAACATGTTTCTGAATAAGTGAGTGACTTCAGTGTTGGTAGCCTTCTCCAGGCTAGAAGTAGGAAGGAAATGAAAGAAATTTTCCTGAACTTTAAAAGAAAGTTTGTATAAGTTTATTTTTAGAGTTTGGGGTTTTAAATTCAAGGTTGAAGGAAAATCCTGTGTTTGTGTTAATTTTAAAAGTGAATAAATAGAGTAAACACTCTTGGGGAAACTTACATGGCAAGACTTACATTAGCCTGGGGCTTGGAGTGTTTCTCCTAGGAATTACTGTTTGAAGGAAAGATGTGGAGGCCCCACCTTAGCTTCATTTATAGGCAAGTTCTGAAGAACAGTCCCCCTTCTGGTGTACAATGTTTATTCATGCATTTGGGGTTTTTGTTATTACTAAAGCAGTGATTTATAGGAAGTAGGGGAATGGCTATAAAAGCCTGATCAAGACGTAATAGGGTTAATATGGTTCAGATTTATAATGATACTGGTGATTTTTAACTTCAGTGGTTAATTCCTGCTGTAAATTTCAAAAGAGCAAATGCCCCACACAATTGAAGGTACAATCTTTTTTGGAAAAAAGACATTTAGAGTGTTTCTGTGACCTGTAGTGCTGTTGTGTGCAGTGTTGTAGCTGTGTTGGTCCCAGGATATTAGTGAGACAAAGTAGGTGGTAAATATCTGTGTGACTTCAAAACTTGTCTCTCACCAACTGAAGTTGGTTCAGTAAACAATATTACCTTACCTATCTTATCTGTACTATCACTTTATTAATTCTATTGTGGTAGTATCTAGGAGCCCCAGTCAGAGCCCTGTTGTGCTAGGCATGTACAAAGACAGAGCAACAAGGTAATCCCTGCTCCAAATAGTTCACAGTCTAAACATAATTTATGAATAAATGGCTTTATGTTTGTTATAATAATGCAGTGACAACTCAAAATAAATCTGTAGAAACCTACCTTGAATTGTGACACAACTTTCTGGTTTATTTCTAAACTAGTAGACTTACCCTGCATTGCCTGGGTCTTTCAGTGCAGGGAGGTGGCTGTGTGTGTGTGTGCGGGGTGGCGGTGCGGAAGTCAGGGCAGGACCTTGGAGATGGGGGGAGTGCAGGAGGCTGGGGGCGTGGGGTGAAAGAGTGAGGGTTGAGAGGTGAGGAGGGACTCAGGGCAGAGGAGTCCCATCTGGCACAGGCCTTTTCTCTCCATCCCTAGCCACCAGAAACGTTTTCTCTCCTCTGACCTCCTCCCCGACACAGCTGCTTTGCCATTTTTCTTCTCTCTCTACCCCGCCCCCCCTCGCCTGGGGCTATGGCCAAGTTCCGGGATGGGGGAAAGGATTTGGGGCAGGAGGGCTACTTACTCGATGTGCTGGCAGACAAGATGGTGGAGCTTCAGCTCTGCTGGCTGCTCTCTTGGTGGTTCAGCTGCCCCCAGTGGACACTTTTCAAGATAGCTCTCCCCTTTGGGCTTGCTGCCCCCAGTGGCCAGTCTCATATCGTGTCCTTCTGAACAGCAGCTCCTCCCTTTGCATGTTATGAAAAGCAGTCCCTTTCTTGGGGCTTCTGGTGGTCCTGGCACAACCAAACCTTGACCTTGTTTTAAGTGCAGTGAAGAGGAAGCTGCCTACCAAATTTGGTGGCTCTAGCTCTTAGGGTATGTCTACGCTAGCCCCCTAGTTCGAACCAGGGAGGCTAATGTAGGCATTCGAACTTGCAAATGAAGCCCGGGATTTTTATTTGCATGTTCCCGTCCGGTCGCCTCCTGGAATGAGGTGTAACAGGTAATTCAAACTAAGGACTTAGTTCGAATTACCGTTTAACTGCCGCGTAGTCAGCGGGCAGTTAGTCCGGACTAGTGGCATTTAAAAATGGCGACCGGACGGGAACATGAAAATAAAGCCCGGGATATTTAAATCCCGGGCTTCATTTGCAAGTTCGAATGCCTACATTAGCATCCCTGGTTGGAACTAGGGGGCTAGTGTAGACATACCCTTACTGTTTAGGAGGTGTTCTTGAACAATTGGACTCACAGACAGACACACAGACAGACGCGTTGTAAAAAATATATAGTAGGGATGTTAACTATTGGGTATTTGTGTAAACGTGTAACTGCTGGAAATTTTAATGGTCACATGTTTACACACGGGTGGGGGGCAGGTGGGAGCCAGTGCGAGGGGGGCAGGCAGCTCTGTGGGAGCCAATTTGCACAGGGAGCTGGCTTGAAAGCTACTTCCCATGTGTACTGGCTCCCACCTGCCCTCCTACCCCCTGCATTGCCGCTTCCTGTCCCTGCCGTGCTGATGCCTCTGTGGGAGCCGGCTCCGTGTGTGGAGATCTGGCTTAAAGCCAGCCCCCCATGCGTTCCGGCTCCTGATTCTCCTCTCCCCTTGCTGCCTCTGATATAGAGGCAGCGGGCGGGGCGAGGGGAGTATGTCGATAGGATTAGGGATGTAAGTGAGTAGTCAAGTAGATGATTAAAATAATTTTACTGGAGAAATTTGAGAGAATTGTGATGTGAGCACTGTACCACAAGCTAAAAACTCCTACGTCTAAAGGCTATGTCTACACTTAATAAACTGCAGTGATTCAGTGTTGTAGATGCTAACCACAGTGATGGGACTAGTCAGTCCACCTCTTTGAGAAGTGGTAGCTAGAAGATGCTTCTGTCGACTTAGTACTGTCTGTGCTTGGGGTTAGGCCATCTTACCTATGGCACATAGAATCATAGAATACTAGGACTGGAAGGGACCTCGAGAGGTCATCAAGTCCAGTCCCCTGCCCTCATGGCAGGACCAAATACTGTCTAGACCATCCCTGATAGACATTTATCTAACCTACTCTTAAATATCTCCAGAGATGGAGATTCCACAACCTCCTGGGCAATTTATTCCAGTGTCTGACTACCCTGACAGTTAGGAACTTTTTCCTAATGTCCAACCTAAACCTCCTTGCTGCAGTTTAAGCCCATTGCTTCTTGTTCTATCCTCAGAGGCCAAGATGAACAAGTTTTCTCCTCCTCCTTATGACACCCTTTTAGATATCTAAAACTGCTATCATGTCCCCTCAATCTTCTCTTTTCTAAACTAAACAAACCCAATTCCTTCAGCCTTCCCTCATAGGTCATGTTCTCTAGACCTTTAATCATTCTCGCTCTTCTCTGGACCCTCTCCAATTTCTCCACATCTTTCTTGAAATGCGGTGCCCAGAACTGGACACAATACTCCAACTGAGGCCTAACCAGCGCAGAGTAGCGGAAGAATGACTTCTTGTGTCTTGCTCACAACACACCTGTTAATGCATCCCAGAATCATGTTTGCTTTCTTTGCAACAGCATCACACTGCTGACTCATATTCAACTTGTGGTCCACTATAACCCCTAGATCCCTTTCTGCCGTACTCCTTCCTAGACAGTCGCTTCCCATTCTGTATGTATGAAACTGATTGTTCCTTCCTAAGTGGAGCACTTTGCATTTGTCTTTATTAAACTTCATCCTATTTACCTCAGACCATTTCTCCAATTTGTCCAGGTCATTTTGAATTATTATCCTATCCTCCAGATTAGTCGCATAACCCCTCCCAGCTTGGTATCATCTGCAAACTTAATAAGCGTACTTTCTACACCAATATCTAAATCGTTGATGAAGATATTGAACAGAGCCGGTCCCAAAACAGAACCCTGTGGAACCCCACTTGTTATGCCTTTCCAGCAGGATTGTGAACCATTAATAACTACTCTCTGAGTACGGTTATCCAGCCAGTTATGCACCAACCTTATAGTAGCCCCATCTAAGTTGTATTTACCTAGTTTATTGATAAACCAAGGGATTAGGGATGTGTGGTGTGATTTTTCATACTGTAAGCAATATGGCTGGCTCAACGTAACTTTTTAGTGTAGACCTGGCCTAATTGTGGCATGATGTTGTGTGGTCTTGGGCAAGTCACTTAAGACTAAATGCTTTCTGAAGGTAAAGTGCTAAGTGTAATATTCAAAGTATTATGAGAGGTGTTTGTGGCGTATCTGTTGCCTTTGAATCTGTAATGTATCTTAAACCAGTCCCCGTAGGCACCTATACCTAAAAAGGAATGCTTGGAAGCCTTGCTCTGTTACTGCAACTGGTATTAGAGTGACATGAAAAACCCCATGTGCCACTTTGAAAATGTAGGGGACAGATATTGGATTGTATCCGAGATCCATAAGTACTTATGCCCACAGCAGATGCTTCGGAAAAAATGCTTTTGACAGTGTTTGACAACCCAGCAGTGGACAGCACTGATAATTGAAAACTCAGTGTGCGATTATGGGCTTACCAGTTTTCTTCATTGTCAATAAATTTTATGTTTCAGTAGTGCTCAGAGTTGGTTGCAGTTCAGATACTTAATAAGTCCTTTATTATGTAATCACTGATGAATCTTTCTCTTGTGATATGGTCCCCGTGGAAAAGTTTGAGAACATCTATTTGAGACAGAAGGTAAGAATGTGTAACTATAGGATACAGGCTACTGCAGTTTAAGTGGGGGACTGGGCTATTATGATAAAATGTTTATGTCTAGAAGGAGATTTTCTTTAAAAAAGCTGAAAGAATTATAGGCAAGACAAGTAATACAGCCCATTATTAAAGTAGCCTAACACTTGCTGTTATAAAACTCTGTTTTTGGTTGGTTAGCATTTTGCCAAAGTTGAACCATTTGGCTGAAATTTTCTCTGACAGGCTTTTAAAAAAACCCTAGCCAGAACAGTTCAGTTGTTTCCAAAGAACAAGATTGAGGAGAAATACATTGTGTTAAAAATTCAGGCAACCTTTTCATTGAGAAATTCTAGCACTTCCCTTGCCTTGGATCTGGGACTTGAAATGTGGGAGGAGACGGGGTTTTGTTTCAAGGATGTGTATTTTGTCATCTTCATGAAAATCTGTGCAAATATGGTCAAATTATAAGACTTTTAACAGTGGCAGAACATATATACTGTGTAGCAACTAGGGATGTTAGAATTTAAATAATTAACTGATAAGCTGATGCTTATCAGTTAATGTTATTGGTTAAACTATGCCCAGCAGCTGGCTCCATGGGAGTGGAGCCAGCAGGGGCTACTATCCTGCTCCCACAGAGCGGGCCACAGAACCCGCAGCGAAGCCCCAGGGAGGCGGTTTCAGTGTGGCAGCAAAGCCTCCTCCCCAGGAGTGAAGACTGGGACTGGCTAGGCATGGAGAATAGCCTCAGGATGCGGATCCTGGCAAGTTGGGAGAGAAACAGGACTGGAACAGGGGGGAGAGTGGATGGGCCACATTTAGGGCAGAAGAATCTATGTCCGTTAGAGCACAATCCCACTATCTCCTGGAATAGAACCCAAGATCCCTGAGTCTCACCATTCCTCTGGGGTCAGCAGATGGCTGTGAAACACACTGGCATAGTGCCCCATCCTCTCATGCTGCTCTACAGAAAGGATGACGACCTACTGCTGCTATCAGTTTCCCTGTTAGCTCAAGTGGCAGAGGTTTATGTGATGGAACTAAACGTTCCAACTATACTTGCTGATATGATGCAACTCTACTTCAGAGTGATGCTGCATGATGGACTTTCTGTTTACTCTTTAAAAAAAAAAGTTAAAACAGGAAAAAACCTGTTAAAAACATTATTTAAGGTTACAGAGTCATCCATTCAGAAATTAGGAAACGTGTCAGTTAAGGTTATGTGAGCAACCTTAATTCAGCTCCCTTGTGCACATTATTATGATAGAGTCTTTAATTACATTATTGTACATTTTTTCCAGAGGACCCCGCCTCATTCAGTACACAGCCTGGACCTGTTGTGGGGATGAATCAGGGTTGTATACAGAAGGAGGCTGTTGTTTATAGGACCATTGCCTCATTTGTTGCAGAAGTTGGAAGGTGTGTAATGAATGAAATAGAAGATAGCAAGATGAGAAAGGGTGGCCTCATGAGTAAAGCAGTTGAATGCTGTCCTGGAGAATTAGATTCTATCCTTTCCTCTGCCACAGAGTTCTTGTGATGCCAGGCACATAACTTAATCTAACTTTTCACGGGTGGTCACTAATAGTATGTGCCTCATTTTCTGGGTGCCTGATTTGGGACCATGGGGTCTGATTTACAAAAGAGCCTAGCACTCACAACTGCAACTGAGGTCAATGGGAGCTATTCTTAAATATATGAAGTGTGATATTATTCTAACTACTCTGTAAAGTCAGGTTCAGACTCTGTCAAATTGGGCACCCAGAGGTGCTGTGTGTAAAGAAGGAATCTTTAACTTGTAACTACCAATTAAGAATGGCTTAGAATTCAATGGCTATACCAGATAAATGTTACTTTGCTATGACTTGGAGAGCCTACAGCAGGGCTACTCAACTTTGGAAGCTCCGGGGGCCACAATGATACTCAGCATAGGACGAGGGCCGCCACTTAAGTGTGGTTGCATATACATGCAAATATAAATGCAAATAGCTTCTTTCACACTGACGGGCATGAAAACAAAGATTAAGCCGTGGCGCTGGACCCAAACATGGCCAGTGTGAGCCAGTCAGCACCTCTCAGGTTCTGCTCACAAAGCTAAGCAGCCAGCACTTCCCACAATGCCCTGGTGCTCCCGGCACCTCCTCCCTGGGGACTAGAAATGCCAACACCCTGTACACATCTGTTCCAGCCAGCTCGTTTGCTTGTGTCTTTAAATGCTTATCCTGCCTGGGAGATTCCTCGCTGTTGTGGACCATGCTCCCAGTGGAGGCCATGTTCAAAGGTTCCCACCCACGGGCCACGTGTTGAGCCCCGTGTAAACCCAAACTGCATTCCGGGCCGCAGACAAATGGGCCTCGGGCCACATATAGCCCGAGTGTTGAGTAGCCCTGGTCTACTGTTTAGTTTAATCAAGAATTTGACTTAATTTCTCTGTGCCACGTTCCCATTTCTAAACTATGAATATAACATCACTTCCTCTTGTGGAGGTATTGAACATCATAGAATAGCCCCTGAGGAAATTATTTTTTACTTCAGGATTTGAATAACATGCAGCAAATAAAGCATAGGGCCACACATTGAACAATGATGAGAAAACACAATATTGAATTGATGCTGGGTGAACGAGCCCTATTCATTATGTGCAATGAATGAAGTTGGACATCCTGTGGAAGAAGTAATATGTGATCATGTCATTAAACTGTAATTAGGATTACACCAGCAGTTCTGGCATTTCCTAACTTTTGATTGCTTGGACTCTGCAACCAAAATAATGTATCTTTTAACATAGTGCTTTATTTGTAATATATATTATATACATTCTCAATCTCTCACACACTCATGAAGGTGCCCTTTATATTCTTGCTGTGTATACAGAAGGGATCTTTAAATTGTAATTACTAATAAATAGTGGTTTAGAATTCAGTGGCTGTACTACGTAAATGTTCCTTTGCTATGACTTGGAGAGCCTATGTTTAGTTTTATCAAGAATTTGTAACACTTCATGGACAGTCTTGAACAAATGGATCACTACAAAGGCTATAGATCAAGAAATTAGTGATGTAGTTGTGATGGATGAGGCAGTTAGATCTATACAGGGTGTAAAGTAATGTTCAGATTCTAAGCCAAAGGTCTAGATTTGCTCCACAGATACTTTGTGCAAGGCTGCTGATGTGACATGGCTAAATCAGTTTGACAAATCCCTTGACTAGGAGTTGTCAGTGTAAATTGGGTAGAGGTTTCAAGGAGATAACACATGCAATTTAAATAAGGGATTATAATCCTAGGGGGCCACTAGCTGAAGTTAATTGAAAAGTCTTGAAATGATCTTTCTTCTTTTTCTTATCCGTTTTCTCCACATATAGTGTCGGTTCAGAATGTCCTTTCTCTCCCACTAATTCCAAAGTAAAAACGAAAGGGGTCAGTTGTATTGAAATGCATTTCCCCATGTTATAAAGTCTGCTCTGGCCATTCTAGACACCCTGCCTTTGGCATGCTGCTCCGGCCAGGCCAGGCCTGCTGTAGATGGGGACTGCTCTGGTAGGGCTGGAGTGCCCCTGCCTATGGGGCGCTGGGCCAGGCCAACTGTGGGTGGGGGCTGTTCCAGTTAGGCTGGAGCACCCTCTGCCTGTGGCAGGCCTCTCTGGGTACAGATTAATCATTCACATCACTAGTTCCAAGCCCTCTCTGTTAGTAGTGTTCTGGTCTTAAACCTGAATTTCCATTCTGTTGACAGCTTATTTTTTCACTCTTAAATTATTTTAAACATCGATTTTTTGTGTTTAATTCATTGTACAGCTATGATTCACACCCTATTTAAGAGGTAGACAAGAAGAACAGCTTTCATGTTAATCAGCCACTCAGCTAGATCTAATAATTAGGTACTGTAAGTGAAATCTAGTAATAATCATAATAAAAGAATCCTCTATTGGACTTTTGTTGCTTCTTTAAAATACTTCCCAAGAAGCCATCTTTACTTGATTCTTTACCTATATTTGGTAAGATAATGTCTTTAAATTCTGTGCCCCATAGACAGCTCTGCCACCATGGTGTCCAGCCTTCTTAGCCTGAGGGCCAAACAAATTATTTCATAAAGGGCAAGGAGCCACAATTGATTCTTTAACTATTTCCATAAGCTCAGGCAGAAACACTCAAGCTCTAATCTGCTCTGCCTGTGGCTCTGACAGCTTGGCAGAGAAGCAGCCCATTGAGCAGGCAGAGCTATGGAGCTACGTTCTCCCGCTCTTCCTTTTCCTGCAATGCAGCAGGCCATCTGTTGGGGTGTGCTGCTGAGTCGCTAAAGGAAGGGAACAGGAGCTACTCATTGTACTTGTGGCTTAGAGCAGAGCTGTTGAGACGGGAGAGTGGAAGGCAGTTGGGAAGGTTGTCCCCCCGCCTCGTTTCCTCTGCCTAACGATGGGTCTGATTCAAAACTTCTCAGTTTAAAAATTTCAGGATGTGGCTCAGGGAGCACATTTTCAATTTGTAATCACCTACAGTTGGTTGGATATCACTGCTGTATCATCAGTCTTTGACACGAGAGATTAATGCTTGTTAAAATATGCAAATATTTACTGAATTGCCTACTTTGTAAATGTACAAATGGGAAAGCAAGATCTTGGTCCTGATCTTTGCGTCATTGAAATTTAGCAGGTGTTGGGAGCCATCCTCTATTGGTTGACTAGGTAGAAAGTGATCTTTCTGGCTGGATTTTTTACAGCTGGATAGAGAAATACCTGGATCTGTTTGCCTTAGCTGGTTAGCTGTCAGCTTGTCTGCTTTAGCATAACTTTGCTCCATAAATTACATCATTAAGCTGTGATGTATAGTGGTACTGAATTTCTAATACTAATGGCTATACTTGTTTAGTTTTTCTGTCTCCTCCTCCTCCATTTAATTTTGGTTTGTTGTTGGACCAACTGTCCAGCCATGAAGTAATTCTTCTGAAACCTCTTGTATAGGGATGGGCAAAAATTTTTGCGGGGGGGAGGGGGGGACACTTCAAGAATTCTGGTAAGTGGTCATAGGCTGTACTTCTCAATTATATTAATGGAGGGGCTGTGAAACCTTCCACCCCCAGGCACGCTTTAGGGAAGGAGATGGGGGTGCTGAAGCTCCCTCTTTCAGATTTGTACTGGAACATTGCTGGCTGTTCCCCTTCATCAGGGAGCGAGGGGAAAGTGCACAGTTTGCTGCATTCCTCACTCTTGCTGGGGAGCACAGGGGCAGACGTGCTGTGCACTTTGCTCTTGATCCCTGACAGGGACAGGAATGGGAAGAGCAAGGAGCCCTGGTACAAATCTCAGGGGGGTGTCTTTGCCCCCCCCCTCCCTTCCACATCCACATACACCTCCAGTCCCCTGCCCTGAGATCTTCCTTAAGGACCTAAGCAATGCTGCTTAAATGTCAGTATATACATATTTTGCAAGCCAGCTAGTTATTACTGGTGGAATCAACTGATCAAATGTGGATCCCATTTTAATTCCATCTACATTATGGACACTTGAGAACTGGCTGTGGACTATAGAAAAGCACTTGTAAATTTTCATCTGAACAAAACTTGTAAATGTTCTTTGATTTTGTGAACATTTGCAAAATTTGGCTTTTAAGAATATTTGTGAAAGAAAACATTTAGGTGGAAATATTGGCCTTAGTGAAGATACATGGCAAAACTCCTACTGATTTTATGGGGCTGAGATTTCTTCCTTTCTGAACACTGATGTGCATAGGAATTCCCATGCTGGAAATATTCATGTAGCTGTCTTGAAAGTTTGAGTTTGGAAGTCATTGAATCAGGAAACAGTAGCATGTGACATAAGTGGCCTGTTACACAGAGGGAATAATGTGTCAGTGTAAGCAATCTTGGATACTTGCATATGTGCAATTACTTATAAGTTTTAAATAAGGTTCAAATGATTTTTTTAGCCATAGTTACTGACTTAGATAAAACTGTAAATCAGCCTTGCAAAAGATTAATGAAAATGGAAACTTGTTGAAGACTCAGTCCTGCAAACATCTGAGTAACTTTGACAACAGTGGACTTAGTCAGGTGAATAAGGTTATTCATGTGCTTAAGTGTACAAAATCTACTGCTTGTCCTTATCATGATAATGAAAACATGAACAATATTTTAAAACATCAGCAAAAGTTAAAACTGTAGGTGGATGAGTGAAAGTAGAATTTTGCAAGATCACTGTTAAGTCAGAAGTTATAGTCTTTCTGCGGTACAAAGGCAGAAAAAACAAAATGACCTTTCTTCATTTTGTGACATGTATTACTTAGGCCCGTGTGCGCATACACAGCCATCTTTAACATATCAAAACAAGATGGGTTCAGTCATAATTGTTCTGACAAGTCTTTAAACATTGTACATTCATTTGCCTTGAGATTCTGAAAATTAAATTAAGAGTGATACAAGACAAATAGAGGATTACACCATGCTGCTATAAAATGTGTTGAACATTTCTTGTTTACAGTTGTACTGCTTAAACATTGGCAATGAAAGAGCATGTGGTAATGGATGGATAGGCACATTGGATTACTTAAATGGGAAAGGCATGCTCTTATCTATTTGAGCTTTAGACCTATTTAAATTTATGCACCTTAGGTTGATAAAGACCTAGAAAGATCCAGCATAATGGGGATTTCTAATAGTGAATTTCTTAAATGTCCTTGAGATGGACATTATTTTAGATGATCACAAAACCTGATTTTATATCTATATAATCTATACCTACTCTCATAACAATGAGATAATTTATTGTAAGAAAATTTGCCAAAGGTGAGCTGCTCGCTGAAAAGAAAATGAGAAGCAGCATCATTCCCTGCTTTAACTATCAAAACAAATTCTTGTCAATTTTAAACTAAATAGCTGTCCTGAATTTGTAAAATATATTTAAATGTTTGGTCAGGGGAAGGATGATATTGTAGGAGGAAGTTACTGAAAAGTTTTGTGCTTTGCTGACAATGTATATTTTTGGCAGATAATACTGACCAATTTGGATGTAAACAAAAAATGTCCTTAAATCATTGAAAGTGAATTTCAGTGGCATTTAGCTCTAGACCCTGCCCTTCATCATTGCACTTCCTTGTCTAAAAGAATACACCTTTAAAAAGACATCCTCAAAAGGTTCAGAAAATCAGGATGGCAGCAAACGTAATGGTACCTGACTTGCTTGGGGGACCTCTGGGCTCTGGCTGACATCAGTATAAAAAGCCACTTAATATTCTAATTGACTTACTCTCACCCCCTTGTCTGAGACCACATACCCAACTTTAAGAGAAAAAGTGCTCCTGGAGAGAGGGTGGCTTGGAGGAGAGGATTGAAGGCTGAGAGAAAGGACACTTGGTGGCTAGAAAGGAAGTTATTCTCAAAGGATGGGGGTGTCATTAAAGAAGGCACAGAGCATGCATTTGGTAATCATTCAGTCAGGTTCTTAGGCACATGCCTATTTTGAAACCAATGGGATTACTCGCAAGCTTAAAGTTAGATGTGTGTTTCTGTGCTTTGATGAATCATGGCCAAATCTAAGTGCAAAAAGGATCAGTCTGAAGAAAGAATTAGGAAGAATTTAGGGAGCTGCAGTGGGTGAGTTAGGAAGCAATGAGGGGAGCTGGGCATATCAGTGAGATTATGGTGCCTTGAAAGTGCAAAAAAGGAGGCATTCCATGATCTGATCACCAGTGTAAAGCTAATCAACATGTTATCATCCCCTTGCCCCCTTTTTAGGATTTCTGTCCCTGAGTCATGGCAGACAGAAGACCAGAGAAGTCATGTGAAAAAGCATGTGAATCACTTAAACAGCAGGATTATGAAGTGGCTGTGAAGCACTGCACGGAGGCGCTCCTTTCCCTCAGCCAGTACCCCCCAGCTCACTTTCCAGACGCATGCCAGGCTGAAATTGACCGCATCAAAATTGAGAGTCTTCTCTATAGAATTGCTTCTTTTTTACAACTTGTGAGTGCAACTCTTTCATCGTATCAGATGACCTGGGAAGAAGAATCAAGTGCTTTTATTTTTCAAGGTTTAACTAAAAATCAGAACCTTATTATCATTGTCATGATGCTTGGACATAAAACCTCTTCTTTAAAAAACAGATATAAGGCTCCAGTTTGGCTGGGGCGGTCTATTTGCTTGTGCGTAGTACAGTTTGAACCTCTCTAGTCTGGCACTCTCTGGTCCAGCAACATCTGTGGTCTGGCATGATTTTGGTTAGCCAGATGTCCGCTTATCATAGGTGTGGCCAAGTTTTCCAGAGTCCCATAAAGTTTGTTTACAGTGACTGGCGTGTGGTTCGATTTTTAGATCCAGGGGAAACCAGGACACTCCAGAGAGACTTAACCACTTACTTATTTATTGCAGGCTTTAAGCAGTTAATATAGTTGTTTAAATTTTACAATCCTTAAAAACAAGTACTACACAATTTAAACCTTAAATCCTATATATTCTAAAGCAATTAATACATCTCAAAGCAGTACAGAAGCAATTAATAGAAGATTATTACAATACAATATTTAAGCCTAGTTTATTTACACTTCTCCCGTATGCTACCTACAGTACTGGGTAGGAGGTCATGGTCCCTTTGATTCCCACCTGTCGGGGTGCCATGTACTGCTGCAGCCGGTGTGAAGGGTCTCTTACTTCTGGTTACAATGAGCAGGACCTGTTGGTCAATCCTGCTCCCTTCCTCCCATCGATTCTTCTTACTAAGCCCATTTTAAAGCAAAGCGAGACTTGGTCGTTCTAATAATATCTACCAATCAACTGCATATTGTGTAAGATACCTGTTATGCCCATATTTGGGATACATCCCGCTATTCAGGCTGTTGCCAAAAACTATATACTTGATTGACAGTTCTATGGCTGTATCTGTGATTTTTGCTTATCAGAAATATTATGTACCAGTACCAAATTTCTCCCAATATTCTTGGCATGGTGTCACTATACCATACTCCCTACGCAGGATTGTTTAAAGCACTCCTGACTTTCAAAGTTCCCCCCACTCCCGGCCTGGCCTGCGCGTGTACGTGCACCAGACTTGAATCAGGCCTGGGTTTGCTTTGTTAGAAATCCGCAATTTGGGCAAGACAGCCATTGTTAGTGTGGTCAAAGCAGGGTTGGACAATGCAGACATTATTATTCTGGTCAGGATGGGGTTGTCCAGGCTCCCTTACATTCTTCTCCTCAACCAAGTCGAGTATAAATATAGGTGTAGAAAAGATAATCAGTGGGAGGGAGTGAGCAGGATTGACCCACAGGTCCTGCTTGTTGTAACTAGAAGTAATAAACCCTTCACACCGGCTGCAGCAGTGCATGCGTCCCAACAGGTGGGAATCAAAGGGGCCACGACCTCCTGCCTGGTACTGAAGGTGGCATATGGGTGAAGTGTAAGTAAACTAGGCTTAATTATTGTATTATAATAATCTTTTATTAATTGCTTCTGCATTGCTTTGCGCTGTATTAATTGCTTTAGAATATATAGTATTTAAGGTGTAAATTGTGTAGTACTTATTTTTAAGGCTTGTAAAATTTAAACAACTATATTAACTGCTTAAAGCCTGCAATAAATAAGTAAGTGGTTAAGTCTCTCTGGAGTGTCCTGGTTTCCCTTGGATCTAGAAATCGAACCACACGCCAGTGACCAGTCCTGGCTCTCAGTGTTCTGTGCTGTTATTTAGTTCTAATTTACCCCTAAATGTCTTCTAAGACCCCAGTAAGTGGAAATTTTGGCAATGCTGTTAGACAATATTGACCTTCCATGGTCCAAGAAATTCTCTAGTTCGGCATTGGTAAGGTCCTGAGGGTGCTGGGCTAGAAGCGTTCAATCTATAGCTTGCAGGGTTGGGACTAGGGATGTAAAATCCCATTTAATTGGTTAACCGGTTAAACATGATGTTTAACCGGTTAACCAATTAAAAGGGAGGCAGGCAGGTCGGAGCAGCCCTGCTGCCTCATGCAGGGGCTGCAGCCATGTCTGTGGCCCCCCTAAGCCTGCTGCAGGCCAGGAGCTAATCCAGCCCCACCGTTTAACCAGTTAACCTTTCACATCTCTAAATTGGAACCATGTTGTTTGACTTTGAATAAATAATTGACTCAAGAAACAGTGGAAGCATATTTTATATTTTGTGAAGCTTATTTTAGCAGCAGAAATATTCACTAATAATGTATTACATTACATATATTAAATGACACACAAGCTATGTTAAAATAATATTAATTAAGGTTGTAAAGTCAAGCACTCAAAAGTTAGGAAGTGTCAGAGTTAAGGATGCCCATCTAAATAGAATCTTTAGGGAATATATCTGCAAATCTCTAGCAAGTCTCTACTGAACACATACAGATTGTGATTTTCCAGGTACAGTTTATATCCTGCAGGTTCTGACCACATCGTATCAGTGCAAAATTAAGTAAACTGTACAATGCACAGGCAACAATAATAATTTTAAGCAAACACGGGAAATGATAGCTTTATATTTTTCTCTGTTTGTTGTGGCTTCACACAAACACAAAGATACTTTTTCTCTTAAAACATTCATTTGGGAAAAGTCAACATTCTGAAGGTGAATGTATTAGATCCGTGTCTGAAGTTCAACTTGAACTAATGTACCTTCAACTATATCACATTTTCTACCTTGAAAATGTAGAAGAGAAAATGGGTTATTTGATGTTTCAGAGGAAGCTGTTTATTGGAACAGGAAGTCATTTACCTTGGAATAATATTTTTTAAACTCTCTTTCTTTCCAGAAAAACTATGGGCAAGCAGATGAAGACTGTAGGCATGGTATGCTGATTTATATATTTATTTATTTTAATTTATAACAACATGTTATCAGCTCTCTGTATTATAGAATGTTCCAAAAGGAATATCAAAATTGCTTTTTTAATGTCATAAAATAGTCCTAGTCAAATTATTGCTCTAGTTTCTAATGTATGTACAACCCCACTGTAATACAGACACCTCTACTCTGGAGCATGGCAGCTAACTAATGAACTGCATACTGCATAGGGATGGGGGGAAGAGGATCCCTCTGATCACTAAGAAGAAACTGGCAATTTTGCTTTGCTTCTCAGAGGCAAGAAAAAACGTTTTCTCTGCAGTTAGGCCCTGATTTAGCAAAAAGCATGCACTTGACTTTAATAACATGCTTAAATTCATACCTGTTCAGAAAAGCACCGAAGCACATGCATAGTAAAACTCATACTTTAAATATGTATTTTAGTGAGTTATTGAATTGAAGTCTTACAGAGGAATTAACCACGTGTACTAAAGTTCCTTTCCCCTTTTTTTTGGACCTGACCCAACGCCCAAAATAATCAGAATATTTCCATTGACTTCATTGTGCATGGAATCAAGCTTTATTACCATAGACTTGGGAAATAAATTGTACCATGTGTAGGTCCCATCTGTGGTGCTCTGACTCTAATCTTGAGTTGTAATTTTCCCCAATCCTTGATAGAGTTTGAAAGCAATTGTTTCATGGGGACTATGTAATTACTTGTACTGTAGATGTATTCACTTGATGGGATGATTGAGAGTTTCATTTCTGAGTATTTTCTATGTATTCATCATATGCAATGCTGTTCTTAAAGCAGACTGCTATGTTTAAAATCCACTTACTGTATCTGTTGCTGGTGTTTGCCAGAGATGCATTGTTGTGAACTGGCTTTGCACAGTTGTCCTTCCTGACAGTGAATAAAGAGACAAGAAGAGATGTATGGAAGGATGAATAATGGCTAGAGGAGGAAGGAGAGAGTGCTGTTAAATGAATTGAATTTTCATTGACTAATATTCTGAGGAGTCCTATTAAATGGAAGATTTGCCATTGATTCCAGTAAGGGTAGAATTTATCCTTGAGACAGCTTTGTGACTCTGTTTGTATAGCAGATACCCGAATATTTCAAAGGAGCTTGACTGTTAAGAATATTTTTCTGCACTTGTGCACATACAGTATGGTAACTGCTGAAAAAATGCCAAGTATAGAGTCAATTAACATTTATTTTAATTTAAACAAATTTCTTTTGTAATGCTTGGGAGGAAGAAAAAATTGAAACGGTGTTCTTGCCACAATAAGTCTTTAAAATCAGACCCACTTAAAGGGCCATTCTAGACAGAAGTGTGGTCTAGCATGTTACATGTACAATTCCCCCCCGCCCCAGGTCTAAAGTACGTAATGGTGGAACAATTTTTATGCCAAAATGATTTTTATAATCTGTTGAACACATTTGATTGTCTTGCCCTTTCTATGCTCTTAATTGATCTTCTCCTAGCAGCTAGTATTTCAAGACAGCTGCAGAAATTGTCTCAGTGGGTCTATGTTTTTTATTACTGTTGGAAAGACATTTTAAAATAAAAATGCCATGCATGTATCAAGTTTTAGGTCTGTCTGCTATAACGGTACCCATTGAAGCATGCCAGACCTTTTTGACAGAAAAAGCTTTATCAAGTTGCAGTTACAACTGTTTACAAGATTTGACACATTGCAGACACCAATGAATTCATTTTGATTTAAAAGGAATGAAATCCATGTTCTGGCATGCACACTTAGAAGTATGTATTCTTTACAAACAGTTGTATTTACTGATAGAACACAAGGACTTACTGTAATGCTGAATCTCTTAAATTGTTCTATAAATATTCAAAAAATTTTGTTTAAAATTAAAAGTTACAAGCTGCTGGCTTACTGTAACAGAATACTTCAGCTAAATAACTCTATGCAATTAAATATGTAAAGTATCTTAACTGAGTATCTAAAGTTTAAGGTATGTTATCCTAATTACAAACTGTCATGCATCTTAAAACTGTGTTTCTGGGGCTTTTGTTTTTCTTTCTGATTTGGGTAGCAAGTCTCTGTTCTGAAATTGTTGACAGCAGCCACATGTGATTTAAATTCCAAGAGTCATGTTCTAGACATCTTAAAATCAGGGTTTGGTTGCCATTATCCTGTTGAAAACATGTCCTGTCCTTTTTTTTTAATGGATGTTCTTTTGGGACTGTTTTTTTTTCTTGATGTGTTCACATAACTCATCTTAATGATATGTACACTTATTAAATGTGAAGAATTGATTGTTTTTTTGAGAATCTAATCCTGCAGTCCTTGTGCAGGTAAATGTTAGCATGAATGGGAGCTACACACTAGAAATGTCAAATGTAGTCGACTACATGATTAACCGATAAGCTTAGGCTTATCAGTTAATTTTGTTGACTACAAGCATCCCTCCCTCCCCCCCCCCCGTCTGTATTAGAGGCAGCAAGGGGGGAGGGGCTAGCATGAGTCAGTGCTGGGAGAGCTGGCTTAAAAGCTGGTTCCCCCAACACCGAGTCTGGGGTGCTGCCTCCCCCTTTCCCACTCCGTGCTGCTGCCTCTCTCAGACCCGACCGGGTTAAACATTCAGATCCCTAATACAGACATAGCTTTACTTAACATTTCATTTTCTTATTTTCTTTCTGGCCAAGTAAGTAAGTAAGTAAATAAATGGTTGTTACACTTAGACCTGATTGGCACCCTTGGGACCTGACCGGTTCCAAACAAGGGAATTTGCTGGTCCAGGAGAGGTCAATACCCCTCTTGGCCACTGGCCCTGCTTCCAGGTTCCCGTCCCTGCTGCCAACCCCGCTGCTGGCCCTGGACACTGGGCTCTGCTCCCAGCCCCAGCTGGGCTCCTGGCCGCTGGCCCCTCTGCCTCCAGAGTCCCAGCTGGCCCCTGCTTCCAGCCAGCGGGGTTCTTTGGTCCAGCAACATCTGTGTTCTGACTAGACCTCGGATGTTGCTGGACTAGAAAGTCCTGAACCAGAGAGGTTCAAGTGTACTACTGGACTGGAGCATTTCTGTATATCATGAAATAAATCCTTCCATTGCAAATGTAAAGGAAAGTATCTGTTTGGCTAGCTGTCTGATCCCAGAGTTTCCTGGTGTACAGTTTACTGTTACATGAAGCTTTTAAATGTTAGGATTAAAACAGTAATTCTTATTGCAGTGCAAATGAATACCAAATCACTCGACTATTTTGTTTTAAAGTAACAAAAATATTAATGTGTTAAGAGCAGTTGACCAATTAAGATGTTTGATAAACTTGCAAACTACAGTAAAACTCCAATAGTCCGGCATCCAATTGTACGGCACTCCCGATAGTCCGGCATCAAAATGGCAAAAGCCTAGTGAGTGAGCTTCGGCAAAAAATGAGTCACAAAGCAGCAGCGGCAGTAGCTGAACCGAGCGAAACCGGACCGGACCGAGTCAGTCTGCCGCTGGGATTGAGTGACACTGGACAGTCCTTGTGCTACAATAAAAAGGGTTAAAAACACTTTATATACATTGTGTGTGTGTGTGTGTGTGTGTATATATATATATATATATATATATATATATATATATATATATATAACCAACTTATAGTACCTCCTGATAGTCTGGCATATCCGATAATCCGGAACCGTCTAGGTCCCAAAGGTTCTGGATTATCGGAAGTCTGCTGTACAATACAAAGTATGCTTTTTGCTAGCAGGAATGGATCCTCAGAAGCATGTTTTTTTCCCCCCCATCAAAATGTGGTTTGTTGCAGTTTTGACTCTTGGAGAGATGAGGCAGGAGATCCTTTGTATCCTTCTCAAAGAACTGCAGTAACTGTCTTCTTACTTCAAGTATATTGTCACCACCCTTCTGGCTAATGGATGACGGGTTTGCCTCTCCTTAGAGCTCATCTACATAATTTCTTAGTTGGTGGGAGATATCACTTCTAAATGACAGGAGGAATGAGGGCAAAGCCAGTTCAAGTCTTGCCAGTTCAGGAAGTAGAGTTTGAGCCTAGGTCTCAGATAGTTTTAAAGGTGAAGGGAAAACTGAGTTGCATTTAGTTAAGTGTGTACTGTCCTCTGGTAAGGCTAAAAACTGGTACTTTGTGTTGCAGTGCTGGGAGAGGGACTGGCCAAGGGAGATGGCTCTTTCCATGCAGTGCTTTGCTGTATGCATCTTAAAGGGAAGCTGCAAATTGTATCTAATGTTCTTTCCAAATCGCTGATGGGCGAATCATTGGTAAGTGAGTCTGATTTAGTTTATATAAGTGAAAATTAACATATTTTTGGATTTTTTTTAGTTGTATAGTAGCAAACCTCAAATTGTCTCCTTGACCAACAGATTGCAATAATAAAATAGTTCATATGGAAAATCCAAGGATGAATTCCTGTTAAAATATTCAGGTGCTCATATGTAAGCAGGAGCCCAGGTTGTTACTTCACCAGTGTTTCTGAGTCAGTATGCTTTTTTGCAGATTTTTCTACTTTTATTATGAATCCATAGGATGTTCAAATTAGTTGTCTGCATCTAATCCCCAAGGAATGCAATGTAATTTTTATACATGTGCAGTTGAATAAAGTAGAGCATACATTTCCATCCTTTTTGCCTACGTTTTAACCATCCACCTGAGACCATTTTGTGTGTGCTTCAGTTGAGTGAGTTCAGCTTTTATAACCAAAAGTACATTGATGTGGTTATATTTTTTTAAAAATGACCCAAATTGTTTTTAAGTAAACTTCAGAACTGTTCAGGACAGAAAAATAATCCAAATATTTCATTCTAAAATAAAATAATACTCTCATGCTGGGCCCTGAGTTTGTTTCCTCTTGTAGGCCCTGATCCAGTAGTAGCCTCCCTGACTCCAGTCATTTGTAAAGTTAAGGATGCACATCAGTCTCTGCAGGATTAGGCTCTCATTTACTATTTGTGTTCAGTGCTTCGAGTTGCATCTGTATGAGCCGAGGGTAATGCTAACATCAAAGGTCGTGTAAGGAAGGCCCTGCTCTGCCATCTGTGGTGTTAATATTCAGACGCTCCTCCTGGAGAAACCCTGAACAAGAAAAAAAACATGCCGTGAAAAAAGCCTTGGCAAGAAAAAACATGCTGTGAAAACAAGTTTATCATTTTAAGGCTGTTCCTATCATTGTTGAATGATTTAAGAGCTTAAACATGCCACATTAATAGTAATATATATAAAATACCATAAGCCCACTGGTTGCGGTACAGTGTGGGAGCTGTGCCAAATATCTTTGCTTCCTAGAGTATGAAATCTAAAGCCTATTAGAAGATGATAATGTTTTGTACAAATGTTTGGTGGTACAAATCTCTTTTCACTTTCATCTGGGAAGTGGCTCTTGTTTTCCCTACGGCGATTGATTGCTGAAGCACCCGTCAAACGCTGGGCCTGCTCTCCATTGTTTGGAGGGCTCCCGCTGATGAATCCTGACATCTTTAGCAAGCCTGAGGATTGGTTGACATGCAGCGTGACACTGACTGTAAACATGCCTCTTCCTCATGATATTTAAGATTGGGTTGCTGTGCAAGGAACACACATGCATCCTACTCATCCTACTGCATGTGAATGATTGGTTAGTTTGGGAGAAATCTGAATTTGGACATAAATATTGTGACTGCGGAGAAATATGTTATGTTGGTGTAGTGTAGTCCTGATAGCAAAACAGAGAGATATTCTCTCTTTAAACTAATCCACTCTCTGACTAATAATGTTACTTCATTTATCTGAAGCTTGTCAGATATGGTTATGAAGATAAACAAAGAATAAAAAGGACTGACATATTTTCATATCCTGTAGTAGTTTGCCTTTAGAAAAAGTAATGTAAATAGCCTAATACTCCTGCTATTCTGTGGTTATGCTGGGTTGGTACATACCTTGGTCTTTCCAAGTGAAGCCCCCACTCCAAAAGAGAAGCTTATGATCTTGTGACTGAGCAAAGATCATCATACATGGTTGTTTTCAATAGGAGTAATAAAGCCAGCAAATGGTTTACTGACTTTTCCTGATGTCTGCATGGAATAATTAAATCAATAAAGTTTGAAGAGTTTTTACTTGCAGAAGCTGGAATGCATCCAGCTTGACTCTCAGTAACTTAAATTCTTCATGCTCTATACATAAGCCGTACAAGCTGGATTTGTGACTTCTGCTTTTGGAGAGAAATGCAGCAGCAATTCAGATAAAAGTTCAGCATATGAGGATTATCAAACATGCAGATGGACAGTAAAGATATTTAAGTTTCTTCCTGATGCTCTGTGGTACAGGTGGGATGTAAAGGAGGATCTGTTATATGCATGCTTAATTAATACATGCAGCAAGTGGTCAGCTAAATGAAACCACACACCTGAATTAGGGATGTAAGCGGCTAGTTAGCTACCTGATAGGCAAATGCTCATCAGGGAGTTGAGAAGGAACTCGACTATTTGCTTCCCCCCTCTTTGCTGCCTCAATCAGAGGCAGCAAGGGGAGGGAGCACGACCCAGTGCTGGGGGGAACTGGCTTAAGCCGCTTCCCTCCCAGCACCATCTCCGCAGGGGGCAGTGGAGGCAGAGAGCATCAGGGAAACAGCGTGAGCGGGAATTGAAACAGTCCTGCTTGCGCCAGTCCGACTCCTGCTCCTCTCCCTTTGAAGTGTACAAGTGCCGACTGCAGCTCTTGTACATTTCAAAGGACGAGGCACAGAGGGGAACTCGTGCCAGCGGTGACTGCTTTGGTCCCTGCTGGCATGGGTTCTCACTGCCTCTCTCCATTTGAAAAGTAAAGGAGCCGTGGGTGGCTCCTTTACATTTTAAAGGGAGAGAGGCAACAGGTGTGCCTGGGAGCGCAGACTCTCTGGAGTGGAGGCAGGGATGAAGGGTTCGGGGTGTAGGAGAGTGCTTCAGTCTGAAACTGAGGGGGTCAGAAGGTGTGGAAGAGGATCGGAGCTTGGGTAGGGGGTGGTGTGTGTGGTGGTGCAGGCTCCAGGTTTGAGCTGGGGATGAGAGGTTTGGGTGCAGAAGGGGGTTTGGGGCTGGGATTGAGGACATCGGAGGACAGGAGAGGGATCAAGGCTGGGGCAGAGGGGTGGCATGTGGGAGGCAGTGAGACTCCAGCTGGGGGTGTGGGCTCTATGGTGAGGGTAGGGATGAGGGGTTCAGACTGTGGGAGGATGCTCTGGATTGGAACCAAGTGGTTTGGAAGATTGTAGGGGGATCAGGACTGGGGCAGGGAGTTGAGGCTCGAGGGGAGTGAAGGCTCTGGCTGGATGGGTAGGGCTGAGGGGTAGGGAGTGAAGGAGGATGTTCTGGACTGAGGGGTTTGGAGGGCAGGAGGGGGATCGGGGTAGGCAAGGCGGTTAGGGTGAAGGGGGTGGCTTAAGGTTGAGGGTCTGGGCAGTGCTTACCTCAAGCAGCGGCTTATCCCCTCTGCTCCCACAGTTTCCATTGGCTGCAGTTCTGAGCCAATGGGAGTTGCAGAGCTGGTGCTGGAGGCATGGGCAGCATGCAGATCCCCTTGGCTGTGCCTATGCATAGGAGATGGAGGAGGGAAGTGACGCTGATTCTGGGAGCAGTGTGGAGCCAAAGCATGCACAGAATAGGGAAAGCCCCCGACCATACACGACTTTGAGATGGGAGCTTAAGGGCCAGATTGAAAGGACTGATGGGCCATTGTTCGCCCATGCTGGGCTAGATCATGGACACAGCAGTGTGAATTTCTAGCATTGACCCCTTGTGAGCTGGAGTACATATTGTAATAACAACAATAATAGTAGTAATACCTAGTCCTTATATAGAACTTGTCATCAGTAGATCTCAAAGCTGTTTACAGAGGAGATCAAATATCATCACCTCCATTTTACAGATGGGAAACCTGAGGCATACAGAAGTGAAATGACTTGCCCAAGATTACCCACCAGGCCACTGGCCATACTGGAAATAGAATCCAGGACTTGGATCCGTTTCCAGTGGGCTGCAGTGCTTATTGGATACTGATTTTGAAGGCTACTTCCTTGTGAATGTTGAGCCTATTAATGCTTCATGTGGGTGACAGCCAGATTTCTCAGAGTTTATTTAACAAGTTGTTCTGCACCTGTATCCCAATTTGCCTTACTCTGTGCTGACACCTGTTGCATGAGATTAGCTTTTATCAGCCGCAAGTTTCCATGTTGCATAATAATGTTTATTCACTGTTGCACAGAATGTCTTTGAATGTTGTGTAATACCACTCAACAGCTCTTTACCAAATATTGGGTATTAAAAAAAGTTCCTGCCTGCCCGGGTTTACGGTAACAAGTGGGTTTATGTACTGAATGCACTAACGTTTTTCTCTCTCCCCAGAATGGAATGGTAACTAAGGATTTGACAAGACTAAAAATGCTTCTTGCTGAAACGGAGGTAAGAATAAACATGTTATGGGGAAGAAGGTGAAAACTGCCTGATAGTTGACTGCAAGGTGTTTTGTTCTGTGCTCTACGAGACTTGTGTTCTTTGAACAAGATGTATTGGGCATCGTAGCCTTCACTGGCCTACCGGTCTTTATCATATTTGAAAGTGGCCTTTCACTACACTCTTGGATCTTTTGATGAAAGAATAAGAAAAATGCTGAAAAGTGGCGGTCCATGACCTGCGGTATTCAACAGGGAAAAATGAGAAAATACACTCTTATTTATTTCTTATGACTCAACAAGTGATTCCTCTTTCCAGGGGAAATTATCCACTGGAGAGCTTTGCTGTGTCCTAGACATGACCTAAGACTTAAGATAGCTACCAAGTTCTAGACGCCACATCAACATCAGTGAGGAGGGATTAGTCCAGGAGTCTAAAGCTCCCAGCCTGCGGGCCATCCCTGGCCGGAGCAGGTTTGCAGTCTGGTCGAGGAGTCCTGTCTGTTACTGTTCCCCAAGTTGCACTCCTTCCCAACATCTCCCTGCCCTCTCCCCCAATGGCACTTCAGCCCCCGAGAATGCAGCTTTGGAGATCACCAAGAGGGGACGCTGGCACAGAGATTGTGCCCCGCATACTCTCTGCAGCAGCAGGTGCCACGGGGAAGCAGAGTGCACCCAGTGGGTGAACTCTTTCCACTGTGCTCCGTTTCCCGTCAGCTCCTGCTGCCACGGGGAGTGCAGGGAGGCCCAAACCCTGATGATCCCCAAAGCTACATACTTGGGATGGGGTGCCTTGGTGGCGATGGCGTGAAGGGGTAGGGTTTGGGGGTGGTAACGCACAGGCCCCTCTGCTGCTGGGATTTCCGGGCAGATTGTTCAGTTGCTCTAGCTGAGGATGGCCCACTGGCTGGGAGTTTGAGACCCCTGGATTAGTCTAAATATTAATCTCTCTCTCTCTCTCTCTCTCTCTCTCTCTCTCTCTCTCTCTCTCTCTCACACACACACACACACACACACACACACACACACACACACACACACACACACACACACACACACACACACACACACACACACACACACACACACACACACACACACACACACACACACACAGAGAAGGCGCTGAGTGGTTTGAGCATTGGCCTGATAAACCCAGGCTTGTGAGTTCAATCCTTGAGGGGGCCATTTAGGCATCTGGGGCATATCTGTCAGGGATGGTACTTGGTCCTGCCACGAGGGCAGGGGACTGGACTCAGTGATCTCTCAAGGTCCCTTCCAGTTCTATGAGATAGGTATATCTTCATATATTATATTTATTGACTGAATTACTATTTTTTGTGGACTTTGTTCTTATTCTTTAATTGTTTTTCTTTTCCTCTAAATATAAAATGAATAGAGATGTCAGTACATTGTAAGAAGTTGCTCTTATTCTGTATGGCTACGTCTAGACTGCATCCCTCTGTCGACAGAGAGATGTAGATTAGGCACGTTGAAATTGCTAATGAAGCCGAGATTTAAATATCCCATGCCTCATTAGCATAAACATGGCCGCCACTTTTTTTTGAAACAGAGTTTTTTCGGAAAAAATGTCAGTCTAGACACGGATGTCGAAAATAAAGCCTTTTTCGACAGATCCTGTATTCCTCAAAAAATGAGGTTTACAGGATCTGTCAAAAAGGCTTTATTTTTGACAGATCCGCGTCTAGACTGCCGTTTTTTTCGCAAAAACTCTGTTTTGAAAAAAAGCGGCGGACATGTTTATGCTAATGAGGCGTGGGATATTTAAATCCCGGCTTCATTAGCAATTTCAACATGTCTAATCTATATCTCTCTGTCGACAGAGAGGTGTAGTCTAGATACACCCTATGTAAATTAATATGTTTGTACTTCGATGCTTTCCATTGCATCTACTTTCAGCTTTGAAACAATCTGCTTGATGACCAGCCCACTACTTCCTTTGCCAGTATCACATATTTAATTCATACATCTCTGAAAGTAGTATTGTTCACTCCAAAAAATAATAGTCCTTCTGTTTTAAACAGTAGTCTTTAAAAAGACAGATAATCTAAGTTCTGCTGAGGCCGCTTTGTGGCAGGAAAGTGATTCAAACTGGTCTTAAAATACCCACAGAGCCAGTAGAGAAGTCTCTGCTGGCAGACGTGTGTGTCTGCAACTTTCTGCACCAGCTGCTTCTCCTATTCCAATACAAGGCTGAAAAAGACATATTCATGTTGGAGGCGTGGCTGTGGACAGGAAGGGACATGGTTTACCAGAGCTCTACCATGTCTAGTTCTCCCTTGGCAAAAGTGCCATTATGGGCCTTACATCAGTGGCAGAAGTTATTATTTCCACTGGAGCTGGGTTGCTGAGGATCAGCTAGAAGTGAGTGATTGGCTCCTATTGGTCATAGTTGGGACAGTGGGGAGAACTGGGGCCAAAGAGTTTAGATAGTACAATGTAATTTTTTTTCTTTCATCAGATAAGTATACTGTGATGCTATAGATTTAATGTTCACATTCGATTTCTTTTGTTCATTTACTGTGATTGCTGGCATGTTAACAAGAAACCCAGGTTTATGGCCAGAATGTTGTTTGAATTAGTTGAGGTGTTTTGGTTTTTTTTGGTGACTGACCATTGAAATACAATATCTTATGAACACAGAAGGAAAACGGAAATATCAGTCAAAATCTTGATATGTGAGCCAATATTTCTTGTTTGTTTGTTATTGCAGACAGCAGCGAGTAAAGTACCCTCACGATACCATGGGGAGGATTTGGAAGATGGTAAGTAGAACCATCAAAGGATGCTTTGACTTGCATAGTGAAGCAGTGAAGCACTGAAGATGGAACCACCATAGCTGTCTGCAGAAACACCTTTGTCCTACATAGATCCGGCCAAATCATGTGTCCCTAATGTTAGTAGGAGGGAAAGCACTGGGAGTACAGAGGCAAACTATGAATTTAGTATGAGTCAATGAAATAAGCATGTTCTCTCTCTAGTTTTGTTTGGAGATCCCAGACTACATTTATTGGTCAATTTGTTATTGCAGTATTACAGATCAAATACTGTAACTTGCTTTACACAATTCCAACTTTTGTCCCACATAAATTTTCAGGTCAGTTGTTTGGTAGATTGTTATGGGGAAGCAGTAGGCCTGCTTGTATGTTCATATCCTATAAGTTGGTGTTGAGAATCATTTAACCCTGGACAATTACTACTAATAATTCTAATACTGGCAACTGGAAAAATAACCAGAATCCTCCATTACTCTACAGGATCTCAGGATGGTTGGCAATTTCGCCCCCCACCCAGGGGAGTCACAAGTAGCGAGGAGTACACATTGTGTAAAAGGTAAAGTGATAGTTTAATTGGTGATGAGAAGCTCCTCTGTTTAAGGGATAATGTCATTTCTTTTATTTGCTGATAATTGTTTTAATTTATAAATGGAGAAACTATGAGATCAAGGAATCTAAACTACTTGCTAGGGAACTCATTTGCAAAATCATTTTGAGTAGGTCACTTCACTTCTTAGCACATCAGTTTCTCTCTCTGAAAATGAAGTTAAGGACATCAATCCTTAAGTTTAATTAGCTCCATTTTGCAGAAAACGCTGTCACACACAGAGAACTGCCTTGCTCAAGATCACACAACCTGTGCTACGATTAGCTTTTGTAGCTCCTAATCTTTCTCAGTCCAAGATTACATCATGTTGCCTGTATATGGAGAGTAAGTAGTTTTCATCATTAGTAAAATAGTGTTTTATTTAGTGCCAAAAGATAGATTAACCTGGGAAGTCCTGCACTGTGATTTGATTCTGCCTTTCATGATACATGTAAGCTGAAATTAATTTCCCAGAATGTGAAGCAATCTGACCTGCTTTTCAGCTGCCATGATTGAACCTGTGAAAATCTAGGCTATTTGGGATTTTTCAGAGGCACTGAGCACCTGCCGTTCCTATTAATGTCAGCAGGTGTTATCAGTTGTCAGTATTTTATAATTTCATGCTGGCAATCATACTGGGAGATTGACAACTTGAAGTACTGTATGGTAGCCTTTTGGTATTCATTGTGATGTTAATCAATATCACATAACAGACACACCAAGTGAAGTTTATGATCTTGATCCTGGACTTGGTTATTAGAATGTGTCTAATCTTTTTTTCCCCTTTTGCCATATGAAAGAAGCAGCAGCATTTTAGAAAAATTAGGCCTTCCATTTTTAAATTCTCAATATTGTACCTTTATAAAGACTGGCATTTTGAAACAGATTTTTAATCCCAATTCTGAATTTTGTTCTATTAAAGATAGACATAGTCTAATGTCTATTGATTAGCTCTATATTATAGGGGCTATTAACTTTGGGTTATGAAGACTTGATTAGTGAATCCATGTGGTTATCATAATTCTAGGTGTGGAGCTAAGATTGTATATTTATTTATAAGGAGACAGTAAGTAGACTGAAGATTAATTTTTGAAACCAAAGTTGTCTCCAAGGTGGCACATGGTAAGAGGGATGTGATATCTATGAGGTAATGAAATGAAGGAATTGAGACATTCTCCATAAAGAACTGAATGTATAAAATAGATGTAGTTGGTTTTAGAAGTATTGAGAAATGAAAGAATGTACAAAACTGATAAATGATGAATGATGTAAAGTTCTATATCTTCCTACTTAAGTGATGATGAGGAAAAACCCAAGTGCTTGTTTCTAGAAACATTATCTGTAAAGCGAGAGCATTGCTGATGTAAAGGATGAATGTTTTCCAAATAATAGTAAAAAAATCCAAATATCCAGTCATGAATATTGTGGTTTATTGTTTGTATTAGGTCAGGAATGAAAATTATTTTTTTCTCAATCATAAAACTATACATTCAAAATACAATCTCTTATTTGTTAGTAGAAGTATAAATTGTTTAAATTGAAACTATTTCTTTTATTCACCATTATAAATTTGTGTTTGCCCTTCATTTAGTTTAGTCTCTGAAAATAGAGTAATCGGTTTCACATTTTTATTCTGATCACTTTTGCTTTAGAATTCTCATGCACTGGTACGATGATGTTGGAAACATTGCAGGGGAATGTAAGCAAATAACATGAGAACGCCTCTGTTAGCATGATATCTAAAATGTTTACTTTCTTTCATATATACTTTGAGCCTTCACAACACAATGGCATCATTTTACACCTTCATTTAAACTTTTGGTATAGGAAAAGAGTATTATAATTCAAATAGTAATAAGTAAGTGTGGCTTGGATATCAGACATTTGTATTCAATGTTTTTTGGTGATTTTTTTCAATCATATAGCTCAAGATTTACCATCTAATTCACATTGTTGCAGAATAGGTTTGTTATGAAAAGGTCATAACATTTATCATCCTATGCTGTGTCTTTCAATGATTTGAGTTACTAACTTGCCACTTATTTTTACTGTGGTTTGACCCAGTTGATCTAATCCTCTTTTTCAGTAACACATCAATGTGGGAAGATACAGTATCTAAATTCGTCCTGTAGTGTAAACTTATGTAGGAAACTCAATAAAAATTATAGTTACACATTTTCTACTTTTACCAGATAATGACATGGATCCTTGCCTGTCCTCAGCTGTTTGGTACACACATTTTAATTAATCAATTTTAGATTCTTCATGTGGAAGTGATAATTGTTCTGCCATTTATGCAGTATAGCAGATGATTTCATAGTACTGTTAAACCTTAAAAATGAAATTCTGTTCTCCAATTCTCCTTCTATCCAGATTAATTTTTCAGGTGTTTCAGCTATAAAGAATGATAGAACTGCAGTTGAGGTAGCAGACATGTTAAGGTTCTAGCTTCAAAAATGTTTTCCTGATGATATAGCTATCTGAATGCAAAGTATGGAATAACAGCTGCATAGCTTTTTCTGAGAGAACTGGAATTCTTAAATTGTGTGTGGGCGATGAGGTGATACTAAAGGGATTTCTTTATTTTAAAGCATAAGCAAAATGATACCACATGGGAACATTACTTTACATTATTTAAATAAATCCACAAACATAATAATGCATTGCACACATACTTGGTCTGACTCTCTTTTTTCAGAGAGGTTGGTGTTCAGTATGTCCTTTGGGAGATTTTCTATATCCATATAGCATGTACACAATATCTACCTGAGGTTCTCTAAATGAACCACATGATGTCACTGTTTCTTCAGAAATCTTGTGCTTAAAGAAAAAGCACTTACTCGATAAGTAATAACATGGCCTTTCGGGAAAAGTTTGTCATTGACATTGTTAGGTGTTCAGCACGTAATTATTTGAAAGTAAAATAAAGTGACTTATGGCCCTTTATGTTTAAAATGGAACTATTTTGAACATACCATTATGGGCATTACAGCAGGAGAGGCTGCTGGTAAACATCCTGTATATATGTGTATATGTGACTAAACCAGTTTCTAGGGATTGATCCTACGATTTTGTGCTTTATGCATGAGACTCAAAAGCCAAAAGAGAACTCTTTGAAGTAAAATCTCAATTACTGATTTTTCTTTTAAATTTGAGACTTTGAAAAGTTTGAGGCATAATTGTCTTTCCTGTTTATGTAGATTTTTAGAGCAAGGAATCTGCAGGTATGGTGCACAGTGTACTTCAGCACATTCCCAGGAAGAGCTAACAGAATGGCAAAAACGATATGCTTCCCGCTAGATAAGATTAAAACAACAGAAGGAAAACAAACAATGTTCGGGTAGTTATATGGAAACTTTGATTGAGAAATGGATGAATTCATTATCTCCTGAAAAAGTGGTAAGGAAAACGAACTTCATCTCTGTGTTCATATTTAAAACTATCAGATGAGCCTGTTTTTCCCTGCTTGCAAAGCTTTCATAGGTTGAGTGTGGTTTCTACAAAAGTAGTTGTTCATCTCAGAAATTCAGTAAAGAGTTTGTGAATGACAGCTTGTGGTTCACTTTGTGCATTGACTGTGGTGCAAGATGGGTCAACTAAGTCATGTGATGGTGTTCCTGCTCCTTCATTGGATGGTTATACTTTTTAATCCGAAGCATTAATTTTCAGTGGCAAATACTCCTTTTTGTGCATGACTCCCATCGTTTGCTTGCAGTTGCAGGAGTTTGCATGAAGAAAAGCCATTCCCCAAACATTCACTCAGTCATACAAATGTTGGTGAATGCTGAAGAGTAACAGTTATGAATCTGATCAAACTCAACAGTTCCTTGCAATTCCAAAGAATGCTTGTGGCATTAGTTTTGCAGAATTCAGCTAGCTCTTATCTCTTATACTGAACAGTTTTCAGTCTCTGTTGTTGATAAAATCTGGGAAAAGTGGGCACTTGGCCAAAATCAGTAATGAGGGGAGAGCCTGTTTCTGCTCTCGGGATACTCTAGTACTCTCACTGAAGTCACTGAGAGTATTGGATATGTTGGGAATGCAGTCTTGGTGTTTTACTGGATAAGACCCTTATTTCCAATTGAAATCTTAGACCTACCTGACCTAAGCTGATTTTTGAAATCCATGCCTATGAAAATCAGGTACTGTGTTTCTTCCTCCTGTATGTTTTTTTGTTTTGCATACACAATATGATGTATTTGAGTTACAATCTTAATAGTTGTCTGCCTCTCTGATTTAGTGTCTATCTGAATTAATTCTTGTCCTGTACTGATATTAGAATCCTGAACAATGTTTTTTGCTGAAACAAACCCTCAACTTAAGAAACAATCATTTTAGGCCTGATGTTTTAAAATATTAACTTCGCCTGAATGTCTTCTTTATTGACAATGTCTGTAGAAGTTTAATGCTAGGCTTCTTTCTCTTTATATGTAGCTTAGTGAATGCGTGGAAGGAGTGAGAGTAGAGCATAATCCTGAATTATCGGTTACTGTCACCACCAAAAAATCTCAACAAACATGGACATTTGCTCTCACTTGTAAGGTAAGAGTCTTCCTCTTTTGAAAAAGAATACATATTAAAAGCTAGCATGCTGCAGCACGTGGTCTTATTTCTTTGCAACAGTAAAACCGCAGACTTTTGCTATTAGCATTTGAACTTGAAAATGCTTCTCTTAGAGTGACGTAGTGGGGCGTATCCAACCTCTACTCCATTTCTCCCCATTGGGGGTAGCTATTGCCAGTGTGGATAATGGGTGCTAGAGGGACACTATGTTCTGGAGAGCGCAGAGACTCAGCTGTGCCTGTTGAATGATGTTGAGGCTTCTTTTAGTTTCCTATAATCTGGCATCAGATAAAGAATTTCATAAAATAATTTTTGGCATTTTATTGTCACTTCAATATTTGCATTTCTCTGTAGCCTGCAAGAATGCTGTATCGAGTGGCATTGCTTTATGATGCCCATCGTCCTCATTTCAGTATCGTTGCAATATCTGCTGGAGACAGCACTACCCAGGTATCACAAGAAGTCCCAGAAAACTGTCAGGAATGGATAGGAGGAAAGATGGCCCAAAATGGAATAGATCATTACATATACAAAGTCAGTATAGCCTTTAACACGGAAATCTTTGGAACATTTCGCCAAACTGTAGTGTTTGATTTTGGGTTGGAACCAGTACTCATGCAACGAGTAATGATTGATGCTGCTTCAACAGAAGGTAATGTTCAGCTATTTTCTTTTCTACTGAACAGACTTGATAGAAATGTCTAAAAGAATGTTTCCCCTTGTAATTTTGAGAATCAGAAACACTTCTTGCAGTGCTCGTCAGTTAGCATGATCAGCATTTGATGTTTTGTCTTCTCCCGTGATATGATAATCAGTTTACTATAAATACAGGATCATTTATTATACTATTTTTTCCTTTTCTCATCGCTGTGAGGAACATTTATTTTAGCAGATAATGAATGTCCTTCATAATATAATATATAATGTTCTGCATGTCCATAAATGCAGTTTTTGGTCTAGGTTTTCAGCAAGTTTAAATGACCATAGTGTCCTTGAGGTTAATGTTGCCATGCCAATGTACAGGTCTGTCTGCTCCTAAGTCTTGGTACAGAAATACTAAAAATTGTGGGAAAGTAATATATTCTCTACTTGCACTGTGCAGAAAACATAATTGTCATTATTTGTTCAAGTTAAACTTGAACTAAATGTTGCCATGAACATTGTATTCTGTTTTTTGCATTGGTCTATGCCTGTCAGTTACAAACAGGATATTGGGACTTTCAATTCTAGGTACTTAATTATCAGAAAGATGTCTACAAATTGGTAGGCATTCAAAGAAGAAGGGGAAAGACGATCAGGGAGCAAGAATGATTGATTTATGGGGAAAGATTAAAAGAGCTAAATGAGTGTAGCTTGGCAACAAGCAAAGAAGGTAGGGGGAGGCATGGTAATCTCTATGAAGATTGGGGAGATGTAAAGACTAATGGTCCTAAGAAATATTTTTACTGTCTTGCAGTAGGAATAACCAGGAATAATGATATGAAACTAAGGGAAGAAAATTGAGGTTGTGCCTCAGAAAAAGTGATTTAATAGATTTTGGCAGCATCTCCCAAGGGAAGTGGTAACAACTGCTTTGCTTGGGACATTTTAAAACAAACAAATGCTAGAGTCAGACAGATGTGAATAATGGTTGATATCCAGTTCTGCTTTGCTAGTATAATTTTTCATTGTTTCTGAATAAATAAAACCAATTTGTTGCTGCTTCTTTTCTGACTAACTTTCCCTTTTGTAAAACAGTTTCCAGATTAGCACACGAAAGCCTTTTTTCATTCATGGTTTTGAGTCATTTGTCACAGTTTCTAGTTAGTGTTTGTGTTTTGGTTAGGCTATTCTGAAATGCTTGTGGTCCTGTTAATGCTTTTTTTTCTTTGCACTCACTGTTCTCCAGATGCTGATTAGGTTTGGTTTCAAAACATGCCCTATGCAAATTCTAATTTTTTATGTGACAAATAATTGTCCTTTGAGGCAAAGGGGAATCAACATCCCCGTCTCCCTTGCTCAGAGACAGTTCAATATAGGCCTGGCCTAATCCCCAAGATCATTAGAAATATTTTGCTTGGCAGTGAATGAGAACTTGAGCTGTCAAGCAGACTTAAAGTATTGAAGAGTCAATAGGTGAGCACTGACTTTTGTTTTGGTCATTTGGGCAGCTCCAATTCTCTGAACAGGTCTGAACTCAGCTATTTAGCATTATCCGCAGCGTTCCCTATAAGCTGCGTGGGAGCACAGCTTCACAGGTGGTTAATCAGCCTTGCCCAGTCAGTCAGGTCTATGCGTGTTAGAGGGAACACTGATTATCTCCTCTCAAAACTGGTAGGAAAATGCAACCAGTTGTATTCCTGTTAGTTGTAAATCTTAGGAAATTGATGAGCTCGAAACCAAAATTGTCAAAACTGCTTAGGAGGGCCAGAAATAAATTTACTGATTCTGACTGAAGTGTAGTGTGACTCTCTGCGAGATTACCAGAATACTTGTCAATGGAAGAATATTGTATCTCTTCAAGAAGACTGTTTCTCTGGTCTGTCTATTGCAGTCTTCAAGGAATCCCAGGAAGTGTTCGGCTCACAAAGAAAGGAACATTGATTTAATTTTGTCAGAGGTCATAATTCTGCAGCCTGTTGTTAATTTCTTGCTACCTCTTAAAGATGTGTTTCAGAGGCTCTTTCCTCTTTCTTGCCTCTCCAGATCTGTTCTTACATCTTTTAAATGATCCACAAAATTCATATTCGCTTGATCTTTAGTGGTACAAGACTTTTAAGATCTTTTTATTGCAATAATAATTTATAAATGTCATCACTAAACATTAATATGTACAGTATGTGGGTTGGCTAAAGTTGCAGGTATCACTTTTTGCTACTCCTATCCTTTGTGTAGATAGAACAGATTTATATTTACCGTATCAGCAAAGAGAAAATGTAAATATCAAATGCCATAGTTTATTAACTGTTCTTTTCAGATTACCTGAATTCTCATTGCCCAAAGCAGGAAATGTAGTGAACACAACATACTGTAGCTCCACATAGAGTATGTTTCAGAATGCATGAGATACTGTGTTTAAGAGCAAGACCGTGGTCTTTTCAGGGTCTATTATGTAATCTCCATGTAAGAGGGCTGCTAACCTTAGCTTCCAGGTTTCCAAGGTCAGTAAGCTTGAAGAGACTTGGAGTCCTTGCATTGCAGAGCTTTTTTAGACCAAGAGAGCCAAACCATAGTTTATTTGCAAAGGCAAAACTATTAATCTTCAGACAAGGCAGTGTCCTTGTCAGTTTAAACTGTCAGGATTTCTTAGTACTGACTACTAAAAATAAATCAGGGGCAATATAAATAGCACTCTAGTGCAAAATGGATAGATGAAGCTGCGTAAGGTACTCTTTTTGTATGTAGAGAAATAGCAAATGAAATATCCAGTCAGTCAGATTATTATTAATATGTATATCATACCCAAAAGTGTGCTAGGTTCTTTACAACCAAACATAAGTACAGAATCCTTCCCTTAAGAGCTAACAATCTATGCAGAGAGCATGGAAGGAGTCGGAACTGAAACTGAAAGCAAATGGTAGAATAGTGATGTTAGGGATATATTTTGTTCCATGTGGTGGGTTTTCTTTGCATTTATATTTCCAGGAGCAGTAGGGTTGCTGGGTGATAGTATGTAGAGGTCTGATGCAAGAAGTATTTTTTTTAAACATCAAGCAAATACCCTGAAAGTTGATGTTGTTGAGCGCCTACACTACTGGTGCAAATCCTTAACATGAAGTAGCCTCTCCCCGAGTTACGAACGAGTTACAGACCAAACACTTGGCCGTAACTCGATCCATTCGTAACTCGGACCCCATTGAGTTACATGCGACCGCACTGTTTGTAAGCGCGGGTTGCGTTCGTAACTCGGGGACCGCCTTTATGACCGCTCCATGGGAGCTTTGGTCGTAAGTGTGAACGGTCGTAACTCGACCGTTCGCAACTCAGGGAGCGGCTGTATAGTAGATTAGTAAATGTTTTATTGTTGACCTGCCCAAATAAAGATATTGGAGCTATAACCTCATGAAAGACAAACATTCTTTTTTTTGAAATAGTACAGTAAACTTCCGATAATCCGGCACCTTTAGGACCCAGGGGGTGCCGGATTATCAGATATGCCGGAGTACCGGAAGGGGGGCTATGGGGGGGAGGTCGGCGGGGAACTGCGCAGCCTGGGAGAGGGCGGCGCTGCGGGACCATCCCGGCAGCACCCCAGCTGCTCTGCCCCCGGCTTCCCCAAGTCAGCCACTGGTCAGTTTCAGCAGCAGCTGACTTGGGGAAGCCGGGGGCAGAGCAGCTGGGGTGCTGCCGGGTTGGTCCCACAGCACCACTCAGGTGACGGGCGGCGCTACGGGACCAAGCCGGCAGCACCCCAGCTGCTCTGCCCCCAGCTTCTGCAAGTCAGCCGCTGCTGAAACTGACCAGCGGCTGACTTGGGGAAGCCAGGGGCAGAGCACCCCAGCTGCTCTGCCCCCGGCTTCCCAAAGTCCGCCGCCGGTCAGCAGCAGCTGACTTGGGGAAGCCGGGGGCAGAACAGCTGGGGGGCTGCTGGGTTGGTCCCGTAGCGCCGCCCCTTACCTAAGCGGCGCTGCAGGACCAACCTGGCAGCACTCCAACTGCTCTGCCCCCGGCTCCCCCAAGGCAGCCACTGGTCAGTTTCAGCAGCAGCGGACTTGGGGAAGCTGGGGGCAGAGCAGCTGGGGTGCTGCCGGGTTGGTCCCGTAGCGCTGCCCCTCACCTGAGTGGCGCTGCGGGACCAACCCGGCAGCACCCCAGCTGCTCTGCCTCCGGCTTCCCGAAGTCTACCGCCGGTCAGCAGTGGCTGACTTGAGGAAGCCGGGGGCAGAGCACCCCAGCTGCTCTGCTCCCGGCTTCCTGAAGTCCGCCGCCAGTCAGCAGCGGCTGACTTGGGGAAGCTGGGGGCAGAGCAGCTGGGGTGCTGCTGGGTTGGTCCCGTAGCGCCACCCTTCACCTGAGCGGCGCTGCAGGACCAACCTGACAGCACTCCAACTGCTCTGCCCCTGGCTTCCCCAAGTCAGCCGCTGCTCAGTTTCAGCAGCAGCGGACTTGGGAAGCGGGCAGAGCAGCTCAATTGTCCGGCTAGCCGGAGCACTTCCGGGTTCCAGTTGGTGCCGGACTATCAGGAGTGCCGGACCACTGGATGCCGGACAATTGGAGTTTTACTGTACTAAGAAGAGACATTTAAATTGAGAAGCCTCTGTCACATTTCTTGGGAAGCTCTGTCATGGAAAAATGTACAAGTAATCAAGAGAAGATTCGTTTTTCATGCACTGAAAGTGTTCCTACAATTGGAAACGCACAAAATCGCAAGATTCTTCTTAAGAAAGCAATCGTATATGCATATGCCATGTTAACACTCAGAAAATAGTTGTGGGTCAGACCAATAGTTCCAGGAAGTAGCTGTAGCATGCAGTATCAAATGACCAATTTCCTAGCAAACAAGACAGTGTCCTTGGCAGTCTAACTGAGCTGTTACACTCTAATATATGATCAATTCAGGAAAATGTAATACTCGTGGTGAGAGAATTCCTAACTCTGAAATAACCCAAAAACTACTTTGTTCTCTAGTTGTTCATGATTAGCATCTAACATAGTTCAGTTTAGGGGAAGGAAAGAATTATGTATGTCTTATTTCTAATAGGGATGTGAACGAATAATCAACTAGTCGATTAACCGATAAGTCTAGGCTTGTTGGTTAATCTAATCAACTACTCACATTCCTTCCTCCACTCTTTGCTGCTGTATCAGAGGCAGCAAAGGGCGCGGGGAAGCAGGAGCTGGTGCTGGAGAGAGCCGGCTTAAAAGCTAGTCTCCCTCCCCCCAGCACCAGCTCCATGGTGCTACCTGCCCCTCCCCTTGCGTTGCTGCCTCCATCAGCCTCTTGCAGCAGCAGCCCCTGCTTTCAGCGGGCCCAGGCTCGCAGCAGGCAGGGGCTGCTGCCGGAGCAGCCTCTGTCTGAGGCCAGCGCTGGCACCGCCGTGGACAGAGGCTGCTTCTTGGCAGCAGCCCTTATCTGCATGGGGTCCCACCCCCCCGCGGACAGGGGCTGCTGTCAGAGCAGCCTCTCTGTCCCTTTTCCCCGCTAGCAGCCTCTGACTGTGGGGATCTCAGAACCCCTGCAGACAGGGACTGTTGCCACCCTGCACTGCTGCCTCTGTATCAGCCCCCTGTCAGCCCACAATACTGCCTCTGTATCAGAGGCAGCAGCATGGGGCAGCAGGCAGTCGGTCTGTGAGGGGATCTGGTTTTTAAATTGGCTCCCCTCATGCACTGGCTCCCGCCTGGCACCCAGCACTGCTGCCTCTGATATAGAGGCAGCATTGTGGGCTGACAGGGGGCTCCCCAGGAGCAAGGCCGGATTGCACTGACTGCCACCCCCGGCCCCGGGGACTACAGAATAGTCCACTAACCACTAAGAATTCATGTGGTTAGTCGACTATTCAATTCACTGATAGCTAACATCCCTAATTTCTAATCTCAGATGATCTTTCAATAATATTAGTTTACTCAATGAGGCAGGCCTGTTTCCTATGGCTGAAGAATAGTGTTAATTTAAGATTCTTTTTCGAGTGCTTACTCATATGTATTCCAGTATAGGTGTGTGCGTGCCACATGCATGTCGTCAGAAAGTTTTCCCCCGGCTGCTTCCCCTCAGGTCGGCTGTGGAGCCCTCTGCAGTGGTGTCTGTGGCACCAGTTGGAACTTCCGCTCCCCTGGTTTGCAAAGTGCCATTCATCCCTAGCATAGATAGCGAATTTGTTTAACAACAGTTAATAGCTAGTCAGTTAAATTTTTAGCAGCAGGACTGAAAGGGGTCTTCCCTTCTCTCCCCTGTCCCTTCGGGGATCTGAGGCATGCCAAGGCCCCAGAGTTTTAAGCAGTGCAACTCTTGCCTGAAATGCATGCTGATGAGTAACCCCCAAAACTTGTGCCTTTGGTGCCTGAGTGGAGACTCACCAAGCAGATAAGTGTAAGATCTGCAAGGCCTTTAGGTCTTGTACCAGAACGGAGTGGGACAGTCATTTAAAACAGCTTCTCATGGAATCTGCTTTGGTTCCACATCGCCCAGACCGAGCAGTGAATGCCTAAGTCCATAGCATACGCTCTTTGGCACTGATCCTGGTGCCAAAGGACTCCTGACATGGGAAGTCTCCAAAGGACCTGGACTGGCGCCATTCTCACTCCCCAGCACCGTTGTCCAAGGTGGTCAGATCTATGCCAGCGGCACTGTCGATGATTCTGGGACTGACTCCCTCGATGTTGACGAGCATTGAAGGACCCCATGGCACTGAAGCCCTAGTCTCTGCCCATGCAAGTCCTATAGTCCTGGACTCTCCTAGGATGGAGGCAGTGCCTGTTGGTCCATCCTCCACGTCTGTGAGGCTGCTTGGGGCCTTATCGATATGACCTGATCCCTTCCTCTTCGAGACAGACCACCTCTACACCATACCTCACGGGGCAAGCCTGGCACGTTGGGGAATATGGCTACTGTCCCGGTGTTGCTCAGAGTCCTGGCACTGCCAGTTTGACTTGTGGCCCCAGTCTGACTCATGTCATTGTTCTGCTCGGTTCTCTCTGAGCCTTTCCCACTTGAGAGCTTCTGTGATGAACTAGTCTTGGTGTCGTTTGGTGTGATCTTGACATTCCGACCATTTTTGTAGCAGCCGGCACCGTGAGACCTCACACCACCACTGGTACCAATGCGGTCCCAGCTCTGACTCCTCTCGGCCTTGGAATCTCATTTGGAGCTCATTGTACCTCATTTGGAGCTCATTGTACCTCTCATTTGGAGCTCATTGTACCCCCAACGTACCTCTTCCCGGTGCCATTCCATGGACCATGCCTCCTTGGACCAACGCCAGCCTTTGGAGCATTCCTGGCACTGTTTCTTGGAGCACATAGATCCTCCCCGGCACTGGTTGTCGCTGCTTTGATTCCAATTCCGATTTTGCTCCTGACGTCCTTCCCCTTCTGATCAGCGATCCCAGTCTTGATGTAGATCTTGGTCCTAACCCCAGCACTGATCCCTGTCTTAGTGCCCTTCCTCCTGGGTTCCAGCATGATCTCCACATTGATCACGGTCACGTGGACGGTCTGTTTCTTGACGCATGGCATTGAGCGTTTGTTGAGACATTGCACTGAGCATCCCCTCCTTCGTCACTGGATCTGTGCCACAATGGCCTCAATCAGGCTAGCTGGTGTCGTTCCAGAGTGGGGTGTCTCAGTAACATCAACCTAGTTCACACCTGCTGGTCCTCTTCTGAGGGAGCAACCCGTCCCGCAGTGGCCACCCCAGTGGCAGTTCTGGATTCTGTGGGTGTACCATCAAGCCCAGGGTCCATTCTCAGTGGGCTCCCCGTCAGTCCCTTAGAAACCAAGGGACCCGGAGCCATCCTCCAGCACCAGTCCCAGCTTTGCCCATTATACCCCCTCTAGTTCCCCTCAGTCTTTCGGGCCAAGTGCCAGACCAACCTGTGGAGGAACAGGCGGTGGGTTTCCCAGTGGCCTCCTCATCCTCTTGGCTGTATGAGGTAGTGGTGGGCACATCAGTGTTGGGACCTCCTCCTGTGGTCTACAGGGTAAGGATGTTAGATATTGTGTATTTTAATAATCATGTAGCCACAACAATTTTTAGCAATTACATGGTTACTAAAACACTACCTGGAGGCAGGGCTGGCAGCCAGTGCGCTCCCAGCCCCACTCCCAGGGAGCCCCCAGCCGACCTGTGCTACTGCCTCTCTATCAGAAGCAGCAGTGCAGGGTGGCAGGTGAAGCAGGTCTGTGAGGGGAGCCAGTTTAAAAATCGTCTCCCCGTGCAGACTGCCTCCTGCCTGCCACCCTGTGCTCTGCATGGGGCCCAAGCTCCCCATGGACAGAGGCTGCTCCAGCATCCCACGGGGTTTGAAAGCTGGTTTCCCACATGTACTGGCTCCCGCCTGCCTCCCTCACCCTCTGCATTGCTGCCTCTCTATCAGAGGCATTAGTGGGGGGGAAGGGGAAAGCAGGTGGCTCCAGCTCTGCAGGGTCCAGTGCTTGTAGGGGGCCGGCTTTTGCTGCCCTCCCTCGAGCACTGGCTCCTGCCTGCCCCCTGCGATGCTGCCTCTGTGGGCGGCAGCGGGCGGGGGGGAAGGGGAAGATGGCTCTTTGGGAACTGGCACATTCAGTGAGCTGGCTTAAAAGTTGGCTTCCCATGGGCACTGGCTCCCACCACCCTCCTGCCCCCTTGGTGCCTCTAATACAGAAGCAGCTGGGGGTGGTGGTTGCGTGTAGTTGTTTGGATTAACCAGTAAACCTAGACTTATCGGTTAATCGTTTAAACAGCTATACACTAACATCCCTAATACAGGGCCTACCAGGACTTGCTTTGCAAGGTTGCAGCCAGCCTAAACATGCAGGCAGAGGAAGTGGTCGAACAGGATGACCTCGTTGTGGATGTCCTGACCACAGATGGTCCATCCAGAGTGGCTTTCCCCATAATTAAGACCATTATATCTTCGGCCAAGAATGCCACCTTGATCCCTCCCATGGCAAAAGGGGTATAGTGGAAGTAATTTGGGCCAGTGAAAAGGTTTGAATACCTGTTTACCTACCCGCCTCCTTGTTCTCTGGTTGTGGAGGCAGTTAATGAAAAAGAGCGCCAAGGCCACCAGGCCCTAACCCTAAGTCTAACAACGCTAAGTGCCTTGATCTTTTTAGGCGTAAAGTGTACTCTAAATTGGTATTGCCAACCAGCAGGCCATCCTGTGCTGCTGTAATTTTAATGCCTGGTCTTCCTTCCTGAAACTCCAGAACCATCTTCCCCAGGACTTGCGTAACAAGTTTGCAGCTATCATCCAGAATGATAAGGAGGTTTCCTGCACTTGAATCCAAGTCTCTTTGGACGTGGGGGACTCAGAGGCATGGGTTTGGCCTCCAGTATGGCCATGCGGCGAGTGGCATGACTCCAACCTTCGGGTCTTCCCCCGGAGGTGCAGCAAAGGACTCAGAACCTTCCCTTCAATGGGGTGGGCATGGTTGTGGAGCAGACCAACTCCTGCCTCCACAGCCTTAAGGACTCATGCAATACCATGAAGTCCTCAGGTATGCACACACCGGCTATCCAAAGGAAAACTTTCAAGCCCCGGCCTCTGCAGAGGTTTTTCTAGTTCAGACCCAGGAGGAAGTTTCTCAGGAATTCGGAGGCAGTGGTTTCTATTTCTAATACTTCCTTGTCCCCAACGCAAAAGGGGGGCTTCGACTCATCCTGCACTTAAGGGAGCTCAACAAATTTGTCGTCAGACACAAGTTCCGGATGGGGTCCCTGAGCTCCATCATCCCAAACTTCAAGTCCCCAGCAAGAAGGAACTGAGGAGTTGTTGGATTGGGAGGATTATACATAGGGTGTTGCTTTGGCGCGACTGCAGGGCGTTCCACAGTCGACCCAAAGGGTAGCAGCTGGGGAAAAACTTCACAACAGTCATGCATGCAGCGCATGCACACAGCTAATTGGAATAAATATGAGCAACACATCTCAAAGAACAACAGTTGCAAAGGTGAGTGAGTAACTGTTGCTAAACAAGCCCCTTATTATCACTCAGATGCCACGTTTTTCATCTCTTTAGGACACGATGATGACGTTAAAATGAAATACTTTATTTGAGGCTATAGGGTCTTTAAGTCTTTCACAGATACTGCTGTGATATCTGGACACCCACTTTAAGTCCAGTTTAAAGATGATACATTAAAATGTAGCTATTCCTTCACCATGAGGGCCAAACCATTGCAAGTTTTAGCATAACTATAGTTCTATTCTATGAAACCCCTTGTTAGTCCTTCAGATAGCAGTTGCCATGTGTTGAATTTTGCTGTGTTAATGGCTGTTGGGGTCTATGAAAAGTTCTTCACTTCATGTTTGTAATTTGGACTACAGGATATAGATGTAACAGAACTAACTAAGGATAGATTGAAACATTAATTTCCTTCCCTTTGTTAGTGTGGGTCACACTTTCAAATGATGCTTGGAGAATTAATTGTGTGTGTATGATGTGAATCTTTTCAAGTGCAACCCTAACGTTATATTAACTTAGGACTTAGTTTTTCACATGCTAAAGGCCTGCCATGTATTGCAAGTTATGAAATTCCCTATCACCTGTCCTACTAGTTTCCCCACAGCGTAGTTGATATGATTTACCTTGTTCAGTTCATGGGTATTTTCTTTGTTTTTGGAAAGGAAAGGTGTTTGCTATTATATCTAAACTTTGAAAAGGGCATCCAGATACTATGGCTGCTTCTAATTAATATTAGTTGTTATAATAAATTCCTTCCCCCATTTGTATGCTCTCTCTGTAGAGTTATTATATTTTGATATTCTCTTATTCTTGTGTTTGTTGTTAATCAGCATCTGAAGCTGGAGTTGTTCATCCACAGTAAAATTACAAAAACAGTCCTAGACAAAGGAGAATCTTATCTGCAGTTTGATTACTTTAAGAAAGCTGAGTGACTTCAGTAATCCTGTGTCCTGCTTAAAGAACCAAACCACATTCTATTAGTTAAAAATTAAGTTTATCTTATCAATTAAGTTATTCTGTTTTACATAATTAAGCTGTGGTGGGGGATTTTCAGGGGAAAAAGAAAATGTTTCCCACTTATATATGTCAACTAAATGTGATATAAATGTGGAAAATTATCTTGGGAAATTTGAACTGAAGTCTTGGCCCTGTTTGTATCTCCACATGCAGATCTTGAATACCTGATGCATGCGCGGCAACAGTTACTAACTACAGCTAAGCGTTGGGATTCTACTTCTAAGACTATTGTTGATTTTGAGCCTAATGAAACTACTGAATTGGAGAAGAGCCTTCTTATCAGATACCAAATTCCTCTATCTGCTGACCAGCTGTTTACACAGTCTGTCCTGGACAAATCATTGACCAAGACCAACTATCAGTCACGGTTGCATGACCTCCTTTATATTGAGGAAATAGCACAGTATAAGGAAGTCAGCAAGTAAGTCATGCCTTTACAAAATTCTGTCTTAAACGACTGTTGCTGTCCTGCTAATAATAATTAGAATGTTGCTCTTTCATTGTAATTGCACTTCTCTGACTGGCTTTGAAGGGCTAACGGTTTAGCCATTCAGCCTTCTGGTATCTTTAAAGTAAGTTAAGAGTGGGTATGGGTCTTGAAATCTTACTTCTTCATTGAGGAAAACTGAAATATATACTGTAGTAATAAATGGCTGTGAAGATAAAGAGATGTCTTTGTTAACCTTTGGTTAGGGTTAGAGACACTAACCTGAAATGTACTGTCTTTTCCTATGGTCCTAATATCAGTTCTTTTCTTCTTACAGCTCCCTAAATGTAAAAAAATGTTGAGGGCAGCAGGGGCAATTTAGAATGTTTCCATTCCTTTGCCAAAAGAGACTCTCTTACAGTGCATTTATCTGTGAGGTCCTCAGATAAAAGGGGTTACAGAAGTGAAAAGTATTATCATTCTTATCGATAGAGAAGTGTGGGATTAAGAGAACTTTAGAATTCTCCTCATGGTGGGACATGTCTTGATCTCTGTTGCACTGGTGCACATCTAGAGCAACTGCTTTGGAGAGCTGATGCTTTGACTACTATTTATTAAATAGGCAGATTCTAAAATATCTCACTTGTAAAGCTATTACTCAATCTATTTTTTGTGTCAGGAATATTCTATATATGCTGTCCAGGTTGAAAAATATGGTACACATTTCAGTTTCACAATTGTGCTATATTAGACCATTTTTCTATTTTAACGTTTGTGATTAATGATTTCACCTTCATTTGTATGGTATGAAAAATCTTTTAAGGTGATATACTCCTAGATCAAGAACTCTTATTGGCATCATTTCCCCCTTTATCTTGATGTGGTAGCAAGTATACCAATACAAGAATGCCTTCTGAAGAGTACTGTGCCTCATTGTGTAGTCAGGTGTTTAATCTGATTATCCATTGGCCATTTAAGAATATTAATAATATATACTATTATTGAAGTAGACTTTTTTTGAAGCTGAAAAATGATATCTATTAATTTTGCTGTCATATCTTGTACAAGCCGTAGTAAACTTGAACCAGTTTGCTGACTTTATCTAGTCATAGCTCTCCTCTACTGGAGAGCTAGAATGTAATATACAAAGAGTTTGCCTCTACATGGTGTTTTCAGCAGATTCTTTCTTGTTGACCTCCAGCCCATAGATTTTTAATGAGGTTTATCTTTCAAGGCTTTTTAAAACAAGATCAGACTTAGAGAAAATAGTGATACAAACAGCAAATAAATAATGTTTTACTATGTTAATTTTCATGTTGAAAATTACGTTGCCAACATCTCATGGAAGATAAAAGAGCAGCTTGCATGTACAAACGATGGAATAACGAGTACTTTCCAATACATGATGCTTCACTTTTGGATAATTTGGTACTGCAATAAATTATTGCTATTCCATGACTTTCTGTTAAATGGATTAATAAAAGTAAGTTCAATACATGTTTTTAAGTGTCTTCTGTTTTGCTAGAGTTGATGATAGAAATCTTCTTTTGATTGAATCATGTTATAGTCAACCCATTTTTACTACTACATACCTTGTGATGCCTTAGGCCACAAATGGTGATGTGGGAATCTGCTAGATTCTAGTAGGTATTCGTACAGATTGTAAAACCACTGATGGTCAACATGATATTGCAAGGAGTGGTTTCCTACTTGGAGCACATAGTCCATACTCGAAAATCTGTACTGGCTGCCAGTTGATTTCCAGGACAAATTCAAAGTGTTGATTTTGATCTGTGACTACCTAAATGGTTTGTTTTCTGTCTGCCTGCAAGACTGCCTCTCTCCTTGTGATCCTACAGCAGATGCAGTCATCTCCAGTATTTGAGCTAACAGCCCTTATTATAAGTAGGAGTGTATTGGTTGCAGGGTGTTCTTAGTAAAGGATTCATCACTGTGGTTCTTGCTCCTAGCTGTGATTTGCCAGAACCTGGCTTTTTTTTTTTTTAACCTTTAGGGCACACTGCAAATTGCCGTGCTTGTCCCAGACTTTTTCCTTGTAGGGCCAGAGGAGAAGTGCTGAAAGGTGTCATGTGGAAGAGGTTGCAATGGCATTGGTAAGGAGTCTTTAATTGACTGTCACAAGGAAGTCTCTGTTGGAGTTGGGAAGGTCTTGGTGAGCTTTATGTGTAAGTTGTATATATTATAATATTGTGCAACTTTTTTATTTTAGATAATTACTTAAGAGTAGTAGAAGATTGGGGCAATAAAGGTTTGATTAAATAAGCCAACACTGATTTTTGTATGCAGACATAGGCTTTGTATGAACAAGCAGGTGAGCAGACCAAATGTAGGTGTTCTAATTTAGTTTGAATGTGATAGAAATTTGGGCCTTTCATGTAATTTTTGAGGATTTAAACTTCATCTTTTTCACATTAAAAAAGAAAGCAAACTATAATCATAATTTAACCTATCACTTACATGATGCTTTACATTCTGAGTGCCATACAAACACTAACTAATGAGTCTAAGAGGTGAAATAATTGCACCTCACACTATTTTGTACACTGCAGCACATTTTTTGCTATCCAAATTGTAGACCAGATTCTCACGCAAGTTTGCAGAAGCCTCACATATTGGCTTTCATGGAAGGTCAGTGTATTTTTGCTGCATTGGTCCCTGAGTTTGTGGGCCATTATTATATATCACATTATGCCACTGAGTAGTAAAATGCTGCCACATGGAACTTATATATGAATGTTAAATGACATTCTTAAACATTTTTTACAAAAAGAGATGGAAAAGAAATCACTAAGGGCGGGGGGGATATGATAGAGGTTTATAATATCATGGCTAGTGTGGAGTAAGTAAATAAAAAAGAGGCCTTTACTACTCCTCATAACACAAGAACTAGGGGTCACCAAATGAAATTAGTAGGTATCAGGTTTAAAACAAATAAAAGGAAGTACTTCTTCACATAACTCACAGTCAACCTGTGGAACTCCTTGCCAGAAGATGTTGTGAAGGCCAAGACTATAATTGAGTTAAAAAAGAGCTAGATAAATTCATGGAGGACAGGTCCATCAATGGCTATTAGCTAAGATGGTCAGAGGTGGTGTTCCTAGTCTCTGTTTGTCGGAAGCTGGGAATGGGTGACAGGGAATGGATCACTTGATGATTACCTGTTCTGTTGATTCCCTTTGGGGCACCTCGCATCGATCACTGTCAGAAGACAAAATAGTGAGATAGATGGATCTTTGGTCTGACCTAGTATGGCCATTCCTGTGTTCCTAAAACTGGGATATTTGGTCTTTTTGATAGCTACAGTATGCATTGGCAATGGACAGGCTAGTGATCTGGTATGTCTTAACTCTTTTGGTATAAATTTAGGCAATAATCTTTTCCCTTGCTAGTTAGAAATAGAAGCATAATCATGTTGAAATTTTATAACAATTAATAGGAAGTTTGGGATAATGGACAGAGAACAGATTTGTTATGTTAAGATATCCTGAGTTATTGGATGATCGAGAGATTTTCCCTCTTTGTTTTTACTCTTCTTCTTCCCAGATTCATGCTGCCTAAAAAAAATCTGAGCGAAAAAAGCAAATCAAAGACTTGAAAAACTTCAAGGTGGCATGATGACTAAGAGAGCTGAAGTTTCAGAAGAAACTCAGATTTAGTTTTTCTCACCAACTGAGAGTTCATCTCTCAGTGAAAAACAAGTATTTCTAAAATTACACAAAGCTTGAATTTACAGTATAAGAACTCTCAAAAATTAATTATGGCTTTTGTGGTAAAGTGTTTATGCGAGAGCACACTAAAAAGTGCTAATTGGACTTGCATTTCTGATTAGCTGAACATCAGATCTTTAAGTGTTGGTGTGAAAGCATCCATTGTGTAATCCAGAAAAATTATGTCAAATATGAGAGGAAACCTCAAAAATATTTGAATTTTTATGTAATTTTTTTAGGAGACAAAGTAGTTTATTTCTTCTTAGAAAAGCTCTATGATGTACTGTTTGAAAGAACCTACAGGAAAGCAAGTGATAGCTATGAGCATTACAGTGGCTTAATAGTCAATACGCTAGGGCAAGGAACATTGGACTGGGAGTCAGGAAACCTGGGTTGTGTTGCTGCCTTCACCCTGATATGGCGTACTACATTGGGCAGATAGCTATGATTTGTTTTTTCAAATGTAATCTTTAATTTTGGGTAATCCATTCTTGTGTGCCTAACTTTAGACACCTATGACCTAATTTTCAGAGATACTGAGCATCCAGGACACCAGTTGAAGGCAGAGGCTTCAGTTGATCCCCTCTGAAAATCAGGCCGCTGCTATTTAAAGTTGAACACTCAGAATTAAAGGTCACTGTGAAAAATATGGCAGTTAACTTCCTTGTGCCTCAGTTCACCATCTGACTTCACAGGGATGTTCAGAGGCTCGATTTATCTATTTAGAGAAACAAACTTTTGAAAGGAGAGTGCAGTGCAAGTCCAAAGTGTTACTTTTAGCTGTTCTGATTCAGACCTTTTGCTTTGGAAGTGAGATACAGCTACTTAAAGCTTACTAAGTAAGTGTGCTTATGTTTAATCTAGAAAGAGAAGGGGGAGTGAATAAAAGAAATGTAGTGCTCGAGTACCAGAGGATTTGGTAGTTGAGTAGCTCACCAGAAGGTGTCTCCCTAGTCAATGGAAATCATTTAATAATTGTTAGAAGAAGCTTCTAGTCAGTGAGCTAGAACCAATGACTCCACTTAAAATAATTCTGTAAAGAGTGGTATGTCTCAGAATAGTAGTAATATACTTATTCATCTAATATATATTTAATAATATGGATTGCTTTAAGTTGATTTAAGTAAGTGAAAGCTGTGATCAAACAAAAACATTATACTGCCATCTGATATCTAACTAATGAGATTTTAAATGTTACTGGGGTTAATGTACATTTAACAAAATATTGCAGCAGTCATCTGTGGTTAATATCTCTAACTGAGTACTAGAGAATCCTGAAATGTATATTACAAGTTGATAAGGGAAAAAGGCTTGCATGCTTTTTCCTAAATGCTTTTAGAAGTGGAAGGAATTCATTTTAACTTCCATCATGGTTTGCTGAATTCATGCTTTGAGGGAAACTAAATGATGACTTTTCCTGCAAATTCTCTAGTAGCTATCACAGTTATCTTAAGTATACTGAGAGAGAAGAAAGTAAATATGTGTCACTGTCAAGTAAAACATCATCTCTTAGTTAATTTCATTGCTTATTTGCCAGAGATGTTTGTGTGACTTAGTGTACCTGTTATACAGAGAATGAAATACCACCACCAGGAGACAGACTTGGAGTTTTCATTTACGCAGGATTTATTATATATGAATTTTTTCCCATGGGTTTAATAGGCATTTGACATGCACAGAAAAGAACTGAAACTGATTTTATTTTGGTACTGGTTTGGGACTCACTTTATAGTAAAGATTTTCTGTTACAATGGATTAAATAGTATTATAGATGCCTTTTTAATAGTTTTCCAGGAATGGGATGAAAGGAAGCTGAACAAATTGAAGCAAGGACAGCATATACGGAGACGACACACTTAATAGTAGAAAGTTGGCCATTTCATATGATAAAAAGATCACTGCCCATTTTAGTGGAAAGCAATGTATTCTGTACCCCTTCTACTTTCATTGATGTAGTCCCCTGTAACTCATTACAAAATATTAGGCTGAGCTTGCTGATAGTGAGACAGACATACGAGTGTGTGTAATATACTTCCAAGGGAGTGGCATATTTTGAGACCAGGATGAAGAAAGAAATACAGGTTGGACCTCTCTTGTTCGGTACCCTCGGGACCTTGCTGGTCCCAGAAGAGGAAATTTGCCAGACAACAGGAGGTCCCCTGATACCAGCCCCTCAGCCCGCTGCCCCTCTCCAATGCCGGCTCCTTCAGCCTGGTTGGACTGTCTGCGGGCCAGGCCCAGCCCTGGCTCCACTACCAGCCAGCCGGGCAGCTCCAGTCCCAACCCCACTGCTGGAATGGCATGTTACCCGATCGGGTTGCCACAGCCCCAACTCTGCCGCCGGGTGGCATGTATCCCTGGCCGCGCTGATTCTGCCGGGCTGCCATGGCTGGCTTTCCCTCCTGGGCTGCTGCGGCCACAGCTCTGGCCTCGCTGCTGTGCAGCAGGCAGCCCCAGTCATGCTGCTGCTGTCACTGTGGCCCAGGCTGCTGTGGCCCCGCTGCCTCCCAGGCTGACGTGGCCTGACCAGGCTTCCCTGCTTGAGCTGGTGTGGTCCCAGCCCCGCTGCCAGGTGGCTGACAGTTTCAATTGTGCTCCGCCCAGGCTGCTGTGGCCCTGCTGCCAGCAGACTTGGAAGGTTGCAGCGGGCTTGCAGCGGCTGGCCCTCCTGCCCCAGGTCTGGACCACAGATGTTGCTGGACGAGAGATTCCCAAATTTGAGAGGTGCAACCTGTAGAAAATGTCCTAGGTCATAGTACTATAGAAAAGGGAAGGACAAGACAGGTTAATGGGTCATTTTTATTTTTAATGTGTCTGATTTTTTGAGAAGTGTAAATACAAAGAATGGATTTGCTACTTCTACTATGAACATGGTATGGATAGTCATGGACAAATATTAGACAAGAAAGAAGTCACTGCCAATAGGAGCTTTGTGCACAGTTGCTGTATGTGATTAGGCATGTGGTATTTTAGATATTAATCCTTCATTTAAAATAGATTCATTCTCATTATTTATTGGACTTTGCTTCTAATTTCTTAAAGTTTTAAAAGACTCTGTTGAACAATGCACATATAATAGCCCTTTGCTTCTCTCAAGACAACAGCCTACTTTTTCTGTTCTTTCCCTGGAGCAAGGTATACAGAAGGAATAGGAACTGTATTCTGTTCTGGACTCGTGTATGTGTTCCTAAAGAATCCAGTGTAGTCAATTAATGACTCTATGGTCAACTTACAAACAGTGTTGCTTCTAATTTTTTTGCATCCATGGGCAGAATAAATTTTGCTATGTGCACCAAAGCATGTGTGAATGTGCACCATCAGTAGAAACACAAGCTGCTGGCTGAGGGCATCTCTGGGTGCTCTGCTAATCAGCTGGGCAGCACCTGAATCTCTCCTGTTTGGCCACCCAAGTGCTCATCTTAAAGGAACATTGCTTACAAGCTATTAGTATTAAAATAACTTTTCACTGCTGCAGCTGTTACTCAGATAAAACTCTTGCAGATTTTGAGCAGAGTTTTCCCTGAGTAAAATTTGCAAGAACTGGTTCTGTCTATTTAGAGCATGTTTTTAAAACCTTCAGAGATGTTGCTTCTTGTAATGGCCCTTGGATGTTAGTTACATTCCAGTCAGAAGCAAAATAGACACTCTTGCCCTCAGACATTTTTGTATTCTTCATTTACTTCCTTTGTTTACAATTGCATTCCTTCCTTTTATTATCTATCATTTTCCTTCACCAAGGTAATATATATTTACACTTTTTAATATCTTTACTGATTTACTTAATATAGATCTAATTTGAATCTGTGTTTTGTAAAGAATAAATTTGACATTGTCAAGGAATGTTTCGATTGTGTTATCCTTCATAAAGTTTCTGTACCTCATAGTCACTTTGCTTGTAGTGGGGTTTGAGAATCACAGACCAGATTTACTTGCCCAAAGAAGAAACTCTTTATTTGTTTTCATTCTGAATAAACTGAGTTTTTGTTACCTTTAAAATACATGTTGCCCTTAAATAACATTTTAAAAGTCCCCATATTTGCCATTACAGACAGAGCAGCAGCTTGCTGGCGAATTTTTCTCTTAACGGATTTGTAGCTTCCTTCTCTGAATGGAGGCACAAAATTCTTGAATGTTCTACAGTACTGTACTTGTGTTTTCCTCTTACTCGGGTCCAAATTCTGTCATTCTTATTTACTGTGAATAGTTACATATGCAGTCCCATTGAAATGCTGTGGAAGAAGACATTACTCAGTTTAAGGGAGATAGAATTGGATTCTGAGGGAGTGGTGTCTCTGAATTTGGAGGCGTTTTTTATTTGATTACCATTGTTTCCTGATTTATAAAATCAATTCCTTTTTCTGATTTAACTTTATATTTTCTGATTTAGGTTCAACATAAAAGTGCAATTGCAGATTGTAGCAAGCTTCATGCTTACTGGTGTTTCTGGAGGTGCAAAGTATGCCCAAAATGGACAACTTTTTGGCCGCTTTAAGCTCACTGAAACGCTTTCTGAAGACACCTTGGCTGGACGGCTGGTGATGACCAAAGTCAATGCTGTTTATTTATTGCCAGTCACTAAAGAGAAGTCAGTACAGACCCAAGGAACCAAAGAGAAGGTTTATGAAGCAGCTATTGAAGAGAAAACAAAGGATTATATCTTCTTGAGGATATCCAGGGAATGCTGTGAAGAACTTAATCTTCGAGCAGATTGTGAAATGCAGGTATGTTTGAACGGAAGATTCGTGCTATGGGAGGGATTTGTGTTACTTTCCTCCCTCTTAAAGTAATTGCATGTCAAAGGACTAGAAAGATATGAATAGTTTTTTATTCCTCATTATATGCAGAAAATGTGGCATGGAAAAAGAATTTCAGATTAAAATTTTATGTTTAAATCTGGTTTTTATATGTAATAGAATTAATATTTTAAAACCGTTAGAGTTAAATATATTTTAATGAGACTCATTTCTGATATAAAACTTGTTCTGATATGGTTAAGCATCTTGTGCAGATCTTAGCTTGTGTCTCTCCGTATTCCGGAGTACAGCTTGAGAGTTAATAACACAGAGGTTTTTTAACTCCAGTTCAAACACAAAGCCATTTTTGTGCCTAAGTATGGACTTATTTGTTCTGCAGAATCTCCAGCTTCATCTTATTGTTATGGAGGTGTGTTTGTGGAGTGGCGTGGGTATTCTTTCCACTTTTGACACTTACCTGAGATATTTCTCTGTTCCTTTTTTCTTGGTATCTCAGTTGCTTTTTGCCTGTTGGATTATTCTCCCTTTCTCTACAGTCTCTTCTCTTGCCCCCCCGGGCTTTTTTTCATCTGGTACGTGTGTATGTGCTGGAGCAGATCCTTCTGTAGGTACACCTGTGCCTCTTGCGTGGAAGTTTAGATTTTTTTAAAAAAATTAGCAGTGTTGATTGGGTCTGAGCATGATCCCTTTGCTTCTTTGTACTAGGGCATAAAGGGTGTGACTCTACTCTAGTTCCTCCTTATTGCCTGGAGAACGGAGGTAGATAGAATTCATCTGGTGCAACCTACTGCTCTCTTCAGAGACCTGTAACTTGTCTTTTTCAGCCTGTTTGGCTATCTTATTTTCACTGTTGATTGTAAAACATGTTCCTTTAAAAAAATCTGGAAAATCTGATTAAGGACTTCCAAAGCCCGGGGGGTGAGGTTTAGGCAAGGCACTTCATGCAACTGCTAACCTTCTGTGCAGTTCAAACCCTCTGTGAAGGATTGTAGGCTTTAAATCTGGGCCCACATGTCTAATGTTAATATCGGGCAAATTAGTTGAAACTGTAGTAAAGAATAAAATTGTTAGACACATAGTTGAACATAATTTGTTGGGGAAAAGTCAACATGGTTTCTGTAAAGGAAAATCGTGCCTTACTAATTTGCTAGAGTTCTTTGAGGGGGTCGTCAAACATGTGGACAAGGGGGATCCAGAGGATACAGTGTACTTAGAATTCCAGAAAGCCTTTGACAAGGTCCCTCACCAAAGGCTCTTAAGTAAATTAAGTTGTCATGAGATAAGAGGGAAGGTCCTCTCATGGATTGATAACTGGTTAAAAGACAGGAAACAAAGAATAGGAATAAAAGGTAAATTTTCAGAGTGGAGAGAGGTAATTAGTGGTGTCCCCCAAGGGTCCATATTGGGATCAGTCCTATTCAACTTATTTATAAATGATCTGGAGAAAGGGTTAAATAGTGAGGTGGCAAAATTTGCAGATGATACTAAACTGTTCAAGATAGTTAAGACCAAAGCAGACTGAAGAGCTTCAAAACATCTCACAAAACTAATTGGACAAGAAAATGGCAAATGAAATTTAATGTTAATACATGTAAAGTAATGCACATTGGAAAAAATAATCCCCACTATACATACAATATCACGGGGACTAATTTAGCTATAACTACTCAAAAGAGAGATCATGGAGTCATTTTGGATAGTTCTCTGGAAACATCCACTCAATGTGTATCGGCAGTCCAAAAAAGCAAACAATGTTAGGAATCATTTAAAAAGGGATAGAGAATAAGACAGAGAACATCTTATTGCCTCTGTATAAAACCATGGTACGGCCACATCTTGAATACTGTGTAAAAGATAGATTGGCATTGGGAAAGGTTCAGAAAAGGGCAACAAAAATGATTAGGGGTTTGGAACGGGTCCCATATGAAGAGAGATTAAAAAGACTGGGACTTTTCAGCTTAGAAAAGAGGAGTCTAAGGCGGGATATGATAAAGGTCTATAAAATCAGTGGAAAAAGTGAATAAGGAAAAGTTTTTTACTTGATCCCATAACATAAGAATTAGGGGTCACCAAATGAAATTATTGGGTAGCAGGTTTAAAACAAACAAAGGGAAGTTTTTCTTTACATTGTGTGTGGTCGGCCTGTGGAACATCTTGCCAGAGGAGGTTGTGAAGACCAGGACTTTAACGAGGTTCAAGAAATAACTAGGTAGATTCATGGAGGTTAGGTCCATCAATGACTATTAGCCAGGATGGCTAGGAATGGTGTCCCTAGCCTCTGTCAGATGCTGGGAATTGGTGATGGGAGAGGGATTGCTTGAAGATTACCTGTTCTGTTCACTCCCTCTGGGGCATCTGGCATTGGCCACTGACAGGATACTAGGCTGGATGAACCTTTGGTCTGACCCAGTATGGCCGTTCGTATGTTCAGGCATTGAGCGTCTGCTACCATGGCTACCACTCAGCAGCTCCCCTAAACCGGAGGAGAACGAGGCTAGCAAAGCTCTAGCTCTCAAAGAGGCCTCCCATGAGAAGGCACAAGAAGTCTGATCATCTAAGTGAATTCCTGCCTGCAGGTGTGGTGGTCCCCGCCTACTTACCTGAGTCCTGGTTTCTTCCTCCCAGCCTGATCCTGGTTCTTTCTCTCATGACCCCAAACCCTTGTTTATTTCTGATGCCTGTTTTCCAGCCTGGCTCTAGGTCCCTGCTCCTTCATCTTACCCATGATGCTGGCTCTGGCTTCAACCCCTAACTTGACTCCTGATTCTGTCTCTGACATTTGACTTGTCATCTATACCTGACTCCAGTTCTTGCCCTGGGCTCCTGCCATTAGGTATAATCACTCATGCACCAGTCCTTAAACCCTCAGGGTTCAAACTTTCCATTTCTTCCACAAACTGATCCCCATTAATGATGTATTTAAAGTGTGGAACTCATTACCATAGGATATGATTGAGACTAAAATTACCATCAGGTAATAAAATTACCTTATCCCGCCTAATGGTAGGAGCCCAGGGCAAGAACTGGAGTCAGAGATAGATGACAAGTCAAATGTCAGAGACAGAATCAGGAGTCAAGTTAGGGGTTAAAACCAGAGCCAGCATCATGGATAAGATGTAGGTGCAGGGACCTAGAGCCAGGCTGGAAAACAGGTATCAGAAAGATTAAAAAAGGGATTAGACATTTATATGGATAATGAGAACATCCAGTTATAATTGTTAATGTTGGCATCGGTTTTGAAAGAGAGATTAAGCACCAGGCTTAAACCAGTCTATAATGATAAGGAATTAGGCGATCTAATAAGAGTTCTTTTGTACTTCTTCTCAAGCATGTTGTGCCTGGTCATTGTTGGAGGCATGATAGTGGAGTAGGTGAGCTAAGTTTGACCTAGTATAGTAATTCCTACATTCCAAGGCTCAATAAAAGCCAAGCATTTCAAACTGTCATGGCCCAGTTCCTCTTATAGGTGGTAGTAGGCATCCTTCAGTCTCAAGAGACCATGAGTATGCACCCCAAGAGGTAAAGAATTTACTCAGCTGGTTTTATGGCAGCCACAAACATGGCTGAAGAAACCTACTTGAGAGAGAAAATCTCTTCCACATCTGTCACGTTTAAAGGTGATATTTTGACTCTTTGGGCTCTACTTTCTGTGAGCTCTTTTCTCCTCTGCTAAACTGCACTGATTCCTGTCATAACTCTGGAGATCTTTGAGATCTTTTTTTCTAAAGGCTGCGGTCTTAAGTGTGATCTTCCCATTTGTCCGAATCCATGTCTATTTCTTTGAGGTCTTATTTGCACACATCTTTGGAACACAATTTTGGGCATCCTTTGGCTCTTTTTCCAGATACCAGTTCGCTTTATCAGATGTCCTTTGGGATGTGCCCATGATTCATTCGGCACACATGCGCATGCCAGTGGAGGTATCTCTGAGGAGTATTTGCATGCTGTGTATGCTGGCCCTTTGAGTACCTCAATCTTGGTGACTCTGTCCCTCTGGGAGATTCCAAAGATTTGATGAAGGGAACACATTTGAAAGCTGGTGAGCCTCTTTTCCTGGTTAACGTGTAAGGTCCATGTCTCGCTTCCATACAGAAGTGTGCTGAGAACATATGCATGATATCTTTGTTCTGTCAGTTTGTTGTTTTGCCATACCCTTTTGTTCAGTCCAGACATTGTTGTGGTGGCTTTTCCAATGCAGATGTTGAGTTTCCTTTCAAATGAAAGGTTGGCTGTGTTAGTGGGCTCCAGGTATACGAACTCATTCACCGTTTCAAGTTCGTAGTTGTTGATCTTGATGCTGGGTGTTTCCTCAACTCCTTGGCACATAGTAAGCCTGAAGTCTTGGCAGGCTTTGGGAAAAACTGTCCATTAGGTGAAGAAATTATGCAATTGAATAACAGAAATTAGAATGAAAATGCTGACAGACGACTGTGTAACAGGGAGAGTGTTAATTTCTCTAGTCTAGATGTCTTTAATGGAGGAATCCCTTCACAAAGTTAAGATTTAGAGTACCAGTGCTGCAGCAAACGGTATTGGATATAGGGTCAGTGCTCTGTTTACTTTGGAATCAACATGAATGGACCAACTCTTTGCCTTAAGAAAAGTATGAGACTTATGGACAAGATAGTTCAGATAATGTAAATACATTGTGCTCTAAAACATGAAAGAATAAACTCTGCTTAACAAAAATCAAATAATTCTACCCTCCCACTATTTCCCTTGTAGAGATAAGGGGATTGACCCTGGTACCTAACAGAAATAATTCCAAATTAAGGCCACTGAAATTGATTGAAATAAATCAATTTTTGCAGAGCAGATGTCACCTTCCATTCAGTTTGTTTTAGGAAAATATACAAGAATCTTAATGTCTTCATTTAACATGGATAATTAGCCTACAAGACTTTTATCGTGCTGAGAACAGTTAGTGTTTGTTTTCTTAAAACAATAATTAAGGCCACTAACTGACTCTATCAATAAACTCTACTGGAATACAAAATGAGTTGGGACTTTTTTTTTTTCTTGTAAAGTTTCTTATGAAACTCAGCTAGAATGAGTTGCTCAGATCTGTCATTTTAGGATTCCGATATCCTGGAATTAGAATTGGGTCCTACAATTATTCATAAAGAAGTGTAATACTTTGTAAATCTGCTAGAGAACCAATGGGCAAATGCTAAAGCTCTTTACAGTAAAACTCCATTGGTCCGGCATCCAGTGCTCCGGCACTCCTGATGGTCCGGCACCATCGGGAACCCGGAAGTGCTCCAGGCAGCCGGACAATTGGAGCTGCTCTGCGCCCGGCTTCCCCGATTCAGCCGCTGCTGAAACTGACCAGCATCTGAATCGGAGAAGCCGGGGGCAGAGCAGCTGGGGTGCTGCCGGGTTGGTCCCGTAGCGCTGCCCCTCGGGGCTGCGGGACCAACCCGGCAGCAGCCCAGCTGCTCTTGGGGACGCCTGGGGCAGAGCAGCTGGAGTGCTGCCGAGTTGGTCCCGCAGCGCCGAGGGGCGGCGCTATGGGACCAACCTGGCAGCACCCTAGCTCCTCTGCCCCAGGCGTCCCCGATTCAGCCGCTGCTGAAACTGACCAGCGGCTGATTCCAGGAAGCATCCCACCCCACCCCACCCCAGACCCCTCATAGCCCCCCGTTCCGATAGTCCAGCATATTTGATAATCCGGCACCCCCTGGGTCCTAAAAGTGCCGGATTATCGGAAGTTTACTGTATATAGTTTTTAATTAGTTCTGATTTCAGCTACAGTTCTTCAGTGCAAGGACTGATTGAATATTGAGTAAAAAATTAATAGGGAAAAATTAATAATAAAATCATTAATAGGTAAAAAATTAATAGGGAAATTGGATTCAGATCCCATAATCTCTGGTTACGTTCTGGATTCACTGAAGTCAATAGGAGTTTTGCCATTGACTTTGGAGCCAGGATTTCATGTTTCATTTTAAATATTGGCCAGATCTCTCTTATTGCTGTGGTCTTTGGATAGAGTATATAGTTTGATTCCTATCTCTTCCAGGAATCCATGTAAAAAACTCCCTGATCATGCATTTTTGCTGGTCCCTGCTTCTCTTTTAATGCAGACATTTTAATATGTTTGCAGTTCTGATTTTATTAAATGCATCCTTCATAGATATGCAATGTTAATAACTATTGTTCAGGGTGAAGTGCTCTTTCTTTTTGGTATCTTCCTCTGGTGCCTGTCCCTCTGTAGGCGATGCCAGGGCAATTTTTTGAGTGGCCCACAGTGGTCCTGTGTTGTTTTCTCTTAACTGGCAATGGAACTGCAATTCCTTTCCTGCTGTTCTCTTGTTGTGGAATTAAGAAAGCAAATGCAGGTAATATGTCACTCCTTCCCAGATGGTATCAGTCAGTACTTCACAACATAGTATATCTAACAGAATGAATTAATTCAAATTAGGGATCTAAAGTCCTGGTTAGGTGATTAACCACTTATAAGAAGTGTTTAACTGGTTAACCGGGGCCCACCGCCTACAAAGTGGGAGGGTCCGGCTGGTTTGGAACAGTCCCCTGCCTGTGTCCCTACTGTGCTGCTGACTGTTCTGGCTGGGCCCTCCTCGGAGTGGTTGGCCGGGCTTGAGCGCCCCATACTGCGGTGTGTCATGGTTGGCCTTGCTAGGCTGGAGCAGTATAATGGTGAAATACATATATCTAGTAGGGCAGTTGTAGGGGTATTGTCAACATGAAATCATATTTTTATCTGAAAATTTTGTAGGCACTACAAGCTAAGTGATACGTAAGATAATTGAAAGAAATAGTAAAAAAGGCTTTTCCTGTTTGTTTATGCATTTGATAGCACTTTGCATATAGTAAGTTCATCTGTATTGTAAGTCCCAGTCTTGCATTGGTAGTCTTGTTCCTGTGCAGCCCCAATTGCAAGCTTGAGGCCATAGTCATAGGAAGACTCTTCTAATCATCCTAGGGATGTAAGCAACTAGTCGACTACCCGATAAGCATAGGCTTATCAGGTAGTTAAGTGACTACTTGACTAGTCACTCCCCCTTTCATTGGGGGTTGGGGCTGCTCTGGCTGGGCAGGGCCCACAGTGCCACATGTGGGATTGCTTCCACTGGGCTGGGAATTTGGCTGCTGGTGCTAAGTAGAATGTGTTGAGAGATGTACATCTTGGAGGGCAGTGGGAATCTGTGTTGGCGAACCACTGATGATGGGAACATGGTGTTTATTAATGTGAGGATTTTGAAAGATGGGGTGTGATGGATGCTAGTAATGATTTGGAGGGAGAACAGTGAATAGGGTCTGGGCCTCAGTGGGGTGCAGGTATAGTAAAGATGGGACAGAGTTGGAGGAGCAAGACTTGTAGAGGATTAACTTGCTCAAAAGAGGAACTACAGTAAATTACTTGGTTTTTCCCATAAAAGATGTGGTTGTTGAACTACAGCATGTTTGGAGGTACATTGTGTTTAAGCATTCTGTGTTCTTACTTAGGCCTTCCCACTCTTTCTTCTTACACTGATGAAAAAACTAGCAGAACAGGCTTTGCACTTTTGCGTGCTGTGCAAGAACAGCATGCCATCCTCTTGAGGAGAAATGCATTTCCCTCTCTCTACAGTGCTAGCCTCACAGCCTGGCACGCTTCCATGCCTCTGTCACAGCCATGTGCTGTTCAAAGGGGAAGTCTATACATGTATAACAAGAGAGGGAACGATTTGACAAATTATGGTACAAGATCACTGAGAAAAAAAGAACATGTCAAAGCAAAAGCATGAATTGTGTACCAGAAGCTATTACGTGTGTCCAGCCCCTAGCACAGAGAGGGCCTCCTCTCTCTGGATAGGGCCTCTAAGTGCTTAACACCTGAGTTCAATTATTTCAGGTTCCTCTGTGCCGTAAACATCCCCAGAATAATGGAACATCCAAATATTGTATTCCTATTTCTAAAATGTATATTAAAATAAAAAGTATATTGAATGGATATTTGTAAATGTAAAATATATATCATATACAGCATTTTGGGAGGCTCACATCTTAAACTAAGTAGGACTATAAAAAGAAATTGCTTATTTAAGTAACTTTTGAAAATCATGTATTATCTTTTTTTTAGCTCTTGTGTAAACACCATAGTGAATGCTCTGTAGCTTTGATTTCACCTGTATCTCCTTTGGCTGATTGCCTTTACATTTTGCATGCAGCTAAACAATAAGGGGTGAATATTAAGTCTTTATGTTAATTTTTAAGGTGTTTCCAACTTTTGGGCCAAATTCAGCCCTCATATAAGCAGGCACTGCTCTGTTGCCTCTAGTAGAGTTACACAACTTACACCAGGTTTGGATTTAGCCTCTTTAGTAAATATTTGTACTGTTCATGTATAATTGTTCACATATTGCCCTACGAGAGCTCAGTGCTTAAGACAGATTCGACAGGTTCCAGCCCCAATAAACTTAAGAGCCTAACCTTGCATGCCCTAAATTGGAATAATTGAAACATTGACAGTTGAGTTTGCAAGATTGGGTCCTAAATTATGAAGTGATTTCACAAGCAATTACTAACACTGGGATATAGCAGCTAATGAAGGATGAGGGTTGCAACAATAAGGTCACACTGTACTGTTAGTTGCTGTTGCCTGCATTAGAGAAGTTCTGAGATTTGGGTTTTTTTGGGTTTTAATTCCACATGAGATAGCATGTTATTAATTCAGTGGAATGATCAACCAATTGTTTTTTTTAGAGCTTAAAAAAACAAATGGTTGATCATGTTATTTTTGATTTCATGTTATTTTTAATGAGTTTGAACACAACATTCTCATCTCAGTTTTCTGGTACTTCTTTGTTTTTAGAATTTTCAAGTTGGTCTTTTCAGCAACATCCAGCAAAGACAGATTTTTAAAAATTCCATCTGCTTGGTTGATGCCAGTTGAACTTTCTGCCTGTTAACCAGGTGTAACAATATTTACTGTTTGATAGCAAAGAGATTAAGCTATGGAGGTGGTCAAATATTATTGAATTGTTAGAGCAGGGTTTGAGAATTAATAGATCTGGGACCAAATTTTCTAATGTACTTGCATGGATATAAATTTAGAGAGATTCCATTGACCTACGTGGAATTTCTCCAGAGTCACACTGGAGGGCATTAGCTTGGAGTTGACCCCTAATTTCTATTTTTAGCTCTGTTGCAGGCTTGATGTGCTGTCTTGAGCAAATCACATGGCTCAGTCTCTCCATTTTCCCCATCTATGAAATGGGAAGTGTAGTACTTAGCTCACTTCTATAATGTTCTTTGGGATCTTTGTGTGAAGGTTGCCATAGAACAGTGTCTCTCAAACTGCTGTCCATGAACCACTAGTGGTCCACAGCTGCCTTCCAGGTGGTCCGCAGCTCGAGCTCACTTCCCCCCTTCCATCCTCCATCTCTCTCTCTCTCTCCCCCTGCAGTAGGAAGCCTGCACTAGTGCTCCAGCCTCGTGTCCCCCCTGCGAGGCTGGAGCGCCAGTGCTGGCTTTCTTCGGGGAATGGGGGAGCCTGGAGCCTCCCCGCTGGCTCTGCCTCGTGGGGAAGAAGTGGAACCAAAAGTGGCTCTGTGCACTGCCACTCTCCCTGCTCTGCCTGGGGAAAGAGCAGCACACTGACGCGCTGCCTGGAGGCTTTTCCCATTGCTCCTATTGGCCGCCATATGGCAAATGGGAGCAGCAGAAAGCCGTGCTTGAGAGACAATGCCTGTGAATAGTGTGGGGCGTGAAAGCAAGTAAGTGCCCCCACTGCCCCTTCATGCCCAGACCCCACACCCTATCCTGCTCCTACACCACCCCTCGCAGACCCCATACCTCCAACCCACTCCTGCACCCTCCCTCGTGGCCACACACCTTACTCTCAGCCTGTTCCTGCACCCTCCCTTGCTCCTGCAACCTCCCCCGGCCAGATACCCTACTCCCAGCCTGCTCCTGCCCCCTTCCCCTGGTCAGACACCTTGCTTCCAGGCTGCTCCTGCAACTTCTCTTGCTCCTGCCTTGGTCAGACATCCTTCTTCCAGCTTGCTCCTGCACCCTTCCTTGCTCCTGCAACCTCCCCCCGGTTAGACAACCTTCCCTAGCCTGCTCCTGCACCATCCCTTGCTGTTGCCCCCTCTCCGCTGACCAGACACCCTACTCCCAGCCTGCTCCTGAGCCCCCACCTCCTGCCTAGACCTCACCTTCTCGTTCACTCCACCTCCCACCTAGATCCTGCACTCTCACCCCTATGCCATTCACTGGCAGCCCTGTCCCACACACTGAGACCTTCATTTTTGTCCCCACCCCAGAGCCTGGAGAGGGGGGAGTCTACAAAATCCAGTAACCCTGAAACCTCAGAAGAGTAAATCCCTGAACCTCAGTCTTCCCTGTCCCTCTCCCTCGCCCCATGGGGCTGGAGTGCCAGAGGAGTGAGGTGTCTCCGTTTGGGGCCACATCAGTGAGGACAGGGGATTTTATCTATATAGGTTGATACATTTTGGCCATCAGTGTTGTCATGTTGGCCAACACGCACACATCTTGTAGTAAACCCCCATAAAGGCTCTTATTGGCTAATCACTAAATGCTAAATGAAATGATCTGACAGTGATTACATGGCTATTTGCTTGTTACAATATTACGAAAAGCAGTGCTTACACATTGCATATCAATAACAGCAACTATGGATTTATTTGTTCTCTTCTATTAGTGTGGTTTTGAGTCAAATTTTTTATATAGATTTCTGGTTTAATCGACATTTAATTCTTCTGTTCATACTTGCATCAGGATAATTTATTAATCTTTCCAGAAACAAATGAAAAAATAACTATGTAGATTATAGTCTGTTTCCTTTTAAGAGCTGCTTTTATCTATTTCAGCAATTTAAACTGTATCTCTTTATTTTTGCTGCTTTAGTAATGCATTTGTAGAAGTTCATTTTACCATTCATTGCTTAACTCTGGGTTTAATCAAGAATGCCAACATGCTATGCTACCATTTCTGGCTTTGTACCAAGATTTTGTTGTCATCATTCTATATTTATTAGCATTAAAACACCAGTAATTTAAAAAAGAGAAAATGATTATATATTATTATGCAAATAATCTCAGAAATCCATCTTTGCAATGATTATGAGGTATTTTAGGTGTCTTTATAGTACAATATACTCAACACATTTATACGCTGAGAATGTACGGAGCGTATTGGGTTTTTCCTTTCTTAGGAGTATGTCCTATGGGGTCATCTACTGGTCCATGAAAATTTCTGATCAGGTCAATGTTCCATGAGATGGCTCAGTTGTTTCTAACAGTACTGTGAAATCCTTTCATAATAGTCACACGCACAAATTATACTACAAAGAAATCATATGTTAGAATCATATGTGGTTGTGGGCTTAAGCAAGTAAATTTTCCTACATCTTGTGATCTGATGATACTGGCTTGAGTTTTTCTTAAAGTTCAGTATAATTTGTTGGAAGATAAAACTGAAATTCAGAGTCCTCTTAATTAAATATTTTCTGGTACATCTATTCATTCATTCATTTTGTACTGTAGGTTGAACTTCAGTTTCAGTTAAATCGCTTACCCCTCTGTGAAATGCATTATGCCTTGGACAGGATCAAGGACAACAGTATTTTGTTTCCCGATGTCCGCATGACTCCCACCATACCCTGGAGCCCCAACAGGTACAAAAATACAAACACATTCATATCAAAGATGGTATGTTAATGCTGTGTTGAATTCATTATAACTGATAACTGAGATGTATCCTTAAACAGGAAGTGTATCTTTGCTTTTCATTAATGGGGAAGGTGGTTCAGGAGCAGGCGTTGAACTTTAAAAAATAGGCTCTTGCATTATTAGGACTGTTAGATCACTTTTCCCTATTCTCCCCAAATTAGCCCCTTACTGCAATTGCATTGTAGGTTTAGAAAACTGAAGTGGATGGTGCTTTGTAGAAAAATGAAAGTACAGGTTCCTTTTCTAAGAGGCTTACAATATACAGGCTTAAACTTGCAATTTGCACTTGGTAAAGGCAGTACTTATGTGAGTTTTCAGGATCAGACCCAAAATTAGTTGTGGCATTGCAATTTCTGACTAACAAAGGGTAAGAGTGGTAGAGTCAAGATCAGCTTGGGGATAATGGAAAGAAGTGATTCTTGTAAACAGCTGATGGTGGCAGGAGTGAAGCTTTGTAGACTTTTAAGGTCAGAAGGTGTTGATTTTCTAGTTTCATGGTTATAATTGGAGTCCATATAACCTTGCCCATACTCCAAATTATGATTTATGGACATCAACATACATGGAATCCACCATTTACACTAGTTTAAACCTGCAAGGGAATCTTTCCACTGACTTCACTGAGCTTTGAATCAAGGCCATAAAGAAAGAACAGAAAGTATTAAGCAACAAGCCTGGATGTGGTAGAAGAGAAGAGCGCAAAGGCAGAAGTGTAATTAAGATAAAATGTTATATTTTCCATGTTTTTCTTTTAAGAATCTTTAAGTTCTCTATAACAGAAAATAAACCACTGTGCTGTTCTGAAGTTAGTCTTTAGATTGCTAGTGTATGCATGTTATTTGGTTACATTTAATACATTTCCTAGAAGTAAATAGTGGAAACATGATGTCAGGCAACTATCTGCCTTCAAGCACTGTATACATTAGTTCTACCAGTAAAACAAGCATCTATGCAACACAATGTGAATTATGTTCAGAACATACTAATACAATATTTCATTCAAAATGTATATTTGTTTCATTTTCTTGTAAAGATCATCATCAGCAACAGAGGGTGCATTTACACTGCACTGTTGTTTCGAGATAACTAGTGTTACTTTGAAATAACAATGTTAATGTCTACACAGCCATTCTGTTATTTTTAAATAATTTTGGAATAGTGGACGGCTTATTCCAAAATCTGTAAGCCTCATTCTACGAGGAATAATACCTATTCCAAAATAGCTATTTTGAAATAAGGCATGTGTAGATGCTCCACTGCTGCTATTTCAAAATTGCCTCTCACCTGGGCCATTCTAAGTTATTCCTCCCCAGTGCTTCCTGGGGCTCTAAATCGAGATAGCACGTCTACATTAGGGAAGCCTGCCTGAAAGTAATTTTGAGGCTTCCCTGCAGTGTAGACGTGCTATTTTGAAATAAGCTGTTTTGGAATAACGGTTCTGGAATTGCTTATTTCAGAATTAAACATGCAGTGTAGACGTACCCAGAGTGACCTGTCTGATGATAATTCCAAACTTATGATGTAATATAGTAAAGCTCCTGATTCAGGGTTTACGAACTGTCTTTGACTTAAAATAATAGTGAATCTTTTGTCCACCATGTCAGAGTTTAAATTTTGTAAACTCTAAACCCAGGGTAGCTAAAGGTATGAAAATTAACCTTTTCATAAATTTTCATAATTTCATAAAGTATGAAATTAACTAGAAGTGATGTGAAGCAGCATGGAGTTGGAAAAAAAAACTATTAAATGGAGTTTTTAATTAAACATTTATTTGTCAGAGATAACACTTAATGATTTTTTTGGCAAATAAATGAAGAAAATTATTTTTTTTTAAATTAAGCAAACAGTCATTGAAATTGGAGTACCTTATAGACATTTAAAAAAAATAATTATTCCAGAGTGGGAAGAGTATTGCAGGTTGAGCTTCTGTGGTTCAAGACTGTCTGGTCCAGCAACTGCCAGACCATGGATGTTGCAGGACCAGAGAGGCCCAGGGAGAGGAGACTGGGGCTGGCAGTGGAGCCAGCCCAGCAACAAGGAGCTGGCAGTGCAGAGACCAGGACTGGACCCAATAGCAGAGCCTGGCTGGGGTGCAGAGACTGGCCAGCATCTGGGGCTGGGGTCATGAAGCCAGTAGCATAGCCAAGCCAGCGGTGTAGAACCCACAAGCGGCCAGGGTCAGCAGTGCAGCCCAACTTGGGGAGCAGGCAGGGATCCTGGCAGCCACACTGGTGGCCCCAAGACAGGAGCCAGGTAGGGTACTGTGTTGGGGTATATTTTCAAAGACATACATGGTATCTAGGCACCCATCTCTCAGTCAGTAGGAACCTCGTGCTCCACTGCCAGTTGAGCCTTTAAAAATCTCTCCCTAAGTCTCTGTGGTACATTGGCTCTAAAGTTATCTTGAGATGGTTGGGAAATGAAACAGTAGGACCAGATTGGAATTTTGAAGCCATGTTATGCATTGCCCCCCACAGTTAAGAAGAAAAAAAGTGCTGTTCCACTTGTATAGTAGGAAGTTTTCAAGATATGCTTTCTGCGTGCCACTTATTGGGGACTGTAGTCAGCTCACAGTTTTTGCATTCAATCTGAAGAGAGACTTGAATAGTGTGGTGTTAATGTAATTTGTGAGATACTATTCTCAAAATATTGTTAAGATTTCTGGAGTTGCTGTAAAATAGCAAATGTTCCTGTATCACATCATTTTCCATCTGATTTCTGAATTTTTATTGTTAGTGAAGATTCACGAAGCAGAAAGAAAATGGCTGTTATTGAATATCTGGCCAGTATACTTTGATTGCATAAATCAGAACATACTTGTGACATAGTCTTTATAACCTATGAGAAAATAGTCTTGTGTTGTGGGCGAGCCATTTTTATGTGCTTGTTATATAGTGAGCTTTTGCCTATTGCGTTGATCATATGTATATAAATGTAATGCTGGATGTTTTCGTTTATTATCTGTGATATGGTCATTAGGACTGGCTTTATTTTGAAACATTTTGATTAATTTTTTTATTTTCCTACAATTGAATGGATTTTTGCAGATTTTTCCCGGTTTTTAACAAATATAAAGATACAGTTGAAAGATTTGTTTTCTTCTTCATCCTAAATAATCCCACAATCTAATCCATTTATATCATTATAAAGCAGTTCTTGTTAAGTAATCAACATTTTTATCACACTTTTTTGATTTCTGTGGGCTAAGTGTTATGGATCTTTATTTAGGGAGCGTTTTTAATTACTTTGGCCTAAATCTTATTAAAGTCATGTCAGAGATTAATTTGGCCCAATATCTTTATCTTTCTAATGCAAGATTTTTTTGACATGCTCTTGGGGCCAGATGGTCAACTTGTGTAAATAACTGCAGCTCAAATGAAGTGAATGGAGTTATGACAGTTTACACCATAGGATCTGGCTTATGCTATCTTTTCTTGACTGACTCAAACTGTCTTCCCTAACAGATTTTCTTCTATTTTTGGTTTACATCCTATCATCTTTCCACTAGTTCTTAGGCTCTTCTGTCATCTAGTTGTTCATAGCGGTCTTAAGAGTTAGGAATTCAGTTAATTCCCTCATGGTTTTATCCCATACCACTACCCAACACAAGTTTTCCAGGCCCAGAAGAATTATAGTGTAAGTAGCAAGACAGATCACATTACAAAAGTATGGCCATATGTGCAACAGTGACAGGTGTTTCTGACTATGTATACCAACTTTTAAATCTGTCAGTGAGAATATTAAAAACTGCATATAGAAATCCTTTGCCTCTTACGTTCACTGGAACTTTCCTAAAGTAACTTCCTGTTTAAATGCTGATACCCGTAACCCCGTTATAGTACCAGTACTTTTTTTTAGATCGCAGATGCATTTTTCTTATGGTAAAGAATGATAGTGAAGAAAAGCCTTCAATTAACTGGGTAGCTGTAAGTTCTTTGGGTTATTTTTTGCATTTCTTAGTTCAGCTATACCAAGCTTGAGTGCCTGTATGTGACATGTTTAAACCGACACCATCCGCAATTCTACTGAAAACATGGTTAATAATCATCATTTGGCTGATTAATGACAATAGACGATTTAGTTTGTGTGTCTGTTCAATTATATTGTCTTTGTGATGGTTAAGTGCATGCTGTATATGAAATGTATACTCCAGAGGTTAATTATGATCAAGTTAGCCAGTATAAGTCAAGCAGTGGTTAGTGTGTTTTTGAGTAATTTACTGATTCATCATGAATTTTAGAAGAGCTTTGTGACAGTAGCATTTGGTTTAGTAGTTGTACTACCATTTGTTTTTGTTAAAGTGCCTCAAAATGAAACCGTTGATAACATGTAGGATTTTAATTTAAATCTTTGTATATGTCGTACAGATTGATTTCTAATCAATTGTAGATTGCTGCTGCTTGTGAAAACAATCTTGCTTTCTTTATACAGACAATGGGATGAGCAGTTGGACCCTCGATTAAATGCAAAGCAGAAAGAGGCTGTTCTGGCTATCACAACTCCACTTTCGATACAACTGCCTCCTGTTCTTATCATCGGTCCCTATGGGACAGGCAAAACATTCACTCTGGCTCAGGCAGTCAAGCACATACTCCAACAGCAGGATACTAGGTGAGCTGGGACACTAGAGACAGAGCACCATAGTTTATTAGAAATTAAATGCTTCTTTTTACTTAAATGCAAATGAAAATTAACAGTGCAGAATTTCCATTCATCTCCAAAAAACCCATCATCATTGTTTTGAACAGATATTAAGAAAGTAATGTTATAGTCTTAAAACATATTCTCTCATTAAAAAAAATCAGTACGATTGGAATGATGTAGAACAAAAATGCCATTCACTTGATGTGGAAAGCTGGGAGGGGTGTCAGACATTAAAGGCTGTATTTTATTTAAAATCTAGGTTAGAGTAATAATCACTAAATATTTTTTAAAAGTTGTATTTCAAGTTTAAATCTTTTCCTGCCTGAAAAAGTGAGTTAAGGGGCATGATTGAATCATGAAACTTGGGCTAGGTCAGTGACTAGTTTCACTGAGGGAAATGTGCAGGAAGATGGCCACTGTTTCCTTTTTTTTGTATTCTACTGCTTTGAATTGTTTTCTGTTTCTTCATTGCTTTTTTATTTGCACCATTTATTCCAGCAGGATTCTCATTTGCACCCATTCTAATAGTGCTGCTGATCTCTACATAAAGGATTATTTACATCCATATGTAGAAGCAGGCAATCCCCAGGCGAGACCTCTCAGGTATTCTTTAAGGTTTATTATGTCTCTTTAACATACTATTCTTAAGAAAAGATGTCTATAAAAAAGGTTAAAGAATGGTAACACTGAAAAGCACATTGACATGTAACAGCAGTGCTTTAAGCAGCACCGTCTGTTTAAAAGGAATATGGACAGAATGGGAATGAAGCATATTGTCAATGTGATTTTGTTTCATGCGTTAAATAAAGACATCCTTTTTTAAGCTTTTCTTATTTCTATTGATAAATGTATCTTTCCTAGCCGAGCAAACTTTTGATATGCTCCTCTAAAAGCTACTATGATGAAATAAAATGGAGATTAATTGGATTGTACTTTGAAAAAAATTCTCTTACACCTTTATCACAGTAATTTGGAAACGGGCTACCCACATGGCTTTTTGAAGCAATCTCTCGAAGTCATAGAAGCTGTATATTTAGAGAATCATGTGAAATTAGTTTGGCCTCTTCTAAAAGGGCAGTTTGAAGTAATTTGTATATGTGAATAAATGTGCTTGGCATGGATGTCTTGTGAGAATTAGCTAAGGAAAAAATATGGGGAAAAGAATTTAAACTTACAGTAAGACAATGAGGAGGAATTCATTCATTGGCAGAGGAAAGTCCTTAGAAGATTTTGCTAAATGATCACGCTGTGTATATTTTTATCTAAAACTGAGAATTTATGTGCATTTCTCTGAGCATCAAGATGTGAATACATCGTATTAATTTGCAACTTAATGTAAGGTAAAATGTACTATCTAACTTCTAAATGATTGTGCAACCTCATTGAAGTCAGTACGGTTGCACAAAGGGGGCGCTGTTGACATAGTTTCAATTATGACAATTTATACAAGCTGAGATCTTAACAGATGCACATATTTATTGTATTTTTTAAAGTTATGTCAGAGGCGACCGCATGGTAGGAATGTCTTATAATGCAGTTTGTAAAGCACTTTGGGAAGAAAGGCATTATATGCATCTTGTAATGTTGTTAGTGAGGGATGGAAGGAAATGGACTCCCTCTTTTCAGTGACCATAGGTAGGCATTGAAATGGAGATGTGGGGAAGAATATGTGATTTAAAATTGTAAAAGAGTGTTGTAAACATTTGCTTTATGCTATAGGGGCCAAATTTTGGCCTCCCCATGGGCACAAGGCTTCCATTAACTTCCCATTTCAGCTCCCAAAAGTATATGTCGGCTGGTTAAAAAATATGTTTTTCATGATAAAATTAATGCACAACTCTTTCACAATTTTCTTTTCTTTCAAGTGCAATTCAAATATTACATTTTATAAAAAGTCATTAAATGCTTCAGTTTGAATATAGTTGGCACTGGGTTTTGATCACTTCAGAAAGTATTGCTGTACTTTGTAAGTGAGATTATACAAATAATGATTTTCCTCCTCTGGTAATTTCTCGCTTTTAAAAAATGAAAGCAGCACAGATCTTCCTTTAGGAATTTATAGATTTCTTGATTTCTTTAAAAACATTTGCTTCTCAAAAGTACTGCAGGTTGTTAAGTAGCTAATATTGAAAATCAGAATAATTAAATAGAAGGGGAGTTACAGCATTGTTAATAGCACTGGGATGAAATAAATAGTTATGTCAGACTCCTGAAATTAGTGAAACTAGTTGTATCACTAAAGTTATTGTCCTTGCCTAGGAGGAGCATATTTTCTGGGTCATATTCTCAACACCGTTGGGTATTTCAGAAGCCAGATTGTGAAATCTCTAATATAGCAAAAGGCAGGAGCCAACGCTGGGACATCATAAACGGCTGTGGACTTTCCCCTGGAATTGTCTTGCTATCCAGCAAGGCTATTCTGTCCCATAGCCTTAAAATTCCACTAATTTCTCAGGAGTATCTGTTTTAACAGGAGCTCAGTGTTGTTCAGTGGAATTCACCCTTGTGGGCAGGAAATTATCTGAAGTGCACATGGAATGTTCTGATGCAAGACTTGATACATACATGCCATTATGAATGGCTTCATTTTCAGTTGTTTTGGATACTGATAAATGTATTTTTATGTAGAAGAACATACATCTTATTTGACCCATACAGACGTAAGGATCCCATTCAGCTGCTGAGTTTTGTAAGAAATCAAAAGACTGCCTAACCTGATATTTTTTCAAGGCTTCTGTGCCATGAATGAGCTTCAACAGCTCAAAAGAAAAACACAGTATTTTGTTGTTTGACCTTAAGGGGTGTGACGTGGTATTAAGAGTTGCAATAGGTACTTGCAGACTAACTGCCTGCCATAAGCAATGCATAAGGGCTAAAAATAGTGATGCTTATTAGCTCCCTAAAGTTGCACTGACAGACCAGTGGCATTCTGGTTCCACCTACATGGCAAAGTGTGTTTTTTTTTAAATTTAGTTCGTTGCTTGGTTTCTGCAGAAAACTGGCCTAATCGTAGTGTTCTAACTATATTAGCCATGGCACTTTTATGTTTAATTTCTGCTAGGGGAAGTGGGTATTTTGAAAAATAAATTGGCTTGGTGGACAGAGCATTAGACTGATCCTTAGGAAGCCTTTTTTTTATTTCCAACTTGCCAGATGTCATCTAGCAGTCTAGTGGCAAAGTCACTTCACTTGGGTGCCTAGTTTCCCCATGTATAAAATGGAGATGATGGTACTTACCACTTTGTAAAGTGCTTTGAGATCTACTGATGAAAAGTGCTGTAAGTGCTGTGGGTATTAGTTATTGCTGTAGTCTGAAATGGTTGTTGATGGAAAAAATATTCTCTGTTCAGCGGAACAATGTCCAAACGCCCAATGTTTGTAGTATCACTGGCTTTTGTTGCATGTTAAGTTTTTGTTCTGTGATCCAGTTATGTGAACTAGTCTAGCATGCAGCTTGTTGTTCACATCTGATAGTTAGAGATGACATTGATTATTAATCACTGATATGAGTCTCTGAGTTAAATGATTGTATTCTTAGACAATTATTACAGATTGAGAAATCTATCTCTATGACAGTTTAATAGCCAAATAGTGTTAAAACAGGAGGGGATGTATTCACCACTAACGGTATGTCTACACTGGAATGCTATTTCGAAATAACTAGCGTTATTCCAAAATAACTTAGTCCGTACCTACACAGCAGGCACTTATTTCAAAATAATGTCAAAATACTGTCAAGCTGGAGGACTTTTTACTCTGACTCCTGTAACCTTCATTGTACGAGGAATAAGGGAAGTCGGAAGAAGAGTGCTCTATTTCTAAATAAGTGCCATGTAGATGCTCCCTATTTCGAAATAAGCTATGTAATTGACGTAGCTCAACTAGTGTAGCTTATTTCAAGTTAAGCCCTGCAGTAAGGATGTAATAGCATAGTCAATTAACTGATAAACTGAAAAGCTAAGGCTTATAGGTTAATGCTATAGACTACACGGCATTCCCCCCCCCTCCCTCCCGCCAGTAAATTTTTTAGCATGCTAGCCAGCAGCCCAACTCAGTCCTGGCTTGCACTGTGTCCTGGACCTCTACCCCTGTTGCAGCTCTGTATTTAAAGTGTACCCAGGTGGGCAGGCAGCCCTACTCAGTTCCAGCTCGTGCCAGGTCTGGGAGATCAGACCCCTCCCCCCCCCCCCCCAGAGGGCTGCCCGGGGACTATGAAATAGTTGACTAACCGATAAGAATTCACGAGGTTAATCGACTATTCAAATAACCAATATTTAACATCCCTACCCTGAAGTGTAGATGCACCCCTAACAGTGGGAGTTCACCTCGTTTTCTGATATGGCAAAAGAATTCTGGGTCATAGCCTCTCAGATGGACTGTTGCCTGTCTGGGGAAACCCTATGGAAAGATTTTGCATCTATCAGTGAAGGGTTTGATTATTGCTTACCTTCAGGAGGGCAAGGCACCAGCAGTTAAGCCAGCAATGGTTAAGCCCATACTTAAGAAACTATCATTTGATATTAATATTCTTGTCAGTTACTGCCTACTCTTGATTATTTGCTTCTTTGGAAAAATTATTGAGACATTTTTGAGGGGACAGTTTTAGCTTTGACTCTTCATATTTCTTTGAGTTCCTTTCATCTGTTTTTAGAGCTTGGCATGGCACAAAGAAAGCATTTATTTCTTTAGTGGATGATCCCATTCTAGCGGTGGAGAAATGTCAAGTGTCTGTGCTGAGTATATTGGATCTGTCGGGTGTGTTTGATATTATTGATCATGAGGTGTTCTGTTGAGCAGTCTGGATAGTAGGAATTGTTCTTCAGTTGGTAAGTCAGTTGCCTCACCAGCAGTACATTTTGTGTTTTCATAATTAGAATAAAGAAGACTTAGTCCACTGCTTGCTTCTTTTTAGTCTCTCTGTCACGATGAAAGTTTCCACTTAAAATAATTGCCATTAGTTATGTAGTGCAATAAGGCTTTTTCTGTATTCTACAAAAATATCAAGTGGAGCAGAATCAGTTAGGTGTCAAGACAGGAAATGGTACTTATAGTGATTGATGTGTTTATAGATGACTGAACAGTTTGCTTCAGGTTTTCTTTTATTTTCTATATAAGTGATGAAATGGCTAAATATTATCTTTAATACGAATGTTTCTGCAGATTAGTTGGGATGACAGTAACATTTATTTTCAAGGAAAAGACTTAATATTTGTAAAGCAGTGACACTTGCATAATCATTTTTCTATGCATATGTTTTATGGGTTGGGTTATCTGTAAAATACATAAATGACTATATCAGTGGTATAGTGTACAAGTTTGAAGTTGTAGAACTTCTGAATTTTTGAATAGTCTGTTTAAAGTCAAATACGTTCTCTAATAAAATAATTATTTGGGGTATTTTTTTACAGCACCTTCAAAGCAAAAGTATATAGTAAATACATGATAGTGAGGTATGATAAAAAAGTTCTACCAGCATGATTAGAGACAGCTTTATTTTTGACATATAATGAAGCTAATGCTATTATGTAGATTACCCCAAAGGAGTGCAGTTGGAACTTTTATTGCACACTATATTGTTTTATTATTTATTATTTTGTTTGTAGGTTTGTGGTGGTATCCAAAGACCCCAATCAGTACTTGCATCCCCATAATACAAAGTTTCAGGAGATATAAAAATTAATCCTTCAGAGCAATTCCATAGAATCTGAATTAAAACGAACATTGACGGTGTTAGAGAACAGGTCATTTACATAATTGGTTATAAGCAATAAGGAGAACATTAGCAAGCTAAAACAAAAAAATCATGCTAAACAACACGCAACATCCATTAACATTCTGTTCCCTAGAGGTACCTTTAGCTCTGCATGTTAAATGGATGTTAAACATTCTCACTGACTAATATAGAGATGATGTGATTTCAGATTAATTTTACAGTGAACCCAATTTTATATTAAATACATCATCGTACATTAGTGTAATATTAAGTTTACAGTTTAGGGCCCACTCCTGTGCTGGGAAATGCTATACTAAACTCCTTGACTTGTGTGGAGTCCCGCTGCCTTAAACACTGAAATTTAGGATGTGCAGAAATTGAGACTGTCTTAATAATCTTAGCTCACCAATGTCATCTGTAGGGGGCAGTTTTATTCACAAATTTCTGTAGAGTTAACTCAAGTTATAACTTTAGTCACAAACAAACAAACTTTGCTTTAGGTCTGGTGCTTTTAACTTGAGGTAGTGACCCATTAGCAGGAGAGACTCTAGCTCGACTGAGCACAACTCAGAAGCAGCTAACATAGTCACTGTTTGTGTCATGAGTCTTATTTTGGAGTATGGCTGCTCTCACATGAGCTAGGCTTACTCAAGAGGAGTTATCTAGAGTGTATAAAACTTACATCTTTACTGCAAAATTAATGTAGCTTCAATCATTTGGAGCTGAATGTGTGTTTCTGAGGTCAGAATCATGCCCATTATACGTTAGCCCCTTCTAGAAAATACATATTTTAAACACTAACTAATGAGCTGGAATATTCCATATGTGATGGGTAAGTGAGTTAAGATGAGCCAATTTTTGTTTTTATTCATGATGTTTGAGTGTTAAAAATTCCAGCTTGAGTTTTGCATTATGCAAATCTGTTTTTAATTTCACAATTGTGTAAGTGGAAAAAAATTAAAGAATTCACGCTTCTACTGGTTTTTATTTATACTGTCATAGCTATAAAGACAACTTAAAGAGCTAAGAACAAGCTTGGGAAGTTTTAATTCAAGATGGAATTTTTTTCAGGAAGTTCTGAGGTGCCAATTTATATTGGCAATGAGCACCAATTTATATTGGAATGTCAGCATAATCTCAAGTATACTTTGCAGTACCAAATGAATAATGTAATATTTCATTTCACACCAATTTTGCAGTCTTTGTTACATCTTTAAAGTAAGTAACTAATAGGATGTGTTCAATGTGATATGAAGGCAGAGAGATGTTGTAGGTAGGGTAGCATAATTTTGGGAGCTGTGGAGAAAAGAGAAGAGAAAATAATATAAGGGAAATGCTGTTTAATTATATGTCGGATAGCATCTGTAGGTGGAATCTATAGGAATGTGAAAGAATTTCTGATTCTTTCTCTCTGATATCATTTGTGTCCATCCTTTCAGATGTGGAGGATTGGACATGCTCTTTCTAGAGATTTTTGGCACTGGTTGTCAATAGGCAAGAGGGGTCACTAATGGAAAATTTACTCATCTGTTAATTTCCTTTCTTCTGTATAATCTCTCCACTAATCTTCAGAGACAGAAGGCAGTTTCAGTGCTTTCTCACTGTGATGCAAAGACCGTTGGGTCTGCCTGCTTAGCAAGTCACCAACAAAATTTTTCCAAAGCTGTAAAGTTTTACTTAAAAAAAAAAAGGCTAAACTTTTTCCTTTGACCAGTGAGTGTGACCACTGCCATTGAAAGATCAAAAAGTTCATTCTTGGTTGTTCATCCTTGAATGAAATAGTTGAGAAAAGGTAGCTTATGTGACCATACTTGCTCTGATCACTGCTGAGAATTCCAAATTCAGGACAGACTGATAAAAAAACAGGGCAGTCACATCTCCAAACTGGTGGCTTATTTTATAATTAGATTTTACCAAATCAGCAACAAAAGTGAGCTCCTATATCATCACACTGGTTGACAAGAAGCTACAGCACTGTACCCTTAGGCAATCCAGTCCTTATCACTCATACATAGAGGTTACAGAAAATCAGATTCATCATGCATCAAGCACATACACTTTAGATCTTACTAAATAACACACTGTAGCCAATTCCTTTAGTAAAACTAGAACTAAAGGCTTATTGATTTAAAAAAAAAAAGAAAAGAGTTTTTAAATGCTTAAAGGAATAATATGTATTCCAAGTGATTTCAGAGCCTGTAAATCAGATTCATAGCAGTGATAGTAAGTCTGCTGGCTTGCAAAAGGTCCCTTTGGATAACCCACATGGATTGGGGATCATCAGTCGTTTGTTCATATCTTTCCTTTGTTAGAAAATCATACTCCACATTTGAGGAACAAGGACTAAAGACAAAGAACAGTCTCCCAGCCCAAGAGCATGGGAAATTACTGGTAAAAGATGGGGTCTTAGATCACATGACCTTTTCACATGTTGTTACATGCCCAGCTGAATTGTGGGACAGCTATTGTCATAGAGCTCTATGAAAAATCTCCTGGTGGGACTCATTGTGTGGGTTGGGTCTCCTCAGTGGTCCAGCCTGAGGATGGTTAGTCTGGATGTAAATTTGCCTTGTAGGTGTCACTCAAAAACTAAGCTGTTTGAGGTACAAACACATAACTAATATTCTTGACTTCACATACAAGGTACATGGATTAAGCAGGGTAGTATTACTTCATAGTTTATAACTTTTCCATTGATACCATACATAGCATATTTCACATAAAATTTATTGCCATTTTGTAACATTGGTGACTGAATTAGTACAACTAGTTATCTTCCATTTTATATAGCATCACAGCTTGTTTTTACCTTTGAGTTGAAGCTGTTCATATTAAGACTGTTCAGGGTTTTCTCGGTGACGAATTCTACTTTCTGGAATAAAGATGTGTGAATCAGCATATCCTCCCACAGGGCTTGTGTGCATGGGCTTTTAGGGTAGTCACTAAGCCAAAGAGCAGCAGAAGGGTTTGTTGGGAGTGATTAGGATTTAAATTGGAGACCGTCTTATGTGAAGGGGACATGAAAAAGCAGCACTCAGTGACAGGGATGTGAAATTACAGCCAGATATACTGAGATTAAGAAAACTCTCAAGCATATTGCAGGAAAGGCTGCAACAGATGTTTCCATCTGGGAGTTCTTGCCTTTTTTTTATAGTTTTGCTTATCTTGGCATTAAAGTTCATTCAGTTTAATAGTGCTTTGACTCCCCCATCCTCTTGTGGATGATAAAAATATATATACAGCATAGCCCTGAGAATTTTTCTGGTATTGTACTGACTTTGTGGTGCACAGAACAAGAAGGTGACAGAATTCTTAATTAGTGTGTGTTTGTGGGGGTTTTAGACAGCAGAGATTGGATGAAAAATGGTTTGGGTTGTCATGTCATTTCCAGGAAGCATCCTCACTGAACTACTTCCAGCAATTGCTGCTCTGTTTATGGAGGTTTGCCAGTACAGGAAGAAATTTGACAGGCAGTTCAACACATACCTAGATTAAACTAAAGGCTTTAGCGTATCATACGGAGAGGCTATGAGGTCGGGCTGACACAACAGAAAAGCTGAATGACTTTTTCCTGATACCTTTGTTCCAGTATTTTTTTAGGCTCTTTTTAGTTGGAATCCTTGGGGCTATCTGCTGACCCTGGGTCCAGAAGGACTGCTTTGAGCAGTATGATTGCTTGAGTATCCTTTCAGTAGCTAGTAGAAAGCATTTTGGGTGTGCCAGTATTATCAGGCACAACCTTTCCCAAGGTTCCTTTGAATAACATTTGAACCAGAGAATTGAGAAGCAGATAGAAACTTAGAAGAATCACCAGCATCCCAAGGATACAGGTGAGTATATCCCACCACAGACCAGTGGCCCGTGGCTGTGGCAGAAGAATGCATGATATTCAGGGAAGCACTGGGTATAAAGGCAGAGCTAAGAAAACATTGTTCACTAAAGAGCAGAAATTGTTATGTATAATGGTGTTGATGAATTTAAAGCCAATGCATCATGGTATTAGCAGTACAGTCCTTTGGAGCATGCCCTGAGAGGGAGTAAAGGAGAGCATTACTCTCCTTTAAGCAGAGTATTTAAGCAGAGATCAGAGAATTCTGATCTGCTTATCAAGAGCTGATGAGAAATGTTAGTGGCCCCTGGTTCGAAAAGGAGATTGACCTTGGATGCACCAAAGCAGTGCTTATTTACCCTCTCCTAGGTAGAAAAGTTGAGAGGATCCTGGTTCTTGAGTTGAAATGACATTCCCTTATGCTTGTCCTAGAGCCTCACTTCTTAAGGCCTAAGTCCCATTCCTGTCCTGTTCACTTAGGTGCTTTTGAAAATTTACCCCAAGTGACTTCCCAACACAGCTTATAAGCATGGAGATGGTTTTGAATTTTAATCACACATAGAAGTTATTTTACATTTAAACTATAGGCCCTGTTCACTCGAACAATTTTATAGAAATTCAATAATGGCAGGAATGCAAGAAAATAAGCAGGTGAACACTGAACTGACATATTGAGTCACACTCTCTGCTGGTATAACTCGGAAAGCAATGAAGAGTTAGCAGAGAATTTGATCCACTCTGTGTACTTTTTGTTATTATAGACCTCAGCAAAGTACCGTAAAATTGCGAGTATAATGCACACCTATGCATAATGCGCACCTACCTTTTAAACGTCAGAATCCCAGAATAAACTGAACTCTTATCTATAATGTGCACCCCGACTTTGCCGTATTTTGTCTTGCCATTTTGTATTGCCAGGTAATCACACGTGAGCGCACGAGTGTATAGTGCGCGGCATTTCCATGCTCTCTTTGGGATGCCATGAGTTGTCGGCGATCTTACATGACCGCTGAAAAACTTCAAGTTGTTAGCTATGCTTAGGCTCATGGCAACAGAGCTGCCAGCCATGAATTTGATGACGTAGCAGAGTCTAACATTCGGCTCTGGAGACGGCAGAAAGAGTGCCTGCAAGCGCTGCCTCGGATGAAGATGGTTGAGCGAGGTAAAAGCGCTGCATATCCTGAGTTGGAGGCTAAGCTGGTTGAATGGATTGCTGAGCATAGACAGCAAGGCCGTGGTGTTAGCATTGCGGAGGTTAGAATGAAGGCTTTGACCATTGCCAAAACGTGCGCTAACACAGCCGTGTTTAAAGCTTCGTATGGCTGGGGCGATTGGTTCATGAATCGCCATGGCCTATCGGTCCGACGCCGAACAACAATTGCACAGAAGCTACCCATGGACTCAGACAGTAAGTTACTACAGTTCCAAAAGTTTATTATAAAACTACGCAAGCAGTGCAGCTACGACCTTTCATTAATTGGTAGCACAGATCAGACACCATTAAATTTCGATAATCCCTATGACAGAGCACTTGAATTGAAAGGTGCCAAGACTGTCTCCATTGCTACCACAGGCCATGAAAAGTCTAGGTTTACCGTAATGCTTGCTTGCATGGCCGACGGAACAAAGCTGCCTCCTTATATTGTGTTCAAGCGCAAGACAATGCCAAAGAATGTTATATTCCCGAACACCGTTCACGTGCGTGTTCACCCTAAAGACTGGATTGACGAAGCTTTAATGTTTGATTGGCTACAGACGGTTTGGGCAAAGCGGCCGGGTGGACTTATGAGAAAGCGATCTCTAATAGTTTTGGATGCTTTTCGTTGTCATCGTTATGCCATCCGTCAAGGAAAGACTTCAGCAGGACAAAACAGACTTGGCAATTATTCCTGGTGGAATGACAAAAATGTTGCAGCCGCTTAACGTGACAGTTAACAAGCCAATGAAAGATGCACTTCTCAGGAAATGGAACACCTGGTTGTTGGAAGGTGAACATACATTTAGTGCAGGTGGACGTATGCGAACACCGACGCTGCAAGATGTTACCCAGTGGATAGCAGATGTCTGGCTTGAACTTGATCTCACTATGATAAGGAAGGGGTTTCTGAAATGCAGCATCTCTAATGCTATGGATGGCAGCGAGGATGATGCCCTGTGGATGGATCCAAGCGACGATGAATCAGCTGAGGTTGAATTACCGGTATGCGAAGATGACAATGATTTGTATTACCCGGATGAAGATGTCAAGGGCTATACCCCAGAAGATATTGCTCGTCTGTTCGAGGAAGATTCTTACAAAAGCGAATTTGAGGGCTTTGAAGATGAGTAGAAGATCAATTAACATATTTGCTTGTTTGCGCTACAGTGTTGATTTTATTTGTTTAACTTACCTTTTTTGAAACTGTGTATATAGTTGCTTGTCGATGCTAATAAAAATCAACTTAACCTCTGGTGTCCAGTGATTAATTAACTGCTGCGGAACCGCCAAATGAAAACTTAAAAAAAAACCCTCCTATGGATAATGCGCACCCTGACTTTGACGCTAAAAAAAACAGGAAAAAAGTGCGCATTATACTTGCGATTTTACGGTAAATGCATTTTTCTAGAACATACTGGTGTCAGATTAGAAACATAACTTAAATGGATTTCATTATAATTGGTTATATACCAAATCCTTTAAAAAAGTGGCATTAGAAGATACTTGCAACTTGTACAGTGCCATCTTCTGAAAAGGGATAGATCCCTGCTATGAGATTTTGCAAGTTTTCTGTTACAATATATCTGCATGTTAGAGATTACCGTGTATATTTTCCATACTTTTTTCAGTTTCACCATGTATTTCCAAAGGATTTCATTGCATGTGACGTATTCTAGTTGTGTGCAAAAATAGGTCAGCCTGAACCACAATGTTCAGATTTTTATTGAGTTCTTGACATAGTGTGCTTAATATTGGGGCCTAAAAACCCAGCTGGCTGAGGCCAACTCCCCTTTTCTGTGGCCACAATTTACACCATATCATTTACACTTGTAACTTTGCTCAAGCAAAATAAATTGCAGACACAAATTTGAGTACTTGTGAGTGCCTGGTTGCACCTGCAGTCAAATACAAGCATTTAAATTTGTGGAATAAAAAATCTGCTGTCACTTTGAAAGGATATGTCTAGTGGGGTCCTGCAGCCTGGTCTGTCCTGGGTCTGGCATTATTCAGTATTTTATTAATAACTTTGAGGGTGGTGTGGGAAGTATGCTTGTAAATTTTGTGGAAAACACTAGATTGTGAGGGGTTGCAAGCGCCGTCAATGACAGGATTAGGATTCAAAATGATGCTATAAATTGGAGAATTAGTCAGAAACTGGTAAGATTAAATTCAGTAAAGACAAGTGCAAAGTACAACACTTAAGAAGGAATAGTGAAATACACAAATTAGGGATGTTAAATATCGGTTAATTGAATAGTTGATTAACCTCATTAATTCTTATTGGTTACTCGACTATTCTATAGTCCCCCAGGGATGGAGCCGGCAGCCACTGCACTCTGGCCTCACTCCTGAGGAGCCCCCTGCCACTCTGTGCTGCTGCCTCTGTATCAGAGGGTGCCAGGCAGGAGCTGGTTCAGGGGAGGAGCCAGTTTGAAAACCAGCTCCCCTTGCAGACTGGCAGAAGCATGAGGTAGCAGCAGCCCCTGTTCAGGGAAGGTCTGAGCTCCCAGACCCAGCAAAAGCCAGAACTGAGCCGGGCTGCCTGCTCACATGGCTCCTAATACCCTTAAAAGCAGACCTGCAGCAAGGATAGGTCCCGCACGTGGCGCAAGCTGGGACTGAGCTGGGCTGCTGTCCAACCTGCTAAAAAATTTACTGGTGGGGGGAAATGTGTGTAGTCGATAGCATTAACCGATAGGTAAAAGCTTATCGGCTAATTGGCCCCACCCAACCAAATTGGCTAAGCAGTAGTACTGTAGAAAAGGATCCGAGGATTCATGTGAATCATAAATTGAATATGAGTAAAGGATATGATGTAGTTGTGAAAAATGCTAATATATTCTTGGGTATATGAACAGTAGTGCCACATGCAAGACCCGAGAGGTAATTGTCCTGCTCTACTTGGTACTATTGAGGCATCAGGTGGAGTATTACGTTGCATTTTTGGGTGCCATGCTTGGACAAAGATGTGGACAAATTGGGGAGAGTCAAGAGGAAAGCACCAAAAATGATAAAATGTTGAGAAAACCTGATCTATGAAGAAAGATTTAGTGTGAAGAAAAGATTGGGCAGGTGGATCTCGTAACAGTCTTCAAATATGTAAAGGGCTGTTAGAAAAAGTATGAAGATCAATTATTCTCCTTGTCCTCTGATCATAGAACAAGAAATAATTGACATAGTCTGTATCAAAATTAAGTTAGATACTAGGAAGAGTTTTCTAATTGTGAAGATCGTTAAGAACTTGAATTGATTACCAAAAGAGATTGTGAAATCCTGATGTTAGAGGTTTTAAAAAAACGGTTTAGACAAACACCTGTCAGGGATGATCTAGGTATACTTTCCTGCCTCAGCAGGCAGGGGGGCCAGGGATGGATTATATGATTTCTCAAGATACCTTAAAGCCATATTTTCCGTATTTTTCTGCAGTTCTATGAGTCCTTGCTGCCAGTGGTGAATAATTGCTCTAGGTTACCCTTGTTAGTCTCATAACAAAATAAGAGAACTTGATGAAGTGGAGATACTTTTTGAGTTGTGGTCAGTCAAATGAGCCACACAGCTAAATTTGTGCAATAAAGGCAGCATGAGGCATAATAATGTTGAAAATGACCATATATTTTGCATTTCAATAGAACCATGCAGCCAAGATTCTCAAAGTGCTTTACAAACATAAACTCATATGAAGTTTGGTAATTCCTCACACCTACCTCTGCAAAGTGATAGGTAGGGATTATCCCCATTTAACAGAAAGAAGAAACTGAATCATAGAGCGCTTAAGTGAACTGACTTATTTCAGACAGAAGTTGTGACACGTCTGGAAATAGAATCTAGGCCCTTACTTTCTATTCCTTTTTCTGTGCTCCGTATGTCTGGTGATAACTGCATATTTATATCATTAGAATGTGCTTTTTCTATATTCACTAGAGGAAGTCAGGAGTTTAAATTGCTTCCTTCTGCACTGACCCCTTGCTTAATTGTGTTTCTGTTTGGTAACTAAATAATGTCAATTTCAAACCTTACCCTTTGATGAATAACTAAGTCATTCAGAGTAATGAAATGCATTTGCATATCTTTGCATTTCATTCTGTGGTCATTGGCCCATAAGGACATTTTCACCTTTGTTTTCATAAACCAAATTTAGAATATCCTGAGTTAAGTGTTTTTGTCTTGTAAGATAATTGAATAGAATCCTTGTAGATATTGTGAACCCAATTTTCAAACATGGGTGCCTACATAGGATGCCCAAATTCCACATCTTTTGGTCATGTTGGTGTATAGGTGCATAAATCCCTTTTTAAAATGCCTATATACTGATTGAGACATCTTCGGCCAGATGTTTAGCTGGTGCAATTTGGCGTAGTTCCATTTACATTAGTGGAATTACTTATGCTTAAATGCTTTGCTGGATCATGGTCCAAATCCCTCTTCTTTTCACTCCCCTTCATCCTTTTTGACATACTGGGTCATATCATGCCATCAGATTTTAAGCAGAACTCTGATATGATAACATAGCATGGCCCATTACAACTAACTTATTTATGTATTTTGAGATAACATTTCTCTTCCGTGACTTTGACAATGTGCAGATTACTAAAGTTTAGTAGAGGAAAATCCTGACTTCTGGTAGTAGAATTTCCCCCCTCATTTTATCTCCTTGTATCCAGTATCACAATAAAGTGATTAACATAATTTCTGTTTGATTCTTAGAAATTATATGATATTCAATTTGTATAAAAGTAAGAGTAGGATTTGAGCAATATCCTTTTACATACTTTTAAGACCCTGACCCTGTAATTGATCATATGAGTGGACTACTGCCATATGCTCTGCCACTTGCAGATTTAGGATCCAAAGTGATAATTCCATACATAAAATACTCCCAAAATATTAATAAATAGAATTTTAAATAGAATAAAAGTTAAGCATGACAGTTGAACCATGCTTACAGGTCAAAAGCTATCTGTTTGATTTGGATTTCAACCAATTAATTAAGCAGGCAGTTCTCCATACAATGTATGCATAGACTCTTGGCACTTAGCCTTAAGTTTCATTAAGCTCAATATTCTTATAGTTGTTATAGGAGTCACTGTTGAACTGATTCCAATAGCTGTGTACATGTATTAATATAAGGGGTTCAGCCTATTAATTTTCAGTTGCTACGGTTCTACACCATGGCAAAATCTAACTTCCAAAAGAACTGGTTTTATTTAATAGAAAACAGAATCTTAGCTTATGAAATGTTAAGTTGTCTTTGTGTTCAAGTCCTATAGAAAATGAGTCCCTCTCTTCTTTTCTAGGGTATATTTCAGAAATCGCTGGGTAAAGACTGTCCACCCAGTTGTGCATCAATACTGTTTGATTTCAAGCACACATTCCACCTTTCAGATGCCACAGAAAGAAGATATTCTTAGACAACGAGTAGTAGTTGTGACTTTGAATACTTCACAGTATCTATGTCAACTGGATCTTGAACCTGGTGAGAAGATTTCAAACAAGAAATATCTTTAAAATACTCTGAGAAATAGTCCCCTTCATTATTTTCCAGTGACAGTCAAAGTGGCTTTTATATCTTTCCCCGTCCCTGTCATAAATGAACCCTCTCAATATTCTTTTTTGGTTTTCCCTTTTTGGATCCAGAAACAAGAAGGAAAATATGAGTCTTTGCAGTTAGTGAATACGAGTGAAGTTAAATGTTACAATCAAAATTGGTATTCAGATTTAGCCTTATTCTGAACTTTGTTTATTAAAGAAGTGGGGCTCATTTAAAAATCAGGTTTCAATGACCCCCGCTTTTCCCCAGATGATCTATTATCTAGAACTGATCCAGCATGAAGGCAATAGAGATACTGAATATTTTATTTATCTCTTTTGTCAAATTTTGTTTCAAAGAATGACCATTGCTACCATGCTCACTCCAGGCCCTGATCCAACAAAACACTGAAAAGGCATGGATTTGCGCACATGTTAAATACTTTGTTGAATCAGAGCATTTGGGATGGTGTTAGTAGTGGTAGCTTGCTTTTCCACATATAACATATATTTCCATCTCTTTATCAGGTAATTTATTTTTCAAAACACCCACAGATCATTCGTTTCTTTTTGTAGATTGTTTAGCTTTGCAGAATCCCTGACCACCTTCTTTCCCTCCCTCCCCATCCGCATATATGTGCACATACACACACACTCACATTACTTTAAGAAGAGAATAATTTGTTATTTCTAGATTATGTGATTTGAAACATCCTAGACTAATTTGCTGTGGGTAAAGGCTGCTTAGAGCCCATCACTTTCCTTGATCCACAAATAAATTTCATCTGACATTTAGAGAATGTCTAATCTCTTTATATTTTTAAGATTAACTCCTTTTGGCTGAACACACTTCATGGTATAAATAAGGTTAAATTCTAAATCATACATTTGTTTTCAAGGTTTTAGAAATTGAATATGATCTCTTTCAGATGAAGGTTATTTTCTTATTTGTTAAAGGGCTACATAGATATATATTCATGCTCATACATATATAAAGTTGTTACAGGGGGTTCAAGGCTCATTTTCTTAGTTTTTGTCAAAAAGCATTGTATAATTTATCACTCAATGACCAATTATATTATTTAGAAGAATGATTATTATTTACTTGTAATAAATATTACTCAGGTATACTGAAATTGTTCTCTGACAATGTGTTTAAAGCATAAAAAACATATATACATATTTCTAGAAATTTAAATATATATGTATATTTTTTACTTATCTAGATCATCAAGCCATTTAAAAACACAATTACAAATTTACATTTTTCCATTCAGTGCTTTAGTTTGTCAGTTTTTTTTGAAATTACAAATTTTCTAGTGTTTCAGAGGGGTAGCCGTGTTAGTCTGTAACTAGAAAAAACTTAAAAAACAAGGAATAGTTGTGTCCACAAAAGCTCATGATACCATCTACATTTTTTGTTAGGCTCTAAGGTGCTGCAAGACTATTCGTTTTTGAAGTTTTTTCAAATTATCTAGTGAATAGACTGTGTAGCCTTATCTATAGCATATGTATTAATTATATTAATTATATAAGAATTTCCCATTCTTACTTTGAAGGTTAACAGATTCTTGTCCCAAGATCAGGCCCAGTATTTTATTTAAATTCTTTCACCCTCCGGTTCCTCCCTCATGAACCCCCACTTTTCCTGGAGTCCCATTCTACCAGAGGTCTTTGGTGTATGTATAACTTTAAGAACATTTATAGTGCCACTAAAGTCAGTGGAATTACACACATGTTCAGAGTCCAGCATGGGCTGAAGTGCTTTGCTTGATCAAGGTTTTAATGCCTGCAAAAACAGATGGACTTGGTAGTGTGTTTGGAAGATTAACAAATCTGGGCTCTGTCAGACCTGATAGGGAAACAGATTCCAGAGCTGAGAGACCTCTTTGCAGAGCATCCTGCCAGTGGCCTCCTCTCGTTTGTATCAAGCAGGCTACAGATTGAGCATCTCCAAGATGTCATCTGTGGCAGGGGATAATAATAATTGTCTGAATCCGTTGGCCACCAATTTGTGCTATTGTTTTGGATGGTTTTTAGCAGTTAGGAGACATAAATTTGCATTTGAATGTGTGGATAGTTTCCACTGGTGAATATTAAAATTTAATGCTCTACATAGTTTATTGAATTGTCATCACTGTTTTTGATCATTTATGCCAGCATTTCCCAATTTTATTTGGCCACGGAACCCTTTTAAACTCAAAATAATTTTGCGGAACCCCTAATAACAGTCTTATGTATGGAGCTGAAAAAGTAGACCACAAATAAGAAAGGATAATAATAAACAAAAGCTAAACAAGGTCATGAGATCAACACAAATGAAAATTGTTTTCAATAAAATTCATAAATGCTTAAATATTAATTATTATTTAAAAAAAATTAAAAAATATTATTGTAATGGAATTTTCTTGTGGAACTCTTATTTTCACTTTGCAGAACCCCAGAGTTCTATGGAACACCATTTGGGAAACACTGATCTATGCAGTTTCATTTATTTAGTGATGTCTCTGTTTTATAGGGTTTTTTACGCATATTCTGTTAGATGAAGCTGCACAGGCCATGGAGTGTGAGACGATCATGCCTCTAGCATTAGCTAATAAAAACACAAGAATCGTCTTGGCTGGAGACCATATGCAAGTAAGAGCCTCAGGACTTTTTAATATCAAGATTGGTTCATATTATATTTCCCTCAGAAAATGTATTAAATTTATCCATCTGTTTAATGTACTTATCTGTCCACATTACTGTATTATCAGAGTTTTTCACAATCTTTAATGTATTTATCCTAACAACTTGACTGTGAGATGGGGAAGGGCTATATTTTATAAACAGGAAACAGAAGCAGAGAGAGGCCAAGTGAGTTGCTCAGGATCACACAGGTAAATCTGTGGAGGTGCAGGGATTTGAACCCAGCTCAGCCACGCCCTACGCTAGTGCTGAAACCTCCGAGACGGTTCAGTCTTTTGTAAACTATAAACATTTAAAAGTTACACATTTTTTCAGCTTAATGAAGTGGTCAGGTAAGTATGATCACCCCATATTATACGTGAGAAGATGAGGCACAAAGCGGTACGGTAACTTGCCTAAGGCTACCCACTTACTTAGTGGCAGAACCAGCATAAGAATTCCTTCTGATTCTGTGCTCTGACCACTGCCCTACACAGTCCCTGAAAGCAATCCCTGAAAATACCATTATATTTGTGCATTTGTATTACCGTGCTGTGCTTAGAAATTATGAGAAGCTCAAATACTGATGATGACATGCCATTCTGCTGCTTGTAGGCCTGCAGTGGGCAACCAAGGCTAGTGAGTGGGTCCAGGAGTGGCCCTCCATCTCAGTGGGCCACAAGATTGAAATGGCATGTGCATTCACCATGACCCCAAGAATGAGTTTAAATAGATTGTATGTGTTTCCTTCTTTATCATGTCTTTTCAACACAAAGGAATCCATTATCAGGGGCAAATTAAATTGCCGGCAAAAATAACATTAAATAGCAGAGGGAGCACATGGTTCTCACAATATTGTGTGCAATCAGCATGGACCTCACACATGCCTTTGCTTTAAATATATGTCACTCCTCATTTTGCCAGGGGCTGCTCGATCCTCCCCTCCTCTGCAGGCCGTGCCCCCAGCCACCGCTTCCCTCAAACGTCCACCCAGCCTCTTCCCCACTTCCTCCCCTGAGTGTGTCCAGTCCCTTCCCTTTCCTGTCCCCTGCCTCCCTGCAGCATTTCTGGAACACTGTGAATCAGCTGATTCCTGCTCCTCCAGATCCCTCCTAGAGCTTGAATGCCATGACTCAGCTGATTCATGGTACTATGGTACTCCAGAAGGTTTTTTTGGGGGGTGGTGGTGGGTTAGGTAAGTGTGGGGCATGTGAGAAGTTCAGGAGAAGGGGGAAGAGAGGGGTTGCACAGGCCACACATAGAACCTTTGTGGGCCACAGTTGCCCACCATGGCTGTACACCAAAGGGAGTGCCATATTTTCTTTGCTTCAGAGGGGTAGCCAAGTTAGTGTGTATCTAGAAAAACTTAAAAAAAACTAATAGTCTAGTACCATCTTAAAGATTAACAAAACATGTAGATGGTATCATGAGCTTTGGTGGGCACAACCCACTTCTTCAGATGAATGGATTCCAGTCATATGAAGAAGTGGGTTGTGCCCACCAAAGCTCATGATATTTTCTTTGGTAATTAGATTAGACTTTTCCCATGACGTCTATAGATTTACCACTCTTTTTTTTACATTTTATAGCACAACCAGGGAGTAAAATATAGTGTTAACGTTGTAATTAAATTTTAGTGAAGATGCATCCCCTTCCTGTGCACCTCTACAATAGATATTCATGTCCTATGCTTATGGCTTCTCTAATCCTTGCATTTATTACTACTTCTGTTGGGACTGTGAGACCTACAAACCTGAATGGGGACATTTATTGTTCTAGTAATAATCCTGAGCTTCCATATTATAGCTGTTCATCCACAGAGTTCAAAACATTTTACAAAGAAGGTCATTATCATTGTTCCCACCCATCTACAAAATAGGGAAAAAGGGGGAAGGAAATGACATTTCCATCATCACCTAGCAAAGCAGTGGTGAGTCAGGAATTGAACCCAGGTGACTGTATTCTCAGTGTAATGCCTCAATAATTAGGCAACACCACTGCCTCTAGTCCATCTTCCACCTTCTCTGTAAAAAGCAGTATTTCAAAGTCAAATAGCTTGGCAGTTTTCATACTTTAAAAAAAAATAGTGATCTCTCCTCTATGTGCAGTATTTGCATTTCTAAAGGAAAAAGTGAATTGACTTTGAAAAAATAAATACAATACCTCAAATCATTAACAGAGCAGAATATATATGTACCAAAGGCAGCAGCAAGGGGCAGCAGCTGCCTCACTGGGAGCAGAACAGCAGGTGGGAGCTTCAGCTTGGAGCCAGCTTAAAAGCTGGCTCCCGGCATGTACCGACTCCTGGGAGCCGACTGCTGCTTTTCATTGCTGCCTCTGCCTCTTAAGACGGCTCCCACCAGGCACCGGCTCCTGGGGAGCTCACTGCCACCCCACGTGTAACCGCTGAAATTTTCAGCAGATACACAGTTACCAAATCACACGCATTTTAACATCCTTAGTGTGTACCTCTTTCCGTTGTTTGAGACTCTCAATAATGTCTGCAAACTGTACATGTGAACAATAGACAACGGTGTGTTTGCATTCCTTTCATTTTTACATAGTAACAAAATGTTCTGCTGTTTAGCTAAGATCATATTTACTTGTGTCACTTTTGCAGCAGAAAAGAGTTTCTGTATAGTTACTGTAACTAGCCCCAAATCCAAGTCATCGAGGTATATCTTCTTAAAACTACCGAAGCAGCTTTATAACAATTAGTTTTTATAGGCCATCCTTCAGCTGATGTAGAATTTTTCCTTTAGAGTATGAAAATCTAAGTCTGCATATTTAGTTAAATTTTCTCTGTATGTGTGTGTCTATTACAGCTCAGTCCTTTTGTCTACAGCGAATTTGCCAGGGAGAGAAATCTTCATGTTTCATTACTTGATCGGCTCTATGAGCACTACCCTGCAGAATTTCCATGCAGGATCTTGCTGTGTGAGAATTATCGCTCCCATGAAGCTATCATCAAGTAGGTGTGAACTTTTTCACTGTATCACACTTTTGTCTGACTGGTGTAAGTGAACCTCGAAAAGGCAAAACAACTTTGTCATTTTACTGCCACATGTAGATGAAAAGAGAAAGAAGTAATTACAACTTGCATTTACATAATAAAATCATAGTAGTTTTGCATTTTAAAAGTTAATTGGTGAAGTATTTTTATACTGTTAAATAATGAGACAAGCAATAAGGGGTTTTTTGTAAAAAAAAAAAAAAAAGTTCTGAAACTACTGTAGACAGCAAAAATTAGGATATATTTTGATACTCTTATTATGGCGCTGTTATTCAGTGAGAGGTGCCTCGATTGTGTGTTAACCCTCCTTGATATGCTCAGTAGTTTCCCCAATGTCTTTGTCAAAGGTCCTGACCAATTTGTGATTCTGTCAAGAAGAAGCAGGGACATTTAGGTGGCCAAACATTGTTGAAATAAATACTAGGTAGCCATTTCCACCTCTCCTAATAGGAAATAGCCTCTATAGCTGCAGAACCTTGATCTTGAATCCCTTATAAAAATACTGCAGTAATAGCTCCTGAGGCTGAGTAATACTTTTAAGACCTATAGAGGTTTAGACCGCTAACATAGTACTTTAAAAAAAAAAAAGAGGGTAGAATTGAAATTAATCAGCTGTCAACTCAGTTCATAGCCTGCAATTCTTTTATTAGTTTCAAAAATATAGACAGCATCCAAATAATTTAAGCACGCTGATTTTTTCCTTGCTGAAACCCCCCTTCCTCCGAACTGCCTGCAACATACAGAATGACATTATCTTATAAATACGAAAAGGAAAAATAGGTCACATTTTGGTCATGCCACTTTGCTACTGTCCTTTTTATTAGCTTTTTAGAGACACACTGATTAGTTTTGGAGGGGTAGCTGTGATTAGTTGTTTTTAATTTTTTAAGTTGTGTTAAATTAATGGCTGCTAATATAATGAACTCATCCATGAGCTGTGCTAAAAAGAATCCGTGCAGTCATGGCAAAAAATGTTTAAGTGTAAATCCTTGCTCAGATATTTAGTGAAGAATATTACGTTGCTATCCAGTTGTGTTAATTAGGTTATCACACACTGTATTCATGGCAAAAAGCAGGAAAATGCATTATGGAATCAAGATTAAAACCTTAACATACTTTGCTATGTTCTTATGTTCTTATGCTAAATAGTGTATGATAAGGTCTGTTTCCATTACATGTACACTGGCATTACAGATTCAAGTATGGTTTAATTATGAATACGGTCGCCTTAGGGTTGCCTATTGTAATGCAGCCCTGGTTGATAGTGACGGCAAGTTGTGATCTGGTAGTGATTTGATGGCATGGGAGTTTTTTACATTTCCAGAGGACAGTTGTCTACATCTCCAGCTAAAACATCAATTAAAATAATTGACACAGTACCAGAGCTGGGCCTGCCCCAGAAACACCCTGAGGCCTTGCCCCTCTGTGCCAGATATACCAAGTGTGGGTGGGCAAGCTCAGCCCAGCAGGATCCTAGTGTGGAGCAGCTTAGTGTGGAAGGATCCAGGAGTGAGGTTAGGGATTTCTTTGTGAGATCTGAATGCACAGGGGCTCATTAGGAAGTTCTAGGGGCAGGGACAATTCTGCAGGGGATCCAGGTGAAGGTAGTTGGGGCTAAGCAGGGGAATCTGGTTGTGGGGAGATAGCCTTGGTGGGGGAGGTTGGGTGGGAGGGGGCAGTGAGGGAATACAGGTCCTGGGAGAATGGGGCTTGATGGGATAGGGATTAGGGCACAGATGGTTGGGATTTATTGGGGTGGAGATCTGGGTGTGGGGGGCTTATTGGGGGAGGCAGGACTCATCAGGGTGAGGGTTTGATGGGGCCCACTTAACGGGAGATCCCCAGCTGCTGCCGGGGGGATGCCACATGTCATACTCTTGCTTTTCCCTGTGATTCCCTATCCCCTTTTCTTCCTCATCTCATCCCCCTTTAGGGTTGCCAGGTGTCCAGTTTTGAACCGGATAGTCCAGTATTTGAGCTTTCTGTTTGGGAAACAAATTGAGAAAATATAAATGAGAAAATATAAATGTCTGGTATTTTCTAAATAAGATGTAATGTAGATTGTGATGTAATGTCAAATGTGTCTGGTATTTTTGTTGAAACCATCTGGCAACCCTATCCTCCTCCCCCACTGCCCCACCATCCCTTCACTCCCACATTCCCCTCCCTCCTCCACTGCTTATTCCCACCACCTTTCACCTCCCATTCACTCATTTCCCCCAGCCCTCTTACCCATCTTCATTGCTAGAACTCACTGTTACGTAGAAAACAGGAAGGCTCCCAGCACACAGAAGGGGAACACAGCTGGCAATAGGACACACAAGAAAGCGTTCTGCTGCAGAGTCAGTGGAGCCAAGAAGCAGCCTCCTTCAGCTGAGCAGCTCAGCATCTGCAGAAATGAGGGGGGTCAGTAACCCTATATACCCTCAAGCCTTGTCTCTGCTTGGGGGACCATGCCCCCCAAAGTCTGCCCAACATTGTCACCATGCTCACCCTGCCATTTTCTGCAGAGAAGCACAGGAATTCCTTGAAGGGGAAGGGGGCAGTTTTTGCAGATGTACAGACCCGCAGAATTCCCCCAGTATCTCTTGCTGTGTTTAATCAGCAGTCAGAAGGGTTAGCCCTAAAATAAAGCTTCCCAGTGATTTTTTTTTCCACTGCAAAAGTGTCCAAGGTTTCTTCAGTAGCCTGTAGTGTTCTCATTTCTTCTGTTTTTGTCCTACATTGTGTGGTTTTCCTTTTCTGCTACAGTGAAACAAAGAACATTGTCCTGCATGCCTGCAAAAGAGTCAGATTCTCTGGCGTGGCCAATGAGAGCTCAGCACACACCCATAAAAGGCACACTAATGGGGCTTATGGCTACTCTTGTGCTCTCTGATCTTGAAGTTGCAGGTCACTGACTTAGTCCCAGGCAGATGTTATAGCAGCCTGATGGTGTATCTTGTGCTGACAGCCAGTGGCTTCCAAGGCTTGTTCTGACAGTTGAAGATCAATTAAAGTGAGGGGCATCCTGCCACAACGCACTTTGTTGGCCGCAAGGTATATTTACTTGCTGGGGCAGTCCTCTGGTGTGTAACTTCACCATCTTTCAGGCTGATTTGGTCCACCAGAATGGCATGAAGGAGCTGGAATTCTCTGGAGACTTATATCCAAGGTTCATCATGGTGCTTTTTGTTGCTGAAATGCTTTGACAATGCCGCCAAATTTCAGCTTCTAGCTTTCATTTGAAAGGTCTTACTTCTTTTATGTAAGAATTTGTTTTCAGGTCAATTTGCATATGAATGTTTGTACCAATGCCTTTTCCCATTAATCCTATTACTGTTTTTTTGGTTGACTGACTCCATTCTTAATGAGTGTGTATCTGAAATGTGTCTGGAGTGTATAGTATTGCATTGTGGATAGGAATCGAATTATCACGGAATGCAGCCAGATTGTGTATTCATCATAGATATTCCATCCAAAAACTGTTAAAACTGTTAAGTTGACAAAGTCAAACATTCACAAATTAGGAAATGCCAGAATTAATCATAGAAACATAGAACATTAGACCTGGAAGGGACCTCGAGAGCTCATCAAGTCCAGTTCCCTGCCCTCAGTGCAGGACCAAGCACCGTCTAGACCATCCCTGATAGATATCTATCTAACCTGCTTTTAAATATCTCCAGAGATGGAGATTCCACAACCTCCTTAGGCAACTTATTCCAGTGTTTAACCACCCTGACAGTTAGGATGTTTTCCCTAATGTCCAACCTAAACCTCCCTTGCTGCAGTTTAAGCCCATTACTTCTTGTCCTATCCTCAGAGCCCAAGGAGAACAATTTTTCTCCCTCCTCCTTGTAACACTCTTTTAGGTACTTGAAAACCACTATCATGCCCCCCCTCAGTCTTCTCTTTTCTAAACTAAACAAGCCCAATTCTTTCAGTCTTCCCTCATAGCTCATGTTCTTTAGACCTTTAATCATTCTTGTTGCTGTTCTCTGGATCTTCTCCAATTTCTCCACATCTTTCTTGAAATGTGGTGCCCAGAACTGGACCCGATACTCCAACTGAGGCCTAATCAGTGCAGAGTAGAGCGGAAGAATGACTTCTCATGTCTTGCTCACAACACTCCTGTTAATGCGTCCCAGAATCATGTTTGCTTTTTTTTGCAACAGTGTCATGCTGTTGACTCTATGACCCCTAGATCCCTTTCTGTAGTACTCCTTCCTAGACAGTCACTTCCCATTCTGTATGTGTGAAACTGATTGTTCCTTCCTAAGTGGAGCACTTTGCATTTTTCCTTATTAAACTTCATCCTATTTACCTCTGACCATTTCTCCAGTTTGTCCAGATCATTTTGAATTATGACCCTATCCTCCAAAGCAGTTGCAACCCCTCCTAGTTTGGTATCATCTGTAAACTTAATAAGCATATTCTCTATGCCAATATCTAAATCATTGATGAAGATATTGAACAGAACCGGTCCCAAAACAGACCCCTGAGGAACCCCACTTGTTATGCCCTTCTAGCAGGATTGTGAACTGTTGTTAACTACTCTCTGAGAATGGTTATCCAACCAGTTATGCACCTACCTTATAGTAGCTCCAGCTAAGTTGTATTTGCCTAGTTTATTGATAAGAAGATCATGCGAGACCGTATCAAATGCCTTACTAAAGTCTAGATATACCAGGTCCACTGCTTCTCTCTTATCCACAAGACTTAATTAATTAAAATTAATTAAGAAATTAATTAAGTAAAGCCAGCACCAAGAATTAATTAAGTAAGTAAAGCCAGCACCATAATTTGTACTCCTTGTTCATAATGACATTCTTTATTAAATGTTCACATGCTATTTTGTGGGGCAGGAGAGGTAGGGGAGGTTCTTTTCTTGAGTCTTCCTCCCATAGCTCCTTACCTCAATCTCCTTGCTCAGCCAGTCCCAGTCTCCACCCAATAGTTGTTCCAGTCTGTTTTACCTCTGTCCCCAGGTCTGGCTCTTGTCCTGTTGCCTGACGAAAAGAAAGCTTTTCTTCTCTTCCACAGTCCCTATCAGTAAGGGGAACATTGCTTTGACATCTAATGACCTATACCACAATGACTTGTAACAATAATTGTGGGGAAAGCTCTACTCAGACCCTGCAGCCCTCGACTAGAGCATGCCCAGTGCAAACAAAATCTTCAGAGATTTAGCTGCCATTTACTAACAACTCTTTACGTACACGTTCAAATGGAGGTTTTTCAAAGACTCAGAACTCAACCAGATTTGGGCAGTTTTTGACAGGAGCAACTATAGTGCTGCTGGTATCACACCAAAATGATATTGCTGCCCAATTTCAAATCCTTGCTCAAAGGTGTTGATGGGCTAGAGCTTCTAACTTAAATAGGTGTGAGAATTTTAACCCGGGCAAAAGAACATATTTTGAAACGGTTGAACCATTTGTGGTGCAGCTCAGTCTGAGGCAGATATCTGCCACAGAGAATTTCAGTCTGAATGATTAGAGCTTGACAACAGAATAGGAAGTGTTGGGCGGTCATTCGGTGGTACTATCAGTGCTACCTGTCATGTAGAAACATCACATGACATAAATCAGTCAGAATGAATAAGAATTTGGGCTTTTGTTTCAGTATAAAATACTATTTTCTTTGATTCATATTTATCTGTGGGCTGCAAGACTAAATGTAAATTCCACATTTTATCCCGTGTTTTGCCTCATTGCAGTTATACATCTGACCTTTTCTACGAGGGCAAATTGATGGCAAGTGGAAAGCAGCCAGCACACAAAGATTTCTACCCTTTGACATTCTTCACAGCACGTGGAGAAGATGTGCAGGAGAAAAACAGTACAGCTTTCTACAACAATGCAGAGGTAGCCTTTCTTTGCTTTATGAAATATCTGAATTCCTTGTACACTTAAGCATTTTATGTGTCACAATATCTGTTGTCAAATTGCATATTTTTATAGAGTTTTTTAGCAACTTCCTAATTGGGTTATTTATGTAGTGTTGTTGTAGTCCCAGGATAGTCGAGAGAGAAGGTGGGAGAGGTTATATCTTTTATTGGACCGACCTCTGTTTGGTGAAGGAGTTCGAAAGTTTGTCTCTCTTACCAACTTATGTTGGACCAATAAAAGATATTACCTCTTCCACCTTGTGTCTGTGTTGGCATTTGTTTCATATAGATAGATGAGACAAATTATCTCTGCAGGTAGCATATTGTGCAATGTGAATATGGAATGTATACTTAAGCAAATAAACTATGATCCTCCAAGCTGCTCTGTCTCTACAACTGCACAAACCTCTTATTTCAGTCAGTAGCATTCCACAGGACTCAGCCTACATGAAAAGCTTGCAGTATCTTGGGCACAATTTGTAATCACTGGTTCACTGGATTTAGCTTCTTTTCTTTTTTGCAAATTGGCTGCAAATTGCTTATAGTGTACTCAGGCTTGTTCATTTACTCAGAATTATTTGCCCAGGAGTTTCTATGACATTGTAATAGTTGGCATTAGCCACTGTCAGAAAATGGGATACTGGGCTTGATGGACCTTTGGTCTGATTCATTATGGATGTTCTTATGTCCCTGAGGTACTGAGAAGTGACTTGTCCACGGTAATGCAGGAAGTCTGTGACAGAGCAGGGACTTGCACCTCAGTCTCCTGAGTTTTAATGTCAGGCCCTACCACTGGATCATTTTTCCTCTCTAGCTAGACAGCAAAGGTCTGATGAAAGCCAGTTGAAGTCTTTGGAAGGATTCCCATGGATTTAAACAGGCTTTGGGATCACAGTCTTAGCAAGCATGCTCAGAAGTGGTTTTTCCAATCATCTATAACTTTTTATTAGCCAATAAGTATTTTTCACGTATTATATGTTTTCCAGAAAGACTTTTATTCTCATACCCAAATTCAAAACTTATTTCTCTTTCAGTGACCATTTAAAAATGTTAGAAACAGAGGGATTCTGCTCTCCCACATGTTGTGTAACATGGACTTGACCCAAACCTCGACCCCACAAACTTTAAATCCCAATTCAGATTTTGTTTTAGGTTCTTTTCTACTAAACAGTGGCAGAACAGATTTTTCTTGAAACTTTTAACAACAAAATGACCCACTTTTGAAACTAAGCATGGAAAATTTCAGCCCCAAAGGAAATATTTTCTTAAATATATGAGAAAGTGAAAACAGAATTATAACTGATACTGATTTGCAGTTTGACAACACTGTTTATTATAAACCATGTAATATAATAGTTTCAATATACATCTGCTGTCTGTTAACCATAGTGCACTTGGTCTGACGGGCAATTTTAACATAGTTGTGCCGCATATGTTTTGGTTTTGTTTGGCATTGTTTGTCAGTAAGAGATCTGTTGAAATAAGAAGAAGAAGCTCCTGATAATGTAGCTGAACCCTAACCACCAGTAACTTTAGGACACATCTCTGAACAAAGAAACCGAAGACTACTGACTTTTCTCATTAATGTACCAGCATCTCTTCTTCATCAGTGATAAGGCTGTGAAAGATCATAAAATATCTTCTCTGCCATGCAGCTCAGTCACTGAATGAAAATTAAGTCTTAGCAGTCCACAGCAAGAATAAAAGAGAAAAATGGCTTAGTACTGACAAGAAAGGTTCAAACAACGAAGGAGCATATACTTATGTTAGGTTTTGCTGATTAAAAAACAATCCCCACATTTTTATTGGCGCATAAGCTTTCGGGGGCAAATACCCACTTCGTCAGATGAACCCACTTTGTCTTTGCCCACAAAAGCTTATGCTCCAATACATCTGTTAGTCTATAAGGTGCTACAGGACTCCTTGTCGCTTTTGCAGATCCAGACACGGCTACCCCTCTGATACTTGACACATTTTTATTAGCGCATTCAGTGTTACAATGGTGTCTGCTGGATTACAGAAGTGTAAAAGCTTATATTATATTTATGAAAAGCATAAGATTTCAGAATTGAAAAATATACTTCCAATTTTTATTGATGGTGGTAATTCTAAGCATATATCCAGAAGCAGTGGCTTAGCAGAAGAATTTCACCTGGTAGCTAAATAAACCTGCAAAGAGACTAGAATAGTTTTTATTCAAGAGTGTTTTGGCAATAGAATAGACTTTTTAAATTATCTGAGAATTTAGGAACTGCAAAGGTTGGAAGAATTGCAGTTAAAATATTTTCACTGTCTGTACGCACATCTAAAATCTGTAATGTTTAAAACAAACTATTCCTGGCTGTGGTAGCAACTTTTATCTTTGCTGACTAGCTGGGATGTATCTGCTTCATATTTTTGTCCATTTGCCAAGCACAACAAAAGCTTAGAAGTAAAGGTATAACAGTACAAACAACTTTGTTACCTGTTGACAAAAAGTGTACAAACTTGTGAGTATGTTTACTAGAGAAGGTCTCACATGAACATACTGCACATACAAGGAGCTTCTTGCATTCTTCCATTCTACCCCATAAGCTCCTTTTGTGCCATCCTGCAATCCCCTTCTATTTCAAGGACTCTACCTTCCGCATTCTAGGAACTCTGTGTTGTCTCCCATTTCCCCTCTCTGCCTCATGCCAGTAGCTCAGTGGCCTTCAGGTCAAGAGCTCCCATTCTTCTCCCTATACCATTGTGCCCTCCTAGTTTCCACTGTCCCGCCATTCTGATTTCTGTATGGGGGTGATGGCCAGAGCTGAGACGGTGGGTATTTATTGTTATGGCAGGAGGTGATGATGGCTGCCATCAATCTGTTCTTTGACTTGGAGATACTTATGCAGGTGGTGGAAGCTGCAGAGTCTGCTGACCATATTCCAGGGCCTCTGCATGTCCTGTATTTCCCTCTTCTGTTTTCTAGTTCCACCAAAGGCATCTGCCTTTTGATGTCTAGGAAGATCCCTGAAGTTTTGGAATTGTTTTGATTTGGTGTTCCAAAGTTGTCCTGCTACATCTAAAAAGTCAAACAGATATGCAGTCAAGTTGCATATAAAACCTCACTTTGCTCAGCCAATAATGTGGTGCTAAGTAAACTCAGATTGGCCTAATTGGCTCAGCTGGGTGAGCCTGGAGTGGTCTCTGGCTGGGACACTCTGTTGTCCTGATCAAGTGAATTCAGGCATGTGGAGAAACTGCTGTGTGTCGGCAGAACCTTACTAGAATCAGTGAAGCATCTGATGGGTACAGCAAGTCTTCCTGTGCATGTGAAATGTCAGGATTGGAGTCCAAGACTCCACGGAGCACTTATCAAATAGGTACAACCAATTTTCTGTGAAACTGTTACAAGTTGCATTGACAATATTTTGACTGTATTTGTACACAAATCCTGCAAACCTATTTGTATGGCACTCACATAATCTATGAGATTCACATTCTGTGCTCACTACTCATATTACTAGTATGGAAGCTAATTTGTGCTCATCAGCCTGTGGCATAGGAAACATGCTAGAAAGTTAATGTGAAAATTTCACGGGGAAATGTTGAGTATTACAATAAAAGTTCAAAACGTATGAAGTGGAAAAAAAGTGAAACAATAAAATGAACATTTCTGGGTGTATCAATTCATTAGTATGGTTTGGGTCAGAAATTTTTGGGCCTGGTGGGACCATTCCCCTTATCTAGTCAGACTTTAGGTATAATAGAGCCCATAGAACCTTACCAGTGCTCTCAGCATTTAACCCAGCATCAGAGCCTAAGAGAGACATCCATTCTTGATTTAAATTCTCCAAGTGATGGGGAATTTACCCTCTTTTTAGGTAATCTGTTGCAGTTGTTAATTACCAGAACACCTACATAAAATAATCACAGGGCCACATCCTCACGTGGCGTAAATGAAGTGTGGCATATATTAATGGCACTTTGCTAACTTACACCACCCTAGTATCTGGCCCATAGTTTGGTATATTTCTCACGAGGATGGTCTTGATCCTACAAGACATTTTCTTGTAATTTCTGTTCCATAATTTCATTTAATAGTGACTGCATTTTTTTTATTTTATGATATGTACCCATTGCAACTCATATCAGTTTAAATGTTCATCAAATATTTCTCCACAGGCAGTTAAACCCGGCCTACTGATCTGCAGGCTAATTAATATAAAGAAACAGGCTGACTTGTTTTTAACAGCCCAGGCCCATACGCAGGAATTTCGGGGAAGGGTGCTCTTTTGTAAACACGGACTGCAGTTCCTTTAAATATAAAATTTAAAAAATATATATTTCCTGCTTCTCTTTAATCCCCATAGTGATATTTAAATCTGTTTTGAATAAAAGCCATCACAACTGGAATATAACGGACCATATTTTATAAAGGTTTTATTTTTAAATAATTTTCATTTAAATTTAAAATGGTCCCTTATTTTCCAGTTATAGTCCAGTTGTGCCTAAAAACCAATTTCAAAAATAAATATGAATTTAAACTGGAATAATATTAATGCAAGGAATCAGCCCAGTTGCAGTGAAATTGGGCCGTTTCAAAGTAAACTGGAAAGCTAACGATAAGTTTCATCAGTTTGTCTGCTGTTGCTTTATGTTGGCATCCTAACTGGTAGTCATCTTTGCAATGAAAAGAACAAGTCTGCTGTCAAGGGGTATGTCTGCACTACAGCGCTATTTCGAAATAGTTAATTTGAATTAAGCTAATTCGAAATAGCGTATCTACACACAAAAACTATTTTGAAATAGCGCGTCCATACTGAGCGGACCCTGAACCGAGGTTAAGGCTGGCCGTAACCCAGTGCCAGCAGGGCATCAGGTTAGGACTTAGTGTGTGGGGCTGCTGCCTGAGGCTAACTGAGCTCCGTGCTTAAAGGGACCCTACCCCCACCCTGGACAGACAGTTCTCAGGGTTCCCCGCTTGCTTGTCTACCTCAATGAGGGACAGCAAAGCAGTCCTGTCTTGGAGGGCCCTGAGTGCCTGCACTCGGGATACCACAGCACTCGGCCACATGGAGCCAGAGCTGCCCCTGGGCACGCCAGTGCGTCTCGTGGGGTCGTTGCCATCAGCCCAGCTGCACTTGCTGCAGGCTGCCATCCGGGGGGGTCCATCAGGGGGCTGTCAGGATCCAGGAGGCCCTGAGAGAGAACGTCCACCCCAAGGAGCCCTCAGAGCCACCCCGGTCCTCCCCACCGGGGGCTCGTGCCCCATTCCTCCCTCACGTCCTTCCACTTACCCCTCGCTAGCCCCCCCTTCCTGATGTCAAACAAAAGACACGTATGTTCAAAAATAGAAACTGGGTTTATTGAACAAAACTGGGGAATGAACCTCTGGGGAGACTGGGAAAAGGAGGTGGGAGAGGGGAAGTGAGAGGGTGGGAGAGGGGAGGGGGAAACCTGGGAGGAGGGAGCTGGAAGGGGGAAGCAAGAGGAAGAAGGGAAAGGGGAAGCTCAGGGCCCAGGGTTGGGGGTCTCGCTGGACCAACTTGATTTTCATGCAAACCTGCTCCTAGGTTCACATGTGGCCTTTGGTGGCCAGGCTGGCAGCTATCCTGCCATAGACGGCCGCATTCCTCCATCTAGTGCGGAGATCATGGACGTTGGGGCCACCCCCCCCCCAACCTGAATAAGGTCCATGATCTCCACCCTGGACCAGGAAGGTGCCTGCCTTCTCCAGCGCCTGTCAGGCTCCTGGGAGCTGGCAGACTGCTCCTGGGGAGCGGTGGAGGGCTGGCTGCCAGTGGCTTGCTGGCTCATGTTTTGGGGCCACTGGGTCAGGGGCCCCGGTGGCCACTGCTGGCTCTGGACTGGCAGGCTTGGAGCTGGCACAGGCACTGTGGCCAGAGTCTACCACTTTAATGGCTCCGGGGCGGAGGGAGAGGAGAGTAAGTTTTCCTGGTTCTGCCCAGAGTGGCCACCAGGGCTCCCTGGGAAGGGCTGGAGGCCCCCTATTTCGAATTAAGTGTCTACACAGCACTTAATTCGAAATAACTAGTTCGAATTTGGCATTACTCCTCGTAGAATGAGGTTTACCAAATTCGAATTAAGCGCTCCTCTATTTCGAATTAAATTCGAATTAGTGGTTTGCATGTATAGACGCTATTGAAGTTAATTTGAAATAACGGCTGTTATTTCGAATTAACTTTGCAGTGTAGACATACCCAAGCAGTGCTAATCACCCGACGCCTATGGGACATGCAACAGGGCCCAATTTAGTCCAATTATATCCTATATCTGGGGTGCCCAAGATGTCGATCACTGTTGACCAGTCGATCACAAGCAGTCAACCAGTGGATCGTGAAGCAGACCGAATAGCCCACTTCCCTGGCTGCCCTGGATGGCTAGGGCAGAATCATCCCCTGTCTGGCTGGGCCGTGGCTGTGGCAGCCTAGCCCAAGCCATGGAAGGGGCTGGTAGCTGCCCCGCTCCCGCACCTGGCCTTGCTCCTGGGGAAGGTGTGGGGGGGGGACGATGCAGAATCAGCCCCAGCCTTCCCCCGGCTGGCTGGAGCGTGGGGGAGGGAGGCTGGGGTAATTTGGGGGACCATGGAGGGTGCATTTGCATCCTTCGCACCCCACCCATCCTGCATGGGCCTGCAACCCTTGTAAAGATAACTGGGTGGGCAATGAAAAGAATCCAGAATACTTGTAATTCTTACTGTGTAGATTCTGTGATGATGTTAAGAGAATGGGCTTGAGGCACTGTAGGAAAATTCCGCTGATTAGTTATCATGCTGATGGTAGCTAGGTAAATGTTTATTGAATGTAAGTATTAAAAAATGTTTTACAATATTTTTAGAAATATTTGCAACTGTGTCAATATCTCCACCCAGTGCCTGTCAGAAGGGGCTGCTGTCTTTGATACTGCCTGGTAGAGAATCATTTTGATGATGTAAAGTGGAACTGAGAAACAGGTCTGTTCTGTGTCATCAAGGCAGGCACTTCATGTTTTAAAAACAGCTTTTAGGCATGATCAGGATAGATGCTGATATCATCAGTTCACTTGGAATTGTAGGTGGCCAGTGGTTCCAAGGATCAGGCCCAGTTTCCAGTGATTGTGAGTTCTCAAAGCCCACCTTTTTGCCCAGGCCTTTGAGTAAGGGCGTGCATTAAAGATGCATCAAATCTAAAATAGGTGTAGGGATGGGATTCTTCATTTCCTCCTCTTACTGGTAGTGGCTGGTAATTAATTTGGGAATTGTCTATTTACTGCCAATAGTTGACAGCATAGTATGAATTTTTTATATATTTTTTTAAGATGTGACTGTGCCCAGAGCACATGTTTTATAAATGCTGATATAAATAAATTACAGTAGAAGTTAAAAATAGAAAGAAATTTAAAAATTGCTTTAGAATAACTTGGAATATTTTTTAAAACATAGCAGTTGGAGAAAGGGTTTTGCCATTGTAACTTCAAACAGCATTTCATGGCAAACATTTGATTAGCTGTTTTACAAGTCTATTGCTTTCAGTGTAGGAACCCCCTGTGGGGCTGGAGTTGCTACAGAACCTATAAACAATACGACTAACATTGTGTTTGGGGAAAGAATTGGCTCCTAATTGTTGAGGAGGCAGTATGGTCTAGTACTGTGGTGTCCAACCAGTTCTGAAGCAGTAGCCATTATAGTGGCTACTGCTATAGCAAACTAGCCACACTCAACCGGCCAAATATCCACATTGTTCAAGCCAACTAGCCACACTCAACCGGCCAAATAGCCACAAGTGGCTAGTGGCTAGCATGTTGGACACCATGGGGTCTAGTAGATAAAGCACAGGGCTGGGAATCAGGATGTCTGAATTCTATTCCTGGTTTTGCCACTTCTCATCTTACTGAACCATGGTCAGATCACTTCCCATCTCTGTGCCTCTGTTTGCCCTCCCACCCTTCTGTCTTTCTGTATAGTCTGAGTTCTGTGGACAAGGACTGCCACTGTATATGTGTGTACAGTTCTAGCATAATGGAATTCCAATCTCTGGGGCCTCTAGCAGCTGCCATAATGCAATTAATAAGCAATAGTTATCATACATTTTATCATTTTTCATTTATTTTGATGAATCTCCAGACCACTGAAAATTCTCATTTTCACTATGAAAACATTCTATTGTACTAATGGCTGGATTCTGCTCAGTTTAATATCTACAAGAATTTTGCCACTAATGGGAGCAAGATTAACCTCAGATTCAGTTTTGTTGCCTCAAATTACTAATAATTAATAAAGACATATCTCCAATTCCCTTGCTTCCTCCTCATGACAAAATAGGTTCAGTTGGTTAAGGCCAGGTTGCAAAGGGCACTGGCCAGCCTTTATATCTAATCTGATTGCCAATCAGTAGTCCATGGAGCTTTTGCCTTATAGCCTGCATAGAGTTAGCATATCACATGGTGCTGAAAACAAATATAGACTGGGCTTCCTGATGTATTTCTGCTGTCAAAAATGCATACCTGCTGTGGAAAGAGAAAAGGGTTTATTTACAGTTTATTCATATACCCACTGAAGTTCTTTACTGGATTCTCCATTACCATCAGTCTTTCTCAGTGACATACAGTATGCTTTCCCCAGTAGAACTGATAGCAGAGGCAGGTGCGGTCTTATGTGACAGAGGAGCTTGTTTGTATGTCCTTTTTCTTTAGATTCCAAAGTATTACATGAAATGTACAAACAGAAAGTAAAAATAAAAGCCCTGTAAAATGTGCGTATTTTCCTAACACATCTAGATGGGGATATAAGCCAAGTTCCTGATGCTCCAAAGTTTAGCATGAGCCTAACTAACCATCTTAGTAGTTAAGCATATGCTTAAGTGCTTTGTTGGATTAGGGTTTTAAGGAATATGTTTTCATAGAAAGCTTTTGTTGTAATAGGAATTTTTACAGTTTTCCAGAGTAATAACTGCAAACATTATTGATATGGTTGTAAGCTATAGTGTTTTGAAATGTTGGTATGAAATACAATAGGAAGTTTTTATGTTTTACTAAGAAGGTTTTATATAAAACTCTTAACACTATTTTTGATGGAGTTTTTATTATTCTCTTTTTAAGGTATTTGAAGTAGTGGAACGTGTTGAAGAATTGAGAAGAAAATGGCCAGTAGCTTGGGGAAAGTTGGATGATGGCAGTATAGGGGTTGTAACACCATACGCTGATCAAGTGTTCCGAATTCGGGCAGAACTTCGGAAAAAAAGATTATCTGATGTCAGTGTAGAAAGAGTGCTAAATGTTCAGGGTAAGTAGGCGTTACATGTCTTAATGATCTGCTAATAAAGATAAGAAAGTGAACTGTAGTCCTAGTTTCTGTCTGTAATTTATCAAACTATATAATTTTATAACAAGTGACATAAGCGGCCTTTTACAATAAGCTTTTTAATGGTGGTCTTCAGATTTCACATTCAAAATGCCTTTGGTTATACTTTATAATTAGAGTATAGTAGTAATTGCAATTCAAACAAAGGAATAACTTACAGGAGATGCTGTTAAAATGATCTTGGCTCAGAATATAAAGAGTAGATAATCATATACACTCAGTAATGTTGGTGTGACAAGCTCTGACTAGTACACATGCTCATTGGATATTATGAATGCATGATTTGTGAAATATATCATTTTTCAAGATTAATGTTTTGTGTAAATGGAGGCAAAATATAAGGGTTTTACAATTGATATCTTTATGTAGCTTCAGCAATGTGCTACATACTTTACAAACAACTATGGAGATGGACTATAAAAAAGCATCCCCGAGTGTTTGCAATCTAAGGCCCCAATCCTTGGACTCTTATTCCCACATGGTGTCCTGCTGACATGAGTAGGATTCTGCAGGGGCAATTCCTTTGCAGGCTCATGTTTTAAATAGACAAGGAGCAGACGAGTGTCTGCAGTGTAGCAATTGGCAAGCTCGAATAACTGAGCAGAAAAGAGCAGCACATGTCTTATTAACTTCACATAGGTAGAAATTTGTATTCATGTCACTTTTATGGCATTTTTATTTGCTAAGCTGTGAAACAGATACGGCTGAAATGATGTGCATTTTTTCCTCCAGAACAGCCTGATTTTTATAAGATGTAGCCTTTAGTGTAAATTGGTACTGCACCTAATACTGGCTGAACTAAAAACATTGAGAGGTGTTCAGAACTTTAAAAAGTTCTGGAGTGCTTAAAACTGTCATGGAAAACAAGAATTTTAAAGAATAAATTGCTCTTGCAATTGAAGTATTTTTTATAATGCATAAATGTTAAACTCTTATTATTCTTACACAAACCTCTTTATTTGAAGAGTAGCTAATGGCTCTCTACAATTACTTCCATGTAAAATGTCAGGTTTGTGAAACCTGTCCAGCAAGTGTCATTTGGTTGCTTTACATCTGAAAATGGTTAAAATTATCTGAAACTTTCATCTCTCTTTTCTTTAGGAAAGCAGTTTAGAGTTCTGTTTCTCAGCACAGTGCGAACACGGCATACGTGCAAACACAAGCAAACGCCGATCAAAAGGAAGGAGCAATTACTGGAGGATTCAACAGAGGATTTGGATTATGGTTTTCTGTCCAATTACAAACTTCTAAACACTGCCATTACAAGAGCACAGTCCCTGGTAGCTGTGGTGGGAGACCCAATTGCTTTATGTTCCATTGGAAGATGCAGGTACAGCATATGTGTTCTTTAAAATTGGTCTGCTTCTCAAGCGTCAAAAGTAAATGAGTTACATTTAACTAATTTAATTGGAGAAGCATATATAAATTTTTATACCATTTTATATATAATCCACTAAACAAAACCGTTATTAAAATCAGTTAAAATTGCTCAGGTGAGCAAATTTTTAGGTAAAAAGCCAGGAGAACACTAATGAAGTTCTTATCCATCCCTTGCAGTCTACATCCATGGTTTCATCTTGTCCATATTATGCTATTGATCTCCACCACTCACATCCCTTCTCTTCTGTACTAAAGGTGCAACTCTTAACTCCAACCACGCTGAATGCTTAGAAATCAATGTTTTCTGATTGTTGGCAGAGTTGAGTTGTAATGTTGAAATGGTTTATTGTGTATAGTGTAGATTCTGAACCATTTGTAATATTTCCAGTAGTGTAAATCAGGTGATGTAATAAGGTTGTGTTGCGTTTTGTTTTTTCAGTAGTTGGAGTAAAGGTGGCATGTTTTGTGCTTCTAAACAATAAGAAAGGAAAAGGTGAAAAGTCACCTTTCATCTATCTCAGTGAACTTCAGAGTCTAAATAGGATAGTAACATTATTAAGCACATGGCAATTTTTTTTCTTTTCTGTCCTTTTAAGTAAGTGCAAAATCTCTGAATAGAACATAAAAGTAGCTCTATTTTAAAAAGACAGAATGCAAAGTTAAGGTACTTGTCTACCCAACTAAGAAGTGATCTCAGTATGTTAGGAAACACTGTCATCTTTTAGGACTCTGCTCCTTTGAAATGATTTCAGATAGGGGAAACAGAAATTACAATATTGGCAAAGCCTGATATGAACTTTCAGACTGAAGAAAAGGCAAGACAAAGGATGGCGTGGAGGGTAACTAGCTGATGAAGTGAGGTAGTAGGTCAGGGAAAACTGTGCAAATGCCTCTACTCTTAGGGAAAGCATCACTGTTTACTCATTGTCGACCTGGCTTTGGTTCTTAACGAACAGAGTAAGAGCCTGCATTTCTATGTGTAATAAAGGGTAATTGACAAAGCATTCTTATTCTATTTGCTAATTCTGTACTTGATACCAATAGCCCAAAGCCCTACATTTCATATTCAGCTGTTTTTAATATGCTTATTATAACAATGCATGTTAAAAAAACCCATTGCAACTAAATTTGAACATTCAAAAATAGTATGATTTATTACTTAACTTTTGTTTTATTAACCATCATGGCAGTCGTGTGAAAGTGGAAAGCTGAAGCCACTGTTCTCTGTAAAGCTAGAATAATCCAAGTGGGAGCTGAATAAATGACTTCCCGATGATGCAAATGAGGAAATGTGAAAAATGGTGGAAGATGTAAACAGTGATTTTAAGGATATTTAGGACTTTGTCTTCAAAGGGTTCTTTGCTATGAAAGGGTGAAATGTTAAGATGATCAGAGATAAAGCCTTCAGGTTTTTTCTGAAACTGAAGAAATTCTGCACTGATTGTGCTATAACATAGCAGAAAAAGTGTATGGCTGCGTCTAGACTAGCAAGTTTTTCCGCAAAAGCAGCCACTTTTGTGGAAAAACTTGCCAGCTGTCTACATTGTCTGCTTGAATTTGCGCAAGAACACTGACGATCTAATGTATGATTGTCAGTGTTCTTGCGCAAATACTATGCTGCTCCCGTTTGGGAAAAAGCCCTCTTGTGCAAATGTATTTGTGCAAGAGGGCCAGTGTAGACAGTTCAGGACTGTTTTGCGCAAAAAAGGCCCGATGGCGAAAATGGCGATCAGGGCTTTCTTATAAGAAATCGCGTTTAGCAACGACGCTTTTCCGCAAAAAGTGCTTTTGCGCAAAAGCCGCCCGTGCCAATCTAGACGCTCTTTTCCGCAAATGCTTTTAACGGAAAAACTTTTCCGTTAAAAGCATTTGCAGAAAATCATGCCAATCTAGACCTAGCCTATGTGTATCAGTCACTTGGTTCTTTTACATTGACTTCTCTTTTCTGAGGAGAGTGGCTCTTTTACAACGTGTCTGATGTTCATGGAGATGTTCAAAGAAGCACAACAACTTATTTTTTTTAATGGAAACCAAACTTTTATCTATTACATTTATTAAAATATACTTTGCATTTAAATACATATTTAGAGACAAAGCATCAAAATAACCTTTGCTTTACTGCTGCTAACACATTGTTAAAACCAAAGGATTTCCATGCGTTTTATTTCACCATCCATGTTGCTTGCTTGCATTTTTTAACATGCCTGCTTTATGAAACTCACTAGTCAGCATTTGTTATGCATCCTCCTCTGTATCTGAGCCAAAGACGGTGCTAGTCTGTGACCGCTCCCAAATACAGGGCATGGTTTTCTATCTAGAGCTGTGGCGACAATTCATGCTTTCATCTCTGGAGGCTCGTGGTCCTATCCCTTGGTGTGTTGGCAAAGACGTTGGTCATCACACTTAAGGTCTGTTTCAGATACTCCTCTGTCCAACAGTAGGTTATTAGGACACACTGTGTTTGCCAAGTAAAAGGGCAATGCTCTTGGATCCTTTAATACCATAGACAATTTCGTGGCCCAGTGATTGCCTTAGAGTCGTCCTTTTTAAAGGATGCATACAGTTCATCCATACATTCTCCAGCTTTTCTTAGTTTAAGGTACTGAGAATTAGGTATGTAAGCAACCAGTCGACTATCCAATAAGCATAAACTTATTGGATAGTTGATTAGTCCCTCGACTAGTCTCTCCCCGCGGCAAGGGTGGGGAGCAGGAGCCAGTCCTGGGGTGGAGCCGGCTTAAAAGCCAGTTCCCCCCCGAGCCATCTCCACTGGGGGCAGAGAAGGCAGGAGATTAGTGGGGACTGGGCACAAACCAGTCCCAGGACACTGTGCCTCTGCTTTTTAAATGTATCAAGAGCCTGCCATTTAAAAGGCTGAAGCGCAGTGGGCAGGAACCAGCACGAGCCTGGATAGCTTATTCCTGTCTCGCACCGGGTCCCCCCACTGGGGAGCCTCCGGGCTCTTAATACATTTAAAAGGCAGAGACGCAGCGGGGTTAGCTCCCGGAACCAGGAATAAACTCACTGCGGCTCCCCCGCTAATCAACTAGTTGACGGAAATTCCATTGACTAGTCGATTAGTTAATTAAATTAAATTTAACATCCCTACTGACAATGACCTCAAGACCCCAAATTTGATTCCTTGGAGCCCCAACAGTGAAGAATTATGGCCCAAATTTTCATTACGTGACTAGTGATTTTTAGTGTCTGAATTGTTTTAGGTGCCTGACTTGAGCTACCTTAGGGAGGTCTGGTTTTCAGATACACTGTCTCAATGCATTTCTGGATCATAGCCCATTTTGGAGGGTCTGAAACATGAAAATGGATGCCTAGGCTGCCATTAAATTGCAGTTTTGACAGCTAGTGGAGCAGTCTGCCTTTCTAAGATCAGTAACTGCTATGTATATTCTGTGCAAATCTTGCACAACAAAAAGTTATTTAATTTAGTAGTAAACAATGTGTGGGCGTTTTATCAAGAAAGTGTTACTTGAGCATTGCTTTTAATATGCCATTGTCTTGTTTCACTGAATAATTGAATATTTACTCTTTGAAAATCCTGCTGGAGGGCATGGACACTCTGCTATAGAGAAAGAGTTCTTTTTTAGCACAAGAGAAATTCAAAAGTCTGAAACAAAATAACATTTTGTGAGGAAAAACAAACCTCAAAAAAGTTTGAGAGAGTTCTTGAATTTTATAAATATTCTAATACCTGTCAAAGTGAGTCAGGAATTTGTAGCTGTAGTTGTACAGAACTATGTGAAGTATGCCCCGGGTAATCATTGCATTTCTGTATGTTACAGTCAGAATAGACAAGGCTGTTTGGCAGACGCTTCTTTTAAACTCAGGAGCAACTATAAAGCAGAGATGGCAGTGTTTTCTTTTCTGTTCTTACACCCAGTACAAATGTTCTATGTCTAGAGAGACTGCTTGGGGCATTTTAAGCAAAAGTGCATGGGCCGCAGTGGAGCTCTGTTGCTTCACAGTAGGTTTGATGATTGCATTAATTAATCATAGAGAGTTCTATCTTTATAACATCCGATTCAAATATTTCCATGTTGTTTAATTCTTACTTACAGACAAATTATAAGAACCTCACATAGAAAATAGGCCTTCTAGCTCAGAGGTGGGCAATTATTTTTGAAGGGGGGCCACTTTGTGAATTTTGGAACTGGTTGCATGCGGGCCACCCCAGAAGCGGCGAGTCCTTGGGTGGAAGGGGTGCAGGCAGGAGACTTCTTGTGCTCTCCCACCCACAGACCTTGATTGGCCTGGGGATGGGGGAGTATGTGAAGTCTTTGCCTCCCTGCCCTGCCAGGGGCACCTGGTGCCTAGAGGAAACTGCCAGCTGTTTTGAACAGCTGGTGGTTCCCTCTAGGCATTGGGCATCCCAGCGGCGTGAGGAGACTTCACGTAGTTCCCCTGTTCCCAGGCCAATCAGGGCCTGGGGGCCGGGAAGTGCATGAAGTCTTTGCCCCCTTTGCAAAGAAAGGAAGGCAGGCTGGCTGGCTGGCTGACTGTCTTGCTTGCTTTAGGGAAATATTTTCTCTCAGGAGACCTAAGGTGCACGGTCCTAGCTAGGAGGCCAGTGTCGGTGCAGCAGTTGTATCCGGAGGGGGCCGCAGGAGGGAGGTTTTCCCCTTAGTTCGAGAGGCGAGGCATCTCACCTCCTAGCCACTGGGAAGAGCCTGGGGGCAGGGGAGTGGGTGAAGTCTCTCGTTCTTCACCCTGCCCTGCCAGGGGCACACAGTTCCCTCTGGTGCCACACACCCCCGGCGAGGGAAGGAGACTTTGCACGCTCTCCCGTCCCCAGGTATCAATTGACATGTGGGCAGGGGAGCGGCAGGGCAGCTGTGGGCCAGATTAACTGGCTTGGTGGGCTGGATCTGGCCTGCAGATGTTGTTTTGCCCACCTTTGATCTACATAGTGAAATTTTAAAAAAGCACTTTTGACTTACAGAAAATCGCAGAAAAAGATTGGCGTTAGAATGGCTGTTTTAAATTCTTATGTATGTGAGGCTTGGTCTACACTCCTTACTTACTTCAATGTAACTGTGTTGTTCAGGGTGTGAAAAGTCCACCCTTGAGCAATGTAGTTAAAGCCCTGTGTAGAGAGTGCCACTGCTTCTTGTGCAGGCACAGTTATTAAGCTGATGGAAGAGCTCTTTGCGTTTGACTTAGATCGGCTGTTCTCAAACTTCATTGCACTGTGATCCCCTCCTGACAACAAAAATTACTACATAACCCCAGGAGGGGGGACAGAAGACTAAGCTTGCCCAAGCCCCAACACCCAAGCCTTGCTGCCACGGACAGGGCCACCAAATCTGAAGATCAAGAGCTTCTGCCCTGGGTGGGAGGCATGTAACCTTAGCAGTAGGGCTTGGGCTTAGAGTTTACAGTAAATGTGTAGTGTAGACTTGCCCTTAGTAACTGTTGCTATGGCCTTGCAAGAGAGGCACTTGCCCTCCCTCAAGTTAGTCTACGAATGGCAGTAGTCAGTCAGGGTGTCTCCCCTTAGGATCTGCATGGACGTAGGTTGAGTGAATTTGCCAGCCAGAACTAGGTTGATTGTCTGTCCTGTTTCCTTAAAAGGCCAACTACATAGAATCAATGGGTAGCAAATGGAGTATATTTCCCATGTTGTTACAGTTGCCAGCACTTCTTGTCTGGTGCTTCAAAACATTCCCTAAATTTGGCGAGGTATGATGATGTGGTTAATAATGTTAATTGTATATGACTTGCCTAGTTTATTCTCATGCCTGGCTATTCTGAACAGGCTAAATGAAAAGAATTTCAATAAAAGTTTATGTTATGATGTCTCTTGTGACACACACAATTCTCCATATCTGGCTCTAGATAGTGAGTCGAGTTTTTTTTTTTTTTAATGCAGCATTAATTTGCCATTCATCCTGTCATCCATACTAAGGTAATTATAAATTTTAAAGCAAAAGGTGTTTGGCACCTTGTGGGGGAAAATGATCCCTCTGCAAGTACACAATGTGTCACCTCATTAATCAACAAGCTTGAGTATTCTTTTCCTAACAGGATTGCTCAAGAAATATTCCAAAATATCTAGGATGCCTGGATATTGTAAAGCTTTGATTTCTAGCTATGATAAAATAGCTTTGTTTCATACATAGGCATGGAGAAATGTGCCACTGACAAAGACTCAGCCAGAATCCGGAACGTTTATTCCAATAAAGCTAAATGAAGCATTACTATTTTTTTCTTCCATCTTCACCCATGTGGGGTGAAATCCTGACCTCAGTGAAGTCAGTCCAAGCTTTGCCATTGAATTCAACATGGCTAGATTGTTCCTCTCTCATTGCAAATTGCAGAGATAACAGGATTTGGCTATGCTTCTTCTATTCCTGTGCCAAATTTTCTGTCTTCAACAGTGCATACAGAACAAGTGATTCATCACTTTGGCATTGTCCTATAACAGTGTTTCTCAACCAGTGGTATGAGTACCCTTAGGGGTGCTTGAGAGAAGTCTGGGGATACATCAACACAACTGAAATTTGGAGAAAACTGAATTTTTGTTTTAAGTTTTACGGCGCTTTATTATTTTCGTACTTTTTACACCCAAAAAATTCATCGCTCGCCTGGCTATAATTAAGTTGTTTAAACAAATGTGTTGCAACTGTAGAAAATAATTTTGTGTGTCTGAAAACTGTAGATACTGGGGGTATCTTTTTTTAAAAAAAGGTTGAGAAACATTGTCCTATAGCATCCCTCACTTTTAGAACTCATTTTTATTATAATTATTTATTGAAATTACCATGGCATATGGGAGCCCTAGTCATGGACCAGGATCCCATTATGCTGGGTGCTGTACAAATATAGAATAAAAGAGGGTGTATTTCCCCACAGAAACATCATCATTTATGACCAGAATTGGCAGATTCTACTCCTTGAGTGTGACCACCCACCAAACTCTTCTTTGTGTCCCCAGTGGCCATCAGTAGATCAAGAGGCAGTCTTTTATTTTTTAAAATAATTCTTTGCTCATTGACGTGGCCTTATGGGATGTCCATTTGTAAAATGAACATTAATGATACTTCCCATCTTCTATTAAGCACTTTAAGATCTACACATGAATATAATTCTTCTTATCTTCGGTTCAGGAAAGCACCTGAAAAACTGAAGGAGCAGGCACAAGAAAATCTTCTAGTGAATAATGGAAATATGTTATACAGGCCTTCCATTTTTTTGAACACTTTTCAGAACAGAAATCAATCTTAGATTGTCAGCAGGCATTTACTAGTATGAAAGGTTGTCAGCCTGTTGTCTTTAATCTCACACCAAAAAGGAAAATTAAAAAGAGGAATGATTATTAAATGTGTCTTTTGGGTTTTTATCTTTTCAGAGTTCAATATAGTTTTCCCCTACAGCTTTTGTTTTTCATTACTCTTCATTGCTTGAAGAAGATAATTTAATCATTTTTCTTTGATTAAAGGAGATAAGATCCTGGTTGGTGTTGTGATGTGTTTTTTAAACAATGACAGATTTAAACTTTTTAAAGGGAAATGGCTGTCCCATGTTCTGCTTGTTCTTCTGTTTTCAGCAAAAGTATTTTTTGATAGAACTCCTAAAATCATTTTTTCCAATGGATATTTCCATAATAAGAGTCACAGGGAGAAATTGGAATGACAGATTGAAATGATCCTTTATTGAGTGATTTAATAAAAAATAAACTAATTACAGCACGGTAGGGGAAAATCATATAATCAGCATTCTTACATGGACCTGGAAAACCCATTAGAAATATCCAATGTATTATAATAAAAACAGTTCGAATTTATACCTGCTGTTGAAAGATCTCACATGCTTTATGCATACTAACATATTAAGCCTCACAGCATACCTGGGAGGTAGGTAAAATTTAACCCCATTTTACAGATGGAAAAACTGAAGATCAGTGAGGTTAAGTGATTTTCCCAGAGTCATATGGTCAATCAGTGGTAGAGCCAAGAAATTAATTTAGCTCTTCTGAGTCACCATTTTGTGCTTTAACAAGACTATCCTTCCATATTTTGTCCCACTATTGTTATCAGACAAAAATTGTGATTTGTACTTAGTATTATTTCTTCAATAAAAACATATTGTGATTGGATTGGGATTGGAATGGGGGGGGCTTGGGATTGTGAGTACATTAGTATGCTGCAGTTTGAAACTCCTGTCTCAGCTATGCAGGATATTAATGGATAAACTAATCTTGATACTGTCAGTGACAACTTCCTGTTTCCAGGGGAGGCAGTATGGTGTAGCTGCAGATACACCCCTGGATCATCTTACAGATGTGTAAAATGGGCATGTAGGAAAATACAAACTGTACATTGCTGTCTAAAACCTCTATTAACTGTAATCTGCGTTAGTAAATCTTACTCTTTTTATTCTTTTAAAACTGTTTTCCATAGGAAATTTTGGGAGCGGTTTATTGCCCTGTGTCATGAGAATGAGAGCCTCCATGGTATCACGTTTGAACAGATCAAGGCTCAGCTGGAGGCTTTGGAGTTAAAGAAAACCTACGTTTTGAATCCCCTGGCACCAGAGTTTATCCCTCGGGCTCTGCGACAGCAGCATTCAGCAAATACCAACAAACAGCAACAATCACCACCCAAGGTAAAGCATAACTGGTAATGAAGTTTGTCAAGAGGTGGGAGTGAGGATAGAAATATCTGTCAAGAAATGACATAAAAGTTTTTTTGGGCTAGTTGTTGTTTTAAAATTGCTTCCACGCATATACAAACTTGCAGTAGGAGATGTCAATACAGTTGCTGAACAACAATTTCAAAAGAAGGCAATAGACCTAATTACAAGGTCATAGTTATTGGGCAGTATGTAGGTCTGGACAAGATTGGATCTCTTAGTGAAAGATACACTCTAGCTCAACCACAGTTTATTTATGTATGTTGATTCTAATACTGTAGCATCTTGGAGCCCCAGACTTGGACCTGGACCTCCATTGTACTAGGTGCTGTACAAACATAGAACAAAAAGACAGTTCCTACCCAGAAGAGCTTACAGTCTAAGAAAAGAGAGAACCGGTGGATACAGACAGGCCAGAGCAGGCGTACAAAGAAACAATATGAAAATAAACACAAATATTTAGGGTTTATACAAATATTACTGGGTGAAATTCAGTGGCCTATGTTTTTCAGGAGGTCACATTGGATGATCATAATGGTCACTTCATACTTAATCTATTGAAATACATGTTTATTTAGCATTAACTGGTTATTACTGTTCATCAAAAGACCAAATTTAATTAGTGTCAAGAATGTAACTAGAAAATGTTCTTGGTTGATATAAGGGTGAAGTTTACCATCACACAAAACTAACTTTTTCTCTCCTTCTCAAGAGATAAGATAGTACACGAATAGTTAAAGCATATGTTTCCCCCTTAATTGTGTCCATTAAGAATAAATGAAATTCTTCATTTAGTTGTCACAAAACGTTAAATCAGGGATACTGTTTTAATTGATCCAAGTTTGCAGTTGTAATTAAAATGTGCTTTGTCAGGCTTGTGAAAAATGTATGTGAGGAAATAATTTTTCGGAGTTTTACATTTTTTATTACAAGTTAAATTATCAAATTAATGCTGGTTTTCATTGCTGATTTTTAATGTGTTTTGTCAGTGCTGTAAGGAAAGCCTTCTCTTTGGTATTCCTTTCAAAATGTGGCTTTATAACTGGGGTTAGTCAAGTACTTTATCAAGATCCATTGGTCTCTGACAGAAAGTATAGCTCTTTAAAGTGCTTAATAATTCATCTAAGTCTTCAACTTATAAAAAACTTTAGGTCCATTCTTTTTAAATTGCTCTTATTGCTGTTTCATTTTTTACTGGTGCTTCACTCTTGAGTGCAATTGACAGTTGAAAGATTTGCCATGTTTGATTTTAACTGGTAAAATGTATTTGACATGCATTGTATTAGTAAGTAAGAATTGCTGTTTCTGGAAGGCGGATAAATTGTTACATTAAAAAAAATGAGGTTTTGTGGGCAGATGGTTTCATTTTTTTTCCTCTCAATGACTTGTAAACTAAGCACATTTGAAGTAGAAGTCAAAAGATACGTTTTCAAACTGCCTGCAATTTAATTTCATCCTAAGATCTGAAAATCTTTCTGCCACCTACATCATCACAGCAATAAGAGCTCTTCTATCTGAACATTAGTTGACAAGTTGTCATCAGGGATGACAGGAGCAAAGTAAGCAGATAATACTTGAACACACGTAGGAAGTAACTACAATAAGTAATAAACCTCCCTTTTTTCACCCTCAAGTTTTAAAAGCCCGTGATTAGTTAACATTTATTGTTGTTAGTGAAGAGGAGGCAGAAGACTCGAATGAAGCTGGTGTATTACTACTACTAAAGAAATAGGAAAACTAGTCCCCAAGAATTGTTCTGTAGTGAGTTTATGGATATCTTTGTAGTTCAAGAGGTATTGCTTAACTTTGATATACGCTGAAAAGTGGCTATGTAAAAATAGTACTTTCTTACTCAGCGCGTCTTCCCCTTCAGTCATAAACTTTCTTCCTTGACATAAGAGTATAAGAATGGCTATACTGCGTCAGATTAGTGATCCATCTAGCCCAGTATCCTCAAATAATCTATCTCCTATCATCCATTCCCAGCTTCTGGCAAACAGAGCCTAGAGACACTTCAGAGCATGGTTTTGTATTCCTGTTCATCCTGGCTAATAGCTTTTATTAAGTTTTTATGCCTGTCCAAAACAGCTAATATGGAATTAGATGGAATCTGTACTGGCATGAGCATTATCAGTAGAATTGCACTAGGCCAAGTCTTGCCTTTATTATATGTGAAACTATGTGAAGATAGCGAAGTTTTGTTTATTAATGGTGATGACACACAAACCAGAAAGAATTTAGTTTGACTTTCAGGTTCAGTTAGTTTACTATAGTGAGTGGTAGGGGGGGGAAATCTCCCGCCCTCCCCCATGACTTGTAGATTTGATCGAGAAGTTGATGAGAGATAGTAACCATAGAGCTCCATGATGCTGTTTGTACAATGTCATTACATGGTGCAGAACTGAAAAAAAAAAAAAAATTCACCATGTAATGCAGTTACATACAGTATCTTGCACTGAGACAAGGCAACCTTTCAAAATAATTTGTCCAAATTCTTGTCCACATTTTGAAAATAAGGTCCCTAAAAACAACTGCCATAAAACGTAGCAAGTTTGTAAGTTATAGCAGACTATATAATACCAATTGACTGCATAAACAAATAAGCAATAGAATTGTACAAACAACGAATGGGCGATAATAAGGCACAAAAGTTGCCTAAATCAAGATTTGGTATATCCTAGTATACGAATAGCCCTTTTTAAAAGCTTCTGGGTCTTTGTTTGCTTAGCCACAGCTATTAAAAATAAACAATTATTTTATGTTCAAAAATAATATTAATCCTAAAAAACCCACGAGAAATTCAGAGACCAGTCTAACACTGCCCTTTAATGCAGTTGCTGCATAGGTCAACATTTGCCAAATCCGCCTTTCTCTGTAGGTGAACAACTGATTAATTTGCTTAGAATTCTGGTGCTTATTCTGTACTTTATTCAGGTGGTGCCTAAGGCTTTATCTACACTTACAAGTTTAAAGCATTACCATGGCAGTGTGATCAGTGCGCCAGCGCTGGGAGAGAGCAACTTTATAGGAAAACCACCTCCATGAGTGGAGTAGCTCACCGCACTGGGAGCCTGTTCACACTGGCGCTTTACAACACTGTAACTTCTTGTGCTTGGGGTGGGGGGGAGTGTTTTTTCATACCCCTGGGCGAGAAAGTTACAGCACAGTAACTTGCTAGTGTGGACAAGCCCTAAGTGTTCATTAAAATGGAGGGGTGATTACTCTGACTGTAGCCTTTCTAATGTAAAATACACCCAGCAGAGGAGAACTCCTCCCAGAAATGTGCAGATCCCTTCCGGGCAGCAGATAATAAATTGCAGAAGGTGGTGCGACTGATGAACACAAAAATACTAAAGGGATCTCAGATTATCATTTAGGGTGCATGGGTCCATGCTTGATTGGCTCCACCTCTGTCAGCCTCACTCAGTAGCAGTTGGCTGGCCCATCACTTCTACTGCATCACCCCTCACTCCAACATGCAAAATTTCAAAAGTGATAACATGCAATGTTTTTAACTTGACACTCTGAGCTAACATAATGGGGAGCTATTTTTACAATACATATGTGAACTGTGATACATATGTTGGAGGAAGAAGAAAGGGGTTATGTTAGCACTGCTGTCTCTTTGGCTACGCCTACACTATGAAGTAAGGAGCTGATTCTCCTGCTTGTGTACACATACTTGTGCTAGATTGATGCAGGCTAGCTGGGGTATATATAGGAGTATACCTGTGGTAGCATGAGTACAGCAGAATTGTAGCTTAGCTGTATTGTATGGAAACCTGTGGGGGTGGAGGGTATACCGAGTATTGCTAAGCCATGTGCCTACTCCCACTATACTGCTGTTCATACTTGCACTCCTAGCTTGTAGTCTGGAAGTAAGCTTTGAAAAACAATGCTTAAATTGACCACGTTGGATTTTCCAGTCAGTTTCTAAAATGGTTGGCCGAGTACCTTATTTACATTTAGCAGATTTGACATACTTACAGCATTTACAAGTCTTTTGCTTATTCTTTATTTTCAGTCTTCCTATGTAAGTAACTGCCTTCTTGTTTTTAAAAGTGCTCTTGTCATACAAATTATACAAATAAAGATTACCTCCCAAGCCCGTTTTATACAAGTCTTTTTAATGCATAATCAAAGTTCCCGTCAGCAAAATGTAAATGTAATGTATACAAATGGAGTCAAACTAGCTTAAAATCAAGTATCAAAGCTTAAAATATGTAAATAATTTTTCTCTGAAGGTAGCTGTTATTGGTTAGAGCTTCTTAGGTCCCATGGCCTTTGGAGTGTTCTAAATGTCTAGATACTTTTGGAAACCCGTTTTTGAGGACCAGGCGTGCACACGTGTGCATGTGTTATGAAAGGGTGCTCGTAATAATAACTTAAGTTGGTAAAACATGTTGGTAACAAGTTAGTAACTCCTTAATGATGGAAAAGTTTATTCTTTTGTCCACATTTTATAGCTTATCAAGGTACTCAGGCAAAGCTGGCAAACCAAAATAATAATAATAATAATTATTCTGACAAGTGTTTCTGTTCTAAATGTTTACCTTGAAACCAATGTAGATTATCAAAACCTCAGAGAACCTGTGTCTCGGTGCTGTCTGTATCATAATATTTTTAATGACCGTGCAAAGGCAGAGGCATTTGGAGAAGCAGAGTGAAACTGGTCATTTCAAATCCATTTATCAAATTGCTTATGGTTCCCGTTTCAAGTGGCAGTAATAAAAGCAAATCTCTATCTTTTGCTTTGGAGAAAGGGAGAAATGTGAGCATTTCACATATTGCAAGATTAGGCACTATGCAATTTTGAGTACCCCCCTTTGCTAGTCAGCTTTGATAGTGTGAATTGGAAGGATGGGCAGAGCACACTGTGAAACAGAGGTGCTTACTAATGGTACTTTGTACAGCCTTGGTTGGAAGAGTACTGAACCAGTGAACCGGGCAAGAAGAGGATATAATAGATAAAATACCCATGAAAAGAGCTATAGACTTGTTGTTTTTCCAACCTCCTCTCTCTAATTGTATTTCATTTACTTGACTACAGTATTACTGTATTAAAATAAAGAATCACCTTTATGTTTGGTTTACATTAAATATTAAAAAGTCATTATGATCTTTTTTTTTTTAATAAAGGGCAAGGGCCATCATCATAATCAGAATGACCATTTTCCAACTGATGGAATTGGTAAGTGTCTCCTATTCTTTCTGAAGAAACTCGGCCTGGTTCCCCCATGCTTCTATTAATTTGACTTCAATTAAGTTAATGTTGATTTGTACAAGTATATGTCTGAAGGGAGGATCAGGCCTATTATGTCTATGAAAGTCATTTATTCCTTGTGTGAATTCAGCAAGCCGGTATCTCAGGGTACTTTATGTAGATTTTAGGTAACTCCTAGGTTCTCATTATGCGTCCTTCACATGCTGACTTTAGAAACTAGATACAATCTTGTTGCAACATAGTTGTTGCTACCATGGTTCCACCACAGTTTCCCTAACCTGTGGAAAAAGATTTGTGTGTGATTGGGAATGCATGCGATAACCTGGTGGTGTTTGAGCCAGTCTGCGCTAGCAAAATGGCTGTGTAAGGGGATCTTGATATAAAATGATAGTGCTCTAAGGCCATTTCTACACTATGCAGAAGATCGATGCTGCCGTTGTCGATCTTCCAGAGTTCGACTTAGTGGGTCTAGTGAAGACCCGTTAAATCAAACTCAGTCCTTGTCGGTGCTGGTACTCCTGCTCCTCATGAGGAGTAAGGGAAGCCGACAGGAACATTTGCTCTCCTTGGCCTCCTACTGTGTGGACAGTACAGAAATTCAATTTAAGATATGTCGACTCCAGCTACGTAATTCACATAGCTGGTGTTGTGTATCTTAATTTGACCTTCCGCTGTAGTGTAGACCAGGGCTAACTGTTTTATAACATAGTTGGGACTTAGCTGGATATATGGTTAGATATGGATCTATATGGATATTATACAGAGTTATAACTTACTGAATCATGATATTCTATCCAAGTAGTCCACAGTGACTTCATGGACTACCCTGCCAGGGACCCTCAGGCACACAGCTGCTGCAATTTAAAGCGCAGTCCGTGCAGCTCTCTGCTTTGCAGGGAGGGGGATGCTTTGTGTGATCTCCCCTTCCCCAGCCCAATCCTCAGCTCCTGTTGGCTGGAAACAGCCAGCCAATAGGAGCTGAACCCAGTCAATCTCTCAGCTCCTATTGGCTGGAAACAACCAGGTCACAACCCTCCTCCCTCACCCAAACTCTCTCTCAGACCTCATACTGTCTTGTGCACCCCAGTCCCTACCCCATGCGTCCTTCTGCACCCAACCTCCATCCTAGACCCCACATCTCTTCCACAGAAAAGTGTGGCCCTGGACCACTTTCCAACATATTAGAGTGGCTATCCACCAAAAATTATTGCCCACCCCAGTATAAAGAGTTATTTAGTGAATTTGTGAAGAGAGGTTCTTTTTTGGAAGGGAAGAAAAAAAGTCACTGAAGTTCTTCATGTTCTTTTCCTCCCTTTGTGTACCTTTCTTGTTTATTTTTCAGTTCAGCCCAATCCTTCTGTCCTAATTGGAAATCCTATCAGAGCATATACTCCTCCCCCTCCTCCTCTTGGACCTCACCCCAACCTGGGGAAATCACCAAGTCCTGTTCAAAGGATAGATCCTCACTCTGGGACAAGTATTCTTTATGTACCTGCAGTCTATGGAGGAAATATGGTCATGTCTGTGCCTTTGCCTGTAAGTGTTTATTTCCTTATTTCCTTCTTTTATTACATAGGTAAAAATGAATACAAGGCTAGTTAGTGAAAAGTGTGCCAGCATCCTTGATGCTTATTTGGGTTTCTATGACGAAGAATTTGTGTGGTTGTGACCACCAAACTGCAAGGGCTTAATGATGTTGCTGCTACAAAGAATATCACGCATCCTAAAAGGGGTTTCATGTTTAAGCCATATAAGGTTTACCCATGTTAAAATCGAATGAATATGGTCATGATTAATTACTGGTCTTTTTAGGAGATTGCAGGAGCAGTTGAGATATAATGATGAATTATTGAAAGCTTTCTGAATAATATTGTTTCATGAGTATTAGTTGAATTTGCGGAGAAATAGAAGTGACAGTGTGATTTCCATGTAGGGATATGAAGAGAGAACTTTTGTAACGTTTCAAAAGTCCTCATCGTTTATAAACCACAGAAGCTGCCCATAACAGCCCTGTTTTCCAAACAACTTATATTATCATGGTACCCTTTGTGCTCAGATTTCCAAATGTATGAGGTTAGCTAATTGTACTATTGATAAAACTGTTTTACTCCCTAGATAAAAACAGGAGTACTCTGTGTACACTTTCTGCCCAGGCTCCCCACATGCACTAATTAAGATAATAATTTACAGGTTTGTTTTCTGTTTCAGTGAGTTGAATTTTAAAACAAGTTACAATATTATCCATCTTTGGCTAAATTAATACAAATCTGAATCCCATTTTGGAAGACCATGACTCATACTTCTGTTACCATAAATATACAAGGAAAATTCAACTTTAAGGAGCACAATTTGAATGATCCTATATACGAATAATAGTGGGGTTACTTGTCTTTCAGCATGTTGAGAAAGTGTATGGCTTGCTCTGCGTACTTAGAGCATTAAAATTGCTTCTCTTCATTTTGTATAAGGGCTTGTCTTCGCTTGCAACACCACAGTAATACAGTGTAGTGCTGCAGCTATGTTCTTTAGTGCTTCAGTATAAGTGTACCTATGCTCACAGGAGAGATGGTAGCTATTATCCATGGAAGAATTATTTCATTGACTTAGCACTGTCTATGCAGGGACTTAGGTAGGCTTAAATAAGTTGCTTGGGGTATGGATTGTTCATACAGTTGTGCAACGTAGTTAAGACTACCTAATGTTCTAGTGCAGACCAGATCTATCTAAGAGGCATATTCTGATTTCCCTTTTCCTGTTGTAATTGAGGAGACACTGCATTCAATAGAACTACATCAGAGTAAAAGTGGTATAAAATTAGGTTCAGACTCTAAATACTCATCGCAGACATTCTCATTGCCCTATGCAAAGTAATCTTTGTGCTGTATGATAACAATATTTGCTCTAAAGCTTGTGACTTGAATAGCTAGGACTATTATCCTATGTATCTGAATGTTGAACAGCTGAATATGTAAAAAGGGCCTCTTACTGTGTGCTAATTTGACTGAAAATCCAAGAGTTTATGCTTCTAGTCGTTCATATTCTCTGCATGTAAGTCTGATTTTCAAATCTACTTTTGTGAAGCTTCACGGGTGCACATCAGAATTTCCTGAAGGAATATGCATAATAGGAGATGTATCTTTCTTTCTAGAGCATCACAAAAAGTGTATCCAGTTCCCCAACATAGAGCTGTTGCTTTATGACTTTCACACCTTTTGAAATGGTCGTCCGACTGAACCAAAACATACTAGCCAGTAGAAGATGATTCTATCTCACTTTGCTTTAGGTGCTAAAATATTAACAGTGTATAAAAATTGAATTACAAGCTGTTAATTGTCCAATTGATTGATTTAGAACTATTAATTTTCTTTTGTGGCTCACTTGTGCTGCTGAACTGACATGCCTGATTCTGTTATTGATCACATTGGCATGGCTATATCAATGGATTCCTCTTACTTTTTTTTTTAGACACGAGTCAATATTCCCTTTTGCTCCTCTCTCCGTTGGATGTAGCAACTATTGAGTCTGAGTGACTTTACTCACAGTCTTGCCAAATAAGATTATCCTTGAGATGTCAAAGAGGAGGCTATAAGTTGAGCCTTCAGCTTGCAGTTTCTGTTAGATTGCATGAATTACTTGCAGAATTATACATCGATGTAGCACCAACGAGTGTTCTAGACACTTCACTGTATAAAAACAAAAGCATGTTTCCTCACTTGAAGACCTTACAGTCTAACAGTAAGAGCCATTTCGGGAGAGAGGCCTGGGGGGGCTATTGCCAAATGTATGGGCTTATTCTTCTTCCTCTTCCCCTCACTTATCAGGGAGTGAGGGAAAAATACATTGTTTGTGTCACTTACTCTTCTGCCCTGTCCCCTCACCAGTTGGGAGCGAGAGGAATGCACGCAAGCTGTGTACTTTCCCCTCGCTCCCTGATAGTGAGGGGAAGGGGAAAAAGAACAAGTAGGGTCCCAGTAAGTGCAGCTGTAGCACCTTTCCCAAGTGGTGCCCATGGTAAGAGCAGAAAAAAGTAGGTAGGGAATTGAGTAAGAGAGATTGGAGTTACAGAAATGCTGTTGTGTGGTAATATAGTTGTGTACATCTTCTTAAAGTTTCTTTGGGGGTAAACTATATGCATACACAGATGTTCATATCATTTCTTATACATTTGTAAATATTCACACATAGCTAACATTTTTAATGGTTATGTAGGTCCTTTATGGAAATGCAATTCATAGCTATTTGGGAGCTTGCTATAAATCTGGGGTTTCAGCTCTGTATGCCCAGACCATCTGGCAACTCTTCTCCTTTTTTAAGTAATAACGTCACTGATTTCCATTCATTAGGTCAAATAAGTAGAGCCCTGCAAATTCATGGATATCTGCTTTATATCCGCTGGTACCCGCAGATATGGATGTGGATATCCTTGGATCATTTATGCGGATGTGGATATCTAGAACTCTGCAAATTTGTGAATATCCACTTTATATTTGCAAGTATCCTCATCTACGGATATGAATGCAGATATCCACAGCTCATTTTTGTGGAAGCAGATGTGGATTCAAATTTTATATCCACAAAGAGCTCTACAAATAAGTTTTCTTTTTACTAGGTTACCAGAAGTCTGCATATGATGGTTAAATTTAAATTCAATAAGAAGGCCAGCAGCTGTATCTTTATAATGCTCACTCACTTTTTATTAATATCAAAACAAGATAATTTAAATATTTTTCTGTTTTACAGTGTAAGGCCTAATACATTCCTATGTACCTCCAGTGGAAAAAAAAAAAGATCAGTATGTTTGAACATACTCCACCCCGACCCCTCGGGATGGAATTTTAAATAATTAGGTATGAAGGTCCACATATTATTGAAATGTCTACTTTCAGAAAGAAGTATATTGGAGATAATTTGAAATTGCACAGACGCAACTGGAGGAATCACGTAGCTCAAAGCTACAATTCAGGATCCAGGTTTCAAGGGCAAATATTTACAAAAAATCTTCTGAATTACTTGGAATATGCTGTGTTCAAAACAAATAATGAAGGGATTAATTTATTAAAAATATAATAAAATGACTGAGGCCGTGTAAGATAAAAGAGGCTTTCTCTATCCTTTAGGGCATTTTTCATCTTCACAGTAAAAAATGAGGGAAATTGTCTGCTGCCGTTAGTTAAGGATGGTTTGACACACACAGCATGGATGATTAAATTCATTTAATTCTCTTTTGATTCATGGAATCACCTTTTTAAATAAATGTACACACAGCATATATTGAACTAATTTGATCTAGAGTGTCTTCCTTTTCAGATTTTAAGGAACAAATGCACAGTATTTTAAAGGCCCTGGAATTCTTGATTTCAAGAAGTCAATTTTATTTCAAACAGATAGGAAATTCTACCCTGGAAGAGACTCTACAGTGACTAAAATATGTTCCTTAACTAGAGCCCTGCACAGATATGAAATTTGTACCCGCATCTGTATCCGCAAAAATGAGCCACGGATATCTGCATCCACATCCGTGGATGTGGATTCCTATGGATATGAAGTGGATAGCCACAAATTTGCAGGGTCTGAGATATAAAATGTGTACCCGCATCTGTATCCACAAAAATGGGTCACAGATATCAACATCCATACCCCTGGATATAAAGCGCAGAGCCATAACATAGATTCTTAAGTGCCAGTCCTTCAGCATATAACATGTGGGCGGACTGCTCACTGAACCCACTAGAGCCCCAATGATTTCTCTGGGGCTTTTTGTGAGCAAAGTGACCTGCCTGGTTATAGTATCATATTCATAAGCCACACTTTCCATCATTCTACTTACATATTATCTAACCTGTTCTTGAATATCTGCAGTAATGTACATTGACCTGCCCAGTTATTTAATCAGTTTCATCTGCTTGTATGCACTTTCATGATCTCGCCTCCTTCCCCCATGTAGCCTTCATTTTTGGTTTATCTCACTCTTCTTCAGAAATCATCTTTTCTGTGACCCTTGCTACTATGCCTGAACTTTTTGTTCTTTATTCCTGATTATCACTCACATGTACTTTATTATTTAATCATCATCTCTAATATGAACAGGTGCTTCCTGATTATGTCATAGTAATTGTAACTGACACTGTGTCTGTTCTTAAATGTACACTAATTTATTGCATCTTTTTTTAAAATTACATAGGTACCATGGACAGGGTATCAGGGTAGGTTTGCAGTTGACCCTCGAATCATTACACACCAAGCAGCTATGGCATATAATATGAACCTGTTACAGGCACATGGGCGTGGATCTCCTATACCTTATGGCCTGGGACATCATTCACCAGTTAGTATAGGGCAGCAGCAGCTTCAGCATCAGGAAAAGGAGCAACATGAACAAAATCGAAATGGTGAGTTGAATGTTTCTTCAAATAACGCAGCAAGTGGCTTCTTGTTGGTGAGCGCATCTGCAGTTCAGACAGAGTACTGTGAGAAACCCATTATTTTTAAGGTGCATTTGAATGTGCCTGACAGATGCTGAATTTGACAGCAATGGAAACTTGTTCCTCTGTTTATACCAGGGGAGAGCAATAAGCAGTTCACAGCACAGACGCCATTTGCTGGGGCTAGCTATTGCCAGATGCTTTATTTACCTGAATGTCCACAGGTAGGGCTGTTCACAGCTCCCAGTGGCTGTGGTTCGCCATTCCTGGACAATGGGAGCTGTGGGAAATGATGGCCTGGCCTGTGCCACTTTCTGCAGCTCCCATTGGTTGGAGGCGGTGAACTGCGGCCACACTGGGAGCTGGGAGCAACCAATCCTATGGATGCTGAGGTAAACAAAGCATCTGATGGCCCATCAGGGGCTAACCTCGGTGAACTGCATTTGGCTCATGGGCAGCTTAATGTCCACCCCTGGTTTATGCACAGGAATGGTGATCTCAGGGCAAGGTTCACTGTGCCATCCCCATCTTGTGAACATCAGTCTTGTTCTTTAGGGGCCTGATAGGGCAGTTCATTACCCACAGCTCATTCAGTACCTGTTCTCTTCCTTGAGGCTCCCCACGGAGGTGTTTTCTTATGGGATGTGGACATGAGGAAATAGATACAAAGATAGAATATTTTGTAAAACATTTGCAAATATATTAAGCAGGAATGCTTATTTGTGATGCTGCCTAACCAGGAAAATAGCATAGCCTCCTTAGTGTTTGGAAATTCAGTCTTTATTTTAGGCTTTATTGTGCTATGAATTGTGTGTCTGTAATGGGATGTCATACTAGGTTGTAGACCAGATTACTGACTGGTGGTAGTGGAGGATTCATTTCTTTGAGTATGATTTTAGAATTGGACAGAAGTCTGCTGGAGTATCATGAGAACCCTAGGGTTTTGGTTATTGACATGTTGTATATGATTTTTTTTCTAACATAGATGGAAAAGCATTTATGTTCCAATGTATAAGAAAGTACATTTCCAGACCTGAAATGATTTAGGGCTTAGAATATAAGTCTCTCCATTCTGGGCATTGAAGACTGAATCTGGAATAAAGTCAAGTGGCAGTGTGGTCCTATTTGAGATTTGGCTATCATTTTAAAATGATGGATACCACTTAAATTTCTCATTAAACTGTTGTTATGATCAGAAAAAAAATGACCGCATAAAAATGCCACTTTCATACTCAAGAGATTGTCTCCTGCTGGATATTCTGAGTCATATTTGCTTGCTATAATGACAAAAAATAGTTTACTCCTTTTATCCTCTCCAGCAACGAGAGGGTGAGCTGGAGTGTTGCGTCACTCATGTCACCAGCAGAATTGCAAAGTACATTTGTATTGTGGAATCTTTACTGAGGCAGAGAGAATGTAGCTTGACTTCAGATCTCAGAAACAAGTACAGCATAGGCAATGGGGCGAGGTAATGTTTAACCTGTAGAAGGACGAATCTTTTCCCCCTTACTTTCGCAAGTAGTCCATTGCCTTCTCTGAATACACAGTGCACAAATAAGAGGAGGATTTGGCCCACACTGCGAAAGTCTGACATAGTGTCACTGAGAGACAATAAAATGGAACCCCATAATACTATTTGCATAAAATCCTCTTTCAGAGCAGAATTACATCTTAGTGCTGAAGGCTTCTATCAGAATTGAAAGATGCTCTGAATCCGTTTTTGCTGTTAGGATGGCATTTTTTTCATTCGAGCTATGTATTGCAAAATCCTGCCCCATTAAATATTTGAAAACTTGGAGGCTGAGGTAGAAAACTGAGGCACTTTCTGTAATACCAGTATACTAAACATGTAAGCTGCCACAGTAGCACACAAGGAGGCATTATTATTCCTTTTCAAAGAATTGCATAGATATTGGACTCTAAAGAGTTCATGGAAATGGTCACATGAAGGAGGTCTCATTGAAGTTCATTAAAACAGGGATAATATAGAGAGAAATCTAATACGCCTTGGTTGGTGTTATTTTCCCACAGTATTTTAGGTTTCAGAGGAGAATCCTCAGAGAAATTGATTTTGGCCATGGCGGTTCAATAACTTGAACTTCAGTAAGCTAACGAGGGGACTGGTTTCTCGGAGGACAAATTAATCTTGTGAAATGCATTTGACAAGACTCCTTCTCTTCTGTGGGTCACCCAAAAATCTGATGATTAGGAGTTGATTTGTGCAAGGGCTGAGCACATTCCCTTTCCATTAATTGAAACAGGTGTTGAAGTCTCTTAGCACTTTGAAGGACAGCTGATTTAGCCGCTCATTCTGTGGCAGCAAGAGTCAGAGAATGAGTAGCTTCTTTTCTGCTGACCAGTGTGAACCAAACCCTCTTTCTGTTAAGTTTGGAGGTGCCCTTGATAGATGTGCTGGGAAGTAAGGTTGCAAGGTAAGTTGCATGAGAAGGCCACGTTCTGCTCTTAGTTAACACCTCTCTGCATCTCAGATAACTCAGTGACAGAATGTGTTCCTATATAAGCATATGGTTTTATAGAGTTATCTCTTGTTTGATTGGATGCTGTCTAATTATGAAGATAATAGCCAGCTAGACATTTTTCTAGCTAAATTTTGCAGCATCTTGACTTCTACTAGAAGAGTCTTATTCTGGATTTGGATTTTTCGTGCCTAGTTAATAGTAGAAACTTTTCTTCCTGTGCATTAAAAACTAGGAGCAAGAAGAAAATATTTTTCTAATCTTTTGAAGCTAAGTTTTTGTAGCTATTTACCCTTAAAATCTTTTTTTTTTTAATTTCCAGAGATCCTTTTGTTAACAAGTGTGGAACCATCATTTTTCTCCCTATGTATCTTTTTGCCAGGTAGCTCATTGAACTGGTAGCTAGCATAGTTTTATTATCCACTGGGTTTGCTTTGCTTTTCTCTGGTATGTTGTTGTGAAGCTTTTCTGACCCTAGAATAGTCTTCAGCTTTTTCTGAATTACACAAGAGAGCTGAGATTTTTCCTATTCTGTGACCAAAAATAAAATAAAATAAAACTACCCTTTGTGTTTGAAACAATACATAATCCTACATTCTTCAATACCACAGGTAGCTGATCAGACTATTTCAATTGCTACATTCAGCATGTCTTAAAGATTGTTCCATAGAGCAAGAATTCTTCCATAGGAGAACAATGTATCACAGAAAAAAGAATGGTCATCAGTACTCTACAGGAGATCGAAGAGAAACTATAATAGCAAAACTCAAAAATCAGCATTTCAGTGAAGTGAACATTGTTAGCAAAGTTGAAATGTCTGTTTCAGGAACACAAATGTTATTAGATGTAAAAGCCTATAACATATATCTTGTCCCATCTTTTAAGTATTCTTTTCTCATGAGATCCTAAAAGCTTTTCTTGATTTGCCCTTATAAATGCTGTTTTAAATGAATATCTTTTAAAACTGAATATGCACTTTACTTATCTCCTCATTTCCATGTAAAGTGTAAGTGCCCTACATGAAAAATATACTTAGATTGATTTAGACTGTCTTCATGCAACTGATATTTATAGCAATTAGAAAGGGAAGCAGTTTTACTTAAAAAAATAACATTAAAGCATTAATTCTTGTAGTTGTTGAGATTTGGGGTTTCTTTACCATGTACTTCGATATGAACATTTCTGATCTCTTTCATAGGCCGCCATCAGCTAAAAAAGGATGTTGAGTTGTTATGTGTAAAGTACAGGTTTCAGAAGAAGTTTTGGCCATAATATCTAATACAATAAATGTCTATTATATTTTTGTTTTCCAAATATATAAGCTGTATTTAGGGAATATACTTAACTGATCAGATGCAAGATTTCTAATATTATTGCAGCTCCTTGTGTTGCAAAGGTTAAGATCAATAGGCCAATTTAAGGGTATTGTGTCAGCCTTCCCTGAAAAATTGATGTTCATCTTGCCTAAACCTAAAAAGATTAAGTTGAACTTGGGGTTCAGATTTTTTTCCTTCACACTGATATCTTTAACATCATTTCCCTGCCATCTCACAGAACTCCAGTGATGGATGATTTTTAGGGACGGTCTTTGCTTTAGTTTAAACACTGCTTAAAAGTTTAAACCAGAGAGGTGCTAAGGAGGGTATTTTTACCTTTACATAGAAAGCAGTCTGCATTTGTTTGGATCGGGGTCACTGAGCTACCAAAGTTAAGAGAAGGGAGAGGTTAGGATAAAAGTTCCTGTGTTTGGTTCATTTCTATTTCTCTTGGACAAACTAGTGATTACTTTCTCCAGCAGTAACTCCAGTAGCCCAGCTGTTGAACTGGAAGAGGTTACTTCATTATGATTCAAATACAAAACTGAAAACATACAGTCTAAAAGGAAGGCCGGCCATGAAATGTTGTATGTTAAGTTTCTGACCCCATCACTTTAGTTCTAAGTCTGCTCATGTCTAAGGAAAACAAACATGTTAAAAATATTTCTTTTTCTTTACGTACATAGAAAATAATGCATAAATAAATATTTTAGGTAAAACCGAAAACAGTGCTGGTCCTGAAATTAATAAAATTCGGACACCTGAGAAAAAACACGTGGACTCCAAACAGGTCTGTTTTGAGTTTATTTTCATCTTATTTCTTCTTCCCTTTTTGGTACCATCTATCTCACATAGCACTGTAAGGGTTTTATCATATCTTCTCCTCCTGTTCAACAGGCCCCCTCCTCTGTCAGCCACCACATTTCCATCCCAGCGCAATAAATGGGATTTTCTTTAGAACCCATCAGTGCTGATCGACACTAGTTATTGTCGAATGAAGTAGGTCTCTCTTCCTCTCCTCACCCAAGAACAAGAGAAAATTTAAGATTTGAATCTGATGATTCAAGTGATATTAATCCTATTGTTTGCAATTTGGATTTCACTGGCTACTAATATAAATTAAAAAAATAAAATGTATTGATTTGTAAATGTTAATAAGTCCAAACACACTGGAATAGCCCTGAGTGTTATTGATTTCAAATGTTTAGAAATTAATGTACCTTTTGATATAAATGTAAATCTGCTAGAAGTGAAAATTCAGAAATCTTCAGTTATTTTACAGGAGAGTAAGAGAGTAGTTTAATGTACACTACAATTTCCGTTTTAGGAATAAAGGTGTGAGTCATATAATGGAGTGTTCTGAAGTAAAATGTTGAGAACTGGCAAATAATTACTTTTTCCATTAAATATTTGGTGTCTGTGCCCTAGAAATAAAAGCAAAAGGCTCAACATTTGACAGTTGCCTATAATTAGCTAAATTAAATATGATCATAAGGAAACAGCTGCTAATTCATCTCTGCAATAACGGTAGCTACAGAAAGAAATTCGATGATGGAAATGTCTGAGTATGGTGTTTAAATATAGAAGAATAAAAAGAAAATATGGTGTGTACTTCTTAGTTTACACCTAGTGAATAGTTGTGAAGGAATTAGTTTTCTCTATCTAACGGAGAGAAATTTCAGTTTAATAAAATATCACAAATAGTTGGCAGAATATGCCTGCAGTTTGACAAATAAAAAGAATATGTCTGACATGTACAATACTATCTTTCTCTTCCTTATTTTTCGTACGTTCCTGAAGTTTCATGTGATTGAGTCAGTGTTAATGTGTTTAGTGCAGTACAGTCATAGCTTACAGTGATTTTTGTTTTCTTAAGTAACTTGGAAATGTTTTCTATCCTTTGTTCTAGGTTGACGTAGAAGGAAATTCCCAGAATAGAAGCCCAGAGTCACGTTCCAGCATTGGTTTTCCTAATTCTAAATTTCATCGCAAAGATAATCTCAACCCTAGGCAGCTGAATCTACATCTCACCCCACCCCACACACAGTATGCAGTCCCCAGTCGCCACTTCCAGCACCTGTCCCAGATCCCAAGGCAGCCGTACCCTGTGCAACCACAGCAAAATCTTTTAAGTCAGCAACAAAATCATTTGCCTGAACAGCAAAACCAAATACCACCTCAGCAGAGCCAGGTAGTCCATCAGCATAATCATGTAAATCAGCAGCCTCCACAACCTTCACAGCTTTCCCCCGCTTACCAGATGGGCCCCAACCAGTCTTTTTTTAATAACCCAATTCCCCATCGACCACATTCTCCTGCAGTAGATGCTGTGATTTCAGAACATCATCCCCCACCCATGTTGCAAGAAGTCAGTAACCCTTTGAGACCTATTGCACAACACAACCCAATGTTGCCATCTCACTTGAACAACTTCATTGAAGAGAATCCTGCGGGATTGCCCATAGGAGAGACATTAGGTAGGTACCATTTCTGTTTTCCACTGATGCAAATATAGCTACTGTAAAGTGAAAATGAAGAAAGTGTTTATTTGTTAGGGTCATGACTGTATGACTTTAAAGTTATGGATTGGTCATTGTGTGATCAGGAATAATTTGTTTCTTAGGGTATATTTTAATATGTAGTTTTTCATTATGAATTTCATATATACATAGTCTTTCTAAGGGATTTAAATATCCAGGTTATGAGCTGTGATACATTATGGAGTGGTTTATTAATAAACACATTTTTGGTGCTGGCAGGTTTGGAGATTCCATTGTGTACCGTCTTAGCGCTATTGTTTTTCATTTAATATACCACACAGTGAGATCCTCCTTTCTGGCATCAAATGCTTTGAGAAAGGGAGGTTGGGTAAATGTTTGTATTTTTGTAACTGTTTTACAGATCGTATGCATGGAAATGTAGCTTTGGAAACGTTAAGGCAGCAGCAAGCAAGGTTACAGCAATGGAATGAGCATAATGCCTATCTCAGTCAGGGCAATATTCCATATCCACACCATCACCATCCTCACCTACCACATCTTCCCCAGCAACCAATTGGATTGCACCAACAGCCTATTAGGGCAAACTGGAAACTTGCCAGTAACGCAGAAGATGAAACAGAGGCAACATATTCAAGGTATCTGTTGATTGAGTTCTCAAAGTACTGTATTTAAAAACAGAACATAGCCAACCTTCATTATAATATCATCCTCGGATGCCAGGCACTATCAGTCCAGTAAAGAGCTGTTGTTGTTATGATGTTTAATGTTGGCAATAGAACTGGATACATTACAGTATTATTATTACTAGGTCCTTCTAGTTGGAATAGAAATATCAGAAATTTTCAAACCTTCAGAAAGATATTTTGATCATTGAGTTTTGGTGATGGTTCTGGTTGGTATGTCATCTCAGCAAAGTCTCTTGTCCTTAATTTCCAATTGCTCATAATTATAGTCTTTGAGGTTAGACTTGATGTTGAGCACATTTAAGTATAATGCTTTGTATGGTTTGTGCTTGCAGCCACTTTGGTTGTGATGTCCAGTATCTGGTACTTCAAAATGGATGGTGCTTTGAGCGGATGCACTTTTTGCATTTCTCTATCTTAATAACATTTCTTCTATTAATACAGGTTCCAGGACTTGCTCAGAGAGCTGTCACACCGTGATCAAAATGAAAGCAGGGACCTAAGTGAAATGCCACCTCCCCAGTCCAGACTGTTGCAATACAGACAAGTTCAGCCCAGAAGCCCACCAGCACTTCCTTCTCCTTCCTGCAACTCAAACCACAGCAGCCACTTTCCTAACTTCACTGAAAACAACAGAGACATTGAAATCTCCAACAATCCAGCATTTCAGCAGCATTTGCCCCAAATATACAATCCCCCTTTCTCAATGCAATCTGAACACATACCCCCACCTCCTTTGAAGTACCTGCAACCTGATGGATCATGGACCTATGCTAACCTACAGCAGAATCACCTAATGGGGCAGGGCTTTCATTATGGTATACCTCCGTTGCCCCATAGATCACAACAGAACCCTTTTATACAAATACCGAATCATCAGCATGCAGTTGGTCAGGAGCCATTTCATCCGCTCACATCTCGAGCAGTATCTGCTTCTTCGCTCCACAGCTTAGAAGAGGTATGTGGATTTTAATGCATAGCATATGTATGTGGAAATATATGTCTAATAGTAGTGAATTTCAAGCTATTATAGAGTAAAAATTCACGTGTTAAATGCCTATGAAAAAGGACAGTGTTGCAGCCACTTTCCCTCCCCTCATACAATCCACTAGTAGTTCAGAGCTCTGTGCTCTGCCCTTTCCTTGCTGATAGGGAGTTACAGCCTGGCTTTTGGAAATTAAGAATTGAGCCATCATCCTGCTCAGCTCATGCCGCTGGGAGTTCTTCCTTGCTCTTCAAAGAGAGCAGAATAAATTCCTTATTCCATGCAGCTGAATAAAGCACTAAAAGTGACTACTACTGTATTGTGCTTGTTTTTGCAGATTCAGAGAAGTTAAATGTCTTGACTAGAGCCACAGATTGAATCCTAGTAAGAGCAAATCTGCACTTAAATACTGCATCAGCCCAGCTGAAGTCGATGGGCGAGAGCTTCTCCTGTTGTCTTAGCTTATCTGCTTCTGTAAGAGGTGGCAGCTATGTTAGAGAAAGAAGCTCTTGCACCAACACAGTGCTCTCTGCACCGGCGCTTAGTTCGATCTGTGTTGCGCAGGGATGTGGATTATTCACCCTGAGCAATGTAGTTGTACTAAAGTAATTTTATAGCATAGGCCAGTGCATAAAACATGGTTAGAAGTCAAAATGTCCAGAGTGGCTTCCCACTCCATTAGACCACACGTCTCTGTATGAAATCTACTCCTTTGTTGCCAAGATTTGACACACTTATTATTTTCTTCCCTTTTGATGGCAGTAGCAATAAACTAATAAAGTCCTTATAAGAGGTGTGCTAACAACACTGGATGCTTATGTAGAAGTAAAGTAAATCAATATTTAACTAGTACAAATTAATTTTAATCCTTTGAAAACATGAGGGAGAGGAGAGATTACTCTTTGCCAAATACAGGAAAAAAATGTTTAAAGAATAAATCTTTCTTCTGAAGATTGTAATCGGGCTTCTTCAAATAAAGGCTAGGGCAGAGTTCTATAAAGAAAACACAAAGTGCTAGATGTATTTTTAACACAGATTCCTGCTACAAGGTCAAGTTTCATGAGATCTGAATATGAGCAGTCATTTGAAAGCTAGTTTAGTTTACTCATTCAGCTTGACAGCTGTTTTTCTATACATAAAATCTAAAATAAAGTTGATGTTCTAAATCACGAAAGAAAATATTTGGTTAGTGTTTAAGCTTTCATCTACTGAGACACTGTATGAAACATTTGAACTGCTCTGCTGATCACTAGGCTTTAACAGTTTATCGATTTTTACTTCAAGTCCACAACATTACTGCTGGAAAAGCTGATTGTTCTCAAATTAGAGAAGATGGGTCTTCACCAGCATAGTATGTCATGCTTGGTTTTGTGTTTTTTCATGTAAATATGCAAACTTAAAGACAGATGTTTGTTATTAATGATGAAGAAGAGTTAAACAGAGTACATATATTGATGAAGTTGTGCTTTAAAGTATACTTTTAGGTTTGGATACAGACAAGTAAGTCAGAAAGTACAAATGACCTTGTTAAATGTTGCTGTGATTAATTTATAAGACAGAGAAACTTTTGGCAATACAAGTTTGCAGAAGTATAAAAACTACTCTTAATCTGTAATCCATAGGACCATGTACTAATTATGAAATTACTTCAACTGACTGCTCTTAGTCACATTTATGTTTATTTTAACAGATTAAAACTAGAGATGCAGGGTTTGGAGAATGAAAGATATTTTGAAAAAGTTAAGTTTTACAGTTTTCAGGGCAGAGCCCTTGGAAGAGTTTTGGATGACTTGGTGTCATGTGCCATAGTTTCACATAACAAGATACATCACGAACCCAGTCCAGCAAAATGTGAGGCACATGTTATTCTCTTACAAAGGGTTGCAGTGCACATGTAGGCTGATGTCTTTCTCAAAATAACCATAAATATGACTAAGAACCTTTGTATGCAGTGTGCAGTGTTCCCTCTAAGGTATGTGACTCTGCAGGCGCGCACCAAGAATTTGTGGCCCACCCACCTCAGCAGAGCCGTGCACTGGCTGCTCAGCTGTTCCGGAGCAGGCCAGTGTGGCGGGCAGCTGCCCTGCCCCAGGAGCAGCAGGGCAGCCACCACGTGGCCCCGGCCTCTAGCTTCAGCCCTTCCCCAGGGCTGGAGCTGCAGGTCAGCAGCTGCTTTGGTGGTCCAGGCCGGGGCCAGACCTGGAGCCACATCGTGGGTGGCTAGCAACTGTTCCGGCAGCTGGAGCCATGTGGTGGGGGGCTGCTCTAGTGGCCAGGGCTGCCTGTGTGTGTGTGGGGAGTTGGGACTGCTCCAGCGGCTGGGGCTGCATGGTGGTGGAGTCATGGCCGGGGTGGGGGTGGGGGAGTGGAGGAGGGGGCTACCTGAGAGAGTCTCTTGGGGAGCAGCACCACTGGTGAGTGGCACACATCTGAATAAGCACACATGACCTCATTGTTGGCACATAAGACAAAACTCGCTCCGCTCATGAGTGGAAAATCTTAGAGGGAACATGCTGGTACAGCTTTTTAATGTTAGAAGAAACTGCTGTTATTTTCTTTAGTTGATCCAACTGCACTGTAAAGCAGACTAAAGACAGGGGAATCAGTGGTAGCATTAATTCTTCCATGAAGCTCTCTTGTAGTTTTCTATTTTTAGTTTTATCTGGCTAATCCAAACTATTTCCCAGATTTTTATTTATAAAATCCTGTTCGTTGCACTGTCAAGGCACTTGATGTCAAAATGTTTTTGAGTGCAGAGTGAAAGTTTTGGAGTATCCAGGGCTGTTATCCCCTGCCTCCAGTAGGAGATTCTTGATTCTGGTAGACGGGTGTTAGTGCCCTCACACCATCAGTCTGTCAGCCACTCAAGCATTCTCCTCAGCAGTATGCCAGCCCTGTCTTTGCCTTGCAGGTTAACAAGACGTGCATTCAGTCCCCAAGTCTCTTTGGCTCATCCCTCTATGATATCCGGCCTCTGACAATGATTGCACACAGAAATCCCTGATTCTCTGTGCCCAAAAGGCAGTACATACCAGTTACCAATTTTACTTTAAATCACTGCCGCTGCATAACATGCAGCACTTGTGATCACTTTTAACAAAACAAAATATTGTTTATTTAAGATTGACCAGAGATTCCACTAAAAGCAAGAGAGTGTGGTGGAAACAAATGGTTATGATACAAAACAATATCATATAACACAAACTTGGGTCTATACTTTTTAATGGTGCTCTTTCCTGGCTAATAAAGTAGGGTTTCCTCCCAAAGTTCGGTGTATTGCTGAGCTGGCTGGCTTCACAGGAATCAGGATCCAACATTTCTGCTATCTAAGGGTGCACCTACACTGCAATGTAACTCGAAATAAGATGTGCAATTTGAGCTATGCAAATTTCGTATCTTGTTTCGATGCTATTTCAAAATAGCTTATTTTGTCATAAATAAAGCACTATTCCGAAACGTCCCTTACTCCTTGTAGAATGAGGTTTACAGGGACATCGGAATAGCGCATCCAAAATAACAGACTTGCTATGAAGACATGGGACAGCTATTTTGGGATACTCCGGTATCCCGAAATAGTGTTACAGTGTAGACATAGTCTAAATGTCTCCTCAGTGAAGAATATAGAGTGCCTTTCCCCATCTTGTGTTAGACTGCAGCAGACTTTTGTCTTTACTCACAGGCAAGATGATTGGTCTGCTGTAATGTTCTTTTTTTCCCCTTCCAAGTGGTTGCAATTATTTGCAGCTGTCTAATGGTTTTCTATTAAAAATGTTGCGATGGAGTAAGGCTAGACAGTTACACTGGAATTGTAAAATCCTGGTTAATCAGACTCAGTTAAGGTGATGCTTACCAGATAACAATTAGCCGATTACCTGTTCACATCCCTAAGTTGCACCTTGCATTATTTACATCACCAGCTAACCAGGGTGAGATAGTAACTCGCTTTTGCCTGAATTGGTCATCAATGAGACCTATTATCCCTCTGGTGTCTAACTTTTACTCTGAGTCCATAAAGCATACTTTCAGTATAAATACATTATTCCTTAAATATTACTTGTACATAGATGTCAAGATTCCAATCATTGTGAGAAATTATGAGATTTCTGTAGATATGTTCCATGTTACTCTTTATGGAAGAAGAGGGGATCATTTGCCAAAGAGTTTCTGTATCACTTGAAATTATTAAGCCCAAATTTGAAGATCTTGTAAAAGAAACTTCAGTATTAGAGGCAGCAGTGTGGGAGGCGGGGAACGGGCAGCATGTAACTGTACACATTAACTGATGAGCTCAGGCTCATTGGTTAACCATGTACATGTTTACACTTTCAAATACCTAATGACTACTGGAAGCATCTAAGACTGAACAGGGGGAAGAGTTGGGCCCAGGCTGGAAGGCTTTCCAGCTTCTTAAAGAAGCGTATTAGAATAACTTTGAGGCTCAGACATTACCTGTAACTGGTCAGACACTTTGCTGACTTAGACAATTCACAGGCAATGCTCACTGCAGTTTCGCTGTTTCCAGCCAATTGGAGCTGTGGGAAACAGCAGACCATAGGGATGTGCTGGCCGGCAGTGGGAGCTGTTGGAGGTAGTGCCTGTGGATGGTCATCGTCAGCAAAATATCTCGTGGCCCTCCAGCAGATTGCCCTGTGGGCTATAGGTTGCCGGGTGCTGGAATTCATCTTAAATCATGTATGTTTCCATGAGAAGCGGGGAGGGGATTAGACTCAACACAGAGGACTCAGTCTCTGCAGTCTCTGATGCTTTTAAAAAATCAGGCTTCCAAAGAGAAGGCATTGTCAGGAAAGCCAGTGGTATTTCCCCTGTAAATCATAGCAGCTGAAATTAGATTGGTGTTCTCTCTCTCCCCCCCCCCCTTTTTTTGTGGGTGGCATAGTAGCTAGAAGCTGAGGGGCATAATAGGAAATTTAATTCACAATGTACCTAGCTAATTTCCATTGACATTTCACGAAAGTGTGTTTTTTCCCCTTTACCAAGTGAAGATGACTGATGTACTTACTTCATTTCTGATTTTCCCATCACTTGTGTGCTTTTGACAGTCAACCTAGTACAGTATGAAATAAATACTGATGCTGTCATCCCTTTATCTTTTAACCATAAGTACCATCTCTCTATTTTTAAGGGGAAAAAATTGTGATTTTAGTACTTCAGCTTTGAATCGCAAATGATCAAAATGTATACACTAGCAAGATGTTATCTTTGGATCCTGAAAATACAGTATTTCATATTGTAGCTGTTCTCCGTAAGGATATCTGATTCTTTTGTGTTCATAGAATCTGAGATAAACTTCTGGCAAGGTTTTTAAATTCAAGGTTACTATTTTCTCTCTGAAGATGTTCTATTTTCCTTTGCTTTTTTCTTTTTCTTTTTTATTTCAGCTAGAATAAGGGCAGTAGAAGGAAAAGGCGCAGTGGGGAAATGGAAAGTGTTTAAGGAAAATGTTAATGTGTCAGATGTTTCTGTGTGCTATCTAGGATCAGTATATGAATTTATCAAGAATGGCTAGAAAGGAAGCAAAAGAACATTTTATAAAATAAGAGGGTAAGATTATAAAGATTTCAGAAAGCTAATTTTAGACTTCAGTTTTTGCTTATGCACAAAAGAAGATTGTTACCCCCACCAAAGTTAATGTTAAGAAACAAGGAGCCAGGGATCAGTGTTAGTAAACAGCGAGATGTTATAGAGATGTTAGGTATAATTTATGATTGCAGCAAAAAAGTTGGCATAAAAAAATCTATGCTAGAGTATTTGAGAATGTCAAATGAGTATCTGAATCTCACAGTCCTGGACTTCCCAGGTGAGAATAAAGACATTCAGGGGAAATCAAGACCAATTAATAAATTAGAAGATAGAAAAACTATAATCCTTTACCAGATCCATTCCAGCAGTGTCAGTATATATGGTCTACACTAGATTAGGTCAGCATCGCTTAAGGGTGTGAAAAATCCACACCTCTGAGCAGCATAATTAAGATGACTTAAATCCCCATGTAGACGGCACTTTCTATCGACATTGGTACTGCCTCTTGGGGAGTTTCTACACTGAAGCACTACAGGGGCGCACAGCAGCGTTGCTATCGTGTTTTAAATGTACACAAGCCCTAAATCTCTGCCCCATTCTTCCATCTTTTCCTGATCCCCCATTGACTGGACACACTGTTTCAGTGTCTCCTGTGACTGGCAGCGCAGAGTATTTCCATGTGTACTGTATATCACGATGGAAATCGAGTCTTCAGACATTAGAGAAGGATAACTAAGGTCTTGACTATGCAAGACTTATGCTCATGCTTGACTTTATGTGCATCAAAATTCCCATTGAAATCAATGGGGCTACTCAATAAGCATATGTGTATGGCCTCAGTTTGACATTGCTGAGATTCAGAAGAAAGACAAATATATGGGGATCAGTTTCTAAACAACAGAAATGACCGACCTGGGCAGGCTTTCTGGCTTTTTCACCTAACAGCCCCTGTGTTTATGCGCTCTTGAAGCAAGTGAGAATGAGTAGTAGAGGGCATTTTTAAAATGTCATAGTCAAGATGAATTTAAGAGGTGAGTTCTCACTGTGCAACAGCCAGTATTGCTGACATGCTTGCAGTGTGGGAGGAGAATTTTGCCATTGCTGAAGGTTTCTGCATGTTTTGGTTCATTTTCAGTGTTAGGGCTAAGTACAGGTGACATGCAGAGTATTCTCAATTCCCATTGCATTCACTGGGGTTTGAGTACACTCAGCCCTGTGTCATGGGGGCATGACCACGGTAAGCTTTCTTCTCTTGTTTTAACTCAAGTTAATTGAATGTCAATTAATCAAAGTAGCAAAAACACATTTGTAAGTGCTCCACAAATGTTTGATGCGAGATACTCAGCTTGACTATTTAACTTTATATGGATGCAGTCAGGGCCCTTTTTTACCCATACACAGAATACACTGCTGTGTAGAGCACCCGAAAATTTGAGGTACCACCAGGGTCCTAACATCCATCCTCCTGCCTCTTCCTATCCTTGTTCTGTGGCTCTACCTCCTCCTGAGTAGATCTAGTTAACTTAAAAAGCCTGTCAGACCTAGTAGCAGAACACTGAACCTGCGGAAGAGCCATGTTAGTTTACGGGACCTTAGTTTAAAATTTGCTATAAAAATATTTCATTAGTGTGTTGCTGAAGATCATAAAATCACACCTCTAAAAAAATCATCATTCCCCCACCCCTGCTGCCATTGGGCATGGGGCAGTTTATAGTACTATGTAGGGCCCCATAAATCCTAAGGATGGCCCTGAATAGAGTGGGGGAGTCACTTGGGTTGCTAAATTCATCCCCAAAACAGGGCCAGGGTGCACAGATCCTGTTGCCACTGTACCAGTTGCACAAAATAATAGTGCCACTGGATCTGAATGAATATGGAGCTGCGGCTCCTGCCTCAGCCCACCTTGGAGTGGCTTTCTTCTTCTGCCTATGTGGCCAGCCTGAAGGCCATTCTCTGTGGTATGTAGTGAGTGCTGGCCCACTTGCATATTCCTTGTGTACCAGGATGAAATGAGCGTAAAGCTTTTTGAGGAAGGACGCTGCTCTCACTTACTTGCGTGTATTTTAATTACTGTTGCCTTTTCCAAAAGCATAAGTTTTGAATTTTAAAACCTTAAGCTTTAATATGTTCTGAAATACTTGTGTTTTAGGCAGAATATTTTACATTTGCCTATAACTAAGTACGGAGCTTAATGTGTGCATTTCATAGAATAGTTTGTGCATTTTAAGATTTAAATGATGGGCTGTGATCGACAGGTAATATGCAGTTTCCCTGCAGACTTCATGAAATATTATCTCCTTGGGGCAACTATTATTAGAAACAAATACTAATTGTTGTAAAGTTATTAAAGTTTTACCCCATTACTCTACAGGCAGCAAATAAATGTTTATAATGCAACTGCTTGTACGTCTGCAACATGCTTGTCTTTTTATATCTGATGACCTGTGAGAGAGGTGTTATCCTTTTTTGTCATTAATCTTACCATAGACTTGAGATTGGAGAGCAGTTAGATAAGTATTAAAGAGGAATATTTCACAGATTAAAGGGTGTTTTACACTGTAATTAATATTATCATTAGATCTAGCCATAGCCATACAGATGGGGAAGGATAGCTCAGTGGTTTGAGCATTGGCCTGCTAAACCCAGGATTGTGAATTCAATCCTTGAGGGGGCCATTTTAGGGACCTCTCAAGGTCCCTTCCAGCTCTATGAGATAGGTATAGGTATCCTTTGTGTTTCCTCATAAATTAGTGTTACAGTATACACTTTTGTTGTTTACACCTGTATGTGCAGTTCTGACACAAAGTTCTTTGCGTCAGTTCTATTTGGAAGGTGCAAAGAGAATCTATTTACTCATCAGAGATACCTGCAAGTAGATGCATGTTTTGTTATTATGTTTAAGCTCCAGACATTTGTTTTCCTTATCAATAAAGAAGTCTGAAATGCTTTTCTATTTGGTATAATATTCTAAGCCAGACTGAGGCAAGAAAGCATTGACATCTGTATAATCATCCAGTCATTTGTAGCTATTTTTCACCTGTTTCTACTTTTACTGAGGAACAAAATATGACACAGGGGGGAACTGGATATAGTAGTTTAGCCAGAATCTAACTTATTCAGCAATAATTTTTTGTTTTTAAGATGAGAGACAATCTATAAGCCCCATGGAATTGCTTTTTCTCTTATCCTGTGCACTGAAAAATTGCATCAGCAGGAAAATCTACATCTGTACATCTATTGTGTGCATACTGATGTGTGTCCTAAATAATGGGAGTAATGAAAATAGTTAAAGCCAGTTCTGTTCCTGTGTAATTAAACCAAACAAATCTGCATTGCAGGTTGGACTAAAGCCATCACAAAAATAAAATTGGTTTTCACTGTTTCCACAAACACAATTAAAAATAAAATTACTTACATGGATAATTTTAAAAACTGAGCTATGTGAGAAGGAATATCTAATGGGCTGATTTAAGTTGTTCTATGTATCAGCTTATTTTTTGAAGCCCTAGAAGAGGATTAGCTGCAACATATTTGTCAAATTCTTGTTTTAAGGATTAATTAAAAAAACCTGCATCAGGCTTCCTTCTTTCGACTTTGTCTGCCAGATCTAGCTATATAGCCTCTGTTTATGGTAGATAATACATTTTGAATTCTCAGAGATGTCAGTGGGGACAAAATCTTTTTGAATGTGCATGTTACCGGTGTAACAAATTGGAGGGCCCTGAGCCTTGGGGGCCAAATCTGGGCCTTAGGTTCCCCACCCTTGAATTAAGTGGAACCAGGCTTTCATCAACTGTTTCTGAATGATGAGCAGTACTATGTGCTTGCTCTTGTGCTCATACTAGTTAATGTTAATAGGAATTTTTCCGTATCAACTCTCATCCAGTTTATTTCAGACCATTTCTCCAGTTTGTCAAGAGCCTTTTGAATTCTAATCCTTTTCTCCTAAACACTTGCAACCCCTTCCAGCTTGGCATCGTCCGCAAAAATAACTATAGTTTCCATGCCATTATCCAAACCATTTATGAAGCTATTGAATAGATATTGATAAACACTATGACTTTTATTTTAAATATGTACATTACATGGAGTTTAATTGTGTGGAATCATATGTGTAAGTGTCTGTGTTTCCTCAGGAATGGGAGACAGAGGCATTTCCTTTTTGTGGCATCTTCTTATAGGTGACGGGGTCACTTATTCAATTAATGTGAAATTCTGTATGTTGATTTGCAGTAACTCAAGAGTAATTCCCCACAGTGCCATTTCCCAATAATGTGTTCAACACCACAGTTGTTCTAGTATGTTTGATTGCTTCCTTACACCCACGGAACCTGGTGATTAAGGTAGCAGAGGCATGTGGTTCTCAACCAGGAGTAGGTACCTCTGAAGGTACACAGAGGTCTTCCAGACGTACATCAACTCATCTAGATATTTGTCTAGTTTTACAACAGACTACCTAAAAAGCACTAGTGAAGTATGTGCAAACTAAAATGTCTCACATTAACTTGTTTATACTGTTCTATATATTATACTCCAAAATGTATTCTGTTTTTTTATAATGTATAGTAATGAGAAAGTAAGCAATTTCCAGTACTAGTGTTCTGTATTTTTTATGTTTAATTTTGTAAGCAACTAGTTTTAAAGTGAAGTGAAACTTGGGGTCCACAAAACAAATCAGACTCCTGAAAATGTTATACTAGTCTGGAATAGGGTTACCAGGTAGTCTCAAAAAAAATACCGGACACACTTGATTGGGGGAGGAGGGCACTGGTTAGGAGGAAGGGGGGGGCAGCGGGGCTGGCCAGGGAGATCGGGGTGGGGCAGGCGGCGGGAAGCAGAGCTGGTTGGGGAGGAGGCGGGGCTGGCCGGGGGAGATCGGAGGAGGGGCGGCCGGCGGGAAGCAGAGCTGGCGGGAGGGGAGCTTGGGTGCAGCGGGGCTGGCCAGGGGAGATCAGGAGGAGGAGGGAAGAACTGGCCGCCAGAAGCAGGGCTGGCAGGGGCAGCGAGGCTGGCCGGGGAAAATCGGGAGGAGAAGTGCGGGAGAACCGGCCGGGAGGGAAGCGGGCGGGGAGAAAATTGGCCAATAGGGAGCAAGATTGACTCAGGCACGTGCAGATCCCAGGGCGCTGCCTGTCCCGCGCACGGTCCCGGCGAAGCGAGTCCGGCTGCGGCTCCACCACGCGCTTCACCAGTGCTCAGGAGCAGGGACAGGGCTTCCCCTCCTCCTCAGACGCAACCAGCTGAGGGCTCCCAGCACCGATCGCGCCGTGCCTCCCAGCCACTCCCTCTGCCCCCGCCAGGCTTCTGTCAGGCGCCCAGCCGGAAAACCAGAAAATACCAGACATTGCACATGTCCAGTATTTTCTGAATTTTTTTAACGGACAGAGGCCCCAAAAACCAGACTGTCCGGTAGAATACCAGACACCTGGCAACCCTAGTCTGGAAAGGTTCAGAGCCACTCTGTTAGACAACTCCTGTGAGCCATGTGCCATGAGAGTCTCTTCTTCCCCAAAACATTATCATAGCTATTAATCCTGCCTGCTGTATAACCAATGTTTTAAAGAGGCAAAAACATAGCTTGAGAGCCAGAACCTGTGTGGCTGAAAATCAGTGTAGTTCCATAATGGAATTATGTCTATGCCAAATAAAGATCTTGTCCCTCCGTGGTTTTACAAGCACCATGTGTTTAATACTAGGTCAGTGGGACTACTCGTGTAAGGTTTTCAGGATCCAGACCCTTGTGGTGCTTTTAAACCTTTGATCTAAGGTACAAATGTAGAGATTTTTAAACTCTTCACAGCAGCAGCAACATATTGTCTACCTCACATATACACAGTGTTCTGCCACTAGTGTCCTAAAACAAAATTGTCAAAAGAAGCTTTCCTGTTGGAGAAATTCAAGATATAGTTCAGTCAAACTCTAATTCCATGGTATGGGATTGAAGGAAAACAATTCTTCAGTTATTTTATCTACCTAAAGTGACATTTTCCCTCTTTTACTAGAGGTAGCTCTTAATTGGAAGTTTAAGTGCTCTATATTGAAGAGGGAATAAGCTAGAACAGAGAGATTCACAATAGCTCAAAATGTCACCTTTCAGTGTCTGACATTTTTCCCTTGGATATAATATGTGCCCTGATTTGAGCTCTCGAGTGCATGTGAAGAACCTTCATTCTGATGCAATTTCTTATGCATAGTTCATGACAAACAGTATTTCTAAGTTGATCGTTGTTTACTGTGGCTTCTACAAAGAAAGGGTCTGACCCTGTAAGATGCCAAGCTTCTTCACCTCTTGATCCTGTCAAGTGCTGGATGCACTAGACTCCCTCTAACCCCCATCTTTCAGAGTTGTGCAGGATTATGTAAGCTTCCTAGAGAAGGCAGACTGGCCCCAGTAAATCAGACACACAGAAAATAGTGACAGCGCCAATGTGGAAAGTGTTTTCTAGCTGCATCAACCGATACCTTCTGTCTCATTTTACCATTTCTCAGATTATTACTCATTCTGTCAATGTGATCAAACTACAGTGCTAACATACAGAATTACACTGAGGACTAGACGTTCAGACATTATCCAGTTTGATTTTTTACAGGATTTTCATTGAAAGTCAGTGAGAGTTAGGCACGTAACTTGCTCAGGTGCTTGAGTAAATCTAATGGTGACCTAGTTGCATCTTTGGCAGTTGAATACCTTTGTAAATCTGGCCCCTGGCTGAAAACAGCAACAACAAAAAATCTATTGAATTATTCCAGGCCATAATATTCCTTTATGTAATATCGGATTGAAATATATTATGTTTTATTTACACTGTGGAACTATGATATGGATTCAGTCTTGCTGCTAGTAAAATCAATGGCAAACCTCCTGCAGACTTTAGTAGTAGCAAGAATCTACGAATATGTTCAGTATTTTGCTAGCAGTTTAGTTGTCGATTGGCCAGTCACACTACAATCATATGTTGGAGCAATGTATGTTTCTTTTAGGGTGCTACAAATACTACATTTGTATGCAATAAATATATGGCAGAATGGAAAGGTCTTTTTAAATCAATTTTTAAGGAAATTAATCAGAGAAAATCCTGTATCCTAAAAGTTGTAGCCACAGGGGGCTTTGGAAGAAAACTTTCCTTCGAGTCCATCTTACTCTTTTTAACAATAAAGAATTTTACAAAAAGTTGTCTCTGATGAGCAGTTATTCTCTGGTATCTGCCTCAGATCTTCATCTCTCCATTTACAAAAAGCTTAAAAAATTAAATACATTTGATATGTATTTCAGGCATACAGCCTGATTTTTTAAAACACAGCTACTCTTCCCTGCAAATCAGATACAGTAGTAGATCAAAATGGCCTGAGTCAGGACCATAAATTTGCGCACACAATTATTTACTTGGTCTCCTTTATATGCTACCAGTTGTCCTTTGAAATATTAGATCCTTAGTCTCTGTCACTCTGTGCATACTCTCCCCTTCTTTTTCTGTTCAGTCTCCTTATTTGACTTTTTATATTACTGTTTATTTAACATTTGAATTGTGGTAGCACCTGGAGACCAGATAGGGCACCATACAATCACGGAAAATGATAGTTCTTGCCCCAAAATGCTTGCAGTCTAATGTCCCTAGCCTCTGTTTCTAGAAGCTGGGAATGAGCAACAGGGAATGGATCACTGTGTGGATATAAAATTCGTATCTGTATCTGCAAAAATAAGCCTCGGATATCCACATTGACATCTGCAGTTGTGAATATCCATTGATATAAAGCGGATATCAGTGCATATAAAGCAGATATCTACACATTTGCTGGGTTCTAGATACAGAATTTGTATCTGCATCCATATCCTCAGAAGTGAGACAAGGATGTGGATACCTGTGGATACAAAGCGGAAATCTTCAGATTAGCAGGGCTCTATGGATCACTTGATGATTATCTGTTCTGTTCATTTCCTTGGAGGCACCTGGCATTGTCTACTGTTGGAAGATAGGATATTGGGCTCGATGAACCCAGTATAGCCATTCTTGTTCTTATGTTTTTATACATATTCTGTTTGTATTTTAAGATGTATTTCATTTGTTTTATCTTCAGCTTTATAAATACAATTATTAGTATTTTCATGCTTTTCTATTAGGTTATGTCTAGACTTGCACCCTATTTCGAAATAGGGATGCAAGTGTAGGCATTCGAAATAGTAAATGAAGCCGGGATTTAAATATCCCACGTTTCAATAGCATAATCACATCCGGGCGCTATTTCAGTATCACGCTATTTCGAAATAAAACGCCCTGTGTGACCGCTTTATTTTGAGAGAAAACCCTTCTCTCGAAATAACTGGTAGACCTCATTGTATGAGGAATAACAGTTATTTTGAGAGAAGGGTTTCTCTCGAAATAACACGGTTACACAGGGCGTTTTATTTCGAAATAGCGCGATTTTGAAATAGCACCCGGATGCGATTATGCTAATGAAGCGTGGGATATTTAAATCCCGGCTTCATTTACTATTTCGAATGCCTACATTTGCATCCCTATTTCGAAACAGGGTGCAAGTGTAGACATACCCTTACATACTTAGTATTATTCTGCTTACTATTGTGATAGCAGTTTTTCATTGCGTCTTATTGATCTTGTAGTATTGATTGTTGGGGTTAAATATAATAATATCAGGATAATTTTTAAAGCTGATTTTCATGTTTGTGTGGAGCATCTCTTCTGAAATGCTCTCTACATCTCAACTCAAAATGGGTATTCCTTAGGAGGAAATGTGAAACTAGGTGCCTGCACTTCAAAAAATGTTTGCCTTGTGCCTTTCTTAATCCATATTTCTCCCATGCAGAAATCTCCACGTTCACACTGCCTTTGCTCTGCCATCATCTAGAAATAACTTTATCTTTGTCTTATTTAGAAAAGTTCACGCCAGCAGAGAAGAGCGAAACTAACAGTGGGAAACCTGTCTTCCCCAGAATAACCATTACAGTCCTTCTTAAAAGCAAAATAAGACTTTCCTTTCACTCAGTTGTGACCATAATTTCTACATTGCCCCAACTGTATCTTTTGCATTAAACCTTAACAGAGAAAATCGGCCCTGATTTGTCCAAGTATTGAGTGTCTTAAACCTCAACTATTAGTACCAAGGAGTCTGTCTTTTTTCATCTATATTTCCTGCAAGATTAATGGAAGCAAATCTTTTGTGTGTTTCAAATAAAATTCTTTGCATTTTGCAAATCATGACAAATAGTTCTCTAAAGCATCTGTGTGCATATCTGCATGCAAAGGGCCAGCATATGAATATGACCTCATACTTTCTCAAATCCTGGTATGCAAGTCATTCATGTATTGTACTGGACAGTAGAGAGATCAAACCTGGCAGTTATTTTTTATGTATTGCAATTGAGCATTTTCACCTGTTCATGTAAATTCCTCTCTCCCTTATTTAACCCTTTGGAGACTATATTTGTATGTTTGTAGAGAGATACTGTGCAAAAGAAAATTAATGTTAAATGTGAGATATCAAGTATTTACAAATCAAGAAATCTCTATTAACTTTACCCTCTGTATATCATTATCATTGCACTTTATTATTAACAGTCTTTGTCAATGCTATCATTACTAGCGGGAATTAGTTAAAATTTTTCAATATTTGAAGGCATTTTCACAGGTAGATTTATAAGTGAGATGTAGGGGGGAAATTACCATAACATGTATGCCAGCAAATTAAAGAATTTGTTTTTTTCCATTGCAGTATGAACCAAGAGGACCAGGCAGGCCGTTGTACCAAAGAAGAATTTCCTCTAGTTCAGTCCAGGCGTGTTCTGAAGATTTTAACACTCCTCAAGACAATCTTGGTCAGTGTAAAGAGCTTCAGGACCATAGTAACCAGTCTTCTTTCAACTATTCATCACCTGAGTTGTGGGTAAACTCCACCTCATCTGCCCCATATCAGAACATTCCATGCAACGGATCCAACAGAGCAGTACCACCCAGAGAACTGTTAGGTAAGTTTGTTTTTCTAAATTCTTCCACTTGCCATCCTGGGGTGAACTGGTTGGGCTGGAGTGACAAACTCTAAATGATGCTTCACAGCTTATGTATATTGTCTTCCAAGACTTGGAGCTAAGTTAGGCAAAATATTTCTGAAGTGTTCATTATTTTGGTAATTAATTGTTGTGTGCAAATGCTGTTTTCATATGCTGTTGATTCAGGTAGTTAGCAGGTTGGTATGGTGCATGTGCCTGAGAAGTGAATGCTATAGAGCAGGCATGTCAAACTCGAAGCCTACTGACGGCCACGCAAACGAAAACTGATAGCTTTCAGGGCCACCAAAGAAAATGTACTCCTATCAGAAAGTAGCAATTATTGATTATTATAGATTATGTTTTAGGTATATTTTTAATTATTTTTTCAGGTCTTGTTTGACTCTAATACAATAATTTGATGTGTAAAATTGTTATTTGCTCATATATATTTAAATTTATATTTAAATTAAAATATATTGAGCAAATAATTTTAAAGATACTTTTTAATTTGTTATATGATACATAACTTGTTGAAATAAAAACAAGTATAGACAGTGGTTAATCAAATAGAACAGGCTTCTATGAAAATTTGAGATATTTTGTAAGTTTGAGATTTTGCATAAACATATAATTATTCGTGTGATTGCAAAAAAACATATTTATTGATATAGAATTAATACAATACATTTTGTGATTTTTATTTGGGAATAAATAAACAAAATATTAGTAAAATATCCCTCTCTGCTCCCCCCGAGTCAGGCACTCCCAGCCCCACCCCCGCTCCAACCCAATGTCTCACCCCTCCCTCAGAGCCAGGCACTCCCAGCCTGCTCCAACCTCATGCCTCACCCCTCCCTCAGAGCCAGGCACCCCCAGCCCTCCCCAACCTAATGCTTCACCCCTCCCCCAGAGCCAGGCACCCCCAGCGCCCCTCCAAACTAATACCTCATCACTCCTTCAGAGCCAGGCACTCCCAGCCCCCTGCCAACCTAATGCCTGGGTCCCGGAGCCGCAGCCGCCACCGCCACACGTCTTCCTCCAGGCGCTGGGGCGCGTGAGCAGAGCGGCCGGCCGTGAGCAGGTGCTTGATGCCGCACGCAGAGCAGCAGGCCGGCTGTGAGGACGTGCTGGGCGCCGTGTGCAGAGCATCCGGCTGGCTGTGATCTGCACTCAGCCATGTGCTCAGAGTAGCCAGCGGGCTGCACTTTATTCTTTTATAAAAATGTAGTGGCGGGCCGCAAAAAACTTCGATCGGGCTGCATGCAGCCCACCAGATGCCTGTTTGACATGCCTGCTGTAGAGATTACCTCCAAATAGCTCCACTCTCCTCCAAGTTTTCCTCCAGAAATCTTACTAAGGTCAAACATTCTTTTCCATTAGTTCAAGTTGTGGTTAGGAGGACCTGGTGTGGTGTGAGATATGTGGTTTCATCTCAAAGCGCTGGTTCCGGTTACTGCCACCATTTTAGATTTTGACAGTGATCTGTATACATTGAGTTTGAGATCTCAGAGCATTTCCTAGTGAACTCACATTTCACTTAAACATTTCAGTGATATGTGCCGTAGAACCGTGGTGTCAACAGACTAGCCACACATGGCTATTTGGCCGGTTGAGTGTGGCTAGTTCGCTACAGCAGTAGCCACTACTCCTTCAGAACTGATTGAACACCATGGCCATAGAATATGTTGACAGATTAAAGATATATGTACATTGCAGAAGGACAGGCCCACAGATGGGGGTGGGAGGAGGGAAAGAGGGCAACTGCTCTGGGGCCCAGTGATTCAGAAGGGCCCAGGGCTCCCGGCCACTGCTGCCACTACTGTGGCAATACCAGCAGCCATAGCCCCAGGCTCTTTAAATTGCTCCCGGAGCTTCAAAGAAAATAGAGATATATAAAATGTACCTTACGTATTTATCGCTACCAACTGATAAATCCTAAGGCCAGTTGGACATGGAAGCCATGTTCATGAATGAATGAAGAAATAAATGCACACCCACACAAATTTCTCGTGTGAAGCACCTAAAGCAAAGAAATGCAATACACTTTTGAAGTCTGCTAAGTTTTTCTATGTTTACTGATTTGCAGGGGCTGGTAACTCCATTCCAATCGTAACTCCCCTTTCTGGCATTCATGGTTAGCGATTTCGGTGTTTGTGGCTGATGTTATGTTATCCATCTGAGAATAAGAAGCTAGTGTTGCACCCGTGCCCTGACTTACTGCCTGGAATGCGCAGTCATTGACAGCAGAGGGGGAAGGGGCTCACATTTTAGGACAGCAGGAATAGAAGCAACAAGAATATTTAAATATGCAGCTGTTGGATTCGAGGAGTACAAGAAAGCTGGCATAAAATTGTTCTGGGTTATTGCATGCTCTCAAGGCTCTTCGTAAATTGCATTTTGAGAGGTTTGATGCGCATTCTGCTGTATGTGACTTGTTTTGTAGACTGGGCACAGATTAAGTTGTTATCAGTGGTATTTATTATGCATTTCTTTCTGCACTGAGTGCTTCAATTACAGTTCCTTCTCACCCAGGGCCCTCATGCAAATCAGCTGGCCTTTCTTTAACCTAAACATTGCTTTTTCTTTGTAAGCCTAGTAACCCTGTCTGTCCTGTCTGGGCTTTTTGTCTGTCTTATCTGTCGACTTTTCTGTTTACAAACAAACCTGTTCATGAAGTTTCTATGGCCTTTCCAATAGGATGCTGATCTATGTACCTATTTCTTTGTACTCAGTAATTATCCTACACTGGTGTTTTTGTATATTCAACTCATGAAATTAACATTTAATTTTTAAAGATGGGAACAATTACAAAATACGTCCAGCTCCCCATCACTTGCATTATTTTAGATTTCATTTATATAATTATCTTCCAAATAAAAGGCTGATTTTTCTTAGCTCCCGGAAAACAGCAGCAGAATTCCCCAGTTAAAAGTAAGGTACTTCATTAGGATTCAGAAAATTATTTTGAAAGCAGTTTCATACTCATCATTATAAAGAATGATTTTCTTACAGTTAAAGGAGAAGTTAAATATGAAGCAAGAACATATCAATAAACAAGAGTTTATTCAGTCTAAACAATCAATAATTAGTTGGGATGTGTAAGAAGCTAGAGGTTCTTGCAAACTTGGGCAGCAGTGAAATATAATCTGTTTAGGAATAGGGATGTTAAATTGTGTTTAATCAGCTAATGAGTAGTTGATGGAATTTCCATCGACTAATCGATTAGTTGGCCCCGGGAGCTAACCCCTTTGCGGCTCTGCCTTTTAAATGTATTAAGAACTACCAGGATGTTAATACGTTTAAAAGGCAGGGGCATAGCAGGGGGACCAGGCGCAAGCCGGGAATCAGCTGATTCGCAGCTCACACCCATTCTCCCATCTATGCCTCTGCCTCCGCTCCCCGGAGATGGTGCTGGGGGGGAACCAGCTATTAAACCGGCTCCCCCCAGCTCCGGCTCTTGCTCCCTTCCTCTTGTTGCCTTTCTCTGATAGAAGCAGCAAGGAGGGGGGGTGGAAGCAACTACTCGAGTCACTACTCGACTCCCAATAAGCATATATTTATCGGGTAGATGACTAGTTGACTAGTCGCTTACATCCCTATTTAGGAATTCACTGGGTGAAAGGCAGACACCGTTTCCCACTGTATGGAAACACTCTAAGGCTTGTGGTACCTTGAGTAGGAAAATTATAACTCCAAATGTAATATAAAAGGAAAATAATTGCCACTGCTTAATTGCCCTATGAAAAGAGTAAAACTTCTTTTTTCACATGTTAGTGCTCATAAAATAGTTAATGATGTGAAGGCCAAAGTGATTTAATAAGAAACTGTTTTAGTCAAAAACTGTGAAACGGTGAATTTTGAGGTAGTTTTTTGACTAGTAGAGTCTCTTATTAAACCATTTTGGCTGTAAGTTGGGCAACCTTCAATACTCACCTTGTTCTGACAGCATGTTATAGCCTCTGCTTCTCATTGTTGGTTGTGGTTTAAGTATATGTGATGCCTCTTAGGCAAGCAAATCTGTTAGCCACTCAAAGGAATGATGGAATATAAAAAAACCCTAATTATTGTTTGCAAATATTTCATTCTGGATGATTCACTATAGCAAAAGAGTTAACCCTTTCCTTTTAAAATAAGGAGACACAATTATTTTGAACTAGCAGGTGAGACCCGTCGTTGGCCGGGCAAAGTCATTTTGCGTAGATTACAGTTATAGGAAAGTTCAAGAAATTAAATATATGTCACAGAAAATTGTATTAATGTGCTTGCAAAATTGTATTAGTGTTCTCTCAGGGCTCAATCCTGCAAAGTACGGTGTGCTCTGACCTTGATTCAGTAAGGCACTTAAGCCCGTGCATGATTTTAAGCATGCATGTTGCCCCAGTGGTCCTATTAATGTTAAGTGAGTGCTTTAGCTGGATTGAAATCCAGAAAACTCTGCGCTTTGCACAATGGAGTCGTCATTGGAATCAGACTGGCTCATGGTGAATTTCTGAAGGAAATATTGTTTTAATAAAACATTATTTTACCCAATAAACAGCATCTTTTCAGTATTTGCCTTCATGTTGAAGTTATAGTTGTGTCATTTTTTTTTTTTTTCAGTTCAGATATATGATCTGTAGGGTCTAAATCCTTACATTCCCACTCAGTTTTTACTCAGTCCTTATTCCCAGTGGGAGTAGTCCCTCTGTCTCCTACAGGCATGGTTGTAGTAAGGCTTACTGTATATTGGTGTATTTGCTTGTACCTAAGAGACGACTAAGGAAAAAAAGTAATTTTTGAAAAGAGGCCCTGAAGAAATCGAATATTGACCTCAAGCCTTCTGTCATTTTAACTTAACATTGAGGTTCTGCGGTATCTGGCTGTCAGTTTATCATTGTGTATCAGGGCATCAACAAATGGATTTCATTCGCGAAGGCTTTTAGTTAAACCTGCTTTATTTGTTCTGTTTCCAGCTCCACCGAAGACAGTCAAACCCCCAGAGGATCACCTGAAAGCTGAAAACATACAGCTGTCCAATTCCTTCAACTACAACATGCTGCAGCATCTCGGCCAGTTCCCACCCCTCATGCCCAACAAGCAGATCGTTGAATCCAACAGCAACAGCCAGCAGAATGCTGGTGGAACAAGCCTACCATGTCCTACGCAAGTGCTCTGCGGGCTCCGCCAAAGCCCAAACCTCCTCCTGAGCAGGCAAAAAAGAATAGTGACCCTTTGTCTTTGTTTCAGGAACTTAGCCTAGGTAGTTCATCAGGTAGCAATGGCTTTTACTCCTATTTTAAATAATCAGATTATTTTTTTTAGAAAGAATTTAATTTCTATTTGTGTCAGTAGACCTACGATAGTTGGGGCTTCACCTGTAGTTGCAACTATTCCCTTTGTTTATATTAGTAAATATATCCTCACTTAATTGCTTTGCTGCTAGACTTGCAACTAATTTTTTAATTATATTCCATTATTTTGCAATTTTTTGATGTGGGTCAGAATTTTGAAACCTTTTATCTAGAACACACACACACACACACACACACACACACACACACACACACACACACACACACACACACACACACACACACACACACACACACACACACACACACACACACACACACACACACATTAATTTTTAATTTGTGTAATGTTACCAATGTGTTGCATTAAGCTAGCAGCTAAGAGGTTAACTGTGCAACTTTAAAAAAGAATAAAAATAAAAAAAACTTTGTCTAAATTGTATTTAAAAAAAAATTGTAAGTAGCAATGACATTTATTCAATAACATTAGCATACTGTGCTGGGTTTCTGTACCAGAAATGGCCAGTTAATGTAAAAATGTATGTTATTTCTGCTTAAATTCATTTAATTTTTTTTAAATAAAGGTGCAGCATCTTATAAATACTTTCAGTTTTATCAGCTTTTTTGTGAAGGGATGCTGCATTCTGAGACTTTTATAGTTTTAGATTCTGTATGATGTGGTATTGTATTCTCCATTCACTGTAGGGTAAAGTAAAGGCATTCTTTGCAGACACATGCCATTGTTTGGAAACATTCGGATAAAAAGCATTGTTATACTTTAAAAAAAATGCTCTACATTTTATTTTTGGACAAGCTACTAATGCAAGCTTGTTTGAAAGGTTAATTTGATAGGTTTTTTTAAATGAATCATGAAGCTGAAAATAAATTTTTAGGTATGTTGGTGCTTAGTAGATTTAATAACTATTTTAAAAAAATTGCGTGAATTTAGTAAAATACTTGGGTTTTTTCCCCCCACTATGCATGTGTAAATGTTTGTAATCTGGCTTTTTCCCCCCTTAGCCAGTGGTATAAAGATAAAGAATTGTGCCGCTTTAAGATTTTTTTTTGTTTTGTTTTTTTCTGGGGTTTTTTTTTTCTTCCAGTAAAACTTTTGGTACATTATTTGATGTTTACATTAAAATGTGACATTATACAAAGAAATTTCAAATATTTTGCTAACTGTTTTGTTTGAGGAACATCATTAAAGAAGAGATTTAATGTTTGTCAAAGCTGTATCTAAATTTATCTAAATCTTCTTTGGGACTAAAATGATCTCCATCTTGTTTTATCTATATGAGTTCTACTCAGGATCTCCACAAACCTTCTCCTTTAGGACAACATATAGAAAGAGAATTCTACAGTGGATTTACAGATAAAAGAGAAATCTGTGGACAAAAGCTCTAACGATAACATTTATGCTTTAGGAATTCTGGGCTTGCACATTCTTCATAATTTTGAAATCAAGGGTTGAATCTTGATAACTTACCAGAAGGTAGTAGTCCAACACTCAAAAGATCTCTTTAAATCTGGGACATAATTGATTTTTCACAAGACTACGGTTGATTGATTTATAATATTCCTCCATTAAATGTAAGAATTGCAATTTCAGAGTGAAGGAGGATTTACACTTTGAGTTTCTCATTGGAATTGCACATCTCTCCCGCCCACCTTGGGAAATCACAAGGTTTAATTCCAGACTTTTATAGCTGTCAGTGAGGGATTGTGCAGATGAGCATTGCTCAATGCTGTATTCCATCAGATTTTTGTTCTGGTTGTAATCAATGTATTTGTGTTTGACTTTGGGTTGCTAGCTGTGGGTCTTTACATAAAAAGGCTCATTTAAATTCAATGCACTACAGAGGTTTGAAGGGATACTATAAATCTTTGTAAGGTTCATGGTTCAGAAATGTAGCTGAAAAACTACTTTTCCTGCTGTAAAAAAAAAAAAAAAAAAAAGACACGAATAGCTAGTTAATCTGTGTCCTCCTATATCAAACCAAACAAAAGGTGTCAGGGGGTGGGTGAAAAGACATTTCCAAATGCTGCTTAGCAATTTGATGCATAACACCAAATCAAGAGGCTCCAGAATAAGATGGGCCCAAATCTGATAACCCTTAAGCAAAACTCCCATTGACTTCAGTGGGCATTTGCTCAGTTGAGGACTGCAGAAATAGGTCCAGGGGAATTTACAAGGGACAGATCTTCAACTTGGTGTAAATCAGCACACATCCATGTATTTCGGTAGAGCTAAGCTAATTTAAACTATCTGAACAATTGGCCAACAAGATCTGGGAGATAATCTGTATGTTTGAACGTTCTAGACTGTGGAGAATTCTTGGTAACATGCACAACACTATTACAAAAAGTTAGACGGGGTTCCAGTGACTTCAGTTTGCTGAGCTGGCACTGTAATTTCAAGAGGCTCAAAGTCACTTGTTTATATGGAGCAGTCTTTTGGTTCTGTTTACATTATCTGAATAATTAATTAATAAACAGCACTTTTTAATTAACTGCTATCTGTGAAATGGTTAAGGAAAAGGTGCTTGCATCCCACCACATTAATGGTCACATACTGATAATATAACTACAGTAGCCACATTACAGATTAGGGAGCATTTTCATTCTAAATTCATGTTTTAAACTACTTATCACTTGCTCTTAAAATTATTATTTTATACTCCATGGGTTAATGTTTTTCCATGGTTTCTCTGAGTCCAAGAGCAAGATCTTTTGAATAATATTTTATAAAATTCCACTTTGCCATTTCCAAGATTTTAGAGTGAGCCAAATGTGTTCTTCATGGCTTGAGACATTTTTCAGGTGCGTCTCTCTCTCTCTCTCTCTCTACACACACACACACACACACACACACACACACACACACACACACACACACACACACACACACACACACACACACACACACACACGTCTTTAAAATGTCACACGTGACTTGTACTGTCCCAAGTGAGTTGTTTTTTTAGTTTTATGCCTAATTTCTTCACATCCCACAGAGTTATTGCTACTTGCAAATACTGTATTAAGTACAGCTGGTTTGAAAAAAAAAAGAAAGGGGAGAGTTTTTCCACAATATTTTCATTAATTTTTGTTTTAGCTTTCTCCCAAATTTCTAAATGTCAAACATCTCCTAAGACCAAGCATGCCCAGTGTCATGCTGTCTGGAGTGGCTTACAAAATGAATGCCAAGTGCTGTACTAGAACAAGTGTCACTGAGGTGTCTGGGTCAGCAGGATCCTTGGACAACGGGTTAAAGCTTATGAACAAAGCTCTTAGTTCCTGATCTGAGTCTTCCATTTCATGGGACAGTCCCCTATCTTTATATAACTTTTCAAGGTCTTTTGTGTGAAGATCTTGTGATTCACTCATTGTGACTAATCTTTATGTTTAAAAACTCACTATCAAATTTCAAGAGCATTGGATGAACAGCAATCTGTGGCGGGGCGAGGGGGCTGTCCAACACTAGACTCTGGGATTAACAGAGCCATAGGAAGGCTGTGCAGGAGGCAGCCAATCACAGAAGGGCTTATGGAAGCAGCCAGTCAGGGCTGGACAGGCCCATAGAAGAAGATATGTAAAGCAGTGAGAGTCACTCCCTGGAGCATGAGGAGGGAGGTGTGCAGCAAGCATCCTGGATATAGCAGGGTTGCAGGCAGAGACTCAGGAAGCTACAGGCAGCTCCTTGCGGCTGAGGCTGTGAGGCAAGGGCAAAAAGGGTGCTGGATCTGTGGGGAAATGGCCCAAGGAGATCTACAGAGGAGTTGGAAGGGATGCAGCAAGTAGGGGCCCTGGGCTGAGACCCAGAAGCCTGGTTCCTCCCTGCCCCCAGGCTGGACTGAGGGACTGCCATATTATTCCCCGGAAGGGGGAAACATGGAGTGGCACAGCCTAGAGAAGTGTGTCACGAAGATACTGCATATCTGGGAGTGGCATGGATCCTGAAGCAGAAGTGATGGCAAAAAGACATCACCAGAGGAGGGGGCCCTGGAAAACAGACCAAATCCCCAGGACAGCCAGGAGGGGGTGCCGCAGTGGTGAGTCTAACCCTGTCACAATCTGCAAATCCACTTGACCTGTAGGACGTGAATCCTGCCAAGACTATGCCAACTGTCCCGCTGTCTGGAATGGCTCATGACAGCGAGCGCCAACCTCAGGGCTGACTGAAAAAGCAGAAACACCCCAACCTGGTTGTATGTTCAATAATTAGATTTCACCAGCCCTGTGACAAGTATAAACTCCTAAAGCACTGAATCGGTCTTACTCCAGAGTCGAAGATAGTCTCCTTGTGCGTTCCAGTCTATCTAACCACCCAAACAAGCAATGTGCACACTCACAGAGCTGCAGCTCATGAAAGCTTATGCCACAATAAAATTGTTAGGCTTCAAGGTGCCACCAGACTCCTGCTGGTTTTTTGCTGAAACAGACTAATGTGGCTACCGCTCTGAAACTTTTCATAGGGGGTTAGCAGTTTGCAATAGGTGAAATTTTCTCTTGTTTGGTGAGTTACATAATTCAGAACAAATATTTTAATGCTATAGCGCAGTGTTTCTCAAACTGTGCTCCGTGGAGCCCCAGGGCTCCGCGAGACATCTCCAGGGGCTCCACAAGGTTGACAAACTGGAAACATCGATAGGTACAACACATACAATCAGTGGACCACTGGGGCTCCGCATAAATTTTACGCATTTAAAAGGGCTCCGGAGCCCAAAAAGTTTGAGAACTGCTGCTGTAGCACAACTGTGAATATTCCCTTATGCATGGGATACAGACATCATAAGTAGATTCGATACATGTAGTAACTCACAAGAATTTTGTAAAGTCTAATTACTAAACACGCTGTAATTCCAGTACCCATGTTAACTACACTACTACATAGGTCAACTGGTCTGGTTTCCAGCAATGAAATTGTCAGTGCTCAGTTGAGTTCTAAAGCCTTGACAAAAGCTGGCACCTGATCTGCCAGTGTCACACCCAGAACATGCCTTTCCCCAAACCTTGGAAAGCTGAGAGATGCAGGTATTTGATTGTACTTTAGGGCCCAGCCAAGCACCCGTGGAAATCAAAGGAAGTACTTCCCTTCACATCAGTGGGCATTGGACCAGGCTCTTAAAGCACATGTGCTCACACGCGCGCGCGCACACACACACACAGACAAAATTATAGGTACTGTGCAAACCATAATTCTAAGTTGTGGGCCCAGATCCTCAACTTGTTTAAATTGCTGTAGCTTAGTTAAAGTCAGTGAAGGTTGGACAATTTAAACTAATTGAAAGGGCCCTTGACTTTTTTCACAGCTAAAATATCAGCCTTGACATTGTGGTTACAAAAGTCTCAGAGAGGTAGCCGCGTTAGTCTGTAACTTTAAAAACAAGCTGTGTGCACATTCACAGATCTGAAGAAGTGGGTTTTCCCATGAAACTCATGATACTATATATATTTTTGTTAGTCTCTAAGGGCATATCTACACTAGGAAATTATTTTGAAATAACTCCTCTTGAAATAACTATTTCAAAATAAGTGTTATTCCTCATGGAAAGCAGAAGTTATTGTTTCGAAATAACCAGCCCATTATTTCAAAATAACGGGCTTAGTAGTGTGGACACTCCACTTGTTCTTTTGGAATAAGGGGTAGTGTAGACCAGGGCTTTGGTGCCAAAGGACTACTTCTTGTTGTTGTAGTTACAGTCAAATCTGGTGTCCCTTACTTAAGAAAGATTCCCAATATGGAGGTCCATGGGCATTTTGCCTGGATAAGGATCACTGGATCTGGCTCCAAATTAAGAGACTTTGCATTTAATATCAAGAAAGAGTTCTGGTTTTGATTTCTTCTTTTTTAATTCATTCCACATTTTTCATGAGCAAAATACCCTACTCCCATGAGAATTTGTGTCTTTTTGCCATAGTAGAAGCAAGTTGCACATGGCAGAATTGAGAGAGCAGTTCACCATACATTATTGGAATGAAAAGCTAATTCACTTAGTATCCGAGTACTGTTTAAAAGTAAGAGCAGCTGTTCTTTAAAAAGACATCATTTAAACATGTAGCTGGTAGATTTTTCTTCTGTATTTTAAGGATTCATTTTGCAGAGAGCTTACAAGCCTGTAACTTGGTCATCTTAGATCAGAAAAAAGAACCAGCGAGAAATCCTGCTCTCTAATATGTGAGGCGAGAAATACCTTTGAAATAGGATGGTTCCTGAAATCAGTTCTTTGGTATTAATGTGACAGCATTTTAATTTGCTGTCCTTTGTCAATTTCATTACAATACCGGCTATGAGTTCACCAACCCACATCTTATCCTCATTCCTCCTGCTACTCATAGACTTTAAAGCCAGAAGGGACCATCACGATTGTCTAGTCTAGTCTGATCTTCTGCACATCGCAGGCTGCAGAACCTCACCCACCCACTCTTCTAATAGTCCCTAACCTCTGAGTTACTGAAGTCTTCAAATCAGTGCTGGAGAATCCCAGTGAACAAACTCGACCTGAATGCAAAGGGGCTTTCTTGCATGTTCTTCTGGAATAACCTTTTCATCAGCTCCTAAATGAATTAGGAATCTTAGTCTGATTTTCGGAAGTGCTCAGATCACACTGATTTTCCAAATGACACTTGGATTCCACAGCCACTTAAGCACTGCTGAAAAATTTACCCCAGTCTTCTAAGGAGTTCTGTTTGTTTTACAGATATAGGTGAAATCCTGACCCTCTTAAAACCAATAGGCATTTTGCCATTACCTTCAGTGGGACAAGATTTTACCCATAACTTTTATGTTCCACCAGTAGCACATTTAAAAACAGCTAATTATGCCTTAGATGCAAAGACATATTTCAGAAAGCACAGTAGCAAAGAAGCAGGCCTCCGGAAGAGCTCTGAAACCACTGTGCCCACTGTGAAGATGAATCTACTTCATGTTAGCAGTGGACTCTAGCACAGCTGATCAGAGACATTATTTTTTTACCAATTTACTGATTCTTAGAGTATTAATATAACAATGAGCAGATATTTGCTACTTGTTTTCTAGTTAAAGCAGGGGTGGGCAAATACTGGCAGATCCAGATTGCCAGAGTTAGCTTCTGGTTGGCCCCCACCACTGTATTTACCTGCACGACTGCAGGCACCGGTGATCACAGCTCTGTTGGCCATGGATTACTGTTCCCAGCCATGGGAGCTGTGGGAAGTGGTGTCCGGTTTGTACCACTTCCCTCCACTCCCATTGGCCGGGAGCAGTGATCTGCAGCCAACGGGAGCCGTGATTGCCAGTACCTGCGGGCAGGCAGGTAACTATAGTACGGCGGCTGAACCGCCACTGTGTTATTGCCCACCCCTGAGTTAAAGGGAACCTTGGGATGGGTATTAACGATAAAAGAACTTTCTCAAACTAGACTGGCCCAAATGGATGTCTTACATCATGGAAAGTTGATTTAATCTTTCAAAGTGATGTGCAGTTTTAGGTGCCTTCCCTCAATGACCAGATACATGTGATTTTCAGATGATGGGTGTTCAGTATTTCTAAAAATGAGGCCTCTATAAAGTATCACAATTTGGGCACCACAAATCAATTACTGGTCACTTTTGAATATGTAGATTCACTTTTGAATGCCATCCCAGTACTTTTCTCCTCCTTGCTCTACCTTTCATGGATTTTTTTTCTTTTCCACCTCTACCCCAGTTTTCATAATCTCTGCTAAATGGAAGGCACAGCCTGTAACGCTGGAGTTTAGTTTTCCGTCATGAGGTCTGCGTCAGGCATTTGTCCGTCCCTAACATCAAACCAGTGCCTCCGTAGTGTGGATCAGCACGGACCTTCCAATTATTGCGAGGCACTGTGGATGTTCATAGGGTGAGTTAATTTTTGGATTTGTCCACACATTGTAGTGCAGTTCTAGGACCATGCCAAGCAATGCAGGCAGAACAAGCTAAGGCTTTGTTTCTTCATTTCTCCGTGGTGTGTGTTTATTTTTGCATGTACAAAACTGATGCATCTTGCCAGGGTAAGTTTGGTGGAGAGGGTATCATTCTACTTTGCAGTCTCACCCCACAGCCAGTTATGCTGTTGTTGGCTTAAGTTGCAGCAAGAGAGGTTGAGGTTGGACATTAGGAAAAACTTCCCATCGGGGTGGTTAAACACCGGAATAAATTGCCTAGGGAGGCTGTGGAATCTCTCTCATTGGAGATGTTTAAGAGCAGGTTAGACAGACATCTCTCAGGGATGATCTAAATGGTGTTTGGTCCTGCCGTGAGGGTAGGGGACTGAACTTGCTGACCTCTCGACGTTCTAGTTCTAGTGTTCTATGATTCTATGAAATCACAGGTGCATGCTAGGGGAGCTGATGAAAATGTGATTATCAAGGGGTGATGACAGTTATGAACTTGTAATATATTCAGCACATTTGTATATCTACTATACGGTGAGGAATTATTGTATATGGTCCTACACTGAGAGGTTATTATATTTGTTCAATATGGAGTTTGCAGACAGGCCCAACTCTGGGTCTGACAAAGACTCTGTTTGGTCAAGCCATTGGCTAGAGGAACTCCTATGGGTAGAACCATGCATGTGGCAAGTTAGTAAGAGGATGTACGGTTGTATAAGCAAATGGTGAATAAAGCACATAGTAGCTGATCTCTCTGCTATTTAAATTTATGGAAAGAAAGGGCTTGACTATGAATGGATCATTTAAACAGGTGTTTTATATCATCCACAAAAAGTAATAGTCCCATTAATACTTAAAAATCCACAAATAGTCCTGCAGCACCTTAGAGACTATAAAAAATGTAGATGTATCATGAGCTTTCTGGGCACAACCCACTTCTTCAGATGACTGGAGTAAGGAGTCCAGGGTACAAATAAATAGCAGAGAAAGAGAGAGGTTGGGGAGGGAAAGAGAAGGGGAAAAAATACTACCAATTAGAGTGTCTGTTCTAAATGAGGCTAATAGAGAGGGCTGTAAGTTCCAGTTGCTTAGCTTTTGATGTCATTAGGGTGTGGAATGTAGCAGCCCATCCAGGTCGGGTCTTAGTTCAAACCTTGATTACAGGTGTCAAACTTGTAAATGGAACCAAGTTCTGCAGCTTCTCTCTTAATGTTACTAACGTGTCTTGCATGTGTCAGCTGGCCCTCAATACTTGACTTCCACATTGTGTCTACTACATGGGCACTCAGCTGCCTTACCTTGGTAGATTGGGTATTTTGATATCCCCTTCCCCGACCATAACAACTTCGGGGAAGAGTTTAAGAAGTGTCTAAGGGATTCAGGAGCACAAGTTCCAGTGCAACTCATAGAAACACTTGAGAAAATCCGTGAATGCTATGTCAAGGTAAATAACCTTTCTCATCTCAAACCCAGCCTGGAACCATAGGAGCATTCTTTCAGAGACGGCAATTAGAGAAACGCATCTGCTCTGGAGATACCAGTCAAAGCAAGGCCTATTTTAAGTGGGATATAAACTGGTGCAGGAAGCCTTGTTTAGACTGGAAGTATAATTCACCCCCCATGGCATAGGCTTCACAGGGACTTAGGCCCTGATCCTGCACTGTTAAAATCCATGGGAATTTTGTCATTGACTTCAGACAATTAGGCTCAAATCCTAGCAAATAGACCTTAAGCCAGCTGTCTTTATAGGACTGAACTTCACCTTAAATATACATTTGTTCACAAACCTTGGAAATGGATAAATCTTGCATTATATGTGAAAGTATAAAACTCTGAATGAGTCGATTCCTGTTTTAGAGGGGACACAGACACACAGTTTTTCCTTAATGATGTGACCAGAGCTTTCAGTGAGACAGATCTTGTAGTATTTAGAGAAAAATGTGATGCGTATAAATAAATAAGTTGTGGCAAACTACCTAGGAAGGATTGTTCAGAAAGATTGTAAAGCACCCAGAATGGTTTACATCTTTTAAATATTCATACCACTCTTCCCAGTCACCACAATGAAGCTGTACTCCATACGGTGCTCTTTTTTTCAGATTGATTTGTCTTAACCACTTTGTGATTCCTTATAACATGCATTGCGGATGGGGCTTTCCAGTGTGTATTTACATTGTAATGACAGTCTGGGTGCACGCCCTTACCTTTTAAAGATTAATGGTAACACTGAATGGATTTTACTGCTACATTTAAAATGTATTTATACTAAACATGCCTTTTCAATAAATAATGCTGACATGTACCCGTGGGTTATGTTTGCCGCATATGCTGCTGTTTCTTCATAAACCGCTTGGAAGCACCATACCCCTATGCAGGAAGAATGGATTTCTTCCTTCTTGAAGGGGAGAGGGGCAGAGAGCTTTGTTTTATATGCAGCCATTGCTGGGGGCGAGGGGAAAAGTAACTGTATTTAGGAACATGGGACTGGAGCCTCCAATGGCGAAGATCAGCATAGCTCTGTCAGCTTTCTTGTAGTGATGCTGCTTTTACACTAACTGAGCCTCTGGGATGATGGGTTTTGTTACAACATGGAAATAGATGTAGGGACAAACTGAATTCCTGCCTTCCGAGTGTTTATGTACGTTATAGCTCAAGAAGGGACCGAGCTGACAGCTGGGGTTTAAATATTAGGGATCCACTGGAAATTTTGCCTTTGACTTCAATGGGACCAGCATTTCACCATGGGACTTTTTTGTAAACAAGGCGCACCCTGATACAGGGGTGTGTTTATATCCTTTATCAAAAACCCATTTGAAATGGTCCTTGATTTTTGAGATGGCAGTGTAGCACCCCACAGCCATTTGCGAAGTGGGTGCAAAACACAGCCCCATCCGAGCGGTAGTGGGTTATGCTCAGCTTTCACGGCGTAAGGGGCACAGAGCTGCTGGCGAGTTGGGAATACTGCCTGTGAGGACACTGACGTAAGATTACACACGCCTTTTCCGGAACGCAGAAAGGACAACAAAGCAGCTTCAGCCACAAGTGAAAGAGAGAATCACGGGATGTGAAAAAGTAGCAGCGGAATTGGCGCTCCATTAGTAACACTCATTGTAGGTGGTGAAGGACAGGTAGAGCTGTGTGCTATTGTAACCCACACACCTAGGCTACATCTACACTGCACCTCTCTTGCGCAAAAGCCTATGCAAATGAAGCGCTGATTAGTATATTGTCATTCTTCATTTGCATAATTAATTAGGGGCAAACATATTAAGCATTGGGAATGCCGCTGGACTTTTGTTTGCCAAGGCAGAGTCTGTGGCATCTGGAGGGAGCACAGAGGGGCCAACAGATGTGCTGGACCCCTGGAACAGATGGAAGGGGGGCCAGCTCTGCACTCGTGGAAGAGGCAAGTCCTTAAGTGAAAGGGGGCGGGGCTTTGGCTAGCCTCCCCCTTTCAGTGCTGCCTGGGGTGCGTCACTCAGGGTGCTGGAGCAATTTAAAGGGCCCAGGCTCCGGCCACCATTGCTGCTACAGTCGTAGCTGTGGCAGCCGGCAGCCCCAGCCCCTTTTGAATGACCAGGCCCCAGGAAAGTTGCCTCCTTTAACCCCCTCCCACCACGTCAGCACCTGAGTGGGGGGGCGACCTTTTCAGCAAAGTAGGATGTTCGTTCTTTGCAGTATTTGGTGCTGGGCTCTAGCACAGGTTGTCAGCCCTCAGGGTTAATTGAAGGATTTACCACTCTGGATATCCCATTGGGGCAGGCTTTGGCAGCCTCCTTGGTGGCTGCTAGAAAGGTTATCTTGGTCTGCAATGCAGCCTCAGCACAAGCATTGAGCACTTCCTTATTTTTCACCCTGTCCGTATCAATCGCCATTTTTCTGCCATTGGCGCTTGACTTTCCTCCAGTCTCTCCTCATCGGGCTACATATATTAATGATTGCCCATGGTGGGGTGCTCAGATCTCTGCCAGTACCTAAGGCTACGTCTACACTGGGAAGGTTTGGCGAGAAAAGTGCTGTCGGCATAAGTGAAAACTGGTCAAATAGTTTTTTCTGCCTCCCATTGTCAACATTTCACGGCCACATTGCTAGCACCCTGTCAACAGACAGAGCAAAGCAATATGGGTAAACACCCCCCAGTGCAGTGTTGTGGGAAGGCAGAGCTGATCCCTGCGCTTCTTGGGATTTCCTGGTAGCTCTGTGAACTCTCCATGCTGAGGAATGTCAAAGCAGCACAGCTATCTCTCCAGCCACCCCCACCCCTCAGTAGCAGTCTGCCTGCCGCTGGGTTTCTAGCAGCGCAGAACAGAAACATTCCAATGATTTGCTCTTAATTCCCCAACAGAGCAGCTCACTCAGCTGTCAGATACTTCCCAGAGTTTGGAAAGAGGAGGGGCACATGCCTGCAGGGCAGCAGAGATCACAAAACATGGAGCACAACCATCAGGGCAGGAATTGTGGGATACTGGCAGAAGTCAGTTTTCTTAACAAAACTAACAACAGAGTCCACGCCAGCTCTTTGTTGACAATAAAGGGAGAGAAAAAGAAAAAAGTCTTTTGCAGGGCTTGAAGTTTTTTGTCCCCCCAAACTGGGCATTTTTCCCGACAAAATTTTTGGTGACAAAACATGCCAGTGTAGACTGGGCCTTAGATAGACTGATGAAAATCAGATGTCCCAAAAGGTGAAGCTGGCATGGTGTGTTCCTTGCTTAATGATACCCTTCAAATTTCTCTGCTCTTTTCTCTGTGTCATGTTAGATTTGTCTCTTGGTCCCTCTGCTCCATTCTTCAGTCTCACAAAAAAACAACCAACCAACCAAATACCTGGTGTGCCTTTAACTTTCCAACCCTCATGTCCTAGTGGATTTAATATTAGGTGAGTCCGTAAACCAGGGACTGGCCAGCTATGTCCATTTTCCATTGGACTGATTATGAGTATGTTAATCATAATCTATTTCCTTTGCCTATGTATCTTGGAAGTGTAAACATGCCAATATCTGGCTTACCAAGTAGCCAACGGATGCACCTGTCTGTCAAGTGACAACAGTCACTAGGGTGCAATGCATTCTGATTTTGTGGGTTCATGGCAAGAGTTATAATTAACTCTGCTCAAACAAGAAGAGGACACAATGAAACTGTAGCAACCCATGATGGACTGACACCTGTATCTGACGAGGCGTGTCAGGGGCACTGGAGGGGGAGTGGGTTACAGAGGCTTAACTGTGCTTCTGGGAGGCAGAGAGAGAGAAGGTGACACTCAAGTATAAAAGTAGGAAGAGATAGCCGGGTAATGGGTTCTGAATGCAGCGACTGTTTATGGCCTATATAGGGAGAGCATTTATGCAAAGGACTCGCTAAAGACAGACAACACTGTGGCAGACGGTGACTTCGATGCCCTTTGAATAGCGAGCTTGACTGACGGGCCCATGACCTGTAATGTTAAGAAAACCCTGCTGCTGCATGAGGCAGGGGAAATGCCCCAGAACAAGAGAATTCTCCTTTGTTTCTCTCCATTGTAACAGCCCAGGCTGCAGAGTTCTTTTTAGCTGCTGAATTAGCTTTAGGCTCTGAGCCCCATATCCCCAATCGTCTCTCCTTCTAAATAACTCTCCGCCCTTCTAGCATCAGGACAGGCTGGAGAACAGGGTTCCCCGCCCACAACTTTGTTTCCTGGCTTAGTCATGGGAGAAGGGGAGAAATTGGAGGGGGCATTGGCTCTTCCCTTCCACGGGTGGATGAGGAAGATGGCCTGCAGCCTGGGGTATTCCTCAAATAAGCCAGCAGAGGGCAGCAGAGACAAGGGGATGTGAAGGGGTATTTTCAGAGGAGGTTGGGAAGACCAGGACTTTCACAGGGTGTCCCTGGCCTCCGTTTGTCAGGGGCTGGAAATGGGTGAGGAGATGGATCCACCCTGTTTCTGTTCACTCCCTCTGGGGCACCTGGCACTGGCCACTGTTGGCAGACAGGAGACGGGGCTAGATAGACCTCTGGTCTGATCCAGCGTGGGCGTTCTTATGTTCTTAGGGGTAGGCAAGTGCTGGTGGGTAGCTGGCAAGCCGTCAGGAGAACACACTGCAATGCTACGGATAACTCCAAGGCTACGTCTACACTCGCGGCGTCTTGCGCGAGAAATATGCAAATGAGGCTAAGTGTGGAATATCACCGAGCCTCATTTGCAGACCGAATGAGCCGCCATTTTTGCAGACGAAGCTCTTGCGCCAGAAGGAGCCGTCTACACAGCCCCGTCTTGCGCAAGAAAAACCCTCTTGCGCAATGCCGTTATTCCTGAAAATAATTGGCAAGAAGGGGCAGTGTAGACGGCTCCTTCTGGCGCAAGAGCCTCTTCTGCAAAAATGGCGGCTCGTTAGGTATGCAAATGAGGCTCGGCGATATTCCACGCTTAGCCTCATTTGCATATTTCTCGCACAAGAAGTCGCGAGTGTAGACATAGCCCAAGACTGCATCTCCAGTCTTCTGGGCCTGAAGCCTCATGCGTCCCCAAAAGCTGGCACTGAATTAAAATACCACAGGAATGACTGGCACAAGGCCCACTCTCGACACTCACGCTCCTCAGCTGACTATTTTCCAGTCGCAGTTGTGGGCTGTGCGCTGAAGGGTATCGGTCCCGACACCTGATACTTCAGCTGGAAGCCGCCGGGCAGATCTGAGCATGCCCCTGGACTCAGGTAAAGCATCCAGGGCAAGACTGCGGCCAAGTCCATGCGGTGGCAGACCCCCTTTGGATCTTTTTAATGGTATCCAATAGCAAACTGGCACGGGTAAAAGCCTCCTTTTATTAGCGGCAAAAAACTGCACCTCTCCAGTGTCTTCCTACCAACATGCTGACAGTTCTTTGCATGCATGGTTTAAGCCAGGGGTGGGGAACCTAACACCCAGGGGTTGGATGCAGCCCCTGGCTTGCCTGGATCTGGCCCCCAAAGCTCAGCCCCCCACCCCAGCATTGGGGAGACCGTGCTGGCACTCCAGCCTGCTTGCCGCCCCACCGTGGGGCTGGAACACACAAAATCTACTAGCCGGGGCCTCCCTAGGTTCTGGTGTGTGAGGCGAATGTGGGGAGTGTCTTCCTCCTTCTCAGTCAGGGGCCACGTCACTGAGGGTTTGGGGTTTTTTGTTTTGTTTTGTTTTTGCTTCTCATTTGTGTGCGGCTCCCGATTGCTTTTTCAGTGGGTCAGCGGCTCCCGATCCCTGGATTAAGCCTTGCAACATTTCAAGGGGCTAGGGGAGAGTGAGCCACATTTTAGGGTGGGGTGTGTGTGTGACTTATCCAGGATCACATTGCAAGGCTGTGGGAAAGGTAGGAGCACCGCTCTCCCTGCCCAGATCTCCTGACCCTCCTAAAGGACTCGCGATGGGCTAGTATAAAAGGGCTGTGTGGGCGCACTCATCCCGTCTGAGTTTGCTGCTGGAGAGCTTTCCCGTTATTGACCCAATTATGAGACGCCACTCCAGACTCTGGCAAACAGATCATTTCAGTTCACTACAAATAAAAGCTGGACCACTTTATGAATGTATTGGATGCAGAGTTAATGAATAAGGTGCGCATATGTTGTTCCAGGTTCAGGGCAGTTAATTTCAACCAAGTCTTTAAAGGCAGGCCACAGGAAGTAGAAAGAGCTGCATGTTGTAGCAGTATGAAGAGTCCAAGAGGATTGTGGGCTGGTGTCCAGGGCTGGGGGCCAGAAACGCCTCAGATCTAATTACAGCATTACCAGCGAGATTCTTTTGGCGATAGGAAAAAAAACCTGAGAAGGCTGGGAGCAGGGGAATCTGCAAAACTGGTGGAGGAAATTGGTTTTATATATATATAATAAAAATCTTATCGTATTGTCCAAGGACCTTGTGACCGTATGCCGAAATGCAGTGAAACCCTATTGCTAATACCTCCGCATGGGGGGGGGCTCACACCTTTTCATGCTCTGGGCCATATTTTAATTGAGAGATTGTCTCAGGAACACCCGATCCTCCTGATTCCTGTCTGCAGAGACCATCACAACGGGGCCCTCATATCACATACAGTCCCTGAGACAAGTGCTTGTGTGTGGAATAAGAACTAACAATAGCTGGCCATCTAAAAAAAAACTTCATCTGTGTTTTCTAGATAGCATTGCTGCTTAGTACATTTTGTTTCTCTTTGTTTAATTATATAGAGCGATGTATTATTGTCTGTTTCTTAGGGGAGCTGAAATGTGTCCTTTCTAAACATTCAGCTGTTTTGTTTAACTTGTTTTGCTTGCAAATCCCCCACGTTCCACTGTATTTTAAGTCACTTTTTGCATCTGTGTAAGCACTGCTTTTGATGTATCTACACTGTATCTATTGTAAGTGGCATGAGGAGCCCTACTAAGCATATGTCTGACTGAACAGAAAAAAGAATTTCCTTTAAAAGTTAACTCAGGCATGCCAGTATCTGCACATTTCTCAAGCCACATTCACGTCCTCCCGGTATCAATCCTCTGACTCATTTTCTTTTGGTGTTTGTTTTTAAAAGTTACCAGATTTCCTAGGAAAATTGTAAATGATGGCAGATGACTTGTGCAGTCCCATAAGGTGAAAAAAAATCCATGGCACCTCTAAAAATATGCACCACATTAGACGGCTTGACATAAAATACGGGCGGTTCCCATCTCAGTAATTCAATATGTGCAGCAGGGTCTTGTCTGTTGGATTCAACAAGCATTGGATTGAATTGTAGCCCTGTGTAAGTTTCTTTCTTTCTATTGGGCGAAGGGGAGGATTTCTGAAAAGGGAAGTAAAGCTAGGCTTGGGATACTGTTAAATGGGAAAAGTTGGAGAGTTCATTTTCACATAGGAGTCCAATATTCTGGGTTTCTAATGGAGCTGGTTGGCAGTTTCACAGGGATATGGTGAAACTATCACTTTGACAAAAACTTCTTTGGCAGAGAGGGGCAGAGAAAGAGAGCGAGGGGGACTTTCATTACATTAGCCTGGTAGTTAGATGGGACTGAACCAAAGTCACCAAATGAAATTAATAGGTATCAGTTTTTAAAAAAAGGAAAGTATTTCTTCAAACACCACATGGTTAACCTCTGGAACTCCTTGCCAGAAGATGCTGTGAAGGCCAACACTATAACAGGGTTCAATAAAGAGCTAGATAACATCATGAAGAATAGATCCATCAATGGCTATTAGCCAGAATGGGCAAGATTAGTGCCCCTGGCCCAAGCTCACCAAGACGGGGGGGGGGAGGTAATGGGGGGCAGCTGCCCTGGGGCCTGGTAACACAAAAGGGCCAAGAACTCCCAGCCGCCACTTCTGTTAGTGCAGCAGCACCAGCAACTGGAGCCCAGGCCTTTAACTCGCTACCAGAGTGCCGTGTTACATGCCCTGGGAAGCACTGTGGGCTGGCTGGGGGAGGTGCAGTGTTCTCTGGGCAACACTGAAGACTGCCTACCCTACCCCGCCCCTTCCGCCCCAGGCCCCTCCCTTTCCTCCAGAGGCCCCGCCCCCTTCCACGGCATGGGGCCCTGGTCTCTGTTTGTCAGAAGCTGCGAATGGGTGACAGAGGAGGGATCACTTGATGATTCCCTGTTTGGTTCATTCCCTCTGGGGCACCTGGCCTTGGCTGTGGTCAGAAGACAGGATACTGCGGTAGATGGACCTCTGGTCTGACCCAGTGGGGCCGTTCTTACGTTCTCAGTCCCAGATATTAACACCCCCAAACAAACCTGAGCAACTGTCCTATGTGACACCCCTTGAATTAACAATGGGTGTTCATTGGAGAAACACTGGGTGAGCAAAAAGCCGAAGAAAGCCGGCGAGAGCTGCACGAGATGGAAGACAATTGCCCAGCTGTGGAAGAGCCGTTGTACTTCGATTTCATATGAGAAATCAGTCACCGTCCTTCTCTCACAGCTCCCGCAGAAAGCCTGCAGGCATGTGGATGGGCAGAGCATTGTAGCAGGTGAGCTTGCGATGGGCATATTGCATATCTATTTGCCAGCACCATCGGACATGGGGCATCTTCAACTTACAACAAAAATCCCTACCCGACTCCAAAGCGGCTCGTCAACTAGCCCCTTCACCCTGAACTTGATTGTGACCGCGCAGCCGTGCACAGAAGGAAGTAGTCACACTAGCAGGTCGTTATTGTTCAGCGGTGTGTTGGCAAGAGCCAAATGAGCCGGCTGAGGTGGGTTGAAGTGTTGCCAACCCGCTGTAAGAAACGGTCCTGCCCTGCCACCGAGGGAGCTGGTTGAAGTAGGTTCTCCAATGGGAGATCGCGTGTTGCAAATTTCCCTGCATTTCAGTGTCTTGCTTTTACTTTTGTTTCACCCACTGGTGCCTCATGGTCAATAGCAGGAGGCAGTTGATTTGTTCTGGGGCCCTTTGGGAGAACCTCTGGGCATATTGCACGTGCAGCTAGGCTCCGTTTCCCTTTTCTCATTTCCTTCAGCGTTAGAGGGTTCTGCTGGGACTTCCTTGTCATGTGGCCTTTTTGAATAATGGGAAAGGAGGCGAAGGGGGTAGAGGGCATGAAAATCAGATCCCTTTGCAATGCGAGTGCCGTGCAGCTGAGCTCCGTTTGTCATTGCAACGGCCTCTCTTTTAAAAATAGCCCGACATCTCAAATTGCAGCGGCCGGCACTCTCCTTCCACCCCCATTATTGGCTCCGCTCCCCATTTTACAGCTCTCCCTTGGTATAAATCTGAGCTGGTTTCCTAATTTGGGGTTCGGCATGCCAGTTTAGTACCAGCATCTGGATCATGGAACCTCCCGCTACCTCCATCCTCTGGATCAGTCCCTGCAGAGCGCTAGGTCGAATTCAAGGTCTCAGTGTTAAGCTAGATCCTCCCAGGATCTGTCTCTAAGTACCTTTGAGCGCGCCTCCCTCTTGGCAGTGACGTCCTCTCTCGCAAGCCACGCTCCCCAGGAACTATAAAACTTGTGAGACCAGCAGGTGGGGCTTTCTCAGCCACAATACCAAGGCCCGGGAACTCATTGCTGGGCAGATCAGAATGACCAGCAGGGGCAGATGAGAGTTTTGCGGGGCCCAGGGCAGCACAATTTCGCGCATGCGCCATGGCCACAGCCGACAGGTAGTAGCGCGTGCGCGGGACCTATTGAAGCGCGGGGTCCGGGGCAGCCGCCCTGCTCGCCCTGCCCTATATCTGCCATTGATGACCAGCAATCCCACAGCCTGCAGAACTCTGTATGAAACTCAGCATGGTTTAGCAGTCCCACCACTGCAACTAAAGTCTGCAAAGAGAGCAGGGCCAAGAGGCGACGGCTAGAATCAAGAGCCATAGTAGGAAAAGAGGGGAGAAGACGGATGGAAGGAGAGGGTATACGTAAGTTTTGTGTGTGTGTGTGCGCCATGTGCGAGTAAGTGCTGACTGCCTTGAGAAACGAGGCGACAAATTAGGTCACCGAGATCTTTTTGAGTTTGGGAGCTGCTCAGATACCTCGGCGGTAAACATTATTCCAAGAACCTAGCTCGCTAGTAGCTAAGCAGTCTTTATTCTTCAGGGCTGCCTGTATGGCACCTTTTCTGCACACTGAATTCACGTCACACGCCACTTAAAAATAATAGATTCAGCTCTCCAGACCTTTGCCTAAAACCTCGTCCTTGCCTAAAAATGTATAAACATTCTCGTGCGTCAATCTGTTCCACTTCCACTTCGCCCTTGCTTTGTAATTTCAGCGCACTGGCCACATTTTAGTGAACTAGGACCTGCATTAATAAGGATGTTAGAAGTACCCAGGGAGAGTAGTATCAGAGGAGTAGCCATGTTAGTCTGAATCTGCATAAACAACGAGAAGTCCTGTGGCACCTTATAGACTAACAGATTTATTGGAGCATAAGCTTTCGTGGGCAAAGACCCACTTCGTTAGATACACGTAGTGGAAATTCCAGAGGCAGGTATAAATATACAGGCACATGAAAAGAAGGGAGTACCAATCAAAAGGAAGGCCAGAGATAACAAGGTCAGTTCAGTCAGGGAGGGTGAGGCCCTCTTCTAGCAGCTGATGTGAAGGTGTGAACACCAAGGCTACGTCTACACTGGCATGAATTTCCGGAAATGCTTAAAACGGAACAGTTTTCCGTTATAAGTATTTCTGGAAAAAGAGCGTCTACATTGGCAGGATGCTTTTCCGAAAAGCCCTTTTTCCGGAAAAGCATCCGTGGCTAATGTAGACGCTTTCGGAAAAAGCCCCGATCGCCATTTTCGCAATCGGGCTTTTTTCTTGAAAAGACTACTGTGCTGTCTACACTGGCCCTTTTCCGGAACTGTTTTCCGGAAAAGGACTTTACTTGGCGGGAGCAGCATAGTTTTCCGGAAAAGCAGCTGATTTCTTACAGTAGATCGTCAGTGCTTTTCCGGAAATTCAAGGGGCCAGTGTAGACAGCTCGCAGCTTATTCCGGAAAAGCAGCTGATTTTCCGGAATAAGTGGCCCAGTGTAGACACAGCCCAAGAGAGGAGAAACTGCTTTTGTAGTTGGCTAGCCAGTCACAGTCTTTGTTCAATCCTAAATTCAATCCAGGGAGAGTGTGCACAACACTCTGGGGAAGCATTTTATAGTGTAACAAAAGGAGATTTTTTTGGTGAGGTAGGCCTAACGTCGAGGCCATTCAGTGAGGCTGTAGCTTAGCCAGGACCAAAACTTGATATTTTCTTGTGTTAAGATCAATTCACTTGCTCCTAAGTCACCATTTTTGAACATCCTATAGGTGGGTGCATATTATTTTGCTCCTGCTCTGTTTGCACCGTGCTTGTCCATGCTGTTAGCAAGTGAATTCTTTAGTTCAGGGATTCCCTCTTCTCTCTCGATGATGATGATTGCCTTCCAGTACTAACACTCTCTGCACATTTTCATGTTGCATAAATAATACGCCCTCTGGGGCATCTGGCATTGGCCACTGTCGGCAGACAGGATACTGGGCTAGATGGACCTTTGGTCTGACTCAGTCTGGCCGCTCTTATGTAATAATATCCGTGGGTGAATTCCTGCCACTAGCTCGGCTGAGAGAATGAAAACTCAGATTGGTCAACGTCCTTTTCCTTCCATCCTGCCAAATGCAGACTTTGTTTTCTCTGCATAGAGGCTAATTGCTTTTATTAACTTTTCTTGCAGCACATGCCTACGTCCCTGGCAGGGAGATTTGGAGATAAAAGAAGAGACTTGTACTAAGAGCTGCTGTTTCCCACGGCGAATACCAACAACTGAATTAATGGAGAAGTCCCTCGGCAATGATTATTAAGAGCTGAGAAAAGAAAAATGAAGCCATACACACGCTTCAGTCTCAGCATTGCAGGTAACACGTGTAAATAATAAATTATGAATAAGTCCCTTAAGAGGCAGTGGATAGAAAATAAAGCTTTGAGAGGTTTAGAAAAGGGATCTAGCTTTGCTTTTTTAATTTAATGGGTGACGGGTCTAATTCTTCACTGTCTTGTATTAAAAACATAAGAATGGTCCTACCGGGTCAGACCAAAGATCCATCTAGCCCAGTGTCCTGTCTGCTGACAGTAGCCAATGCCAGATGCCTCAGAGGGAATGAACAGAACCGGGAGTCATCGAGTGATCTGTCCCCAGTCGCTTATTCCCAGCTTCTGACAAACAGAGGTTAGCGACACCGTCCTTGCCCATCCTGGCTAATAGCCACTGCATTTTGGCATTTACACCTGTGCAAAGTGGGCACAAAAGAGGCTAAACCATTTTGTGCTTGCTTTGGATCCAATCTGAACCCCACAGGCATCAATGGGAGTCTCTCTATTGACCTCACTAAGCTTTGGATCAGGCTCTTGGTTAATTATCACACAATCACTAGGTCCTGTCATTAAGGGAACTGCTCCCCCTCCCACCCCAGCCCAAGGGTTCTGCTCTTTCTTCAGCACACATGGATTCCTATGTTGGGCTGGTGGAAATATACAATGACATGACCATTGGGCGAGTTGTGTCTGACTTAATAATGTAAAGAAACTTGTTCACCCAAGAACAATTACAAGATGGCGGTGAATAAACGTGTGTGAGCTTGGAAGAGTGCAGCCAGGGGCGGATATAGGGCAGGGCGAGCGGGGCGGCCACCCCGGGCCCCACGCTTCAAAAAGCCCCGCGCATGCGCCGTGGCGCCACTGCGCATGCGCGTGGTACCACTGCGCATGCGCCGTGGCAAAGGGGGGGCCCTGCAAAATTGTGCTGCCCTGGGCCCCGCAAAATGGTCATCTGCCCCTGAGTGCAGCCAACAGGCCTTTCCAGGAGACCGAGGGGTGTTTCACCTCTCCTGCAAGACAGGTGTGTGTCTTTGCTATAGGCACTCAACGTTATCCAGCGGAACTCAGAAAGGAAGACGAGATTCTAAGGTTCCAGCACCATGCAACCAAACTGCAGGTGTCCAAAACACTCATTTGTTCTATGCTGGGTGTTGTGAAGGGGCAGGTTAAAGGGCTTGATGGAAGGGGAGAAAGGCAGCTCTGAAAAACAGAAACGGCCCTGGCTAATCGGGGCAGCTGAGACAGGGCGGCTATAAATCGATTAAGGGCCTGGTGAGCTGGCTTCAGGCTGCCACCAGACCTCTTTAAAAACCTTCCCTGTGGGGGGAGGGCGGAAGAGGAATTTGGAGGAGGAGGAGGGAAGTGAGAGCTGCTAAGGAAAGAGACAGAGAAGCTGAAAAGCAGAACGTCAACACTGCTAGAATAGACGAGGAAGGTGCGGGGCTCTGACAGGGAGTATTTGGGCTCTCTTCCCCCAGCGGCCTGAGAACCCCGCCGGTGACTGAGGAGAGGACTGATTATTCAGCCCAGGCTGACCAGGGTCTGTGCCCCAATACCTGTTTAGCCAAGAGGCAGAAACCCAAAACGCTGGAAAGGGCAAGTGAGACTGCAGGGTTGTGGACAGAACAGGGGGCCTGGGACCCAGGAGTCTGACCCTGCTGCAGTGTCTACAATGGAAATTACCTCACTCGCCCTAAATCTTTTGCCCAAACTGATCCATTACTCTGCGTTTGGACTGTACCACGTTTTTCTTATGAATTATCTGAAGTGATTCCTTTCCCTCTTGTTTGGCACATGCCCTCTTTCTAAAAAACTGCTCTTGCTTTCTCCGGGGTGGCGTTCAAAAGGGAGACAATGAGCTGTGTGAAATGTTGATATCATTTGGTAGGATCACCGTTATTCAGTGGCAGCTGTCAGTGTCCCTCAAAACGAGGCGCATCCTTCATTTTAGCGCCAAAATTTACTTCACCCTGCTCAATCCCAACATTCTATAACAATTACACTACGTAACACTTAGCACTTTCCTGCAGCAAAGTCCTGGGCAAATGTTAACACAGCCTCACAAAAATCAGTGCAATTACTGCCCCTTTACAGAGGGGGGGTGGAAATAGATATAATGGTAACAGCCTCTTTCCTATCCCTGAGGGACTCCAACTTCACTCTGGTGTAATTCAGCTGAACCATGCTCTGAGGCCCAGAAGTGCTTAGCCTATTGGTAGATTAGGTTAACTCCCTGGGGTAGGTGCTTCACTCCCACCAAAATCAATGGGGGCTTGGTGTCTAAATACCTGTGAGGTGCTCAAAGGTGTCATCTCCATCGCTCGATGGGATTTCCTGACACCGAGAAGGTGCGTGCTCAGACCACTCGACCTTGTCAGAAATGCTGAGGCAAGCACCTGGAATAAGAGGCTCTGGATGAAAAGTTCTACACAGGGAATTTTGGTCAAAACAATCAGCTGTTGTGGAAAAATGAAAACATAGCGTGACAAAATGGTTTTGACATGTTTCCTTTCAAAAATGTGTACCAAGTCATAATAATTAAAAAAATTCTCCTAGCCTCTAAGTAGTCAGAAATTCCTCATTTCTGGATGTTTTTTAATGTTCCCTGCTCTCTTCCCAGGCCATTTTCAAGGGGCTTACATCAGTAAAGGAGCGAAAGTAACATTTCCAACCCTCTTTCTCTCTTTAGCTTTTTAAAAAACATTTCTTTCATACTTGCCCAGTGGAAAAAAGTAGAAAGTGAGAGAGAGTTTCCCTCCTCCTTCCACTTTTTCTCACTTTTGAACTTACAACCCTTTTTTTCAGGGCCGGCTTTAGGAAGTGCAGGGCCCAATTCAAACCGTTTCGATGGGGCCCTGCCAGCCGGGATTTTTTTGTTGACCAAAAAAAACCAAAACCACATACAAATTTTGATTGAGCAAAAAAACCCGAAAAAAACCCAGCACACACAGAAACAACTCACAGCCCCTTTAAATTCCCAGCTACAGGGCAGAGTCCCGCCTTCCAGCCAAACCCAGGGGCCAACACCCCCTCCCGCAGTGTGCCCGACATGCCAGCACACTTCCAGGTTTAGGGCAGGGCCCTCTGGCTTTAGGGCACGGGGCCCTTTTAGGCGCAGGGCCCGATTCAGGGGAATCAGGCGAATCGGCCTAAAGCCGGCCCTGCTTTTTTTTTTTTCCATTGGAAAACGGAGGAAAAGTTTAAAAGAAAAAAAGAAAAAAAAAGGGTTGAAGCCCAGCCCCTGCTCCGCCCCCACATCTCCTCTTCCCACCCCTGCTCTGCCCTCTCCCTCCCTTTCCAACCCTTTTCTCAAGCCCTCTCCCCAGAGGGAAGTGGCCTCAGGGATGACCGGAGGGGCCTGGCACAAGGTAGCAGCAGAGGTTGGGCCTCTCTGCACTCACCGTGGCAGCAGGAGTCGCATGGAAGCTCAGGGATGCAGTAGCCTCTGCTCTTCTCCACCAGAAGTTTCTCTAGACCTGCGGCAATGCCGATGGTGGCAGCGGTGGGCCTCAGGGGGGGAGGGGAGGTGGTAAATCACCCAGGTATGGCAAGCAGGGTCAAGGGACATGGAGGGGGGTGCACTGAGACACCCCCCCCCTCACCCCCGAGAACCCTGCCAGATTGGGGGTGTCTGCTAGACCACTAGGAGAATTTGAGGACTAGCTCTGGCCCTAAAGTAAATTGAGTTTGAGACCCCTACTTGAGAGGGCTCTTGCTTTAAAATACTTTTGCAAAACAGAAGCATCAAGTGGCTGTTCCAACAAAAGTTCTATGTCCACATCAGGACATTACAGGGGAGGCAGACACTTGTATAGTTCATCTCCAAAAGCAACTCTCCTGAAATCACACCTCATTGGAGAATTCCATCTCTTTATTAAAAGAAAGCGTTGTCCCTACAGGTCGGTACTTGCTTGGCTTTGCCATTCGCATTCAAATACAACCAGGAGTCTTTGGACTTTTAAGTGCTTGGATCAGCAGAACAAAATAATTTGTAGAGCTTTGTGGGGCCGGGGGAGGGCGACATTTGTAATGTTGACTTTTGTCCCTAAACCTCTTGCAGCACTTCCTATGGAAGGAGCTCCAAATTATGTACAGAGAGCAACCCCACATCCTGGCAGTGAGATAGAGGAGCAAAATTCTCAGTGCACTGATGGGAAAACTGACTCACAAAGAAGCCAAAAGTTCCACAGTGAGTCTGTGGCCAAGCCAGTAATTCAACCTAGTTCTCCCAATTCCAGTCTGGTGTTCTGACCACTAGAACATGCACCTTTTCATTATACTATCTATAGGTTGAACCTCTGTAGTCCAGCACTCTCTGGTCTGGAAACATCCGTGGTCTGGCATGATTTTAGTTATCCAGATGTCCATTTTCCATGGGTGTGGCCATGTTTCCCGCAGTCCCATAAAGTTTGTTTACAGCCACCAGACTTGGCTGTCAGTGCTCGGTGCTGCTACTTAGCTCTAATTTACCCCTAAATGTCCTCTCTTAGCCCAGTAAGCAGTGGAAGTGGAAGTAATGCTGCTAGGCAATAACGACCTTCCGTGGTCCAGAAAATTCTCTAGTTCGGAGTCTGTCAGGTCCCAAGGGTGCCAGACTAGAGAGGTTCAACCTGTAGTGTTCTCTTGCTTCCCCTCTACTGCCTTTGCAGAATGTGTTCCCAAATCACAAATGACCTCTCCCAGCATTCGGTGGATTGAGGGTACACGTTGAGTAACCCAAACTGCTGGTCCTCACACTTTAAAAAAAAAAAAACTACCCACCAATAATTAGTACAGAACTTCCCTTTGGTTCAATAACCCGGTTTTAACTAAGGACACTTTTTGTCTTCATATCCCACCATCCTGACACGTTACAGAAAAGGTTTCAATTCTTTTATCGCACTTTCCGGGATTGCATCAGTAAGTGCGCCTCGATGAAGGAGTTTAGTGCTCTGGTTCTGCGTCCATACAACTCTCCCACGGATTCTGTGGGAAGCGAGGCAAGGAGATTAGTAGGAGGGCGATCCCACAGATAAAGAGCAGGACGAAAGAGGCGCAGGCGCAGGCAAAAGACCAGGAATAATAATATTCAATCCAGATAGTCTCCTTGCTGTCGATCATTCTTTTCACAGACTGCCTCATGACTTCCACAGAGATGATCATGCAGAGGCCTGGAGAAATAAGAACAAGAGAACATAAGAACGGCCATACTGGGTCAGACCAAGGTCCATCTAGCCCAGTATCCTGTCTGTCAGCAGTGGCCAATACCAGATGCCCCAGAGGGAAGGAACACAACAGGTGTTCCTTCTCCTGTCATCCACTTCCAGACAAACAGAGACTAGAGACACCATTCTTTCCCACCCTGGCTAATAGCCATTGGTGGACCTAACTTCCATGAATCTAGCTCTTTTTTGAACCCTGTTAAAGTCCTAGTCTTCACCACATCCTCTGGCAAGGAGTTCCACAGGTTGACTGTGTGCTGAGTGAAGAAAAACTTCCCTTGGTTTGTTTTGAACCTGCTGCCCATCAATTTCATTTGGTGACCCCTAGTTCTTATATTGTGGGAATAAGTAAATAACGTTTCCTTATTTGCTTTTTCCACAACAGTCATGATTTTAGTGATCTCTATCATACCCCCCCTTAGTCTCCTCTTTTCTAAGATGAAAAGTCCAAGCCTTTTTAATCTCTCTTTGTACAATGGGACCCGTTCCAAACCCCCTAATCATATTTGTTGCCCTTTTCTGAATCTTTTCCAATGCCAATATGTCTTTTTTGACATCTGCATGCCAATATGTCCGGGGCGCACAAATCGCTTGGGCTGGCCCTGACTGAGATGATCATCTAATTCAGTAGTTTTCAAACTGCGGGTCGTGACCCAGGACTGGATGGTGGCATGTCAGGCTCTGGGCTTCCTTGTTGCAGGGGGATCAGATGATCAGTGGGCGGTTCTAGGGCAACTACCTGCCTATCCTGGCACTGCAGACTGCACAACAGGCCCGGCTCCTGGGCAGGGGAGAGTGCACAGGACTACACGCACGGCCCCTGCCCTGAGTGCTAGCTCCGCACTCCCATTGGCTGCGAACCTACTGCTGGCTGCTTCTGAGGTGCAGCATGGTCTCTGGTGCCAGGGAGAGGCAGCAAGCTGCTTTAGCACCCCCGCTGCACCACTGACTGGGAGCCGCTCAAGGTAAGTCCCTCCTGCCCCAGCCCTGACCTCTCCCAAAGCCGGAGCCCCCCCCTACAGCCCAAAGCTCTCCTCCTCAGCCCCACCCCAGAGCCCAGACTCCAGTCAAATTATGTTGGGTCATGGGCATCAAAAATTTTCTACAACTGGGTCATGAGAACAATTTTTTTGAAAAGCGCTGGTGTAATTGAACCTCTTGCGTAACACGGGCCATAGAATGTCGCCCAGAGATTCCTGCATCACATCCACTGTCGTCTTGTTGAACTAAAGTGTGTCTTTTAGCAAGATCTCCACTCTTGGCTGAAGAACTCCCAGGGCCAGAGAACTTACCAGCTCCATGGAGAAACAGCTCTCACGGTTAAGTTCCCTCATGGTAAAACTTTGCATTTGCCGTTTGAATTTTTTCTAACTTCAAATTCTATTTCACTATGGATCTTGTTATACCTGTGTCTGCTGGACTAAGAGCCCTTGGAACATGAGGGATCTTCTTCCTGTTTAGATATGGACCGATCAAGTCTGCTTTTGAACTGTAAGGCACAAGGAATGCCATGCACTGGGGACCAATAGTCCTGCTAATTTGGCACCCGTGCTTGGACAATCGTCTATATCCGAGTTTGAAATCACACTGTATATTTAGGCAGCTTTGAAAAATTTCTGCCTAATTTTTGAGCAGGGAATAAAAGAGTTGTCTGGACAGGTGTGGGTTAAGGCATCACAGGGCTGGGAATGATCAAAGCCACTACATGCTTCATGAAGCTGTGAATGGAAATTAGGGCTTCATGAAAAGTGAAGAAAAGACTGTATAATTCACTCATTCGAGAATGCCTCTTGACAGCAGGTAAAACCAATCATTTCGTCACCAAAGCACTCTGGGAGCTGGCTTTTATAAGCCTGTGTCACTGTCTTACCCTAGGTACCATTGTAGGCAAGAGGAAGGTGGGTTGAAAAGGTAGTGCTGACTGCAGTGAAAATTCAGCCATCACCTCTTTTTTGGAGATACCTTCATAATCTGAGGCTTTGTCTACATTGCCAGGTTTTTGCGCTTCTTGCTTTTTGTGGAAGAGATCTTCTGCAAAAACTTCATGTGCGAAAGGGCATCCACACCTCAAAAGCGCATCGCAAAAAGCGATGTGCTTTTGTGCAAGAGAGTGTCCACACTGCATGGACGCTCTTGCACAAGAAAGCTCTGATTGCCATTAACAGAATGGCCACCAGAGCACCTGTGCTTTTTCTGATAGGTTCTTTTTGCGCAAGAAACCCCGCGGAGCGTCCACACATGCCTTTTTGCGCAAGAGCAGTGGCGCAAAAAGGAGTTATTCCTCGTGGGGAGAGGAATAACTCTACTGGCAAAAGCCCACTGTCCTGTCGATTTACTGTCTTTTTTTTTTGTGCAAAAATATGCTTGAGGTATGGACGCTCCGCCAATTTTTGTGCAAAAACCTTGTAGTGTAGACATAGCCTGAGGGTTGGATCAGATGCCCTTCGATTTGTGCCTTGTGTGACACTGGCAGACCAGGTGCCAGCTCATGTCAAGGCCCCGGGGCCTCAACTGAACCCTAACAAATCCAGAGTGGAAAGGAGGCTGTCTCACTTATATGTTAGCTTTTCAAAAACAGACCTTATGTTTGTCACACGGTGTTAGCTGCTTAGACTTTATGGAAGGCTGATAGGCCGAGGCATGAAGTAATCTCACATATAATATCTCTACCTATCTGAGAAGTGAGTTCTGTGACTGGGTGACTCACCAGAAACAAGCATTAACTAATGTAAAATCATGGGCTGTGGGTGAACTAACAGTTGGGGGACGCTAGCTCACTGCCCTCCCATTTTGCCTGAGGTCCCTCCCCTTCCCCACCAGAGCCCAGAGCACCCCCACTGTGGCTGCTGACCCCAGCCCTGGAGCACCAGGCCAGGTGGGCAGCATGGCCCCAGCCACCTCCCAGTCCTGCTTGCAGGCCAACTTGCCTGCCCCAGCTGCAGTGGAGGAGTGGGAATGGAAGCAGGCAGGAGGCCTGGGGGTGGTGTATGGGTGGGACCGTGATGGGCTGTTAGGGGAGGCTTTCTAGAAGGTGTGAAGTCCTGTCTGTAAGAAGGTCCATTTGAGCTAATGTGGAACATCAGAGAACTAAAGACTTTGTTGATTGCTCCCCCTACACTCATGAAGCGGAGATGTGCATGGGGACCCCATTCCTGCTGAGCACTGGTGCGTCTCACGTTGAGCTAGGGCAGTGCTAATGCAGGTTGGGACGGGAGACAAGAGGCCCCCCATGACAGGGCGTCTGCCTGCACTGGCCCTACAAGGGTTAAAAACATAAGAACATAAGAACGGCCATACTGGGTCAGACCAAGGTCCATCTAGCCCAGTATCTTGTCTGCCAACAGTGGCCAATACCAGATGCCTCAGAGGGAGGGAACACAACAAGTAATTCTCACGTGATCCCTCTGCTGTCACCTATTTCCAGACAAACAGAGGCTAGGGACACCATTCCTACCCATCCTGGCTAATAGCCATTGATGGACCTAACCTCCATGAATCTATCTAGCTCTTTTTTGAACCCTGTTAAAGTCCTAGTCTTCACCACATCCTCTGGCAAGGAGTTCCACAGGTTGACTGTGCGCTGAGTGATGAAAAAAAACAGTCTAGGGGACTGAATGGTAGGCAGCCACAAGTGGGGCTGCAGATAATTAGGGCTTTGCCGAGGTAGTTTAAATAAGGGCTCTTGGAGAGGAGGGAGACAGACACTCTTGCTCCATCTGTGGAGCAGGAGGGACCTGGCTGCAGGTAGCTACAGAGGGTACCTGAGGCAGAGAAGTGCTGGGGAAAGGCAAGCCGAGCTGTGGAGCTCTGGCCAAGCAAAGTCCCAGGCTGAGGCCTTGCTCTCAAGGCCTGAGGGTATGAGGGCTGCAGGGAGGCAGCCAGGGCAGCAGAAGGCAGCAGGTCCACATCCCCTTGCCTTTGATGAGTGGCCATTTCAAATGGCAGTTTACCCCTGAGGCAGGGGATAGATGTTGACTGGCAGTGGGTCACTGAGGCAAGGTGGGTATAGGGGGTTGTGGTTCCCTGAGAGGGGAGGACCCCAGAGTGCAGGAGACAAGTAACTGAGGGTGAGACACCGGCCAGCAGACGGTGCGCCGATGCTGAGGAGCTGATACCCTATGTGACCAGCAGGAGGTGCTGTGGTGGAGAGTCACGCCACCCTGTTACACCTCCCCCCCCCTTGCCTTCTTGAGTAAAACAGTGCCCTCCCCTCCCCCCCACACACACTGAACAGAGCAGGAATGCTGTGATAGGAGTTTGGCCTGGTAAGTAGCTTCAGCCTATTTGTATAATAAAAAAATGTGAGGTTTTACCAAGCCACTCCCTGCTAATATGGTTGCACTGAGATAAAGGGACCAATCCCAAACTGATAAGAGCTTAGCTCTGCTGAGTATGGCATGGAAATGATCCACTTCCAGGGAAAAGAAAATGCCTTATCAAGAACAGGGCAACCTCAGTGACACCCCTTCCTACGTCAATTTTGCGCTGGGGATGGGATGCTCTGGTGGTCAGAGTCACCTAGAGAGGTTTGTGACCCTAGAATCTCCCACATGTTCCTTCCAGTCAGGGCCTAATGGGGAATATTTTAAAAATGCCCAATTTTCCTGAAAAGCTACGAGCAGTCCTGTGGCACCTCAGAGACAAATGCATTGTTAGTCTCTAAGGGTACGTCTAGACTACAGGCTTGAGTCAACAGAAGCTTTGTCAACAGATACTGTCGACAAAGCCTCCGTCGACAAAGAGCATCTAGACTACAGCCAGTTCTGTCGACAAAGCAAGCCGCTTTTTTGACAGAGAGTCTAGACGTTCTCTTTTGAAAAAGCACAGTGTGGATGCAATAGCGCCTTTTGTCGACAGAACTCTGTCGACAAAAGGCGTTATTCCTCGTAGAATGAGGCTTACCACCGTCGACAAAACTGCCGTGTTCTGTCGACTTACTGTCGACAGAACTCGGTGGTAGTGTAGACGCAGGTATAGTTTTGTCGACAAAAGTCCACTTTTGTTGACAAAACCCTGTAGTCTAGACACACCCTAAGATACCACAGGACTGTTCGTTGTTTTTAAAGTTGCAGACAGAGACAGGGTATACCAACCCTGCACTGGACCTGCAAGGGTTAACCAGAGTTACCTGGCTGAGAGCCCCGCCCCCACAGGCCTGCTGGGCATGCTGCAGCTGGAGGCTATCTATAAAGGCTTGTGGAGCAGCTCAATCTAGGCTGGCTGCCGCTGGGGAAGGAGGCGCTGTTGGAGCTCCAGAGGAAGAGCTGTGGATGGACCAAACTGCAGAGGCCAGTCAGTGAGGAAAGGCCAGGGAAACTCCCAGTCCAAAGGAAAGCAGTGAAGAAGGCTGTAACGGGAAGTCTGGTAGGAAGTAGCCCAGGGCGGGGAGTTATGCCCCCAAAAGCTTGGCATGTTTTGGGTGGCTTCCCTGCTGAGCTATGGTGGATAGGGTTGCCATATGGTTTCTGAAAAAATACCGAAAAAAAAAAGGACCCCGAGAGTTCTTAAGGAAAAAGGACCCCGAAAGTTGTTAAGCAAAAAAAAAAAAAAAAAGGAAAAAGAAAGAAAAAAGTGTTGCCCCTTTAAGAAACGCTTTTGAGGCTTTTTGGCCCTAGCAGGTGACCATCTTGCCTCCCTGCACCAGGCCAGACAGCTCCCCTGCGGAACCCGGTAAGCACCTGGGATTTTCGCCTTCTGGATGGGAAAAAAAATCAGAAAATACCAGACATTTTAGGTGTCCGGTATTTTCTGAATTTTTTTACCAGACAGGAGGGGAAAATACCGGACTGTCTGGTTCAATACCGGACACCTGGCAACCCTAATGGTGGACCACTACATCGCTGACAGGGCCCTGGGCTAGGACCTGATGGAGAGGGTGGGGCTGAGTCCCCCAACCCCATTCCCATTAACCCCAAAGGGGATGCTACAACTGTTGCCATTCACACCTGCTGCTAGGCCATGCTGCCCTGCGCGAAGGGCATTGATATTTACCCTGAGACTCTGGTTGCTAGGCCTCACTGTCCTGAGGGAAGGGGGTGTGGTTACTGACTGTGGTCACTAGGCCTGATTGCCTCATAGAGATGAGGTGTGGTTATTGGCCCTGAGCCACTGGAACAGATACACACGCAGGGTGGAACATCTGTTAAGAGGCCTTAGAGGCCTAATGCCCTGGCCCTGAGGCAGATGGGTATATCCACACAGACTAACATGGCTATCTCTCTGAGTCCACTTTTCCTGGTAATTCTACAGGGTTCAAACCTTTCAGATACACTCCCACAGGATGGCCTCCCAGACTGCAACGTGGATACCTGTCTCCTATTCATCAGGCACATTTTCAGAGCTCAGTAAAATGAGGTTCGTTGACGGAATTTTCCATCTTCGTGCGGCAAGGAGATGAAGGGAGCCTTCATGGAGCCTCTCTATCGATCTCAGGGCACGCATCTCTTTTAAGTCTTACCAAACGGCCTACCTGCAAAGGTGTAGAACATCGAGGCCGGTTTCAGGAGATAATCCATCTTTTTCCTAAAGGATAAAAGGATGCAGATGGTTCCAATGATTGCAAAGCCAACGCTGAAGATGGCAATGGCAGCCGCTGAAATGCTGTACTCTGCCGAGGCAAAACAGAGGGAGAGACATATAAATGTGTGCGAATTCCCTGCCCTCGCTTCCCAGCCGCCGTGTCTCTGGCATGGGACCGGTTCAGCAAAAGTAAGAGGCCATTTAAAGTAGAATCAGGTGCTTTCCTTGCCGCAGAGAGAGAACCAGGCCCTTCTAGCACAGAAAAACCATGGTGAGCAACTCTGGGGCTGTGTCATGCCCCTGTTGAATTCAGTGGGAGCAGAAGCAAGACCGAAAAGGGTAGGGACAGAGACTCTTTCTAAACACACCAGGGAGAAAAGAGCAAATGACACACACAATGACATGATATAATAAACTCTGGGCTTCACTTGACCAGCCTGTACTCTCGTTGTCTGCCATAGGCCCAATGGGACTACACCACTTTTGCAGGATCTGGGCTCTTCATGATTCCCACCCAGTGCTATGATGAAAGAGCTGAGAATAAGAGTATGTTGCTATTATTATTGTTTGATTATTTATTTGCATTGCAAAAGCACTTCCTAAGCCCAGTCCTGGACACGCCCCACTGCTGTACAAATACATATCGCCACTTGCCGCACCAGAGAGTGATTTTCTGGCATTTGATTTAGCAGGTCTAGTTAAGACCAGCTAAATAAATGCCGAGGGCGGCTCTGGTCAGTGCCAGTACTCCTCACAGTCATGAGGAGTAAGGGAAGCCAATGGGAATGTTTGCTTTTGTCAGCCTCCCTCTGTGAAGACGGTGCCAAGCTCGGCTTAAGGTAAGCCAACTCCAGCTATGTATTTTATGTGACTGGAGTTGTGTACCATAACCAGTGTAAACCTGGCCTTGCCTTACAAAGGAGCACACCAGACATCATGGTTTGTTTCAAGAATTGCCGTCACTTCCCAAAACCATCCCTTGCAGATGTCCAAACAGAGTTGTCGTGGAGGTAGAATCTGGAGGAGAAAAGCCCAGAAATGGCTTATTACAGGGTAATACATTGTGTGACAGGGCAGGTTAAAGGGCTTGATAGAAGGGGAGAAAGGCAGCTCTATAAAAAAACCCAGCAACGTCCCTCGTTAATTAGGAACAGCTGAGGCAGGGCGGCTATAGATCAATTGAGGGGCAGGTGAGCTGACTTCAGGCTGCCGCAGGACTTCTTTAAAATGCTTCCCAGTGGGGGCGGCGGGAGGGGCGGGGGCGACTGAAGAAGAAATTTGGAGAGTGGAGATGGAGAGGAACTAACAATTGATAAGGACACTCAGAAGAGCTGAGGAGAACAACAGCAGCACTGCTAAAGGCTGCAGGGGGAGGTGACGGGCTGCGACAGGGGGTGTTTGGAGGCTCCCACCCCCGCCCACCCCCAGGTGGCCAGAAACTTCAGCCGGTGGCTGAGGAGGACTGTTTACTCAGCCCCAACTGGCCAGGGGCATCAGCCCCAACACCCCGTTGTTTTGCCAAGGGATGGAAGGGCCAAACGCCAAGAAAAGGCAAGTGGGACTTGTACTGCGGCGCCTACTAGTGGGCGGAACAGGAGTCTGGGACCCAGGAGTGGGACTGACCCTGCCACAATTGTCATGACTAACGTTTTAGTTTGTTCGATTTCCTCCCACACAGGTTTTATCGGAGAGCGTGGAGACTGGGTCTTAAATCTTTAAAAGTGTTTCACTCCATTACTCTATCTAGCTTTTTCCTTTCTGAGAAAAAGGCAATAGGAAACAAGGCTGTTTGTATTATGTATTTGTATTAGGGTAGCACTTCTAGGGCCCAAATGGCACCAGGGTCACGCAGTGATAGGCAATGCACAAACACGTGCGCACAGACAGTTTTCTGCCCCAGAGGCGGAGGGGAACAGACGTGCGTATGTGTGCGTGTGCATGAAGTGACTTGCCCAGGATCACACAGCCACATCCTCCCCTCTTCCTGCACAACAAAGTCTCCCAGCTCTGTAGAACTCTAGTGTCTCAAGAGTAAGGGACTAAACCTGCCACCAGTGGTGCTGGAATGGAGTTTGGAATTGGGGTGCTGCACCCCCTTCCCCTTCTCCCACCCGTTACCGCTCCCTGGAGCTGACAGGTGGGGCTCCGCATATGCGCAGGACCCCAGGGCTGAGTGTAGGGTTGCCAGGTGTCCGGTTTTGAACTGGACAGTCCAGTATTTGAGCTTTCTGTTCGGGAAACAAATTGAGAAAATATAAATGTCCGGTATTTTCTAAATAAGATGTAATGTAGATTGTGATGTAATGTCAAGTGTGTCCAGTATTTTTGTTGAAACCATCTGGCAACCCTACGTGTCCGGTTTTCGCCCGGACTGTCCGTTATTCGGGTTCCTCGTCTGGTAAAAAACCCAGAAAATACCAGACATGTGAAATGTCCGGTATTTCCTATTTCCCTTGGACGGAAGCCCGGTGGGGACAACTTTCCCCTGCTGCATCTGGCAGGGGTGGGGGAGTGAGGAATACGCGGACATTAAAAGGTGCAGCACCCTTTTTTTTTTGCTTAATAACTTTGGTCTCCCCGGCCCCCTTTTTTTTTTCTCAACAGAATTTTTTCCCCGGTGTTTTTTTTGGGGGGAGTGGGTGTTCGGTATTTTTTGTTAAACCATCTGGCAACCCTAGCTGAGCAGGTCATAGGGCTGGTGGCTCAGTAGGGCGCGGGGCTGACAGCAGAGCCCCTGGACAGCAATAGGTCCAGTAGCCAGGATACTGGGTGGCAGGAGCACAGGGCTGGGATGCTCAAAACCTGGGGGATGCCCCCACCTTTATTTCCCATGCCTACGCCCATCCCAAAGTTGTTCCATCCAGCCAAGGTAAGCTATGTGTAAGATGATTCACCAAGCCAAAACACAGTTCAATATCTGAATGGGGGAAGGGAGATTTCCCTGTGAATAATTAAGCTTTTCATTTACATATTGCATTAGTTTTCAGATGCGTTTAATATTTAACATCTGTAGCTGGGCATGAAACATAGCACAACTTGGTGGTAATTTCTACCCATGATCTTTTTAAAAAAAATCGTCTTCTAAGCAACATCGTAAGACTCTTTCTGTCTTGTACTAATTGGCTTCCACGGAAATGCAGCTATTTTTGTACAGGCCAAAGCATATTGCTCTTTGTTCCCGTTGCTTTTTCATACTCGTTATTCTCTTGGCATTTTCTTAAGTTTTTTTTTTCCTGTGTGTTATCTGCTATGTGTTTGAACTGCCTAAAAAAGTTAGTTGCAATTTAGGAACCTTTTTGTGATGGTTTAGGCTTTTTCCATCTCTTCAAAGAAAAGATGTTTCTCAGAACTTTCTTCTGAAGTGACTAATAATGTAATGGAGACATTCTGCAGATCAGATGGATGGATATAACAGTATATAAATGGCTAACAAAGCAGGTAGCTCAGATATTTGTTCTTTATTCCACTCAGAGTATCATTTAAAATTCACAGTCTTCCCTGGGTCTGAAGGAAATTGCTTTTTTAGACAAAAATATGCAGGGTTTTCCATCATTGTTACTTACAGTGGAAGCAAAGCAGGTGGTTTAATATATGGAATACAATAATCATCTAATTTACTCCACATTAAATTGTTGTATGGCAAAATGTAAGGAGATGAGTTCCTAGTAAGAGAAGCAAGTTCTTCAAGCTAATGCTAAAAATAAGGTTTTGGGAAGAACTGATTAAAAAGGGCGCAAATTGTCTGTGAGAGGCAGATAGTTTTTTGCATGCAAGCAGAATAAACACGGGTCAGATTTCAAAGTGGGTATCTTCGCTGGAAATCTGTGTCCTGGATCTCTCCTTTCTTTGAGTGCCTTTCATAGAACATGACATCTCTCCCTCGCTGGAATCAAAACTCTGCTTGGGGTTGGAGCTTTGTGTATTTATTTATTCCGATGTTGTTCCTACCCTTTCTTGTCGCTGTTTTTGAAAGGTAGGAGGAGGTGTTGGTGTTGTGAGCGCCACACTTATGGTGGAAAGGTTTGGGGAGGGGAGTTCCAAACTGGCCCTTAGATGTGTAATGCCTGTTTCATGTGCCTATGGAACAGTTTGAGCAGAAACCAAGCATGGGATGTGGACAACCTAAGAAAGGGCTGCTCTTTGAAAATGTCTCTTCCCAGGAAACTGGTGTATGGGCTGGCCCAAAGCATCCATTAATGGGATACGAAGCCCATCTCAGTGCCAACTCTTCATTTTAACTCCCTGTATGATCGATAGGTGTTTCCCCATTGACTTCAAATGGCAGTAGGATGGGGCCCTAAATCGGATGAAACCCTTTACATCAGCTCCCGTGTACACCCAGTCCATGTAATGCCAGTAAAGTGTTTGTCCAAACAAATTCCTACCTTTTTGGGTGGTTCTTTCAAATATCTCTGTGCTCTGTCCTGGAGAGAAGTGTTTGAAGTACGAGCAGTTACGATCTGAACAAGAACAAAGGAGAATGTTAGTCGATAAATATAACTGAGTTTAAGAAACCACAAAGAAAAACTAGGGAAACGAAAATTTATTTTGCATTAATGGAACGGAAAAATTCAAATGGTTTTGGGTAGAGATTAATGGGACTTAATCCCGAATTTGCTGCAGACATGTCCAGTATGCAGTTTATCTAAGAACAAACCAAGCAATGAATGTGATTGACACCCCATTCCAGCAAATTACTTAAACACGCGCTTCATGAGGTTTCAATAGACCTTGAGATTATGCCTCGGAAGCCTAGTCATTAGAGAATAGGTCTCATCCATGCCACAAAAAATCCTTCCAAAAAGACAAACTCATTGTCTGGAAATTGCTGGTGGTTTCAAAATCATGTGATCTCTCCACGTGTAGCTACAGGATGAATCTCTCTAGTCCGGCAGTCTCAGGTTCAGCAACATCTGTGGTCTGCCATGATTTCAGTTAGGTGGCTGTCGGCTTATCAGGGGTGTGGCCACATTTCCCGTGGTCCCATAAAGTTTGTTTACGGCTACCAGTCCTGGCTCTCAGTGTTCTGTGCTGTTATTTAGCTCTGATTTATCCCGCATATCTTCTAAGAGCCCAGTAAACAGTGGAAGTGCTGGTAATGCTGCTAGACAATATTGACCTCCCGTGCTTTGGCAAATTCTCTGGTTCAGCACTGGTGAGGTCCTGAGGGTGCCGGACTAGAGAGCTTCAACCTGTAATATAAAATAATAGAACGTTAGTCAATATGCAAGTCCCTGTCACAGGGCTGGCCCACAACATTTTGGCACCTGCAGCGGGGAGCTCAAATGATGCCCCCATGCCACCTCACTGCACCAGCAGCAGACAATTTTCTACACTCTGGGTCCTAGTGGTGCTCCCCCACAGTCTGGCACCTGAGGCGGCCGCCTCAGTTGTCCTCATGGTAAGACCAGCCCTGCCCTGTCAGGTTCTCAGCTCCATCCAATGTCATTCAGTGTAGCCTCGGAACGTTCTGCGGCAGGCTGCACATGGGATGCATTGGCAAGGGCTTGTGACAAGAATCAAGAAAAGGAAATGGAACTGGGCTTTCCTGAAAGCCGGTAGCCAAGACGCGAAGAAGTGCTAAGCTTTAGCTAGTCTGTAATCGGACCGGTGTACATTATATTTACTATGCATGGCAAGCCCTAGCTATCCTGTTGCCAATGCGACCTCTGAGGTACTTGAGAAAGCGCATGCTTTTGAGTCCACTAGGGATGAATTCTCCTCTCACACAGAGATGAACGTCAAGTGGCTTCCCAGGGGTTGTGCAAGTGGAGAGGCGAGAGTGTTTTATGTTTGAGTAGGGGAATGGTTGCTGCATGAAAGGCAGCCATCTCCGTAAGCAGAGATAAAGCAATCACGAGGCGGTCATTGGGCACAACCTCAGACACCGTTCCCAAAGAAACGCAGACTCGACTTTCTGCTGTAAGAAGGAATTACAGAAAATTCTTTCCTTTCATTCACAGTCAGTGAAGATTCCTGCCTCCCCATGGCTCCATGCTGGGGCATTTCTTCAGACTGGCACCCCCAGGACTAGCTTAACATCTTCCCCTCCTCTCCTCTCTGCCATTGCCAACCCACACTGCCAACTCACCCCTCTCCAGAATGGCATCCCTTCTTCTTTCCTTGCCTAATGCTCTCTCTGCCAAGCTGCAGAACTGCAGCTCCCTGTCTTCTGCTAAAAGACAGAATGCATCACCCAGTTCATGTCTTTATTCAAGCCCAGGGTAACAGTGTCACACTTGTAGATGAATTCCAGTTCCGCAGTCTCTCTCTGTAATTGTGACACCTTAGAGACTAAGAAAAATATATAGAGAGACTCATGAGTTTTCATGGGTAAGGTGCCACAGGACTACTCATTGTTTTTAAAGTTACACATTAACATGGCTACCCCTCTGGGTCTTTGTAATTGCTTAGTGAAATTTCTTTGTCGAAGAATGGCTGCTTTTAAAGATATTAACTGGTTGATGCATTACAAAGCCAATTTCTCCTGCTTTTAACGTCCACATTCTCACTTCAAAAACTATGAATGGGACACATCCAGTTCACTTAGCTTCATTAATATGGGTCTTACAATTGACAGGTACTTCTTCTAGTGTTATATATTTCTAGGTTTCTGTTATTTCCACTCCAGCACATCTGATGAAGTGGGTTTTACCTATGAAAGCTCGTGAGTCTATATATTTTTGTTAGAACCAAGATGCACCAGGACCACTCATTTTTAAAGTTACAGACTAACATGGTTACCTCTCTGAGATATTTTGCAGTGTGACATTTGTGAGCAAATGTCAGGGGCTTGGGAGGGAAAGCATCTCCTGGTGCGTGCAAAAAATAATGTGCTGAGCTTCCGGAGTGCAAGCAAGGAGAAGGGTCTGTTGGGATGGTGCCCGGTGACGTGAAGCTTTGCCAGCTGTACCATTTGGAGGGAGTTTATTAGCACGTAGCATTTATTTATAACTTACTCAACTGAGGCCTCGACAAGTACATATAGCTGAAAGCACCTCCCCTTGCCAAGAATTTGGATGGAAGTTGTGTAATCCTGCTGACATAATCAACTGAAACAGTAAATTGTCTGATTGTGCTCTGCTAATGGCGAGCCACATAATTTGAAGACTCTGGTCAACTCTATCTTAATAGACTACATTAAAAATCACACATCTACAGCACCATGGGGTTATATTTGCTGTAGTAACACTAGGGAGTACAGCCAAGACTGCAGTGAACTTAGCTGCCCCAAATCACAAATGGTCATAATTTGTAGAATAAATAAGGGATGGTGCAGGAAGTTGGAAAGCAAAGACTAGAAAGTCCATGAGTTGTGAAGCTGCTCATCTCACTGCAAATTTAACTGGAAATTTCAACCATGGTTTGTCAGCTGTGGCTGAACCAGTGCAAACCCCTGGTGCTGATGCACAGAGTCATTATACACCATTATGGCAATGTGACTCCAGGGTAAACATCTCTGGCAGGGGCGGATGAGAGTTTTGCGGGGCCCAGGGCAGCACAATTTCGCGGGGCCCCCCTTTGGAGAAAAAATAGAAAAAAGGCGTCAAATGTGCAAATTGAAGGTTATTTTCATATTAAATGTGAATTGGGTAAATTTGATAGAAACTTAATTTAGTTGGATAATTTTTATTTTAATTATATTGTAAGTCATTCTTAAACAAAATTCTGCATTAATAATTAAAAAATTTTCATTTGTATTTAAGTCTCTTCCCCCTCCTGCCTCACTCTCTCTCTTTCTCTTTCTCTTCTCCTCCTGCCTCACTCTCTCTTTCTTCTCCTCCTGCCTCTCTCTCTCTTTCTCTTCTCCTTAGTCCTCCCCCTCCTGCCTCTCACTCGCGGAGCCCAAACGGCCGTTTGGGCCCCGTGCAGCGTCCCGGCTGAGCGGTGCAGAACTCATCCGAGAGCCACGGCGGGAGGTGAAGGGGGGCCGGGCGGTGATGTACATGGCCAGGGGGCGGGACCTGGAGCTTCTGTCAAGCCCATCACCACCCCGCCCCCTCCCTTCACCTCCCGCCGTGACGCTCGGCTGAGTTCTGCGCCGTTCAGCCGGGACGCCGCGTGGGAGCAAGTGGCTCAAGTGGCCGTTTTGGCCCCACGCGGCGGCTCGGCGCAGGGCCTATTGCAGCGCGGGGTCTGGGGCAGCCGCCCCACTTGCCCTGCCCTATATCCACCGCTGATCTCTGGTGCAGTTTATGCCTTTAGCTGTCTACACCAGGGTTTTGTTTTGGAGCCACCACATCAGTGGCTGGGCATGAATGGCTGCAAATAGAGCAAATACCAGCTCTAGGGGCCTGACGTGTTCTGGTGTATTTACCCACGCCTCCTCAGGTATGGGCAAGTGCAGCTCCCATTGGCCGCAGATCGCTGTTCCTGGCCAATGGGAGCTGCGGGAAGCAGTATCCTGGTCCACAGTGCTTCTCGCAGCTCCCATTGGCCAGGAAAGACAATCCACGGCCAACAGGAGCTGCAATCGCCCATACCTGCAGAGGTGCAGGTAAATATAGAGGAGGCGGCCCACCAGGAGCTAACTCTGGTGAACCGCTGCCATTTTATTGCCCAACTCTGAACTAGAGCAACCCCTCCCCCAGTGTAGACAAGCCTTTGTTTGTACAGTGCTGTGTGTATTTAAAGAGCTAATTTTTATGGTAATAAGATGCCACAATATTGCATGTTATCAATCCAGTTCTTTTCATGTCTCCTATTGTGCAAATGGCGTATTCTGGAGTTGTTGTTACAAGGACGCTATTTATTTTCTTTCCAATAGCAGATCAGACAATTACAGAGCAGCATGCATAACCCACTAACGAGCACGGGCTCATTAGCTGAGGTTTCTTCTGAGAGGCAGTTATTTTATTATTTTTATATATATAAACTCATATTTATTCTGTCCCTCAGCTTCTGCTCATTTACTTGCCTTTTATCACTGAAAAAGATTCGAGCAAACATGTCTGGACTCCGCAATGTTAGTGACTGTGCTTTGTGTTGAAGCTGCGGCATACAGAGGCTAAACCTGAAGTGATGAACACAGGAGAAGAAAGTGTCTCCAAGCAATCAGGCCTGCGGTTGCTACTCTGGGGCGGCTGCGTCTCTTTGACAGTGCTCGCGTGGCAGGTGGAGAATATATATCAATGCGGCTCCATGCTGGGGAGATGGAGGCTGTTTGAGGGATCCTTTGATCCTTGCGACAGAGGGCAGGGAAAGCCAAGCCGGAATGGAGATGCTTCGTCTTTATGACATTGGTTTTGCTTTTAACAAGTCTTCTGAAAAGTGAGGCGCTGGCAGAAGAGAAACCTGCTTTGTGCGGATCTGTGCAAAGCCAGGGTCCAAAAATCAGCCATCCGTGAGCCGATCAGAGGCAAGGGCAGCAGGAAATTGGCTGGATGCTGCTGCGGCACTGGTTTTGGAGCAGTTTGCTCAGGTAACATGAAACTGAGATGGATCATCAGGGAGATACTCTTAACACATGAAATGTCTCTCTCCCACCCCAGCACTGGTACATGGACTTATTCTCTCAGGATATGGTCTACAGTGGAGCTGGAAGTGTAATTTCCAGCTCAGGCAGACTTACCCACTAGGGATATTAGAGATCAGGTAATTGAATAAGCATGTAACAGCATCAAATATTAGCAGTTACACAATTATTTGATAGTCCCTGGGAATGGGGCCAGCAGCCAGTGTGCTCCCAGCCCCACTCCCGGGGAGCCCCCTGCCACCCTGCACTGCTGCCTCTCTATCAGAGGCAGCAACTCAAGGTGACAGGCAGGAACTGGTCTGTCTGGGGAGTTGGTTTAAAAACTGGCTCCTGCCTGCCACCCCATCCTGCTGCCTCTTATTCATGGCAGCCCCCAGTGCCCTGCTGCCTCTGACAGAGATAGCAGTGTGGGGGGCAAGGGCGCTGTTTTGGGAGAACAAGGGGGGGCAGCAGCCATGCGTAGCGGGATGTGGCTTGCTTTTCCTCCTGTTCCCCGATAAGGGAGCAAGAGGAAATTACTTGGGTTCCGTGAATTACTCCTCTGCCCCCTGAACAGAAGCTATGTTATTTCCCCTTGCTCCCTTATTGTCAAGGAAATGGGAAGAAAAGCAAGCTGCGTCCCGGTATGCATGGGTGCTGCCCCTCTGCTCTCCTGAAATGGCGCCCTTGGCGGGGGACGGGACAGTGGCTCTGTGGAGCTGGCACGCATGGAGAGCTGGCTTCAAAGCCAGCTCCCCACACGTATTGGCTCTCGCCCGCCCTCTCGCCCCGTGCTGCTGCTTCTCTATCAGAGGCAGCAGCACAAGGGTGAGTTTGTGGGTGGGGAGGGGCAGGCAGCTCCGCGGGATCTGGTGCTCACCTCCTTCCCCTTGCTGCCTCTGATACAGAGGCAGTAAAGGGGGGAGTGCATGTTGTTGATAGGATTAACCGATAAACCCAGGCTTATCACTTAATTGTGTAGTTGACTACACATTGACATCCCTAATACCCACAATAGTACTGACAAAGTTAGTGCACTAAAAATAGTGGTGTAACTGCAGTTGCTCGGGGGGTAAGGTGGTGTCGCTGTCTCAAGTACCCTATGGGTCTCAGAGGGAATAGTAGTGGGGGTAGCCAGCCTGCCTTGCTTGCACATCACTGGGGCTATCCTGCAATGTTTAGTGCTTTGGTTTGATCAGAAGTACTGCAGGTATGTCTCCTAGCTCTCAGCTCCACTGCCCCATTGAATACAAGTATCAAACCTTCAGCACAGGTAAATATTCTATGAGTGTTGGGTTAATCGATATGCCTCACAGAGTCATGTCTCCCTGGCTTGAGAGGAGAGGTCCTTTCATTAACCTTGCTCAAATTAAAACTAGGGTATTACGCAGCAATTAACTCTCTAATCATACTAAAAATGCTTCCGCACATCAATGAAACAGCTTTGGCTAGTCCCAGGAATCTCTTTATCAACCCCAACCTGTTATTCAACAGAGCTGAACCACTTCCATCCTATTGAGTTCCCATCACCAATTAAAAAGGCCCTCATTTGTGTCACACTGTATTTACATAATGGAGATTTAAAATGGATTTCTCGATAGATGAAAGCTTTGCCAAATCCTGGGTTTTTCTCCACCTCTAATTACAGTATCTCGGTCATGAAGTTCCCCTGTTGAGCTATTAAAAAAAAATGCAGTGGGCTATGAATAGATGCTTTTTAAGGCAGAAGTTCTCAAATGTAGCAGGGGTGGGGAACTTAAGGCCTGGCGAAAGATGCGGTCCCTGGCTTGCTTGGAACCGGCCCCTGAGGCGCAGAGTCCCCCCCCAGCAATGGGGAGCCCAAGCTGGCACTCCAGCCCCCCCCAGTCCCACTGGGGAACTGGAACACACAAAATCTACTAGCCTGGGGCCTCCCTAAGCTCTGGTGTGCAAAGGGAAGGCGGGAAATGTCTGTCTCCTTCTCACTCGGGGACCACATCAGTGAGGTTTGGTTTTTCTTTTTTGTTTCTCACTTGTGTGCGGTCCCCGACTCATTTTTCTGTGGGTCAGTAGCCCCCGACCCCCAAAAGGTTCCTCACCCCTTATTCAGAGCACGGTCCACAACATAACACTGTCTCTTGTGGACATCTCCTTTCTATTCATGGTCCCCCAACCCAGCTCCGTTCCATTCATGATAACTGGACTTAACTCTCCTTCCATTCATTATTTTCCTGGCCCGCCTTGGCTGCTATTCATGATCGCTTGGACCACCTCCACTATCATTCACGATCACTGGGTTAAACTTCCTTCCTGCTCATGGTTGCATGGACCAACTCAGCTCCCACTCATGATCACCCAGCCTACCTCCACTACTGTCCATGAGTGCACCACCTCCCCTCCTTTTCACAATAACATCCTGTAGCAATCACAGCAGTTGCCTACATGGAAAAGTAAAGTTAAGACGCTATTTAATGTATTCCTGGCTTCCTCTATGTAATTTACCACCTGGAAACTAGAAACAGGAGGCAGCTACATGTTTCCAGACAGCTTTTCATAGACCAGCATGTGGCTACCTGTGCTTTTAGGGACATTTCTCCAGGTCCCCAACAAGTTTTCTCACCGTATTCCTGCTAGTGAGAGAAGGAGACTCACTCATTTATTTCTGAACAAGGCAAGAAAATGGCTATGTAGAGGTATGAAAATCACCTTTGAACCATGGTCCTTTATCTGTGCTAGCTAAAAAAAAATGTTTACAGTATAGTGCTGAAGAGGTTGCTCATCTAGTATCATGGTACATAAGAACGGCCATACTGGGTCAGATCAAAGGTCCATCTAGCCCAGTGTCCTGCCTTCTGACAGTGGCCAATGCCAGGTGCCCTCAGAAGGAATGTACAGAACAGGGAATCATCAAGTGATCCATCCCCTGTCACCCATTCCCAGCTTCTGACTAACCTCTCCTCTCATGCCAGGGAGACATGACTCCTTGAGGCATATTGATTAACTCAACCCTCAGAATATTTACCTGTGCTGAAGGTTTGATACTTGTATTCAATGGGGCAGTGGAGCTGAGGGCTAGGAGACATACCTGCAGTACTTCTGATCAAACCAAAGCACTAAAAATGGCAGGATAGCCCCAGTGATGTGCAGACAAGGCAGGCTGGCTACCCCCACTACTATTCCCTCTGAGACCCATAGGTACTTGAAACAGTGAGACCACCTTACCCTCATGCAACTGCAGTTACTCCACTATTTTTAGTGCACTAACTTTGTCAGTGCTATTGTGGGTATTAGGGATGTCAGTGTCTTGCCCATCCTGGCTAATAGCCATGAATGTATCCAGCTCTTTTTGAACCCTGTTAAAGTCCTGCTTTTCGCAACGTCCTCTGGCAAGGAGTTCCACAGGTTGACTGTGCGCTGCGTGAAGAAATACCTTCTTTGGTTTGTCTTAAATTTGCTACCTTTTAATTTCATTTGGTGACCCCTAGGTCTTGTGTCATGGTAGCTGTGCTTGTGTTCATGCTAAGATTGGTTCCCAACAGCCCCCTGGCTTTGTTTATCCTGCAACTGTACCATCATGATCCTGTAAAGTAAACTGAGCAGGACCTGGGGAGCCCTGGCATATTCCGGATGATGTGTCTGTCTAATCTCAGCAGAACCAGCTGAACTAGTAGGGGCAAATAATGAAGCCAACAGTGATTTAGAGTTATGGGAAAGAATAAGTTGCACTACCCATGGCTCAGGTGGCCCACCACGGACAGAGGTTCTTACCGTTAATGCCTCTCTTCCCTGCAGCCACCGTGATGTATTCCTCCCAAATTCTGGCCATTCTTGGCTAGCTACCAATAAAACCATGCACCTGTGCACCCAGATATCACCAACTGCTCTGAGAGTGATCCCTCAGCACTCTAAATCAACGTCTGGAATGCCAAAGCACCCTGGAAATGCAGGTTTGATACTCTGAGCGACCCTTTGTCCTTCTGAAGTAGATACATTAAACTCCATGAGATACAGCCTTTCACATGGGTCCTTCACAACACAGACAGACCAAAACCCTGGCTCACACACTTCCCGACCCTTGGATATGAATTCTGTGGCTTGAGCCCAACTCTACAGCCCTCTGAAAGAAGTAAAAAATAATCATTCTTTGCATACGTGTAGCATCTTCTAGGTGTGGTGAGGCCTTTTGTCCCTCTTTTACAGATAAAGGACTGAGTCACAAAAGGTAGCTTAAGGGTGCGTCTAGACCAGTGTTTCTTAAACTTTTTAAGATCCGTGGAACACCAAATAATCTTTTTTTTTTTTTTTTTTTATGCGGAACACCGGGGGAAAGCTGTTGAGGAAAAAAAAAAAAAAAAAGCGGTCGCGGCCCTTTTAATTGCCGTGCGTGTTGTCCCAACTGAGCTTCCGTCTCTGCTGTGGGGAAGAAAAAAAAAGTTAAGAGAGGCCACGGTACACCTCCAGCTGTCTCACGGCACACCGGTCTGCCGCGGCGCACAGTTTAAGAAACACTGGTCTAGACTACATTCCTCTTTTGAAAGAGGAATGTAAATGAAGGGAAATCGAAAATGCAAATGAAGTGCAGATTTACAAATCTCGTGCTTCATTTGCATAATTGTGTCTGATCGCTTTTGGAAAAAAAAAAGCAGTCTAGACGTGGTTTTTTCAAAAAAAAAAACCCTTTTTCGGAAGAACCCTGTAAACCTCATTTTTTCAGGAATAAGGGTTCTTTCGAAAATGGGGTTTTTTTTTGAAAGAACCCTTCTTCCTGAAAAAATGAGGTTTACAGGGTTCTTTCGAAAAAGGGATTGGTTTTTTTTGAAAGAACCGTGTCTAGACTGCTTTTGTTTTTTTTCCAAAAAAGCCTTTTTTGAAAAAGCGATCAGACACAATTATGCAAATGAAGCGCGAGATTTGTAAATCTGCGCGCTTCATTTGCATTTTCGATTTCCTTCATTTACATTCCTCTTTCGAAAGAGGAATATAGTCTAGATGCACCCTAAGTGACTCTCACATTGAAAAAGGAATTTCCTACCAGACCTAGAATTCCTGCTGACACAATTTCATAGATTCCTGCATTATGATAATCTAATCTGTCTCCTGCATAAAAAGAATTTCACTAAATGAGTCCTAATCAAGCCACAAATTTCTAAAGGAGCACATAACACCTTTGAGAAAGATAGCCAATCTGGATTTAAAGTCTCCATGTGGTCAAGGACCCTCCACATCCTTATGTAAGATGTCCCAATGGCTAATTTTCCACACTTAAAAATTAGTCATAGCCTGATTTTGTCTAGCCTCAGTTTGAACAACTAAACCTTGTTATTTCCTGAAGCAGGTTTCTGAGCCTTTCCAATTTGTCAACAACCTTTAAACGTGTGGTTAAACTGTAAATCTCTCTGCCTTAAACCATAAGACCACAAGTTCTAAGGCCAGTTGTAGGCTAATGGGGAAGGTCGAATTAAGATATGCAACTCCAGCTTCGTTAATTACGCAGCTGGACTCAACATACCTTAATTTGAGTTTCTGTGCAGTCTTCACAGCAGAAGGTTGATGGAGATACACTCCCATCAGCTTCCCTAACACCTCACAAAGAGCAGCAATACCAGCACCTTCTGAGTTTGATTTAACAGGTCTTTACTAGACCCACTAAATCACAATCCGGAAGATCGATCGTGGCAACATTGATCTTCCCTGTAGTGAAGACATGGCCAGAATCATATCCTATATTCAGTACAGCGCTAAGATCAATAAGTAATAAACAACAGAAGCAATGCTAGTTATTCCACCTGAGTAGTACTAGGTAGGTAACTATTAACCAAGTAGTAAATAATGATACTTTTTCAAATCCTGGTGACCACGTATGATTTTCAGAAAAACAGGTTTACTGACACACCGGTCACCTACTCCAACTTTGTTTGTTTCCCTCCCCTTTCTTGTGTAGTCCAAGTATAACAACTTCAGCTGGCATTTCTCCTCAGCCATATGGAATCATCACAACTAGGAGTGCCATTTCTGGAGCAGCTAGAGTAGAATACTGAAAGCCAAGACATCTGAGTTCTTTTCCAAGTGCTATCATAGATGCTCCGCATGGCTGGCCTCTGGCCAACCTTGGACCCTTCTTGTGCTTCAGTTTCCCTAATGTAAAAATGAGGATGATAGCATGTACTTAACAGCAGAGTGTGTTGTAAAGGACTCTGTTAGAACTTCAGATGACATGTATGAAAGAATTCAGTATTATTGCATATAATGATTTTGAAGCTGAATTCCGTTGAATCCCAGGAGTATCTGTCAAGTCCTTTAAAAGTATGCCCACCTCTCCCGTAATGAAAGGTCATCTCTGTTTCAGTCAAAGCTGTTCTGCAGAGAAGCCTTCAGCTCCATAATTACCTATTTGTTTACTCGGCACTTTAAGAAGCCAGCACAGAGGGCGTGGGTAGCTCAGCTGGGAGATGTCCATGCAAGCACATGCTGGTGTCTGTCAAAACTAACTAACACTTTTGTGCTGGATAGATGATGAGTCTGTTTTACTGATACAGCAGCATATTTACGAGTTATAAATTTATCCAATAATGCGCGGTATTTATGTGTTTCTACCAATGTGTCTCCCCTTAAACATAAAGCTTCCTACATGTGCACAGAAAATGATATTGATACGGTCATTAGCTATATTAAAATGTATTTATTATATCAATCAGAAATGGGGCTAAGGCAAACCTCCGGATTAAAACACCCCCAAACATGGTGGAATGCCAGATCGGAACCCAGATCTGAATGCTATGGATCAGCCTCTTCTGTCTGATAATAAATAGTTTAGTCAGGTTGAGGATTATCACTATATGATTTCATAGTAATCTTACAAATATATTAAAATCTAATTGTACCTTCAACCCGGGGTGCTAATCAGAAGGAAATCCTGTTATTTAGGGGGATTTCTGTCTAGGAAATAATCCAACTTGGTATTAGCCTCTTGAAATTGGAAAAGTCAGGAAAAGAGTATTAGCACAGGTTGCATGAATGCAGCAGACTTTGCAATCAGCAAAAATGTAACACAACTACTTGCAAATCATGCTAATGTAATACCTTTCCAGGAAACTAGCGAGGGGCGCCAGGCTACCATGCTTCCCGTTGATTTTAATGGGACTACTCTCAGGATCTCTGACTACTCTGTATGAAGAAAAGGGTCTGAATAGACTTCTTTCTTCACAAACACAGAGCACCTTTGCTTTCTGCCACTCTGTGAAATTTAAGGAGGCCCTAATAAGCCAGTGATAGATTATTTCTCACTTAATTACAGCATTTTTTGGCATTTGGAGAAATATGCCATTGCATGCAGTTCCACACTGCCCTAAGTAATACTAGTTATGAAGAGTATTAAATAACTTTGAAATAACTTTCAAAAACAAGAGGTTCTGGCATATTGCTCTGAACAACAAACATCTTATACTGAACCAGCTATCATTCCCACCCCGTAATCCCCACACAGGCAAAACTCCCTGTGGACTCAATGGAAGTTTGGCCTTTATAAGGCCTAGCATAGCTTTTGCAAGGTTGTTGATATCAGCAAAAACATCAGTGGGAAAATATCCTTCTTTCTGATTTCTCTCTGTGCCTTTTGCCTTCTCCTATCTGGCTCCCTTTATGCCAGCTGCTCTCTGTACTGTATGGAAACAGCTGAAGAGCAGTGTGCTAAATATGCTCACAGATCTATACTGTGGAAGTGCATCATGCATTTAAGATAAGGCCTCAACGAAATGTGACAATGAGGTGTATTTTCAGGCTAATATGAAAACTAAATTGACGTGTTGAATCTTGTAAGATCAAGTGCAGTGGGAGCAAGAACCGCATTTTTTCCAGCATGTTTTTTCTCTTCTTAAAAGACGTCACTAAGAATAGCCTGACATTTCTCCCATGCATTTTCGGGGTGGATGCGGAATGAATGCAAGCACCTACCTCCTGTCAGAGTTATCTTCCCACAGCTCCTCTCCTTGGTAACTTGTTCTTGGATGTAAAACTGCTTTGTGCAGAGCCGCCATAGCCCAAAGTGAGCAGCCTCACAGGTGGAATTGTAATGCTCCACTTTATGGCTTAGCACTGCCCAGTGATCAGTCACCACAGCTGCAAACATTAAAGAGACGCCAACCAAAATAACAGAGAAAGTCACCCGGATTTTCAGTGCTTTGCCTTCGTCCATGGCTAGGCTGCACCGGAGCGCATAGGGCAGACTCTCTCGGTGATTACTGCCCTGTCGAGTTTGGTTTGCTTACTTGAAGGAGAGCTGCAAGTTATTCAAGTGGTCTTCCAAAGTCTTGGCGTGTCTAAGCATTTCCAAATGTCATCCGTGTGTTGCAAAAGTAGAGCAGGTTGTGGGCTGGCCTGGACAGCTGGCCACATGTACAGCTGTTGAGATATATCAGGAGACAGGGTGACTAGACTTGTGAGTGGGGCTTCTATTAATGCACCTAATGAATAAAGTAACTGCGGCAGCTCCAGTTACAAGCTTGTCCCTGCTGGGTTTGTGCAGCAAGTTCCATAAGCCAACTGAGAGCAAAGCTAGCTCCGTGTAATGAATATCCACAGCCATGAGACCATTCCCTTTTCACTCAAGGCATGGCTGGGAGCAGAGACCGGTGCAAACTTTTTAGAACGTAAAAGCATTTGTCTTTGTGATAAAGATGGGGGTGAACCCACTTTTCTTCCACAGAATCCATTATTGGTTCTAATGATACCCTCCCATACACCCTGAGGCTGGAGTGTTTCAGGGGCCCAAACACACCAAATTTTGGTGGAACTGGAATTGTCTCTGATTTCAGAATAGAATTTTGTGGTTCAGGCTCGTTTTTACTACACATAACTCAGTGGCACTGAGGCCAGTGAGAGAGAGAATGAAGTCTACACTGCAGCTTTAGCTACAAGTTGGTTGGCTTTTAGATCATGAGGTAGAAGCTCATGACTTTAGCGCCTAAAGTCCTAGGTTTAATCCCATGATAACATACGAATGGCCATACTGGGTCAGACCAAAGGTCCATCTAGCCCAGTATCCTGTCAGCCAACAGTGCCAATGCCAGGTGCCCCCAGAAGGATTGAACAGAACAGGGAATCATCAAGTAATCTCTGCTCTGTCATCTATTTTCAGCTTCTGACAAACAGAGGCTAGGGACACCATTCCTACCCATCCTGGTTAATAGCCATTGATGGACCTAACGCCCATGAATTTATCTAGCTCTTTTTTGAACTCTGGTAAAGTCCTGATCTTCACAACATCCTCTGGCAAGGAGTTCCACAGGTTGACTGTGTATTGCATGAAGAAATACTTCCTTTTAACCCATCTATGAATCCCACCTGCCTACGCCCCGGGGTCATGGAACCACGGTGCCCACTATCTACAGACCAGGCCTACTGAAAATCTTACATGCTATCTGTGAATACTTGGTTTAGGTATTCATCAGCCAAAATTAACAATCAGCCACGAGTCTGATCAAAGAATGTCTGCAGCACCACTGAAAGAGAATCTCTTCACCCGTCAGCAAGCGCCTACTTGGGGCTGGAGTGGGGAAGGATACAAATTAAATACAACGCTGAGGGGAAAAGCATTTTCCACAGCCCAACAGTTTTTCTCTTTTTCCAGGCTCGCCTCCCAAAGGACCATAACTAAAAGAGCTGGCATGTGGCCGGTTCAGTAGCAGCTGGCATGCTGCTGTGCATATCTGGCAAATAGGTGACTGAAGCCGGGTTTGTCAGCAGGCCATCAATGCTTGTTTCATGGAGGTGGGGCGGTACCTGGCCCTTGTGCTCCGCTCTGTCGCGTCGCGCTTTGTCTTCTACCAATGCGCGTGTGTGGTAGGTTTTTAGCTGGCCTTGGTTGTGGTCTTGAAAATGGAGTGAAGAGCCATCGGTTGGCTTCTTGCAGAGAAGGGAAGTAGAACGAGCCTAGAAAAGCAGAATGATTTGGTCTTAAACATGTCGCTGTCCTAAAACTACAGCTGGCGATTATGGTACTTTGCCCTCTGTGATGGGATATACAACCCCACCCCGGGCAGCACAGGTGAATGAGCTAACATGGTTTCAGGTGGCCCTGCTCCCTCACATCTGTGAGAGGTGTCAGAATTGGATGGAGGAGCTTCAAAGGGAGAAACACAGCTCAGGTGAGGGCAGTCCAGGGAAGAGAGCAGACCTTCAGTCCTCTGCTCCTGAAGAGAGGGCCAGGAGAAGACAGAAACTCCTCTGATAACTGCTCCCTGGAAGAGGAGAAGAAAGGGTGGGTGAGCTGGCCAGCCAGTTAGCTAGATATTACATAAGAATAAGAACATACAAAGGGCCATACTGGATCAGAACAAAGGTCCATCTAGCCCAGGATCCTGCCTTCCCACAGTGGCCAATGCCAGGAGCCCCAGAGGAAATGAGAAGAACAGATAACCATCAAGTGATCTCTCCCTGGTCACCCATTCCCAGGCTCTGCCAAAAAAGACTAGAGACAGCATTCCTGCCCATCCTGGCTAATAAGCATTGATGGGCCTATCCTCCATGAATTTATATAGTTCATTTTTTAATCCTGTTGAAGTCCTGGTCTTCACAACATCCTCTGGCAAGGAGTTCCACAGGTTGACTATGTGTTGCGTGAAAAAATACTTCCTTTTGTTTGTTTTAAACCTGTGACCCTATTAATTTCATTTGGTGGCCCCTAATTCTTATATTATGGGAACAAGTAAATAACTTTTCCTTACTCCCTTTCTCCACACCAGTCATGATTTTATATACCTCTATCATATCCCGCCTTAGTCTCCTCTTTTCTAACAAGACAAAAAGTCCCCGTCTTTTTAATCTCTTTTCATATGGCAGCAGTTCCAAACCTCTAATCATTTTTGTTGCCCTTTTCTGGACTTTTTCCAATGCTAAAATATCTTTTTTGAGATGAGGCGACCACATCTGTAGGCAGTATTCAAGATGTGGGTGTAGCATGGGGTTATACAAAGGCAATGAGATATTCTCTGTCTTATTTTCTATCCCTTTGTTGTATTTGCTTGTCTTGAGAGGGAACTTTACCTCTCTTTTCACCTGTAAATTCAATTTAGGGCCACAGCGTGACGAGAAATCAGCCTGAAGAAAGAGAATCTTAACCCAGAATTGGGATGTTTCATTTGTGTTACATTCCCTTTTGTTCTATTTTTTTTTTACAGTTGTGGACAGGGTGGACTATCCAGGGCCCAGCCAGAGGGCTGAGCCTCAGAGGACTTGAACTGGAGTGGGAACACCGCTTGGACATCACAAAGCAGAGGCCTGGCTGAGTGTTGGTGCTCCACCCAGAGCCTGGTAGGATTGTGGTGGCAGGGGGAATGTCCCAGGGAAGGAACTCTGGGGACCCCTCAAACCGCAAAATTCCAAAGCACTGTACAAAATGCTGTATATTAGTTACGCTTTGCAGCATCCTGTTGGAGGTAGATAAGTAGAGTTTGCCAGTATTTTTGGAACAAAAACATTTCCTTGTCAAAAACAACACCTGTAGAACAACACCACCGCCACGTTATTGTCACAAAAAATGGGCGCGTTTTCATTTTTTCCACAAATGATTTTGTAGCATAAAAATATTTTCAACAAAGAATGCTGAGGGAGAATCTCTACCTAATTTAATCCAGGTGGAGCCTGTAGTAGCAACTCTGGTTCGTACTTACTGTACATCATATGACAGTGGACTACAGAAGTGGGGGAGATGCCAGCGGGAATGTCCAAAGATATGGGGCTACTATGGAGCTGAGGGAGACTAGAACAGCAGTTCTCAAACTTTTTGGGCTCCGGAGCCCTTTACATGTGTAAAAATTTATGTGGAGCCCCAGCGGTCCACTGATTGTATGTGTTGTACTTATCGATGTTTCCAGTTTGTCAACCTCGCGGAGCCCCTGGAGATGTCTCACGGAGCCCTGGGGCTCCGAGGAGCACAGTTTGAGAAACACTGGACTAGAAGATCCTGGAAAAAAGCTGAGGGTCCAGGGTCTCTGTGCAGACAACCCTGGCCTCTCAGGGAGCCCTTGACCTCCATTCTGTGGCGAATCTGTGTGTGTGGAAGGGAGCAGAGTTTGGAGCCCTACCCTACTAGAATGGTCTAGAATAAGCCCTTGTGGGGAATCTCTTGGGGCTACATCTGTGCAGTCCACAATCCAGGGTGCTGTATTGTGTAAGGAAGCAAAATGGATGAACTTTAACAAAGTTTGGCAAAAGACTGGCTTAGATCAAAGCACTTACCACAAGGTATATTTTCAGAGGGCTAGTAAAAATTAGCATCTAGAGTAGCATCCATAAACTTCATCCATCCATGTCCACTTCAAATAGATCTGTTGTTCAGTTTTATTACAGTGGGTCCAGCAATACTTCAATTGTTAAGGCTGAGTTAGCAAATCTCTTATCTATCCTAATTTTGTGGGTTTTAATATTTCAGGAGTTTCAAGTCACACTTGGCTAAGATGAGGTCTTCAATTTGTCTGTCTGGCTGAAAAGTTTCATTTAATGTTTTAGACCAGAGAACCTGGACCCTGTTAAACTAATTGGACTTTTCTTTTTCCTTTTCTTTTTCTTTTTCAAATGTATTTAAAGAGACACTGTCAAGTAGTTTTGGATTGTATCCATTAGCTGTCCTTCTATTTAACTTCAGTGGTCTTTGGATCAAGCCCTTAGTTTCCAAATGTGTGTGTCTTTTAAAAAAAAGACATTTTGCAAATCTGCACAGGTTAGAAATGGTGACATTTATTTTACATGCAAACAGTCAGACTTAAGGGATTTAAAAATTCCTCTGAAGTGCTGGAAACCTAAATGATAAAAACAGCAACAGATTTGGGCTAGTGCATGAAAACTGTCAGTTTACACTGACTCCAGATGGAAAATGAAAGTGAATGAACATTGGTGTCTAGTTTCACTAGCCAAGTTACCTCCAGTGCAAAAACAGAAGAATAAAACGAGTAAAAATAAAAACATACACATAAATAGAAAGAGCTCTTAAGGCATTAGGAGAAACATAAATCAGGAAATTTGTTTATAACTATTATTTATTTGTATATATGTATTGGTCCCCAGTCAGATTAGGGACCAATTTTCTCCATAAAGTGGAAGAATTGTCCACCATCCTAGGACATAAGAGATCTGAGTTCAAGTCTCAGTTCCGAAATTGATTAATCTGAGTTAAGATTTCCTGTGTGACCTCGAGCAAGTCATTTAGGGTACATCAACACAGCAGGGCAAAAGTTAAATTAAGCTACGCAACTTCAGCTATGTCAATTGCGTAGCTGAAGTCGAAATAGCTTAAGTTATTCTTCACGCAGCGCATAGTCAATCTGTGGAACTCCTTGCCTGAGGAGGTTGTGAAGGCTAGGACTATAACAGGCTTTAAAAGAGAACTAGATAAATTCATGGAAGTTAAGTCCATAAATGGCTATTAGCAAGTATTGGTAAGGAATGGTGTCCCTAGACTCTGTTTGTCAGAGGGTGAAGATGGATGGCAGGAGAGAGATCGCTTGATCATTACCTGTTCGATTCACTCCCTCTGGGACACCTGGCATTGGCCACTGTCGGCAGACAGGGTACTGGGCTGGATGGACCTTTGGTCTGACCCAGTATGGCCATTCTTATGTTCTTAACTCAGCTTTTGGCGCTCTGTACACAGCAGGAAGTTGAAGGACTTTTCCTTTGACTTCCCTCACCTCTTGTGAAATGAGGGTTGCAGGAGTCAGTGTAAGAAGTCCTCCATCTCAACATTATTTTGAAATAATGGCTTGCCGTGTAGAGGCGCTCTTTGTTATTTCAGAATAACGTCAGTAATTCCGAAATAACGCTGCTGTATAGACATATCCTTAGCGTCTCTGTGCTTCAGTCCCTCCTCAGTAAGGAGATAATAGCACCACCTTACCTCACCGGGGTATTGTGAAGATACATGCATTAAAGATTGCCAAGGGCTCAGCTACTTACGTAATGGGGCCTTGTAATGAGGCGGAGTGGGAGGAACTCCTCCTTGAGCCCTGGTGGGCAGAGCCCTGCCCCACCCCATCACCCTGATGGAGGTCAGGAGGCGGGGCAGGAAGTATAAAAGCCTGGCCCAGGAGCTCAGTTGGAACCAAGCTGCCGGAAGAGCCAGACGCCTTCCCCGAGCTGGGAGGCTGCTTTGGACCTGAAGGAAGCCAAGGAATGGACAGGACCACCAGGATGCAGACAGACCCTGACCCAGACGAGCTGCCAACCCTGAGGGAGGTTCCATTCCCCAACGACCCAGGCAATCTGCTACCGAGAAAAGTATGCCCCGAAGGGGAGTTCGGAAGTAGCCCAGGAGTAGCCGACTCTGGTCTGGCTAAATCACATCCCATGACCGAATCAGTGTGTTGTGGGCAGGATCCTCGCTGACCCAGTGGCAGGCTGATCTGCCGCTGTTAGGGCTCTGGGCTGGGACCCAGTGGAATGGGTGGGCCTGCATCCCCCCACAAATCTATAGGTGGCAGTCCCTCTCTCCCCCACTTCTCTAAGCAAACCACCTGCGCTTGTCAGCTCTCCACCAGAGCTAGGAGACCCCTAGTCACTGTTGGTTGCCCCACCCTGAGCTAGGCTTGTGGACTGTTTGCTCAGCTTGAGTATAGGCCTGAGACCCTGAACTGGTTGCTGCCCTGCCCTGACCTGACTGTGCACCGACTGTACTGGTGGAGAGGGTCCAGGTCACAGGGCAGCCCTTGCAACACTAATCACCTGGCTGATTCCCCGTGTGCTATTGAATCAGGTGTGCAGGTAGGTGGAGTGATCTCCCACTGACCCAGGGGGGAGGAGTCCAGGTGGGCAGAGTCCCTCCCCTAACCAGGAAATTAGGCCTTTAGAAGTACCTAAACTAGCTAGAGCGTGCTTGCCAATAACAAATGCATTCTAAGTCCCTGCCCCAAAGAGCCTGCACTCTTCATAGACATTAACAGAGAGAGGCTGAGAGGAAAAAGAGATGGAATGACTTGCCCTTTGAGTGCAGATCAGTGGCAGAGTTGGGAATAGCACCCAGGTCTCCTCCGAGCCAGTCCAATAACCTCCCCACCAGTGTTCCCTTTAAGCGGTGCGGCAAATTGGATTAATCAGCCCCGCCCAGTCAGAGGCTCAGGGCTCCCTGCCTGGAGCTGACTGACTGGGCAGGGCTGATTCATCACCCTTGAAGCTGTGCTGCTGCGTAGTTTAGAGGGAACACTGCTGCCCCCGGACCACACTGTCTCTGTGGTTATTTTTAGCTGGAGATGCATCCCTCTAAGATTGAAAACTCACCCTTGAGCAGGTGCAGCCCTATGATTGTATTCTGAGGAACTGACACCCGGCCCCACTGAAGTTGGCTGCGAATCTCTGAAGGTAGCCAGGACGAACCCTCCTGTCCCATTCCCTTGGAGACTTTCCAGAACATTCCACGAGGGTGTCAGTGCAAAGGGACCGAGGCCACTGTGGAGATGACGTTCTGATTACCATGTCAAGCGGAGGAGGGTGACAATGGCGGCATGTCAAAACGGAAGTTAAAAATGTCAGTGGAAATCTGTAGAGACCATGTTGCCATGTCAAGAGACTGTCAAAACCATGTTTTATGAACACTGTGTTACGCTGTCAAAACAAAGGTAAAACAGTGTCCGTTCGAGTCAGCAGTGACCAATCTGGTGAACGTGTCCAGGACAAAATGAAGGGTTGGGATGGGGGGGGAGAGAAAAAAATGTTATGAAAAAAAAAAAAAAAGCATTGTAACTGAGAAGTCTGTTACAGGGGGAACGGATAACAATAGTGATTGTTAATAATACCACTCATCCACATATTTCAAAATACTTAATAAGCCTTAATTAATTAATTAATTCTTGCAATAAAGCTGCACGGTGGCCTGTTAAATCATTGTAAACTAATCAGGGCAGTGGTCCCCAACCTTTTGGGGCTGCTGGGCCGGGCGGGGGTGGGGCCGTGCATACGCTGCGCGCCTGGGGGCGGCACCGCGCATGCGCCGGGTGCCCGGGGACCGGGGTGCAAGAATGGCTCGGGCTGGCCCTGGTCACTAGGCGGGCGCACATAAATGCCCCGGTGGGCACTGCGTGGGGACCACTGCATTAGGGGAAGGGACCAATGGTCTATCTAAATTGTTCCATCCATATGTGGAATAAATTTTGTTATGTGCACCAAGGTACGTGCATCACCAATAGAAACACATGCTGCCGGCTGTGGGCACGCTGCTACTCATCTGAGTGGCATCTGAATCTCCCCTGCGTGGCTGCCCAAGCGCTCAGCTTACAGAGCGCACTGGAAGGGACAGCCCTTGCTCTGTGCTGGTGCAGTGCCTAGCACAATGGGATCCTGATCTATGACTAGGGTGATACACCTAAACAGTAATATTGTCACGCCCCCCCATGCCTTATGAAAATTGGCTTATGAATATGCATAACCCAAAGATGCTTTATGCAAAACAGTTATGTCACATATCAATTTTACAGTTACAATCTGCTGAATCTATATATGCTAATTTTTGGTGCATGAATCATTCTTGTGTGTGAAGTTAGCTACATGAAGCACTTTACTACTTGGGGGACTTACAATGTACAGATAAACTTCTGGAAATTGTCATCTCAGTGTTGCTTGGACTTGTCAGCAGGTCTTGCAAGGAATGCTGGGGGAAAGGCGGGGGGTATTTAAGCAGCTGCCTTCCTTCAGAAGAGGGAAAGATTGTGGAAGGAATAATTGAAAGTGTCACCTTCTCATGACCCAGTTGAAGAAAATTGTTGAAGCTCACGACCCAACATAATTTGACTAAAGTGTGGGCTCCGGGGTGGGGTTGAGGATGGGAGCTTCAGCTTGGGGGGTGGTGTCAGGACTAGGGCAGGAGGGGTTTACCTTGAGTGGCTCTCGGTCAGCAGTACAGCGGGGGTGCTAAGGCAGCTTCCTGCCTGTCCTGGCACCGCAGACCATGCTGCACCCCAAAAGCATCCATCAGCAGCAGATTCCCAGCCAATGGGAGTATGGAGCTAGTGCTCAGGGCAGGAGCAGTGCGCGGGGTCCTGTGCGCTCTTCTGCCTTCCCCACCTAAGAGCTGGACCTGCTGCTGGCAGCTTCCAGGGTGCAGCACAGTCTGCAGTGCCAACGGGCAAGGAAACCCCCTGATCGCCCTGCAGCAGCGAGACCCAGTACTGGGACACAACCTGTAGTTTGAAAACCACTGACCCAGAGACAGGTATGTGCAATGGTCTTTGGGCCTGGGGCTTGGCTGTGGAACAGGAGCAGCAGAGACGTTTCTCAGAAGTCTTGTTAGAAGAAAAATCTGGGTGATGTTTCAGGAGGAATTAAATGTTGCAGCAGGCAGACAGAAGGAAGAAAAGAGATTTTTTTTTCTGAACACCCCGAGCAGCCTCTGCATGTCATAAGAACATAAGAATGGCCATCCTGGGTCAGACCAAACGTCCATCCAGCCCAGTATCCTGTCTGCTGACAGTGGCCAATGCCAGGTCCCCCCGAGGGAGTGAACCGAACAGGTAATGATCAAGTGATCTCTCTCCCGCCATCTATCTCCACCCTCTAACAAACAGAAGCTAGGGACATCATTCTTTACCCATACTGGCTAATAGCCATTAATGGACTTAACCTCCATGAATTTATCTAGTTCTCTTTTTTAAAGCCTGTTATAGTCCTAGCCTTCACAACCTCCACAGGCAAGGAGTTCCACAGATTGACTATGCGCTGTGTGAAGAATAACTTCCCTTTATTTGTTTTAAACCTGCTGCCCATTAATTTCATTTGGTGGCCCCTAGTTCTTATGTAGTCCCCTTACTAAAGGGGCCTCTGTTTTTTCCTGGAAAGACCCTGTGCTGCAATCCAGACTACAATTCCCATGAGCCCTTGGGAAAAATAGGAAGGAAAGACTTGTGTGGGAGATGTCTCTCTCCATGTGCATGAAGAAGAGAGGCTTAGCAGTCTGGGACTCTGCCTTGGAGTTTGGAACCGAAGGGGGAGCCAGGCTGCTGCCAAGGAGATTGATCCAGTCCAGGGGCTGTTGGAGTGCAGCTACAGACCGGGACTAGATGCCTGTTTGGAACTGGGATTTAGCAGGCTGCTTCCAATAGGCACAGCATGAGGCAGTAAGTTTTGGGCCTTGTTGGGAAAGTGCTGCCTGGGACAGAGCTGCTGTCTAGCCTGGACCAAATCTCCACTACAGCTGCAACATCAGCGCGCCCACGCAAGCAAGAGTCTGGGACTGTGAGTCCAGGGGTGTGCATACTCTGGGGTGGGATCACTGTTGTCAGTACAAATGTTAGCTATATAAGCTTCAATTATTGTTATGTGTTTTGTTAATGCTATTCATTGCTAATCTGTTAATCCCTGTTTATTTAAGTTAAGTAAAGATTGTTTATTTTAAAGTATTCTATTAGATGTATATGATTTGTAGTTGTTCTGGAATTAGATCCAGATTATAGTTGGAATAAGTATATTCCTGGAGGCTCTCATGGCACACCAGTAAGTGTGTACAAGGCCAGCCAGGTGGAGGCACCGTCATTGCACATTCATTACGAGCAAGGGAACAGCAAGGGGGGTGGAAAGGGTTTTTTTCCCCAAATTAAACACCATCACTACTGGGGTGCTCAGGATCTCCTTTTGGGTTAAAACATCAGGCGCCCAGGAACACCTGTGAGTGTGACCTGCTCCGCAGTAACCCGGGGAGGAAAAAGGGGGTTACACTTATATTATGGGAGCAAGTAAATAACTTGTCTTTATTCACTTTCTCCACACCACTCATGATTTTATATACTTCTATAATATCCTCCCTTACTCTCCTCTTTTCCAAGCTGAAAAGTCCTAGTCTCTTTAATCTCTCGTCATATGGGACCCGTTCCAAACCCCTACTCATTTTAGTTGCCCTTCTCTGAACCTTTTCTAATGCCAGTATATCTTTTTCTGAGATGATTCAAGATGTGGGCGTACCATGGATTTATATAATAGCAGCAGGCATTCCAGAACTCCTGGTGTCATGTGGACAGATACCCCTCCTGAAACCTGACCCTCTTTCTCCAGTTCCACTCAGTATACTTCAAGGGAAAGAATACCCTTGAAACAGCGGTTTGTTTGTAAAGAAACCGTGGAGATGGGGCTTTTTGTTTTGTCTGCCATGCCACACCTATGGTATGTCTAGACTGCATCCCTCTGTCAGCAGAGGGATGCAGATTAGGCAGGTCGGCATTGCAAATGAGGCAGGGATTTAAATATCCCGTGCCTAATTTGCATAAAAATGGCCACCGCGATTTGCCGCCTGAGCACTTCATCGGCAAAAAGAAGCAGTCTAGAGGGGGATCTGTCGAGAAAGAAAGCCTTTTTCGACAGATCCCCCTCTAGACTGCCTCTTTTTGACGATGAAGTGCTCAGTCGGCAAAATGTGGTGGCCATTTTTATGCAAATTAGGCGTGGGATATTTAAATCCCCGCTTCATTTGCAATGTCGACCTGCCTAATCTGCATCCCTCTGCCGACAGAGGGATGCAGTCTAGACATACCCCTAAAGAGATCCAGACCTGCAATTCCAAACTGTGCTTGATGGGTTACAGGACTCGAGTTTGAGGACTATGACATTGAGGGCGAGGAAGATGATGTGCAGAGCTAGTCTGCATCGGCAGTGAAATGCAGTAAACTGAGGTCCAGGAACATCAAAAACATTCCCATACCCATCTGTGAAAAACAAGAGTGCCAGCGTCGTAGTCAGAAAACAATAGTACTGACTCTTCTGTTACAGAAACGCGGGTCCCAATGCCATTGTTAGAGCTGAGTTTTCATTTAAACCAGATGCAAAAGAGATCTCCTGAGCAGCGTGTAAGATAGAGCACCCAGACTTACGGTGAGGTGTTGAGGCAAGTTCAGCAATGTCAGTGCTGAACTTCTATAACAAAGCTGGAGTGTTAAATGAGCTAGTTCATGTATTTCTGGTTCAGGACAGGAAACTTCTGGTGTTTGCCCATGGAGATGACTGAAGTAAACGCTTGTTATGCATATGATGCAAAGCATGAGGGTGAAATACTGAGCTTCTGTCCCCAGCTTTTTCACCATGGTGGACTGACATGGGGTGCCTGCTCCGCACTGGCCTAAGAAGGGTTAAATCCAGCCCTGGGAGAGGGCTGGGGAGCCAGCAGTTAACAGCCCATTAGGGCCCAGCTGAGGGCTGTATAAATAAGGGGCTCTAGTGAGGAGAACAAACACTTGCTCTTGCTCCTGGCTGTGGAGCAGGAATGACCTGAGAGGCTTCCTGAGAGACAGTGGTTCTGGGGAAAGGCAGGCAGAGCTGGGGGAATTCTGGCCTGACCTCGCTCCCAGGCTGCAGGGCCTGAGGCAAGGCCTGAGGGTACGAGGGCGGCAGGGAGACGGCCTGGATAGAAGGAGGCAGCCGGTCCACACTCCTTGCCAATGATGAGTGGCCATTTCAGACTGCAGTTTGGCCCTGAGGTAAGGGGCTTGATCAGGGGCCTCCAACCTTTTTTAACCACAAGATCACTTTTTCAATTTCAGTGCAATGTGAGATCTACCTCAAACCCAAATACCCTTGTCCCACTTCCTTCCTGCTCCTTCTTTGAGGCCCTGCCCCTGCTCCTAGGGTTGCCAGATGGCTGAAACAAAAACACCGAACACCCCCCCCCCAAAAAAAAAACCAACGGGAGAAAATTTTGTTGAAGGAAAAAAAGGGGGACCAAAAAAAGACTAAAAAGACTCCCAGAACCTGGATCACTGGTAGGGGTTACCAGGTAGTCATTTAAAACCCAAAAACCCTGACACACTTCATGGGGAGGACCAGCCAGGAAGGGAGCGGTGCTGGCCGGGGGCAACAGGGCTGGCCGGGAGATGGGGGCCAACAGGAAACAGGGCTGGTCGTGGGGTTGGGCGGAGCAGGGTTGGCCACGGGATATTGGGGAGGGGACCGGCTGGGAGGTGGCGGGGCTGGCCGGGAGTAAGGGGGTGGGAAGCACAGCTGGGGATCGGGGGCCGCGAGGGTGGCCGGGAGGAAGGGGGTGCAGCAGCGCTGGCTGGGGAGATCAGGACAAGGGCGGGCCAGCGGGAAGCAGAACTGGGGCTGCGGGGCTGGCCAGGAGGAAGGGGGAGCGGGAAGCACAGCTGGCGGGGAGGGGTGCAAGCAGCAGCGCTGGCTGGGAGGAAGGGGCGGGAAGCAGAGCTGGTGGGGCGGGAGAGGTGCAGTGGCGCTGGCCGGGGAGATCAGGAAGAGGAATGGGCCAGCGGGAAGCAGAGCTGGGGTGTGTGTGTGTGCAGGGGGCTGGCCGGGGAAGTGAGGGAAGGGAAGTGGGGGAGAACCGGCTGGCCGGGAAGCGGGGGGTGAGCAAATCGGCCGGCGGGGAGTGGGACTGACCTGGGCACTTGCTGCCTGTCCCGCGCAGGCTCCCGGCGACGCTTCCCCTCCTCCTCACATTCAACCGACTGAGGGCTCCCGGCAGCAATCGCGGCCCCGCCTCCCAGCTGGGACTCCCAGCCACTCCCCCCGCCTCCGCCAGGCTTCCGTCCGGTGCACAGCCGGAAAAATCAGAAAATACCGGACATTGCACATGTCTGGTATTTTCTGATTTTTTTTACCGGACAGAGTGCGCAAATACCGGACTGTCTGGTACAATACCGGACACCTGGCAACCCTACCTGCTCCACCCCTTCTCCGAGGCCTCCCCCTGCTCAGTCCATCCTCCTTCCTCCCCCATTCTCACTCACTTTCACCAGGCTGGGGTAGGGGTTTGGGGTGCAGGCTCTGGTCTTGGGCCAAGGGGTTTGGAGTGTGGGAGGGGCTCTGGGCTTAGCCAAGGGTGGGGGAATGGGGTCCAGGAGGGGTTTCAGGGTGCAAGCTCTGGGAAGGAGTTTGGGTGCAGGGGGACTCAGGTCTGGAGCAGGAGGTTGGGGGCAGGAGGAGGTTCAGGGCTGGGGCAGGGGTTCAGGAAGCAGGCTCTGGCTGGGCACCGTTTAACTGAGACGGCTTCCGGGTGGTGGAGCAGTGGGGTTAAGGCAGGCTTATTCCTGCCCTGGCCCTGCACCACTCCTGAAAGCAGCTGGCATGTACAGCAATGGCTCCATGGAGCCATGTGCTGCCCCTCATCTACAGGCACTGAGCCCACAGCTTCTACTGGCCACAGTTCCCCATTATCAATCAATGGGAGCTGCAGGAGTGGTGTCTGCAGTCAAGGACAGCATGTGGAGACCCCCTGCTCTGCCTTTCTCAGGGGATGCAGGGACATGCCAGCCACTTCCAGGAGCAGCAATTACCACGGGGATAATGACTCCAGCCACGGCAGAACTGGACTCCAGCCACGGCAGGTTAGGCATTTTAGAACTCACTACTCAAAGAATTAAATTTAAGTGTAAGAGAGAAATTAAAATTATGAAATGCACAGACCAGTCAAAACCCACAAATAATACTCTTTGTGAGCAGTAAAAGTAACAGCAACCCCCACGTATGTGTTGGGTTGGGAGCTGAAAGTGAAGGACAATGTGTGTTGGTGAGTGACAGACACACACAGTGTGTGAGAGTGACAGAGATTTGCATTGCCAAGCTCCCTCCATCCCCTTCTCTCTGTGTGGCAGTAGGGTACAGGAGTGGGGGGAGGAAGGACCTTCTGACATTAGCGCCCCCCCCTTCTCCCTCCTACACCCTGCACAGCAAGCAGGAGGCTCACAGGGGGCAGCTCCAAGGCAGAGGGCAGGAGCAGCATGACAGTGGGTGGAGGGGCAACTGAAGTGCCAGCACTTGAGAGCTTCCTGGGCAAACCAGTCAGGATCCCCTGTGAGAGACTCCAAAATCTACCAGTAGATCCCGATCTACTGGTTGGTGACCACTGTGCTAGATGATGACTGGCAGTGGGTCACTGAGGCAAGATGGGCCTAAGGGGCTGGAGGTTGCACGAGAGGGAGGACACCCAGAGTGTGGGGGCGCTGCGGCAGGGCAGTACCCGAAGGGAAAGGCGCTGTGGTCTGGGAGGGATGTGGGTCCTAATGTAAAGTGGCAGAACAATTAACATTAACAGGTAACAGCAGGTGAGACACTGACCAGAAGGGGGCGCTCTAGTGCTGAGTGGAGCTAATTCCCAGTGTGACCAGCAGGAGGTGCCACAGCAGTGAGTCGCACCTTGTCACATGGACACAATTATCTAGTAAGTCTTTTCCATCACTGGTTTCTTAGAGGCAGGGGCGGCCCATCCATGTAGGCGAACTAGGCGGTCGCCTAGGGCGCCAAGTTAAATGGGGCACCAAATGGTGGCGCAATATCGTTGAGGGGTTTGGAGGTGGGGGCGCCGATTGCATGGTTCGCCTAGGGCGCCAGTTGCTGGCAGCTAGTCTAGGGCCGCCTCTGCCAGAGGTAGCCATGTTAGTCTGTTTCAGCAAAAACAACCAGGAGTCTGGTATGACCTGAAAACCTACGGCTACGTCTACACTGCGCTGTTTTGCGCAAGAAATATGCAAATGAGGCGAAGTGTGGAATATCGCCACACCTCATTTGCATAATTAATGAGCGACCGCTTTTTGCCCAAGAGGCTTTTGTGCAAAAAGGAGCTGTCTACCCAGCTCCTTTTTGCGCAAAAACCCCCTCTTGCGCGAGAGCTGTTCTACTTTTTTTCAGGAAGAATGGCTCTTGCGCAAGAGGGGGTTTTTGCGCAAAAGCCTCTTGTGCAAAAAGCGGCTGCTCAGTAATTATGCAAATGAGGCATGGCAATATTCCATGCTTTGCCTCATTTGCATATTTCTTTGTGCAAAACAGTGCAGTATAGACATAGCCTAAAAGATTTATTAGGGCATATGTTTTTGTGAGATACAACTCACTTTCTCAGATGCTTGGAGATGGGAGATGGGCATGTTTCCCATCACTAGCTCTTGTGCGCCTAGTTTCTTGTGTGAGCTTCCCCTCTCTCCCCTGCTTTGTTTTTGTTTGTTTTCTAACAGCTGCCTGTGAATCCCTATTTGGGGTTAGACATCTCTGGAGTGTTCATAATTTACCTTTGGTACGAGCACACAGCTATTGAGACCTGTCATTAGCCTTGCTAATACAGTGCACTGAGGTTTGAACTGCTGATGTGAGTAAAGTGCTTTCGGTTCACTGAATGAATGTGCAATGTGGGGGAAATTTTGAGGAGGCAAAACACTTCCAACATGCTGGCTTGCAGTCTGCTATTGGAGAGCCTATAGACCACAAGGAAGAGAAGATGTTTTGTAACTCACATTCACAGAAGGTTTGCATGGCCTTTTGTCAGCACAAACCCTTGTCCAGGTGAGTGTAGTATTTAGGAACAAGGAACATAAGAACGGCCATACTGGGTCAGACCAAAGATCCATCTAGCCTAGAATCCTGTCTTCTGACAGTGGCCAATACCAGGTGCCCCAGAGGCAGGGAACACAACAGGTAATCATCACGTGATCCCTCTCCTGTCACCCATTTACAGACAATCAGAGGCTAGGGACACGATTTCTACCCATCCTGGCTAATAGCCATTGATGGACCTAACTGCCGTGAAAGGAAGCTTCTGGGGGTAGCTGAGTTAGTCTGTACAGGATAAACTTAAAAAACAACAAATGGTCTGGTAGCACTTTATAAACTAACAAAACATGTAGATGGTATCATGAGCTTTCGTGGACACAGACAGGGGCGGCCCTAAACTAGCTGCCAGCAACTGGTGCCCTAGGCGAACCATCCCAATCGGTGCCCCCACCTCCAAACCCCTCAATGATATTGCGCCACCATTTGGCGCCCCATTTAACTTGGCGCCCTAGGCGACCGCCTACTTCGCCTATATGGACGGGCCGCCCCTGGACACAGCCCACTTCTTCAGATGATTGGAGTTTTAAAGGGTCTGTGAATTCTCGAGTGGTGCTCACAGCTCTAGAAGTAGCCGGAAGCCACCTAGCGCATCAATGTATTTATGTAATGAGGCCATGCGTGTTGTGTATGTTCAGTAAATGCAGTTTCTCAGATTCCATGGGGCCCGTGTATTTCCCACTTACTGCGTTGTGTGAAGAGCAAAACACCCAACAGGGAGGCGGTTGTAGTACTCTACATGGTCTTAACCTCACTTCCTCTTGGGGACTGGAAAATGAAAGGCCTATGCAGCCCCCGAAGTAGGGTCACCACTGGCCTAGAAGGGGGCATAGCCAGGATGCACATGTGTTGCACTAATAGAACACTGCACCCTCACTGGCTCCTGCTAGTTCCTATAAATCCAGTGGGAATTTGCTGGAGGGAAGCCCAAAGGAAGGTAAAGGGTACCACCAGGTACATTTCCCTGGGGCACAGGCCCCTGAGTGGAAGGGATCTTTCTGGTTGGCTCTCTGCTTTATCGATTCTGGCCCTATCTGCATCCATGTAAAACAGCCTGCAGTGAGCCTGTGAAGACCAGTTCTCTGTAGCATTATCTCCAAGAGCATTTGCTTTTCCTGTAAAGGACATTTTGGACGCCAGACACCCTACATTTAAGTGGCTAAAAATCCCCAAACTTCAATGTCGAAGGAGAACAATGCTCTAGAGGACAAGAAAGTCCTGAGACCCACCCAGCATCTCAGCCGTAACACCCAGCAAAGGGGAGTCCTATGCTGAGCAGTCAGGAATGCTTCAAACGCACAAGGAATCTGTCAGGAAACCAAAACTGCTGCGATGGAAATATCAGGCATAGTCTGGCAATTGGTATCCCTTCCTGGGCCGTATGAGTCAGTTAGAGGGAGGGGGATTACCAGCCCCCAGTGCAATCTCATGATGACTTTTTTGAGAAGGTGCCAATTTGATCTGACACTCCCTCTGCACCCAGCCATCTTCCTAAGGAAAATGTCAGATTAAGTAAGAGTACTGGCTTGATAGCCCTGGAGACTGAATCCCCTTATCTCGCCTCAGAAGAGATACAGCATAAACAGTGGTGTCGCACACAACAAGGCACCTCTCACCTCCAGCTGGAGGGGCTATGCCAAATGGGTGAAGGTGGGTATGCATTCTGTGTGACCCATAGCCTGTCTGCTGGGTATGATCATCAACAACTCCTGATTAAGTCAGTGGGCGAGGCAGGTTTTCAACGCCTCTGAAAATGAAGGCCGAGATGTCTCCCAGCAGGTGTGGGCCGTGGGAGATCTGGTTTCTTCTGTGGCTGGCTCTGTCTCAGCCTCCCACTGTGGCTTGGGGCCAGTCACTTAGTTTTTCTCTTTCCCCATCTGTGGAATGGGGGCAGTAAATTTCCTTCTCTCACAGGATGGGGAATGCAATTAATGCTTGCAAAGCACTTTGGGATCCTCAGACATGAGGTGCTACACATTAGCAAATTGCCAGCAGGTATTGGCACTCGACAGCAGAATCCCATTAGCTCTCCAAGTCTCTGTATCAAAGGTAATGAAGCTGTCAGTTTCACAAGAGCCTGGGCAAAGCTTTATTATTCCCATTGTGGACCTTGCCAGGGATGGCCGTTCCTACACAATCAATTGCCTCCTAGCTGAAGAAATTTATGTTTCAAATGGCTGAACTACACTATATCTTTTGAGGCATAAAAATGGAATGACGTGTCAGACAGGGAGAGACACATTACAGCAGGTTCCATTTCTGTTTTCTTAATGATGGCCATGCGTTTTCATGAAAACAGAAAAGCCTGAAGGGAGCAGGCTCTAAGACAGAAAAAAGGATGCATTAAAAATTAAATGCCTTTTCTTTTGAAGTGGTCTCTTGTTAAATTTCACTAGACATCAGTCGATTTTATGAGCTGCATTTTCCACTTTACTTGCTAGATACTGGAAACTCCACAGGTTCTTTGCAAGTTGAGCGTGCAAAAGTTGACCTGTGTGGGCACGTGCAGGCACAACTACTACACACAAACCAAGATTTCAGTTGCTGAGGAAGCAACCGCGAGCGAGCCTGCTTTGGTCTAATTGCAGCCTGCCAGGACTGCCCTGTTGTTAACTTATTACTTATTTCTTCCAGCTGCAGTTGGCATGTGCTCCCTCTGCCAAGGATCGGAGTGTCTTCTCTCATAGAGTCTCAGAGGAATAGCTATGTTAGTCTGTAACTTTAAAACAACTTTAGAAAAAACCAGACATGAGTAGTCCTGTGGCATCTGAGAGACTAACAAAAATATGTGTATCCCACAAGTGTTTTGCTCGCAAAAGCTCATAATACTACGCATATATTTTTGTTAGTCTCTAATTTAGGGTATGTCTACACTGCATTCCTCTTTCGAGAGAGGAATGCAATGCAGACAAACGAAATTGCAAATGAAGTGTGGATTTGAATTTCCCGCGCTTCATTTGCATAATCGCGGACGGCCACTTTTTTGAAATACCCTATTTCGAGATAAAAAACGCTGTTTAGATGCAGTTATTTTGAGAAAAAACCCTTCTTTTGAAATAACCCTTAAACCTCATTTTATAAGGAGTAAGGGTTATTTCAAAAGAAGGGTTTCTCGAAATAACTGCATCTAAACTAACATTTTATCTCGAAATAGGTATTCAAAAAGTGGACGACATGCAAATGAAACATGGGAAATTCAAATCCACACTTCATTTGCAATTTCGCTCACCTGCATTTGCATTCCTCTCTCGAAAGAGGAATGCAGTGTAGACATACCCTAAGGTGCCACAGGACTACTCATGTTTTTTTTTTTTAAGTTGTTCTCATAGAATACGCTTAAAGTTTGCAGATACCACCACGCTGGGAGGGGTTGCAAGTGCTTTGGAGGACAGGGTCAAACTTCAAAATGATCTTGACAAACTGCAGAAACGGCTGAAGGTAAATAGGATGAAATTCAATAAGGACAAATGCAAAGTGCTCCACTTCGGAAGGCACAATCACTTGCGTATCTACAAAATGGGAAATCACTGTCTAGGAAGGAGTTCAGCAGAAAGGGATCTGGGGGGGCCATAGTAGACCACAAGCTAAATATGAGTCGACAATGTGACATGGTTGCAAAAAAGACAAACATTCTCGGATATGTTAACCGGAGTGTTATAAGCAAGACACCTGAGGTAACTGTTCTGCACTGATTAGGCTTCAACTGGAATATTGTGTTTAATTTTGAGTGCCACATTTCAGGAAAGATGTGGACAAATTGGAGAAGGTCCAGAGACGAGCAACAAAAATGATTAAAGGTCTAGAAAACATGACCAAGGAGAGAAGATTGAAATACTTGGGTTTGTTTAGTATGGAAAAGAGAAGACTGAGAGGGGACATGATTACTTGCATGTACCTAAAAGGTCGTTACAAGGACAAGGGAGAAAATTGTTCTCCTCTGATGATAGGACAAGAAACAATGGGCTTAACCTGCAGCAAGGAAGGTTTAGGATGGACATTAGGAAAAACTTCCTAACTATCCGGGTGGTTAAGCACTGAAATAAGTGGCTTAGGTATGTTGTGGAATCTCCAGCATTAGAGATATTTAAGAACAAGTCAGACAGATATCTGTCAGGGATGTTCAGATGGTGGTTGGTCCTGCTGTGAGTGCAGGAGACTGGACTCGATGACTTCTCAAGGCCGCTTCCAGTTCTTGGATTCATTCAGCAGTTGCTGCCTTCATCAGTTGGAGAGGGCGCATCTGAACAACGCAGGAAACGCCTCATACACAAAGAAAGGGCAAATCTGCCCCTGAGGCCGAGGTCTTATGCGAGGCTGAAATCATGAGCATTCTAGGTCAAGTTCACCCAACCAGTCAGGAAGGTTTTCAAGAACTCCTGTGAGCAGAAACCTCTCCGACCCCCCCTCCACCCGGCCCTCATGCAAATTGTCAGGTCTGGGGGAGAGTCTTTAAAGGGAGGCACTCTGGCTAATGGGAGGGTGGTGCTCAGGCTAGAAGTGGGAGTCCAGAGGAGTGGGTTGCTGGGGAGGAACAACTTGCAAGCACCATCAGTTTGAGCCCTTTGCGGAAAGAAGATGGGTGGCTTTGTTTATTTTATTGAAATACCCAGCATTAACTCTTGACCCCTAATCAAACAGAGGGTAGGAACTGAGACTTTCTGCACAGCCTGAAAGGCTGCCTCCCCTCTTTTTTGTAAGGTATGGCAGTGTCTAACCTTGGAATTACTTCCCTTCTTGCTCTATGCGCACACATATGCGCGCACACCATGCACATACACACCCCGGTGCCCCAGAAGGGGTGAAGTACAGCTAGAGGGCTGTGTCCTGGGATTGGCCTTCAGACCCCCTATTTATACAGGCAAGCTGCCTGCCTTCTGCTTAAGGGGCAGCCTCCAGATGTAACATTTTAGGGTTGCTGCCTGTCCATGGCTTCCCTGGGTTGTCTCTCTTTTGAGGGAGTTGTACCATGAGCACCCTCAGGGTACGGCTGTGCTGCACACTTATTTTGGAATAAGCTATTCTGGAAGAAATACTCCGAAATAGCTTATTTCAAAATAGTGCGTCTACACTATAGGGAAGCCTCAGAATTAGTCCAAGGCAGGCGCCCCTAATGTGGATGTGCTACCTTGATTTAGAGCCCCAGGAAGCACTAGGGAGTAATTACTTTAAATGGCCCTGGGGAGGAGCTATTTCAAAATAGCAACAGTGGAGCGTCCACACTATCGCTCTTTCGAAATAGCGGTTTCGGAAGAGGCGTTCTTCCTTGTGGAATGAGGGTTACAGAAGATGGAATCAGCCATCTGTTATTTCAAATTTATTTGGAAAAAACTGAATTGCTGTGTAGATTCGCATTATTATTTTGGAATAACAGCCATTATTCCAAAATAACACTGCTGTGTAGATGCACATACAGATTTGCTGCCAGGTGTCTAGTTTTATAGGCTCAGGGTCATCCCAGATAGCCTGGCTTTTTTTTTTTTTTTTGGTATCATGAAGGGGGCAACCCTACCTTTCCCACCTGCCCAGATGCTATCGCAAGTTTTAAGAAAAAAAAGTTATACGCTGAGTTTGGTTCAAGGTGTGAAACCTGCCTCCCAGTCTTCAGGAGGCCAGAGTTTAGGGGGCTCTGGGTATAGGGTTTGCTCCAGGCCATTTTACAGAACTGGATTCACTTTCGAAAGGTGGAGGCAGGCGTGGAGCTTAGCCACGCAGCTTCTGATGTTTTCAGGGCCTGGTTTTTTATTTGAGGCCACACGTAATCAGGTCTGCTGGAGAGGCAGGGGGAAGGGAGCCAAGGGTGCCACTGCCTTGGCACCTGGTGATACAAAAGGGCCTGAAGCGCTTGACTGCTGCTGCCACTACTGCGGCAGTGGCCCTTTAAATTGTTGCTGGAGTGCTGCATGATGTGTTCCAGACAGCACTCAGGGCTGCCTGGGGGAAATGCGGCACTCTCCAGGGGCACAGAGGGCTGACTACCCACAGCCCCACCCTTCTACCTGAGGCCAAGCCCTTTCCAGGGAGACAGACCATGGCCCCCCACATCTTGTATAGGGGCCCAGAGGGGCTGTCGGCCCCCACTGCCTGGTCTATTGCACGGAACACACAATTACAGGCCAAAACGCTGCAGCAGAACAGTCTGAACTTCGTGGCCGTTATTTGGGGCTAAATTGACATAGGTAGTGAATGCTCAGGAAAATTGCCCCAAGCGGTTAGGAACACGTGCCATCGAATGTCACGGAGACCTGTGCTCCTAAAGTCCCTGGGCACTTTGAAAATCTTGGATTTTCAATTCAGTCCTGGGTGACAGGCTTGCTGGGCTAAAATGCCAGGGGTATAAAGTTCCTTTCTAAATGGGGAGTTTTCTATCCCACCCATTGAAATGGAGCCTCGTGGCGATTCTAGTCCAATTCATCCCTGGTTGTGCATTGTGCGAGCAGCTTACGACGGCAGTGACACGACTGATTTCTGGAAGAGCAGTTAACAAAGGGAAAACGGTGGCACATTCTCCAGCAGGCTTTCGAATAGAAACCCTCGTTAAGTGGTTCTAGCAATCTCCTGTTGGCAAGTACCCACATTTAAAAATCAATAACACATGAAATATAAACATACTATTAATGAGGACCTGTTGGGAAGCACAGGGGGTTTAATTAGTGGCACTTTAACAGCTGTGTCTGTGAGACTCACAATGATGTTTTTTTCCCCCTGAGAACATGCTAAATGAGAGATCTCAGGACCAAAAGCTGCATTCTTTTCTGCCTGGAAAATTCATTGTCTAGACTTGTGCCCTTCTGACATTTACACTGGAGGTTTTCCCAAGCGATAAAGGCCCCAATTCAGCATGTGCATAAAGAAATGGGAACACTGAGCCAGGTTCTGCACCCCTCATAAGCCACCTTCACACATGCAAGAAACCCAAGGGATTTTAGTAGGGACTAATCAGTGAATTAGAACATCTCCCTTAGTAAGGGGTTTGCACGAGCCCCTAACTTTTTCATAATTAAAGAAATAAAAAATTTCAGCCAGGGAAATCATCCCTCTACCCTATAGTCCTGCAGAGTTGCCAGGGGTCTGATCCTTTAAATGCCAATGAGGTTCCTCACTGCCATAAAGTGAGCATCATACTGAGCGTGCTTGGGGGCATGAAAGAGAATAACTAATGTGATTCTCTGCAAGGGAAGCCCCCTGGGGTGTCTTAGACCCAGGACGCCTGCGTGACTTTTTCACTATGGTGTTTTTCCCCCCTATGCATTTAAACTGCTTCAGCTCAGTCTCAGAGATGGGACTGAGCTGTAATGTTTGGATTTGAGGCTCCCCAAATTTCAGGGGTGTTTGGAAGAGACAATGTGGTCTGGTCTCCTCTCTGCTCAGACAGTATTCTGAGCAAACGAGCCATATATACATGCTAGCTAAAATGGTTTATCCTTAGCTCTATTTAGTCTCCCTGGCCCATCACCGCACCTGAGTCTGGGGGATAATCTTGCCTTAGGGGTTGGAACTTTGCATTGCAGATGTCCAAAACAATCTCCCATGAACTAACTCCTGACACCACTGAAGTCAATGGCAAACTCCCATTGACTTGAATGGGGTCAGGATTTTAGCCTGGCTTTTTATTATAGAAACATGATGTCCATAACAAACAAATGTGCATCACTGCTTCACGCTGACTTTGGAATTTCCACCTACCTGGACATAGTCTTAACAACCTTACTACGTACATCTTACTTCAAAGAGACTTTAACACCAGATTACAGAGGGAAACTTCAGAACTTTCTTTCATGCTTAAATTTGACACTTTACGAATGGGCCTTAAAGATGCTAATTACCTTAACCATTACAAAGATAGCTTCCCCACTTATCACCCCTGATTAGCCATTCATTAATTCATAAATAGCTATTCCCTTCCCCCCCCACCCCACCTTCTGTACTAAATCTGATTTGTCAGTTTAATAACGTATTCACTTTTTTCATTGTATTCCTTAGCTATATATGGTCATGCCAATTCTCTTCCAAAATACGATCTGAGGAAGTGGGTCTGGCCCACGAAAGCTCATCACCTATTAAACCATCTTATTAGTCTTTAAAGTGCTACATAGTTTTTCCTTTTGTTTTAGCAAGATCAGACTAACGCGGCTACCTTTCTATTACTATTTGGAATAACCTGTATTCCTCTCTTAGTACTGCCTCTTCAAAAGGTAATTCTACCTCTTCCGGAGGAGCTACGTCTCCATTTCTGGCTGCTCACTGCTGACTGGTTGTTTGTGGGTTCAAGCTGTTAAAAGAACATTTCCCGGCATGCATCTCTGGTAGGTGACCCTCTAAATTTGGTTGGGCAAAGTAACTGCTGCATCAGATGTTGAAGAATGCAGTTCAATCTCTTCTACTGGGTAAGGATTTTTTATTCCTATGATGGCTACTTATTTTCTCGTTCCCAAGACAATGGCAAATGCTTCTCACTTTTAAGATGAGCCACAAAGGTTCTCCCTCCACTTCCCCAAATCATCTTCCCTTCCAATATTTCTATCACTTACTTCTGAGTGCTGTGGGGCAGCTCGCATGCCTGACTCAGGGTCAGGGTTCTGTCCCCGAACAATGGGGGAACATCCCTGCTGTTCTATTTCATACATAGCCAGAGTCAAGGGCAGGGTCACTTTTGCACTGAGAGGGTGTGTCTAGACTACAGGGTTTTGTTGACAAAAGTGGACTTTTGTCGACAAAACTATACCTGCGTCTACACTGCCGCTGAGTTCTGTCGACATAACATCATCAGAACTCAGCAGTTTTGTCGACGGCAGTAAACCTCATTCTACGAGGAATAACGCCTTTTGTCGACAGAGTTCTGTCGACAGAAGGCATTATTGCATCTACATTGTCCTTTGCGTCTACACTGTCATGTCGACAAGCGGCTTGCTTTGTCGACAGAACTGATGTAGTCTAGGCGCTCTTTATGCGACAGAAGCTTTTATGCGACAGTATCTGTCGACAAAACTTCTGTCAACAAAAGCCTGTAGTCTAGACGTACCAAGAGGGTGCATCTACACTGAACCATAGCTCAAAATAAGATACATAATTTGAGCTATGCAAATAGCGTATCTTATTTCAATCTTATTTTGAAATAGCGTATTTCATAATTTGACACAGCGCCAAATTTTGAAATAACCCGCTATTCCAAAACATCCCTTACTCCTCATGGAATGAGGTTAACAGGGACGTTGGAATAGCGAGCCCGTTATATTTTGAAATAATGGGCTTGCGGTGAAGACGCTGGATAGCTATTTCGGGATACGCTGGTATCCCGAAATAGTGTTGCAGTGTAGACGTAGCCAGAATGAGTTTTGACTGGCTTACCCCATGGGAATGGAGGCATTTGAAAAGATGAATGCTTTGTTTGTCTACCTCCAGACATGTCCACTGATCATATATATACACACACACTTTAGCTTTAGAGGATGTGGAGGCTTAGGCAATGTAAAGGTGAAGTTAAAAGCATCATTTGAAGAAAAAATATTGTTTGTGATCCCTGAATGGTTCCAAATATTTTAGGATGAATAGCAGAGCTGCTGAAATCATGACCTTTATTCGGTGCATTTCTTACAGCTGGGGATTTTATAATCATGACCATAGCAAATTTCTAGAGCTTTGAAATGCAAATAGTCAAGAGGGTCTTTCTTCAGAGGAAAACTTACAAGAGTGTGGAAAGGAGAATGCACAGAAAAGAGTTCACATTAGACCGTGGTGGGGGAGGGGAATTGATCATGAAGCTCTAAGTTGACTTTTTTGTCAGTTGGTGGGTCCTTAACACCTCTGAAAATCAGGTCCCATCTTGAGGATCCAAAAATAGAGGCACATAAAATTAGCAAATACTTCCATAAAGTTGGCTGCATGTCACATGTCCACAGGGCAGCTGATGTGGACGCCTCGTTGAAAGTTTTATTGGTCAGAGTTTGCTTTTATTAGTGGAGATATACACTGCAGTATTCATAAGGACTTGGTTGGGGTTGGGTTGGAAAAGCTTCCGGAAATTAGATGGCTTTTCAAAATGTTACCCAGTTACTTAGTTAGAAACTATGTGTGTGGGCATGGAATTTATTCTGTAATAAGGGTCTATGTCACTACCCTGTGAAATGATCTCCTGGGTTAGTGTCTTTCTACTTAAAGGGATACTGACAAGATTACAAATATATACCCATTTAGCCAGAAAACCCACATTTTATTTAAAAATAACAGTAAGTACAGTATACATATTTGTGATGATATGGGCAGGACTGATGCACATTGGAAACAATACTTTTAGGACTGCAGACAGAACTATAACCTCAAGGGACATGGTGGGTTAGCCCTTGTGGATATGTGACCTATACAGAAAGAACAGAAAGAGAAATACAAAAATGTTCTATTGCTAAAAATAATCAGTGAGCATGTGAAGTGACTGTTATCTTCATCCTCTTCTGTTTGGAATGAGAAACAGGAAGTGACGGTTGAACAATGCCACAAAGCTTTGTTTTTTAGAAAATAAAACCTGGTACCAATGGGGTTTTTTTTGTCTATTAATACTGAATGTTATGTTTTCTGGATAGAATTATTTAAAAAAACCTGATAATTATTATTAATAATACTGGGGTAGCATCTGAATAGCCCACTTAGAGATCCTGTCAGCTTCCCTTACTCCTCGTGACTGCAAGGAGTACTGGAACCAACTGGAGCCACCCTCAGCATTTGATTTAGTGGGTCTTCACTAGGCCTACTAAATCAAATGCCAGAAAATTGATCTTCAGGACGTGGAGACATGGCCTAACGGATTTATTTGGGTTTAAACTTTCGTGGGCAAAGACTTCATCAGAAGTGGGTCTTTGCCCATGAAATCTTATGCCCAAATAAATCTGTTAGTCTTTATGGTGCCACAGGATTCCTCATTGTTTCTCCTTGGCTGCGTCTAGACTGGCATGATTTTGCGGAAATGCTTTTAACAGAAAAGTTTTTCCGTTAAAAGTATTTCTGCAAAAGCGCGTCTAGATTGCGCATATGCTTTTGCGCAAAAAGTGCTTTTGCGCCAAAAGCATCCGTGTCAGTCTAGATGCGATTTTCATAAGAAAGCCCGATCGCCATTTTAGCCATCGGGGCTTTTTAAAACAGTTCTTCGCTGTCTACACTGGCCCTCTTGCGCAAGTATTCTTGCGCAAGAGGGCTTTCAGCGGGAGCATGAAGTATTTGCGCAAGAAGCACTGATTTTGTACATTACAAAGTCAGTGCTCTTGCGCAAATTCAAGCGACCATTGTAGACAGCTGGCAAGTTTTTGCGCAAAAGCGGCTGCTTTTGCGCAAAATCTTGCCAGTCTAGACGCACCCCTTATGTTTATTTTAAACCTGTGGCTTATTATTGTGTGACCTCTGTTTCTTGTGTCATGTGAAGGGGTAAATAATACTTCATTATTCACTTTTTGCACAACACTAATGATTCTATAGACATGTATTGTATCACTGCCACATGCAATCATTTATTTTCTAAACTGAACAGTTCCAGTGTTTTCATCCTCTCCTTATATGGAAGCAGTTCCAAACCCTTAATCAATGTTTTTCACAGGAAAAATTGCCTTTGGCAGATTTTTTCATTTGGGAAAATCAAAATGAAATGATCCAAAGAGAAACATTAATATCAACCTGAAATAAAAGCTCTGCATCGGCCCAATACATCCTAGTAACTCATGGGTGTTGGAGTCCCAGGTTTTTTATGCTCCTGTTCTCCCATATGAGATTTGCTCTCTTGCCAGACTACATATCCCATGATGCACCATGGTTCCCCCCTGTTGAAATTCCATTTTCCAAACAACTCTACTAAATGTCGATATGGGTTGCAGACTGTCACCAAAAAAACTCCAGGACTACATACCCAGAATACAGTTCCCCTGTGCTCAGAAAATGGAGATCTAAATAATGCCACAAATTGGCATTAATGGATAATGATGTGTATAGAAACAAAAGCTAGGACAGGTGTGTTGCTAAGAAGTGCCCCCTGAAGCAGAGAGGTTCTGTGGACACAATGTAGCTGTACTGTACAAATATACATGTATGGTTCCACACATTTGACTCACACTTTAGAAAAAAGGCTCATATGTCAACCTGAATCAGTTTTTGTTTTCAAACAGTCACTGGAAGAAGGTGATTTAAAAAAAAACCCAACAATCTGAACCACACTTCTCACTGTCAGCCTTCTTTTCAATGGCCACGAGTGTCAAAAGACAACCTACCTCTAACTCTTGATTTGAAAAGGAATGGGTTTTTAAACTACAGCAAGCACAAATGTGGACTAATTTCTAACTCTTACTTTATTAACACAATAGGAAGCAATTCTGGGGAATTGCACTTGGAAATACATTGACTATAAAAGGGGTAAATTAATAAGCACTTAGTATGACACATTGAGACAGAATGCGTTTCTTTAATGTGATTTTCTACCTCTATCATATCTAATAAAATGATTTTAATTATTAAGAAATCTCAAAAAGGTAGGAAATTTATTGTTTGAAAGCATAAAGATTTATGTAAAAAATTCTCTTCAAGATGTTTAATAAATGTAGGAATATACTTCTTCCTCCACCTAACACTCAACCATCCCTCGTCCTCAAAAACTTCTATATTGGAAATTAGATAAGAATTTTCCCTCCTGTTTAAATCATTTGAAAAATTAAAAAAGCTATTAATATCTTTCCCCTTAATGCCTTGACATAGAATCAAGCACCCATGTGGATGTCCTTCGAATTCCCTGTGTTCTATTCAGCTGTCAGGGTGAAATTCACCCTAGTACAGAGGACTTGAACAAGGATCCTAACAGAGGTTTAGAATTACTTAAGCTCTTAAAGGGGGATTAATGCGCTCATCTACTTTAATTGGATTACTTGCAAAATTAAGCATGTGTTTAAATGCTCAATTGAGGTCTAAATGGGATTTAAAGATGACAAGGAGAGAATTTTTTAAAAAAATTAGAATTGTACCTGCTTTTGTGATGGTGCAAGAAGACCTAAACTGTTTATGGGTTTTGTTGTCCTTTAAAAAAAATATTTTATTTTCTATTCAGTTTAACTGTTGCACTCTTGTGATGTTGTTACACGAGTCTGCCATTCACTATAGTTTTCCAGGGACACAAGATCTAGGGCAAGTCTACATTTAAATGGCTGCATTGGTCCAGATGCAGCACTTTAATGAAGATGCTCTGTGCTGCCAGGAGAGAGCTCCCTGGGCGAAGTGTGGGAGGTCCTGCTCCGTGCTCCCAGAAGGAGCAGGGCTTCGGGTGGAAGGGGCGGGGCTGAGGCAGCCAGCTCAGAACCCTGCCTGGAATGCGCTGTCACCAGCCCTCGGAGCCACCCGGAGTGTGTGGTGTGGCACTCCAGTGGTGATTTAAAAGGCCTGGGAACTCCAGCTGCCACTGCCACAATAGAGTGAATTGCTGGTCCCTGGGGAAATTTGCCCCTTCCCCCATCTCTCCCTGCCGCCTGGTCAGCAGGCCTGCCACCTCTCAGGGAAGTGGAGAAACCATGCTGCTGAGGGGTGTGCATTTTTCACATCCTCAAACAACATCGTGATACTGAAATAGGTCTGCAATATAGACCAGACCCAGTGCTGGTCTCTTCAGAGGGGCTCCCATGAGGCATGGCTCATAGACCATGGCCGTCAATAGAAGGACTCCCACTGAGTTCATTTATCTTTTGATCAAGCCCTTACCCTCTTTCGAAAATCCCAGACTAAAAGTCTTTGATGCTTTCCTCAGGTTCCCCAGAACCAGAAACAAGTATTGTTACTGCTTTGTCTTCATGAAAGGGAGCTTTGCTGGAGCCTAAACTGTGCGAGACCTCCCCGCTGCACTCATCTGTCTGCCTGATCAGGAAACTCCTGTCTAAACCTGGAAATTGCTCTAGGATAAATCGTGCCTTGCAGGGAACATTCAGTGAACTTCAGTTCCACAGTGTCTACTGTGTCCAGTCCTTCCCTCTAGACACTCACAGGTACTACTCAATCTGCTGGTTGTAAAGGGAAAGAATACACACCAGCGTCACAGACGAGACGCTCCTTTCCCAAGGAGAACATCACAATGGCTAATGTAAACATGAAATAGGAATTTAAAAGAGAAAATATTTCAGCCCTTTTTTAGAAATAACAAAGAAGCAAATAACAAACCAAAACCTCCCCCTTCCCCTCAAGTTACGTAAAGGATCCTATGTGGGCCTCTCTGTACTAAGTGAATTTCATAAGTCCAGAATAAATTACATTACCTTGAACCACAGTTTCACCATAAAAAGGATTGCAACTTGCACCCTGTGGTGCATCTTCATAATAAAAAGTTTAATAAATATCTAGCAAACTGCAAATAATTTTGATCTATCTTTTAAAATAGTCATTCATCATATGACGTGTACGTCCATATTTTGCAGAAATGTCCATCTCTCTGAATAGCACACTGGATCAGTAGATTAGCTTCCTCTTTTCTTATGCACATAGCATTCGCGTTGTGCTTGGGAAGTGGCAAGAAAAAATAGTAACATGCAACCTCCTGGTAGAATCTTCAATTTCACAGGTATTGGTTCCCATTGGCCCGGCTTTGTTTCCTGTTCCTGCAACACCTTGTGTATAGGAGACTGATCCTGAGAGGTACGCTGCACCCTGTCCATGCAGGACACACTCAGCACCTTGCAGGATCGGGCACGAGGCCTATTAGATGATTCAAGAGTTGTAAACGTAGGCAGGAAATGATATTCACAAATACGTTTGAGCAGTTTCTGCTTTAACTCTGCACCATTTCAATATTGTTGAATGCATCCACACCCGTTCTCACTCCTTCATCTGCATTCCCTCCATCAGCTCCTTGGTTCTATTGCACAAGGACCTAACAGTGGAGGCACCTGGCCCACTGTAGAATGCTGCAACATGCAGTCCATTGGTATGCAACAGTTCAGTAGCACACACTGACTGCAAATAGTTTTGCCTTCTAGATTTTATTTTCTCGAGGAGGCAGTTGCTTCTGAGACAGACCCTCGGCTTCCTCTTTTCCTGTGTCAAAGGAAACTGGATCATCGTTTTGAAGAGCTGCAATAGGCCCTGTTTGTGATGGGCTTTGGGCTTGGCCATGACTTATAATTATTGAAGGGTCTTTATTAAAAAAAAAATCGCCCTGCAATTCTTCTATCATTCTTCAAAATACCCTGGGAGTTTCCAGTTTCTCTGGCACGTTGGATTCATTACAACACTGCAGGGAGGCGATCAGCTTTGGTTTTCTTGAGACATCGGGAACTTTAATGAAACAAAATCCAAATCGCTTTGAAAACAGCTCGGAAATGTGCACTATCTTTAGGCCATTCCAGTATTCCAAGGTCTCCATGGCTACCGCAGCGCATGTCCTGTTTTGAGAAGGATTTTGCATGGTCTCCTTCTCTTTTCTGAAGGCTCCATTCCATTTTGACACTTAAAGAGAGAGTGAGAGAAAGCAAACCCTTCAAACAGGCGTCGTTCTCCTGTTAACCATATTGATGTGGAGTCCTTCTTTAAATTCTTTCTGAAGAAAGTTGTGGACCTGCAGAAAGCTGGCTTCTTGATCTGCATTGTAACTGGCTGCCGTGGTCACTTTCAAGGGCTCTCTGGACAGAGTGTACATGGAAATCTCATTCATAGGGATGGAACTGGCAATCCTCATGCCCACTGGAGAAATGTCCCTGGATGGAGAAGGCTCTGTAGAGCGAGAGCTGGATCTGGATCTCCTCCTCCTGTACCTATAGCTTGGCATCCTGGCATAAGGGGAAGAGGAAGAAGTCTTAAGGAATTCCCTCTTGGTTTTAAATCTCAGCTCTTTATTCTTCTCAATGTAAATATTCACTGCCAGTACTCCTATGGTCTCTGCCACAATAAAAGACAAAGCTCCAAAGTAAAAAGACCAGCCATAGTTGTAATGGTTCTTTTTGTCCTCATCTCTCTTGTCACTTGGGTCACCGGCATTGCTGGATATATAGACAATGATCCCAATGATATTACTCAATCCTGGTAAGAGAAACAAAAAATTAGTCTTTATGGGTAGGAAGGCAGACCCTCAAACCAAATCGCCCTCTAGATCTGAAAACTTAGAATTGCTACAAGGCACGGTCTTATTTATTTATGGTAAAACAAGATATTAGCCCTCATGAACTTAAAAGCAAACCAGAAAGTTTGTCTGTGGGTAGGAAGAAAAGCATCCACTGGAAACCAAAGGTGTGATCTCATTGAATACATTATAAGAACTCTTAGAAGGCCCGCGCCAACCCTCCTTGCAGTTAGTGGAAATATCTTGATGTCTTCAATGAAGTTTGGTTCAGGAATAGATAGGCCTTTTCATACACAGATCTCAAAGTCCTTTGCAAAGGGAAAGAGAGAGCATTTTGCAGATGGGGCAGAGGGGCGGGGGAATGAGGCACCGAGATTTACCCAGGATTACACAGTAGGGCAGTGGCAGAACCAGGAACATAACATAAAAACATAAAAACGACCATACTGGGACAAACCAAAGGTCCTTCTAGCCTAGCATCCTGTCTTTAAACAGTGGCCATTGCCAGGTGCCTCCAGACTCTAGACTCCCATGTCAATGGCTGGTCCACTGGGTCATGCAGTCTCATAAGTTGCTGGCATAGTCCCACTAACTTTGGTAAAGCGGCACTGGTCCATAGTGCTTTGTTAATGGTAACAGAGCAGTGACAAATCAGAACTGGCTAATGTCGTTTAGCGGCCATATAGTATTCAGAGGTGGTAATAAAGATACATTGTGAGCCCAGGGTTATAACAGTTCACCTTGATCAAAATAAACTCTTCTCCGCCTGGGTGGATTTTCGTCTAGCTGCTATACACTTAATCTGAGGCTTTAAGGAACAATAGTAACAACAAAGATATTAACTGACTATGATGTCTCTAGAGTGAAAAATGGCCTAGCAAGTCAGAGGCCATATTTACTGACAATTTGGGGGAAAGAAAAACCTTAGCTGAAAGACGTGCCTTATTCTCAGTCCACGTGGCCACCCAATTGGAATGTATTTAACAAAATGTAAAACACTTGTGTTACTGGCCTCAGTGCCGGACCGAGCCATAGTTGCGCCCCGGGCAGCGAGTGTGCGGCGCATGCGTGGCCCGGCCCCGGACACATGGCGCATGCGCGGCGCGTGGCGCCCCTTACCACTTCAATCAGGCGCCCCCCATAGGTTGGCGCCCTGGGTAGCTGCCTGGCTAGCCCCCCCCTAAATCCGGCCCTGACTGGCCTTAGCTGAAGGACAGTGAAATCCTACATCAAGGGAAGATGCCTTAGGTTAAAAGCCTTTCCAGAATTTCCTTGTTAAAATTATAACCCAGAGCCAGGCCACTGACAAGGGAGAGTGAGGTCTGCTCTGCAGCCTTAGCTGAGAGCTAGTTGGCTTTTAGTTCATGTGATAGTGGCTCATGATTTTAGCCCCTAACATCCCAGGTTCAATCCTACTTGCCAACGACCTAGCTCTGTCACTTTTACAAAATGCTTCAAGAACTTTAGTTTGTCTCATGAGATTTGTCTCAAATGAAGTTTCTGATGCCCTTGAACTCCTGGGAAAAAGAACAGAAAAGGATCCTCCCCTGTGCTCCCTACCTATTAATCATCTGATGGGGAATGGTATACAGTCTGGGAGCTAACTCCTCCTCATCTCCTGCTTTCTGTAGGGCCTGGTCAACACTACATCAGAAGGTCAAAGTAAGATACACAACTCCAGTTACGTAAATTACATAGCTGGAGTCCACGTATCTTACATTGTGTTTCTGCGCTGTCCACACAGCAGGAGGCTGATGGGAGCAAGCACCTCGGCTTCCTTTGCTCCTCGTGAGGTGCAGTGCCAACGGGGGTGCCCTCTGAGTTCGATTCAGCGGGTCTCTACTAGACCCGCTAAATCAACCCCTGGAAGATGGCCCATGTCAGCATCGATCTTCTGCAGAGTGTAGACGTGCCCTAGAAGTTTGGAGTCTGTAAGGCAAGCAGGAGTTGGCTCTTTGTGCTATAGCATGATAGACACAATTCCAGTAGAATCATACAATGCCACTTCACCTTTTAGAAGTGCAGCAGGAGCTTAAAATGTGGGAAGGAAGTCCACAGCCCCTGAGACCAGCATGCCGTCTGCTCCCTTTGCCCCATGCCCCAGGGGCAATGGCAAACCAGAACTCAAACACTTTGCAGGAAAGGATGAGGCTTTGTGTGCTCTTTTACATGTGTCAGAAGCTGCTGGGAGTTCAGTAAGTGTCCAGGGAGCACTTGCAAGTGCCTGGCAGTCTGAGAGGATGTTCATGCACGCCCACGCTGTGTTCATTCAGCCCCACTGCTCTTGGAAAGCCACAAGCATGATCATAAAATGCAGCCCCAAGGGATTTACAGCTGCTCCCAGCATGCTCTTTGTGCAATGTGTGTGCTGCAAGGGATATTTCACCTCTTAACTCTCTCTCTCTTTCTCACACAGTCATTTGTAGAGATGGGCTGAGGGGCCAGAATTTGGGTCCAGCTGCAGATTTCAGGCAGCCTGAAGTTGAGGGACATCAGCATCCAATGCAGTTTTAGTTTGGCTCATTTCCTAAGCCTGGAGCTCTTAGCCCCTCCCACATATTAACGTGGCCATAATTTGGCCTCAAACAGAGGGGCCATTTCCAGCACTCAGTTTTGGATTTCAAAGAGGACAAGCAGGGGATGGTTTCATTCCGGTCTTCAGTGGAAATTTGGATTTAACTCTGATTTCTCCCCTACTTCCATGGCCGGCAGCCCCATTCGTGCTGTTTGTGGCTCTGTGGCATGCTTTGAGACCAATATTGTGCTGTCATTTGATATGGCATCCTCTGCAGAAGACGTGTTCACCTCTCTGCTAAGACTGGGTATGTGGTTTGCCACCAAGACAGGTATTTTAACATACCCATTGTTAGAGCGAGCGGCTATGATCTTCTTTACGCTGCTGTGCACAGATGCTGGAAGAGGGCGCCTCATTTGAGAGCAAGCTAGGATATGGACAGCCCATCTGCTGAGTTGGAAACTCTCGTTTTAAAAACCACTTCACAGTGAAGAGCCAAAGAGACGCCTCATTAAAAGCAGTGGAAAAATCCTCATTAAGGCACAGACCACTGAGGCTCTTACGGGAGATACCTCAGTCCCTAGGCTGACCAAGCCTCCCTCCCTACCTGTCCTGCTTGCTCTCCATCTAAACACAACCAATTAGAAATATGACTAGCTGGCTTTTCTTTCTGACTTGTCATCTAGAAACCTTGTGTGTGAAAAGCAATGAGCCTTGAGAAGCCAGCTCCAGGCTCTGACTATTGGTTTGGTGCCATTTGAAGGAGTTTTAAGAAATTGTATTTGCAATTTGCAGGCCCGGCCTGCTATTGCCATCTCCCTGTGCAGCAAACGCTCGTTTGGACATATGCCCTTAAAATGGGCTCTGTGGAGGGTTAAGCATCTGGCTGGGACTTCAAAAGAGCCCAAGGGAATTAGGTGTTATCTAGCTAAGGTACTTACCCGGTCCCCATTACTGCACAGGTTGGATCTCCCTGGTCTGGCACCCTCAGGACCTGACTGGTCCCTAAGTAGGGAATTTGCCATACCAGGGGAGGTCAGTGGCTGTGGGGCTCCACTCCAGCAGCTGCAGATGGGCAGGCATTCATAGAATCATAGAGCTGGAAGAGACCTTAGAAGGCCATCAAGTCCAGCCCCCTGCCCAAGGCAGGACCAATCCCAATTAAATCAACCCAGCCAGGGCTTTGTCAACCTGGGACTTAAACACCTCTAGGGATGGAGACTCCACTATTTCCCTAGGTAACCCATTCCAGTGCTTCACCACCCTCCTAGTGAAATAGTTTTTCCTAATATCTAACCTGGACCTCTCCCACCACAACTTGAGACCATTGTTCCTTGTTCTGCTGTGAACAGCCTTTCTTCATTCTCTTTGGAACCTCCCTTCAGGAAGTTGAAGGCTGCTATCAAATCCTGCCTCACTCTTCTCTTCTGCAGACTAAATAGACATTGATGGAGTGGGGATTGGGGTGGGGCACTCAGGGGAAAAGGCAGGGCAGCTTCGGACCCCCATATCCAGGGGCTGTGACCATGGGACACTGCCTCTGGCCACTGCACTCCAGGTCCTAAGCTGCAGAGCTCCACAGCTGCCCTGCCTCTTCCCCCGAGTACCGCCCTCCCTGGTTTCCTCCTCTCCCCCAGCTTGAATGCTGTAAATGAGCCATTTGCGGTGCTCCAGAAGCTCTGGGAGGGAGGGGGAGGAGTTATTGAGTATGGGGATCCTGGCTTTTCCTCGTGAGTGCTCTAGCCCTGGAGCACCCCTGGGTGCTGGGCCGGGGACATTGCCTGGCGAGAGAAGTCCAGCCTGTAGTATGTCAGCACCTTTAATGTATGTAGCCTCACAATACCCCTGATGAGATAGGGAAGAAGTATCTCCGTTTTACAAACGGGAAACTGAACCACAGCTCCTCAGAGGTGTTCAGGTGCGTAATTTTCTCTGGAATCAATGTCACTTAGGAACCTTTCTGAGGCGAGGCCAAAGTGACTTGCCTGTGGTCTTCCTCGATTCCTAGGCCAGACGAGACCAGTGTGATCCAGTCTGACCTTCCACATAACACAGGCCAGAGTCCAGCCCCAAAATGATTCCTAGAGCAGCTCTTTTCAGGAAAAAAAAAAAAAGATCCACTTTTGACCTACAAATTGTCAGTGACAGGAGACTCCCTCACGGCCCTTGGTGAACTGCTGCCCTGGTCTCACAGGAAGCTCACAGTAATGCAGGCATTTGAACTTCAAGTCTCCGAAACACTGAACCATCTTTCCTCCACTGGCCCATTCAATCATTCTTTTAGAAATCCCAGCCCTTGCTTCTCAGCACCTCGCAGCTCACGCCGCCAGCAGCCGTCTCGCCAGGGTTGTTTATCTGCTGCGCCTCGTCTGCGTGTTTGCATTGCCCATTTCAAAAGGAGCTGCTGCTAAATAAATACATGTCTGGCAAGCACATACCTGCTGCAACAAACAGAATCCCAGCGCTGAGGATAATGTTGTTTTTGCTGTTGTAAATCCTTCCTGCCCCCACACAGAGTCCTCCCAGTAACAGCAATATTGTGCTTAGGATGGGGAATACGCTGGAGGCCCGGACAATACCTGAGGGTTATATAAGAGGAAAAACATGACAGATAGTAATCAGCTCAGACCTCTTCTCAGTGCTCGCACAGAGAGCACAAGGCACATTTCCAGAGGGTGACCCCTCAGCCTTTGTATGGGGAGGCAGGTTTTTAGACCCTGGTCATGAGCCAATGGCTGATATGATGGAGACAAAGTGATTGTGACTGCATATACTTTCCCATTTGCTACTCCTAAATGTTTTGAGCTTTCTGCTGGCAAGTTTAGAGCGATTACCATAATCTCTGTTTTGATGCCGCTGCATGTGAAACATTTCTGACAGTGCACCAGCCAGCGAGGTTATAGAGACTAACCCACATCATCCTGCAGGCAGAAGCACTGAAAAATGCATGAGCTGATTATTAACTATATCATAACAGGTGGGCAGCTTTATGAGCTGTGGCTCTGGTTTGGAACATGTATGACCCCCGCACATTCAGGTAATTAAGTCTTTTGTCTTCGTGATCAGCCATGCCAGGATCTCTCTTTGTCTGCTGTGGAATATTAGTGGACTCAAAGCTCTCTGAGTTTCAGAAAGGAAGATATTTAGAATAGCGTACCGTGAATATTTGCATTTAATTAGGACCATCTGTCACTCTCTATTTTATTTTATTTTATTTTATTTATATGTTAGGAACTTTCAGGCCATCCACCAACATGGTATCTAAACCACTATGGAAAAAGTGAAATACCACCAGCAAGCCAGGCGTCAAAACCAGGGCACTCCTCTGTTAGAGAACAACAGAAAAGAATGAGGAGGGGAAAACAAATGGAGCTCAAACAGGAGGAAAAAGAAGGCTGCCTGCACAAGCAAAAGATGGAGGAGGAAATATGGAAGAGGTTGCACCTCTCTAGTCCGGCTCACTCTGGTCCAGAACCATCCATATGCTGGCATGATTTCAGTTAACTGGATGTCCACTTATTATGGGTGCGGCCAAGTTCCAGCGGTCCCATAAAGTATGTTTACAGCCGCCAGTCTTGGCTCTCAGTGTTCTATGCTGTTATTTAACTCTAATTTACCCCAAATGTCTTCTAAGAGCCCAGTAAGCAGTGGAAGTGCTGGGAATGCTGCTAGACAATATTGACCTCCCATAGTTCGGCAAATTCTCTTGTTCGGCACCGGTCAGTTCCTGAAGGTGCTGGACTAGAGAGGTTCATCCTATAGAATGCACTAGAAATAGTTTCACAGAAAAGAGGGGCCTATGGGCGTGGGGACGCTGGAGGGCGAGAATACATCTAGAGAGGTGAGTACACTAACTGCCAGGCATGCTGACGGGGGGTGAGGGCAAAGGGGGCAACTACTCTGGGACCTGGTGATTCAAAAGGACCCAGGGCTCCCGGCTGCAGGAGCAGTGGCAGTGCTCCTAGTCCCCGGCCCTTTAAATCATCACTGGAGAGAGTGGCATTGAGGGCTTGCTGCCTCAGCCCTGCCCCTTCCACCCATCACCCCACCCCTTTTGGGAATGCATAGCTAGCCCCCCCTTCCTGACCCAGGGGCCTGGCGAGGCTGTTGGCTCCCCTGCTAACTGCGATGGCACTAATGATGTGATTGCACCTGGGTGAAATTTCAAGGCCCATCTCCTCGCTTGGTAGGCTTGGTAAACCAGGCCCATTTCCCGAGAAGAAATCCCCGAGCTGAAGTGTCTCATTTCCATTTTGATGACAGTGGTTTGCCCTTATTAACCAAGTACTTTCCAACCTGTCTGTTTAGCAGCACTTGCATGGGCTTCACACCTGCTCCCATGGTAATGCATGACAAAAACACTCATTCCAATGCTGCCCAGCAGATTAGCAGAGTGCCCACAACTAGTTTTCTTTCCACTGGTGGGGCACATTGTCACATGCCTTGGTGCACATAAACATTTATTCCGCGAATGGATGGAAAAAATCTGCACATGGATGGACTAGAGTAGAGGGAAAGGACCTGACTTTGCTAATTGCTGTTCATTCGCAGAATAAAAAGTCCCTCCCCAAAGAGCTTACAATCTGAGCCCTGTGTAGGTGTCAAAATGTGGTTCTGCATTCGATCCACATCTGCTGGAAACAACACGCATTCGATCCACAAGCCGGTGTATTTGCATCTGTATCTGCATCTCAGCAGCAACAAGTAGCCTCACAGTGCCTCACGCTCAGGAGGAGTGTCCGTGTCCTCCACAGAGCACTGCAATCCCGCTCATACAGGTCCCATATGAAGAGGTATATAATAGAGGTATATAAAATCACCAGTGGTCCCATATGATAGAGGTATATAAAATCATGAGTGGTGTGGAGAGGGCGGATAAAGAAAAGTTATTTATTAGTTCCCATAATAGAAGAACTAGAGGACACCAAATGAAATTAATGGGTAGCAGGTTTAAAACTAATAAAAGAAAGTTCTTCTTCACACAGCGCGTAGTCAGCCTGTGGAACTCCTTGCCAGAGGAGGCTGTAAAGGCTAGGACTATAACAGAGTTTAAAGAAAAGCCAGATAATTTCATGAAGGTTAGGTCCATAAAAGGCTATTAGCCAGGGGGTAGAAATGGTGTCCCTGGCCTCTGTTTGTCAGAGGCTGAAGAAGGATGGCAGGAGACAAATCGCTTGATCATTGTCTTCAGTCCACCCTCTCTGGGGCACCTGGTGCTGGCCACTGTTGGCAGACAGGCTACTGGGCTAGATGGACCTTTGGTCTGACCCAGTATGGCCGTTCTTATGTTCTCCTCAGTAAGTGCTGGGCAGGGTGAACCGGACCAGCACCCATGTAGAGCCCTTTTTGTACTATCCACATCCACTCCAATAGCTGCAAAAACGAACTTTGGGGGTGAAGCAGATATCTGCAGATTTGCAGCGCTCTACTTATAATTGTTTTGAACTGCAGCTGTGAGAAAAGTTTGTGTCGTGCCACACTTAGTGTCTGTGCTGCACAGGGCCTGATGGAGAGATTTTCCAAGCTACTGTAAAACTGATTCCAATGAAATAATTTAAAATGATCCAGAGATACCGAGTAGATCCAGTTTTAGGCAGCATGAACTGGTTTCAGGATGAATATGAAAAGAAAATATGTTCCCATTACTTGCTCAGTTCTTATTAGGATACATAGTCTGATATCTGTGCCTGCTGCTGTCTTCCATTTTGCTTCTCACTTAATCATTCCTCTTGTTTTACCAGCATCTCGTGTGTCTTAAAGCAGCACACGCAGCTTGTGCTGAACAAAAGCAAGGAGCTCGGGTGCTAGGAGTTGTAGGAATAACAGATTGTTTTTGTTTTTGTATTAATTTCCCAGCAATTCCCCAAAAAATGGAAGGCTTTTGCTTCTGGTTGTTTGAAACATTTCATTTTGATTTGGAGCTTTTATAAAGGTTTTTAATGAATTAAAAATCAAGTCACATATAAAGGACATTTTGAAATGTAAACTTGGTTCAAATAAAAAAATTAGAAGTTTCAGTTTTTTCAGCTTGTTTGTTTTTGGCACCAAAACAATAGGGTAAAGTTGCAAAATGTTTCAAAAGACCAGAATCTGCATTTTTCTCCAAAAAATAATTCCACCCGAAAAATGTCACTCACCTCCCCTGTTGTTGTCTGTGTCTCATCTGGTCTCCTGGTGCCTTTCAAGTAATACAGTGGACTATGCATTTTCCCTGACAGAGGCAGTGCTATTTAGGTCTGGTCTAAACTTAAACTTTGTACTCATATAGCTACATTGGTCAGGGATGGGAAGAGTATCACACACTCTGGCAACATAACTGAGGGCTGGTCTACACCACTTCATGAGATCGATCTAAGGACTTGTCTTCACTGCCATGGAGATTGATACTGTGGCGGTTCCAACATTTGATTTAGCGGGTCTAGTAAAGACTCACTAAATTGAATGCTGATGGCACCCCTGTCGACCGTGGTACTCCTCACAGTTGCTAAGAGTAAGGGAAGTCAACAGGAGCATTTCTCCTGTCGATTTCCCACTTTGGGGCCACCCCAATGTAAGGAACATCAACTGTAGCTACGCAGTTGTTGTAGCTGGAATTGCGTATCTTACATAGATTTTCTCCACCAGGGTGGACCTGGCCTAAGTTACGCAACTTTAGCTACGTGAATAACGTAGCTAAAGTCATTGTAGTATGATCTACAGGTGTCTTTACTGTGATGTGTCAACTGGAGATGCTCTCCCATTGACTCCCTTTGTGATTCTCATTGAGGTAGAGTACTGGAGTCACAAGGAGAGCGATCGGCAGTTGACATATCATGTCTATACAAGACACAATAAATCGATCCTCACAGGATCTGTTGCTGCCTAGTTGATCTGGACCATAGTGAAGACACGCCCTGAGTGTGCTAACAACTCCCCACTGGAGATGCATCTTAGGGCATGCACCACAAGAGCACTATGCTGTTTCAAGCCATTGTCATTCAGGGTAGTGGTGTTCTGACATGGACTCCTTTTGTCAGTGCACACTGCGTCTACACTGGGGGCTATGCTGGCATAGGTTTTCCAGTGTAGATGGTGCCTTCTGTTAATCTGCATTTCCTGTTACTGGGGATATTGGCCATTCCCAATCCCGAAAAGTTGGGATTCCCCTCTATTGTCCCCATTTACTTGTGGTGTGTAACACAATGTACAGTAGAAGGACCAATGGTTATAAAAACAAATAGTGGGGGTTTTAGATGCCTTACTTCTGGGGAGCCCAGGCCCATCCTGGGATACCTTAAAGGGGCTAATTTTTCAGAAAGTACTCAGTGTCAACCTTTGAAATATGGCAGTTGGAGTTGGGCTCCCAAACAGTCATTCATGAATATCTTAGTTAAGGCAGAAAATTCATAGTAATCAGGAGTCACACTCATTCCCCCTTCCCCAATCATGCTGTTCATAATGATTTCATCTATACTAAAAGGACTTCCCTCAAATGTTGCACTGTTACTAGAGAACATTTGCTACACGAGCCAAATTCACAGCATGGGCTGTTCTATTCCTAATAATTAGCACCCCAGATAATATTTTCTGTATGAGTTAATTCACACAACGCAAGCCGAAACATGGCATTTTCTTCCCACACAATATTACAGAGATTTCCTACTACAGCATGTATTTTTGGTCCTGAAATGTAAAAGCAGCTCATGTGGACTGTGCAGAGTTTACATATGTCTCCCCATACTGGTAATAAAATGACAACATATCAAAAAATATTAAGGGAATCCAGTTTTTTGCTTCCTCCTCTATTTTTTTCTTGTTTACTGTCCTGTCTCTTTGCATAGAATTTTCTGCACCACGATCCATCATGACACCTCTGGTGGGGAAGAAACGGCAGCACAGTGCTGCTCGACTTCCCACAGGGCTCAGAAAGCTCTGCCTTTCTGTTCTGGCTTTTTCTATCCCCCAGGAAGGGACTAGTTGCACGAACCGTGTGGGTTATATTTTCAAAAATGGAAGCTGCAGACCCATTGTGCGACAGCAGGGCTGGCGACCAACTTTGTCAAGCCTTGGGCAATGAGGGTGTGGCTTGGTGCCGGGAAGGGGCAGGGCTAGGAGCTAGCCTCCCCTGGCCAGCCCTGGACTGTGCTGCGTGGGGCTCTGGCAGCCAGTTAGAGGGCTTGGGTTAGGGATGTTAGATATTGTGGAATTGAATAGTCATGTAACAGCATGAAATCTTAGTGGTTACAGGACTATTTGATAGTCTCCAGGGGTGGAGTCAGCAGCCAGTGGGCTCTCAGCCCCACTCCCGAGGAGCCCCCTGCAAACCTGTGCTGCTAGCTCTCTATCAAAGGCAGAAGTGTGGGTGACAGGCAGGAGCTGGTCCACTAGGGGAGGCAGTTTAAAAACCAGTTCCCCGCATAGACCAGCTGCCTGCTGCCCCTGTCCACAGGGCACCCGAACTCCCCACAGACAGAAGCTGGTCCACAGCAGCAGCCTCTGTCCGTGGGGCACTCGGAACCCCACGGACAGGGGCTGCTGCCATGGACCAGCCTCTGTCTGCGGTGGGCCCAGGCTACCACGGACAAAGGCGGCTTTGCAACAGCCTCCCCCCCACCCCTATGTTGCTGCCTCTAATAGAGGCAGCAGCCCAGTGTGGGTGGAGAGGGTCAGGCGGCACCATGGAGCTGGTGCTGGCGGGAACCGGCATTTAAAGCGGCTCCCCCCAGCATCGGCTCCTGCCTCCCCCCCCACTACCTCTGTAGGAGGCAGCAAGGCGGGAGAGGGGGCAGGCAGATTGGCAGAGCCAGCACACACAGAAAGCCAAAAGCTGGCTCCCCACGCATATCGGCTCCAGCCTGCCCCCCTCATCTTCCATGCTGCTGCCTCTAAATCCGAGGCAGCAGCACGGGGGCTAGGGAGGGGAGGTGGAATCAGTGCTTTTGGGGAGCCTGCTTAAAGCCAGCTCCTCTCGGGCACTGGTGCCTGCTCCACCCCACCTTGCTGCCTCTGATACAGCAATTGGGGGGGGGTGTAGTTGACAAGATTAACCAATAAGTCCAGGCTTATCGGTTAATCGTATAGTCGACTACACGTTGACATCCCTAGCTTGATGCTGGTGCTGCCACAGTAGCAGCAGTGCCCACCTGGAGCCCCAGACCTTATCACATCTCCAGGCATCAGGGCAGCTGCCCCTTTTGCCCCCTCCCCATCGGTGGCCTTGTGCAACAGCACATCTCTGGCTGCACAGGCAATTCCTGACTGCTTTGTGCATGCATTGCAGAAATCCACGCACAGTTACCCACAGGCCTTGATCCTGCAAGCTGCTCTGTGCCATTGCAGGGCCCCATTGTGGTCAGTGGGGCTCACTGGAGCCCTAGCCCCACACAGTAATTAATGTTTAAATTCCATGGATCGGAATAGGAGTTCAGCTTCTGCTGAAGTGCGGTGCTGCACACTACAGGGAGGGAAGCTTGCTGAATCGTGCCTTTGAGCAAAGGAGATCCACCCATAGAGCCGTTTGCAGGTTTGAGGCCGTAATTATAAAGGTATTAGGGCACCCAAATATGCAGCTAGTTGCCTTATGCGAGTTACAAAAGCACCAATGCAGGCGGCGTGCCTGACTTGTTTTGATGCCGTGTTGTTGTAGCCAGGTTGGTTCCAGGCTATTAGAGAGAGAAGGTGGGTGAGGCAATATCTTTCATTGGACCAGCTTCTGCGGTGAGAGTCGAGCTCCCTAGAGTTCTTCTCGTCACATGCAGCTTGTTTAGCATCAGGAATTAGCGCATATTTCAAGGGGCGGGGCCTCAAGCAGAAGGGGACTATTCAGGTTGATGAGGTGACCCCTGAACACTTCTCCAGAGGGGGAAGCTGGCAGGGGCGAGTCAAGTTGCTTATTGATTGTTGTACTAAATCCAATGTTTCTGTTCACTCTGAAGAGGAGTGCTGAGTGACCTCAAAAGCTCATCTCAGTCACCAATAGAAGTTGGTCCAATAAAAGCTATTACCTAAGAACATAAGAACGGCCATACTGGGTCAGACCAAAGGTCCATCTAGCCCAGTATCCTGTCTTCCAACAGTGGCCAATGCCAGATGCCCCAGAGGGAATGAAGAGAACAGGTAATCATCAAGTGATCCCTCTCCTGTCGTCCATTTCCAGCCTCTGACAAACAAAGGCTAGGGACACCATTCCTACCTATCCTGGCTAATAAGTATTCATGGACCGAACCTCCATGAATGTATCTAGTTCTTTTTTGAACCCTGTTAAAGTCCTGCCCTTCACAACATTCTCTGGCAAAGAGTTCCACAGGTTGACTGCATTGTGTGATGTAGTACCTCCGTTTGTTTGTTTTAGCTTTATTTGGTGACCCCTAATTCTTATGTTTTGGGAACAAGTAAATAACTTTTGCTAATTTACTTTCTCCACATTAGTCATGATTTTCTAGACCTGTATCATATCCGCCCTAAGGCTAGGTCTAGACTACAGTCCTTTGTCGGAAAAAGCTACGCACATTGCGCTTCGCAATGCGCGTAGCTTTTTCCAATCGCTTTTCTGGAAGAGGCTTTTCCACCATTTGGCCCTGTCTAGACGTGGGGAAATGGCGGAAAAGCCTCCTCTTTCAGCAGAGCCCTTATCCCTCATAGAATGAGGTATACAGGGCTCCCTGAAAGAGTGTGTTTGCTCTTCCACAAAAAAAATCAGAAGAGCAAACGCATTCCTTGGACGCGGCAAAGTTTTTCCGGGATACCTTTGGTATCCTAGAAAAACCCCGCAGTATAAATGTACCCTTAGTCTTCTCTTTACTAAGCTGAAAAGTCCCCGTCTTTTAATCTCTTTCCATATGGCAGCCGTTCCAAACCCTTAATAATTTTTGTTGCCCTTTTCTGAACTTTGTCCAATGCTAAGATACCTCACCCATCTAGTCTCTCTAATATCCTGGGTTCAAAACAGCTACAACAACACTGCATATAATTTACCATTCAGATGAATATTTCCTAATTCCACAAGCACCTGCAGGTGGAAGAGTAAATGTGCTTTTGCAGAAACTAGACCTTCTCTTTTTTTAAATTATGACCCTTTTCTTTCACCTACTTCACTTTTATTATCTTAACACAGTTTGGTTGCGATAACTCAAGACTGGGAGAGCCACAAATGATATGAATGAGTGATCCTGTCATTCCATACACGAGCCAACAAAATCTCTGTTCTCGGTTCTGAGAGTACATGCTTTGTTCATGGCACATAATTTAAGGAAGAGCTAATTTTGATCATGTTCAAAGTGTAACAGTTGATTTCACTGGTAATATTGTCAGATCTCTTCACCTGCAAATCCAGGAGACAGTGTAACTACAGCAATCCAACTCAACAGGTATCAGAGTGTGATCAGGACCACTGATGGGCGGGGCAAAAGGGGTACTTGCCCAGGGGTCAGGCAATATAAAAGGGACCGGAGCTCCTAGCCCTTTAAATCATTGCTGGAGTGCTGCGCTTCACACTCTGGACAACACTGAAGGCTGCCTGGTGTAGGCGTGGCATTCTCCCTGCAGTGCTAAGGGCTGCTTAGTCCCAGCCCCGCCCCTTCTGTGTGAGGCCCCACCCCCTACCCAGGGGCCTGGCGAGGCTGCTGGCCCCCCTGTGTGTGATAGTAAAGTCAGTACTTCTATATTTATAAAACACATGGAAAACATCTTAAATTATTTGTTTACATTATAGTGATTTTTCAGGTCAGAAACCTTACAGCCTACCATAGCTTGAAGGCTTTATATAATTGAAAAGCAAGGAATCTCGGTTTTTCATTATTTCCAGTAGTATTTGGCCTTTGTTTCTAGAACTGATGCTTTGCAAGATAGCAGACTCTAAAACCATCACAGAACCGTGACTGCATATAGCGTAGCAAATCTCTGATTGGTAGAATGTCTTTTGTCTACTTTTGCCTTATCTTAGCTGCCGCGTGTGGATGGAAGAATAAAGCGTTTCTGGGGGAGGGTTCCTTTTCTTTACAAAAACATGATGGCAATAGGAGAATGGCTTGTCAGGGTTTAATCTTAGCAGTTACCTCGAACAGATTAGTGGACAGAGTGCAGGTGGGAAGCTCAAAGGAGCAAAGTAAAGTCAGTTTATTCCCTGGTTGGAATGTGTCTACTTAGTCATGAAGCCCATGGACAGAGTGCTACGAAGACATTGGGGCAAATTCTCCTTCCAGTTACACCAATGCCATGCCACTGAGTTGGTAAGTCCTTTCTGAAATCAAATGTTACACTGTGGTAGCTGCAGAAATTACGCTCTCGCTAAGTGAACACAGCGCAGTATGGTAATAAGTCATCAGCTGTTTGTTCAGTCTCTGTGCAGGCCTGTGGAGGACTTTTTTTTCCCCAAACACGTACCTAGTGGGGTTACTTCTGTTGTGAAAGATTGACTATAAGGCTTCTGTGCATATTTCATTCATGAGGGCACTTGTCATTTGTTTATTTAGTGGAATGTCTCAATGATAAATAGGAAAATTGAAGTGTATATAAATCCCTTGCACGCACGCGTGCGCGTGCGCGCACACACACACACACACACACACACACACACACACACACACTAAAAGCCCATAGAAATGGATCAGTCCGTCTGTTGACTTCATTGGGCTTTGGATTAATGGCCCATATAACTAACAATGCGAATCCTTTTAATGTGTCTTTTGCTGGTTTACAGTAGGCTGGTATCAGTGAAGCAGGCTGTACGTTGTTTAACCGCTATGTGCAGCCTGAGAAATCCTGTGAACCTTCTCAGCGTAATGGCTTTTTGATGCCCTTCACCTGAACAATTCACAGCAAAGCACATGAACTGGGCCTCCCTTCCCGCAGCCCTGTCTTAACTGCCAATTGATGAGGACTTTAAAAAAAAGTTGGGCTACTGTTTTATGCAGGAAACAGAGTAAAAATATGTGGTGAATTATACTGAAATTGCAGATGAGGTTTGAGAATGGGGCAAAGACACCACAGATGGTCTGATCCTTATTATTTATACATATATATTAGAAACTTTGTCTGTCTATGTGTCCATCCATCCATCCGTGAGTCCATTTGTTCAAGAACTCCTAAATGTAAGGGTGTGGTTATGCCAGGACAATGGGATGTGCCTCAAATTTGACTGTTTCTCATAAAATGGAAAGGGAGGGATCTGGTAGGAGGGATAGTTATACAGTAGAATGACCACAGAGGGGCAGCAAGGGGCAAGAGATGGGGACTGGGACAGCTATAACCCCATTGTGTCAGCATAGGACAGGGGTGGAGAAAGGGACAGCTATCTACTATATATTTCAGAGAGTTTGTCTGTTTGTGTGTCTGTCTGTGCATCCGTCCCCCAGTTAGGGGATATGCACCCCCTCCCTGGGCTGTGCCCACTGCAGCTGCAGCAGCCATAGACATGTGCTTCACACCTGGCCCCCAGGCTGCTGTGTTGAGAAAGGGCTGGGGTTGTTCTCTCTCCCAGTGGCAGACTAGATACTGAATCCCTCATCCCCAGCTCCACCCCAGAACAATGATTTAAATGAAGAAAAACAAAACTTATTTGAGTTAAGGATCTGAGCAACGCTGGGTAACTCTTCCAGTTTAAATTACAGAATCCTAGAACTGGAAGGGACCTCAAGAGGTCATCAAGTCCAGACTCCTGCCCCCATGGCAGGACCAAGCACTGTCTAGATCATCCCTGACAGGTGTCTGTCTAACCTGCTCTTAAATATCTCCAGTGATAGAGAGTCTACAGCCCCCATAGGCAATTTATTCCAGTGTTTAACCACCCCTGACAGTTAGGAAGTTTTTCTTAATGTCCAACCTAAGCCTCTTGCTGCAATTTAAGCCCATTGCCTCTTGTCCTGTCCTCAGAGGCCAAGGAGAACAATTGTTCTCTCTCCTCCTTGTAACACCCTTTTAGATACTTGAAAACTGCTATCATGTACCCTCTCGGTCTTCTCTTTTTTAAACTAAACAAGCCCAATTCTTTCAGTCTTCCCTCATAGGTCATGTTTTCTAGACCTTTAATCATTTTTGTTGCTCTTCTCTGGACCTTCTCCAATTTCTCCACATTTTTCCTGAAATGTGGTGCCCAGAACTGGACTCAATACTCCAATTGAGGCCTGATCAGTGCAGAGTAGAGTGGAAGAATGACTTCTCGTGTCTTGCTCACAACACTCCTATTAATGCAGCCCAGAATCATGTTTCCTATTTTTGCAACAGTGTCACACTATTGACTAATGTTTAACTTGTGGTCCACTATGAGCCCTAAATCCCTTTCTGCAGTACTCCTTCCTAGACAATCACTTCCCATTCTGTATGTGTGAAACTGATTATTCCTTCCTAAGTGGAGTACTTTGCATTTGTCCTTATTAAACTTCATCCTATTTATCTCAGACTGTTTCTCTAGTTTGTCCAGATCATTTTGAATGATGACCCTATCCTCCAAAGCACTTTCAAGCCTTCCCAGTTTGGTATAATCTGCAAGCTTAATAACTGTACTCTCTATGGCATCACATAAATAATTGATGAAGATATTGAACAGAACCGGCCCCGGCCCCCAGACCTCTGCGGAACCCCACTTGTTATGCCTTTCCAGCATGATTATGAACTGTTAATAATTACTCTGAGAACTGTTACACAGCCAATTATGCACCCACCTTATAGTAGCCCCATCTAGATTGTATTTTCCTAGTTTATTGATATGAAGGTCCTATGAGACCATGTCAAATGCCTTGCTAATGTCCAGGTATACCATGTCCACCACTTTTCCCTTATCCACAAGGCTTGATATCCTATCAAAGAAAGCTATCAGATTGGTTTGACATGATTTGTTCTTACAAATCCATGCTGGCTGTTACCTATCACCTTATTATCTTTCAGATGTTAGCAGATGGATTCCTTAATTACTTTTTCCGTTATCTTCCCTGGCACAAAAGTTAAACTGACTGATCTGTAGTTTCCTGGGTTGTTATTTTCCTTTTTTCTAGATGGGCACTATATTTGCCCTTTTCCAGTCTTGTGGAATCTCACCCGACTTCCATGATTTTTCAAAGATGATAGAGGAGGTATCTGAGCCTTTAGCTATCAGGTCCTTGAGTATTCTAGGATGCATTTCATCAAGCCCTGGTGACTTGCAGATATCTAACTTGTCTAAGTAATTTTTAACTTGTTCTTTTTTATTTTAATTTCTAAACTTATCCCATTTCCACTAGCATTCACTATGTTAGGCATCCTGTCACCATCCATCTTCTTGACAAAAACTGAAACAAAGAAGTCGTTAAGCACCTATGCCATTTGCAAGTTTCCTGTTATTGTTTCTCCCTCTTCACTGAGCAATGGGCCAACCCTGTCCTTGGTCTTCCTCTTGCTCCTGATATACTTGTAGAGCATCTTCTTGTTACCCTTTATGTCTCTAGCTAGATTTACTCATTTTGGCTACGTCTAGACTACATGGCTCTGTAAACGGAGCCATGTAAAATAGTTTATTCGGCATAGTCAAAGAAGCAGGGATTTAAATAATCCCCGCTTCATTAAAATAAAAATGGCCACCGCGCTGTGTCGACGATCAGCTGATCCGGCACAGCGCAGCAGTCTAGACGCGGTGCGGTCGACGAAGTGAAACGAGGTTTACCAGAGCAGTCGACAAAGGCTTCCTTTGTCGACCGCGCCACATCTAGACTGCCACGCTGTGCCGGATCAGCTGATCGTCGGCACAGCGCGGTGGCCATTTTTATTTTAATGAAGTGGGGATTATTTAAATCCCCGTTTCTTTGACTATGCCGAATAAACTATTTTACATGGCTCCGTCGACGGCGCCATGTAGTCTAGACGTAGCCTTTGTGCCTTTGCCTTTCTAATCTTGCCCCTGCATACCTGTGTTGTAATTTGACCTAGTTTCCACTTTCATATAACTCCTTTTTGATTTTTAGATCATATACGATCTCCTGGTTGATCCAAGGTAGTCTCCTGCCATACTTTCTATTTTTCTTACACTGTGTAATAGTTTGCTTTTGGGCCCTTAATAATGTCCAGTTAAAAAACTGCCAAATCATTTCAGCCATTTTTCCTCTTAGTCTTGCTTCCCATGAGACTTTACCTGCCAGCTCTGAGTTTACTAAAATCTGCCTTCCTGAAATCCACTGTCTCTATTTTGCTATTCTCCCTTCTCCCATTCCTTAGGGTGATTCTGCACTGCACCATTATTTTGACATAGCTAGCGTTATTTTGAAACAACAATGCGAGCCTCTACACAGCCATTCCATTATTTTGAAATAATTGTGAAATAATGGACAGCTTATTCCGAAATCTGTAAACCTCATTCTATGAGGAATAATGCCTGTTCCAAAATAGCTATTTCAAAATAAGGTGTATGTAGACGCTCCACTGCTGCTATTTTGAAATAGCCCCTCACCAGGGCCATTCTAAGTTATTCCTCCCCAGTGGCTCTTGGGGCTCTAAATTGAGATAGCACATCTACATTAGGGACGCCTGCCTCAGACTAATTTTGAGACTTCCCTGCAGTGTAGACGTGCTATTTCAAAATAAGCTGTTTTGGAATAACTATTCCAGAATAGCTTATTTCGAAATAAGCATGCAGTGTAGATGTACCCTTAAAATCATGAACTCTTTGATTTCATGATCACTTTCACCCAAGCTGCCTTCCACTTTCAAATTTTAAATCAGTTCCTCCCTATTTGTTAAAATCAAAGCAAGAACAGCTTCCCCTTCATAATAATGGAGAAATATCCACTTCTGAGAGTCTAATGAGGCATCCATATGGCCCTTATTGCTTGTCCGTGCAACTGCCAGATCTCGCAACCAAATGGCTAAAACTTTCCAACGGTCTGAGTCGTAAATAACTTTACACAAATAACATTTTCAAAAGTGCATAAATGATTTAAGCCCCTAACTCCCATTTTCAGAATGGAATTAGACCCAGAGCCTCAAAGGCACTGAAGTCAATGGGAATTGGTTGTCTCAATACCTTTTAAAAGTCTGGGATTTAGGGCAGAGACTGGTTCCTAACAAGCAACTTCCTAGGGATTATTGCGGAGTCAGTGATGTCCAGATACTGAACTTCACGTGCTTTGAGATAACCGAGCAATCAACTGCTGCTGTGGTACCCTGAGACCTAGAATGAACTGCCAGGATCTTGCATCAGACCAGACAACTGTACTCTCTTGTGGGGTAGGAGGAAGGAAGAAGGAGTAAGAGAGAAGTGACCAGCCCGCTTTTCAAAAGATAATTTCCACTCGGATTAGCAGGGATAAGCCTGGAATTATTTACCCACCTTCCTCTCCCCGCACACTTACGCATGCACCCCACCCCTGCACTGAGTTTCAGGGATTTGGATGCAATGGGTCCTGAAAAAAACAACGCAGGGCTGAGGTGACTTACAGAACTCACAGTCATGCTCATTTTTGATGCATCTATTGGGGAGATTGGCCCAAGTGACACCAATGCAATGTGGATGTGTTTGGAACTAGAGTCTCACTCACGAATATAAGTCTCTTTTATGGACATCAATGTGATGTGAGTATTGAAATTCCCCAGGGACATGATTTGGGCCTACTGGCAGTATTTGGACTGGATCAAGGCTCAGGTTTCAAACATCTGAGATCTGGAGTTCTTTGGGGGGGTGCAATCACTAGGGATGAAGGAATCTTAAATTCTGAGTGAAGAACAGGTTTGCATCTAGCTAATCTAACAGGCCCACCTGTCCCTACTGCTTATTCATGGGCTAGGGATGTGAACATGTACCCAAGTACATGGTTAACCCTCCTGGTTAACCTTCATGGTCACATGCAGCCCCCCACCCCGCGCTGCTGCCTCTCTATCAGAGGCAGCAGCGCTGGGCAGGGTGGGGAGGAGCCGGTGTGGAATGAGGAGTGGGCTTTCAAGCAACCTCCCTGCGCATACCGGCTCCCACCAAGCTGACTACTCCTTGCTTCCACCTCCTACATTGCTGCATCTGTATCAGAGACAACAGTGTGTGTGGGGAGGGAGGCAGGAGCTGGTGCAAACACCAGCTCCCGCCTCCCCGACCCCCACGTGTAATCTCTGAAAATTTCAGCAGTTACACATTTACACAAATAAACACATTTTATCTTCCCCTCATGGGAAGCACATGAATTGCTGGCTGGGAGAAGCTAGATCCCAGCCCTGGCCCATCCACCTGAGGTCCTGTCCCATCAGCACCCCACAGAACCTAGGGAGAGCGCACAGTGCCACAAGAGCCCACCTCCCAGCCTCAGGAAGGTGGGCAGCAGCACAAACAAAATAGGATCTGGGACAATGTTTCCTCTAATTTTTTTCCATCCATGTGTGGGATACATTTTGTTATGTGCACCAAGGTATGCATAGATGTGCACCACCAGTAGAAACACATGCTGCCAGGTGCTGCTGGCTATGGGCACTCTGCTGATCAGCTGAGCAGCATTTGAATTTCTCCTGGGCAGCTGCCCAAGAGCACAGCTAAAAGGGAACATTGGTCTGGGGGTGGAGTGTTGGCAGATCCATGCCTAGCTGTGTGGGGAGGTACAGCCTTCCTCCGCCTCCCCAACCTGCTGCCCATGTGCTTATTCTTGTGGCGGCATGTTACTCTGACACTTACGGAGAAGGTATTCTGAGCTGTCATGGTCATAGTCGTTGTCCTCAGGGAAGTGGTTGATTCGGAAGCAGTGTCCCTTGTAGATTCCTAAATGAGAACAAAACAAACAAGGCATTGAAAGACACCCATAGAAAGAGCGCCTTTATAAATGGTGTTCTGCCCCCTTTTCCCCCCTCATGAGGCAGTTATTCCTCACACCAACAAGATACTCTTACAACCAGCTCCATGTAGCTACAGGGATCTATCAACCAAGGGTTTCTTGCAGGAGCAGGGCTCAAAGGTGCAAATCAGTCTGTGTTTGTTATTTGTTAACTGGTGCTCTCACACACGGGAATAAAATTCATCCAGGGCGAGTTAGCTACTGCACAGAAAGTTTGGTGCTGACAGAACACAGATTTGGAAATCATCAGTTCAGATCACTATAGCAGGAGCATAGCTGCACCCTCAAGGACATGGCTGTGGATTTATTTTACTCATAATAGTAATGATTATAAGGATTTTTTAGAAAAGAATGACTAAGCCCAGGGATTTCTGCTGTGCTCTGTGGCTCTCAACTGTAGGTCTTGCTACTACACAGTTCATTGATTAATCTCCCAGATAAAGTGGCATGGCTATTTAATTTGTGAGAACTGCTTGGGAATATTCTCGGAAATGCATTTCAGTGGCTCTAAACACCAGCTCAGTAGCTCATCCTGTCTGGGTAAATGACCCACCTGAATTGTTGGCAAGATGAGAGTCACAGAGCTTGAGTTGTGAATTTGTATCTGCTAAGCATATTTTGTGGTACTGCCCTTTATTCGCCCTAGGCTGGTTTGCTGCTCTTTTGTGGCTCGCAAATGGGGCAATCTGCCCAAAATACCGTTTTTAACAACAAAATGCTTGTTTTTACAGCAGTTCGTGAAATGAGAGCGACGCTCTCCCTGCACAGCGTACCCTCTGAGCTTCTGAGATCGGGGTGCGGATTTCTTTGAGGTGCTCAGTGGTGTCAGAGTTGTGCCACTTCCGGGATTCAGAGATGATTTTTTCCCTCCCATTCGTAGGAAAGGATTGTTTTGCTATAAGTCAACAGTTTCCGAAAGGTCTGACTCCTGACACTCCAAGGGGCAAACAGGAAATAGCCCACAGAGAGCACGCTGTGGTCTGTATTTAAATGCTGACTTTTTAATGGCAACAGCTGTATGGTGGACGATGGAATTCAGGAAATTCACAATGAGTCATGGAGCTGTTCACTGCTCAGTCAGGGATTCAAATGCAGCCCAAGTTGTTCTCATCTGTCAACTGCTTTTTAGCATATATGAAGCAACCTAGTGATTCAAGTTCTATTTCTGAAATCAAGTATCTCCCTAACAAACCCTGCTTTTTCAGAAGAGGTCATTTTTGGCAGGGGGAGTAGAGTCCAAGAACCGGATATAGAACCTTGGCCTTCTAGCTCCTCCTTAGAGCTGTGGTCTTTCAGGTAAAAGTTGAAACACATTGACAGGGCAATATGGGGAAATACTGCACTGTTGCTGCCCTTGCTGTTCCTGTACCATGGATAAAGCCTTTCATTTTCCAGGACCATGTTTCGGGAACCTTTCACCACCAATAAATTTGCATGAAAGAGTACCAACACGTATGGTATGTATGTTGAAGCTACCCATTGAAAATGGCCCCCAGCCAAACATTTCTAGAATACTAGTAGATTTCAAATCTCCTTTCAGCATTCTTAGGTGTTGGGGTCAGGAGGTTCTGGTTGGCTAGTTGTAGAAGGAATAGGCAGCGGTGACACTTGGATCTGAATCAAAGTCTGGATTCCAAAACTTCTCTCCAAATAAGTATATCATGGTTCAGATCAAGGGTTTTGGTTTTGGCCCTTGTCTAATAGCTGGTATTTGCCATCTAGTACAAGCTGAATATCTGTGGTTCGGAACTCTCTGGTCCGGCAACATCAGTGGTCTGGAAGAACCATGGAAGTTGTGGGACTAGAGAGCCCCAGCGGCAGAGGTTGCTGGTGGTTTAGAGCAGAGCCTGCTAGCGGGGCCAGAGGGGCAGTGGAGCCCGTGTGGCACCGGAGCCTGCAGCCAGCAGGGCAGGGAAGCTGGAGTGGGGGCCGGAGCTTGCAGGGAAGCAGAGCCCACAGCCAGCAGAGCTAGTGGGAGCTGCAGCAGGATAGCAGGGCTGCTGCAGCTCGGGGGGCCGGGTGGCTGGGGGGAGAAGCCCAGTGGGGAGCCTGGCACTGGCCTCTCCTGGTTCAGCAAACTCCCTTGTCTAGCACTGGTCAAGTCCCGAGAGTGCTGGCCCAGGGATACCAGTAAAATGTAGCTTAGCAGGAGCTTTTGAAAATCTCTGTGGGGCTTAACCTCACTGTCAAGAATTCCAGTGATATATTAGTTATCACCAGTGGAGGTGGAGGAGGGAAGAGGGCCACATAAACCACAGTAGGCTGCAATAAAGTTCATGGCAGAACTGACCCCAAAACCGCAACAAGTCATACTTGTGCAAAATTCAGACCAGCTCACATGGAGGCTGTAGAAAAATGGTGAAATATGGTGAGCAAAACAGCATCTCTTTGCTTATTAGCACAGCAGCAGGGTCTTCTGTTTGCTTGAACCCAGGAAAACAAAAATAAAGGAACTAAGGAATGTACCAAAACTGAGTTTAAACAAAATAAGCAGCACTTCCCACAGCAAGTGGTAACGGCACACAGAAAGTACAAAAGCCGTGAAACATAAAAGACAGAGGATTCCCTCATAATGGCTAACACTACAATTCAATGGTCAATTGTCTCTAGTATCTACATAAAACAACTATCTTTTAAAACGTTTCCCATAGTATTTTACAAGGAATGATTCAGTGACAGTGTCAGGGTGTGCACCACACTGACTATCTTCATCTTGCCCATCTCCAGGCAAGCTACAGTCTGTACGGGCCACTCATCACCAGCACAAGGTGTATATCTGCTGCCCTGCTTACCTGGGCTGCATTGCTACCGCCCTCCAAGCCCCGGGCCTTGCCTCAGGCCCCCAGCCAGGGAGTGCCTTAGCTGGCACTCTCCTGGCCCTACCTGGCTGCCCCAATACAGTCTTCCCTCCTGGGAGCTGCCTGCTTCCTCTGCTGCCAGCTCTTCACTGCCCCCCCTCCAAAGCAAACTGTGCTTCTTTATATCTCCCCCAGCTGGGCTCTCATTAGCCCTAACAGCCTCAGCTGGGTCTTTGCTTCCAGCCCCTGCTCCGGGCCTGAGTTTTGCCCTTCAAGGGCCAGTGCAGGGCAAGTGGACAAGCCCTGTCACAGGCAGCTAGATACTGATCAGTGTGTAAGCAACTGTGGCCATATCATATGCACAGGAATAGGTCATATGGAAAGTCTTCCACTTTAGAACCTTATTTTGTTTGGAGCTGTTTCTTACCCTCTTCAGAAAGGGATAGGGAAATTTCACTTCTACTCTGGCTTCCCCCAGGGATGGATATAAACCAATGTCATTGCCTAACAATCCACCTCCTTCCTGAGAAGCACTTTTGAGCCTGGTGTACTCTAGACCTGGCAGGTTGGTTTGAGGTACGCCATCCAGCTATGCAAAATGTGTTACTAGATTTGGTTTACCTTAAGCCGAGCCACCGCAGTGTCTACACTGTGGGAGGCCGACGGGAGCACATACTCCTGTCAGCTTCCCTAACTCCTCACAGAATGAGAAGTACAGGAGGCCAGCAAGGGCTGCCCTCAGCGTTTGATCTGGGGGTCTACACTAGACCCACTAAACTGAATGCTAGAAGACGGACCTCTGGAGGGTCGATCTTCTCCATACTGTAGACAAGCCCTTGGACACCTTGTGAGGCCAAGCTGCAATACATGGTTAAATCAGTCGGACTATTCTTCCCCCATGGGATCATTGACGTGTTTTAATGTGTACCCTGAAATCGGTCATGTCTCATTCATGAACGTCACTCAGTCAAATAATGCCAATAAGAGTTTGAGCGAGGACTTTGGGAGTTGGTCCAATAATAACCAACCATCCCCATTTATGGATGCAGTAGGGATGTAGTCAGAGGCAGAATGATCCAGGAACCAGAGCTCTATCTAGCAACCTGGGTTCAAATTTCACCACAGACTTCCTGTGTGACCTTGGACAAGCCACCCACCCGCTGTACCTCAGTGCCCATATGTAAAACAGGGATTACTTTCCTACCTCAAAGGAGTTTTGTGAGGCTAAACACATTACAAGACTGTGAGCTGTTCAGACACTACAATTATGGCGGTCAGTCAAGCACCTCAGTTAAATAGTATTTTGCTAAAGCTATGTTAACTACCTAAAAATGTAGGACACCAGATCAGACCAAGGGGTTCTAGTGGCCTGCCTCTAGAAACAGGCAATACATAATGTTTCAGAGGAAAACAACTGTCCCATTGGGATAGTAACTTCATCCCACCCTGTCCTTCAAATAACCCTCCAGTATGATACATCTAGCCAACTGTGCAAAAGTGTTCAGAGGGGTTACAATTTCTCCCTAACGGTTGCAAGCAATGACCTACTGCCTGGAAAAACATAAGATCTGATTAACCTTGTACATTAACGTTCATAGCGAAATTGTATCATCATTGGTCAGACAGTTATCCATTTTTTTAAACTCAGTATTTGACTAGTTTAGCAATCATGCCACTGGTGCTATTCTGGGATTTCTACTTAAAGGCATGCCTGAGCAGGGATGTTCAGTTTCAGATCTGATCTTTCCTAAGGAAGGAAGCACCTGCAGATTCAAGCTTCCAGCTGAGGTCCCTAAGAGTACGTCTAGACTACATGCCTCCGTCGACGGAGGCATGTAGATTAGACAGATCGGCATAGGGAAATGAAGCCGCAATTTAAATAATCGCGGCTTCATTTAAATTTAAATGGCTGCCCCGCTCTGCCGATCAGCTGTTTGTCGGCAGATCGGGGCAGTCTGGATGCACCGTGGTCGACAAGGAAGCCTTTGTCGATCGGCACAGGTAAACCTGATTTCACGAGGCATACCTGCGCCGGTCGACAAAGGCTTCCTTGTCGATCGCGCGCCCAGACTGTCCCGATCTGCCGACAAACAGCTGATCGGCAGAGCGGGCAGCCATTTAATTTAAAATGAAGCCGCGATTATTTAAATCGCGCTTCATTTCCCTATGCCGATCTGTCTAATCTACATGCCTCCGTCGACGGAGGCATGTAGTCTAGACGTACCCTGAGAGATGAGACTGACCAGGGATCATCTGACTTAGATCTAAACTTTCCTAAAATCCCGGGCACCAAGGATAACGACAGTGCTGCTTTGCTCCCCTTGGAATTCGGGTTTCCAGGGTTCTTTTCTTCCCCCTTTTTTTTCTTGACCATGTGCACAACCCACAGTCTCATGTGGATGGAGCAGCACATTCCATTTGATGACCGTTAGGCTTGCTAGTCATTGACCATGCTCAGTTCTCATCAGTAAGAACATTCCCTGATGATTTATAAAAGCATTTCCAGTGCAACACTGGAAGGCGGAATGTTCAAACACCTGAGATCATCCATGCTTTTGCTGCCAACTTCCTCCCTCCACCAATCCCGGAAACGTTACGCAAGGGGGGTGGTTCCATATTGTTAGTGTTTTGTTGTCATTTACTGGAGGCTTTCACCCTAGGCTGGCACTGTTAGCAGAGGGCCTTTAGAACAGGGAGTTTGCGGCAATAGCACTTTTGTGCATTTCCCCCTGAGCCCATGGTTAGAGAAGGAGATGTGGATAGCAACAGGAGGAGAGAGAATTCTGGCTGGTCCCTTCCCTCCCCCGCATCAATATTCTGTGCTTGCACTGCGGGGGTGCTCCTCCACTCATAGCTTCCTCCTTCAGCCTATTTCCTTTATTGATGAGATTACAAAGTGACGCCTCAATTTTAGAAGCCTCAGACAAAAATCATTAGTGTCCTCTCCAGGGATGCCAGTTTTCTATCACACACTTTGGCCAACCGACCTCCTGCTGTGCCAACCCAACACTCCCCTGCTTCAAGCATCTTACAGCATAATACAGCTTCAAATCTCTACAAGCACTAGTGTTGTTGAGTGAGGGGAGTTTGGAGAGGGGACGGTTGAGTGGGGAAGAGCTAAGGTTGTAGTGCCTCATCCGGGGCATATGGTAGCTGTGACACTTGTAAGGTGAGTACCTGTGGATGGAGGAAAGCAGGGTATGCAATCTCACATGGTTTAGCTTTGCCTTTACGAGGGTGAGATGTGTGTAACAACAATAACTGCTTCACAACAGTTTGCTTTGTATAGTCACAGTCATTGCTTTATTCTCAGAGGGGTAGCCGTGTTAGTCTGTAACTTTAAAAACAATGAGAATTCCTGTGGCACCTTAGGCGCTGTCTACACAGCACCAAATTTTGAAATAAAGCACTATTCCAAAACGTCCCTTACTCCTCATAGAATGAGGTTTACAGGGACGTTGGAATAGCAAGCCCAAAATAAAGGGATTGCTGAGAAGACACGGGATAGCAATTTCAGGATACTCTGGTCTCCCGAAATAGTGTTGCAGTGCAGATGTATCCTTGAGACGAACAAATTTATTAGGTCATGAGCTTTCGTGGGTAAAACCCACTTCATCAGTTGAGTTGGAGTGGAAATCACAGAATTCAAGGTATATATAACCGCAAAAGAAGTTACCTGTTAATTGTAGGACCCGTGCTAATTAAGCTAATGAAGTCAGGCTGGATATGTCTCATTTATAGCATGTGAAAGCTCATGACCTAATAAATTTATTAGTCTCTAAGGTGCCACAGGACTGCTCATCATTTGCTTTAGTTAGCCCGTATTCTATTCTACACCTGTGCAAAGGGTAACAAGAATGTGGTGAAATCAACTAGCCAATGCATAATGTGGGATGAGCAAAGCAAGCTTCATGTTTAATTTAAATATTTATTTTTAGGTGAATGCATCAATATATTTAAAAAACAGTGACACAGCCTAGCTCTCACCAGTTGGCTGATTTCTTATAGTTATCACATCTGAAATGGATCTTGAGGAGGAATCTGAAGGCGGGCAGAGAGTTGGTTTTAAGGCTTCTCTCAGGAAGAGGCTGCACGCCAGGCATACGGGCCATAATTTGCAGGGGGATGGGGAATGAACTGAGGGAGGGCTAAGCCTGCTCTTGCTGTATCGGATCTGAGATTAAACCATGGACTGCAGTTTCCAGGGCGGACTAACAGCCAGTTTTACAGCTAAGTCTTGAATGTTTAATTGACACATCTTCTGAATTCATCAGCAGAGAGAGGGGTGACTTGAGGGTAACATTGCAAACAACATGAAAAGCAGGGGAGCTGGAAAGTATTCTAACAGAAGATCTACAGGAGCACAATGGCCATCTAAGCAATAGCCACACATTTTAATTTTTTTAAATAACATACTTTTGCCTTTCTGTTTTCGAGAGAAGTAAATAATCCATCCAGTAACAGAGAGATGCCCAGAACAGCTAGAACACATCTGGGAGAATGGCAAATTGTTATTTTTTTAAATTTATTTCTTACAGCATTCACAAAAGGCTCATAGCTAGCAAGTTCTGAAATATTTTTGCAGTGTGGCTAGAGAACTAGGAGGACCAAATACACCACAAAGGGGTAGCTCTTGCAGCAAAGTTTAGAATTAGTGGGCCTGGTTTTACACTGTCAAAACTGTATTAATCTGAGTAGAGTTTCACCAGCAGAAAACATTGTGCAGCATCAGAACCACAAAGTTAACTTTTTTCTTTCCCCTTTCGCTTGTTACCCCTTTTTTATTCCAATGAGCTACCATTCTTCAGTGATGAAACCAGGTGTTTCTTGGATGCAATCCTGTGTATTTACAAAGAGTATGCAAAGTCCTGTTTCCCTGGATGCAGCAGGAATTAAACAGCTGGAAACAATTTATTTGACCCTTTACCAGACAGCATCTACTCCAAATTCACTCTTTGAGCATTTTCTTAAGGTCATGTCCCACTACTTCCGTTACTGAGTTTGATGATTCTCTGTCTCTTTGATCTTTTATCTTGCTTCTCTCATAGACATATAGGCTGCGTCTAGACTGGCAAGTTTTTGCTCAAAAGCGGCCGCTTTTGCACAAACATTTGCCAGCCGTCTACACTGGCCGCTTGAATTTGCGCAAGAACACTGACGATCTAATGTATGATCGTCAGTGTTCTTGAGCAAATACAATGACTCTCCTGCTCGGGAAAAAGCCCTCTTGCGCAAATGCTTTTGCGCAGGAGGGCCAGTGTAGACAACTCAGAATTGTTTTGCGCAAAAAAGCCCTGATGGTGAAAATGGCGATCGGGGCTTTTATAAAATCGATCTAGATTGGCACCGGATGCTTTTGCGCAAAAGCACTTTTGCGCAAAAGCATCCGTGCCAATCTAGACGCTCTTTTCCGCAAATGCTTTTAACGGAAAAACTTTTAACGGAAAATCATGCCAGTCTAGACGTAGCCATACAGATCCATCAAATAATACCCTGAGAAACCCCTCCGCCCATGTAGTTTGGATTCCTGAATGGGCCCCACATATGCCTTTATTTAGGGTAGAGGCTCCTATTATTTCAGCTGCTTAGTTTCATAAAGGAACTTAGTGGATTCTTAAATTAAGGGTGCTGGTTACATCCCCCGGTTTCAGCCAGGATTGATAACTGGTTAAAAGATCGGAAACAAAAGGTAGGAATAAGTGGTCAGCTTTCAGAATGGAGAAAGGTAGCTAGTGGTTTCTGAAGGCATCAATCCTGTTCAATGTATTCATAAATGATCTGGAGAAAGGGGTAAACAGTGAGGTGGCAAAATTTGCAGATGATACAAAACTATTCAGTTTAGTCCAAAGCAGACTGTGAAGAGCTTCAAAAGGATCTCTCAAAACAAGGTGATGGGGCAACAAAATGGCAAATGAATTTCAATGTTGATAAATGCGAAGTAATGTGCATTAGAAAACATAATACCAACTATACATATAAAATGATGGACGCAATAGCTATTACCACTCAAGAGAGAGATCTTGGGGTCATTGTGGATAGTTCTCTGAAAACATCCACTCAGTGTGCAGCAGCACTCAAAAAAACAAACAGAATGGTAGGAATGATCTAAAAGGGGATAAGGAATAAGAGAGAGAATATCTTATTGCCAATATATAAATCCATGATACGCCCACATCTTGAATATTGTGTGCCGATGTGGCCTCATCTCAAAAAGATATGTTGGCACTGGAAAAAGTTCAGAAAGGGTAACAAAAATTATGAGGGGTTTGGAATGGCTGCCATATGAGGAGAGATTAATAAAACTGGGACTTTTTAGCTTAGAAAAGAGAAGACTAAAGGGGAGGGTTATGATACAGATGTATAAAATCATGACTGGTGTGGAGAAAGTAAATAAGAAAAAGTTATTTACTTCTTCCCATAGCACAAGAACTAGGGGTACCCAAATGAAATTAATAGGTAGCAGGTTTAAAACAAACAAAAGGAAGTATTTATTCACACAACATGCAGTCAACTTGTGGAACTCCTTGCCAGAGGATGTTGTGAAGGTCAGGTCTTTAACGAGGTTCAGAAAAGAGCTAGATAAATTAATAGAGGATGGCTATTCGTGGCTATTAGCCAGGATGGGCAGGAATGGTGTCCTTAGTCTCTGTTTGTCAGAAGCTGGGAATAGGGGACGGGATGGATCACTTGATGATCACCTGCTCTGTTCATTCCCTCTGGGGCACCTGGCATGGGCCACTGTTGGCAGACAGGATACTGGGCTAGATGGACCTTTGGTCTGACCCAATAGGGCTATTTCTATGTTTTACCCAAGGCATAAACAAACTATAAAATGGCCAGTTAAGAAAAGAAAGATTGTTGCTCCTAAGAAGTTGTGGTCCAGAATCTGTTCCTTATGTTAATATGTGGGGATTTGCTACCTCTAGCTGCCCTGTCAGCTTATAAAGAAATAGAATTTTCTTGACTTGTCACTTTCTACATTAATTTGTCCATAGATCAGTTGTTTGGCTCCTGCTGGTCTCTCAAAATTTCATGGGCTTTCATTTACGTGCCTCAAACAAGAACAGATTTTGTGAGCCTTTGCCAAAAGGATTTTAATGCTGTCATTATAAAGAAAACCATGCCCTAACAAATGCAGGTGGTTTGCAGAACACACCAGGTGTGAGTTTGCTGTCTCACGCTGGCTTCATTGACAGGGCCGGGGAAGCTAGCAGAGAAAGAAACTTTGGGAGAAACTTTGCGAGCTGTGTGGTAGTTGAGCAATCTCTGTGATGGTTGAAGACCCCAAATCCAATTTCTTTCTGCAAGTCACTGTCAGTGGCTGAGGCAGATACTTTCTGACCCCCTTGTGAATTCTGACAGTCAAGTGTTTGGCCACATGCTGGTTTGTTTGCATTTGCTTCCTCGGAAAGGTCAGTTTTGTGAAGTGCACTGCGGATGCACAAAGCCTCAAATCACATCTTTGGTAATACAGGCCACAGTCAGAATCTGGTCAGGATGCTGCAGGGTATCTGATTGATGATGCTGTCTACCCTGGTGTCTGCAAGTGATTGCTTGTGTGGCTTTGTGTAGTACAGCCTATGGAAGTGCTGAATCGGGACATTGTTCCGTAGTCAAAGTGGGTGGAGGAGAGGGTGTGCAATGGTATTACGGGTATTGAAAGGTCCAGGAGTTGTTTCCTTACGTGATAGGTAGGGTCCTACCATATTCATGGTCCATTTTGGTCAATTTCTGACTCATAGGATTTTTTTAAATGGTAAATTTCTGGATTTCAGATATTTGAAACTGAAACGTCACAAGGTTGCAAGTGTAGCAGTCCTGACCCCAAAAAGGAGTTGTGTGGGGCACTGCTTGTAACACACAGGGGCCACCTCCAAATGCCCCCTTGTGGCCAAAGGCCCTTCTACAGCAACCTTACCTCTTTCCCCCCCTTGCTTCAGGGCCCTTTAAAAACTCACTCAGTTCAAAGGTCTTTCAAACAATTCCCTCCTACCGTCCAATGAATTGAGTCCCCAGGTGCACGCTGACCCTCTCGGCCGCAGCCTCAGTTCAGTGGCTCTCTCTTGATAATCCAAAAATAAAACATGAACTCTCAGTCTTCATCCCAGTGTCAGCTGGGCACAGTCCCACCCAGACTGCTGGGCATAGTCCTGGGGGTCTGTGTTTCTGCTTCCCAGCCCCTCGTTTCCACAGTCTTTCCAGGGGCAGTCTCTCCTCTGCTTGCACAGGGTGTTTTCCAGGCCTCCCTCCTAGAATGTTTTCCTCACTCTTCCCTGCTTCTTGAACTTTCCCCCTCCCCTCACTCACTGAGGGTCTGGCAGGAGACTCTTTGCTCCAGGCAATGTCCATAGACCTTCTTAGTTTTCTGGACTTCTCCACTTCACTACAACTTCCTGCTCCTTTTGTCCTGGAATCACCTGATTCCTCTGTGGTGGGACTCATGCTATAATCATGGCTTAGCCCTAGGCTGTCCAACCCATGGGACAACTCCCCCTGTTATAGTACCCCAGTTATTATTTCTCATGCATCGTCTCTGAGGGAAGGACAAGATTTTTACTTATGGTTCCTGAGAGCTGCTTTCATTCATTGTACGACATTGTCTAGTCTTACTTCCCTTTGCAGTTTCTTCTTTGGTATCCACTCATAAGCTCTATCCTCTTTTCTTTTCTAGGAACATAAATAGTTAAAGTTTTCTCCTTCGTATCCCCAGCCCCAGGTAACTGCGCTCACTAAACATTGCTATGTTCCTGCTTTTACATAATAGTCTTAGTATGTAGCATGGTGGGATCACCACATTTCTGGAGTGCCCTGTTTGGTGTCTCCAGTGTTCAGCTTTTGCAGCCATAAATAGCAAGAGGCTACGGAGTAGTTTGGGAAACTTAAACATCTTGTCCCTGCCACACCCTTTTCTCTTCAAATGCTCTTCAGTTTCACAAGGTTGGACTCTGTCCTCATCACTGATCTGCAGCGAATGCCGTTGAATATTCACATCATCCTATGCAAAGCGCTCCAGCTATGTAGGAGAACTAGTGTCTTACTCCAGGCACTGATGTCTCCTGGGATATGGTGCATATGTTGCTTTCCGCATTGAATATTAATGTCTTTTCTCATCAGGCAAATTTCAAATTTCATACTAACTGGGCCATCTGGTAGCATGAGAAGTAATAGCTTGTGGGTGCCAATGAGGACAGCATCTTCAATCAAATATCCCTCAGCATAAGGGATGTAAAAGAGTAGTCGATAAATCGACCACCTCATGAACCTAGGCTTATTGGGTAGTTGAATCGGCTACTCGCATTCCCTCCCCTCACACTTGCTGTCTCATAAAAGCCAGCTCCCCCCAGCACCATCTCCGCAGGGTTGGGGGGGCAGGGAAGGCAGAGCCGCAGCAGTCCGGACCTGGCATGAGTTGGGACTGCTTCAGTCCTGGCTCATGCCAGGTCCCGGACCTACCCCCGCTGCAGCTCTGCAGTTTAAATGCAGTAGGAGCTGGGCTTCGTGCATGCCCGGCTTCCACTACGTTTAAACTACAGAGCTGCAGTGGCCACTTATCGACTAATCACGTACTCACTACAAATTGTACTGAGTACATGGTTAGTCATTTACTTGCTACTTAACATCCTTACGCAGCATCACAACTAGATTCTGATTTCATTCATACTGGAATAAACCCAGAATACCTCCAATGACATCAGTGTTATTCTCTATTTATATTAGGACTGAATGGCTTGTATCCCACCTGGATGTCATACCTCTTGATCCAGAACAAATGTCATTTCTTTCTCCTTTCTCTTTCCTGGCCTCTGCATACACCAGAAAGTCTCTTTCAGGGCAGAGAATAGGCTGCTGCCAGTCTATCAATCATAAGAGAGGCCTAAAATGTCAATTTTTTCTGCTACAATGCTGAGCTCAGACAGGCGTCCTGTTTGATGTAGCATTCATAATCTCTGAATGACAAAACATATTTATTTTCACATAGTCAAACTGTGCTTTTCCCTACTGCTAGGGCTTATTGGGATTGAGTTTGCCTTACGGGGGGCTGAGTTTGGTTTCTTCCATCTAGTTTCCTATATTCCAGCCTGTTATCAATTCTTCCTCATTAGCATGGTGATCAAATTAAATTTGATGGGCTCCTCTTTTGTGAGCATAGACCAATTCTAAAGCCCATATTATGGTCCATCAGTTCCTCGGGGAGAAAAAATAAGGGAATGGCCATTTACATCCTCCCAAATTCCTTGTAAATTTATATTTTGACATGGACATGGGCATACCCAGGGCATGGATGCTGCTCTGCGAAGTTAAGTAAAAATGCACTCGGCATACTGTGTTAGGCCAGATTCCCTAGACTGTTTGTTGTCTCACATATTCATACACATTTTAAGCTACTACCATTTATACACTCACTCTTTCTTCTTTTAGAGTCCTTTGGAACTACAAATCTCCATAGCTAGACACAGAATTGTGATATGCAACTTGAACAACCAAGCGTTGTAAACGGTAAGAACCAACACTCTAGGATAAGAACTCTGGCAATCTTTGAGGGTGTTTAGAGCTGCTTCTGAAGTGTGTATCTGGCATATATGTTTATAATAGACCAAACAAAAGAGTCCAGATCTAAATGTTGTGGCTTAAACCCATCTCCATGGGCACTGTGATGGGACATTTGCCCTGGACTGGAATGAATAGTGGGTAAAACAGCCCTGGGAGAGGGCTGTGGCTAGGAACCAATCAGGAGAGGGCTTGAGGCAGCCAATCATTGCCTAGCAGGGCTGTATAAAAAGATTGCTGGCCAGGAGATGCTCCTCTTGCTCTAGCTCTGGAGGGAGAGGGATCTAGCTGCTTGCTAGCACGGGATGCTCAGGCCTCAATAACCACCATGCTGAGGCCCAGAGACAGGGGCCTAGGGAGGTACTAGGGCTGTAGAGGAGCAGCCAGGACAGAAGAAGGCAGCAGGTCCTCACCCCTTGCCAATGATGATTGGCCATTTCAGACTGCAGTTTGCCCCTCAGATAGGGGCTAGACGACAACTCGCAGTAGATGACTAAGACAAGTGGGTATAGGGGTTTAAGGGTTCCCTGGGAGGGGAGTACCCCAGAGTGAACATAACATAAGAACATAAGAACATAAGAACGGCCGTACCGGGTCAGACCAAAGGTCCATCTAGCCCAGTATCCTGTCTGCCGACAGTGGCCAGCACCAGGTGCCCCAGAGGGGTGGACCAAGACAATGATCAAGCGCTTTGTCTCCTGCCATCCTCTCCAGCCTCTGTCAAACAGAGGCCAAGGACACCATTTTATCCCCTGGCTAATAGCCTTTATGGACCTAACCTCCATGAAATTATCTAGCTTCTCTTTAAACTCTGTTATAGTCCTCAGCCTTCACAGCCTCCTCTGGCAAGCAGTTCCACATGCTGACTACACGCTGTGTGAAGAAGAACTTTCTTTTATTAGTTTTAAACCTGCTACCCATTAATTTCATTTGGTGTCCTCTAGTTCTTCTATTTAGGAACTAATAAATAACTTTTCTTTATCGGCCCTCTCCACACCACTCATGATTTTATACACCTCATCATATCCCCTCAGTCTCCTTTTTCTAAACTGACCCCCTTTCCAAGGCCAAAATATCTTTTTTGAGGTGAGAGACCACATCTGTACACAGTATTCAAGATGTGGGCGTATAGTTTTATACAGGGGCAGTAAGATATTCCGGGTCTTATTTTCTATCCCTTTCTTAATAATACCAGCATCCTATTTGCCTTTTGACCAATGCACACACTGTGTGGAAGTTTTCAGAGAACTGTCCACGATAACTCCAAGATCTCTTCCTGATTTGTCGTAGCTAAATTAGCCCCCATCATACTGTAATAGTTGGGGTTATTTTTCCCAATGTGCATTACTTTACACTTATCCACATTAAATTTCATTTGCCATTTTGTTGCCCAATCACTCAGTTTGGTGAGATCTTCTTGGAGTCCCTTACAGTCTGGGGGCACTGCCGCAGGGCAGTACCTTGAGGGAAGGGCACTCTGATCTTGGAGGGCTGCTGGTCCAGATGAGTGGTGGAGAACAGACAAAAAGGCAATAGTAGATGAGACACAACCAGGAGAGGGCGCTTTGAGGTTGGACTGAGCTAATTCCTAGAGTGGCCAGTTGGAGGTGCCACAGTGGGGAGTCACGAACCTATTAAAGACACCTAGACTTTCTTCACAGTTCATATGGTTCGTTACATTACATCACCAGCCTAACATTTTCTTGAAGGGAGGTTGTGGTTCAAGGAAATGTCCCCTTTCAGTGAGCTAGCACGATTTGGGGTGGGAGCAGTCAACACCCTATGAGCCCTTCACAATTCAGCATCCTCAGTGGCTCTCTGACTTTCATACTCTCCTAGCTCTTTTCCCATAAAAGCCGACAAAGGCTGGTGGGATACATTGCCATAGTACATGGTGGTGACATGCATTAATGGTATGATTACTGGCAAACAGAAAAAGGAGCTCATATTAATGCTACTCCTTGTGAGATCTCATGATGAGTCAGAAACGTACATGTCATCATAGTGCTTATTTCCTAGCATAGACCTGATTATTCAGTCTGCTACAATAACAAAGAACATCTTCACCTTGACAGAGAGTACAGAAATTATGGCAAAGAAAAGCATCATCCTGACACTTTAAAGGGAAACTGTTCTAAATTACCCTCTATCATTTGATTCCTTTCCTTTTGTTAAACACACGCTTCTGGATCCAAACTTCTCAGCTCACAGGGCACAGGCCGCTATACAACAAGGCTTTTCTTCATGACATCAGAAAGGATAGCAGCAGACTCCCTGTGGCACTGGCTAAAAGCACAGGGCATGACGTTTCTATCACTTGCCTTGGTGCAAAGCAGGAATAATTTGACTGAAGTCTATGGAATTAGAGCAGTGTAAATCTGGAGTAGCCAAGAGCGGAATGAGTCCTTTTTGTAAAGTGAGTTGACTTGCAGGAGTAAGAACTGCAGGTTGAACCTCTCTAGTCTGACACCCTTGGGATCTGACTGGTGCCAAACCAGAAAATTTGCCAAAGCATGGGAGGTCAATATTGTCTAGCAGCATTACCAGCACGTCCACTGCTTACTGGGCTCTTGGAAGACATTTAGGGGTAAATTAGAGCTAAATAACAGCACAGAACACTGAGAGACTGTAAACAAACTATGGGACTGGGAAAAACTTGGCCACACCCATGATAAATGGACATCTGGCTAACTAAAATCATGCCAGACCATGGATGTTGCTGGACCAGAGAGTACCGGACCAGAGAGATTCAGCCTGTACTTGTATGAATAAACATCGCAGAATTGAGCACAAATGCTTATGGTGCACCTAGATAAGAATCAGAACACAATAGAAATGTACACAATAGAACATAGTTGATTTCAGTAATTCCCGTAATTGCAGGGAAACTCTTATTATGACAGGCTGGTGACATCACAGTTCCAAACCATGAAGACAACAATCCCTGATTAAAGGTTTTAGAAGCCTTTGTATTGCTATCATAAAAGGTTTCAAAGGAAAAATGTTGCATTTGGGAAGGTGTGATGCACAAGCACATTAATCAACTGGTTAGCAATGCATGGAGTATTTGGACTCTGCAAGCATCGTGTAAAATTTCCATATGTCCCTTAAATCTGTGGTTATCCATCACCAAATTCAGTCTGTTTGATGACACTTTTCAAAAAAATTGGATATTGAAGAAGTAATAGGGATACATTGCTCCATAAATCATTTTAATTGAAGAGAATGCTTGCAATATGTCTGGCTCTACATATATCCTAGCAACCTTGATTTGGGTCCTCATTCATTTCAGAGCAAGCATGTTTTTCCTCATGTCTATACCAGAGTTATACATAGAGGCAATCTCCAGAGATTGATCATGCACAATCAGTGATGTAAGTTCAAAGCAAGACAAATGACTACAGGGAATCCAAAGGCTAGGAGAAGGGATGCAACCAGCTGGTTCCGGTCCAGATCTTGATGATGGCTGCATTTTGAAGAGCCCGAGCGAAAGGTCCCATGCCACACACAGAGCTGCATTAGCACAAACTGTAGGCCACCTAGATAGTTTACAACACTCCCTGAGGAGACTGTATCATAAGTCAGCTGACCAAAGATGATGTCTAACCTTGGAAACATAATTGGGATGCAATGAGAAACACCAGGATTTAGAGTAAAAAATAACAGATTCAAAAATACTCCTGCAAATGAAATGCAAATTGGAAAGGAAATATAAAGAAAGCAGGTCTGAAGGACTTGCAAAGTCATGACCCTATTGCATGATGGATGGGGTAATTTGGATTTAATTATAGTTAATTAGTAGTAGAACAAGGTGTGAAATAACTGGTATAAACCAGCCCCATAAAAAAGTCAGATGTCCCCTTTCCATATAACTTGCTTAAGGCCGGGTCTGAACTGGAGTTGATGTACCTTAAGCTGAGCTTGAGGACATCTTCACAGTGGGAGGTTGATGGGAGTAAACACTCACGTTGGGTTCCCTTTCTCCTCGGAAGTACGAGGAGTACCGGCACGGACCACGGACGCCCTCCATCTCCAGCATGGGAAGTGGAGGTGTGGCCTAAATGGAGGCAGGGGTAGAGATGGAATACCACCTACTGGCACTCAGAGATGGACTGGAAACAAGGGGCCCTGCTATCTGCCATGGTGGTTGCCATGGAGACCTGTGAGCAGTGATAAAGAAGGAAGGAGGAAGTGGCTGTGGACAAAATTACCAGGGAGGTCAGGGGAGAGCATGCATCATGTGAGGCTGTGGAGAAAATGCGGTAGATGAGGACAGCAAGAATACAGCTTAGGAGGAAGAAGAGGGGACTGAAGGAAGAAGGGGAGGAAGAAAATAAAGAGAGGTGTGATTAAGGAGGAGGAAACAAGACCTCAGCAGGAGAAAGGAGGGAGGAGGTGGCTCAGTGGGGAAGCAGGGAGCTGTGGAAGAAAGGAGGAGGGAGTAAGATAAGGAGAGAGCTCAGAAAAATGAGGAGATGTTTGGGAGGATGGGCTGGAGGAGAGGAAAATGCTTGACAGATTGGCAGGGCTTTGGGAGACAGAGGGCCAGATGGCTACCCTAGGTCTTTTTATGGGCCGTGGTCTTTGTTTTCCTTGATTCTGAATTCCTTTTCAGCTATGTGTGTGTACCTACACCTCTCCATGGTTCCGTAACAATCACTGTTTTCCATAGCTATGCTGGTATAGTGATATGAATCACAAGGGTGTTAAGTGTATGTATAAAGCGCCTGGCTAATGATAATTAAAAGCTTGCAATTGAAACGTTTAATCCCCAAAGTCTGACAATTGACTTAAATTGCTAAAATTAACAAGTGAAACACCAATAATCAAAATGTAGACAAATCAAAAACAAGATCCATTTTAATGAACAGGAATGGTGGAGAACTCATCTGAGTCCTGCATCTGAAGTTTTCTATTGTCTAAGGAAAGCGAAACATAAAAAATGAGAGACAGCAAAAAGCAGTGTTTGCTCTTTTAGCTTTAATTATTCATTAGACATATTTTCCTCTCTGCTGAGATTCAGAACAACACACTTTGGCAGGCTCCTCTTAAGTTTAGATAATCTGTAACTTCTCCATTGCACCAACTAATAAACACAACTGAATATAACTGAGTAAATTTGCAGAAGTAGCCCTAGGAAAATTGGTTAATGAATTGGCAATGGTTTAATCAAGGTTATTCACTCACAAGAGTGCAAAGCATGGGATGCAAACCTGCAATGCACTCAAGCACAGGTGCATAAATATTTTATTGATAAGAGTTCTGCGTTCACTTCCTCACATCTGTTTTTCAGTTCAGAATCACTTCTCCATTATGAAGTGCCTCGATCGCACAGAGGAAAGAGTGATGGTGGGGGTAGTGGCAGTGCACAAACCAATCTATGAACACTAGACTTGAAGTTAAATAACAACCCTATGTGAAGCCTCATTCTTCCCCAGAATCATTCTCTGATTCCTGGGCGACCAGAAGATAGGCATGTCTGTCCTCTGGTAAAGGATGGGGTGGGATGAGGGACCTAGAAGTGGAAGAAAAATTCATGAGGCTTCCTGTCTGCTGAAAAGGATTGGGGAGACTGGGTACCTCCCAACAATGGATCTTGAGAGGGATCCATGAGACACGAGGAACCATCTTGCCCCCTTTGTCCCGGGCCTGATGCGCCTGCTACAGTTGTTTTGTCCTCAAGTGGCTCCCCCAAGTAACAGTGCAGCAGAGGCGGCAAGGGGAGATTGGAGTGTGGCAGTGCAGTTGTGTAACCTTCCCTTACACACAGACTGGATGAAAGTGGAAGATAGTGTCCTGAAGAGGAAAACCGCCCTCTTCAACCCCCTACCTCTATCCTGAAGGAGTCCACATAGTTTTTTTAGTTTCCATGGTGAGGCATCCCCACTCCATCCCAACCCCTCCCACCTGTGATAGGTGGATTTGCTGCAGTGGGCTCCTTCCACAACCACCTCTCCAGAGGAGTCAAACCAACTACCTCAGAAAATAAAATATGCACAAGCAAAGTACATCCCCGGAGTCTGCCTCCACTGGTGCCACCATTACAGGAAGCTTGAGGCCTACCCTGGCAAATCCTGCGGCATTTAGTTTTTAATTACTTCCAATGCCTCTGCACGCTGCTGCTGTGGTGCTCAGACACTGGGCTCTCGCAACATCTCGGCTTCTCAGATAAGCTTGTTTTCACTTGGGTTTTAATAGCTGGAGACAGGCAGCTGCTTCACTACTTAGCGAAAGGTCAGCTTGTGATGTAGCTGGGAATGCCGCTCTGTGGAAACACGTGGATTTGATAAGTTCCCCCCACACACACCCCATATTCAGCATGGAGCACAGTTTACTGTAGCTCTGGTTTCAGCATATTACAAATGCACCTTGTTGCACATGAGACTGTACGGGGCTTTCAGGTTTGCACCCACTGAGAAGACCCTCAGCACGCTATCCAGGGCCAAGCACCCTTCCTCTCACGCTGTAATTGTCTTGACAAGATAGCATGACTGGGAACAGTCAGCAGCAGGGCAAACGTCCAAACTCCTGGCTCTCTCTGAAGAAGGAGGGCGCGGGGGCACAATCTGGTACTGACTGAATCATTACAACTCAGTGACATGCTGCCAATAATGCAACCAGACACTGAGACCTAAGACAAAGCCCCTCCTCCCACCTCCCTGAGCTTGTGACAGCTCCCAGGTACATGCACCCACAAGGAGGGGTCTTGGGCATTCTATTTGTTTCTTCTACTAAATGAAACAAACCCCTCTTTATCACCACCAAGGAAGAAAACAGCATGCTGCATATTGTACGGGGCTTTGCTACGACGGTTTAGCCTTTGCTCCTAACCAGCAGCTCGCATCTATGTTGTTTGTGCAGTGGTGTTTTCACTGTGTATGTGCATTTGCATCAGTGGTTCGGAGGACTCAGCACTGAGACTCAGGAGCTGTAGGAGGCTCAGTGATTCTTAAAGCCATTTAGATGCCTAATTCACATTGGGGGTATGTCTACACTTGCACCCTAGTTCAAAATAGGAATGCAAATGAAGACATTTGAAATTGCAAATGAAGCCGGGATTTAAATATCCCGCGCTTCATTTGCATAATCGTGTTATGGCGCTATTTCAAAATAAAAACGCACTGTGTAGATGCGTTATTTCGAGAGAAAGCCTTTCTCGCGAAATAACCCTTATTCCTCTTAAAATGAGGTTTAACAGTTATTTCAAAAGAAGGGTTTTTCTCTCAAAATAACGCATCTACACAGAGTGTTTTATTTTGAAATAGCGCCATAATGCGATTATGCAAATGAAGCGCGGGATATTTAAAGCCTGGCTTCATTTGCAATTTCGAATGTCTTCATTTGCATCCCTATTTCGAAGTAGGGTGCAAGTGTAGACATACCCATTGAAATCAATGGGATTTAGGCAACTAAATATCTTTAAGGACCTGGGGCTGACCCACTCTGTGCCTTAGTGGCCCTGTAAATTGGGACTAACGATGCTTTGTAAATCACTCTGGGATCAATGAGTGAGAAATGCTATATGTAAGCAATGTGCTTTATTAACCCTTCTGTGGAGGGGATGCCTCCTTAAAAGAAGATCCCAAGGGCAGCTGCTCACATGGGTAGGGCCCTACCCAATTTACAACCATGCAAAACACATCATGGACCATGAAATCTGGTGTCCTCCTGTGAGAGCTGGCCATTTGTGTGCTTTACCATATACTATACAGATGTCATGGGGGACACCAACGTTTCTGAAATTGGGCCTGACCCAAAAGGGAATTGCATGGCGATCACAAGATTATTTTAGGCGGGTCAAGATTTTGCCACCTTTACTTCTGCTCTGCCTTCAGAACTGGGCAAGTGGAGATCGGAGGTTGAATTGTTGGCCAAGTGCCCAGCTGTGAAGGCAGCACCCTTGTGAAACCCCCCTTCTCCCTCCCCACTCCTTTTAGGGTCAGGACCCCTACAATTACAACACCATGAAATTTCAGATTTAAATATCTGAAATCATGAAATTTGCTATTTAAAAAAATCCTATGCCCATGAAACTGACCAAAATGGACCATGAATTTGGTTGGGCCCCATTGGGTATGTCCAGGGAATCACAAGGGCTGCTGCTGTTCAGAAATGTGAAATCATTAAAAACATGATTTGGAAAACAAAGTTTTGGGGTCCTATTGCATCACTGTGCACACTGAGTACTTTAAAAACATCAACCAAGCCATGAAAAAAAAAAAGTTTCTTCCGCTCTACAGCATCTGTGCAGCATCACTTGGGCTGAAAAAGGTGTGTTCCTAACAGACCTCACATGCCTTCAGGACATCAAATGTTGATACAAATTTTTCCTGTCTGTGAAATGTAGGTTTGAAGTCTGAACCACAGGGCAGCTCTCAAAATATTCGGTCTTGAAGAAATATAAACTTGTTCACCGAGAAAGGCTCTCTGCTTTATTGCAGGCACTGCTTAGGCCTTCTTCTTCAGATCATCATCAGCTCTTACTGATCCTAGGAGCTCTAATTCTTTACAGGCTGGATTCACCAGGTGATATGCTACCAGAATGCCTGCCAAGCAGGAAGAATCATACAGAATTATATAGAATACCAGAAATGGAAGGGTCCTTGAGAGGTCATCAAGTCCAGTCCCCAGCCCTCAAGGCAGAACCAAGCACTGTCTAGACCATCCCCGATAGATGTCTATCTAACCTGCTCTTAAATATCTCCAGTGATGGAGATTCTACAACCTCCCTAGGCAATTTATTCCAGTGTTTAACCACCCTGACAGTTAGGATGTTTTTCCTAATGTCCAACCTAAACCTCCCTTACTTCAATTTAAGCCCATTGCTTCTTTCCTATCATCAGAAGTAAAGGAGAACAATGTTTTCCCTCCACTTCGTAACACTCTTTTAGGGTATGTCTGCACTAGCCCCCTAGTGCAAACTAGGGAGGCTAATGTAGGCATTCAAAGTTGCAAATGAAGCCCGGGATTTAAATATCCCCGGCTTTATTTGCATCTTCCCGTCCGGGCGCCATTTTTAAATCCCCTTAGTCCGACCTAATTGCCCGCGGCTACATGCGGCAGTCAAACGTTAACTCAAACTAAGTCCTTAGTTTGAGTTAACTGTTACACCTCGTGGAATGATTTTGAAATCCACGTGGAATGAGGCATAACAGTTAACTCGAACTAAGGACTTAGTTCGAGTTAACGTTTGACTGCTGCAGCCGGGCAGTTAGGTCGGACTAAGGGATTTTAAAATGGCGCCAGATTAGGAAGATGCAAATAAAGCCCGGATATTTAAATCCTGGGCTTCATTTGCAACTTCCAATGCCTACATTAGCCTCCCTAGTTCGAACTAGAGGGCTAGTGTAGACATGCCCTTAGATACTTGAAAACTGCTATCATGTCCCCTCTCAGTCTTCTCTTTTCCAAACTAAACAAACCTGATTCTTTCAGTCTTCCCTCATAGGTCATGTTTTCTAGACCTTTAATCATTTTTGTTGCTCTTCTCTGGACCTTCTCCAATTTCTACACATCTTTCCTGAAATGTGGTACCCACAACTGGACACAATACTCCAGTTGAAGACTAATTAGTGCAGAGTAGAGCAGAAGAATTACTTCTTGTGTCTGGGTCACAACACTTGTCAACGCATCCCAGAATCATTTGCTTTTTTTGCAACAGTGTCACTCTTGTTAACTCATATTTAGTTTGTGGTCCACTATGAGCCCTATATTCCTTGCTGTAGTACTCCTTCCTAGACAATCACTTCCCATTCTGTATGTGTGAAACTGATTGTTCCTTCCTAAGTGAAGCACTTTGCATTTGTCCTTATTAAACTTCATCCTATTTATCTCAGACCATTCCCAGATCATTGTCCAGATCATTTTGAATGATGACCCTATCCTCCAAAGCACTTGCAACCCCTCCTAGATTGGTATAATCTGTAAGCTTAATAAGTGTACTATCTATGCCAATATCTAAATAGTTGATGATGCTATTGAACAGAACCAGTCCCAAAACTGACCCCTGCAGAACCCCACTTGTTATGCCCTTCCAGCACAACCGTGATCCATTAATAACTACTCTCTGAAAATGGTTATCCAGCCATTTATGCATCTACCTTATAGTACCTCCATCAAGGTTGCATTTCCCTAGTTTATTGATAAGAAAGTCATGCAAGATAATGCTTTACTATAGTCTAGGTATACCACGTCCACCACTTCCCCCTTATCTACAAGATACTTCGTTGTCCTATCAAAGTAAGCGATCAGATTGGTTTGACATGATTTGTTCTTTACAAATCACTGCTGGCTGTTACCTACCACCTTATTATCTTTTAGATGTTTGCAGATGAATTCCTTAATTATTTGCTCCAATATCTTTCCTGGCACAGAAGTTAAGGTGACTGATTTGTAGTTTCCTGGGTTGTTCTTATTTCCCTTTTTATAGATGGGCACTATATTTGCCCTTTTCCAGTCTTCTGGAATCTCTCCTGACTTCCATGACAGCTAATGGCTCAGATACCTCTGAGCCACATAGTTTCAACCTTTTGTGTGCTTGTGTCACACTGCTCTGTAGGTAGAATTGAACCTGGGACTTTTGGAGCTTAGTAAATAAGCCTCTACTCTAAAGGCCATCTGGCTGTTAGAAGATACTTGTTATTCTCCTTGTAAGTGGTCTCTGTGCCACTACACCACTCCCAGCAGATGTGTTGGTTATATCCTACCCCTTGCTGACAAAGCACATCCCAAACTTCAGAGACATAGCAGATGAAATCCTAAACGTGCTCCAACTTGCAACCCCAACAGACCCTAGTCATCTGCAGGCAGAATTGAACTGGTGACTTCTGGACTCTAGGGCACAAGCTTCTACTGTACAAGCTAATAGGCAGCTGGCTAGTAGCATATGTTGCAGAAGCTCATGTGCTAAACTCCAGAGGTCCCAGGCTTTGTTCTGTCTGCAGGCATTACCCTTGCAGGGGGTAGTCAAAGTGTCCAAACAGTGAATGGGATCAGGAGAAAGGACCTAGCCATGACAGGGTGTGGGTTGTTGATTCACCCCTTCTCTATAGTGATTCCTACTCCATGGAGTGCCCAGAGGGAATGAGTACCCTTCACTGGGTCCAAACACTGCCTGAAACAACACCTGCTCTCTGGCAGTGCATGAGGCATTTCTAAAGTGACTTAAAAGCTGAGTTGATAGTCAATGGGGCTAGTGCTCCCAAGGGCTTGTCTACATGCAGAAACTGATGGATTGCACAAAAGCAGTAACATTATACTACAGCTATGTTGGCATAACTCTGCAGGTGGACAGTCTATTCTAAAATAAAAGTGACTTTTAATGGCATAGTTAATATCAATATAGCTATTGAAGTGTAATTACATTGCTATAGTTCTGCTGGGGCATTGCCGGCACCGCTGTAACTTACATCTCCCTAAGCCAAATTCCCTGCATTTGCCCTCACATCTTTCTACTAAGTCCAGTTAGTTCCTTCTCTAAAGTCATGACTGTGTTAGTAGTGCTAGCTCCAAGCATACAGGCTATGTCTACACTACAGAGTTTTTTTGGAAAGACGGCCATTTTTCCAAAAAAAACCTTGCAGAGCATCCACACCTCAAGCGCGTTTTTGCGCATAAAAATCGAAAGAACAGAGGGGTTTTTCCAGCGTAGGTATTCCTCATTCTATGAGGAAGAATGCCTTTTTGTGAAAGAACTCTTTTGCAAAAAGGTGTGTGTGGATGGGGAAGAGGGGTTTTTTTGCGCAAAAAGATGAAAGAGGAAAAAGCACAGGTGTCTTGGTGGCCATTCTGTGCACAGCAATCAGAGCTTACTTTCAAGAGAGCATCCATGCAGTCTGGACGCTCACTTCTGCAAAAGCGCATGGCTTTTTCAATGTGCTTTTGCAGTGTAACGCACTCTTGCGCAAGAAGTTTTTGTGGAAGATCTCTTCCGATAAAAGCTTCTTGTGCAAGAAGTCTGCAGTCTAGACGTAGCCTCACATAGCAAGAGCCAGATCCTCCCAAAATATGAGACTATCTTCAAAATGAGATAGTAAAACTAATAGAATGAGTTGTTGGTTTGCCTTCTGGTTATTTGAACGCCAGGGATCCCATTTCAAGCTTTGCCCAGTCAGTAGGAAGGCTAGAAACTTACTTTAAAAATAAATTGAGATTATATGAAGTAAGCAGCTGTGAGCTGGCCCCTGCAGACCTGGGTCTAGGTTCTAAACTATTGCCGGCAGTCCTTCTCTTGCTCTGAAAGATGTAACGTACATGTTCCTATAGAGTTACTGAGGGTCCTGCATAGAATGTCATGGGGTTTACTGTACCTGGAGGCACAGTCCTGAACAAAACATGGTGTCTAAGGTGCTCCATTGCCCTGGAGGCACTGTGACTCAGATACACCCCCTAGGTCACAATTCTTCCCTTGCTCTCGGGGGATAGTCATTAGCTGCTGGCCTATCAGCAGCAAATTATGGCATTACCTACTTTGGCTCAGCTGTACTAGCCAGTGGTGGGAGGTGTAGATCCACAGCTGAGACCATTCCCAGCCCACCCGCTCCAGCGGTAGTTAGTAAGTGTGCATACTTCCTGCTTACATCTATATAATCAGACTTAAGGTCTGGGGGTAGTTGGGGCAGCAGTGTAAGGCCAAGTCTACACTGTGCGGGGGAAGGTTGGCTTAAGGTGTGCAATTCCAGCTACGTAAATGACATAACTGGAATTGACGTATCTTAAGCCGAGCTTGGCGCCAGCTCCGCAGTGGGAAGTCAATGGGAGAAATGCAAGGAGTACCAGCGCCAACGAGGGTGCCCTCAGCTTTTGATTTAGCGGGTCTTTATTGGACCCGCTAAAACGAACCCCAGAAGATTGATCGCCAGAGCATCAATGCTCTGGTAAGTGGAGACGTGGCCTAAGAAGAGTCCTTATTCTCTTGCATGGGCATGTAGGCCAAGTCACAATCTAGCCTTATATAAATAGGTTATGAGTCTGACTCATAATGCTATTCCTGAGTCAGTCTGTAAAGACTAGAAATATTGCATGTGTGTTACAATTCTGGTTGAAGTTAGTTTTGAAAGCCTTGAAATAAATAAGGTTTGCTGTTTTTAATACCAAACTTGGCTTTTAATATCAATATAAATGAACATCTGTTATTGCAAAAATAGGCCCTGATCCTGTGAACCCTTTATTCCTATTAGTAATCCTTGCTCCCACAAATAGCCTCATTACTAGTTAATGGAAATACTTGCATAAGTAAGTGTTTGCAGACTCTGGCCCTTAAATTGGACCAGAGTAAATCTTGCACCAGATATTGAAATGCATGGAATTTCTTAAACCAAGGTTCAAACAGGAAACATGCTTCCTTGAGAGATTTTGAAAGCAATTTCTAGATGGAGAATTAATTTATTTGCCAACATGAGCTGTGGCTTTGGAAACCTAAAATCCGTCTGACTAGCATGCTTAAGTAGGATACATTGTGAGAAATGTGTTAAAGGAAATGCTTTTCAGCGGCATTGTTTTGTTTGTGTAAATTGTCTTCTATTCTTAGAGGAGTCAAAATAATTTTTTAAGTCTCATATTTTATATTTCATGGAACAAGGGACATGAGTGATGGGAACTTCTGAAATGATAAATATATGAATTTATTCCAAAGACATCACTTGGGTTTTAAATTGGTTTTATTTTTCTTTAGTGTCATGTTCCTGACAAGCCAGGGTTACTTGTTTTCTGTTTCCATCTGTGTATATAAGGAAATCTCGAGAGTCAGACTGTGTTCTCAGTCATGCTGGTGTGATTCAAAGTAACTCCATGGACTACAAAGCAGTTCCTCTGCATTTACACCAGAGTAACAGATCAGAATATAGCCCCTGCTCTCTCAAGTTATGGGCTGCTGAATTATGCCTATTTGAGAACACAACTGGACCTTTTAATGCTGAATTTGTTGCATTTGAAAAGTTTGTTTTACAGCACAAAGTTTATATCTGGGAAAACCCATAGATCAGAGGAACTGCTTTCCCGAAACCACTTGTATTGTGCTTATCCCAAACTTTGAAGTGTAGCCATGGCAGCACTGTAAACTCAAAGGCTACATGTACACTGCAGAGTTTTTGCACAAACACGGCCATTTTTGCACAAAAACTTGCGGAGAGTCCACACTACAAGCGTGTTTTTGCACAAGAAAAAGTACAGTAGATCGTCAGAAGACAGGGCTTTTTGTGCAAGAGTTATTCCTCATTCTTAGGAATAAGCCTTTTTGCGCAAGAGCTCTTGCGCAAAAAGGCGTGCGTGGATGGACAACAGGGGTTTCTTGCACAAGAAACCCCCATCGGAAAAAGCACAGGTGCTCTGATGGCCATTCTGTGAATGTTCATCAGAGCTTTCTTGAGCAAGAGCATCCATGGCAGTATAGATGCTCTCGTGTGCAAAAGCACATCCCTTGCGCAAAGCACATGGCAGTGTGGACGTGCTCTTGTGCAAGAACTTTTTGCGGACGATCTCTTGAGCAGGAAGCCTGCAGTGTAGACGTAACCAAAGTGTGGCCACTGCACAAGCTCTCCTAGCTCTCTATGTAAACCACTTCTGCAAGGGGAATAGCTAACAGCACTGGGACAGCTCCCAGAGATGGAGTCTGGTTCACGCTGTTGCTTTCCAGTGCTGTAACTTGCTGTGCTTGAGGAGGAATTTTTTCATATCCCTGAGCCAAAAAGTTACAGCATAGTAAAGTGCCAAATGTAGCAACAGGAGCAAAACACTATTAACTACAATCATGTCTGTTGCTAACATAATTCTAGCCTGGTTCCCCTTTTTGTTAGAGGCATTTTTTTCAACCATATAACATTTATAGCCCATGCAAATCAGAGCTTCACCTGGACCAAACTCCCGGGTCTGTTACATTGCTTCATAATGGGTTGAACCAATTCTGAGATGCTCAGACTAAGGATTTCAGGCACCAGAAATCTGAATCTAAATTTCGAAGTTGAGGCCAGCCTCTTCTGGAAATAGGAATTTACAATGGAAAGATCATTGGATGAAAGAGAGAGAGAGAGAGAAAACAAGAGAACGAACACTGACCTATCTTAATAGGGACATAGAAGTCCTAGCACTTTACTTAAGGTCCAACTCCACTTTCTTCCGTGTATTTATACCAGAACTGAATTTGCCAGGGAGCATTTAAGTGACTAGCTTTAGAGATGCAGAAGAAAACCCAAGCTTAATTCACTACATCCAGCTCTTCAAATGCAAATTAGCCAATCATTGTTTGCATGCAGCCATGCAGGAGAGTTGCAACATTGAGTTCTAAATGTCCCTATGAGAGACTGAAAATGTTTGTTTCCAAAAGTTATTTTTAAAAATAGTTTCTAGTAAACAAGGCTCCATTTAAACTGCTAAATGGAGCATCTGCTGAATGAAATGATCTGATGACAGCATGTGAAAAGAAACATACGTTTCAGAGACAGATTGAGTGCCTATCTTAGGCTACCTCTCCACTACTAAGTTTTGTCGCTAAAACCTGCCTTTTAGTGACATAACAGTCAAAACATTCACACGGCAAGGAGACTTTTGTTGGGAAAAACACCCAGTTTCTGCAACAAAAAATTTCCACCCCTACAAGAGACTTTTTTCTTTTCCCTTCCCTTTATTGTCAACAAAAAGCCAGTGTAGACACTGATGTTTATTTTGTCAACAGAACTGGCTTCCACCAGTATTCCACAATACCTGCCCTGATGGCTGTGCTCAGTGTTTTGATCTCTGCTGCCCTGCAGGCATGTGCCCCTCCCTTTTCGAAGCTCCAGGAAGTGTCTGACAGCAGCTGAGTGAGCCGCTCTGTTTGCGGAACAAAGAACACGTCATTGCAATGCTCCTGTTCCATAGTTGCTGGAACTAGGGGGGTGGGGCTGCCACACCCACTGGCTTGAAGTGGTTTCCATTCTATACAGGGTTTACAGTTTGGTTCAGTGGCTCACAGCATCCCCACTATCCACATTGTTCAAGGGCCCCTGTCCTGTTCTACCCTGCACTAGGAACACAGCAGCAGGCAGATTGCTGCTGTGGGTTGAGGGGTTGGGGACAGGCTGCTCTGCTGTTTTGACATTCTTCAGTGCGTTGCTCACACTGTCAATGATGATGCCCCCATGTGGACATGATCTGTCCACAGAGAGAGCAAGTGGGAACACCCTCTGATGATTTCTGTTGTGTCGACTTTTGGGTGTCGACATATGTTTTTGTTGACAAAACTTGGTAGTGTAGACGTGACCTAAAAGAGAGCAAATTAACAGTATTTCCTGCTCACTAGCATTGAATAAAAATTATTTTCCTAATAAAAGCAAAATGAGTAAAACTAAGCTGTACCTTTCTCCCTCCATCTCCCCCTCCACCCCTCGCCACATCCTCTCTCGTGGAGGAGAAAGCTTCTATTTATTTCAGTCGACAATTTTTCACTCTGTGCTTCCTTGTGCTGCGAGAAATGTTAGTGATGCCAAGCCCAGATAGCTTTTGTTTGGACCAAATAATGTCTATTGAGGCATTCATTTTTTTTAAAAAAAAGCAGTTAACTAAGCCAGTGATGGAACAGAGTAACCAGTAGAAAGGGCAGTTGAAAATAATTAATTAAAAAAACTGGATCTTTTGGTGCATTCCCAAGGCAAAATTTGTGCCTTTCCAAAGTCCCTTATGAATGCGAGAGAGAAAAAAAACGATTTTCCTAATAAGGATAGTATAGGAGTATTTAGGGAGGGAGATGACCTCTACCATCGGGCAGGAACTATCCTGAATTTCATCTCTTGATCACACCGGCCACAACTCAACTCATTTCAGTAGTTCCTGAGGTTATTGTCACACACCCCCAGCCTACTCCTGCCCCGAATTTCCCAGCCTGCACCCATTTTGTTATCATGGGCGGTTGGCTGGTGGGCCATGGAAAGGTCTGCACTGAGCGGGATGGGCTGTGGGCCAAAAAGTTTGAGAACCGCTGGTGTAGAAGAAAAAGTTGGATTCAGCCTATTAGGACTAGGACAACCTCTTCACCTGCAAGCCTTCACTTTATAGCACTGTGCATAGGGGAGAGATTTGCTGTTGACAATGGGAGCCCACCTGTGCCTGTAGAAAATGATCTGACCATATCCCACCTCACTAAAGACCCTTCTTGTCAAAGGAAATAACCCCCTTACCAAACCTATCAGCTGCTTAGAGCGCACTGGAATATGGAGACAGTTGCTTCCTTGCTATCTTTCATAATGGAAATTAGCACAGTCTGTGTTCCCTGTAAGCTGTGCACTTAGGCAGCCACTCGGGAGAGATTCAAATGCCACCCAGCTGATTAGCAGAATGCCCACATATGACAGACCTGGGTCATCTGCGAGTGGAGTGGAACCTCAGATCTCTGGAGCCTAGTGTATGAGTCTCTATAGTACGAGCTTGCTTTTAGTTAAGGCTCTAGAGCAGCCTTATTGTTCTCTATCAGTGGTCTCGGTCCACTAAATGGGGTAATGCACCACACCTAGAAGGTATGTGGGTTACATACTTCCCCTACCTGAGCTTCAGGGATTTCCCAGATGAGCCCCCACTTGAAACGCCAACAGGCGGAACTGAACCTGGGACTTCTGGAGCTTAGTGCACGAGCCTCTACTGCACGAGCCAAAAGCCAGCTGGCTGATAGCCGAGGCTGTTGAGCAGACTCATTATTCTCTCTGTACATGGTCTCAGTGCCACTACATGGGATAGTACACACCAAGCAGGTTACACGCACAGCTAGGTTGTGCACATTCACACATGCCTTGGTGCACATTAAAAAAATGTATTCCACGCATGGATGGAAAAGATTAGAGAGAACACAGGACACAGCTGCAGTCTCTGGGCTAGTCAGTCTCCAATGGTCACCTCACAAGCTCTTTGTTGTACAGTGGATCAAAGCACACCCTGGGCAGCCATTTCAGGAACACTGACACCCCGCAGCGGGCTTAAAAACAGGACAAAATGCCGCCCTTACTACAGCAATGTTCCCACTGACCATGCTGGAGACAGTACTCATCCCAGACTGAAGCAAACGCCTGAATCGATGCCAGAGTAAAGATTGAGCAAACAGTAAAGACCTCCGATGCTGGCCCTATGTGATCAGCCTGCAGCTAAAATATGGAAGGAACGGGCAGAGAAGGATTAAATGCCTATAAAATACACACAGCTCCTGAGGTGACTGGGATTTTAAAGAAAAAGCTTCAAAACTCAGACCTCTTGTTAGCTACTGCACGTGACTTTTTGTGACTTTGCCTCTTTGCTCAGCTTGTATTTCAGCATTCCCCTTCCTCCCCACCATAATGTGAACCCCGGTTTTTTAAATGACCAGCGTCAGTTCTAAGACCCCTGGTGAACTGACATGGTATATCCACAGAACAGGGCCTTTAATCCCTTTGGCCTGCAAAGGAGCACAGTACACGCTATTGAGAGCATCCCTTCCATGGCAACAAGACTGGTGTTCCAAGAATGAGATTTCCACAATGCCCTTGGGCCTTGCTTTGACATCTTCATTGTGCCACAGCACAACCCTCCTCCCTCCCCACACCAGAGTAGCATTAATACAGTAGATAATAGCAACCAACACAGAAAAAGGCTACTTGGTAGTTAATTTTGAAAGAAACTCCCCCCCCCCCAACATATTAAAACCATAGGCGTGTGGCTATGCACTGATACAGTATAAATATTTAAAGGGATTCCTCTGTAGCACTTTACCAGAGCAGCATTCCAAACTGTCGCTCAAATAATGCATGTGAATAAAAAGCAAACGAATATTCCACCATCCACGCTTGCCTTTGAAATGGTTCCAGAGGGGCAGCCGTGTGCATCTGTTTCAGGAAGAACAACGAGGAATCCTGTGGCACCCGAAAGATGAACACATTTATTTGGGCATCAGCTTTCGTGGGCTCATGAAAGCTGATGCCCAAATAAATGTGTTAGTATTTTAGGTGCCACAGGACTCCTTGTTGTTTTTTCTTTATAATTAATTTTTTTTTAGCCTAACGGCTGAGCATTAAGATGGAGAAGCCATGGATCCAAAGCCATTCTTGGTGTAATTCTACTAGCGTCCATGGAATTAAATCTCCGATTATTTGGCACAACGTGTAATTTTCTCCAGCGATCGTTATTAAATGCAGTCGAGGGAGATTGCTGCTGTTGGGAAGGCATGCTGATGAGGTCAGCCTAGCTCATGTGGATAACAAGAGTGCAAACCAGCAGCTCTGCAGTTTTACAACTTAAAAGAAGTCCCTGGAGGCTCAAAGCCACACCACTCATCACTAACTGACCCAAACCTGGAAGCACGTCTATTTTGAGTTCAAATCAAGCAATCTACTTTTGCTTTTACATTCCCAGAGAGCTGCCTGTAGGAATCGCTTACAGCGTTCAAAATGACAAAATGTTGTTGGTTGGAGCTCTCAAGCTGGATGGCTGGTCCCTCCTCCAGCAAACATATTCAGATGCTCAGCGTGCATGGAGTTGTGCTTGACAGTTGTATGTTATGTCGTTAGTGATTCAGAATTTTCACATGGTGCCAGTGATGTCACATGAAAATTCACGTGTGCAAAAGGCACACTAGTGCAAAGCAGGTCTGCCGCCGGGAGGGGGAGGAAGGGCAAATGGAGCAACTGCCCTGGGGCCCAGTGATTCAAAAGACTCTGGGCATCTCTAAGGGCTGGGGAGGAGGAACGCGGCACCGCACTCCAGGCAGTACTGAGTGCTAAGGGGAAGGGTCTGGCATGGTGTGCTCACTGCTCCAGCCCTGCCCCTTCCACCTGAGTCCCTGCCCCTTTTAGGAATGCGGAGTTGCCCCCCTCCACCTTGCCCCAGGGCTGGACGTGGCTCTCAGCTCCCCTGAGCACAAGAGTGTCGTTCTTTTCAGTGCAAACAATAGAACATGGGTTTTTGGGTTAAGCACAGGATTGGAAGTCAGGAAACCTAGGTTCTCCATCCTATTACACCACTGACTTGTGGGGGTCAGCTGGGTTAACAGTTCAATGTTCCTGTCTATAAACTGGAGTACTCACCCTGTCTACCACTCCAAGGCTAGTGGAAAGTGTAGTCCAGACAGAGCTGCAAAGTCTGGTTAGATCCTTGGCTGGTAGACGCTTATAAAAGTACACTAGAAAGAAGAATGGCCTGATGGTCCCAGCACTGAATGGGGACTAGGGAGGTGGGGTTTTGGTTCCTTGATTCTGCCACAGCTTGCCTGATGCTGGGCAAGCCACTTAGGGGCAGATTTTTAAATATATATGTAACCCACACACCTAGCGTGGTTCACTGTCCCATGCAGTGGCACCTAGACCACAGCAACAGCTAAGATCAAGAGACCTCTACAGCATGGGCTGGGAGCCAGCTGGCTTTTAGCTCAGAGGGTAGAGGCTCCTATACTAAGCTTCAAAGGTCCCAGGTTCAAATCCTCCTGGTGGTGGTTACATATTCAGATGCCTAAGATCAGAGAGGGACTTCTGTAGGGGAGATAGGGACTACCTAGTTATCTAACTCCCCTGGAGGTAGGCTAAGGGGAGGTGTAACCACCATGTAGACATCAGCTGCAGCCCCAAGTCTGGGACCCTCCCACCTTGCCTGGGCTCCAGCGTAAGCCTGAGCATCTACACTGCAGTTAAACAGACCCATGCCATGAGCCTGAGTCAGCTAGCACAGGCAGGGGAGCTGACAGCCATGCCAGGTCCCTGGGCAAGAATGGGGGCTGCCTCTGTGTTCCCAGAAGGGACAGGGCTTTGGGTGGAAAGGGTGGGGCAGCTGCCCCTCTTCAGCCCTTAGGGTGGCCTGGAGTGTGCCACATGGGGCTTCAGCAGCAGTTTAAAGGGCCCAGAGTGGCACCAAGCAGTGGCTGAGAGCCCAGGGGCCCTTGAGAATCACCAGACCCTGGGGCATTTGCCCCCTCCATCAGCAGGCCTGGGGTACAGACCAGCCACAGAGACCAGCCACAGATCTTCTTCAGCTGCAGGGTAGACATAACCTTCAGAGGCTACAGCACCTACAGGCTACAGCACCTACAGTTACAGCACCAGCACCTGGGAAACATGTCTACCAGGTTATTCTGAAATAAGTTATTTCGAAAGAATAATTCCCGAAAGAACTATTGCGAAATAAGTTTATTCCTCTTCACAAGCAGGCATTATTATTTCAAAATAACAGGCTTGGTAGTGTAGACTTGGTAGTGTAGATGCTCGCCTTGTTATTTTGAAATAAGGGGAGTTATTTCGACGTAACTCCCCAGTGTAGACATGTCCACAGGTATCAGCTAGCTGCTTTACACAGGGCGTCTCTCAGGGCAGAATCAGGACTAGAATCCGGAGAAAAGCACCTACAATAATGAAAGCGGGGCGGGGGGAAATGATAAGAACTAAACATATTCATATCTTGGCTAAGTGTGGAGTGTAAGCAAAAGAGAGCTATTCAGTAGTAACCCATAAGGACCTAAGAAGGAATAATAGGGTGAAATTAAGATAAGGACAATTTAGGCCATTTAAAAAAAAAATTCTTAATGGGGAGATTAAACTGTGGAATAGTTGCTTCAAACAAGATGGTGGATGCACCATTTCTTGGGCAATCTAAATAGTAGACTCACAAATGATACACTTAATGAAATATTCATGCACAGCCAGGACTAGGGCTTTATCACATGTGGTTTCTAGCTTTACCATCTATGATGCTGGGCTTTCAGAAAAACCCAAGGAGGGATAACAAAAATGCCCCACTGTACTGTGATAAAAATGTTTAACTACCCATTCAGCTTTGCATTAACCCATGCACCTGGACTTTAACTAACATCAAAGGATATGCCCAGCGAGCACAAGAGAAAACATTTTTATGTAAGAGGAGGTGAACATCACTAAAAATCAGAGCGCCTTTGTACGGCATGCCAAACTGCTGAAGCGAAAAAAATGTCTTCAGTGAAAGGGCTCAGATGTGAGCATGTTTCAATGCACAGCTCCAGGAAAAACGCCGATAATAAATGTGAGCTTGTTAGCGGTGCTTTTCAGTGGGAAGCAAAGCCGGAAGGGGAAGTGGGAAGGAATGAGCTGGCTAATTGAAGCTTAGATTTTCATTCAAGCGCTGCATTTTAATTATAAACTGGTGAGGACACAAGTGTTGCTTAGTTCACATCCAGTTTTAAGCATGCATGGGTGTAAAAAAAAAGTCAATTATTAATTTACTATTGTGATCGTGTTCATTATCCTACATTATATCTCCCAGGCACATGCCTAATGACAGGTTGATACATGTTAATTCTAATGCCTCTTTTAATATAGGGCTTAACCACACATTTAGAGCCAAATTCTGCCCCAGCTGGCCACTGAAACAGGTGCACAGTAATGCTCTAAAGTCAACATAAGCGTGTGGCCATATTTTAGCCATCTGCAGCCACGATGCACAGACGTCCCAGTGCAAGTTATTCCTGTCGGTCCTGCCCCAGAATGCCCCTTTCTATCTTCATCTGCAGCCTTGTTGCTCTACAGATTTAGGGCCCGAAAAGCCTTGCACATCTGCTCAATTTTAGTCATGAGAACATGGAGGCTGCAAAGCTAAGCCTGTGTTGACTTTTTTGGAGACTCGGGGGCTTTAGAGTGGATCTGGAATTCAGGTGGAAGATTTCTGGCCTCTATTTCCTTCTCTTCAGGGTGCTGCTGTGCCCAAAGACTCTGTTTCCAGCCAGGTTTTCACCCTTTAGATACCAAGATGTATGCAAAATGGGAAAGGGTCATTGGAAATTAGCTATAGACAGCTACAAAGTCAAACTTGAAAAGTCAGGACAAAAACTCAAATAAAAATAAGAGAGAATCCTAGAAAGTAAATTTTCAGAGTAAAGCTTCAATCACATTGGATGGATCAACAAAGGCAGGTTGATTTTTTATATCAAAATTGATAGCATAATATAAAAAATGACGTAGTAAGTTTCAAATAGATCTTCTGAGAGCGTATCATTGGAAAATTTGCTCTGAATATAGTATGTGTGATAACTATTGCCTGCTACCTACTCTGGATAGCTCCTTTCATTTTAAAGGATGCTAAACCACTTTGCAAACACTATGGGTACGTCTAGACTGCAAGCTTCTTTTGAAAGAAGCTTTTTCAAAAGAGAGCGTCCAGACTCTCGAAAGAAAGCCCTGATTGCTATTCACAGAATGGCCACCAGGGCACCTGTGCTTTTTTCGATTGCCTCTTCCTTCTAAAATGTCCCTGTTCTGCATCCACACATGCCTTTTTTAGAAAGAGCGCTTTCAAAAAAGGCATTCTTCCTTGTAATGTGAGGTTTACCAATGTTGAAAAAAAAACCCTGAGTGCTTTCGATTTAATTTCGAAAGAACGCGATTGCAGTGTGGTCATAGGTGAAGTTTTTTTTTAAAAAAGGGCAGTTTTTTTCACAAAAACAATGTAGTCTAGACATATCCTATTCATTTGCTACCACTGAAAAAGCAGTGCCGCACTCCTGCATGGAGTACAGAGCATGGCACAACTGAGGGGAAATTCCATCTAGTTACAGGGCAAACACTTCAATGAACAGTGCCACATGATCTTTAATTTTCACATGGAAGAGATAGAGTCTTAGTTTGTAAGATCTTAGGCCAATTCTCCATCAGTGGAGAAAGTCGATCTAAGATACGTAACTCCAACTTCAAGAATAGTGTAGCTGGAGTTGACCTACCTTAGGTTGAGTTTATGTGGCATCTACACTACAGGAGGCTGATGGGAGAAACTCTCCCATCGACTTCCTTTACTCCTCACGACCTGGTGGATTACCAGGATTGACAGAGGAGGGGGGGCTCCATCAGTGGTCATGTAGCAGGTCTTTACTAGACCCGTTAAATTGAGGCCTGGGAGATTGATCTCTGCAACATTGCTCTCCCGTGGCACAAGGTAACATTTTCACAGGCTCCTAATTCACTTACACACTTAAGTCCCATTTGATGTTCAATGAAACTAAGAGTCACTTTTGAAAATAGGCTCCTAAGTCACTCAATTACTTTGAAAATTTTACTCCCTCTCTCAAACTCCCTGTCACTGTAAATACCTGAGCACTCAATCTATGCTTGGATTACATACAGGAGAAGCCCTATTTTACTAACTAATTGAGGACTGAGGAGTTCATAAAATTGAGAAGCTCATAAACTGGAACATCTCAAAATCATGGTAGGTAGAGTGCATAAGCTGAACTACGGTGCATTGTGTCACTTTCGTCTTCTTCTTTCAAAGCATGCAAAATGATCTCTTCTGCCCATTAGCCATCATCAGAATGGGGAAGGACGTCCCCTAAGGCTATGCCTACACTGCAGGCTTTTTGCGCAGGAACAACTGTTCTTGTGCAAAAACTTGCGGAGCATCTACACTGTACGTGCGTTCTTGCACAAGTAAATTTATAGTAAGGCGTCGAAACAGGAATTCCCACAAGGAATAAGCCCTCTTGCACAAGAGCCCTTGCGGAAGAAGGCAGTGTGGATGGGCAACAGGGGTTTCTTGCGCCAGAAACCCGTATGGCTAAAATGGCCATCAGAGCTTTCTTGCGCAAGAGAGCATCCACACTGCCATGAACGCTCTTGCACAAAAGCACATCTCTTGCACAACAGCACATGGCAGTGTGGACGCGCTCTTGGGCAAGACCTTTTGTGCAAGAACTCTTGCGCAAAACAGTTCTTGCGCAAGAAGCCTGCAGTGTAGACGTAACCATAGTGTTCTTCATTGACAACACTTTAATTATGCTTTTTTTGGTGGGGGGAGGGGAATGGTTCTTTTACTGGTCATTTGTAAGATTGGTGTTCACCACTGCTACAGAAGTGTGAACTAATGAGTCTAGCAGGCCAACATTTGAAGCTGTGGTTACAAGAAGCCACTTCCAAGCCGTTACTTAGACTACTGAGTTCACATTCTTTATATAATGAATTTGATATGCTCTGTGCATGGTAATATTCCTTAGTATTCTGGTTGCCTTCTACTTCCCATTGCAAAACCCTTTTTTCAGTTGCTTAAAACGTTGCCCAGTTGTACCCATATTGGCTGAAATTGTTCATATCGGGTGTCTTGCTTGGGTTGAATTTTATTTGGAAAATGTCAGCCAAAATGGGTCTGCCATTTTTGAGAAAAATGCATTGTTTTGCAGGGTTAAATAACTATGGAGGTCCTTTTCTTTGACAAGCTCTGGTGGCCCCATGCTTGGAAAAAGGGACTTGAAATTAGGCAAGGGGGTGGCTTTCATCTCAGGGAGGTGCTTTGCGCTGGGCCTGTGAAACTCCACCCAAGTTTGTCCATGTTCTTAAAAAACTCCTCAGCTTTCACACGTTCAGTAGAGACTCCAATCTTAGCTAAAATCTCCCATGATTCTGTGCACCGTTCACATACTCCGGCTTCTCACATTTCCTCCCAGTGCTGAACACATAACATCCCCAGAGAGCAACTGTGCACACTCCATCCCCTGACAGCACAGTGTCTTCACGGTGTATGTACTATCCCCTCAAGGTGGCTGGGAAAACAAATAGGGGACAAGGAGCCATAGGTGAAGTGGGCAGGATAGGGAATGGCTGGGCAAGGAGACTGGGAATGGTAGATGGGGAGAAGGGTGGATAAGACGAATCTTTCTACATAAGGGAAAGAGAATGGGTATCAGCAGCATGAGGAGTGGAGAATGGGACTGGCTGGGTGCAGATTAGGATGGGGGAAGAGACGGCACTGGGAAGAAAGGGGTCATTCTTGGGGAGACAGGCATAAAAGAGCCAGTGCCCACTAGTGCACACTCCCCTCTGCAGCCTGGAATAGATCCCTGAGTCTCACCATTCATCAGCTGTCAGCAAATACCTGTGAACCCCACCAGCAAAGTGTGCTGATCCACAGAGGGAATAGCAACCTGCTACTGATACCAGTTATTCCAGTCTCCACCGTGGCGCTAAAGGTGACAACCCTTTGGATGACCAATGTGGGTGTCAATATTATTGACAAGCTTATTTCTGACATACAGCTTTTGATTGCTTGACATCACATCCTTAAACATTGTGGCTGTGTCTACATTGGCACCCTTTTTCGGAAAAGGGATGCTAATGAGACCAGTCGCACTGTAAATCGCTGGGATTTAAATATCCCGCGGTATTTATTACATAACTGCGCTTTTTCCGGCTCGGGCTTTGCCGGCAAAAAGCGCCAGTCTAGACTTTCAAGTAGGCAAGAGATCTTGCGGAAAAGGGTTTATTTTCCACAAGATCCCGTTTCAGACTGGCGCTTTTGCCGGCAAAGCCCGAGCCGGAAAAAGCGGCAGTTATGTAACAAAATACCGCTGGGGATATTTAAATCCCCGCGGATTTGCATGCGACTGGTCTCATTAGCATCCCTTTTCCGAAAAAGGGTGCCAATGTAGACACAGCCTGTATGTGTGTTATACTAATGTTATACACAGTATAATTTCAAGTTTCACAAATTCTCTTTAGCCAAAAAACTGTGGGTATACAAATCCACAGTGTGTCCCCCATGTAGCCCTAGGCTGGAGCAAAAATAACACTTCTGTTTATCCAAATGCTCAGTTAGCCAAACATTTTCGATGTTTTCCAGGCCATACAGACAACCAGAAATGTATTGTATACACATATGTATATATGAATCTCTCTCTCTTTCTCTCTCTCTATATATATATAAAAGTTTTTCCTGTCAAGCGACAGAATGATGTCATCACGTTCTTACACTCTCTGGCCGCGAAAGCAGCCAGGGTGTGGGTAGGGGAGTGGAGCGAACACAGGGTGCAGCCCACTAGTACACACATAAAATACAAACATCCTTTATGCATATTGATATTAGTTACATATCACTAAAAGCATACAAGGCTGCTTTACAAATAGGAACTGGCCCGGCTCCAAAGAGCTTGCCATCTCAGATCACTAGATGATGCACAGATGAATGACTGAAGATGAGGGATGACAAAAAGTAAGACAATTCTCACTCAAAATTAGCCAGAATTTTTCGATAATAGCAATTTGCATTAGTCGGTCAGCTATAAAATAGGCATATTTGATATGTTTTAGATTTGATTTCAGTCAAGCATTGCTCCTCCAGGCAATAACCTATTTCCAGTCATAACTGTGACATATCATGGTTTCTCCTTAATGCCTCACAGCAACCATACATAAACTGTGCCTTTGGAAAGCAGAGGACAGAATAAACAATCTTAACCTTATTGAACGTCACAATTTGGGGCAAGAGAACATGTTCAGTCATCCATATTCAATATCCAAATGAGTTGAAAAACTGATCTGAAATCTCATGTATAAAACCTGGCAAAGGTTTAAAACAGTTATTAACTAAAACTGGGGGGGAATGACTATGAAGTGAGGCTGGCGCTTTGTTCAATAGACAGAGACTGTTTTCTTCTCCACAATATCTTTGAAATATTCAGCACTATCGAGTTAATGGGATCGGCTAAATGGGAAACATTCAAACGGCATAACCCAGTGGCACAAACCAAGATAGCAATTAAATGGGAGAATGCCCAAAAACAATAATAAAAGGGATTAATTTAAATGAGGACTGACAATCTGCAGGAAAATGCAATTGTTCTATAATAGTGCCTCTCACCATTGTCATATGCTTTCTGCCCCCCAGCCATCATGACATCATGTTTATAGTCCTACTGGATCCTTTAGATACATAATTAGATACTTGGCAAATCTGATTTAATTTGAAGTATTATTTAAAAGTAAAGAGAATCCTACAGAAACATACTGGAGACAAAGTGAAAGAGGAGAAAACAGACACAAGAACACATGTAAGTGAGGCACCAATAACTTTGTGATCAGAAATTTTTTGGTTGCCGGAGAAGAGAACAAAGATGCTTGAGAATAAAGAAGAACTACAGATCCTTGGATTTCTACCCGAGACAGAATGTTCAGTCAGTGCTGGTTTTGTGTGAATCTTGTGCAGTCACTGAAAGCTAATTTTGAAGCCACTTTTTTTTAACAGAGGAAAAGTTATAACACATAAACAAGAAAGAGTAACAAGGCATGGCAGAACAGCGGTGCTTTTATTACAACATACTGGCAGATAGATGTAGGGGAAGTAGAGCCAGATTCACTGGCTGGGTAAGTGGATAAAACTGTATTGAATTTGAGCCAAAGTCTATTAAAACTGGACATTGATAAACAAAACAAACAAATAAATAAAACTACCAGAATTCCTCTCTGAAGAAAAATCTATCTCTGGTCTACCTACGATCAGCAAAAGTTACTTACAGGCATGTGGCAGACTGTTCTGAAAGAACATACAGCTAGAAGCCGTACTCTGCTTTGTAACTCTAAGCATCTTCTATCAAGGTAAAACAAAGAGTTGTACAGTATTTTGGGAATGGAGCACAAACAACTGGAACAAATAAAGAAAGGACAGGTCAGAGAGAGACCTGCAAAATGAAGAGACAGGACTAAATTAATCAAGTTTCAACAGACCAAAATATACATTCAAAGAGACACCTGGGCACAGGGTAGAAAATGTGAGTCAGTGTAAAGACAGCGTAAATGAGAAACATTCAAACGGCATAACGCAGTGGCACAAACCACCAGTGCAGCACAGCACTTGAAAATGAAATTCTTTGTGATAGTGCTTCAGTTGTTTGTTCACGTCAATGGAAGATAAGGGAGCTCAATATTTAACAGCTAGGGGCCCTATGAGCAGATAGATAGACTTTCTTATTATTACACAGCCTTGCTTATATGTAAAAGTTCCTGGGCAAGATTCACTGAAACGCACCAGCTGCTTTGTGCTGCTATGATTTAAGGGTCTGTTTTAACTGGGGTTACAGCTGCCTGGTGTCTCTGGAGTGGAGCAAAGGAACCAGCCCTGATGGGTGATAAAATAATGTTTTTTAATACGACACTTATAAATGTGTTTCAGTCTCTCAGCTATGCCGACAGCTGTGTGTTCATCTTGTTTATTCCTCTGCTCTTTTGTCTGACACCTAGGCATCTCTTTGTAAGAGTCTGGCTGCTGCACCTTAACGCTGCACCATTGTAAATATGAGTGCAAGGAAATTTAAAATGAAGATGAGCACAAAGCAAAGTTGAATTTTGAAACAGGACCAGTATTCCAGTGTGACAAAAAAAATGGTAGGAAGTGTGTTTTTTGTAATCAGGCCAGTTCCAGGCAAGCTGGGGGCCACGTCCAGCCCCCGGGCCTTAGGTTCCCCTCCCCCAGGTTTATGGCATCCAGGAAGGGTCATTAATGCACAGAATGTTCTTGGTTTTGCACTAGGACCTCTGACTTCCTGAAAGCTGTGTAAAGAAATCCCATGTAGCTTGATACTCCCTAATGGCTGCATGCCTGATTGAAGAGGGTAAATTAACCCATCAATGAATGAGTCATATGCAGTCCATTGACTTCCAATCTACATGTTTCATACAGCAATATAGAAAAAAACGAATGAGCTAAATCCATGCTATATCTTGAGATATGCCATTGACAATGACGAAGGAAGCACATGTAGATACCTTCATTTCTTAGAGGAACTACTAACAGAACCTATAGTAAAGAATCAATCTGTTCTCTAACACAGCTTTCCCCAGTTTTTAAAGTTCCACAGAGTGTGGATCTGAGGGTAGAAATTACGAGAGGTTTAAACTCTGTTTCCAAACAAGCCCCTTCAAGCTCAGAAATGCTCTCTAGCAAGCGAAATACCATACATTGAAAAATTAGCTTAAAAGGTCTGTCAAAAAAATAATTCACCGAGCTTCTGGCAAATTCCTATAGCACAAGTGCTACAAGGATAATATTGGATACATAAGAACCATGTTTAAAACTGATCCATGCTGCACAAATTCTTTAACAATGTAAGGGGGATGTGATATGTTTTGACCAACTGCAAAAAGATGGGGGCTCAGAAGAATGTATGGACTGTAAGAGAATGAAAATCTGGGCTGATTCTCAAGTGTGTTTTGTTTTGTTTTAAAACATTTCATGCTAAATATTCAAGCCTCAGCTGCACCTGCAGAACATGTACTGTTCCCAAGAAAGTTTATTGTACACCCGGTAAGGTACATCCACTCATCTTTGTGTTTTCCAAGTACAGCTATCTCTTTGCACAGCATGAATGTAGGCTCATATGAACAGTGAATTTTGAGCTGGAAAAATATTCATGATTTACTTGTTTGAGGAAGAACCATGAACTTGCTTTCACTGTTTTCACCTTGGATGCTAGCTTCCTTTTATGTGCTTGCCTTAAACATTTGCACCAGCACTTTTTGTGTTTGTGACGTATTCTGCTTCTGTGGACATCCTTGAAAACAAATACCTAAGTGAATGAGCTTTCATCCATGCCTGAAGTGTTGCAGAGAATTGTGCAAATATGCATTTGTGCAAATATTGGAGCCACAAGTTGATTTGTTTGTGCTTTTCTCCTGTTTCAGTTATCCAGTCAACGTGTACAAATAATATCTATGTCAATTTAAGTGAACAATCACACAACACAAACATCTAATTACAAAACAGTGAATCCTCAATGCAATCGTTCAGCAGTAATTCACATGCTGAAATGTTTAATAAAACATTCTGAATAATTTCAGACAAATAAATTTCCTAATGTCCTATCTTTCCTAACTTAATAGGGCCCAGTCCTGCAGACACAGGGGCTGCGTCTAGACTGGCAAGATTTTGCGCAAAAGCAGCCGCTTTTGCGCAAAAACTTGCCAGCTGTCTACACTGGCTGCTTGAATTTGCGCAAAAGCACTGACTTTGTAATGTACAAAATCAGTGCTTCTTGCGCAAATACTCTGATGCTCCCGCTCAGGCAAAAGCCCTCTTGCGCAAATGCTTTTGCGCAAGAGGGCCAGTGTAGACAACCCAGAACCATTTTGCGCAAAAAAGCCCCGATGGCTAAAATGGCGATCGGGGCTTTCTTGCGCAAAACCGCGTCTAGATTGGCATGGATGCTTTTCCGCAAAAGTGCTTTTGCGCAAAAGCGTCCGTGCCAATCTAGACGCTCTTTTCCGCAAATGCTATTAACGGAAAAACTTTTCCGTTAAAAGCATTTGTGGAAAATCATGCCAGTCTAGACGCAGCCAGGGAGTTGTGCTATCTACTATGAATAGCTCTACAGTGGAGCTACATCTAATCAGCAGTGTTATTCCAGAATAACTGATGTTATTCCGAAATAACAAAGACTGTGTCTCCACTGCAAGCCACTTACTCTGACTCCTGTAACTTTCATTTTATGAGGCGTAAGGGAAATCGAGCATTCTTCCTTCAACTTCCTGCTGTGTAGACAGCGCTAAAAGCCAAATTAAGCTATTTCGAATTAAGCTACACAATTGATGGAGCTCAAGTTACGTAGCTTAATTTGACTTTTTGCCCTGCTGTGTAGATGCGCCCTGTGACTATTTTAGGGAAGGATGTGGTGATGGTTTTAAAATATACCACTCTTTCTAGGTTAGGTTTGAAGACACACATCAAACCAGGTGGCACTAGACATATATTAGTAGAAGCTGCAGAAGAATTATGTGTAGCTATAAATTTCTCTAAATTAGCTTATCTTGATTTCAGGAACTATTCACGGTAGAAAGTTTTATACCTAGTAGTATTTGCAGGTTTGAATCCACTGACCTCTCAGGGCAGATGCTCAATTGGTGTAAATTGTCATCATGGTGTTTTGACAATTTACACCAGTTGAAGATCTGTCCCCTACACTACAGCCACATCATATAATTAAAGAAGAGATCACAGTTTTTAGCTACTGTTATGGTTATGTCTTCTATGGAGTACGCAGGTTCTAGACCTTTACTCTGAGTAGAAGAGACATGAAGCTGCAACGTCTACTATGAGTATACAAAAGACAGCACTATGCAGCACTTTAAAGACTAACAAGATGGTTTATTAGGTGATGAGCTTTCATGGGCCAGACCCCACTTCCTCAGATCAAATTGTGGAAGAAAATTGGCATGACCATATATGCCAAACGGATACAATCAAAAAAAGTGAACACATATAAAATTGACAAATCAGATCACCCCCCCCCCATTCTAAAATCTGATTTAGTTTTATATGTGTTCACTTTTTTTGATTGTATCCTTTTTATATATATGGTCATGCCAATTTTCTTCCACAATTTGATCTGAGGAAGTGGGTCTGGCCCACAAAAGCTCATCACCTAATAAACCATCTTGTGAGTCTTTAAAGTGCTGCATAGTCCTGTCTTTTTGTTTCAGCAAGACCAGACTAACATGGCTACATCTCTATTACTATTCTACTATGAGTATATGCACACTACCACTGGGGAATTTGTTAATAGTTTGCTATTTGAGCCTGCAGTGTAGACGTAGCTTGCAGTGTAGACGGAGCCTAAGAGTAGATAAATTAGATATACATATTAAATTCTTTGGAAACTGAGGCTACTGTCTAAAGCCATCTGAGACCTAGTGAACCTCCAACTTCCACCCCAAAGAAACATGATAAAAAGAACAAAATTGTGTATTAATAGACAAGAAACTAAACAAATTTTGCATAAGTGTTATTTTAAAGTGACTGCTCCATGGTACTGATTGGGCAACATGATTTTGACCCAAACTGAAACCCTACCAAAAAGGAGAATTTGCCAGAGCCCTAAAATGTATTATTTTGTCTACTAATCAGTTGCTGATTTGTTAAACAATGTGAAAAGGAGGCAAGCACTGAGAAAGCCGACAGCTCACAGAAGACACTAGCTTTTCCTATATTGTTTCAGTATTTTCTCTTTTGCTTTCTTTCTATATTTTCTTGATAGTTAACAGTTAGAAATCAAGCGTGTACATTTTCATGGACATAGGTTAAAATGATTTTAATGGAAAATTTCAACTGACCTGAAATAAACTCACATGTAATGCTTTATTCATGCCAGTATCAATTTTTGAGGCTGTTTCCAGCTTATTTCCAGTTTGTGTCTGAGGTCTATCTCTGTGATAAGAGTCAGATGATGTTAAACCCATACAAATAATTGAAGTGGATTTTATAGTGAGTATTAAACAAATAAACCCATAAAAACAGAGCTCTAACAATGTGTCTGCAAACCAGACTTCTTAAATTAAACATAAACATTCATAACCTGAAAATGTTTTCCCACTGTCTGCCTCATTAGAACTGTAAGTATTATATTATGATGGTATTAAAAGACCCATCCATGCAGGCTGATTAGTTCAGATTGTCACTCAAGTTTCTTTTTAGACAATCCTTTATTATTTTTTAAAACATCAAAAATCTACCGACCGAAACCAAAGTGTCATGATGTGATTTTTAAACTTTGATATTTTCATGTACCTGTGCAATATATTTTCAAAGAGAAAAGAGTGAATAATTTGCAATGAATTATTCATTTGATGAATGTAACCTCTCTGTGGTAGCCATGAGCAGATATCAGTTTTCTCAGATTTATTCATTCTTTGAATTTGACAAATAACTTCCAGACTTTTTTTTTATGTTGTGGTGTCATCATGAATATGTAAATGTCAATCCGTGTTGCTTCACTGAGATTGATTAGATAAGTCACGTGGTATTTTTTCGCATCCCTGAACTGCAATGTTCAAGTTTCAACAGCCCAGTTCCCCTATATAGGACTTTGCAGGTGCAAGTAAAATATGTTTGCTTGCATATTCAAAGCAAAAAGGGATAAAGTGTCACTACGGTGTGAACAGTATAGACCAATATTAGTGGCGCTTTATTTGCAATATCTCAACACTTTGCTAGATTGTTTAATTTTGTACAAAGGTTTGAGTAGGTAAAAAAACCCTCCCAATGGTTTCAAGGTAAGCAGGAGTAGGCGCTTAGGCCTGGTCTACACTAGATCATGAAGGCTGGCTTAAGGTATACAACTCCAGCCACGCAAAATGCATAGCTGGAGTCAGCTTACCTTAAGCCGAGCCTGGGTGGCAACCACACTGCGGGAGGCCGACAGAAGCAAATGCTCCCATTATAGAATCATAGAATCATTGGAAGAGACCTCAGGAGGTCATCAACTCCAGCCCCCTGCCCAAGGCAGGACCAATCCCAACTAAATCAACCCAGCCAGGGCTTTGTCAAGCCGAGACTTAAACACCTCTAAGGATGGAGATTCCACCACCTCCCTAGGGAACCCATTCCAGTGCTTCACCACCCTCCTAGTGAAATAGTTTTTCCTAATATCCAACCTAGACCTCTCCCACTGTAACTTGAGACCACTGCTCCTTGTTCTGTCATCCATCACTACTGGGAACAGCCTTTCTCCATCCTCTTTGGAACCTCCCTTCAGGCAGTTGAAGGCTGCTATCAAATCCTCCCTCACTCTTCTCTTCTGCAGACTAAACAAACCCAAATCCCTCAGTCTCTCCTCACAGGTCATGTGCTCCAGCCCCCTAACCATTTTGGGCGCCCTCCGCTGGACCCTCTCCAATGCGTCCACATCCTTTCTAGAGTGGGGGGCCCAGAACTGGACACAATAGTCGAGATGTGGCCTCACCAGAGCTGAATAAAGGGGAATAATCACTTCTCTAGATCTGCTGGCAATGCTCCTCCTAATGCACCCTAATATGCCATTAGCCCTCTTGGCTACAAGGGCACACTGTTGACCCATATCCAGCTTCTCATCCACTGTAATCCCCATCGCTTTCCCTCTCTCCTTGCGAAAGGAGGAGTGCTGAATGGGGGGAGGCTGGCCTCAGCATTCCATTTAGCCGGTCTGTATTAGACCCACTAAATCAAATACTAGAAGATCTCTCTCTGGAGCATTGATCTAGTAAGTATAGATGTGACCTCAATAAGGAGAGTCTTTAAACATCGAGGTAAAAGTTTGATTCCACAGTGGCAAAATCCCATTGATTGCAGTGGAGGCAGAATTTCTCTCCAGATATGATGGCCCCAGTCTGCAAACTGTGCTGGGCAACTCTTGTGAAGTTGTGAAGACCAACCTCCTTTTCCAGTTAACTAATATCCTGGCGGTCAGGAGACCAAATTTGGCCAGAGCTCAAGCTCTGGCCCATGCTTTCTAAGGAGAGTTGAAGCCTCTCAGCTCCTCCCAAAATAACCTCAGCCCCTCTCAGGCTCAGATCACATTTTCTAGATGTCATTAAAAAAAAAAAAAGAGGATCTGGGTTGAGGTCCTTTAAGGAGTTGCAAAACAATGGAGCATTGTTTCCAATGAAACAATGGGCCAGTTTTCAAATGTCTGTGATTCTTCCATTATTGACTGACAAGCCTTTTTCTTTGGGGACTATATGCCAAGTCGTACCTAAGTAATTACGCATCAGGTAGCAAAGCAAGCCACTGCCAGAGGAAAACTACCTGAGTGCCGCCCAGGGAGCCTTTCCATCATTAGCTTACAGCAGCCCCCAGGTTAAAGACGCTTCTAGACTGCCACAAACCACTTCCCCAGCAAAGACACCGCCCCCTACACACACTGGACCGGCGCGGCTCTGAGTTACCGCCGCGCCTGTCTGGCGCTGAAGTTCGCGAGCGCTTCAGCTGCGCGGATCGCATTAGGGGCTGCGGAGGGACAGACTCCAGCCTTCCCCCAGCGACAAGGGCCAGCCACAGACAACAGCTTGGCCCTGCTCTATGATCCCTGAGCCCCCCCTTCCTCCTCCCTGAGGCGGGTTCGAGACTTCAGCCCGCCTTCCTCGGCTACGGGCTCATTGGGGACACCCCCAAGCCCTCCGTTTCCCACCGGGTGCTTAGCTGCCAGGGTCCGTTTCCTGTCGGTGGGGCTTTGCCAGTCCCACATGCCCCTGAAAACCCTCCGCGTCCTGGAGCCCGAGCTTGCAGACAAAGCGCCGTCTGGCCGGAGCCGGGGCTAGGCGCGCTGACACCTGGGCTGTAATGCTGGGGGCGCGCTGGGGCCTCTTGGTCTCCAGCGCCCCATTTCGACCGTCAAGCCCCTTCGGGCAGGGTCCTGCGCCCCCTGACAGCGACACCGGCGCGCCCGTCCCAGCGGTGCGTGTCTGGGGAGAGAAACTTGGCTCCCGGCCACTCTCCATCACTCGCGGCCAGGCAGGCGGCTCGGCAAGGGCAGCTACCCTGGCCAAGCATCCCCCGTCCAGTGTCCGGTTCCCATAGCAATCTCCCAGACACCGGTTGCCAAGGCAACCACCTCCTCCGGCTCCGTCTAGGGTCCGGCTGCCGGCCCTTGCCCGGGACCCAGCCCCCCCTCCGTGCAGCCGCTCAGCCCGGCTGGGAAGTTACTTCCCGGCCGCTTCCCCTGCGCCCCGCGCGCTACCTTCCAGACAGCAGACCCTCCAGAGCCCCGAGTGCGTGAGGTCCCCCTTCGCCTTGCGGGGCTGGCTCTGCGGCTCCTCCATGCTGAGGTTGGTCCCGTTGCAGATGTGGGCGCTCGAGTAGAGCCAGTAGTCGGTGCCGATGGCGATGGTCATGAGGCTGAAGGCGGCGAAGGCGCCCACCGTGGTCAGCAGCATCTGGACCCCACGGTCACACCACCCCATGGTGCTTCATAGTCCCCCGCCGCGCCGGCTCAGGGGGGCTGCGAGGGAGCGAGGCGAGCAGCTGCCTTCCCCGCACCAGGACCGCACGGCTGCTTCTCCGCCTTCCCCCTCCTTCCAGCCACGCAGCCCAGGCATGGGGCGGGGTGGGGGGGGACCGCGCCCGAAGTCTCCCTGGGGAGGTGCCGGGGAAGGGGGCGCAGAGAGCTCCCCCGCCTTCCTGGCCCCTCCTGAGCCGCTGGGGGCCCCGCCGGCAGCACCCCTTTGCCCCCCCAGCCAGTCCGCCCCCTGCCCGAACTCCGAGGAGAGGACGCGGAGGGCGCTTCGGCTGCTGCGGAGGCTCCTCCTCTCCTCGCTGGACCACTCGGTAACTCTCAGGCAGAGGAGGTGGAGGTGGGGCGGGGGGGCGCAGAAAGATCCGGGCCAGGCACCGACGAGGAAGCCCAGTCCAGCTGCGGAGCGCTAACAAGGCGCCCTCCCTATGGGTGGACGCTGGGCGCTGGGCGGGAGCCAGTTGGCTGGGGGGTTGGGGAGGGTTCCCCAGCCCCCTGCCTGGAGCATGCACCCTCCCCTGAAAGCACTGTTCTCTGCCCAGCTTGGAGCTCTCTCCGCAGTCCTTCCCCCAAGCCTGTTACTCTTGGGCTGCTCATGTGGAGAGGGAAAGAGCGCGCTTTCCCTCTCTCTCCGGACGCGGGGGGGCAGGAAGGGACGTGCCTGAGCCAGGGACCCAGCCTCTGAGATGGGGAGAGAGGAAGGAGGAGCCAGCCTGGGCGGAGAAAGTGGAGAGAAATGTGCTGGGAAGACAATAGCTGGGAGAGGAATAGAACCCTGGGAACCTGTTCCATAACGAAAGAAGAGGGTGGGTGGGGAACATACCATAGCTCAGGAATCTCTAGCCCCTTGCTGCCAAGGAAGCAGAAGCTAGGAGGAGAAAATCCATTCTCCTGCTAGGGGAGAAGAGAGGAAGAGGCACCTTCCACCCAGGGACAAGTCTTCCCTTGGGAGAGAAGACACTTCCTTGGAGCAGAAGAGTGTTCACAGAAGAGTGTTCACCAGAGCAGCTGGTAACACATGCTCGGGGGTAAAGTGGAGGAAGGGAGGTGGAAATGCCCAGAACGCCCTGGAGCCAGCCTGTAAATATTTGGATCTAGCACCTAAATCCTGAGAGGTTTTGCTCTCAGCCCTTTACATCCCACTGCCTAACCAAAGAACAGGTTGGGCTGCTCACCAAAATGTCTGGTTTTTAAGGCACCCTAGCCTGGCAGGGCCATATAAACCTCTACCCCTCCTGGTCAGCCACCCACATTTCAGTGCCTCAACAGAGAATATATTTGCTGCTCCTATTGAGCCTTAACACCCCCCCCCCCCCCCGACTCTACTGCATCCTCATGCAATGGTTCCACAATAACTAACTTCACAAAAGTCAAAACATAGCTCAGATTGCAGCAAGGAGCCACTTGTCTGTGTGGAGAGAGTAAATTCTTTGAGACAGGTGCCATGGCTTCTTTTTTTGAATCTTTGTTCTCTAGTCGCATATGTGGGTCTTACATGTAAGATTAATAAATTGTAACAATAATCTTAAACTAGATGGCAATTGTATCTGAAATAACCAGATGATGTGCTTTCTGCCAAGAAGGAAAGACAGAGAGACAAGAGGGATGAAGGAACATTTTTTATCAGCCCAACTTCTGTAGGTGAAAAAGACAGCCTTTCTTGTTTACACAGAGCTCTTCTTCAAGGAAAGATGTTCTTTAGTGGTATTGGTTGGGAGGGGAGGCGGAGTTAATTTCAGTTGCAAAGGCTTGCAAAACCTAAAGGAACACATTCTGGAAATGGAAAGCCTATATTGATTGAACAAAGCGCCTTTCCTGTCAACTGCTTCAGTTTTGAACCTTGGGCAAGAGAGATTTCAGAACCTCTAACCCTGGCCTTTTGGACTCTAAGCCCTGGTCTACACTAGGGCTTTATTTTGAAATAACCCTTCTTAGGTCGAATTAATAAGGAATTCTTGCAGTTTGTCTACATGGGGAAATTTACTAGCATAATGATGCCAGTGTAATTATATCCCTATAACTGCCCATGCCAACACTCTTATGTTGAAGTAAGTGTCCACAAGGGAGATGTAGCGATATCATTATAGCAGTATAATTATGTTGGTAAATTTCCCCTTGTAGACAAGCCCTTATTCTATGACCAAGAACAAAACAACATTGTAGGTGCATATTCTGGCTCCTATTTCATTTCGGGCAATGGGGATGGGTAAGGATGTGAAAATGTTTTCTCCGGAAGAATGCCGATGGGAGAAATATCTAAACAATTTTCCCCGTGTTACCACTACTTCTCTTTCCCATGTCTGATCATAGTAGGCTAACACATAAGTCCTTGCCCCTCCTTTCTCTGAATGATGAGTCAGATGACTGGAAAGCAATGCTGATCGGTGAATATGTACTTGTGTTGAGTGAATGTGGCAGCACGAGTTGTGTGTTTGAATTAGGGTGTGGGAGGACAAGAGCTACAAACCTCCAGAAATATAACTGTGATCCAATGCAGTTCATTTAGATGACTGCAGGTACTTTTGGGTGAGATTCACAACTATATTGATTTACTGGGTGTCAGGCACCAAAGCAGCTTTCTGAATCCCATCCTTTGTGAACTCATTAGTCAGGTTTCCAACTCCAAACTGTACTTCAAAGGACAATGTTTTTAACTGAATTTTTTTAAAAAATTAATTAAATAGATTCTATAGAGTTCTTTCATTTTTCATTTAAGATGTCTGTAAAGGGAGTATTTTAGGATTTCTTAATCCCAGGGATTATTCAGGCTACCTCCTATTCTGCCTTTTGTAACTTCCGCATTGAAGTCGCTGTGAATTTGAATCAAAATGTGAGAGCAAAGTTGCACTGAAATGAACATAGAATGTTTGCCTTCCTCTGCACACAGCAGACTCCTTAGAGATTTAAAGGGGGCAGCAGATACAAGAAAAAGGCAAAACAACATTTATTTATTACACACAAAAATGACATCAAGAGAATGAGGTTTAGGTTGCAAAATCAAGCAATCAGGATTTTGGAAATGACAGTATTAAGGGTGCCATCTGCACTTAATTTGGTCCCTTTGTATAGATGTATAATGGTACAGTCTTTAGTTAAATGGTTAAATACTTGACTTTACATACTTTATAATATTTGTTTAGTGTAGGTTTTGTTTTATTTTTGTGTATACAGTTAGCTTATATGTATTCAATACGCTGGAGAAGAGAAGTACTTTCTGTTGAAGTCAGGTGGGTTTTACCTGAGTAAGTGAGGTTTTGCTGGAATGAGTAAGAGCTTCATGGACTTGCTCTCAATCACGTTTTAAGTACAGATCATCTTCATCTTCTTCTTAGCTTCATTGAACTATCAGCTGTAGCAACTGTTTGCCATTTGATCCATTCCTATGCAGCCACAAGGATGTGAGGAGTAATGTAAACGTAATGCACCCATATAATAGGGGGTCTGCCTGTGGAACTCCTCCATTCTTCACTTGGTGGAATTTTATCCCAGAAGTTACAAGCCACCCAGATAACAGCATTTTCAGGAACATTTTGTGGCATTCTCTCAGCATGTCTGAAAGGCCTGATGCCATTGGTGGACAATGCCACAATAGTTTATAGACTGGAAGCAACCCTAAGCATCTGTATTACAAATGAAGTCATTCCACTTTATGCCCAATATAGGATATTGGCATTTTGTGTGGAAGCCTCCAACTTTGCCGAGTCTGAGCGGCACGGTGTCCACATTTCATAACCATACAGCAATATGGAGAGGGTATAGATGACCTGAAGGCACTGAAGTGTAGTTCAGAGAAGCTGGCTATCACAGAATCATAGAACACTAGAACAGGAAGGGACCGCGAGAGGTCATCAAGTCTAGTCCCCTGCCCTCACGGCAGGACCAAGCACCAAGATTTAACGTATTCACTTCTACTTATGGATCTGAGTGCTCCCAGACTGACTCCCCATGGGTGCAAAGCCCCAAAGGGCCTTGAGCTCCCACCTGCGTCCTGTGAGTGCAGGGTTCTCGGCTCCAGCACCGCCTCCTTCCACCACCACTGGGCATGGCGCAGCCTAACCTACTGCCGGGAAAGGGGGAAGGCACTGGCCACTCATGCACCACTAGAGCCTGTACCGTCCAGCTGGGCCCTGTGTAGCCCAGTCTGCAGCCTGCCCTGTGGGAGCAACCAAGGCAGACACCCAGTGGTGGGTGGGACTTTTCCATGGAGGAGGGCCGGGCAGCGCTCCTCCACATGTAACTCTGCGGCTTGCATGTGTGTGTGGGGGGTGAGTTTACTTTCTTCACCTCCCTGCCTGCCCCCCTGGAGCTAGTCCTGCAGCCTCAAGTTTAGCGGCAGCGCAGGCTCCCCGCATGCCACTCAAAATCATCTTGCATGCCACTTATGGCATGCATACCTTACGTCGCCGACCCCTGATCTAGATCATCCCTGACAGATGTCTGTCTAACCTCCTTCTAAATATCTCCAGTGATGGAGATTCCACAATCTCCCTAGGCAATTTATTCCAGTGTTTAACTACCCTGACAGTTAGGAAGTTTTTCAATGTCCAACTTAAACCTCCCTTACTGCAATTTAAGTCCACTGCCTCTTGTCCTGTCATCAGAGGTCAAGGAGAACAATTTCTCCCTCCTCCTTGTAACACCCTTTTAGATACTTGAAAACTGCTGTTATGTCCTCTCTCAGTCTTCTGTGTTCTAAACTGAACAAACCCAGTTCTTTCAGTCTTCCCTCATAGGTCATGTTTTCTAGACCTTTACTCATGTATAACAGGGCTTCCACTGTCACTAAACAGTTATTATTTGCATTACTGTAGCACTGGGAGTCCTACTAATGGACCAAGACCCATTGTGTTAGCTGCTGTTTGAGCACTGAAACAAAAGATAGCCCGGCTCCAGACAGTTTACAACCTAAGTGTAACCCTCCTGCCGGTAGCAGTTGGCAGCCACGGGTCCAGTATCTAGGGAGGTACTTTCAACAAGGTAAGCAAACTGGCTTAAGCCCCCACCCAGTAAACTGGGAAAATTCCAACCTACCCACTGGGTTCCTTTAGAGCAGTGTTTCTCAATCTTTTTTTATGAAGTACCCCTTTAAAAAAATCAGTTTTCAAATACACAAAAATTTTTTCTACTGTTGCGACACATTTGTTTAAACAACTTAATCGTAGCCGGGTGGGCGATGAAATTTTTGGGTGTAAAAAGTACAAAAATAATAAAATGCTGTAAAACTTAACAAAAATTCAGTTTTCTCCAAATTTCAGTTGTGTTGACGTACCCTCCAGACTTTTCTCGAGTACCCCTAAGGGTACTCATACCACTGGTTGAGAAACACTGCTTTAGAGGCACTTTTCCCCCTCTCACAAACATTGAGTTGGAGATAGAAACAGTCTATTTAATAACAGTAATATAGCATCAACCTACAGGAACACACATAAACAAAGAAAACCCGTAAGCAAGGTACCATCCCCAGAGTCCACAGGGCAGAGTCTTTCCCTTAAAGATCTTTAGTCCAACCCCCAACTCATATAGTGTGGTTTCCCCCCACTTCAAACACCACACTCATGCTCTGTCCAATCAGTGCAGACCCAAAGTCCATAGGTACATAATCCTGATGTCTTCACTCATTGAGCAAGTGGCAATACCACCTACGCGCTGCTTCTGCCAGCTGCCCTGCTGGCCGCCTGCTGCTGCTCCTGCCAGTTGTCTACCGACTGCTGCTGCCAGCTGCCCCACCAGCTGCCTGCTGATGCTCCCACTGGCCACCTACTGGCCGCTCCTGCCGGCTGCCTGCCGGCCACTCCCACCAGCCGCCTATTGGCCACCCTGCTAACCACCTGCCGCTGCTCCTGTCGGCTGTCTGCTGACTGCCCCGCCAGCTGCCCACTGGCTACTCCTGCAGCCCACCCCACCAGCCATCTGCCACTGCTCCTGCTGGCCGCCTGACAGCTGCTCCTGCCAGCCAGCCACTGCTGCACCCTCTGGCCGGCCACTCCCGCTGGCCGGCCACTCCCACTAGCCTCCTGCTCCCACCAGCAGACTGCCACTCCCGCTGGCCGTGGTTCCTGCTGGCTGGCTTTGTGATGGATTTGGCTCTATGCCAAACCTAGTGATTTCAGCTCTCTGTGATGTCAGCTTCTCAGTGATTTCAGCTCTTGGCCCACACCACAGTCCAATCATTAGAATGGTGGAAGAGAAACAGGTTGAACCAGTCTTGCAGCTCACGCCTGGAGGGCACGTACCCTGCTTGTTCAGAGCTCTGCCCTTCCCCCAGTTGACTTCACAGAGTTTGGAAGAGAAAGCCTTGTCTATGCAAGATTCTTTACAATGACAGTCTCTCTCCTTTGAACTGAGTTAAACATGATCTGCTTTTCTGCATTCCCAATAACTGCAAGCATTGGTGGTCATATTTTACAATTCCTACATTTAGGGTTAACATGGTTTGTGACCCCACAACAGCCAAATGGATTAAATAGGCAAAATACCATTCTAACAATTGAATATCTAGCAGGTCTAAGCAACAGCGTGTACATGACCACACCCAGAATTCTTTTCCCATTCCAGCTGGCTGTAATGGAAGCATTGATTCAGACCCTGCTTACAGCAGTATAGAACAAGGAACAGATGGATACAGACAGACTGATAGGGGAACATAAGGAAACCATGAGACAATGTAGGGTAGGGCTCTGAAATACTACAGGTATCTGCCTGGTGGATCTTGCCCACATGCTCAGGGTCTAACTTATGGCAATGTTTGGGGTGGGGAAGGTGTTTTCCCCTGGGTCAGTTTGGCAGAGACCATGGGCTTTGGGGGTTTTTTTGCCTTCCTTTGCAGCATAGGGCATGGGTCATTTGCAGGTTTAAACCAGCGTAAATGGTGACTTCTCTGTAATTTGAAATCTTTGGACCATGATTTGAGGAAGACGGCAGTGACTCATCCAGAGGATATGGGTCTATTAGAGGAGTGGGCAGGTGAGATTCTGTGGCCTGCAATATGCAGGAGGTCAGACAAGATGATCCTGATGGTCCCTTCTGACCTTAAAGTCTATGAGTCAGCACACCAGTCGGCTATCCATTGTCCATTTTTCTTTTGAGGCATTACAGAAAAGCAGAGTTTTAAAAGAGGGATTTGAAGGCGGATGAGGTATTTTGTGGAGGTTTGCAGGGTGTTCATCTCAAGGGCTAGCATGGGAGAAAGCTTGGAGTTGCTTGTTGGAAAATCTAATCATTGGATGATGGAGGTTGGCACCTCTGGGCGGTGAGGTGAGAATCTCTCGCTCACTAGTGAATTAGAAATGATTGGGTGAGGATAGGTTGAGGGGGGGGCCTTGAAAGTGAAGACAAGTAGTTCATGTTTGATGTGGCATCAGGGGATGCCATACTGAGAACAATGGCTAGGAACTTTGGTCTTTGCTGTCACATTCGGAATGAATATGAACAGGGCAAGACTGCAAGACCAGAGAAAAGGATGTTGCTTTAATCAAGACACCAGAAGATGGATGTTTGGAAGAGAGCTACATGGATGGATACAAAGGTCACAGCTTAGGGTCTGTTGGAGCTGGGAGTATGCCCCTGCCTGAGATAGTGTGCTAAAAATAGCACTGGGGTTAGTCACCCAAGCTCAGGCTTGCCTGAATCCCTTGGTACGTAATCAGGTGACTAGCCCATGCCACAGCATCCATATTTCTAGCCTGCTAATTTGAGCAGAACTAGCATATCTGTTTACCCACAGGTCTGCCAATATGAGGGAGGGGAAACAGGGCAGTTGCCCTGTGGCCTGGCAATTCAAGGGCCCCTTTAAACCACTGCCAGAGCATAGCATGGCATGCTCCAGGTGGCTCAAAGGGCTGGGGGAGGCTACATGTGTGATACGGAGGGCTAGCTTCTCCTGGCTACTCCTCCTATCTGAGGCTCTGCCCCTTCTGGGAACATGGAGCCACCCTCCCAACCTGGCCAGGGGGACTGTGAGAGGCTTTCAGCACCTTCTACCCATGCTGGGTGGTTTGCTCCCAGCTGTGATGTACACATACCCTTAGAGATATTCTGTAAGAAAAGGCTCATCAAGATTTCAGCCTAGCTTGGATGGGAGGACCTAAAAGGAAGTGAGAGTCAAAGATGACCCCCAAGTTACCAACTTGGGCACAAGGCACATGACTTGGATGCACTGGAAAGAGGAGGAAATATACATCTTAAAACCCATCTCCATGAGCAGCATGGCATTTAAACTCCACAAGGAAATGTAAAAGATCAGCCTGATTCACTAATGCACAAGAAGATACTGCTGATCAAATACATGACCTGCAGGAGATCATCTAAAACACCAACCTGAAGCACTTCAGGTTAATAGATGGCAGGGTCATCTAATGAAGGAACAATCACCCTTCAGACCCTGGAGCAAAGATCAGCCAATATAGCACAAAGAGTGAGGAATGTGAACTGAAACCTGATATTGATATTCTAATGCTACTATTTAGCACTTGCATGGCACTTTACATCTTCAAAGCAGTGTACAGCCATCTGTTAATGGGGCCTCCCAGCTAGCCTGTGAAGAAGCAGCTGTTGTGATCGCCATTGAAAGTATTGGGCCAAATGAGGGCAGTAGTCCAGTTTTGCACACAGGGCCATACCTAGGGGAGCCCAGGGCAACCCCCCACCCTCCAGTGTCCCAGATATGGGGTTTGGGGCAGCCCCTCTTCCCCTGCTCCACCCCGCCCCCCACTTCATTCCTTCCCCCAAACCCTGCCCCTGCTCTGTTGTCAAGGTGAAGCAGAGTGCTGTGGGCTGGTAGATGGGTGGCAGAGTGGAGCAGGCTGCCGGGTTGCTCCGGCTCCTGCCACCACAGTGACTGCCAATCCCTGCTGCCGCCCTGCGCCAATCATCCCTGGTAATCCCCCAGACCCACAGGTCCTGCCCATAGAATGGTTAGGGCTGCTGATGCAGGGGGCCCTACGGATGGGATGGCCCTTTTTGCACAGTCCTTACTTGGGCAAGCTCCTGTTGATTTTTGCCTGAGGGGGAGAAAAAATAACGAATTCGGTTTTTGGTTCAGTATTTGCATTTGTGGGAATTTCCTGAGTTTTATTCCCATTTCTGCCACAGGCTTCCTCTGTGAGCTTTAGGCTTTGTCTATACTACCCAGCTTTTAGCGACATGGTTGTGTTGACACGGCAGTGTCACTAAAAGTCCTTTGGCCTTGGCAACACTACCACGTTTTGTCAACAAAACTTATGTCGACACCCAAAAGTCACCGAAACAAAAATCACCAGAGGGTGTTCACACTTGCTCCTTCTGTTGACAGATCATGTTCACATCATCGACAGTGTGGGCCATGCACCGTGGGTAGGTATCTCACAGTGCCGTGCTGTGGGAAGGTGGAGCTGATCACTGTGCCTCTTGGGATTCCCTCCAAGTTCTCCCACAACCGCCTCAGCTGCCGGAAGCTGGGAGCGGCATCATGAATAGCTCTGTGAGCTCTCTGTGCTAAAGAATGTCAAAGCAGCCCAGCAACCTGTCCCTCTTCCCCCTGCAGCAGGCAGACTGTGTTTCTAGCTGGGCAGAACAGGAGCATTCCAATGATTTGCTCTTTGTTCCCCAAACAGAGCAGCTCACTCAGCTGTCAGACATTTCCCAGAGATTTGAAAGGGGAGAGAGGGGCAGCAGAGACCAAAACAATGAGCAGAGCAATCAGGGCAGGCATTGTGGGTTACAGGTGGAAGCCAGTTCTGTCTACAGAACAAACAGCAGAGTCTACACTGGTGCTTTGTCACCAATAAAGGGAGGGGAAAAGAAAAAAAGTCTCTCACTGTGGTGGAAGATTTTTGTCACGGAAACTGGGCGTTTTTCTAAACAAAAGTTGCATTGCAGTGTGTACACTCTCGCTGATTTGTCACCAAAAGGCCGATTTTTGGTGACAAATCTTGGTAGGGTAGACAAGCCCTGAAGAAGACTACGTCTACACTAGAGTGCTTACAGTGGTACAGCTTTCCTGATGCTTCTGCGCTGCTGAAAGATCTCTTGTATGTGTTCTATGCTGACAGGAGAGAGCTCTCCCATTGACACAATCAAAGCACCCCCAAAGAGTGGCACTTCTGACGGTGTAACGTATGTTGCTCGGGGAGTGTGGTTTTTTACACCCTTGAGTGGCATCAGTTATAGCAACAGAAGATGCTAAGACAGCAGGGGGGAAAGCCACAGAAATGCTTATGAGCAAATGAGCAGGAGGTTTTCAAAATCCAAAATGGGAGTTGCATGCACCAGGCATGCTTTGATTTTCAGTGCAAGTTAGGTGCCTAACTTTGCCTCTAGTCAATCTCCCTGGCTGTATCTAGACTACACCTCATTTTTTGAGGAATACAGGATCTTTCCAAAAAGGGTTTATTTTCGACAGATCCACATCTAGACTGCATTTTTTTTCCCAAAAAAGCTCCGTTTCGGGAAAAAGCGGCGGCCATGTTTATGCTAATGAAGCACGGGATATTTAAATCCCTGCCTCATTAGCAAGTTCGATGTGCCTAATCTACATCTCTCTGTCGACAGAGAGATGTAGTCTAGACACAGCCCCTTTAAGTGAAAATCTTTCTGTTACAGATGGCAGAACTAGTTTGGGTGAAAGCCAAAGCAGAATGAATCATCCACCCCAAACATTTTACTGTAATAAAGTTCAATACACTTTTCATTTACAAAGTTATTTTATGTGCCTCTGTGCTTGGTGGCAGGGGAGTGAGCTACTGAAGCAGCAAGAGAGGTATTTTAAGCCGGGCTGAGCAGTTATTACAGGCTGTCCTCCTTTAAGTCCAAAATATGTTCCAAAAAACTTGGACTCATAGCGAAACAACTTAAAGCAGGGAATTTTTTTCCCATGACTGATTTTCATTTGTACAAATTATTTTTTGCATGACTTAAGAGTGGGAGATGGGAGGACTTCTAATGCATCAGTTCCTACAAGCATCAACGACTTTCGTGCAGAACAGATGTATAACGGGGCAAGTTATAGCGGGGATGCCCTGTATTAAGATTAATAATTAGTATTACTGTAACACCCTCATCATGGACTGGCACCCCATCGAAGAAATCAGAAATCCCGATGTGCAGTAAGAAAAGCAAATGTGGTAAACACCAGATTGGCTTACCAGGGAAATCCTTGGTGAGCTTAAACACAAAAAGGAAGCTTATAAGAAGAGGAAACTTGGACAGATGACAGGGAGGAGTATAAATCTATTGCTCGAGAATGCAGGGGAGTAATCAGGAAGGTGAAAACACAATGGCTGCGTCTAGACTGGCATGATTTTGCGGAAATACTTTTAGCGGAAAAGGTTTTCCGTTAAAAGTATTTCCGCAAAAGTGCGTCTAGATTGGCACGGATGCTTTTGCACAAAAAGTGCTTTTGCGCAAAAGCATCCGTGGCCAGTCTAGCAGCGATTTTCTTGAAGAAAGCCCGATCGCCATTTTAGCCATCGGGCTTTTTCATAAAACAGTTCTTTGCTGTCTACACTGGCCCTCTTGCAAGTATTCTTGTGCAAGAGGGCTTTAAGCGGGGCGTGAAAGTATTTGCGCAAGAAGCACTGATTTTGTACATTACAAAGTCAGTGCTCTTGCAAATTCAAGCGGCCAGTGTAGACAGCTGGCAAGTTTTTGCGCAAAAGCATGTGCTTTTGCGCAAAAACTTGCCAGTCTAGACGCAGCCAATTGGAATTGCAGCTAGCAAGAGATGTGAAGGGAAACAAGAAAGGTTTCTACAGGCATGTTAGCAATGATAGGGTGATCAGAGAGGGTGTGGGGCCCTTACTGGATGAGGAAGGTAACCTAGTGACAGATGATGTGGGAAAAGCTGAAGTACTCAATGCTTTTTTTGCTTCTATCTTCACAGACAAGGTCAGCTCCCAGACTACTGCACTAGGCAACGCAGTATGGGAAGGAGGCGGGCAGCCCTCGGTGGAGAAAGAACAAGTTAAGAACTATTTAGAAAAGCTAGACATATACAAATCCATGGGTCTGGATTTAATGCATCCGAGGGTACTGAGGGAGTTGGCAAATGTCATTGCAGAGCCTTTGGCCATTGTCTTTGAAAACTCATGGAGATCGGGAGCAGTGCTGGATGATTGGAAAAAGGCAAATGTAGTGCCCATCTTTTGAAAAGGGAAGGAGGACAATCCAGGGAACTACAGACCAGTCAGCCTTACCTCAGTCCCCGGAAAAATCATGGAGGGGATCCTCAAGGAATCCATTTTGAAGCACTTGGAAGAGGGGAAAGTGATCAGGCATAGTCAACATGGATTCACCAAGGGCAAGTCATGCCTGACCAATCTGATGAGCTTCTATGATGCGGTAACTGGCTCTGTGGACATGGGGATGTCGGTGGATGTGATATACCTTGACTTTAGCAAAGCTTTTGATATGGTCTCCCACAATATTCTTGCCAGCAAGTTAAGGGAGTATGGATTGGATAAAAGGACTGTAAGGTGGATAAAAGCTGGCTAGATTGTTGGGCCCAACGGATAGTGATCAACGTCTCGATGTCTGGTTGGTGGTCAGTTTCAAGTGGAGTGCCCCAAGGTTCGGTTCTAGGGCCGGTTTTGTTCAACATCTTTATTAATGACCTGGATGAGGGGATGGATTGCACCCTCAGCAAGTTTGTGGATGACACTAAGCTAGGGGGAGAGGTACATACGTTGGAGGGCAGGGATAGGATCCAGAGTTACCTAGACAAATTAGAGGATTGGGCCAAAAGAAATCTGATGAGGTTCAACAAGGACAAGTGCAGAGTCCTGCACTTGAGACGGAAGAATCCCAAGCATTGTTACAGGCTGGGGACCGACTGGCTAAGTAGCAGTTCTGCAGAAAAGGACCTGGGGATTACCGTGGATGAGAAGCTGGATATGAGCCAACTGTGTGCCCTTGTAGCCAAGAAGGCTAATGGCACATTAGGGTTCATTAAGACAAGCATTTCCAGCAGATCTAGAGAAGTTTATTATTCCCCTTTATCCAGCACTGGCCACATCTAGAGTATTGTGTCCAGTTCTGGACCCCCCCACTACAGAAGGGTTGTGGATGCATTAGACAGGGTCCAGCAGAGGGCAACCAAAATGATTAGGGGGCTGGAGCACATGACCTACGAGGAGAGGCTGAGGGAGTTGGGTCTGTTTAGTCTACAGAAGAGAAGAGTAAGGGGGGATTTGATAACAGCCTTCAACTAACTGAAGGGAGGTTCCAAAGAGGATGGAGAGAGGCTGTTCTCAGTAGTGAGGGATGGCAGAACAAGGAGCAATAGTCTCGAGTTACAGTGGGAGAGGTCTAGGTTGGATATTAGGAAAAACTATTTCACAGGAGAGTGGTGAAGCACTGGAATGGGCTCCCTAGGGAGGTGGTGGAATCTCCATCTCTAGAGGTTTTTAAGTCTCAGCTTGACAAAGCCCTAGCTGGGTTGATTTAGTTGGGATTGGTCCTGCTTTGGGCAGGGGGCTGGACTCGATGACCTCCTTGGGTCTCTTCCAGCCCTAGGATTCTATGATTCTAGGATTCAGGGAGTTCCAAAAGGTGTGCAACTCCTCCATGCCATGGACCTGTGCTCAACAGGTGCATCCCAGCACAGAGAAGGAGTCAGACAGCAGGATAAGTTGGGATGAGACGGGTAGTTTTGCAGTTATATGGATCCATCAGCCCATCTCCCCCAGTAAGGGTGATGTGGAACAGCTGCATAGTATCCCTGAGGAGCTCTGCTGTCATTCCAAAGCCTGAGAACGAGGATTTCTGTAGGACGCCTCTGTTTGTGGCCCAGTAATTCAGGCTGGGCCAAGAAAAGGATTTGGGCCATAGAAGGTAGAAATGAATTAACAGAGCCATTTAATACAATATAGTACTTATAACACAAACCCAGATGTTGTGCCTGGGATCGGTTTTCCCAGTTCACTTTTTACACAGAAAGCAGTTTCTTAGGGTGCAAGGGGCCTTAATACTGAATGTGTGAGGAATAGGGGAGACTGTTATTCTGAGCTGCCTCAGAAGCAGACAATTGTCTGACCATCCTACTCTCTTTTTTTTTTCAGTTTTAAAAAATGGAGAACTCTGGACTCTTTTAAATGCACAAAGGGGATTCTGAAAGTGCTAATACGATATTCCACTGCTGAAAGCTAGTGGAATATTTTACATTGAAGTTTGGCTCTAGTGATTTTCTAAGGATTTTGCATTCAATAGACCCAGCCGTAGAATACTCTCTATTCATGAAGGGAGGAAGGCAAAAGTGTTTAAAGTTTTCAATAGAAGAAAGCATGTAGACTTTGCTTCATTGCAAAATCCCTATGACTCCCTTCTGGAAAAAGGTTTGCTGCTTATATAAATCTCTGGGTTGCAGGCTTGCAAAATGAGCCTTTGCTTATAAGATTACATAGAGCCTGATGGTCTCGCCGACCTCAATGGCAAAACTCTAGCTGTATGTGGGGTCCGGCTTGTTATTATGTGTAACACCCTGAATCTCCATGCTGGCTCAAGGCCCCATTGTGCAAAGCACTGTACAGACATGTAGGAATACTCAGCCTCTGGTCTGAGGAATGGAGAAAAGAGTTCATAATCATAGAACTGGAAAGAACCTTGACAGGTCACCAACTCCAGTCCCCTGCACTCATGGCAAAACCAAGCACCATCTACATAAGAACATAAGAACGGCCATACCGGGTCAGACCAAAGGTCCATCTAGCCCAGCATCCTGTCTGCCGACAGTGGCCAGCACCAGGTGCCCCAGAGGGGGTGGACCGAAGACAATGATCAAGCGCTTTGTCTCCTGACATCCCTCTCCAGCCTCTGTCAAACAGAGGCCAAGGACCTCATTTTATCCCTGGCTAATAGCCTTTTATGGACCTAACCTCCATGAAATTATCTAGCTTCTCTTTAAACTCTGTTATAGTCCTAGCCTTCACAGCCTCCTCTGGCAAGGAGTTCCACATGCTGACTACACGCTGTGTGAAGAAGAACTTTCTTTTATTAGTTTTAAACCTGCTACCCATTAATTTCATTTGGTGTCCTCTAGTTCTTCTATTTAGGAACTAATAAATAACTTTTCTTTATCGGCCCTCTCCACACCACTCATGATTTTATACACCTCTATCATATCCCCCTCAGTCTCCTCTTTTCTAAACTGAAAAGTCCCAGTCGCTTTAACCTCTCCTCATATGGGACCCGTTCCAAACCCCTAATCATTTTAGTTGCCCTTTTCTGAACCCTTTCCAAGGCCAAAATATCTTTTTTGAGGTGAGAGACCACATCTGTACACAGTATTCAAGATGTGGGCGTACCATAGTTTTATACAGGGGCAGTAAGATATTCTGGGTCTTATTTTCTATCCCTTTCTTAATAATACCTAGCATCCTATTTGCCTTTTTGACCGCGCTGCACATGTGTGGAAGTTTTCAGAGAACTGTCACGATAACTCCAAGATCTCTTTCCTGATTTGTCGTAGCCAAATTAGCCCCCATCATACTGTACGTATAGTTGGGGTTATTTTTCCCAATGTGCATTACTTTACACTTATCCACATTAAATTTCATTTGCCATTTTGTTGCCCAATCACTCAGTTTGGTGAGATCTTCTTGGAGTCCCTCACAGTCTGCTTCTGTCTTGACTATCCTAAACAGTTTGGTATCATCCATAAACTTTACCACCTCACCGCTTACCCCTTTCTCCAGATCATTTATGAATAAGTTGAACAGGATTGGTCCTAGGACTGACCCTTGGGGACACCACTAGTTACCCCTCTCCATTCTGAAAATTTACCATTTATTCCTACCCTTTGTTTCCTGTCTTTTAACCAGTTCTCAATCCAAGAAAGGACCTTCCCTCTTATCCCATGGCCATGTAATTTACACAAGAGCCTTTGGTGAGGACCTTGTCAAAGGCTTTCTGGAAATCTAAGTATACTATATCTACTGGATCCCCCTTGTCCGCATGTTTGTTAACCCCTTCAAAGAACTCTAATAGATTAGTAAGACAGGATTTCCCTTTACAGAACCCATGTTGACTTTTGTCCAACAAATTATGTTCTTCTACATGCTTCACAATTTTATTCTTTACTATTGTTTACTAATTTGCCGGTACTGAAGTTAGACTTACCGGTCTGTAATTGCCGGATCGCCTCTAGAGCCCTTTTTAAATATTGGTGTCACGTTGGCTACCTTCCAGTCGTTAGGTACGGAAGCCGATTTAAGGGATAGGTTACAAACCACAGATAATAGTTCAGCAATTTCCCATTTGAGTTCTTTTAGAACCCTTGGATGAATGCCATCCGGTCCCGGAGATTTGTTAACATTAAGTTTTTCTATTTGTTCCAAAACCTCCTCTAATGACACTTCAATCTGGGACAGTTCCTCAGATTCATTACCCACAAAGGGCGGTGCAGATTTGGGAATCTCCCCAACGTCCTCAGCCGTGAAGACTGAAGCAAAGAAATCATTTAGTGTCTCCATAATGGCTTTATCGTCCTTGATTGCGCCTTTTATAGTTCGATCGTCTAGGGACCCACAGGTTTTTAGCAGGCTTCCTGCTTCTAATGTACTTAAAAACATTTTGTTATTTCTTTTTGAGTTTTTGGCTAGCTGTTCCTCAAAATCTTTTTGCTTTTCTTATTACATTTTACACTTGATTTGACAGTGTTTATGTTCCTTTCTATTTATCTCACTAGGATCGGACTTCCACTTCTTAAAAGATACCTTTTTGTCCCTCACTGCTTCTTTTACATGGTGGTTAAGCCACGGTGACTCTTTTTAGGTCTCTTGCTATGTTTTTAATTTGGGGTATACATTTAAGTTGGGCCTCTATTATGGTGTCTTTAAAAGTTTCCATGCAGCTTGCAGGGATTTGGCTCTAGTCACTGTGCCTTTTAATTTCTGTTTAACTAACCTCCTCATTTTTGTGTAATTCCTTTTTGAAATTAAATGCCAGGGTGCTGGTCTGCTGAGGTGTTCTTCCCACCACAGGAATGTTGAATGTTATTATTATATTATGGTCACTATTCCCAAGCGGTCCTGTAAGCAGTTATTTCCTGGACCTGATCCTGCGCTCCACTCAGGACTAGATCGAGAATTGCCTCTCCTTGTGGGTTCCTGCACCAGCTGCTCCAAGAAGCAGTCATTTAAGCCATTGAGAAATTTTATCTCCTTCTCTTCCTGAGGTGACATGTATCCAGTCAATATGGGGTAATTAAAATCCCCCATTATTATAGAGTTCTTTGTTTTGGTAGCCTCTCTAATCTCCCTCAGCATTTCAATGTCAGTATCCCTGTCCTGGTCAGGTGGTAATATATCCCTACTGCTAATTTCTTATTTTTGGAGCATGGAATTACTATCCATAGCGATTCTATTGAACATGTTGATTCATTTAATATTTTTATTTCATTTGATTCTACATTATCTTTCACATACAGTGCCACTCCGCCACCCACCCGGCCTGCTCTATCCTTTCGATATATTTTATATCCTGGTATGATTGTGTCCACAGATTTTCCTCATTCCACCAGGTTTCAGTGATGCCTATTATGTCAATCTCCTCATTTAATACTAGGTACTCTAGTTCACCCATCTTATTTGTCAGACTCCTAGCATTTGTGTAGAAGCACTTTAAAAATTTGCCACTGCTTATTTGTCTGCCCTTCCCTGATGCATTGGATTCCTTTGTCTGTGATTGTTTTTCTGCTCTGGCCCATGGTTTGCCCTCTCCCCTCCTCTCTTTCTGACTACAGCTTAGAGAATCTCTATCAATGGATTCTCCTCTAAGAGAAGTCTCCCTCCGATTTACGTGCATCTCCACACCAATCGGCTTTCCCATCTAGACCATCCCTGGCACGGTGTTTGTTTAACCTGCTCTTAAATATCTCCAATGATGGAGTCTCCATAACCTCCCTAGGCAATTTATTCCAGTGCTTAACCACCCTAATAGTTAGAAAGGTTTTCCTAATGTCCAACCTAAGCGTTCCTTGCTGTAATTTAAGCCCACTGCTTCTTGTACTATCATCAAGAGTTAAGGAGAATAATTTTTCTCCCTCCTCTTTGTAATAATCTGTTAGATAAGAATATAAGAATGACCATACTAGGTCAGACCAAAGGTCCATCTAGCCCAGTATCCTGTCTTCCAACAGTGGCCAATGCCAGGTGCCCCAGAAGGAGTGAACAGAACAGGTAATCATCAAGTGATCCCTCTCCTGTCATCCGTTTCAAGCCCGTGATTAGGGCAGGATTGGCCAACCCATGGCTCTTGAGCCGCATGCAGCTCTTTGATTAAAAAAATGCAGCTCCTGCTGCTTCTGAGCCGCGCGCCTGGACTACTCAGGCCAGCTGCTCTGCGCACCCAGCTGCTCTGCGCACCTGGAGGGAGAAGTGTGTAGCGGCAACGGCAGCAGCGGCTCCAGGACCCAGGCGTTAGGTTAGAGCTGGGGGGAAGGGGGTGCCTGGCTCTGGGGGGAAGGCAAGGGGATTAGGTTAGAGCCAGAGGGACTGGAGGTGCCTGGCTGTGGGGGAGGGGAGGGATTGGGTTAGAGCAAGGGGGAGTGCCTGGCTCTGGGGAAGAGGAAGAGCATTGGGTTAGAGCAGAGGAGGGGGCTGGGAATGCCTGGCTCTGGGGGAGGGAAGGGGCATTGGGTTGGGGGTGGGGGGTGAAGCACCTTAAACTCAAAGTCTTTGTGGATGCAGAATAAGGCAGCCAACACAGATGTCATATTTAAATTCCAGGGCAAAAAAAAGAATCAGCATGTACCTGGTTTACACTTTGTTTCTTTAAAGAGAATTCAAAGGCTGTTGTTTTCCAGGCTGAAGCAATTATTCTGAGATATGAGTCTCTCCCTTATTGTTTTTGAACCTCTCATATTTGCAGTCTGTGACAGGCACTTCAAATTGTGCTAATTTACTTCTCAGTTCAGTTTAATTTTAAAAAACTCACAGGACATTATAGGGCAGTAATGTTAAATTTAAAATACATGATGGGGATGCTTTTTACTGTATTTTTAAAGGTTTTTTTTTTTTTTTTAATTTGATGTTTTTTCCTTGTCAAGTTCTCTGAAGATCTATGGACTGGCCGTGAACGTTTTAAAGTGGCTAGAGATTTTTTTATTGGTTTTTGTCCGAAATGTCCTGTAATGTTATTTTTATCACTGCATTTTGTGTACTATATCTGGCTATCTTTCTATATATAGAAATAAATATATAATACGTGACTCTTTGCACTCTATCCACCGCTATTTTAGTTCCTCGTCTCTAACTGGTTGGCCACTCCATTCTGGATAAGAAGTATTGATGGATCTATCCTCCATGAAATTATCTAGTTCTTTTCTGACCCCTGTTAAAGTCCTGGTCTTCACAACATCCTCTGGCAAGAAGTTCCACGGGTTGACTGTGCACTGCATGAAGAAAAGCCTCCTTTTGTTTGTTTTAAACTTGCAACCTATTAATTTCATTTGGTGAGCCCTAGTTCTTATGTTAGGGGAACAAGTACATAAATTCCTTATTCACTATCTCTACACCTGTCATGATTTTATAGACCTCTATCATATCCCCCCTTAGTCTCCTCTTTTCTAAGCTGAAAAGTACCATACTTGAAAGCTGTTATCATGTCCCTCTGTCTTCTCTTTTCCAGCCTAAACAAGTCTTTCAATCTTCCCTCATGTTTTCTAGACCTTTAAACATTTTTGTTGCTCTCCTGTGGATCTTCTTTACTTTCTACACATTGTTCTTGAAACGTGGCACCCAGAACTGGACACTATACTACAGTTCAGGCCTAATCAGCACAGAGTAGACAGGAAGAATTACTTCCCACTTTTTGCTCACAACACTCCGGTTAATACATCGCAGAATGATTTTTGGTGTGTTGTTTTTTGGTTTTGCAACAGTATCACACTGTTGACTCGTTAATTAGCTTGTGGTCTACTATGACTCCTCAATCCCTTTCTGCAGTACTCCTTCCTAGACAGTCATTTCCCATTTTGTATGTGTGCAACCAGGACCACTAATAGGGGAGTGGAGGGGAGCAAAGAAAGCAGCTGCCCCAGGGTCTGGCAGTTCAAATGGGCCCACTGCCACTACTCCAGGGGTGGTGGTGGCTAGAGCTCTGGGCCCTTTAAATCATTTCTGGAGTGCCACGTGGTGCTCTCACTCCAGGTGTCTCTAAGGGCAGCCTGGGCAAAGGCCGGCATGATGCACTCCAGGGTGGCGCAGCTCCGCCCCTTCCGATAAGGCCCTGCCTTTTCTGAGAGTGTGGAGCTGCCCTCCATCCCTTGCCCAGGGGTCTGGAAAGTCTGTCCGTGCGTCTATGTGCAACTGGTTGTTCCTTTCTAAGTGGAGTACTTTGCATCTGCCCTTGTTGAGTTTCATCTTATTTACCTCAGACCATTTTTCAGTTTGTCCAGATCAGTGGTCTCCAACCTTATTAAACACAAGAGCACTTTTTGAATTTAAGTCAATCCAGGATCTACCTCAAACCCAAATACCCTTTCCTGCCCCATCTCCAAGGCCCTGCCCCTACGCAACCCCATCTCCAAGGCCCTGCCTTGGTCCTTTTATGGAGATGAGGTACCAGAAGAAGGGGTGGGGAACACCTTGACATATGTAACCCTCTCCTCTGCCCCCACCCCCTGCACAGTAAGCAGGAGGCTCCCAGGGGGCAAGTCCTAGGCAGAGGGCAGAAGCAGCACAGTAGTGGGGGGAGGAGCAGCTAAAGTGCCAGCACTTGATAGCCTCCTGGCCAAACCAGTCAGAATCCCTTGTCAGAAGCTCCAGGATCTACCAGTAGATCCTGATCTATTGGTTGGTAATCACTGGTCTACATCATTCTGAACGATAATCCTATCCTCCAAAGCACTTGCTCCCACCTTGGTATCATCCACAAACTTTATAAGTGTACTCTCTAAGCCATTATTTAATCATTAATGAAAATAGTGAAGAGAATCAGACCCAAAACTGATTTGTACAGAACTCCACTCGTTATGCCTTCCAGCTTGACCGTGAATCATTGATTACTCTCCAGGAATTGCTATCCAATTAGTTATGCACTCACCTTATAGTAGCCCTCTAGGTCAGAGCTACTCAACTAGGGTTGCCAGATGGTTTAGTCAAAAATACCGAACACCCCTCCCCCCCAAAAAAACCACAACCGGGCCCCCTTTCAGAGTGCCTGCAGATTCAGAAGAGGGCTAGGAATGGGGGAGAGGTTGAGCACTAAGACCCAGGGAAGGCATTGCTTCTCCTTGGTCTTTAAGCTTTTTGCCGTTGGCCATTTTGTTCTACTGATCAAGCCAAAACACAGCTTCCCTGTTGAACCAGGTAAGCAGGGAGTCCGGGGGCAGGGGGATTGGGGTGTCAGGGGCCTGGGGGTGGGGAGGGGGGAGGCTGGGAGCTGGGCCCAGTTGCCGAGTGTGTCCTAGGGTTGCCAGGTGTCCGGTATTTTCACCTCCTGGCTGGGAAAAAAAATCAGAAAATACCAGACATTTCAGGTGTCTGGTATTTTCTGATTTTTTTTACTGGACAGGAGGCAAAAATACCGGATTGTCCGGGTCAATACCAGACACCTGGCAACACTATACTCAACACATGGGACGCAGGCCACCCGCAGCTGCGTTTGTTTGTGGCCTGCATTGTGGTTTGGGTTGCTATGTGTTTTAGTAGTTAAATTCCTGGACTGCTGTGAAGCCAAAACAAAAAAAGTAGTCAATATAATGGTCTTCTGTTGCTATGCATTTTAGTAGTTAAATTCCTGGATTGTCATTGCTCATTAAAAATTCTGCCATATGGGTGGAAATCGGGTAAATATTACATTTTATTAATATTAGCAGAACTGACTTAAATGGGGCCTGTGTGTTGTATAGTCTTGCCTTAATTTTTGTATTCATGCCTGTCAGCATGAAAGAAACCATTTACATATATTTGCATGTATATGCAACCACACTTAAAGTGTGGCCCTCGGCATGTGCTGTGAGTATCATTGTGGCCCCCGGGGCTTCCAAAGTTGAGTAGCCCTGCTCTAGGTTGTATTTCCTTAGTTTATTAAGTCATATGAGACTGCATTATATGCCACACTAAAGTGTAGATATTCCACATCTACCACTTTCCTCTTATCCACAAGGCTTGTTATTCTATCAAAGAAAACTGTCAGATTGGTTTATATATATACTGATGCCCAAATCAATTCATATTTATCACTTTGTTAAGATAGAAACTTGAATCTGACCACCTTCAAATTCCATGATGTTCACATTCAAAGCCTGCCTTGACCCTTCTGTTTCTGAACTGAAAAGAAATTGCTTTTTTAGATACATCCAAAATCTTGAGAGAGCAGTCATTCTCATGAGGTTTTATCCTAAGTCTGCAGCCATATCTCCAGCATAGCAAAATGCAAGGGTTTCACTCTTGAGCATACCTACCTCTACCCTCAAAAGAATGCCACATCCCTACAAGCAGAATTTGGACCTGAGGGAGTATGACAGAAAGCTTTTCTTACATAAAAGATCTAAAAAGATACTTCCAGAATATTCCTTACTGATATTTTTGCAAATGATATGAGATGGGACTTGCTTGAATTTTTTTCTGAATGCAAATCATTGTTTCATCGAATAAAGCTTTTGATGTAGATACAGTCTGACCATCATCAAAGCCTACGACAGACATTTCTCTTTATTCTCCCTTGCCCTTTCCAAGCTTTTAGCTGTATGCCTGCTGTGTGTGAGAGAAAGAATGAGTTTTTAACATCTAAGAATACCCTGAAGCTAAAAGCACACCAGTGTAATTGACTATTGTCATTGCCTGTGTGCCTTGATATCTTCCCTATCTAATTTGTTGCCAGTTATTAGGAAATAAACAATCTTTAAACATTTAATTGCAATTATAGCAAGAGTTGAAAAATGTTTTATTTATCATGAACTGCATCTTGTGCAGTATTGGGTAGCCTCCTGTTATAGCTGGAATAATTGTGAGATGCAGTTCTGAAACTGAACCTTTAACAGTGGGTTTTCACTGCTGCACAAATTTCTGAAGCAAGGAAGTCTGCAGAATGAACTTTGGAGGCAGATCAACATAGAAAATATAGATCAAAGGGCAAACGGTGTTGGAGACATAACACACATTTAAATAGTAGAGTCACTGAAGCTCTTCATAGTTTTACAGGATTATGTTCTTGGGTGTGTTTCATGAGGCATAAGGGAGCAGTCGACAAAGGCTTCCCTTGTCGACCGATCTGCGTCTAGACTGCTGCGCTGTGCCAGATCAGCTGATTGTCGGCACAGCGCGGTGGCCATTTTTATTTTAATGAAGCGGGGATTATTTAAATCCCCGCTTCATTGACTATGTTGGGTAAACTAGTTTACGTGGCTCCGTCGACGGAGCCATGTAGTCTAGACACACCCCTTATGTGGCTTGCAGAAAGGCTATGGTATAGTCAATGATTGGAGCCTTCTTTCCTAGCACCAGCATCTTAACCACAAAACCAATCTCTCTCATTGTATTATATTCAGAATATCTTGCCAGGTGTCTTTCATCTCAGAGGATTCCACATTCTACAGACCATTCTCTTCACTCAGCATTCAGCTGCAGACGGCAGGTTCCCACCACCTCACACATTCATCCAGACCAGGAAGTGAAAGCAACCTTGATTGTATGGGAAGATTTATAAGCCAGAAGCTCTTTCTCTTCTCCCATCCAAAATGTTATTTAATAATTATTTGACACTCATCTTGGACTGATGAGACAAAAAAAAAAAATCACTGTTGAGAAAAAAAGTAGCTGCTCATTTGCCATGTGTCAGGAAACATTATACCCTTGACTCTCTTATTTCTTTTAATATAAAAAACTAGAAGATGTGCTGCTCAGGTCCTTAACTCAATTAATTTTGGGTTTTTGGAAAATAAAATGAAAATGAAGCCTTCATTTAAATCATTGCTCTGGCTTGAGCTGAGGGGTTCAGGATGCAGGCTGCCCTGGGTAGAGAGGACTACACCAGCCCTCTCTCATGGCAGCAACCTGGTGCCAGGTGAGAAGCGCATCTCCCCTAGTGGGCACAGATGGGGGAAGGGTGCATGTCTCATGGCTGGGGCAGGTTCAAGTTCATCTGTCCCTGCACTCCCCAGCCAGAGTGAGGAAGGCAGCAAACTGTGCACTTTACCCTCGCTCCCAGAGGAAGCAGCCTACAATGTTCTTGTACAAATAGGGAGGAAGCTTCAGCCCCCCTGCCATCACTAAGGTTGCTCAGGGCTGGAGCAGTCCCAGATGGGGTGGGGAACCCTCAGCCAGCTCCTTTCACCTGCCTGGTGATTCTCTTTTCTGTATGGTTTTCTGAGAAGCAATCCCATTCCAGGCACATCCCATTTCCCTGCCACAACTAAAACCTTATTTTGCTTTAAGTTATGATAAGAGGAATCTGGATACTGAGTTTGGTGGTCCTAGCTCTTACCGTTTAGGAGGAGTTCTTGAATAGACATACAGACAGGCAGACAAACCCTCTGAAATATATAGTAGATATGCTGAGGATTTCATTATGGACAGCAAGACAACATACTCGCTTTAGAATAAATGTGGTGTGCTCAGAAACAACACTGAATGTTCCATACTAACAACATAATTAGTTTCCCAAGAAGCCAGATGCTACTATTGGAAAAGTAGCTGCCAAAGCTTGTCAGCTGAGTCTAGAAATTGATATCTGAGAACGATAGGATGAGACAGACTTGATAGCAACGCTGCTCTTTTTATCAGAATTCTATTTTTTCCATTTTTTTTAAATTGAAAAATATTTTTGCTAGAGACTTGCAAGAAAAATCAAAAAGTCAATATGTATACTGAATCTGTATTGTATTCCTGTAAAAATACACAGAGGGTTTTGACTATTTTAAAATGCACAGGTGTATCTTTTTTTTTTTTTAAGAATTGACTGGTAATACTGTTAATTTATTTGCTTACTCATCTTTTGATATATGATGGGTCACATCGTTGGCTTGCCAAATGATACATAAAATATCAATGGACAAAATGCTCACATTTCACAAGTCTGCATGTCTCCAGTTCTTTGTGTTCTCCATCCTTTATGCATAACTGCTTTTCTTACCTCTTAGGTAAGAGGTATTTTAAGAGACTTACCCCTTAGTTAAGCCAGCCTGATTGTAGGTCCTCATGGCTAGAAAATTCATTGCATCCTGAAACTGTACATTTGAAAACAAAATGTCAGGAGCACAAGTTAAAAGTATGATTGCGTGTTATTGGTGAGGGGGTTGGAAAGAGGGTACAAAAGGGGCCAAGCTCACAGGGCCAACAAGAACGTGGTCTTGATCCTGCAAAGAGTTTCAATGAGCCCAGGGGCATACATATATTTCATACAGTAACAATCAGCAACATGATGGAACATTGATGTGCAAGTCTGTCACCCAGTCGGTGACTTCTGGTAAAAGAATCAAGGCTGACTGTCCCTTCAGAGGGATGTGGTATCCAGATGAGACTCCATTGTATGTTTCCATCACATCAGACCCTGCTCCTGCAATGGGGTGAATAATTCAGTGTCTTGATGACAATGGAAAGTAGATAAGGATGAGCTGACCAAGGCTTAAATCCAAAGAAGACTGAAGTGATGTTGGCAGGCCTGGGGTAGGTGCTAACACAGGAACAAGCAGCGTTCACTCCCACAGAAATGTTCAGCAGAAGTCAAGAGGATTTCCCATGCAGAATGATGACTCTTGACTGCTCCCCCTATTCAGCTGGCCACGCTGCACTAAAAAGACACAATGCTGGTGCAGAGAGGTATTGTGTGCTGAGTGAAAAGCAGATGGTGACTCTTGGACTCTCTCGCTTTTCACTTTCACCCATCAGTGCTGGGGGTGCGGCAGCACCCCCTGGCTTGAAAAGGTTTCCATCATATACAGGGGTTTCCAGTGGTTCTCAGCACCCCGCTACACAAAAATTGGTCCAGCTCCCCTGCTTGTACCAGGCAGATTTGGCTAATATTTGTGCCACTTCAATCATGTCAGCACCTGTCAATGAAAGATGCAGCTTTGGCCCCTCGTTTGACGTTCAAAATGAATGAGCTTTGTATTGCAGATTTTTTTAATACACATGCATCGTAACACAGCCTCAAATGCTGGCAACTGAAAAGGGGAACTATATACGGTTTCTGTTCTGAATCGTTGGCCTCCAAATCAGTGTGGCCTTGATTCAAAAGAACCACCTTGTCATTCCACACAGAGAAAGACACATTTAGTGTCTTTAATGTACTTTAAATAAATCTTGTTTCAAACAAATGTTCTTCCTCTCCAGACCTAAGGGAAAGCCTTCTGCAGCATGCTACAGTGATGCTGACTGAAATCACATGAAGTGTAAAATGAGCCAATCTGTTGCAAAGCTTATCATCTTAAAAAACAGCATATCACTGGTCTGCCTAGAGAGTAGAGGAGAATTAGCATAGTCTAAAGAAAGGAAATAGCTTGCTGCGCTCCATTTTAACCATTTTAAAAAGGCCTTCAAAGTGAACCTATCGGAGGGGTGATTGAGAGATGCGCATTTTTAGGGTAAGTCTTAAATATTTCAAATCAATCATGATACAATTCTACATCACATCTTATCTTTTAATCTGTCTAAAGCAACTTCCCAAGAGAGATGGTTGAATAATTTCGAGCCAGATAATACTGTATTTGAAGGGAAATCACTGCCAGAGAGCAGAAAGGATTTTTGATTAGAGCCTCTGCCAGATAGTCATCAGAGATATGGTCTCTAGGGAGCAGCCTCCTGTATCGCACTTTGAAAAGCACTATAAACTCTTAGCCCATTAGGGTAGGAAATTGGAAAGTAAAAGTGAAAACAGGGATTATTTCTAAGCTGGTTAGCGAGCAGGCGATGTTAAAATGCTCAGAATCCAGATTCAAACATCCTAAAGATCGGAAGCAGATCTAAGAATTCCCCAACTCTGACCCACTCAGCTCTGCCAAAGTGGTCTAGAATTCTCCTTGGGACAATGTTGTAAGATACCAGGAACTTTTGCCCCCTGATCACGAGTACAAATTCCTAAGGACAGCCAATGGAGAATAAGAGAGATTGCTGTATCATTTTTTAAAAATAGCATTAGAGCCCTGCGCAAATATAAAATTTTGTATCCGCATCTATATCTGCAAAAATGAGCCCAGGGTATCCACATCCAGATCTGTGGATGTGGATACCCACAGATATAAAGGGGATTTCAATGGATTTGTGGGGCTCTACATATCCACATACCCCTCAGGATTATCTGTGTTCTATTAACAGCTTCCTGCCAGGAGTTAAACCAAAGGTATCTGTTCAGGAAAAAGCCAACAGGAAATTAAACACTGACACTGAGGCTAGTTATACACTTATCCCAAGATAGACACTCCTGAGATTGATCTTTCGGGGTTCGATTTAGTGGGTCTAGTAAGGACCCACTAAGTTGACCACTGATGGTGATCCCGGTACTCCACAGGGTCATGAGGAGTAAGGGAAGTTGATGGGAGAGTTTCTCCCATCGACCTCTTGCAGTGGGACGCTGCAGAAATTCAATTTAAGGTACGTCGACTCCATCTATGCTGTACTCATAGCTGGAATTGCACATCTGAGGTCCATTTTCTCATGTAGTGTAGACCTGGCCTGAGAGAGGTCCTGGAGGAAACTATCAAAAGGCTGTTAATTGGGGGAAAACCCCATCTGACTCCATCTAGGCTAGAATGGTACTTTCCACAGGGATGAACCTAAGATCAAATTGAATCCTAAATCTCAGAAGTCCTAGCTACAGGAAGGGGGCTGAGAGGAGAGTAGCTTGTCAGCAATGGATATTGACTAGGGATGTGAATGTTTAAATGGTTAACCAATAAGCCTGAATGGGTACAGCTTACTGGTTAAGGTTAAAAAGTTTCAGAGGGGTAGATGAGTTAGTCTGTAACAGGAAAAACTTAAACAATAAATAGTCTGGTAGCACTTTATAGACTAACAAAACATGTAGATGGTATCATGAGCTTTCATGGGCACAGCCCACTTCTTCAGATAACCGGAGAGTTGGATGTCCAGAACCAAGAATAAATGGGGGAAGGAGGTGGGGGGAGAGGGAAGAGAGAGAAGGAAAAAAAATTAGGGTGGGGGGGAGAAAAAGAGGCAGTGGGTAGATAAGTTTCAAAGGGAAAACTGAGCCAGTCTGTTAACCAGTCCCCACCTGCCATGGGCAGAGGGCTTCTCCAGCCCCCCAGATGCCTGCCGCAGACAGGGGGGCCCTGGATAGCCCCTGCCTGCAGCAGTGGAGCCACTCCAGCCCAGCATCAGGCGGGGGAGCCCCCCCCTTCCTATAGCCAGTTAACCAATTAAATGGGATTTTACATCCCTACTGCTGACAGCCAACTTGACAGAAACAGAGGGAGTAAGCCGGACGTCCCTGACCGATGGATAGAGAGGTTGCGTTTAGGTAAGAAACTCTGCATCTAGGCCTTTCCTTCTGTTCACCCTATTCCCTGAATCCTTGTGCTTTCGAAGAATGAATAAATAATGTTTTGTTTTGAAGACACTGTTTCTATATCACTGCAAATGTAGGCTGCTGTCACTGGTTTCCGAAGAGAAACTTACAGCAGCCAAAACAAAGTTGGATCTCGTGAGCACGGTTGGGAACAAAGGGGGCTGCAGCCCAGAGATCCAGTGAGAGCATGGGTGGGCCACCTGGTGAGGAAGCCAGGCTTGTCACTTATGGGGTGCACTCCAGAGAGCTCAAAGGTGCAGTTTGCCCATGAGCTACAACATTGCCTCTCTTGCATGTTCAGCATTTTGTACTCCGGTCACAGTGTGGAATCCCCAAGGGATGGTTCTGGATGTGGGGATAGAGAATGGAATAAAACATTTCAGAACCTTAAAAACAGTTAATTTTTATTCATCTTCTAAGACTAGGAAAAGGTGGGTCTCAGCTACCAAGTGAGGTCATGTTCTGATCCAAACTTCTGCAAAGTTCAGAGGCGTTTGGTGCCACAGTTTTGGACGATGGCATTATAGACGGGAATCAGCAGTAGCAACGTTTGTACCCAGAGCCGTGCTCAGATGAGGCACATCTGGAATTTTGGCTCCTGGACTCTTTTTCTTTGGGGGTTTCTTGTTTAATTGCTCTTCTGTCTGTTTAATTCAATAGGTTTCTGTGGTAGTGAGACCAGCCAGAGAAGCAGAGATACTTGGTGAGCCAAAATCAAAAATAGGGAAAGTGCTGGCTCTGTTCCAGTTTCCATTGAAATCAATGGGAGTTCTGTCAACGGGAGGCAGAATCAGAACCTTATTTTTGTTTAAATAAGTTCATTGATGTGGAGAAGTATGAAAGAGTTCGGGGTAGCGGGCATGTTTTGCTTTGCTGGCTTTGCTTTTCGTTTATTTATAACGTAAGGCAGTGGTCACCAACCAGTAGATCGGGATCTAGTGGTAGATCTTGGAGCCTCTGACAGGTGATGCTGACTGGTTTGGCCAAGTGACTATTATCAAGTGCCGGCAATTCAGCTGCTCCTCTCAGAAGTGTCTTCTTTTTTGAAAGTTCAAATATGGTAACCCCGCTCACTAGGCTAGGTTGCCCATTGCTCATATAAGGTGATAAACTGGCAAAGGTCTGATTCAGCAACCCTGTCATCCAAGCAGTCTCACTGCAGAGACAAGGTGGATGAAGTAATATCTTTTATGGGACCATCTTCTGTTGGTGAGAGGGCCAAGCTTTTGGGCTACACAGCAGCTCTTCTTCAAGTCTAGGAAAGTCCGACTGTGGTCTTGTTTCTGGATTGGACCCAAAGACGGCCCATGAAATTTAATTGGAAGCTTCCGAATGGAAGGAATTTGCACAGATATGAAAACTGGATTGAAAAAAATAAAGCCTCAGATACACTGATGGGGAGAGACCCAGTCAGCCAAAAAGGCAAGAGTTGATGCACGCAGACACACAAAAAGCCAGAAGTATCCAGAGCTAAATTCTGAAGACCTTCTGTTTCTAAAGAAAGCCTACAAGATAGGAAAAGGATGCAGCTGGCCAAGATACCATCATATAATTAACCCAAATTATCCTGACAATTCTTGCCAGACAGAAAATAAGAGCTACATTTCCCAGTTCCTTGAAAGTGTTCCAGTGTCAACAGTTACATTTTCCTTGCTTAAAATCTCCCTGCAGTTTCAAAGGAGTATGGGATTCTTTATTAATTTTGTTGCTGTGGACTGTTAACAATTGCTATCACACACACCCTTTCCCCGCAGAGACAGATGCATTTCAGGAATGGACAAAGCGAGCTCTGGGTATATCAGTTTTTAATGCACTTCGAGACAACTTAGAGAACAAACGACTATGTAAGTGTGGGTTATTATGTTTAACAAAGGGCAGATAGTTATGTGCAAGATAGCTGAATGGCTGAGAGACAGTTTGGGTTCACATTTTAAAAAAGAGAGATTTGTACAAAACAATCGTTAATATTCTATTTCTGTCTGTATTTCACTTCACAAATATCTAGCTATAGCATGAATCTCAAAATTATATAGCATGAGTCTTAAGCTGCTGTGGTGAGAGAGGGCTGGGATTGTCCTCTCTCCCCAAGGCAGCCTTCATCCTGAACCAATTATCCCAAGCCCCACCCCAGAGCAATGCTTTAAATGAAGCATGGACATTTTCATTTTATTTCCCAAAAAACAAAAATCAATTGAGATGAGGACTTGAGCAATGCTGGGTACATCTTATCAGGGGTGGTCCGAGGTGGGCTGCCGCAGCTGGCGCCCCAGGCGGAACGCTCAATGGCGTGATGTCATCATTGGGCGCCCTGTTGAAGGCAGCGCCCTAGGCGACGGCCGAGTTGGCCTATAGTCACGGGCCGCCCCTTCATCTTATAGTAAGTAACTGAGGCTACGTCTAGACTGCAGGCTTCTTTCAGAAGAAGCATTTCTGGAAGAGATCTTCCGGAAAAGCTTATTTTGAAAGAGAGCGTCCACACAGCAAAAGTGCAACGAAAAAGCAATCTGCTTTTTCGAAAAATAGCATCCACATTGATTGGACGCTATCTCGCATTTAAGTTTTGATTAGTCTGGATGGAGTGGGCACCAGGGCACCTGTGTTATTTCCCGGAGGCCTCTTCTTTCGAAAGAACTCCCTCTTCTGCATCCACACACGCCTTTTTCTGAAAAATCTTTTTTGGAAAAAGACTTCTTCCTTGTAGAATGAGGTTTACCGCCCTCAGAAAAACTCCTCTGTTCTGTTGACTTTCTGTTGAAAGAACTCGATGGCAGTGTAGATGCACCCTAAGCAAGCAAGCAAGCAAGAAATGTCAATTTTACTTCTTCTTTCAGTCAAAGTCCATAGCAGTGGGACTCATAATGCAGAACAGAGTATGGAAAAAAATCTCAAATCAATGCAGGTTCATTTGTTATTTATCCTTTGTGTGAAAAAATGTGCACTTCATAAGCTAAGCACTGTGCAGTATATTCAATAAATGCATCCTTGGATGCAGGGGCAGCCCGTGAGCCTAGACAGACTAGGCGGTCCCTAGGGCGCCGCCGGCCCCGGGCGCCCAATGACGACGTCATGGCCTTTGACGGCCATGCAGGTGGGGGCGCTGATCGCGCCTTCCGCCTGGGGCGCCAGCTGCTACAGCCAGCCTCGGGCCACTCCTGCTCGGATATGCCCTCCAGTGTTGGGGGGGGGGGGGGGGAGGGACATTTGCACATACAGCAGAGGCAGTTCCATCCCTTGGGGATGTGGTTTTGAATTTTTCCAAACCCTTTCCTACAACAGTCCAGTGGCTGGGGTTGCTCCTGGGCTGAGGAGAAACCACTATTGAGGCCTGGGTGAGGTGGAAAGGAACGCAAAGGTGTTTATTTGCTCTCATCCCCTTCAGGCAGAGAAACACCTCAAACCACCTGTTTCCTCAGTAAGCAGTAGCAAATCACAAGTACAGGCAGCCCCCGACTTGCAATGCAATAGGTTCCTGGGGAAGCGTCGCAAGTCAGGGGCGTCGTAACTTGAACCCACATTTACGATAGGCGCCATGCACTGTCATAAATGTGGGCCGAGGATGCAAGTCGGCGGGTTTTGGCCCCTTCCACACTTACAAAATGGTCGTAAGTGTGGGGGGGTCGCAACTCAGGCCATAGTAACGCGGGGGTTTCCTGTACAATTATCCCACATCAGACCTCCCTTCCCTCAGGCTATGTTTAGACTGCAGGCTTCTTTTGGAAGAAGCTTTTCTGGAAGAGATCTTCCGAAAAAAACGTCTTCCGAAAGATAGCATCCACACTGAATGGGCACTATCTCACATGTAAGCTGTGATTACTATGGATGGAGTGGCCACCAGGGCACCTGTGCTTTTTCCTCTTTCCTCTTTTTTCGAAAGAACTCCCCCTTCCCTGTCCACACACGCCTTTTTCCGAAGAGCTCTTTCACAAAAAGTCTTCTTCCTTGTAGAAGGAGATTTACCAAAGTCGGAAAAACCCCTCTGTTCTTTCGATTTTTTTTCGAAAGAACCTGATTGCAGTCTGGACGTAAGTGAAGTTTTTTTTGAAAAACAGCCGTTTTTTCCGAAAAACTCTTTAGTGTAGACATAGCCTCAGAGAGGCCCTGACAGGCAGCCATCTCTGAAGTTGTTCCTCGCCCCAACCAGGCCTCTTCCACAGAGCAAGTGTATTGGAGATTTGTTCTCCTTCTCAATCATCTGAGCTGGACTGTCCTCTTTGAACTCCACCATTCAAACCTGTCACCTGTTACTATTTTAGTGCGCCCACAAAAGCTCGTTAACTCTTTCAGGGACAGTGTGGAGTTTGAAATCCCCATCACAGGTCCCTAAACCATGTACCATGAATGCTGGAAATTAATGGAGCAGTCACTCTCCTGTAAAAGTGAACCAAGCCACAAGCCATGCAAAAATTATACCGGTAGTGCTTTAAACTGCCAAAGGACACAGTGCAAAACAGCAGAAGCCTTGACAGAATAAGCACATTGCTGGCCAAATGCTCTTTTCTCCCCATCCCTAATAATCTCGTTGCAGAGCAGCGCTGAGCGTGAGAAAGGGCTTTTGGAAGATTACACACATTCACAGACAATCTCCCAGTCACACTAGAAATTCTCAAACAAAACCATGAATCACTTCAAGTGACTCAGTCACCGGTGATAGAGTCATCAACGAAGCAGATGGTTTCACCGTGGGCTCATCTGTACTGTCGACTGCATGCAGATTCTAGAGCAGCAGTCTTTGCTGATACGTAAGGTAGATGGCTGCAAGAACTGAAGCTGCTGTTAACAAGATAGCAAATAAGGTATCTTTTAAACTGTGGGCCCAGTTTCTCTGTCCACACCTGACCCCTTTGCATCACTCTGGTACAAAGGAGTCAGGGGGAAGTGTGCTCCAGCTGTCGCGGGTAACTGGCTATTCTTACCTGGCAGATAGCCTGCGGAGTGGTGGGAGGGCTTGGTGGCTATGGGACTTTCCTGCAGCCAGGGAGACCCAAATTCAAATCTCCATTACCAGAAAAACAGAGCAATCTAACCTGGGCCTCCCACGTTCCTGGTGAGTCATCTAACGGTGTTGTGAAGGCCAGGACTTTAACAGGGTTAAAAAATGAGCTAGATAGATTCATGGAGGTTAGGTCTATCAAAGGCTATTAGCCAGGATGGATAGGAATAGTGTCCCTAGCCTCTCTTTGTCAGAAGCTGGGAATGGGTGACAGGGGAGGGATCACTTGATGATTCCCTGTTCTGTTCATTCCCTCTGGGGCACCTGGCATTGGCTACATCGGCAGACAGGATACTGGTCTAGATGGACCTGTGGCCTGACCCAGTTTGGCCATTCTTATATTACTGTTGCCGGTAGCTGGAGAAACCCATGTATAAATGCTCATCTGAGCAACCAGGCATCACCCCCCTCCCGGGGAGACTGAAAAATCACAGCCCAAATTCTCTGCTGTATCCAATCTGATTGTGACCCTATAATCAAACTGCTTTGATTTCCCCATCTGTGAAATGAGGACATTGATCCCTCCCTCTCCTGTCCTCCCTGCTTCACAGGTTCGTTGGGAGGACTAATGAGCTAATGTTCAGAGAGGTCCACTTCACCTCATAGGTACCGACATGGTTGCGTTTGTAAATCCCTTTAAAGCACACTGAGAAAACTGGAGCTTGTCCCCCTGAGAATTTAAGCCACATCAAAATAGAACAAAAGCTGTTTTGTACAGAAGAGACAAAGTACATTGCTCAAATAGCTGCAGCAGCAGGAATTGTGAAAATCCTGGACAAAATATTTAGCACAGAGAAAAAGGAAAATGCCTGCCAACTGCAGGAGCTTTGTGCCCTGGGGGTTATCAATACTCTCTTGCCTCTGCATTTGCGGAGCGAGCTCCAGGGAAAGGGGCTAGAATACTGGCTGACGTGTTTTAAATTCCACTCATGTTACATCACTATCTTATCCACAAAAAAGTTCATTCCATTCCTGTGAAAACAGGCAATAAACACAAATGTGTGGCTATGATACTCCTAAGACATCATGAGATGGATCAGAAATTCCATGCCCCTCCTACCAGAGTCATTCCAAGACTAATGAGCCGACACAAGCTTTTCAATCTCCCAAATTATTCCCTCATGGGCCACAATTGAGGCAGGCCCATCCAAATGGGGGCAGGATGGGTAGAAACAATTATTTAATGAGTATGGGCTGAGGCGAGACCACCACATTTACACAGAGCTGAGGAGGCAGAGTGCCAGAAGCCATTGCAAGCTGAAAGAAACTAATTGCATGTGAGGTTGGGTTTTTTTTCTTTGTTTAGACAGAGCACACTGGTTTATTTACAATACTTTGCATATCTGAGGCGTTCGGGAGGTGGAATAGAACATAAGTGCTTCTCGCATAATGACAGCAGCTCAGAGCATCAGAGACCACTCAGGCTGGTCTGAGTCTCTGGCAGCGATATAGAATCCCTCTCACCAAAGGACTAAAAATATCACAAATATCCATTTAGTTGTCAAGTTTATGGTACGGAGCTGAGGACACACAGTCCCCTCTTTATGGGTGCTAAGTGGTCCCAGTGCTGGGAGGACAGGCGGTGTGGCAGAGTCCCCAACTTGCTTGCTCCAGCCTCCGGAATCACAACAGCAGGCTGAAGGAGTGGGTCTGCAGAACTCTGGTGAAGCATAGGAGGGGCCAGGTGAGGCAGTTTGTGAAGGCAATGCCTTTCCCTGCCTTTGATACCCGCTGCCTATGCTACTTCCTGTGTGCAATATTTATTCCGATGCCAATCCCAGATCCCTTGCTCAACTGAAAATATATCTCCAGATGCTTCACTTAATTATATTTCATCACCATAGACTGTGTTGCCTGTGAGATTAAATTCTTTTAAAAAAAATAGAGTTTTCCTGCTAGTTCATATTTTGTTACTTTCATCTCTCCAGGAACCAGCTCCCCAGCTGGTCCATGTTTAGTTAAAATATCTTCTTCATTGTGACGGCTCTAAAATTGACATGAACAGAAAACTTTTAAAATCCATTAAAATTCCCCCTAACTGGCCATTGTCAGAGGTTTTATGTGATGAATAAAATGTGCTGTTCTTCCAACAGACTCCATTTGAACATTTACACAGCTCAGTGATGAAGTCCTACCGAACTACCGCTTGCATTAGAATGGATAATCTGATCACGACACCCATGACTTGCTCTGCTCTTGCTGAACCTGATGCAGCTGTTGCTATGAGTCACGGTACTTCAGGCACAACAAGGGGTAGATCCTTAGCTAGTGTAAATGGCCATCGCTCCATTGACTTCGGAGGAGTCAGTGGTGATCACTTACACCAGCTGAGGATCTGCCCCTCATTCCCTGCACATGTCTGGACAAAAAATAAGACCCAGAAATTTCAGAGAACAGGTGATGAAACCATGGTGACAACCTCTGAATCATGCTTTTTACCAGGAGGCAGACAGGCCATTAAAATAGCTCTACCAAAACTATAAAGCAACAAGGAGTTGAATTTTGCCCAATATGGAGCTCAGTAAGCCATGCCAATACCTCTGTCAAATAGTTATGCTGTTTAACTCAATGGATGACAGGATTATCATGGCTTAGTGAGCTAAAGCAGAGAGCTAGGAAGCAAGAATGTCTGATGTGTAAGTGAAAGGAAAGACAAGGTTAACCATACCAGTTCTGATTGTCTCCCAAGGATGACATTTGTGCTATTCACCGAATTAATCTCAAAAGGGTAGCCTTGTTAGTCTGTAACTTCAAAACCAATGAGTGGTCCTGTGGCACCTTAGAGACTAACCAAAATAAATATATAGAATCATGAGCTTTCATGGGCAAAACACACTTCATCAGATGACTTGGAGTAGAAATAACAGAAACCAAGAGATCTATATAACAGCAGAAGAAGAATCATAGAAACATAGAATACTAGAACTGGAAGGAACCTCTAGAGATCATCAAGTCCAGTCCCCTGTCCTCACGGCAGGACCAAGCATGGTCTATATCAACCCTGATGGATGTACCTATCAATTGTAGGACCCATGTTAATGAGACTAATTAAGTGGACTGGATGTATCTCATACATAGCTTTTGATGTGGAAATGCAGATGTTAATGGCAGGAGAAATTGGCTTTGTAATGCATCAACCAGTAAATGTCTTTGTTTAGACCTCAGGTAAGGGTGTCAAATCTGAAGATAAATTCCAGTTCTGAAGACTCTGTAATTAGTTAGTAAAATTCCTTTGTAGAAGAATGGTTACTTTTAAATCCATGATTGAGTGACCCGACAGGTTGAAATGTTCCCCTACAGGTTTATGTGTGTAATGTTATTAATGCTATAGGAAGAACTTGTAGCACCTCTGTGATGGATAGGAAGAGGGCGTGCCTTTTCTGAACATCCCAGCATTCGGTGACTAATGGGTTAAACTCAGGCAGCTAGGGGGGTGTTGGCAGGGAGCCAAAAGAGCCAATGGGAGAAGGCAGTGAGATTTTAATTGGAAGACACCTCCCTGCTGTTTTTCTTTGTGTGAATTTTAAGCTAGGAGTTGGGTGAAACAAGATGAATTGAACCAGGCAGAACTACCATGCCTACAAAGAATACTGGGCATGGAAAGGGACTGAACATTGAAGCATGGATTGTGACTAGATAGGGAAATGTCTATTCAGACAGGATCAGGTTATTTTCTTTGTTTTGTTGTTTGGTTAAATTTATTTGTGCTAAGTCCACGTGGCCCCCCCATACGCTGTACTTTAAGCTGTATCCCAAGGATGGAAATTTCTCTGTGTTTTTAAATTGTTCTTTTTCTCAGTTGCTTTAAAACACCTAGCAACCAAGTATGCTTTATCAAACATATCTTCTTGTTTTGTTAATAAAATAATATTTTAAGGTGATAATTTTATTCTTGTGTCCTGGAAGTTAATAGGAGGTCTGTGTATGGATGCCTAAGACCGAGAAGTCATCTATCAAAGATTGCAGTTTGTTTTCTCTTTTTCCAAGAGCTTGGGGGTGCCCCTCTGGAAGAAGTCCAAGTGCTTTCTTCCTGGGTTCAACAAGAAAGTGTGGGGTTTTTTGTTTCACTTGGTGGTGGCAGCCTTTCCCCCAAGGCCAGGTAATCTGTGACCTTGGGGAGCTTTTGAGCAGAAACCTATAGAGGCAAGGTATTTTTAAGGTCTCTTGCAGGCCCCCACCTTCTACATTCAGAGGGCCAGAGTGGGAAAAAGCCTTGACAGCATCTATTGGGTTGAATAAGCTAATCAACAAGGGCTATAGAAGTTCCTTTGTACTGAATGTCTACACATTCAGCCTGTGTTCCAATAAAACCAGCTCTTGTTTGTGTACTTTCTGCATAAGACCTCACAGAAAACTTCTGAAGTGCCTATGGGTCCTGTGTAGAAGATACATGGGAGAAGCACATACCATGTTTTCTTAAGGATCTGCTGGCATTGAGCTTTGAGTAACTGAGCCTTGCTTGCCCATGCATGATCACTTTGCTTTGCCAGTATCACTATCACGGCAAACCTCAAAGGGATGTAGCTTCTTTGCAGAGCAAACTCCACCCAGATTAGTCTCTAGGTAGGTCCTTAACATGGTTTGCTGGACATTCAATTTAGGTCTGTCGTTGGTGATCTTAAAGCTTTTGGCACCAGTGTGATTACTAGCCACGTAGTGACAACTTGTGGTAAACTGGGTTTGTAACTGTAACAGTTCATGCATGGGGTTAATCAGTCTAGGCCTTTATTTGTATCCCACCACCATCACGCCCTTGCGGACTCTCGAGTACGGCCCACTCTTGAGCCCTCGCTTTACACTGAAGCCGTCCCGTCAAGTGCTTCGAGCTGGCCCCAGGTATAGAGGGGAAGGGGGTCCGGGCCCACCCTCTCTCACGGACCCCAGCCTAGGGCCCTAAGGACACGGACACACTGCGGTCCGGTCCGGCTGACGGGGCTTCCTGCTGTAACACGCCAGCTCACGGGCAGTTAGAAAGCCCTGCCCTGGGCTACTTCCTCCCCCCTTACCTAAACCTGCCTTCCCCCGGTGACTCGGCCGCTCTCCGTGCCCCTGCATGAACCTGCCGTGTCGACCTGTCGACTCCCCGTGCCATCTCCCTTCCCCCCCCAGAGATGCCGTGGCTCTCTTTTAAACCCTGGTGCCGGGGTGTTGCATCACATCTCATCGTCCTCCTCGTCTCCGCCTCCCCTCCCCTCCGTACTGCCTGAGAGCGTGCCACGCAGGCGCTTTTACGGTCCCCCTGCGCCCCGGCCCCGGCCCGCGCTGGGAGGTAGGTGGTACACAGGCGCTGAGTTCCACTCCACGCGGCCTGAAGCCGCGCTATGCCAGCTTCTTCCCTGCCACCTGCGGCCCGTATAGGACCGTGGCAGGCGGTTCCCCAGTGTGGGGCAGCCGTGCCCCGTCACAGTAACTATCCATTTTCTAGCTTTAGGCCAGGTCTACACTCATAGGGTTTGTTGAAGCAAGATTCACAACTCCAGCCACATTAATTATGTAGCTGGAGTCAACATACTTTGTTTTGCGTTTTCCCACTGTCCCCACAGCAGGAGACCAACAGGAGCAAATGCTCCCATCAGCTTACTCTTCACACAAGCAGGAGTACCAGCCGCCAACAGGGATGCCCTCTGAGTTCCAGTCAGTGAGTCTTAACTAAACTTGCTAAATCGAACTCCAGAAGATCGATTGTGGCAGAGGTGATCTTCCATTTAGTGTAGACCTGGCCTAAGGATGCGCCCATGCCAAGAAAATTGCCACCACTGAACCAGTGATGAAAACAGTGAGTATGTTCAGCTACAAACACCCTCCTTGGTGATCTTCTCCTATCACTTAGTGTGGAGCAGCTGATGAAGAGGACAAGAATGGAAAAGGTCAGTCAGCTGCTCTTTAGCCTTCCTCGGTGCTCTCATTTTGCTGCCGTATGATAGAGTTGTGTGACCATAATTTTTTCATGCCATGGCTTTGTAGTAAGCTTGATGTTCCAACATCTCCATAGAGTCCATTAAAGGCTCCGGGGCATGGCAGTGACTGCTGCTATAGGAGCATCCAAATGCTTTTGTCAATACAGGTAGGTGGCTGTTATGATACATATTTAACTAGAGCAGAGAACTGAAATTACTTGCCAGAGGCCTCAGAAGTCAGCAGCAGAGCTAGGATTAGAGTTCTGGATTTTCTGACTTTTCTTATTCCTTCAGACCACTCAGCCTCCTTGTATTCTCCCCCATGCACATATACCTGTCTTCCTCAAAGCCTTAACCATGTCTGACACACCTAACCTTTTCCTCTGAGTGCAAGGGTGAGATGTAAAGAAAATAAATCTCCCTACAGCTCCTGGTATTAGCAAGTAATTCTCTGATTCGTTTTTCCAATGCCTGATCATTTTTCAGGTAGAGAAAGCAAAAAGAGTGAGCATGGTTTCCTTCTAATTTGAAAATTGAACAGTTGTCCCTTAAGGTAGAGCTCAAGATTTATTTTTAATTTGTCAAAAGAGATACTGATGTTAATTAATGATGTCTGAAAAAGGGAGGGCTAACCAGAGTGTAAGGTGGGCTGTCAAGCAGGTGTGTCGAGTGATCAAACTGACAAGCAAGTTCTCTATGTCTTCAGAACAAAATCTTTTTGTTGGTGTTGGGCATCATTAATAATGAAAATTAAATTAAAATATTTTTAAAATGTGTTTGCCTTTTTAGTGACCTGCTCTCTCAAACATATATGAGTAGCCTTTACTCTGGTAAGCAGCCTCGTTAAATTCACGTGAGTAAGGACTACCTAGATTTAAGCATTCAGCATTCGTGTATAATTTCCATTCAAAAAATGGTAAACTTCCCCTAATTTTTCAACATTTTGTATTTTTCAACTGAAATTATATATGTACTTTTTTGAGCAATTGACACAGGAAGCAGAGTGGGAGCATTTGTTCCCCTATAGAAAGACCTCCAGCATTTCATTGAGAAGAATAGCATTTCTACACACTTTTTAAACTACCCTATGGAATTTTATAGCAAAGTAGCAACTCAGTGCTTATTTCTATCACTTGTTTTAAATGACGAAGAAAGGCTTTAATCTTGTTTGTTTTTAGAGTAGTTTCTACAGAACATTATTTCATAGATGAATAACAGAGATCCTAACACACCAGAATTTCACTCAGTGATTCTTCCTCAAGCCCATACCTAGTCACTGGATTAAAACACACCATTTTTCAGAAAGACATCTGATCATCATTACAAGACAAAATCCACCATAGCCAATGACATTTTCCCAATGATCAATTAACCTCAACATTAAAAATTTGCATCTTATTTCTAACCTAAATGTATCTAGTTTCCTCTCAGTTATTTCTTATTCTGTCTGTAGATTAAGGAGCACATGCTTTCTGAACCCCCTTCACATGTAAAATATTTACAGAGTGTATTTGTCTCATCCCTTGTACAGGATTTTATGGAAAGGTTTTAAACTCTTTTACTACCAAAGGAAAATATTCACAGACAACCTGGCTATTTCTTCAGTATGCCCAAATAAGTCAGTTGCAGAAAGAAAGTCAGCATTTATTCATGTAATATAGTATAAGCCATCCTCTACTGCAAGACTAGCATGTTTGCATTCAAGTCTGAATTTCTGGACGGGTTAGTAGAAAGACTATCCCTATGTGCATGTTTTAAGCCAGCAATATTGTGTCACATGGTTCGGTTTTTTTCAATTTAACGTGACAAGGCTGTGAAATCCCATTAAGTGATGCCAGCTGGTATGCCGTCACTAAGCAAGCTGTTAAGATTGTGGATATCAATTACTGAGGTCCCTTCTCATTCAGACATACACAAACCCAGGCGCAGGGGATACGTATTCTGAAACAAAAGAACAGGATTAATAACAGTAACTTCAAGATCCAAACGGACTATTGCTTCTGGTTAACGCTTCCTGCCTATACAGGACAGTTACTAAACCAGCCAGTGATCACTGAGTTTATGTACTTAATTGCCTTCTTCAAAAGAGGCAGGTGAGAAGTATTTGAAGCTCCTTAAAATTCAGACTAAATGCAAATATGCTCATTTTTCAGAAGAAGAAAGTAAGTTTCAGGGGGATAAAACCACATAGGTATTACAGTAGGGTCTGCAGTTCCCCAGCTGAGTCTAGGTGTACAGGGTGGCTGGGGGGAAAAACGGTATTTTCCATAAACACTTTGGACAAGACATTTTAAAATTCAGTTTGTTCAGAAATGTTCACTGAAGTTTCTGACCAAAAATGAAATGAATATCTTTATGTATTTATTTATTTATTTGCATTTCAAATTTTAAAATTTCATTTCAGATTTTGAAAACAGAAATTCCAGGTTTTGATTTTTGAGGTTTTTTTTTTTCTGAATCCCTGCCCCTCTCCCATTTGTCTCTCTCATTTCCTTCCTCCCTCCTTTCCTAGGTGAGCTGAGGTGTTTTAGAGCTTGTGGCTCTTTATGACAGTCAGCCCCAGACAGGGGCGCTGGAACAATTTGTATCATGGAGGTGCTGAAAGCCACTGAACCTAACTGTAAACCCTCTATATGATGGAAACCACTTCAAGCTGGGAGGGGAAGGAAGCAGCATCTCTGCACCCTACTTCCAACACCTGGGCCCCACAGGACATTCTTAGAGATCTACCTATAACAAAAACATACTGTCAAAGGTGCACTGTGCCCCTCCCCAGACATGTGCTCAGGGTCCCAGAAAAGCCCTTCAGGACAAGAGTAGCACACTATAGGTCTGATCCCATACCATCAGTCAATAGTGGTTGACAACCTCATTTCAGGAATTCATGCCTTTGGGTACGTCTACACTGCATGGCTATTTCGAAATAAGGTATTCCGGAATAGTTATTCTGAAATAGCTTATTTCGAAATAGCACGTCTACACTGCAGGAGAGCCTCAAAATTAGTCCAAGGCAGGCTTCCCTAATGTAAACCTGCTATCTCGATTTAGAGCCCCAGGAGGCACTGGGGAGGAATAACTTAGAATGGCTCTGGTGAGGGGCTGTTTTGAAATAGCAGCAGTGGAGCATCTACACACGCCTTATTTCAAAATAGCTATTTTGGAATAGGTGTTATTCCTCATGGAATGAGGTTTACAAATTTCGGAATAAGCTGTCCGTTATTTTGAATTAATTTTGAAATAACAGAGTGGCTGTGCAGACCCTCACCTTGTTATTTCGAAATAAGTCTAGTTATCGCGAAATAATGGTGCAGTGTAGACGCACCCTTTGTCACATCTCGGCTGGACTATGACAATGTGATGTACCTGGGCGTGAAGCATCCCGTGCTTAGGAAGCTTCAGCTAGCACAGCATGCCACAGTGACTCTTAGCAGCACACACCAGGTTCCTATAGGGTCTGCATTCAGAGCCCTCCATTAAGGGGGTGTGTGCACGGTTCAGGGCAACCCCCCTCCCAATGCCCCAAGCGCAGGGCCCAAGGCAACTCCCCTACCATGGGCCCCACCCCAACTCTGCCCCATCCCTGCTCCACCCCACCTATCCCCTCCTGCCCCTGCTCTGCCCTCTTGCCCGAAGTCCCCTCCTCCAAGCAACAGGAGCCAGGGGATCACCGGGGAGGGGAGAGGGGCTGGCATGGCGTGGCAGCAGGGGTCAGTCCCCCGTCCACTCCAGCACTCACAGTGGGGAGCTCTGCTTCCTGCTGCCGCGATGAAGCTGAGTGCAGTGGGCTGGGAGAGGGTGGAGCAAGTTGCTGGGTCGCTCTGGCCCAGTTGCCATGGTGAGTGGGGAGGGTGACCCCCTGCTGCTGCCCTGCAGGTATTCCCCCAGTTAAGGTGGCCACCACAAGCCCCTCCAAACCATGGAGTCTGGGGTGGCTGCTCCAAACTGTCCCATGGAAGGAATGGCTCCGACTGCATTATTTGCCGAGACTGAAGTCAACAAGACCTGTGTGAAGAAGGTGAACAAGGATTTCATAGGCTAAGGGAGGCAACAGACATTAGAAAGAAACTGCAGAGTATCAAATACAGGGAAGCCATTGACAGAACTGAGTCTTTCAGTCAGACCAGACAACGTTAGTAGTGTGGCATTGAAATTGCTATGCCGAGTATACAGAAAAAAGCAAAATCCAGATTACAGAAAGCAGGAACATTTGCAACTGATATGACACGAGGCAAGCTGTAGAGATTCCAATAAAGACACCAGTGTCTGTAATACAAGACAGTCCAGTTCTTTGAAGCCTATATCCTGGAGATGTTGCATGTTTTTTCAAGAAGGATACCTTACCAGAGCCCCACCTCTGTAAACAGACTCAAGATGACAGACCAGATCATGAAAGCAGCTGTATTTGACCATAAAATGAGTGTCCATTTAGCTGGAGAAAATGACCTCATAATGCCGACAGAAAATATCACCTCACTTGTCAGTGATGAGAGAGAGAGAGAGTGTCAGGGCACTGAAATTCTTGACGAAGCAATGCTTTGGTGTCAAAATGAGCTTTGGCATTTAACCAGCCAAGGCTGGGGGTAGGAGCGCCCTGAGGTTTGGCACCATTGCTGCCATCTTGCAAAGGAAATGGCCATTGAAATTCTGCCGTTCTCTTCCTTGTGGATCATCCTCCAAAGAGCTCATATTGTGAGCTCATATTGGGGATTTAGTTGAGTTCACTTCCTTGCCAGATCGTCTCCTGCTGAGAGAAGTAATAGAGAGGTGGCCGTGCGCTTTTAGTTCCAGCAAAATACCAATATGTACCCATTGCACAAAGGACAGATTCTTCCCAGATAATGAGAAGGTTGGTGGAGGGTGGGGAGGGATGGCCATTTCCCCCTCTACCATGCCCACCAAGACATCTCCCTGTCACTGGTACATATTGCACTGAAAATTCAGGGAGATATTTTGCCATGCCCTGGCCATAGAGGTTTCCAGATCAGTAAGAATGATGAAGATGCCCACACTCGAGCTAGCCTGTACATGCTCCCAGTCCAGCTGTCGGGGACAGGGAGGGGAAAGGGGGCAAGGGCCCTGGAGCTTGGCAAGTCAAAAGGGCCCAGGGCTCCCGGCTGCCACAGCTACTGCCGCAGTAGCGGCAGCTAGAATCCTGGGCTCTTTAAATTGCCACCACAGCATCAGGCGGCACGGTCCGGTGGGTAAGATGTTGCCTGCGGGCTTATTCCAGCCCGCCAAGCCACTGGATCCATCCTGCGGGCCACTCCATTGGGACCCTCAGGCAGGGAGCAGCTCCACATTGCTGTAAGCAACTTGTGGTGCTTTCTGCTCCAGGCGCCTGGTGTAGGGGGAGGCTTTGTGTGCTGCTCCTGCCCCACCGAAATATTTCAGCTCAACCAGCCGATAGGAGTGCAGAAATTATGCTGGGGGTTGGGGCAGTGTGCAAAGCCTCCCCCTCACAGCACCCTCGGCTTCTTCCTATGTCACTGGCTCCCACTCTCTTTGGGTTTGCCAGCCTCTAACTCCGTCCATTCAGGGAGTGACCACAGCCTACTTCCCTGCAGCTTTTCCCATGAGTAGCCCCTGAACACTCCTCTCTCTTCCCAGGGAGTGACTATGTTGTTGCTTTTCTTCTTCAGTAGCTGCCTTTCCCAGGAACAGCTACCCCTCTTGGCAGCCAGCTTCCTGGCTTTACCAGGCCCTCCTGTTCCTCTAATTAGGGCTTTCTAGTAGGTTAAGTGGCCCATCTGGCCTCCATTACTCCTTTCCACTCCTGTGTGGGGAGGATACCTACTCACAGGCGCACTCTCTGGCAGACAAGGTGAAAAGAACTTTGCTCAGCTTTTCCATCAGGCTGGTCAGTTATGAAGGAATTTTTAAGGTAGACTCAGCTCTAGCAGAGAAAACCCAACCAAGTATGGACCCTGAGAATAGCTCAGACATGGAAAGGCAAAAAGAGTTGCTAATTGTAATCTCTGTCTTGGTTACAGGTGACTCAAAGCAGGGGTGACTTTTGCAAGCACTGGGCTTTGTGCTGATGTTCAGAGCAATTCAAAGCAAAGGCCCAAATGGGAACATTTATTAAGAGCAAATCCCTTCTTGATTTTAAAGTGCTCCCGGAACAGTCTGCTGGCAATCTGGACCCAAAATAAACTTCACCCCCTCTTGAAATGTTCTCTCTCTTCTGGACAGCCCTGCAAAACCACAGTGGTTAATGAACAGGAAGACTGACGGGTTGTTGTTTTATTTCACATTTCCACCACTCACTGTGCATTAGGTTCCATCATTTCACATGTCGCTTGATGTAACATGATGTGGCATAGCATACCCTGGTCTGAAAGTGAACCATAATGCAATGCAAAGTAGATGCATTGGGTTATGAGTTTGGAATTACTCTCCTTTGAGTTATCATCTTTGATTCCCCTTTCTAGTAATGGCAAGGTACTTAAATATATAGAAACAAGTAGTGTCTGCTATGGGTGTATTGTTTCTCTGTAAACATCACTCAACCCTCCAGGCAGAGTCTTTAGTTGCAAATATGGTCCACTATCAATAAAAATAATTAATATCTTGGTAGTGCTACCTAAACTCTCTTTATTCTAAACTAGCAGCCCTACCAGCAACATATGTATCACTGAGAGAATAGTTGCATTTGATTTAGCTTTTAAAATTGCAATATTGTATATATTTTACTTAGAGAATTACTATTAATTTAGACTGAAATTTCCAAAACCGTCTAAGTTATTTGGACATTACGTTCCTATTAAAATTAATGGAACTGAGAGTACAAATTCCCTATATGGCTTTAAAAACCCTTCAGCTTGATATTGTATCATTGAGTAGACAGTGTAATGCCCTAGATATGACTATCTAACTGCCTATCTTGGCTATTTATACAGTGCGCTTTACCATTGTGTCTGAATCCCTCAATGTATTTATCCTCAAGTCACGACACCTTTGTGAGATAGGGAGGTATTACCGCCATTTTGTAGATGGGGAATGGAAACACAGAGAGACTGTGGGTGAGTGTCCCTTAGAGCTGGAAGATGTTATCCCAGCAGTAGGAGACATACCTAAGCTAGCTCTGATGGAGCTAGTGTGCTAAGAAAACAGACATGGCATGCAACCATGGCAGTGGAAAAGGCATCCATCCCTATGCCGTCCTCTCTGAGGGCATGTCTAAACTACATTCCTCTTTCGAAAGAGGAATGTAAATGAGGCAAATCGAAAGTGCAAATGAAGCATGGATTTAAATATCCCGCACTTCATTTGCATATTCACGTCCAAGCGCTTTTTCGAAAAAGGGTTTTTTGAAAGTGAAAGTGCAGTCTAGACAGGGTTCTTTTGAAAAAAAAAAAACCCCTTTTTCATAAGAACCCGTACTTCTGAAAAAATGAGGCGTACGGGGTCTTTTGAAAAAGGTGTTTTTTTTTTTTTTTAAACAACAAAGGCTATTAGCCAGGGGATAGAAATGGTGTCCCTGGCCTCTGTTTGTCAGAGGCTGGAGAAGGATGGCAGGAGACAAATCGCTTGATCATTGTCTTCGGTCCACCCTCTCTGGGGCACCTGGTGCTGGCCACTGTCGGCAGACAGGCTACTGGGCTAGATGGACCTTTGGTCGGACCCAGTATGGCCGTTCTTATGTTCTGCTTCACCCTCTCCTAGCAGAGCCATGGTGAAGCCAAGCGTAACAGCCTGGGGGAGGGTGGAGTGGAGCAGAGCACGCTTCCAGGCTGCTCCAGCTCCTGCTGCACCCCCGCACCAGGCCTCTCTCCCCAGGTCATCCCCCAGCTGCCCTGGGACCCATCCATAAGACGGTTGAGGTGGCTGCCGTGAGGACCCCCAAAGCGCAGGGCTTGGGTGGCCACTTCAAACCGTCCTGTGGACGGGCCAGCTCTGACTACATGTCTACGTTTAGCACACTAACTCCATCAGAGGTAGCATGGGTATAACTCCTCAAGCTGGAATTTACACCTTCCCAAAGTGTAGTCATAAAAAAGAAGCGATACACTCTATTTACGCACCAGTATGCTGCTGCTTCCTGCCCCTGCAGAGCTATACAATAAGTGACTTGCCCAAGTCACATGGTGAGGGTTATCTGGGGAAGAGTAGAGACTTGAACTTGGGTCTCCTGCATTCCAGGCTAACCCTAGTGATACATGAGGAATCCTACTCTATTAGCAATCAATTCTCAAGGGGACGCCTGCTTGTCTATGAGCCTCTACATATTTCATGTTGTGCAATTGATTCTTAAGAAATTGGGTTGACTCTAGTACTTCAATATCTTTATGGTGAATATAAGAACGGCCATACTGGGTCAGACCAAAGGTCCATCTAGCTCAGTATCCTGTCCACTGATAGTGGCCAATACCAGAAGCCCCAGAGGGAGGGATCACAACAGGTAACCCTCACATGATCCCTCCCCTGTCACCCACTTCCAAAGAAACAGAGGCTAGGGACACCATTCCTACCCATCCTGGCTAATAGCCATTGATGGACCTAACCTCCATGAATCTATCTAGCTCTTTTTTGAACCCTGTTAAGTCTTCACCACATCCTCTGGCAAGGAGTTCCACAGGTTGACTGTGCGCTGAGTGAAGAAAAACTTCCTTTTGTTTGTTTTAAACCTGCTATTAATTTCATTTGGTGACCCCCTAGTTCTTATGTTGTGGGAATAAGTGAATAACTTTTCCTTATTCACTTTTTCCATACCAGTCATGATTTTATAGACCTCTATCATATCCCCCCTTAGTCTCGTCTTTTCTAAGATGAATAGTCCAAGTCTTTTTAATCTCTCTTCATATGGGACATGTTCCAAACCCCTAATTATTTTTGTTGCCCTTTATTGAACCTTTTCCAATGCCAATATATACTTTTGAGATGAAGTGACCACATCTGTATGCAGTATTCAAGATGTGGGCATACCATGGTTTTATATAGAGGCAATAAGATATTCTCTGTCCCTTTTTTAATGATTCCTAACATTCTATTTGCTTTTTTCACTACCACTGCACACTGGATGTTTTCAGAGAACTATCCACAATGACTTCAAGATCTCTCTCTTGATTAGTTGTAGCCAAATTTGTTCCCATCGTATTGTATATATAGTTGGGATTATGTTTTCCAATGTGCATTACTTTACATTTATCAACATTAAATTTCATTTGCCATTTTGTTGCCCAATCACTTATTTTGGTGAGATCTTTTTGAAGCTCTTCACAGTCTGCTTTGGTCTTAACTATCTTAAGCAGTTTGGTATCATCTGCAAATTTTGCCTCCTCACCGTTTACCCCTTCCTCTAGATCATTTATAAGTTGAATAGGATGGGTCCCAGGACAGAGCGTTGGGGGACCCCATTAGTTACTTCTCTCCACTCTGAAAACTGACCATTTATTCCTACCCTTTGTTTCCTGTCTTTTAACCAGTTACCAATCCACGAAAGGATTTTCCCTCTTATCCCATGACAACTTACTTTACTTAAGAGCCTTTGGTGAGGGACCTTGTCAAAGGCTTTTTGGAAATCTAAGTATACTATAGCCACTTGATCCCCCTTGGCCACATGTTTGTTGACCCCCTCAAAGAACTCTAGCAGATTAGTAAGGCATTATTTCCCTTTACAGAAACCATGTTGACTTTCCCCCAACAAATTACATTCATCCATGTGTCTGACAATTTTATTCTTTACTATAGTTTCAGCTAATTTGCCCAGTACGGACGTCAGACTTACCGGTCTGTAATTTAGAGCCTTTTTAAAATATTGGTGTGATGTTAGCAATCTTCTAGTCATTAGGTATGGAAGCTGATTTAAAGGATAGGTTACAAACCACAGTTAATAGTTCTGCAATTTCCCATTTGATTTCTTTCAGAACTCTTGGGTGAATGCCATCTGGTCCTGGTGATTTGCTACTGTTAAGTTGATCAATTTGTTCCAAAACGTCCTCTAATGACACCTCAATCTGGGATAATTCCTCAGATTTGTCTCCTAAAAAGAATGGCTCAGGTTTGGGAATCTCCCCAATATCCTCAGCCGTGAAGACCGAAGCAAAGAATTCATTTAGCTTCTCTTCAATGACTCTATCATCTTTGAGTGCTCCTTTAGCATCTTGATCATCCAAGGGTTGTTTAGCCAGCTTCCTGCTTCTGATGTACTTAAAAAACATTTTACTATTACTTTTGGAGTTTTTTTTCTAGCTGTTCTTCAGACTCCTTTTTTGCTTTTCTTATTATATTTTTACACTTAATTTGACAAAGTTTATGGTCCTTTCTATTTTCCTCACTAGGATTTGACTTCCACTTTTTAAAAGATATCTTTTTATCTGTCACTGCTTCTTTTACCTGGTTGTTAAGCCACTGTGGCACTTTTTTTGGTTCTCTTATTGTGTTTTTTAATTTGAGGTATACATTTAAGTTGGGCCTCTTTTATGGTGTCTTTAAAAAGTTTCCATGCAGCTTGCAGAGATTTTACTTTTGTCACTGTACCTTTTAATTTCTGTTTAACTAACTTCCTCATTTTTGTGTAGTTCCTCTTTCTGAAATTAGATGCCACAATGTTGGGCTGTTGAGGTGTTTTTCCCACCACAGACATATTAAATTTTATTACATTATGATCACTATTTCCAAGCGGTCCAGTTATATTTACTTCTTGAACCAGATCCTGCGCTCCACTTAGGACTAAATCAAGAATAGCCTCTCCCCTTGTGGGTTCCAGAACCAGCTGCTCCAGGAAGCAGTGATTTAAGGTATCAAGAAATTTTATCTCTGCATCCCGTCCTGAGGTGACATGTACCCAGTCAATATGGGGATAGTTGAAATCCCCCACTATTATTGAGTTTTTTTAATGATAGCCTCTCTAATCTCCCTTAGCATTTCATAGTCACTATCACTACCCTGACCAGGTGGTTGATAATATATCCCAATAGCTATATTCTTATTATTGGAGCATGGAATTACTATCCATATAGATTCTATGGAACATTTTGGCTCATTTAAGATTTTTACTTCATGGTGACTTGAAATAGCTTAGTAATAAGCTATGCAATGAGCATTTACATCTACATTTCTATTCTGTCATGTTCGAAAGGGGGTTATGATGTCCAATAAGAGAACCCAAATGGCTTTCATTTATTTTGAAGTTAGCATATGGTCTTTCCCACATGAGATCTCTAGTGTTAATTTTAGCCATTCTTTGCTGTGTCCTCTTTGCATTAGCTGAGTATTATGCATCTAAATATTGCGACAAGTAGCTATTCATACAGAGGATCTATGAATGCCTCCAACCACTGTGACAATCTGTAATGATTTGTTTTTCTTTGCACTGTACCTTTAAATTGAGATACATTTCTCTCCTACTGCATCCACCCATTTTGTTTGCTGATATAGCTTGCAACAGAAGTCAGACTGACACTCATGGCGATCTTACTTTAGTGGGAAGGAATTTAAAAAGCCCTGATGCAATTTAGAAGCACAAATCTCCCAGGACCACAATTCCCTTTGACTTCCAAACTCACTTAACAACTTCCCCAAATTCCTCTCTCAATACAAAATAGGGACTATAGATATAGTAGAAAGTAGATGGTTACTTTTTTTTTTTTAACATGGAAAAGCAAAGAGTGAGCTCTATCATATATCATGAATTATATGGACCTGCCCATTAGAATTGCTGTAAGTGTATATAAACACCATATGGCCAAGATTTTCAAAAGTGATTGATGAGTTCTGTGCACCTCAATGTAAGACACCTGAAGGGGCTTAATTTACAAAAGGCAGGTACATGGCACCTCTTGAAAATAAGGCCCCTTTAATGCATTTCAAGTTGGGTACCCAAAATTTCCAGTCACTTTAAAAAAAAAATCTTGGTTCATAAATACAGGTTATTTCTCTTCGGCTCCTCCTGTGGAAGGAGACTTTGATTAAAACAGTTAGCACAGTTAGGCAGAGTTAGCACAGCATGACCGCATTAACAAGCCTGCAGAAAAGAATGAATAAAAGCTGAGTTCTGCTGACAGAGAGGTAAAATCTTTCTGAACAGCCGTGACCGTTCTGCATGTTAGCAGAGGAGACATGAGACACAGTTGGCAAAACACATTAGCATCTTCCGCTCTGATAATTAGTTTAGTGAAAAATTATTTCATTGTCTGTTTAGTTTCACTGGATACCAATGGAGGATCTGAAAAAAAAAATCCACATTAGCTATTTAATAAAAGTAATAAACTTAATTGGTTTTCTCAATTAAGCTGAAAATTAGATAGCACATGAGTAATTAGCAACAATAGGACAGGGGTTATAATGCATTATTTAATAATTAAATTAAATTTTCTCGCAAAGAAAAGAGTCTGTTAAAATTCATAATACAAAGCAATATCAATACAATATCTATAAAACCCATCACAGCAGAATTCGTTAATACCAAAGTAGAATATGGTTCAGTATTCACAAGACCATAAGAACGGCCAAACTGTGTCAGACCAAAGGTCCATCTAGCCCAGTATCCTGTCTGCTGACGGTGGCCAATGCCAGGTGTCCCAGAGGGAATGAACAGAACAGATAATCACCAAGTGATGCATCCCATCACCCATTCTGAGCTTCTGACAGAGGCTAGGGACACCATTCCTGCCCATCCTGGCTAATAGCCATTGATGGACCTATCCTTTATTAATTTATCTAGCTCTCTTTTGAACCCTGTTAAAGTCCTGGCCTTCACAACATCCTCTGACAAGGAGTTCCACAGGTTGACTCTGTGTGTGTGTGTGTTCAGCAAATCTTACGATCGGTGTTGAAAATTTTGTTTCTGTTTATTTAAGGTCAAATACAGACCCATATTACCTAGCAGTGTACTGTCTAGAGGAAATAACTTGAAATCAGATCTCAGCTTTTATTGCTGAGAGTCAGTTTAGAAGTCTGAGACCCCTCAAGTTGTCCATGTTTGCATTCTTGTACCTGCGAAAAGGACTGAGATTTTCCTTAGTAGGGGAAGGATTATGCAGATATCAAAGTTTGCCACTGTAAGAGTCTCTCTCTCTCTCTCTCACACACTCACACACACACACCCACACCCCTGCTTCCAAGAACTGACATTTAACTAGGGTTGCTACTTAGCAAGCGTGAAAACTGAACAGGGCGGGGGGAGGTAATTGGTTGCCTATATAAGACAAGGCCCTTAATACCAGGATGTCTGATCGCCCTATATTTATTTATTTTCTCCATATCTTTGTCTATGATTGTGGTTTAGGATTAGCTGTTGGTACTGAAAGTTCAGAAAAACAAATCTTTCCTCTGAAGAGAATAGTCACAGTTAGTAAGAATAGTCACAGTTTTATGTACTGAAATTACTAGGAAGCTCATTCAGCTTTTCAAAACCAGAACTAAGCATGCAAGATCTTGGCAAGGATCTTCATCTCATTGACACCAACTTCAGTGAGGTGATTTTCAGTGATGTAATCCAGGCTAGAATAAGGTCCTTCAAAGGTAAAAGTGAGGTGTTGCATACAGCAAGGCCGACAGCCTGGCCTGACCCCTGAGCAAGGTGAGGGGCGGGGCCTGCTTCACATTCCCAGAGGGGGCGGGGCCTGCTTCACACCCCCAGAGGGGTCAGGGCCTCAAGTGGAAGGGGTGAGGTTGGGACTAGGCAGTCCTCAGCACTGCCCAGAGGGAGTCGTGCCTCTCTCAGGCAGCCCTCAAGATTGCTTGGAGTTTTACCGTATGGTACCCCAAAAGCAATTTAGAGGGCCTGGGGAACTCTAGACCCTTTTGTATCACTGGGCTCCAGGGCAGTTACCCCCCTTAACCCCACTTCCACCCCCTGTTGGTGGGCCTGCTTGTAGAGAACAAAACAGGAGACCTGCCCAATAAGTTCTATGAATAGGATGCTCTCAGAAAGCAAAAGGTGCAATGCTCAAGCAGCCATGAGTCAGACATCGGAAAGACAGTCCTGTTTATGCAAACAGATTCTCAAAATGGACAAATTTGGCACCAGCGATTCAAAGCCTCCAACTGTGCTGTGAGATGGTTTGCTTTTGGAAGATGACAGTCAGAGTGTCAAGCCATGCAAACTCCAGGATTGATCCCTAGCTCTCCAGAGGAATTCTATGAATTGCAATAGAAAAAAATGTGCACTCACCCACTAACCATTTCCTTAAGTTTGATCAGGCCAATTATGGATACAAAATGAATAAGAAAGTTAAAATGACAAATAAAGCAGGTCAGAGGATAGTGGGGATTGGAGTTCCAGTAAAGTATAAACATACAATGAACCTTTTCTTCATTGAAAATGTTCCCCATTCAGATCCCATAAGACAACCAACTCAGTATAGTACTGATGGGCAACCGGGGCTAGTGAGTAAGCCGCATGAGTGGCCCTCCTTTGTCTCAGTGGGCCAAAAGACTGTCGTAACCAAGACAGTCTCCTGGGACAGGATAATTGTACTAACTACTCTTGAGCACCTAGAATTTGCTGGGCACGCCAATTGAACTATAGCAGCACTTTGATTGGATGCAGACGGAGCCAATGTTGCATGCAATAGGCACGCCCCTCACTTCTCATGCCCTTGCTTTACGTGCATGTCACTTCAGTAATACCGAGAGAAAAAGCTATGTGGATAGAAACCAGCGGAATCTGGCAATCCCATGGGTGGGCAACAGCAGGCCGCAGGTTGTATAGTATATTAGTATAGACCTCAGCTGTATAGTATACTAAAAGATTTACCTGGGGTTGCTTGGGTCCTTAACTCAAAAAGTTCTGTTTTTCTTCATTTAAATCATTGCTCTGGAGTGGAGTTGGGGACAAGGGGTTCACTATGCTGGCTGCCCTGGGGAGAGAGGGCAACCCAGCCCCTCTCTCACTGCAGCAGCTTGGGGCCAGGTGAGACGTGCCTATCCCTGGCCACTGCAGCTGCAGCAGGCCCAGCTGGGGGAGGGGGTGCATGTCCAAGACACACAAACAGACACACTCCCTGAAATATTTAGTAGCTAACTATTTTTTTACTTCACTCTTACCCCCTGCTGGCCCAATGGGGTTATAGCTGTCCTGGTCCCCATCTCTCACCCTTTGCTGCCCCCTGTGGTCATTCTGCAGTATAACTCCTTCCTACCAGGCCCCTCTGTTTCTGTTTTATGAGAAACAACTGAGTTCCACATACATCCCATTACCCTGGCACAACCAAACCAAACCCTGACCTTGCTTTAAGTTAGGATAAGAGGAAGCTACATACCAAATGTGGTGGTCCTAGCTCTTACTGTTTAGGAGGAATTCTTGAACAAACAGACTCGCAGACGGACTAAGAGACATTTCTAAAATATGTAGTAAGACGTGGATACTATATAGTATACTTCCAAAGTGATTTTCAGGCATTAATAAATTAGGTGCAATAAATTCTCAATAGGTGCATATTATTTCTATTTTGTATATGGGCAAACTGAGCGATGCAGTAACTTGCTGAAGCTCAGCTAGCAAGTCAGTGGTGGAACTGGGAATAAATCCAGGTGTCTTTGCATTCATATTCTGGCTTTCACCATTACAGCATACACAGTCTCATTAGCTGACCATAGAGATCTATATCCAGTAGCTCACAGACTTTCAGGGGTAGTTTTTTTTACTGTCGATGTTGATTTCTCTGATGCAGCAGACAGATGACAGCAGAGCACAACATTGTTTGTTACACACTGAATGAGATCAGTTTCTCCCTGCTCCCCTCTGCACACTCACCTTGATCCCTCATTGGCTGCCGTCTTCACAAAACAAGTGTACAAAGTAGAAGACGACTCTGTCCTGATATATAATTCAAACCACCCTAAAGAGTTCAGGCTGTTTGCAGCCATAAATCAATCATATTTACTTATCTTCTAACTGCACCGACAGACAAACCAGTCTGGGTGCATTAGCTCTACCTGTTTTCATTGTCCTCATTTTCAGACTGGAAAGCAACTGTTGTGCTACAATAAAGAACTAAAGACATGGAACAAAATTCTGGGCCCAAGACAGCCCCTTTATACCACTGCGGTCATAAAGCTTCCTGCATGGAACAGATGAGAATTCCTCTAGCATGTAACTAGAGAACCAGCTATACCAGCTCCGCATCCTCCTTCCTTTTCACTTCGCTCCAGCATAGGGAGTACAATGAGGGGTGCCCCACAGGGACAGAGTGTGCCTACAGCTGTACTGTGCTCTTCCAATCCCTATCTGACATAACTGTCCCTTGGGGGCCATTACCAGCTGGCATAAATTAGAATAGCCCTGAGGTGCTCTACTTTATGGTCTGAGCCAAATTGGTCCTAGGCAGCTATGGGATTGTGGGGAGTGCAAACTATAGTCACTTTTGCACCAGAATAGGGAAGTGGGAAAGAGCAAAGCACAGCTCAGCTGGCCCATGGGTGCTTACTTAGGGCCTTGAAGTCAATGCGGGCTGTGTGTTTCCTCTTACAACCATTTCACACCCATGTATCACCCTTGAGTCGCACAGAGTTACGCCTCACTTCCTCCAGCAGAAGTAAAAGGACGAGCAGTCCTACTGGGAGTTGTGCCTGAGTGAGGACTGAGTGGAATATAAGTTAACACATTAGGGTATGGCTCATTGTAAATCCATTTCCTGTGATGATTCCAGAGTGGCGATCTTGTACCACCTCTTCTAAGTAAATTCCCAGTAGAATACTGCCTGAGGGTCCTTAAAATAAGTTAGTGATTAAAAAAACATGTTTATGTAGAGTACAAAGCTCCCAGGCATAGTCACATCAAAACATGTGAACTGTTAAACTTTTCCAAAATCTATGCTCTCTTGTTAGGGTCATGAACCAGACTGTGGTCCAGGGACGCTTTTTCTTAGGGATTGAGAATCTAGCACAACCACAAAATTAACTAAAATCTCACCTGCTTGTAAATTCAGCAGCATTAGTCAGCCCTCTGCACAGAGATAATCCTCCCTGCAATCAATATCGACCTTTGCCCGCCTTTCCTAGCCCACCCCTTCAGTGAGCAACCTCCCCTGGTGGGAAAGCCGAGTCCGACAAACAATTTGTGTGTGCCATGATTTTTAATCTGCCCCTGGGATACAAACTCTATCCTCAGAATGCAACGCAGTCGAAATGATGCTCTATTCATATGTCAAGCCACTGCACCGACAGGCAGTGCTTAGAGGGAAATGACTTGTTGCAAGCAAGCTGCAAGTTGGCACACAGCACGGGTAGTCATTTGTGAATGACCACATGGAAAACCAGGTCTGGACAGAAAGTGAAAACCAGCAGTGTTGAACGGTTACCATTAGAAACTAGAATGAAGTTTGTAATTCATAGTAGAGAGGGTTAGAACGCAGGCCAGGACTAATTTCTGTCCCACTATTGGTCAAATAAGAACATAAGAATGGCCATATTGGGTCAGACCAAAGGTCCATCCAGCCCAGTACCCTGTCTGCTGACAGTGGCCAATGCCAGGTGTCCCAGAGGGAATGAACTGAACAGGTACTGATCAAGCGATCTCTCTTCTGCCATCCATCTCCACCCTCTGACAAACAGAAGCTAGGGACACCATTCCTTACCCATACTGGCTAATAGCCATTAATGGACTTAACTTCCATGAATTTATCTAGTTTATTTAAATACTTAGGTCCTTACTCAATTTTTCCCACCTGAAGTGAATGGCAGTTTTGTCAGAATGAAGATGGAGTGAAAACTGAGAAGGGACTTTAGATTTTGGCCCTAAACTAAGTAGGTCCGTAAAAACACTTGACCTTCATAAGATCATATGGCTGGTTACCTCTTCCTGCTCCTATGAACAGCCTCCACTGCGGGAAATCAAAGGGTGCCTGAGTATTTGATTGACAATGGGTACTCCATTTGAAGAGCATGTTTTGGGTCTGCAAATAGGAACGGGTGAGAAACCTTTTTCCTGCAAACGGTTGCAATGAATTCAGTTGGCTGCTATGCAGTTGTCAGGAATTCCAGCCTCTGCATTTCAATGTGTATATTTAATTGGGATGGACAGGAGCACCCATAGCCTCTACAGGCCACTATGCAAGGTGGGAGAGGGGACCAGTTCCACGTTACGGGAAGAGGTAGGGACTCAGATGGAAGGGGAGGACTGGGGGCAACCAGCTCTCTGCACTGCATGGTGTGACACCCTTCTCCCCGCCAGCCCTCAGAGCCACACAGAGTGTATGGTACTCCTTTTACTCACCAGGCCCAGGGGCAACTACCCCCTTACCCCACTCTTCCCCAGTCAAACAAGTTTCCATTGTCACCTTCAACAACACACAGCATATGCCCTGGGAATCTGCAAAGAGTTAATCTCATTTTGGTGCAAGCCTCACTTTAAATGGGACGTTATTACCTCATTATTTCAAATATGTTGCATGCAACATGGCAAAATCTATTATTCAGAAATAAATTCAGGTGGAAGAAAAGCAGGTTTTATTAAATAATGCGCACACACTACACTGAATCTTCCCAAGGTTCAACCTGATAGTGTCAAACAAAAAAAAATCCCTGTTGCTCTACTTCTTTATAAAGGGAAAATTATCTATTCATTTAAGAAAAAGTAATCATACTCACTTAGACACCCCAGACAAGCATATGAAAAGAAAAATGTCTTTGATGCCGCTATTGATCGTGAGCCCTAGACAGCTCTAGAAGGAAACTCTGCAAGCCAGGTCTTTAAAAAAAATTATGCAATAGAAAGGTCTATTAAAAAGGCGGTTTGAATTGCCAATTCGGGTCCTTTTGTTGCATAACATATTGGAATCTTTAGAAGAACTGTAATGAAATGCAGCTCATTTTTTCTAATATACTTGGAGGCTTTTTGAATAGAATTACCCACCACAATATGCATGAGATCTGCACCTAGGATGACTGATTGGGGAAGTAAATAGAAACGCGTACCTGTCACTGCTGTTGGTGCAGGAACAGCGGGATTAAGAAAGGTATAGGGAAAGAGAACTGCATTGTATGCTATTTTTGAAGGGTTGCTCTAATCTCCGTGTATCATAGACTGTATCTAGATTAGATAAAGTTAGCTAATGGGGGTGGGGAGGGGCAGGGAGGGACAGAAAAGGCTTGGGCAGAGGCAGGGTGGGGGGTTAGGAGAAGTGGTAGAGTGAGGGCAAGGCAGAGCAGAGCTGGGTGGACTGGGTCCAGGTCACTCACTATTGCCCATGCCACCCCCCAGGCTGCCCTGGACTCCACATTCCCCTGATGTATCAAGCCCCACAAAGTGCAGGATGCAGGGCGGTTGCCACAGTCTGTCCTATGAACAAGACAGCTCTGAAAATACAAGCCCAAACATTGGGGGAGCCAAGCCCACGTTATCATAGAATCATAGGGTTGGAAGAGTCTTCAGGAGGCCATCAAGTCCAATCCCCTGCCCAAGGCAGGACCAATCCCAACTAAACCAGGGCTTTGTCAAGCCGGGACTTAAAAACCTCTAGGGATGGAGATTCCACCACCTCCCTAGGGAACCCATTCCAGTGCTTCATCACCCTCCTAGTGAAATAGCTTTTCCTAATATCCAATCTAGACCTCTCCCACTGTAACTTGAGACCACTGCTCCTTGTTCTGCCATCCGTCACTACTGAGAACAGCCTCTCCAGCCTCTTTGGAACTCCCCGTCATGGGGTGTGGGGGAGTCCCCAGCCCCTGCACCCCCATCCACAGCCAGACGTGACTCTCAGCCAGCAGGTAGAACAGAAGGTTTATTGGTTCACAAGGACACAGTGTCGCATAGGATTGATGTTAACACCGGGACCAAGAGCAGCCAGTATTCTTCTTCTTGGGGAGAAGGGGTTCCGGGCCCTTCTCCCCCTTTCCTGCCCTATGCCCCTTCTCTCATCCTAACCCAGCTGAGACTGACTCATCCCCCAGGCCCTAGTCCCCAGCCTGGTGTCAGCCCCGCCTACCCTTTGTCTCCCTTCCTGAACAGGAGTTGTTATCTCCTATGCCTGGCCCTCAGGTGTGAAAGGCTGAATACACTTCTGCAGTGAGTCATCCCCCCTTTCTCCAGACAGTGCTGCTGTGCCCAGGACAGTAGGAACCACACACAGCACACGAAGCAATATAATCCCCGCTATGTTGCATCTCAGCAATACAATTCCCACTACAGCACACCCCCCTTCAGATAGTTAAAGGCTGCTATCTCATCCTCCCTCACTCTTCTCTTCTGTAGACTAAAGCCCAAATCCCTCAAGCATGTCTTCATAAGTCATGTGCCCCGGCCCCCTAATCATTTTCGTTGTCCTCCGCTGGACTTTCTCCAATATGTCCACATCCTTTCTGTAATGGGGGGCCCAGAACTGGACACAATACTCCAGATGTGGCCTCACCAATGCTGCATAAAGGAGAATAATAATTTCTCTAGATCTGCTGGAAATGCTCCTCCTAATGCACTCTAATATGCCATTAGCCTTCTTGGCTACAAGGACATACTGTTGACTCATATCCAGCTTCTCATTCACTGCAATCCCCAGGTTTTTTTCTGCTGAACTGCTACCTAGCCAGTCGGTCCCCAGCCTGTAACAGTGCTTGGGATTCTTCCGCCCCAAGTGCAGGACTCTGTACATACATAAGAACAGCCATAGTAGGTCAGACCAAAGATCCACCTAGCTCAATATCCTGTCTGCCGACAGTGGTCAATACCAGATGCCCCAGAGGGATGGAACACAAGAGGTAATCCTCAAGTGATCCCTCTCCTGTCACCCATTTCCAGACAAACAGAGGCTAGGGGCACCATTTCTACCCATCCTGGCTAATAGCCATTGATGGACCTAACCTCCATGAATCTATCTAGCTCTTTCGTGAACCCTGTTAAAGTCCCAGTCTTCAGCACATCCTCTGGCAAGGAGTTCCACAGGTTGACTGTGCGCTGAGTGACGAAAAACTTCCTTTTGTTTGTTTTAAATATGCTGCCTATTAATTTCATTTTGTGTCCCCTAATTCTTATGTTGTGAGAACAAGTAAATAACTTTTCCTTATTCACTTTTTCCATACCAGTCATGATTTTATAGACCTCTATCATATTCCCCCTTAGTCTCCTCTTTTCTAAGACGAAAAGTCCAAGTCTTTTTAATCTCTCTTCATATGGGACCCGTTCCAAACCCCTAATCATTTTTGTTGCCCTTTTCTGAATCTTTTCCAATGCCAATATATCTTTTTTGAGATGAGGTGACTACATCTGTATGCAGTATTCAAGATGTGACTGTACCATGGGCATACCACTTGTCCTTGTTGAACCTCGTCAGATTTCGAGCTGTTGATCATTACCAGTTGAGCCCAACAATTTAGCCAGCCTTCTATCTACCTTACAGTCCATTTATCCAATCCATACTTCTTTTAATTGCTGGCAAGAATACTGTGGGAGACCATAGGAAAAGCTTTGCTAAAGTCAAGATAGATCACATCTCCCCTCTGGATCTAGTTCACTTTGAATTCTTAGTCCACTTTGAGACACCCTGTAGGAATTCATTGGCCAACCATCCCACTGACAAATGCTTTAGAAATTGTACCCAGTACCACATTCTGGGGCAACGTTTCTCAAACTCTTTCATCATGGAGTACCCCTTATCCTCAGAACTTCACAGGAGTCTCCTCCCACTTAGCAATGTGGAAAGAGCTGCGGGGATCAACCCTTGCTCTGGGAGATGATGTCTGCAGAGGAGTGTCACTTTCTAGGAGATCAATGCTATGGGGTTTGACTCCGGGGGGAAGGGTGTCAATTTAGTAAATCTAGTAACTTCTGTGCTGATCATGCTCCCATAGACTCTGGTACTGGGTTGAGAAAAGTAAGGGGAGTCGACAGGAGAGTTTCTCCCATCGATCCCCCACTGCGAGGACACCACGATAATTCCAACTAAGGTACCCCAACTCCAGCTACACTATTCATGTAGCTGGAGTTGCATACCTTAGTTCGACATTGCCCCCTAGTGTAGACCTGGCCTTAGAATCAGATTTGCTCTCTGGTATGCTCTTTGAATCCAGTACCCAGCAGATGTGAGTGCTTTAGCAGGACACAGGTAAAGAAGCAATTTCTTTCAAATACAAACCCCAATTTGAAACTGGGAAATTTACTTTTGGGGGTGTCCAGACTCTCCCTGGCTCCTTTTGTCCAAGTTGTCAGCAACAAGGAACTTTGAGGGACTTTAAGGAACTTGCCTGTTAAGAGACCAGGATCTGGAGCAGCTGGAAACTGCAGATTAGAATGAAAATTCAAATCTCTCTCTGCAAATTACAGCATATCTCCATGACTCTTGGAGGTGATGGGAACTCCTGCTGCCCTTTATGACTTACAGTGGAATTAGAAAGGTGGTTTCAGAATCCAGCACATAATTATAGTATTCTCCTGTTGAGAATTGAAAGAACTCATTAGCTTTTGAAATCAAGGTAGTTCTCACTGGGGCCACAGGTTTTGCCTGTGATCCATCACCTCTCTTCCCCCCACAGCTAAAGAAATGAGACTATATCACCCAGGCTCATCCAAATGTGTTATCTCTGTAACCAGGGGGTGTTTATGGATTAATTTCTGCACATCCCTTCTCCCCCCTCCAAACAATGAATGAATGATCTGAACAAACCTTCCTCAGGATATTGAAATTTCATTAGCCCCTGAAGCACATGTGCTTTCCGCAAGAGAGCAACTTCCAGAACTCCCTCTCTCTGGGACCAGTCTTGGTCTCATGGGAGCCAAGGGGTGGTTTTGCTGTTCGCGACAATGCTATGAAGGTTTGGCCTTTAAGATCACACAGGGGCCAACTTCTACTTCATAAGGGAGCTAAAGCTCTTTACATGGTCAGATCCTACAGTATTTCATCCCCCCTCTTTCACCCGCATCAAGACAAAGGGAGTCTCAGTGATGGAGCGCCGGTCTAAGTTCCTCATCACCACAGAGAACGCGGCACAAGCGTGCCCAGTCTTTTATTTGTAACTGATATTTTTCTTGGTTGACGTGATCATTCAACGCTGGCAGGTGGAATTGAACCCGGGACCTTAACGCATGAGCCTCTACAGCTAAAAGCCAGCTGGCTCGCTGCTAGGTGGGTGAAGGTAGGGCTGGGGGAAGCAAGCTCTCCAGCCTCCCCCCGCCCATCTGCCCCTTCTGCCCGGGTCCTGCTCCCCTGCACCATGGAGAGAGTGGGCAGCCCCAGCCTCCCCAGCCCCAGAGCACCGGGGACGGCAGGTAGCATGCAGCCCCAGTCTCCCTGGCCATGGAGCACCAGGGAGGGAGGGCAGCATGTGGCCCCAGCCTCCCCTCCCCACAGCACCATAGGGAGGGTGGGCGGCAGGCAGCCCCAGACTCCCCAGCCCTGGAGAACAGAGGAGGGAGGGCAGCACTTGGTCCCAGCTCCCTCAGCTCCACCCCCAACTCCAACCCTTCTGTCCAAATTCCGTCCCCCCGGCACACAGCCCCAGCCTACCCAGCCCCAGAGCACTGGGAAGGGCAGGCAGTGCACGGCCCATCTTCCCTGGTCCCGGAGCATAGGGAGGGCAGGTGCTGGGGGCAGCAACACTCTGCCCTCAGTATGCCTACAGCAGGTGTTCTGGGGGCAGAGTGTGGGCGGGGCCATGCCTGGCTGTTTGGGAAAGCAATGCCTTCCGCCACCTATGATATCGGCCTCCCCTGCTGCTAAGGCTGGAGAGCACACTCATTCTTTCTCCCTGTAAGTGGTCTAAGTGTCACTAAGTTCCAGTAGGCATGTGGGTTACATAAGCAATACTGCTATAGAAACTGAACAAAACAGCAGAGCCCTCTGCAGCTCGTACCTAGAGGCCACTTAAAAGAGGTGCCAAAACAAGTCATAGCAACATGTTAAGTAAATTATTCTCAAAGGAATAGGAATCATGGCATTTTATTTGTCCAGATATCTCCCCACAGCATGTGGAGGGCAGAAAACAACTGAGACTGTATTTGGATCAGAATGGAAGGTTGTCACAGGTTCTGTTATCTGGCCCCGTTTTATGGTTTTTACAGCTTGCCTAGCTAAGCATTGCACAAAATTAAAAAATACGAAATCCCCAGCAGTCTGATAGTCACATCCAGCTGCCCTGTCCTTGGGTAATTATTCTGAGGGATTGTGCAATGTCTGGCCGTCTCTGAAGTCGCTAATCCTCAGCTCATTAAGTGCCCTTTGAATTAGGACCAGGACTTTGAATTCTGCTCTGAAGTGAATGGAGCAAATCAAAGCGTTTGTGGCTGCTGAGGTACGCTGCTGTGTGCCGTCCTAGCTTCCGTCTTTCGGTAGCAGTTGCATCCTTTCCTAAGTCGAGTGCTCCTGAACAACCTGAACACCGCACACATGGCCTATCAAAGCAATGGATTCTCAAACATCTGAAAAAGCAGGGTTAGGCTCCTCAACTTTGCAGACTGAGGGGAAGCACGGGTCTCCTTCTCTCCAATTCTGGGAAGCCATGCAGTCCAGGGTACAATGAGACAAAAAACAATCAAACCTGACTCTTGCATGTGATCAGATAAACATATCTCAGGATCAGCTAGATCACTGTCTCACTTTGGATGTCTAATTGATGAAGGCATGCATGCCAACCACCCAGCTTCACAGCACCAAAAAAAAAAAAATCACCAACAAAATAAAAGGACTGGTAGAAACAAAGGGCTTTACGATGTCCTGTTTAGCCCAATTCCAGCCCCAAAATACTGTGTGTGGCATGGATGCTACAAATACAAATTTAACACAAGATGATCTGCTTCTGCATAAGCAAAATGCCCAGGCAGCTATGAGAAAACATCAAAGTTTGTTCCTAGGAAGGATAGCACATATAGAATACAGATGCAGTCGCTTCAGAGTTATCATGATAGACATTATCCCATTCCAGTAAACTGCAGAAATTAATGCTAGAGGAAGAAATCACTGAACTGTCAGGACACAGTGTTGGGAAAAGAATTCAGACACAATATTACCAGCTGTGTATGGAAGCTCCAAGCAAACTCTTCTGCCATCTCCTGTTTCTGAAGAGCTATAACTTTTATAAAAGAATACTTTTCATTTGTGCGTGCGTGCGTGTGTGTGTGTGTGTGTGTGTGTGTGTGTGAGAGAGTGAGAGAGAGAGAGAGAGAGAAAGGTTCATTAGCAGTGTAACTACAAGAGAGGTCTTTCCACTTAGAGACTCATTTCTGTTCCCTGATGCCAGGTCTACACTAAACCCAGCAGCTCAGCTAAAGGTACGCAATTCCAGCTACATAGAATATGCAGCTGGAGTTGGCTAACCTTCAGCTAAGCTTGGCAGCATCCCCTGCAGCAGGAGACCAATGGGAGCAAATGCTCCCGTCGACCTCCCTTACTCCTCACAAAAGCAAGAGTAGCAGGGGTGCCCTTTGAGTTCCATTTAGCGAGTCTTAACTAGACTCACTAAATCGAACTCCAGAAGATTGATCACGGCAGTGGCAATCTTCTGTTTAGTGTAAACAAGGCCTGAGCCCCCCTCTAGGGGGTATGTCTAGACTGCATCCCTCTGTCGGCAGAGGGATGCAGATTAGGCAGGTCGACATTGCAAATGAGGCAGGGTTTTAAATATCCCATGCCTAATTTGCATAAAAATGGCCACCGCGTTTTGCCGACTCAGTACTTTGTTGGCAAAAAGCAGCAGTCTAGAGGGGGATCTGTCGAGAAAGAAAGCCTTTTTCGACAGATTCTGTAAACCTCCTTGCAGGAGGCATAAGGGATCTGTCGAAAAAGGCTTTCTTTCTCGACAGATCCCCCTCTGAGACTGCCGCTTTTTGCCGACAAAGTGCTGAGTCGGCAAAACGTGGCTGCCATTTTTATGTAAATTAGGCATGGGATACTTAAATCCCTGCCTCATTTGCAATGTCGACCTGCCTAATCTGCATCCTTCTGCTGACAAAGGGATGCAGTCTAGACATACCCTAAGAGACATAGCTACAGCAAAATAAAGATCTATTCACTGAGAAGCCCAAACCTCCACATTTCACTTATAATTTACAAATTAGCTGGACAGATATACCATCCACATCCCAGCATGTGGTTTCAATCACATAGACAGGCAGTGCATGTGCTAAAACATATTATATTCTGGGTATGTTTGATCATGAAAGGAATTTCCTTCTAGGGAAAGCCCAGACAGGGACATGCATTACCCCTATTATAGCAATAGAAAATGACAGCAACACATGGCTGTATGGTTAGGGAACTCAATTGCTCTTAGTCATATAGATGAATCACAGAGTTTGTTTCACGATGGAGTTGTTCACCCATACACAGACATAGCGTCAGATGATTTAAAAAACGGGACATGAAGGAATGTTATGTTAACCTTTGTCAACGTCATTTTTAAATTCAACAGGCACAATAATAAGCCTTCTGACGACGGATCGATTGCATATGCAGGCAGTACCTGTGAGCTGATAGCTTTTTCGGGACTTCTCAACTGGCTGGAACTCAAATGTGGTACAAAGAATCTAAATCAAAAATACAAGTGCAGGAAACATAAAATAATGTGACATTTATTTATTAAACACAGACAACATTTTTTATGTTTTCAGCTTGGTGAGTGAGTAAAGAATTTACAGAAACAAAGGAGAGAATGCCACATGGATGTAGAGCAGCAGTAAGTGTGCTTGATACTGTAAATGTCACTTCCATTACTCTTTGCGGCATTTTATTAGGGTAGTTTGTCCCTTTTAGGACTAGAGACCTGGAAGCAGTCAAACCTAATTACTAGATAAGCATACACGAGTAGGCATCAGATGATTCCCCTATTAAAACAACAGGATGCTGCAAAAGAGACAACTAAAGGAATCTAGGGCAGAGCCTTTCAAAGAACGGCTGTGAGCAAAAAAACCTATTCAAATTCTTCAGAAGTGAGCAGGTTAATGGTGTAGAGAGTATGCTTATAAAGTATGCAGACTAGATATCATCCTGGGGAGAAGGTGTCGCAAGGACTTAAGGGGACAGGATAAGAATTCAAAGTGACCTGGACAAACTGGAAAAATGGTCTAAGATAAAAAGGCTGAGGTTCAATAAGGACAAATGCAAAGTACTACACTTTGGAAGGAACAGTCAGTTGCACAAATACAAATGGAACATGATTGCCTAGGAAGGAGCACTGCAATCAAGGATCTGGGTATTATAGTCGATCACACATTCAAGATGAGTCAATAATGTAACACTGTTGCAAAAACCAATTCTGGGGTGTATTCACAGGAGTGGTGGAAACAAGACAAAAGTAGTAATCCTTCTGCTCTGCTCTGCTCTGCACTGCACTGATGATGGCCTCAATTGGAGTTTTGGAAAAGATGTGGACAAATTGGAGAAAGTCCAGAGGAGAGGAGCAACAAAGGGGTCTAAAACATGACGAATGAGGAAAGACTGAAAAAAATGTTTTTTGTAGTTTGGAGAAGAGAAGCTTGGGGGGGGAGGGGGGGACATGATCATAGTCTTTAAGTATGTAAAAAGCTACTATAAAAGGAAGGGTGGCAAATTGTTCTTTTCTACTAGGGATAGTCTGAGAAGTAATGAGCTTACACTGCAGCAAGGCAGATTGGTATTAGACATTAGGGAAAACTTCCATACTGTAAGGAAAGCCCTGGAACGTGTTCCCAAATGTGGATCATTTGCAGGATTGGGGCCTTCCTTCACTAGTTTCCTAGTGCACATCTGTGAGCTTCTCCATATGGAAAATAGCTTCATGGAACATGTCAGATGTCTAGTTTAGTGGCCAGGCCCTGTGTATTCAGGATCTGAACAACTCTGACAATCGGTGGGGGGAGATGTTGAAGGTTTTTTAAAAACTTGCTCAGAGTCACACAGCCAGTCAGTGCCACAGCCAGGAAAAGACCCCAGAAATCCTGACTCTTAATTCCTAGTTCTACCCGCTAGATAATACAGCCTTTATGAGGATTATCAGAAACAAATTCAGCTACTATCCGAAAGCACATGAAACAGGTGGGGAGAATCGGTTTTAGAAATAAGTGCTTATTGGAATGTCTCTTTTTCCAGGCTCAAAAATCTCTCCAGTCACATGCACAAAGCCCCCACTCTTACCCATGGGATTTAGGCACACATAGCAAGAGGACAATAAGACATTTCCTGTGACTGGTTCCTTCCCTTTTGTGGACCCTCCCCATTCTATCCCACCACATCCAACCATGGAGGTGCTCCATCTCCCAAGGGCCTGGATGATCAAAGAACCAGGAATTCGGCCGTTTTTCATTTTAATGCCATAAAAATAGGATTGCCGTGGAGTAGGAGTCAGGGTCCAGTAGAGCCCTACATAATACAATTTGACAGCAGCTGGCAGCTAGCGGCTGACACCTGCAATCAGAATTCCATCAAGAATTTCCGACTGCGCTGTGTATTCATGCCTACTGATGAGTAAAAATATAGAAAGTACTAAATCATTGCCCCCCAGAATGCCCTCCACAAAGCATGGGCGAGGAGGAAAGGAAGGACAGGGAACTTTCTGGAGATAGGCTATGGAAATCATTCTTCAGCCCACAGGAACATGTTTATCTGAGTGCTTGCTGCTAATTTTTAACCTCCTCTTTGGCTTTTACTCAGTATTTTCCAGACCTTTTTTTATATCAAGCTTGCCTCTGAGCATAACTTACTGCTAGCCATTTAGGAACTATTGGTGGGTCTCAATAAAACTATTTTCCACAATTAACTTAAACCTACCGCAGGTTTTTTCCCCCCCACTCCCCTATCCAGGAACTATAGCAAGCAGGCCTGCTGACGGGTGGGAGGGGGGGAGAGCAGGAGGAGAGGGGGAAGCTGCCTTGAGGCCCAGTGATTCAAAGGGGTCCCGCGAGCCCTGAGCCCTTTAAATCGCCACTGGAGCACCATTTGTTCTATATGGCTCTGAAGGCCTGCTCTTTCTGCCTCAGGCTCCACCCCTTCTGGGAACTTGCACAGGGGCCCGCTCCGTGCTCCCAGAGAGCAAGAGTCAAGAGCAGCACTTTGGTCTCAGTTCGCTTGGCCCTTGATCTAGGGCCCCAATCTGTAGACCTCCCTGCCTGGGTTTCCTACCCTGCTCAGGGGACCCGTCTTGCTGCAACAACACTGCTTCCACTCATCATCGGTCCCCAGATTTGGTCAGGTCTCACACCAAGAGCTCCCCTGGCAAGCAACTTTTGCAAGCTTTTCCTTGCTGCTTCTCTCTCAGCTGCAAGTTTCAGGCAACTTGCCCCTGCCTCTCTCGCGTCTTGGCCCACCAGGTCTCAGACTCACCCAGTCTCTTTAGGGTTGCCAGGTGTCCGGTTTTGAACCGGACAGTCCAGTGTTTGAGCTTTCTGTCTGGGAAACAAATTGAGAAAATACCGGACATATAAATGTCCGGTATTTTCTAATTAAGTTTTTATTGTCATCACGAGTATCAGTACGTAGTTGCGTGCTGCCTGGCTGGTAGATGTGCTCACACTGCGTGAGCCAGGCACTACGCAACTACACAGTAGAGAGGAGAGGAGGAGGGCGGGGGGCAGGGCCGGGGCAGAATGGAATCCCTGGGGCCGGACTCGCCCATGCACCCCGCCGGGACCATGCGCAGAACAGGCAGCATCCCGGGATCTGCGTGTGCCCAGGCCAGCCCCGCTCCCCGCCGGCCGGTTCCCCCCCGCACTCCCCACCCCGGGCCAGCCCGCTCCCCACAACCCCCTCCCAGCCAGCCCCGTGTCCTGCCGGCCAGTTCCCCCAGCCAGCCCCGCTTCCCGCTGGCTGGTTCCCCCCTCTCCCAGCCAGCCCCACTTCCCCCTGACCTCCTCCTGGCCAGCCCCGCCGCCCTTCCGGCCAGTCCCCCTTCCCGCCGATCTGAGATCAAGTGTGTCTGGTATTTTTTTTAAACCGTCTGGTAACCCTACTCTTCTTGGGCAGTCAAGTGTCCTCTTTCAAGTCCAAATGGGAGTCAACTGAGGGGTCAAGGATGCACTGGCCTCTTTCTTCTTAAAGGGCCAGTGCCACCATATGACAGGTATCTGCTACTGCGGGGGTGAGCAATGACCCTGAGGTGGTTCGCCGGGGTTAGACCCTGGAGGGCTGCCAGTAGGGACATAAAATCCCATTTAATTGCTTAACCAGTTAAACATTACGTTTAGCCAGTTAACCAATTAAGGGGAAAGGGTGCATTTAATTGATTAAAGGTGGAACAGTCCCAGCCTGCGGGGTGCCTGGACTCCAGACAGGCAGGTGCAGTGGGCCCCCCCATGGGGCTGGAGCAGCCCCCTGCCCATGACAGGTGGGGAGTCGCTCCAGCCCTTAACAGTTAACCAGAACAGGTTAGCATCACCGGTTAAGGATGATGCTTACCATTCAACCACTTAACCGTTCACATCCCTAGCTGCTAGCACTTTATTTACCTGTGCATCTGCAGGTATGGCTGCTTGCAGCTCCCGCTGACCATGGATTGCTGTTCCTGGCCAATGGGAACTGTGGAAAGCACCACAGACCGGGACACCACTTCCTGCAGCTCCCATTGGCCAGGAACGGTGATCCATGGCCAATGGGAGCTGTGAGCAGCTGTACCTGTGGATGCACAGGTAAATAAAGCATCTGGCAGCCCACTAGGGCCTCACCCTGGTGAACCACGTCGGCCTGCAAGCTGTTTATTGCCCCTCCCTGTGCTAGTGTGATGCCCACCCTCTTCGCAAACATAGGGGGACTGAACAAGGGACCTTCAGGCCTAAAAGCAGGGTCTGGAACAATTTGCATCCTCTGTAGATTGGAGTTGAGACGTGGGTTGTTTCCGTGAGAGCTGGTCCAAACTTCTCTATCAGGGATGTTCAGAATGGAGGTTTAGGTCTGAGCCTTTCACATAGTGCCCTCTTGTGGACCCTGAACATATGTAATAGGAAGGAGACAGGAACTCAGACTGGAAGAGGTCCTGTCTCCTGGGTCTAGCGTTCCTACGCTGTATATATAAGGGCTGTAAATAGCCCTCATGCAGATAGGGAATAATTTGTCTGGGGCAGAGACTGTGTCATCCTGGAAGCTCCCACAGAGTTTAATTTGTAATGAAAGAGATGCTGGGATTCAAGCCATTGTTTTACATTCAGAACTGATGCAGCAAGACTAGAAGTGCCAGGCTCAGCCCTGACAAGCCCTAGCACAAATTAAGCACTGATGCTGTAGTGGATCCATTTGGGGAGGAGGGGCACTTCGGAGCACTCAAGGGAGGCTGAATATGGAGAAGCCCATAGCAGCCCTTGGCAAGCCATAGTAAGTAGAAGAGCCCCCGGTGTCTCTAATTTGCACCAATGGTCCGATCAGCCTCGCATAACTCAGCCAATCACATGAAGTGGCTACAAACTCTCAGTCATAGTGTTTGGTTAGAGGGTTGCCTTTAAGATACTGAATCATGTTTCAGCCATCTTGTTGTTTTATGCAATTGTTAAATAAAAACATTTCACTGAACCCTGATGCTCCCCGAGACCAAGATACAGGATCTAACAGACATAGGTTTGGCTCCACTCCTTGGATCCAGCACACTCCTGACGTTTGTCTGGGTTTTGAAGTGCTGTGAATTTTTCATCTTAGACTCACCTCTACTCAGTGGACCTCTTCGTGCAAATCCTTATTCAGCTGCCTTAATGGAACTCAGCTCGCATGACTGCAAGATCGGGTCTTGTATTGTTTTCCTTTCTGGTTTTTCATGCATCCGCATAGCTGCAGTCACATCTAAGGCAATGCTGACATTCAAAAATATACACTTAGAATGTTAAAAGTAACAAAACCAATTCAATAAATGCTAGGATGTGCAAAATCCTCTCTCCTAAAATTTGGCTTTCCACGGCGGTCAATATTGCTTTTAAATAATACATGCACTTGGGTGTTCCTAAAACGTGTTTGGATTACAGATGTTTTGAAGTCCAGCTTCTGTGGGGAAAAGAATCTCAGTTTCTGTGGCTGAGATTCTACATGTCTGGACATTCCTGCCAGCTGTTATAGCTTGACATGAATGAAAAGAATGTATCAACTATAAAAAACATATATCAAAAACTCCCAGACAGCCAGTGCCATTCTGCCTAACAATCAGTCATGGGAGTGTCATTAATAATACAGTCGGAAACTCTCTGCTACCAGAGGACTGTGGATATAGAACTCATTTGGGAAAGTTTCTACCAGAAATTCTAAACTTTGCACATAGTGTTTCTCCTGAGGTACAGAAGGGGGCGCTATGAAACAAGCAGCAGAAAAGCAATTTCTTGACTGCTATTTAGAAAAACCAAAAAGCTTTCTAACTCTTCTTGCGTGAATCACTTTCTTTTAAAGGTGAACCTCGCCTCTGCTCTACCTCCTCAATCGCCATCCGTACGGTGAGTATCCTGCATGGTGCCAGCTGTACTAATCAAAGAGGAAGATAAACGCACTAGTGAAAGTCACCACAGTTTAGGGCTTAGAGCTGCTGTGAGAAATTCATTTCATGAGCTTTGCTCTTTTTTTTCTGAGGGAAGAGGAGGACAGGCATTGTCAGGTAATTTATTGGCTAATTAGCACTATGCAGCATGGCCCAAAAGAAAAATCTAGAAGCTGGCAAACTGAGGGGCTCATGGTTTGAACAAACCTTTCCAGGTCATTCAACCACCAGGACTGTCATGCCTGAGATTCTGTATCCTGCAGGATAAATGCAATGCCTCAATATGTACTTTGCAAGGGGGGGACACTCACAAGTTTTTGATTCACCAAAGAGGTGACAGAGTGGACTGAGCATAGGGCTAGGATGTACGAGGGCTTTAATTCTACCCTCTGTGGAAGCCCCATTTTGTCAGCAAAGCCAGGCTAATGCTGACAAATGATCCCCCAAGGCACGTGCACCCCCGCCAAATAGAGTTGCCCAGATGGTACAAAGCTGCCAACATACCTCTCAGCCACCCCTTTTGCAGTCCGTGCTGCACAGGTGACCCCTTTGGGGTGCCATAGCAGTTGAGTGTATATTAGAGCCCTCTTCTAGCTGCTTTAGTTTATCCTGGGATCAGCTTGGTCTCTGGCAGGCCCCTGAATCCATGGACCACAGCAGTTGAATACTGCTACATGTGCACCGTCTCTTGGTAGCGTATGTCAAAGTTTGCTCCATCACCTCTTAGAACTAGGTCCCTGTGCTCTAATCCTGACTCTGGAGCAACAAAAATGATTAAAGGTCTAGAAAATATGACCTATGAGGGAAGACTGAAAGAACTGGGCTTGTTTAGTTTGGAAAAGAGAAGACTGAGAGGGGACATGATAGATACTTTCAAGTACCTAAAAGAGTGTTACAAGGAAGAGAGAGAAAATTTGTTTTTCTTGACCTCTGATGGTAGGACAAAAAAGTAATAGGCTTAAATTGTGGCAAGGGAGGCTTAGGTTGGACATTAGGAAAACCTTCCTAACTGTCAGGGTGGTTAAATACTGGAACTGCCTAGGGCGGTTGTGGAATCTCCATCATTGGAAATATTTATGAGCGGGTTAGATAGTCATCTATTGGGGATGGTCTAGATCAGGGCTACTCAACACGTGCCCCATGGGCTGCATGTGGCCCACTGCCCATTTGTTTGCGGCCCACAGTGCGGTTTGGGTTTACGCGGGGCTCAACACGTGGCCCGCAGGTTGGATCCTTTAAACATAGCCTTCACTGGGAACATGCTCCACAACTGCGAGTCAATATAATGGTCTTCTGTTGATATGCGTTTTAGTAGTTAAATTCCTGGATTGTTATTGCTCATTAGAAGTGCAGTCATATGGGTGGAAATTGGATAAATATTGCATTTTATTAATATCATCAGAACTGACTTAAATGGGGCCTGTGTGTTGTGTAGTCAAGCCTTAATCTTTGTATTCATGCCCATCAGTTGAAAGAAGCTATTTGCATATATTTGCATGTATATTTGCATGTATATGCAACCACACTTAAGTTACGGCCCTTGGCACGTGCTGTATCATTGTGGCCCCCGGGGCTTCCACAGTTGAGTAGCCCTGGTCTAGATCATGCTTGGTCCTGTCATGAGGGCAGGGGACTGGACTTGATGACCTCTTGAGGTCCCTTCCAGTTCTAGTATTCTATGATTCTAGGACTCCAAGTAGCCCTGGGCAAGGCATTTAGGGCAGTGGTATACCCATGGGAAGGGAGGCTAGGGAGATCAGAAATGTGCATGCATTGAGGGCATGTAAAGGAGATCATAAAAAGCTGGTTTTCTAGCCCAAGTGTAGTGGCATCACAGATAACACAGAGGCGAGTGTGTAGTGAGGCAGATTGGCTTCCCTCTGACCCAGAAGGGGGAGGACTCCCTAAGAGCTTTTGGTGGGCAGGGCCAGAATCACTCAGCCCCACCCACAGGAAGCAGGAAGGTGGGGCTGGGAGTATAAGAGTATGAGCTCAGAGCTCAGGCACAGAGCAGTCCAGACACTTGGCCCAACCTCCCCAGGAGGAAGGCCCGACCACCCCGTCCTAGAAGGGAAAACTGGCCTGGGCTGCCCAGGCTCAGAGGACTGGCCAGGGCCACCATGGGTCCTGCCGGACCCAGGAGATTGGGCTGTGCCATCTAGACTGCTGCTCAACCCGGACCCAGAGCCCATGGACACCCTGCCAGCACCATTGTCCCTGGCGGCCCCTGAGGAGCAGAGGTTTAGCCAGGTAGGCCCCCAAGGGGAACTGGGAAACTGCCGACAGCTGAGAGTATGGAGGTCAATTTGGCAGCACATTGCGGCCAGGATCCCCATTGACCTAGTGGCAGCCCACGTGGCCACTGTTAGGGCCCTAAGCTAGGACGCAGTGGAGTGGGAAGCCCTGCCCCCTGCCATCCCTCACCTTAGGTAGCAGGATCGCCCCTGTTGGGATGAGACCCTTGCACTTGTCAGCTCTCCACCAGAGCAAGGAGACCTGACCCCCGTTCAGCCTGCAGCTAGGCCTGAGTTTTGAAACGGCTATATTGTTTGTTTGTTGCCCCGCCCTAGCCAAGGGTGTGGCTTTATAAACTGTGGCTCAGCCCACCACCAGGCCTGAGCCTTTGAACAGTTGACGGCTTGTCTGTTGCCCATGAATGGCTTTATACACGTTGCTCAGCCTGCAGCCCCTCAACTGCTTTTGGCTTTGCTTTGACCTAGGGCCCGGACATTAGGACTGTGGCTCAGCGGGGGTATAGGACAATGGCCCTGCCTTACCCACTGGTGGGCCAGCCCTGGAACAGGTCCACTAACTGGTCCGTCCACAGAGTAGTGCGGCAGCTCAGCTTCCCCCCAGCCGGAGATCTGTACAGAGTGCTAGAATAGATCAGGCACGGGTGCTGTCAGTGCCATGGTATGAACCCCTGGTGAGAGGAACTCAGAATACTCACCCCACATAACTAACTGGCAAAGTAAGGCTAGGTGACTTGCCTGTTTCTACCCTGTGAACCACCATTGGAATCCGGTATATCCCTCAGGATTCCTGACAACAGTTCCAACTGCTAGGTCAAGGGTGGGGCATCTCAGGCCCAGGGGCTGGATGAGGCCCCTGGTTTGTCTGGATCCAGCCCCTGATGCTCAGGGCATTTGAGGAATCTGCGCTGGCAGTCCAGCCTCCCTGTCGCCCCACCGTAGGGCTGGAGCACACAGAATCTACTAGCCAGGGCCCCCTAGACTCTGCTGTGCAAGGGACATGTGGGGCGTGTCTTTCTCCTTTTCAGTAAGGGGCCATGTCAGTGAGGGCTTAGTTTGTTTGGGGAGGGGGGCGGTTGCTTCTCGCGTGTGTGCGGCCCCTGGCCCAAAAAAGGTTCCCCACTCCTGTACTAGGCTAAGCTATCTAACACTGGGCATAAGACCACCTACTCTGGTGGTTCACTTGTATTCAGCTTCAGAGGGTCATAGATGTTAATGGTTACAAAGACCTATCAACCCACGTAGTCACACACAACCCTCCCCCGGCTCCTTGCCAATACAGGTTGCTCCTGAGATACATTGACCAGTCTTTGTCCAGCTTTACATATTTCAGTCAATAGGGTTTCCACCATTTCACCTATTCCACAGCCTCATTGGTAAAGCTTCCTGGAGCTCTCCCAATGTTTACCAAGTCCATGTAGCTAGATCTGCTGCAGCCTATGAGAAGTGGAGCTTCCTGACAACACGAAAAGGCAGTTTTAAGCCCGGGAGAGTTCTCCACCACCCATTTAGCTCATGGCTATTGGATTCAGGTGTTGCAGCAGCAGCAGCAAGCATCCTGGTTGGGACACGAGAGAAAGTGGACATTTCTTTAGCCAAATTTGCCTTCTCTTGGCTTTTCCATCACATGATGGCACACATGGGAAAGCTCCCTAGACATGCAGGGCCAAAGCTTCAGCTGTAGCTAATAGAGCAGAAAATCAGAGGAGGAGTGTGTGGCGGGGGCTGCCCTTTCGCATTCCCTGTCCCATGGGTGTCCGGTAGCCTAGTTGGGGGAAGGCTTTGCCTTCCCAAACCAACAGACGTGGCCCCACCCACACACTGCCACCACCTGCTGTAGGCATTCTGGGGGCAGAGTGTTGCTGCCCCCAGTGCCTGCCCTCCCTGGTGCTCCAGGGGCCCGGGAGGTGGAAGCCATGCGGCCTTCTCCTGCCCCGGTGCTCCGGGGGCTAGGGAGGTGGGAGCCACACAGCTCCTCCTGTATCTTCCCCTCCCTGTGGTGGTGGGAGCCTTAGCAGAGGGTGTGGGGCTATAGGTGGGGCTGAGGGGGCCTGCCTCCCCCAGCCCTAGCTGCCCATGCCTTGTCCCTTCAGCTCCTTTGTGCTGGGTAAGCTGCCAAGCACAGGTTATAGACCATTGTAATCACCTAGTCTGACCTCTTGCATGGCACAGGCCATGGAAAGTTTCCACCACTGCACCTGGTAACTAGTAGAGAATCTCCCACCTCCTTCGGTAGGTGGTTTGAATTGTCAATTGCCCTCCTATTAAACATTTTCCTTTTTTTTTTTTCCAGATTGGTTTGGTCTATCTTCAACTTCCAGCCATTGGAATGTGTTATGCCTTTGTGTGCTAAAGAGCTTTCTAATATCACATATCTTCTCTCTGCTTAGGTACTTAGACCTCATTAAGCCACCTTCTAACTCTGTCTTTGACTATAAAGCTAACTAGGTAACACTACTCAAATTGCTTCACTGTAAGATGTGGATAATTTTGACATCAGCCTGGAGGATTTTTCTTTAGTCTTGAGATTAAAGCAGCTGCTAACATCTTTGTAATTCCACGCAAAAGCTCCTACCCTACTCCCATTGACTTAATGGGAAGCAGTACTGGGCGCTAGATGGATTATTTAATTCACAGAAATGCAGCCACTTCTAGTGTGAGACATGCAGCTGTTTAACAGCACACAATAACACGATACCTGTGGTAGGTCAGGAAATGAAGAAGAGCATCTTTGGAGTTGAAACTGGAGGGGTGGAACTTAGGGAGGTAAATGTGGCAACTTTTCATGGAATTGGCTAGCTAGTTCGTTCATACTGGTAGAATGAACGTCTGTGAAATGGAAACCAAAACTATCTATCTTCTCAGGCAAGAGGCTCAAAACACAGGCAAGTTCATTGATTCCAGTCAGAAGGTTGCAACGAATGGTTTCCAGAGGATCAATTAATAAAAATACACAAGGAACTGAATTAAGACTTTACCTCCAAAAAGAGATGCTTATGTTCACATTGGGGAAATGTTTTACCTTTCCCTGTCACCGTACCAGTGAATGTCTGGCTGAGAAACATAACCCTTCAGAGCACATGTTCATTCGAGTGGACTTCCTGGCTCCAGAAGAGCAGGTGGCTTCATCAAACCTGGCATGTTGATATGAGCCTAAAAGAGATGCGGCCAAGCAATTAATGTGACCAGCTCTGCTTGCAGGTAAAATTGGAGATGAGCTCTCAGAGTCTAATCTACATATCACACTGAGGTTAGTGTGTCTCGCCCCTTCTGCCTAGTTCCCAGTGGAGCCCACACGGCAATGTGGACAGCGTGTAGCAGTGGGTGGGTGTGGTGATTTGGGACTCTCACACTCTATAGGGCTGACGCTAGACAGTGCAGCTTTCAGCTGTAAAGTAAGCACTAGCTGCTCCCACTATGATGGTAGAGGAGGGGAGGGGCACGGAGAAGCAGCTCACAGGGACACAAGGAATCTAGAGGAGCATTTGCTAGCCTTGAAGATGTACACACCTTCCCTTGCTTTTCATTGCCTTTCCGCAAGTCTCACACTCGCTTCCTGCTACCCGTTCACCTGCCACACAACAGCCTCTGCCTCGCCTCTGTTTAGTTTTCTCTCTCCCCTTTTCTCAGCAAAGGAAACGTCTCCTCTCACTCTGTAAGCCTCTGCTTGCTCCAGTCGCTTTCCCCTGCCAGTGGCTGAAAGGAAACTGAGCCCCTTTCCTATAGGGAGGCCCATCCACATCAAGGCCGACAGCCACCATAGGTCCCAGGGCAAGGAGTGTGTGTGTGATGGGGGACTAGCTCCGGGGCAGGGCCAGGGGCAACCAGTCTTCAGTGTACCCCCAGACCACGGCAGAGCTATGTGGAGTGGCAGAGCAGTGCTCTGGTGGCTATTCAAAGTGCCTAGATCCTAATGATAATGGGGGCCATAGAAGTACCTCAGCGAGAACCTGGTAAGACTGCTCTCACACTAGGGCTTCTTTGGCACTTTTTAGTGGCAAAATTCCTAGCATGAACAAGGCCTCCAATAGACTAAGGGAGTGAGGCACCTGAATCCCAGTGAATTTCAAGTTGGGTGCCCAACTTTCCTAGGCACTTCTGAAAAATCCCATTTGAATGTCTCACAAGTGTGTTAGGCTGCTGCTGTTCAATTTTAAACAGGAAAAAATGCACAGGCTGTTTACACTCCTATCTTTTAATTGATCTGTTTAAAGGGGCCTTGTCCATTCCAAGCTTTATTCTGAGCTGGATTAAACCTAATTCATGTTCAGGTCTCTTTCCTGACGTCTTCTTACAAAACCCAAGAACTTGAAGTAAACGAGACGAGCCTAGAGATCCATTTATAATAGTCTTTTAAACTTCATAACATCTTGTTTTCTGAATGTGCTGGCAGAGAAAAGTGACTCTGTATATTTAATTGGACACAAAAAAAGAGGCTGTTGACCAAAAAAAGAATATTGCTGACTCTAACTACAGTGAAGTGTAGTTAGATGACAGTTATCTGAAAAAACAAGGAGAGAGAGATGAGGTCAAAGACTTGGTCAAAAGAAGACATTTACTTTCAGTTAATCATTCATAAAAATGGCCATGCTGGGTCAGACCAACGATCCTTCTAGCCCAGTATCCTGTCTGCCGACAGTGGCCAATACCAGATGCCCCAGAGGGAGGGATCACAACAGGTAATCCTCACGTGATCCCTCCCCTGTCACCCACCTCCAGAGAAACAGAGGCTAGGGATATCATTCCTACCCATCCTGGTGAATAGCCATTCCAATGGTGCCTGATACATTTAAAGGAGATCAAACTGCAGAGAGAGAAGGAAGGATATTAGGGCCTGTCTCGCATGCATCTCTGACTCGTGATCAGATATTATGGAGAGCTGGGCCACATAAGCACCAAGGCACTTCTCTTCATATGAGAATCTGCCTACATTTTGGACCCAGATACCTACCATTGTCCACTGAGCAGGCTCCAATGCAGGAAAGCATCTCCATCTATGGCTGCTTGTAAGTCAAGACATGTATCAACACGTTTGAGTTCTTTCTTGAATCGGGGAAGCAACCTGCTTTATCCACTTTCTATATCTGTGTGTTGGAAGTTATGGAAGAATGCACTATGTGAAAGAAAACTCCACATTCATTCAGGATGTCACCACTCTTCTCTTTATGCCAGGCTTTTTTTCTTCTGCTTGCTTTCATATCCAAGCCATGGCAGCCTGAGGACTCTGATGGCAGGCCTACACTTACCCAGAGATCAGTGCTGCGGCAATCGATCCCCCAGGGGTCAACGTAGTGGGTTTAGTAAAGCCCCACTAAATCGACTGCCGATCACTCTCCTCGACTCTGGTACTCCATTGGAACGAGAAATGCAAGGAAGTCTATGGGAGAGTCCCCTCGACACTCTGACGCAACTCAACCTAAGGTATGTCGACTCCAGCTACAGTGTTCATGTTCCTGGAGTTGTGTAGCTTTGGTCAACATTGCCCCATAATATAGACCTGCCCTAAGGCAGCTCAATCATGGCCTCTTACAGCTGTGCCAATTATTGCTCTCATTAATAACATGCAGACTTGGACCCCTGAAATTCCACCTGCAAAGAGAGAGGCTACTTCTACACTGAGTGTTTTTTTCAGAAGAAAATATGCAAATGTAGTGCTAATTTGCATATCTCATGCTCATTTGCATATCCTCTTCCGATCCTTTTTGCGGAAGAGGTTTTTTTGCGATAAAAAGCCCTGTGTAGCAAGAGCCTGTAAATCTCATTTTTTGAGGAATAAGGTTTCTTGCGCAAAAGGTTTCTTTTTCTGACAAATGGCCCCGTCAACCCAGGGCTTTTTAATCGCAAAAACCTCTTCTGCAAAAAGGATCAGAAGAGGATATGCAAATGAGAGCATGATATATGCAAATAAGCACTCCATTTGCATATCTTCTGCCAAAAAAACCCACGCAGTGTAGACCTAGCCAGAGAGAGTCTGTGTAAGAGGAACTCACTGCAAATCGCCATGCAGGACAGATGAAATACTAGGACTTTAATAGCACTATATTACGGTAACAGTCTGATTCATCACATGGTGCCACCAGCTGATCACTCCAGGAATTCTCTGTCCAGCCTATGACCCTTTCATGACAGTGTCTTCCCCATTGTTACCTTTTGGTCCATTCTCCACCACTCATCTGGATCCATGTTCGTCCCAGACTGTGGCACCCTTCCCTCTGGGTACTGGCCCGCAGCAGCACCCCCCCACACTCTGGTGTCCTCCTTTCTTGGGGAACCCCACCCCCATATAACCACCTTGCCTCCGTGACCCCTTCCAGTTGTCGTCTAGCCCCTTAGCTCAGGGGCAAAATACCATCTGAACTAGCCTCTCATCATTGGCAAGGGAGGGTTGGACCTGCTGCCTGTTCCTGCCCTGGCTGCTCCTCTGCAACCCTAGTAACTCTCTGGGCCCTGTCACTGGGCCTCAGCCTGAGGTTTATTCAGGCCTGAGCTCCCCACCTTCCTCAGCACTATTCTGTCCAAGATACCCCTGCTGGTAGGCAGCTAGGTCCCTCTCCTTCCAGAGCTGGAGCAAGAGTGAACTCCTCCTGGCCAGCCATTTTTTTTAATACAGCCCTGCTGGGCTCTGATTGGCTGCCACAAACCCTCTCCCAGTTGGCTCCCAGCCTCAGCCCTTTCTCAGGGCTGTTTCAACCCTTTTCATGCCAGTGCAGGCCAAATACCCCATCACAATTACCTACTGTTATATAGAGCTTATCTGTGGATGTGAAAGAGCTTTAAAAAGGAGGTTAAGTATCATTATCCATAGTTAACATATGGGGAAACTGAAGCACAGAAGTAAAGTAAAGTAGCCTGCCCAAGTTATAACACTATATGGGTGCGTCTAGACTGGCAAGATTTTGCGCAAAAGCACTGCTTTTGTGCAAAATCTTGCCAGCTGTCTAAACTGGCCACGAGAATTTGCGCAAGAACACTGACGATCTAATGTAAGATTGTCAGTGTTCTTGCGCAAGAACTCTGACGCTCCCGCTCAGGAAAAAGCCCTCTTGTGCAAGTGTTCTTGCGCAAGAGGGCCAGCATAGACAGGGACAGGAATTTTTTGCGTAGAAAGCCCGATGGCGAAAATGGCGCGGAGCATTCTTGCGCAAAACGCGTCTATACTGGGCACAGATGCTTTTGCAAAAGCAAATCTTTTGCGCAAAGGCACTTACCAATCTAGATGCTCTTTTGCGGAAATACTTTTAACAGAAAAACTTTTCAGTTAAAAGTATTTCCGGAAAATCATGCCAGTCTAGACGCAGCCTATACAATTAAAATCTGAATTCAGGGTCATATTTGTGTGTGTGTGTGTGTGTGTGTGTGTGTGTGTGTATATATAAAATATACATATATACACACACACCCCTCTATATGGGTGCATGTATGTCTGCCCCCACAGAACCTAGATGCAGCTATAGGGAGATCTCAAAAGCCATTATGGCATGTATTTGGCCGTGGCATTTTCTTTCTAGGAAGAAGCAAAAGTGCTCACCATTCTTTACACTGAAATGCCTGGCTTGCTGAAGAGCCATTTCAGAAGAGAATTTTAAATACATGCCTGGGATAATGCAAATATGCCACGGAGGATTTGGGGAGGGAAGGGGGAACCCAACTGGAGCGTAGGTTGCAATGTTATAATCTCGGGCTGTTGTCGGTTTAACGTTATCAAACCACTTCTTAAAATAGCAGCCATAATTATTCTCATACTGCAGCTCAAACTGAAGAGCTTTAAGTGTTTTCATTTTTTCCCCTCCTCTGCAAATGTAGGGCTGTCTGCGCTGCTGCTTCCTAGCTCCCACCAGCAGCAGACTGAGCCCTAATTAATGTCTCTTGCTAGAAAGAGCTGAAAGTGTTTCAGATGCATTTTTTCCCCTTGATAATTCAGATACTGGATAAAGCCCAGGTATGTGGCATGACGTCTTGGAGACTAGCAATTTTCCAAGGTTTTCAATTGAGCAACCTCAGTGGTCCAAGGAGAAGAGATTCCTGATCTCTCTACTGGAATTGTCTGAAGTGCTTAGCACCAGCCAAAGGGGTCACAATGGGAACTGCTAAATACTGATTGCTTCTGAAAACCTGGCCTTGCGTATATGCTGAGCTTAAAAATCTGGCCCTCGGAGCAGGGTACATAGGAATCTTGGAGGGAATTGCTAGTGGATGGGACAATGCTTTTCGCTGGAGGTGGCAAAGGCTCTGGAGAAGAAAGCAGAGTTATTAATGAGAGATACGAGGAAAAGAAATGGCTTAGAGATAAGTTACTGGCTCACAATAGGGGAGAGATAGGAATAATTCCTTAAAAATGGACCATCTTCCAGGGTTGATCAGAGGACAATAGCAAGCGGCTTATTCAACAGGTCCACCTGATCCTTGAGAGATCCCCAGAATTACCTGAGATAGACATGAAGTGCGAGAAACTGAGTTGAGACAAATGTGTGGTGGGATTTTTTTTCCTTTTTGCATTTCTATTTGCAAAAAATGTATTTACATGAATAAAACATAACCCACTGGGAGATATGACCTACTTTTTCCAGAATGATGAAAAACATGTTCACATTTTTATTGTTTTTAATTTTATTTCAATTACTTTGTGTCAGAGAGAGAGATTGAACCACACTGGGAATCCATGCCTGTCCATATGCTGTGATTTTCTTTCTTTTTTTTTTTTTTAAATAATCACAAACCAATTTACATGATTTTCAGATTCTGCATTTCCATGCTGGAGCCTTTAACATTCAAATGCTGCAGAATAGCTTTGACAGTACATAATTTATATAGAAATAAATGATTTTATGAAGGTTTCTCTGTATTTGTTCTGCACTAGTGAGATCCTTTAGCTATTTATCTAAATAATGAATGATATTAAATAATATATAATACTATTGTCCTGCATAAACATGAGGCCTTTTTTTTTTTTTAATTCACAACTCCCCACGAAAGGAGCACGCAGAACTCCCAAAAAGCAGAGGAACAAACCATGTCATTTTCTTTTAACGAATAAGCAGAAACCAGATTTCATTCAGGCTTGAGCAGGTCTAACTTTAAAATGCTGCATTGATTTAAAACTTGATTTACTTAAATCAAATGTTAATTGCAGCGGCATGCCATGCCATACGATGCGCTATCTAATTGTGCTGTGCCTGACATAACAGCAGAGCATTATCATTGATTATTTAGAGGAGGCCACTCCAACTGTCCAACGAGTGAAATATTACTCATCATTTTCGCTAGCCATAAGGGTTAGCAGGAGAGTTGTGCATGATGATTTCAGAAAACAAGTCCCTCTCCCAAAGAGCTTATGAGGAAAGGGCCCCACTTTTGCAACCACATTGAAATTCTGCTGTTGACTTTGAATTAAATTCAATCACAATCTGCCCAAGCAAAGGGTAGTGCATTGGTACACAGTCCTCGGAGAAGACCAGGGGAAGAATTGTGCTGTTTAAAGTCACAGTTCCTTCATTCCTCACTCCTGCCATCGATCTATATTGTCAGCAAATGATTTTCACTACTGGTTTAGCTTGGGCCATGTTTACACTCCAACTGCTACAGCAGCATGGTTGAGGTTGTAGCTGTGTAACGTAGACATGTCCCGTGTTGAGAGAAAGGCTTTTTCCATCCGTGTAATTAATCCACCTCTCCAAGAGATGGTAGCTAGGCCAACAGAAGAATCCTTCTGTCAACCCATCAGTGCCTATACCAGGGATTTGGTTGACCTAATTATGTCACACAGCACATGAAATTTTTCACAGCTCTGAACAACATAGCAACTGAGCTGTTGAGTTCCTAAATTATTACATTCAGTGTGATGGCGACACGTTGGGTTTGGGAAATGCATACAAAAACACCCCAATTATCACTAAGAATTTTGGGCCAACTCACCCTTGCCAATTCCTTCATCCAAGGGGCTGGAATGAGCAGAAAAATCCAGGTGATCTTAAATATCTTAGAAGAAAATAACTCTTCCTCCCCTCCCCCCACCATGACCCTGCAGAAACCACGTTGCATGGCCTCTGCAGATTATGGAGTATTGAAGATTGGCTCAACAGCATCCTCTGGCCAACTTCTTGAGGAATTTCTCTAGGAATTAATATTCAGAGGCTCCCAGTTTGTACCTGCAAACCCCTGGGATCCAGATGAGGATAGAAAAGCCTCAGGGCTTTAAGGACTGCAAGCTGTTCAGGGAATATCAAGTTCCTACACTTCTCTAGATATCCTGCCTAGTGGTTAGTGTGTGGGATTGAGGGTCAGGACTTCCAGTCTTACCTCTGACACTGACCTTGGGCAAATCACTTATTCTTTTAGTATCTCAATTTATTCATCTATAAATGGTGAGGTAATATCTTGCATCTCATAGGGGAGAGACATCAAAGTCTTATAATTGTGGGGAGAGTTTTCAGGAAATGGCACTATACAAATACTGTAGCAAAGTTGCTGCTTCAGCACACTGCCTTGTAGGCCAGAAGTGGAGCTGCAGCAACTTTGCCTCAGTTTCCCCAGAATTTGGCCCTACTTTAACTGCAGGAGTGACCGGACCCTCCAGCCAGACTATTTTACTGCTTCCAGGGCTGCAGGGTTGGTTAAAAAAATATCCAACAGAAATATAGAAACAACCAGACCTTTAATCCAGCCAGACTCAGCAGGCTGCCTCACACCATACCTTACCTCCACTCCCATGCCTCAAACAACCCCCCAGGCACTCTCCTCCCCTGACTCAGGGGTCCAGGCAGACTGCAGCTCATCAGCCTTCTGTCCCCAGTCCTCCTCCAGACAGTCTGTTTACTCTGATTTTTCCACCTCCAACGGCTGGCCTTCCCCCCCTTTAAAACACTCCTGTCAAGCTAAACAGCCAGCAGAGATGCAACAGGGTGTGACCAATTAGGCCTCAAGCTGCTGGGAACCCTTTCTAGACAGAGGTTATGGGACCCATCACAAGCATTGGCAATGCTTCCAATGCATCTGCTCCTTATATTTCTTAAAGCAATTTCCTCAATTAAGCAAAGAGGGGAAACAGGGTGTCTTTCCAGTCTATCCCTCCCACCTCAGTTTGCTATTAGTCATCAAGGATCAGTTGGAGAAAGATTAAAGCCATGTTCAGGCTCACATTATGTCCACAGTTACACTAGTACCACGTATCAAAATCAATAGGTTTACACTCTGCTAGTATAAAGTAAATGAGCAGAATTAGTCCCATGAGGAACTTGAGGTGACAACTCAGTGGACCCTCCAACACTGAATGTTTTTGTTCCGGTGGGTTTCAATGCTGGCACTTGAGTCATATTTTAGTTTCTCTGCTGTTAGAAACATACCCAGCTTAAAATTGACAAGCTCATTGCGAGATAAACCGAACTTTATTAAGTACTAGCAACAGCTGTGCAAAAGTACCGTAAATTACATCTTTCTGTTGTCTCTATGGAACATTTTTTCCTGGGAAACTGCTGGGGATGTTGGCATTTTTTTAATGTACAAACCAACAAGCAACACCTCTATGTTAATTTTTTAAAAGACAGATGTCTCGTTATAAAGATGTATCAAAACCGCAAAGAAACTTGTGGTCACTAATCGGTAGTGCACTTATTTTTTTCAAAGGGGTCTCCATATTAGTCTAACTTTAAAAACGAGTAGTCCTGTGGCACCTTAGGCTACGTCTAGACAGTGGCGCTATTTTGGGACACTGGTAGTATCCTGAAATAGCTATTCCGCGTCTTTAAACGCGCCCGTTATTTTTAAATAGATTTCGAACTAATGGGCGCTCTATTCCGGTGTCAATTTTGAAATAAGCTATTTTGAAATTAGATTGAAATAAGGTATGCAATTTGCATAGCTCAAATTGTGTCTCTTATTTCGGCCTACAGGTGGCAGTGTAGATGCACCCTTAGAGACACCAAAATATACAGCATCTTGAGCTTTCATGGGTAAAACCCACTTCGGCAAATGAATTGGCGTGATCCCACGAAAGCTCATGATGCTATATATTTTGGTGAGTCTCTAAGGTGCCACAGGACTACTCATTTTTTGGAAGCTTCAGTTTAACTGTTACAGAAAGGCCCCAGCTGAACAGCGCAATTAAGCATATGTTTAAGCCCAACCTATTCAGCAAAATATGTAACACTTGCTTAATTGAAAAAATCACCTCTTCGTAGCTATGCCTTTCAGCGGTATGAAAAATGCACACCCTTGAGAGATACAAGTAAATCGCCCTAATCCACAGTGTAGACAGTGCTAGGTTGATGGAGGACTTCTTCCCTCAACCAGATTACCTGCAGTGACAGAAGAACCCCTCTCATTAGTAGTGAGTGTCTACACTGAAGTGCTACAGCAGTGGAATTTAATTCCCATTGAAGTCAATGGGACTGAAACACATACTTAGGTGCTCTGCAGATTAAGGCCAGAGCATTGAATTAGGGGCCATGGACTATGTCTACACACAAATTTGCATAATCAATTTAAATAAACTGCTTTAGTTAAACCAATGTGGGAGCTTTTAATCCTGTTCATGAACCATTTTTTTCAGTTTAGATTAAACCTGTTCCTATTCAACGTAAAATGAACTGAAATAAACCTGGTTTATACTGAAATAAGTGTCCATGTAGCTTTTTGAACTGGTTTCAACTAAATCATTTATAACATTACACCATGTAACCCGGAATACGGACAAGTCACAAAAGACCATCTCTCCTGCAGGAGAGCTGTCTGGACACCACACAAGTGAACCCCCACTACAATGCCATTTATTAAAATTTAAAAATCTTCCCTGTCTTTGAAAGTCTAGTAAAACAAAGAGAAATGGTCACAGACTTAGCAAGGCTGAATTAGCAAGAAAAAGAGAAACCATGTTTGACCAGGGCTTTGACTCAAGCTGTTAGCAAACATTCTGGGCTACATCCGAGCCTTTGTTAAACTGGTGTAAATCTAGAGTCACATTTTATTAGTGGAATTACTTCAGATTTATGCCAGTAAAAATAAAAGCAGATTTTGGTCTGTTATGCCTTCTGTGAGTTTCACTAGATTCACACCCCTGGGGCAAAGCCATGTGAGTTAGCAGTGCACACTCAGGCACTGAAATCCTTGTGATTTAGACATGCATTGAAGTGCTTTGTCAAATCAGGATTTTTGCTAGTACGAAGCTGAGAGGAGTCAGTGGGGTTCAGCTAGAGAGCTCCATCTGAAGTGGGACCCAATACGACCCTTGGAGGCCCTGGCCGATAGCTCCACTGAGATCCTTGGCCAATGCAGGGGCTGACTTGTGGCATGTTCCTCTGGATGTTCTATTTTTATGGTTCATCGCGGTGTATGTGAGGGAAGCGTAGATGCTGCAATTGGGAGTCAGCAAGCTCATGATACTAGATATATATTTGTTAGTCTCTAAGGTACCACGGGACCACTCATTGTATATAGCTCTGTTGGTTTTCCTAGCTCTGCAGAAGGCTATGGAAACATGCGGCAGGCACTACAAAAATAACACCGCTATAGCAGAGCTCTGTAGCCTGGAAGGAGGAGTGGCTGCACCTCACTATAGGTAATGTTATTTTGTGATCTCTTGGTACAGTACACACCGGGCCTGATGCTGCTTTCATTAAAGTCAAGGAAGCTTTACCAGCCTTCAAGCGAGAGACCCAACAGTGTTTTAAGGAAAGCCCAAAGGAATAAAAGGAAACAAGTTGGCATAGGCCAAGTGGCTCAGAGTTAAAATGTGTGTAGGTCTTCTGCCATATGAATGTAGTAGGTCCATTTACACCCATTGCTGTACCCCAGAAGCGTGGCACGAAGACTCACACTGTTTCACATGACCTTGGCAGATACAGTACAGATTCAGTTTGTTGAAAGACAAATCCAAGAAGGACTCTTCAAATAGCTTGTATTATTTGCAGGAACATGAAATGGGGGGGGGGAGGAACCCAACCAACAAATGATGATGTGATATAATCTGAAAAAGACCCAACATCCCTGTTATGGGACCAGAAAGGGGGGGGAAAGTGTCTTTTTTATTTATTGTGTGAATTGTCAATCTGTCACAGGCTGTGAATCTGAAACTTTCATCTCACATCTGTTATTGTGATAGAAAAAAGGAAAAAAATACCAGAGCAAGAGCTCATTACCAGAAGAAAATGACACATTTTGCTTGTTTAGGAAGAAACTTCACACCATAGAGATATGGCTTCTTCTAAATAGCTAATAAACTAGCAAAGGAGGGAAGACATTTATATCCTTCTTCGTTTAAAGTGAATGATCACAGAGCCCACCTGAGCCATGGGCACTGGGCAAGATTAATACACAGGCCGGATAAACAGCCTTAATACAGTTAAAATAGAGATGTACAAGAACTCTCAGCTGTCCACTGTATAACAGACCATATAAAAAAACGCAACAGCATCTGATTCTCTGTTCTGCTACACGCGTGTGACTCCATTGAACGCAGTCCTTAAAAAAATGTAGGTGATGCTTGTTTACTGGGGGCAAACAGGCAGAAGAAAAGGAAGAGAGGCTTCACCAGCCTCTTGACCAAAGGAGCTTTTGGCCTTTTGTCATTCAGGTCTGCAATGTGGGTCTTATTAGATCCCCGCCACATCCTGAATGCCCCAGGAGCCGTAGTGGCCAGAACTTTATTGCACCTGCACTGCCACCTGCCTGCTTACAATCATCTGTGCTAGGCTTTGCAGCCATCCCGAACTGGGCAGGATAGTCCTGAAATGAAGAGTTCAAGTCCTGGTCCAGGCCTGAATGTCTCCGAGATTTCCTGAGGTGCCGCTCCATGCTTGCCTGAGGCTCGGGGTGGTGCCCACCTATTCCCAGTGGAAGGAGCTACCTGAGGCTCTGGGCAGCCTATTCTCCTCAGCCATGAGGCTCCAACCCCAAGCTAGACAAGAAGCTGGAGCCAGGCAGTAGTGCAAGCCACCCAGGGAGCCCCAGACTCTCCACCTGCCCTGGGCAGTGCACCCCGTGGAGTGAAGACATGGGCCAGGGCTGCTCTCAGGCCTTCCAGCCTTCCACTCAAGGCAAGTCCAAGGTTCATCGTCAGCCAACACAACCATCATACCTCACTGAGGCCTGAAATCAGACTGACCAGGGTCAAGGTGAACTGAGGTATCACCAGAGATGCTTCGCCACAATCTTCTCAGTCTCCTTTGCCATGGTAGGTCAAGATGTATGAGTTAATGAAAGGGAGAAAGGAGAGTCCAGGGTTAGGATGCTAGCCTGCATCTCAGGCAACTTTGCTTCCGTCTCCAGCTCCCCCATTCACATCCCTCTACATGTGACCTTGGACAAATCACTTGGTCTTTCGGTGCCTCGATTCTCCACCTCTGAAAGGAGGCATTAGGAGGATAACTACTTTAAAAGAAGGGCTCAGATAGTACAGTGATGGGGCCCTACAAGTATCAGAGATAAATGCAGTATGCCTTAGGCCAGGTCTACACTAGGAGGCAATGTTGAACTAATGTATGCAACTTCAGCTACGTGAATAATTCGAGTTAAAGGGGCATCTCCATTGCAGGGGTTGACGGGAGCGTGATCAGCAGTCGATTTAGTGGGTCTTTACTAGACCTGCTAAATCAACCCCTGCAAGTTCGATCGCCACAGTGCCTGTTTCCTGGTACATGTAGACAAGGCCTTAGCTGAGATGGCACTGTTTCTGCTGCTTTTGCATTCCCCTGTAGCTTATGTAGTAAAGGTAGGACTAGTAAATCCAAGCAGCTTCTAAGGGTCTGATCTGACCAGGTGCAGAGTTTTCCCCAGCTCCCCTCAACCTCAATGGGAGCTGAGGAGGCTCAGGCCAGATAGCCTCTTTCGGTATATTATACCTGAGCAGTCAAAGTTAGCTGGCAGCATCTAATGAGCCTCTTTCATTCAGAGCCAAATCTCATTATTATTATAAGGCTTCCAGATTATTCCCAGCTAATTTACAAATAGAGAAATTAAACCATCCCTTATTCCTCAGTTTCCATGACATCTAAGTCCAATCCCCATTTAACCTGACAGCATGGCAATGATGAAGCAATAAGGCATGACAAGTGATGTATTTTTTGATGGGCTGGGGAAGGCCTTGGGCGGACCATGAGATGAGACGTCATTTCTCCACTCACCCAAGACTTGCACTAATCTTGCAGAAAGACAACCCCTGTCACTTCTCTGACCAGGGGTGCCCAAGTGGGGTTATGATAAGGTGTGAGGAGGAGACACCTTGTCTTCACTTGACAGGTGTTCCCCATTTGGTGTGACCGATTCGGTGCCAAAGCTCCATCTTGTGACAAGACGCCCGGCTCACACCCACCTCCCACACGCTATTTCTTCACTTACCCGGTGTTCCTCATCAGCCGCCCAAAGTCGTGAACTCCACATATGTCTCCCAAACTGCTGAAATTCACGCATGTGTGGAGAGTGGGAGGCTGCTGGCAGGCATAAGAAAAACCACGATCATCTGAGGCTGGATCCCACAGCTCCGAGAGCACCGGGGACTATGGAAATCAGGCACCCATTCAATTTTTCACCCGCACTGCTGGCTTAGCTGGAGAGCCAAAGTGCCGATCGCCTGAACATTTAGGAACATGTGTGTGTTGTACATGTACACAGTCCACACACACTCAGACGCCCGGTTCCCATGTACAGTCTTCACAACACTGATTCCCTGCTCAGTGCAAAGCAAGGGAGCCTTTCTGCTTCTATGACAGCAATCATTGTAGGGTTTGGGCATCTTCATCCATTCTCTGCTGCAGGGAAGTAGTGTTAGCCCCAACTTGTAGACGGGAAAGAGCGAGACCTGCTCTTGGGCACACAGCAAGCCCGAGCCCCGAACGGAAGTAAGTTCTCTCACATTCCCATCCAGTCCCTCAACCCCAGGACTACCCTTCTGCCCCTTTTCCATTTAGGGAAGAGGATACAATCTAAGTATGCAGAAATGAACCAGACTGAGGTGGAGGGAGCATCCCATGAACAGAAGGCAGAAAGGAGAGCAGGAGGAGACCAAGTGTTTGAGCAGGGAGGGCAAAAGGCAGTGCAATGAGAGACAAGGGCAAGCAGGAGCAAAATCGTGCAGGGCCTGGAAGGCACGGACAAGTTGCTTCAAAGCAATGACATAGACAGCAGAGGGAGAGAGGCAAGGACACTCAGAGGGAGAAAAGTCACCCATAGAAGTGTTGCAGTAATCAGTGCCCAGACTCCTAGGTTCTCCGGATGACTTTTGCCACAGATGTGTGCAAATTATGTTAACCTCTCTATGCCTTAGTCCACACTTCCTTCAACCCCTGAAAGACCATCTCTACCTACCTCGCAGGGTGAAGCTTCCTCATCGCACAGCAATTGAGATCCTGGGATTTCAGGCACTGTAGCTAGGAGTGAGCATAACAGGGCACACTGAGAAAGTGTGTGGCAGCCAAGTGTGAGGCGTAGCTGGACATCTCTGGGAAGGCGCTGAGCACCTTCATGTCCCAACAACTGACTTGCCATATGGGTCTGATTAACCAGGAGGTTGGCAATCTTGTCTGTAGCATAGTCCAGCAAGACAGGGATGCCAAGCATGAATACTACCGCGCTGGCAAGGACTATACTTTCCTGCAACACACCAGGTAGTTAAAAGATGTAATAGTACCTGAACACTGGGACACAATTTCAGGAATCATGTGTTTTATGTAAGCTTGCGCTTCGTTGCATGGATGGGTTGCCACCCAGGGAGCTTTTAGGCTTGTGTGTGTGGAACTGTAGATTAAGGCAGATCTCTCCAGCTCGTCAGTGAATACAAGTAATTATCTTTCTAATGTGCCTTCAGATGCTGGCTGAACCCAAGGGTCTGGCTAGCAGGGCTTGTAAAAGGTGTGAGGTTTCTGTATGTGATCTGTAAGGGCAGATGTGAAAAACAATGTGGTGTTTAAATAATGCAAAGGAGAGAGCCCCATGGCTCCTTTTGAGCTCCGCCATCACAACTTTACTCTAGGGCTACGTCTTCCCTGCGAGTTCTTCCAGCAAAAAATATGCTAATGAGGTCTCATTAGCATAAGTTGTGATCTCATTAGCATATTTTTGGCCTTTTCTTTTTGTGCAAAAAGAATCAGTGTGAACAGGGGGTTTTTTTTGCACAAAATGGCAGGGTTGCGCAAAAAAAGTCCACGCTGCTTCTTTTTGTGCAAAAACCCCTTGTGCAGAAAGAAACAGCTGAAAATATGCTAATGAGATCGTGACATGCTAATGAGTCCCTCATTAGCATATTTTCTGACGGAAGAACTCGCAGGGAAGACAAAGCCTAGGTGAGCATAAGGAATGTACCTCAGGATGGTTTTAGTGAATTGTACCTTGCAGGACTCCAATGCATTAGAGACCAGGACCATGTGACAGACCCTTCCTGAGTGGTCTGTCATTCTTCTCAATAGCAAGGAGGATTTCTATATCATGACAAAATCCGAGGGTTTCCTTTCCTCTCAAACCGATTGACTAGGAATATACAACAAGCACAGCAGCAGAGGATGCAAAGACGACAGCTTGTCAGCCATCAGCATCACTCTTAGCCGGTGAGAATGAAGCAGTTCTTCCAGCCAGCTCCATGAAAGCCACTAGGTCTGTGATGCTGATGGGGGCAGACTGCTGCCATGATGGGACAGTGGTCGTAAAGCTTTTTGATTGGCACATGAAGGCTTGTGTAGTCCTTGCATACGTTCCTCGGGACGTGGGGAGATGGCTATCCCCTTTCACAGATGTGACACGTACTTTCAAACACACCGTTGGCCAAACTCAACACACTTGCCCCCGTGCTTCTCTGTTGCTTTTTATTGTTAGTGGCTTCAGTTCAGCAAAGCACATAAGCATGTGATAAGTCCCAGTCAACTTCAGTGAGACTACTTGCATGCTGAAAGATAAGCATGTGCTTAAATAACTTGCTTACTCAGCCTCAATCCCCCCTTGAAAACGAGCCGCTCAGTGGACTGTGGGAGTAAGGAAATGGGGGCAAACAGATCCAAGAGCCTCAACAGCTCCCACAGAAGCCAAGGCGAAGACTTCTCTAGGAGCTGCACTGGGGTGAGTCCAGGCCATGGTCCCTAGACAATCGGCCTTTTACACGATTTCAGACTTTCCCATCACTTTTAAAACTGGGCTGGTAGAATTATGACTGATGGGAAGCAATTTGCTCTTGAGGCTTCCGTAAATAATGCTCACGCACCTTGAAATTAATGCTTTTAGGACCTGCACAGTGGAGCGGAAGCTAGGCAGATTTTTTGTGTCCTTCACCTAGTCTTTGAGGAAGGATTTGTACACCTTCACTGAACACACACTTGCATTCATGTGTTACTGTGACAATCTACATCCCTTGATTTACTGTTGGCTTTAAGCTGCTTAAATGAAAGCGACTCATTGCGTAATAAAGATGGTTTCTTTCGTCCTCTTCGGCCCCGTTATTCTTTACCAGCATCAGGCAACTATAAATCAGCAGCTGGTAGGTCCCAACACAGAGGATTTGGAGAGAATTAAAAAGAAATCGGAGAATCTACGGAATGAAAGACTGGATGACCAGGGGTTTAAAACAGTTCCCATGTATTTTTCAAGTGGCACTTGTTTTGACAAATGTGGACAGAGGCGCTGACTTCGTGGGTGCTCTGGGGCTATAGCACCCTGGGGAAAAATTTGTGGGTGTTCTAGGATCCCCCCTCCTCCCTTCCTCAGCGCCTCTCACATGCCGGCAAGCCTGCATTTATCAACTCCTCCCCCTTCCTCCCACTGCTTCCTGAGCTCTGTGAATAGCTGATTCACAGCATTCAAGCTGCGTGAGGGAGGAGGAGAATTGGGGATGGGGTGCACGTGGGGGGAGGAAACAGGGAAGAGGTGGGGTTGGGGGAGGAGCAGGGGCAGGAAGAGGTAGGACAGGGGCAGGGGTTTGAGGAAAAGGATAGAGTAGCGGCGGGACCTGGAGCAGTGGGGAAGGGGGGCAGGGAAAGCACTCCCTGACAAGAAGAGAGGTTGGCACCTATGACTGTAGATGCAGCTTTGTTTCTAGATTGTTTCAGTCAAAAAAGTAAATTATTTCCCCTAATGCACGCGAAAAAAGAATCTAAGCTGTAAAAACATCAAACTGATTTAATCAATTTATAAACATTGTATTGGTAAAAACAGTGCTATTCTAAATGCTCCCTGTACACTGGAAGTCTACCCAATCGTTAACAAGATTGAAAATTAAAGTCTGAAAACTGACAAAACAGCAAAGGCATGAGTCAACCTGGCTCCTTACTAGAGCCCCAACCCTGAAAACACTTACGCACATGGAACACTTTATCACGAGTAGTTCCATTGATTTCCAGGAGATTACTGGTGGCCTTGATTCACAATAGCACTTAAGCATGTGCTTAAGTCCATCCCTATCCAAGACCACACTAAGCACTTGAAATCCTATCCAGTGGGGATCTGATGGAATTTAAGTACATGCTTAATGACTGCTCTGAAGAGGGCTGCTTTCCTGACAATGAGCATATGTGTTTGCAGGCAGCTCAGCTTTTAAAACCTTTCATTTGGACTGAGCAGGTCATTTTCTATTTATACACAATAAATATCAAGCTCTAATTTAACAGTTTTTTGTTGTTGTTTTTTAATGCTTAAATATGCCTAAAACAAATCTATTACATAAATATATAAATTATTCTTTAAAATGAGAAACAGACGCCTTAAGAGACAGAATATAAAAACTTAGAGATAAATATAACCGTATTTACAAATTCTGGAGTGTACAAAATGATGCCCTGGTTTTAAAACTAAGCAAATTATCCAGGGGATATGGAGACAGTATGTACATTACATTTCTTATCTGGAGCAGGAGGACAGAATTAGTTCTGATACTGCATCAGGACTGGCAAACACAGACCCATATAGCTGTGCGGGGGTCCCACAGATTTCAGTGCACTCACGGATCTTTGCTATTGGTTCCAGATTCAGAACTGAGGGGGTCATACTTTGGAATATTTTGTAAATAATGCTTCAAGGGTCATTACAAATGCATTGTAATGAGGTTGAAAGTCAGTGCATTACATTTAGCACAAACTTTAAACTCAAATATAATATACAAAAACACTTGTAGGATTTTTCTGATGCTGTTAAATCAACAAGAGTAGAAACCAAACATTCTAACACAGTTTTTTCAATAATCTTGTGGGGTTTTTTTACACCAGTAAATGGACTTTCACCTTCTGTTCTCCAAACTTCATTTAGAAATGGACTGATATTCACCTCCTGGTAGCTCTCAGTCTTCCAAGACCAATGTGTATAACACTGACTTTTTCACAAATGATGAGTTCCCCAAATAAGATATGCTGCAAAATTAATCAAGCTTGAAATATCAGATACCATCTTCTGTGAAATAAAAGACTTGGGTCAGATCTTCAATTGGGGGGAATCAGCAGAGCACCACTGACTTCTACAGAGCTATGACAGTTTATGCCAGCAAAGGCTCTGATCCTTTGGTTAAAGAATTTGCCTTTCTGATGTCAAAAGTTTTCACCTTCATATTGGAGGGAGGGTCTAACATGAATGGTTTTGGATGTGATTTGCCAAAAGCCCTAAATGAATGTTTTCATCCGATGAAATGGGTTTTACCCACAAAAGCTCGTGATCCTATATCTTTGTTAGTCTCTAAGGTGCCTCAGGATAACTCGTTGTTTTTAAAGTTACAGACTAACACAGCTACCCTTCTGAGACTTGGCTCCCACAGAAAATCAATGGGAACCTTAGTCAGTTAAGGAATGTCTACACTACAAAGTTAATTCGAACTAACAGCCGTTAGTTCGAATTAACTTTAATAGGGGCTACACATACAAACCGCTAGTTCGAATTTAAATCGAACTAGCGGAGCACTTAATTCGAACTAGGTAAACCTCATTCTACGAGGAGTAACGCCTAGTTCGAATTAAGTAGTTCGAATTAAGGGCTGTGTAGCCACTTAATTCGAACTAGTTGGAGGCTAGCCCTTCCCAGGTTGCCCTGGTGGCCACTCTGGGCCAAACCAGGGAAACTCTTCTGCCCCCCTCCCGGCCCCGGAGCCCTTAAAGGGGAACGGTCTGGCTACAGTGCTTGTGCCAGTTGCAAGCCTACCAGCACCCAGCCAGCAGACCCTGCACCTGGCACGGCATGAGCCAGCCACCCGCTGCCACCCAGCCCTCCGCCTCTTCCCAGGACCAGGCTGGCGGCTCCCAGGAGCCTGCCCGGGGCCGCAAGAGGTGGGCACCCGCCTGGTCTAGTGCGGAGATCGTGGACCTCATCGAGGTTTGGGGGGAGGCCTCCAACGTCCACGATCTCCGCATTAGGCACAGGAATGCGGCCGTCTAGGGCAGGATAGCTGTCAGCCTGGCCACCAAAGGCCACATGCGAACCCAGGAGCAGGTCTGCATGAAAATCAAATTGGTCCAGTGAGACCCCCGACCCTGAGCCCTGAGCTTACAACATAAGAATGGCCAGACTGGGTCAGACCAAAGGTCCATCTAGCCCAGTAGCCTGTCTGCCAACAGCGGCCAGCACCAGGTACCCCAGAGGGGATGGACCGAAGACAATGACCAAGTGATTTGTCTCGTGCCATCCATCTCCAGCCTTCTACAAACAGAGGCCAGGGACACCATTCCTACCCCCTGGCTAATAGCACTCCATGGACCCAACCTCCATGAATTTATCTAACTTCTCTTTAAACTCTGTTATAGTTCTAGCCTTCACAGCCTCCTGTGGCAAGGAGTTCCACAGGTTGACTATGTGCTGTGTGAAGAAGAACTTTTGCTTATTAGTTTTAAACCTGCTGCCCATTAATTTCATTTGGTGTCCTCTAGTCCTTATATTATGGGAACTAATGAAGAACTTTTCTTTATTCACCCTCTCCATACCACTCATGATTTTATATACCTCTATCATATCCCCCCTCAGTCTCCTCTTTTCTAAGCTGAAAAGTTCCAGTCTCTTTAGCCTCTCTTCATATGGGACGTTCCAAACCCCTAATCATTTTAGTTGCCCTTTTCTGAACCCTTTCCAAGGCCAAAATATCTTTTTTGAGGTGAGGAGACCACATCTGTACACAGTACTGAAGATATGGCGTACCATAGTTTTATACTTCCCCTCCTCCTTCTTCCCCTGGCTTCCCCTTCCAGCTCCCTCCTCCCAGGTTTCCCCTCCCCTCTCCCACCTCTCTCTTCCTCTCCCACCTCCTTTTCCCAGTCTCCCCAGAGGTTAATCCCCCAGTTTTGTTAAATAAAGAGAGTTTCTATTTTTGAACACACGTGTCCTTTATTTTTTTACATCAGGAAGGGGGGCTAGGGAGGGGTAAGTGGAAGGAGGTGAGGGAGGAATGGGGCACGAGCCCCTGATGGGGAGGACTGGGGTAGCTCTGTGGGCTCCTCGGGGTGGAAGCTCTCCTGCAGCGCCTCCTGGATCCTGACAGTCCCCCGATTGACCCCCCCCGGGATGGCAGCCTGCGGCAAGTGCAGCCGGGCTGATGGCCAAGTGCTGTGATGTGCCGAGTGTGGGCACTCAAGGCACTCCAAGACAGGACTGCTTTGCTGTCCCCTCATCGAGTTAGACAAGCAAGCGGGGAACCCTGAGAACTGTCTGTCCGGGGTGGGAGTCGGGTCCCTTTAAGCACAGCCCTCGGCTAGCCTGAGGCAGCAGCTCCACACTCTAAGTCCTAACCTGATGCCCTACCGGCACTGGTTCCGGCCAGCCTTAACTTCAGTTCAGGGTCCACTCAATGTGGACCTGCTATTTCGAATTAGCAAAACGCTAATTCGAATTAGTTTTTAGGTCTAGATGCACTAATTCGAATTAGCTTAGTTCGAATTAACTAATTCGAATTAAGTTAGTTCGAATTAGTGCTGTAGTGTAGACATACTCTTATAGACCTCTAAAAATCCCCTGAGGTATAGCTGTGAAGGATGGCTATTGATCACTGTGGCCTGCTTAGAAACAATGCCGAGCAATGGTGGTCCATCAGCGTGAAAGTCAAATCAAGATGCAATTTTACTTTTCCAATGAATACCAATATTTAGAAATGTACACGTCTCGTTCATGCCAATAAATCTACAGTAAAACGATACAAAACACACAAGCTTGTGCCACCTGCCAAGAAACACGTTTTTGCTACTGGTGATTCTCTGATACCAAACCCTCTCTAAGCCCAATCCTGGATCTATTCCACATCCAAAGCTACTACTTGCTGGGTGTGCAGAATGGCTGGAGGATCAGGATGTTAGATGTATTTCAGATATGCAGGGTAAGCAACATTTAAAAAAAGAACCAAGAAATACCCACACTCTCTAGGCAATGATTAACACCACATATGATCATATAAATAGAGGACTGTCCTGAAAGAGTAGCCTAAAAATGACCGAGTCAGGACACAGCAGCTGCTTGCTCTTAATCCCAAGTAGATAATGGAGTTAATTGCCATTCAACACGGGGAGGAGGACATTTGATCGTAATCAGGACATTTGAGCAGGGCAGGATAGTTACTGTTCATCTGAAGAGACGCATCACTGGAAATATCCGAAGGACTGCGTCCACGCACCCAGGCATCGGGGTGCAGGAACTGCCCTGAGTAATCAGAGCAGTTGCTAAGACGGGGACGGTAGAAGCCAGGGTGGGGCCTGTAGATCTCCTCGGCTGTGTATCGTTTCATGAACAGGTAGACTGACATCACACCGGCACTCTGAAGGGGAGAAAATGAAACAAACGCTATTCATAGGAAAGGGAACTGGATGGACATTTAGTTCTAAAAAGAGCTGGTGGCATTGCCATGGACACACACCGCTGTGCAGTTACGAAAGCAGCATGGCCAAGTGGGTAGGGTATCACACTTGGGTACCTGGAGACCTAGTTTCTTTCCCTTGCTCTACAAATAAGACCTGGGCTAAAGGGCGACCATTCCACTGCTTTCAGGAAGAGTACCATGCCACACCCAGTGACTACACACGTGAGGTCATAATGCACAAGGGGGACACCTTTTTGAGGAGTGCACCACCCCACCTCCACCGGCATGGCCTGTCATTGCCCAGCACATGCAAGGCTGCGCTGCATGGGGGATGCTATTTTGAGGAACGCAGCACATCTCTCCCACTGGCATGGCCTCTCACGCACCGGTCATGCTGCACAAGGAGTGCCATCTTTATGTGACACTCTGCCCTTGCCAGCATGACTTTGCTTTTAATAATTGAGTCCACGGTCTAATACCAGACAAATCCACACCCGGGTCTGCCAGGATTAGACAGGGAACATACCACCCAGAAAGAGGGCAAACCAGCTCAAAACTGGACAAATGGCTTCTGATTTAGGGAAGTCACTTCTGCCTCGGCTTCCCCATCTCAAACATAGAGATAACAATATAACTGTCACCCAAGCAGGCCTGCTTCTCTTGAGTCATCCTACTGTTGACCACTGGCATGGAGGGTTTGGCCTGGCTGGCAGGAGACACAGGCTCAATTGATGGCCCCTGGATCATACCATTTGTCTGTCAGTCCATAAATGTCTATAAACAATTTGGGGCTCCTACAGAGTCTTGCCCTTTCAAACTCCGCCCTAATCCCCCTTTTCACAACAACCAATTCCTGACAGGTTGGCCCAACCACCAATATTTTAACTCCCGAGAACAGAAAACGTTGATTAAGGTTATGTCGACACTACCCTCCCGTTTGGACTGCAGGAGGAGTTGCCATCTTTCCTGACCAGACAAACTGGAAGCCATTGCTATGAATGGCATCCGGCCAGGAACAATGGCAACCCTATCTACAGGGGCGTGAATGGCAGTGAGCACAAAAGTGCTGCACTGTAACACCCCTGTGTGGACACCACGGACCTGAATAAAAGGTTCCTACTTTGCATGAATGGAGTCCTGTTTGAAGAGGACTATGTTAACGTGGACTAGGAGCTGTTTAGTTAATATCCACCCCAGCAAGTTACCACACAGCCCTTTGGTGCACTTTGCTTTTCATATCTCTGTAGTTTGAGCTGTGAGGCGCTGTAAGCACGCCTTTATAGGTGCTCCAGAGAGCTCACGACACACAAGTACCTCTGTGAGAAGAAAAGAGATAGCAGAGAAAGCAAATGACCATCCATATTTATAACTGAAGTAAGTCTCTGAATCCTTGGTCTGGTTCAGCATCTCGTCGTTAATGCTGGATATGTACAACACCAGCCCCACAACCAGAGATAAACCTGGGAAGGGAAAATGAGAGAAGGAAAATGTTCTTCAATACAGACACAAAGTAACTCCCAGCAGTTCTTCCTTTAAGAGAAAATTTGTACCTAACATTTAAAATATGGAGGTTGCCTTTCCAAAAATTGGAGAACTGGGCATCTCACCCACTGAATGGATCAATACACTGAGGTAATTTCTGTCAAACGATTATACTCGTAAGCCAGATTCTTCTGAACTACAAGTGATCTGTGTATGAAAATGCTTTAAAACACCACTGTCACAGCTGCTTGTTTTACATTCCTCCATTGCTATGAATAAAACACTCACTTGTCTCACGTAGAAAGATCCCAGCTGACTATTTTAAAGTTTCAAACATCCTCTGTGACTAATTTACCATAAAAAATATGGGGCCTTGGATTTTTTTTTTTAAAGAGGCCAATCTTGTGGGAGTGATAAATTGTGCATGCAAACTCCTACATGTTTCATTATGCCATGGAGTCCCAAACGAGGCTATTCAAGGGCTACCATTTATATACTATGCTGAATAGACTCGGAGAGCCCCCTAAGTTACTGAAACCGTAACATGAAAGGTGTTCTTGGAGAATGCCAAAAATTACAAAAAAGAAAATCTTCACACCACAGCCTTCTTTCACATGCCTCGAGAATGAGAATTCAAAAAGGAAAGAAAGAATTATAAGAAATAGTTTTAGGCTCAAGTATTTTTTTCACCATTATTTCTAGATGTATCCTATGAAATGTAAATATTAATATTGATTTTCTTTGGCTCAATTGGTCTGGAATTCTTGCGGGGAAGGCGAATACATCATGCCAAGCTAATAGACGGCAGAGCATCACACTACAGATCAAATGAAACAATCATTCTTAAAGCTCATTGGGAATTTTTCACATAAAGCTCTCGATGAAAGTCCAAACATTTTTGAAGAAAAAGGCAATTTTCATTTTGCTCAAAAGCCAGTTTTTCACCTTTAAAAATGGTTTGATGACAAATTTTTGAGTGGGTCTAGCCATCACGTGTCATCTTACCACTGATTTCAGTGGGGAGTTCTGCTTAAAAATATTAACACACAATACAGACTACAGTAAGGGCTTAACACAGCTTTACAGATCTGTAGGTTTACATGGCTATTATTCCCCATCTCCAAATACAATGGCTTTTAGAGAAAACAAAGATGAGGCAGCAAGTACAATGTTATAGTCATGCCAATAAAACTCACCAGATAAAATGAAGAAGATTCCCGAAACGAAGGCCAGGATGGTTCTGTGAGGCCGAATGTGTCCAATATTGCTCAGGATAAACCCAATGAACATGAAAAAGAGGCTGACCAAAGGGAAAGGAGTAGCAGAACGAATCATCTCTGGTTGTAAAATGGGGAGGAAAAATGAGAACAGGATTAGAACCTCCCTGCGTAACACCAGAAATGGGCTAGATTACACACCACAGGTCTGCTACATCTTCAATTTGTACTATTCTATAGATCCGTTTTCCCTTTCCTGTTCCCTCTCTGAGTCTTGAGTGTGCTGGTGTTCACCCCCAAACTCACACACCAAACCTACTTTGCTAAGTAGTTGACCAAAGGTGCAATTATGCCCACTGAAAACATCTCTTAATGTTTGTATTCCTAGTGGTTTTCCCGCCTGAAAAATTACAAATATACATCCAATATTTTTGTGTGGTATCATGGCAAGACTTTTCACTAAGCACTTGTATTTATGATCTCAAAAATGTACCAAGCATGGTTAAGGTTCGCTCATAGAAGTGGCAAAAACTAAACATAAGAATTTAAAGCGAGGGCTATGACATTCCATCCTTAATTCATCCCACTCCACAGGGGGTCTCAATCAGCAAGCAATCTGTATGTGCTGTAAGACCTTCTGTCACAGATTATTCATCACCTGCACGGAGAGAATGTAAAATCATATGTTCCAAAAAATCCCACAGGCCTTGACCACGCCAGCAACGGGAATCTGTGTCAGAGGCCAGCCTCGCTTGTAGGATCTGTGAGCCTCCTACCATTGGGGGAGACACGATCAGACACCCTGAGCATGTTTGGCATTTCACCATAAGTAAAATGCAGAGTTGTACAGAAACACCTGGTCATACGTTCCCACCAGCAGGGAACGAGAAGCCTTGCTTTGGGCACGTCTAGATTTGCTTTCACTTTCGAAATAAGATATGCAAATTCGGCGTGAATTGGCATATCGTCTTCCAATCGCTTTTTCGGAAGAGGGTCTTTCAAAAAAGAAAGTAGTCTAGACACAGTTCTTTCAAGAAAAAAAACAACTTTTTTCCAAAGAACTGTGTAAACCTAATTTTTTTTGGAAGAATGGTTCTTTCGAAAAAGGGGTTTTTTTCCTTGAAAGAACCGCGTCTAGACTTTCTTTTTCCAAAGAACCTCTTCTGAAAAAGCGATTGGAAGACGATATGCCAATTCACGCCGAATTTGCATATCTTCTTTCGAAAGAGAAAGCAAGTCCAGACGTGCCCTTTGTGTCCTGAGTTCTTAAGTAATTTCCTGGCGACCCTTTAGTATTTTAGCAGACTGCAAAGAATAAGCGATACAACAGAAAAGTAAATAAACCACCTACTTAGAACATTGACTGTCGATTCAGACGTCAGTTGGACGTTCATGGGCATGACATATTCTATAGTAAAACACCGGCCACGCTCCTCACCTGCAGGGAGGAGAGTCTGATTCATGCTTGCAATATAATGAAAATGTTTTGCTTTAATAGAAGGGCTTTTTAAATTAATTTCAGTGCATGCAGAAGAAACTTGCTTTTTCGGGGGAAGGGGGCTCTTTAGGTCATAAGTGTTATTGTGTGGTGCTGAAGAAAGATGCCTACTAGCTACCATATCCTTGAGGGATTTGCTCTTTGGCTTTTTAAAATGTCACTGACAAAAGAGTAATAGCTACAGGAGTGGTGTGAGCTGGTCTCATGTGTCAAACACATCAGCTCAACAAATCAGCTCCCTCTGTTGGTCATTCTGAATATTTATTGGAGGGCAGCGTAAATGGGAAAAGAACAAAGCCCAAGGTATGGGAAGCACCTGGGTAAGATTACTGGGGTGGGTGGACTCTGGGAGACCCTTTATGATATTGCTGATTCCAGTATTATAAAACTGCTAGGATTCTGACCAGATATGCCATGTAAGACACCTGTGAAAATGCCATGATTTGCACAATAGGATAATCTTGTGTATATGGATCACCTTTGTATTATAAGTTACAGATGTGCAGAGTAGATCTGTATTTCAAATGTGTGCCCTGCATCTGCATGACATCCCCCAGGCACACTGACAACAGCACACTGAACAGTGGGTTCAGTGCTGTCCAATGAACCCACTGAGAGCAACTATGGGATACAACTGATGAGTCAGCAAGGCATGTGATATGCTTATCAACAGAACTCTCAGGTTTTTCCATAACCATGTGTTGTAAAGCTTGTGTTTGGGACACAGGAAGTACAAGCCTCCTTGTACAAAGGAATATACAGGGCAGCTCCATTATCTCCATTTTGTCTTTAATTCCTGCTTCTTAGCACTGGAGTAACTTATCTACAAATGAAGCCCTAAACAAAGGACTGAAGGACCCATCCTAGCTGTGCAGCAAAGAGGGTGGTGTGATTTTTTTTTCTTCTTATTATTAGCCATTGTGTGGGATAAAATCATTGTGTGACTGGTTGAAGAGTTCAGCTTTAGTGTTAACCAGCAATTTTGGGAGTGTCTGCTCTCCCTTTTGAAGCCTGCCCTGATCTGGGTGGGCATTTCCAGTGAGAGCTGCCCTCGGCATCCTGTGTTGCAGGGTGAAAACAAAGAGGACATGTGGATGGATCATGACAATGCATTTTCCAACAAACTGCATGTATCTAGGGTTGCCAGGTAGACCCTGCCAAAAAACCCGACACACTTGCTCATGGGCGAGGGGGGGAGAACCGGCCAGGAGGGGGGCGGGACTGGCCAGGAGGTGGTCAGGGCGGGAAGCAGAGCTGGCGGAGCGGGGAATCCGGGGCCGCGGGGTTAGATGGGGACGGGAGGAGGGGGCAGGAAGCAGAGCTGGCGGGGTGTCCGGGGCCTCGGGCTGGCCAGGAGGAAGGGGGATGGGAATCAGCGCTGGGGAGGGGTCGGGGCCGCGGGGTTGGATGGGAGGAGAGGGGGCCCGGAGGAAGGGGTGGGAAGCAGACCTAGCGGGGGTGTCTGGGGGCCACGGGGCTGGCTGGGAGGAAGGGGGGGGTGCAGCCACTGGCCACAGCTGGAGTCCTTCAGGCCATGCCCCCGGCAGGCACTCCCTTTAGTTGCGAGCAGAAGCCGGGCGGGGTGGGGCTGGGAGTCACTCCCAGCCACTCCCCCCGCCCGGCTTCTGCACGCAACCAGAGGCTCCCAGCTGGGAGGTGGGGCCGCGATTGACGCTGGGAGCCTCTGGTCGTGTGCAGAAGCCGGGTGGGGGGAGTGGCTGGGAGTCCCGGCCCCCGCCCCGCCCCGCCCCGCCCTTGCGCAACCACAGGACTCCTAGCGCCAATCGCGGCTCTGCCTCCCAGTCACTCCCCCGGCCCCGCCAGGCTTCAGTCTGGCATCCAGCCGAGAATTCAGAAAATACCAGACATTGCACGTGTCCGGTATTTTCTGAATTTTTCTACCGGACAGACGGTGCAAATATCAGACTGTCCGGTAGAAAACCAGACACCTGGCAACCCTACGATGTATCAGCTGTTAACTCTGAAAGCTAATTGGCAAGGGGGGTGGGATTTTGACAGGCCATGCAATTCTAAGTTAGCTAGAGAGGGCTTGGCTTAGGATGCCTTCTGAGGAGGGAAACAAAGGTTTAGCATTTGATGCAAAATACATGAATATTTAACACGCATGGCCTGGTGGGTAAAAAGCATGCAGAATTGTGACTGGGGACATCTGCTACTAGCATGGTCCCCTTAGGAAAATGATTTGGATTAATCTGGCCAGACACGGTTTGGAACCCACAGTACGAGCCTTCCAGCCCTGCTGGCTGGGAAAAATTTACACCGGTGATGATTGTTCTTCGCCTCTGCAAAGCACTTGACACCTCCGCCTCACAAACCATTTTATAAACAAAAAGAGCAGGAGTGTGACCTCACAACAGCACACCAGGGAGAACTTTCAGCTCTCTCATGCAGGCGACTTCCATCCCTGGTCACTGCACTGAGGAGAAGGGGAAGCAACCTCAATGGGGCTTCTGCTCCCCTCTTCACAGGTAGGCCGAAAGCGGGTGGAAGGGAGCAAGGAACAGAGCCTCGGTTTAGCCTCTCCCATTTCGCATCCCATAGTCAGTTCCTTCCCTACTGGAGTAGGGAGAATTGTGACTAAGAGTAATTCCTCCCTGCTGTGCGTAGTAAAATGAGGGCCGCAAACATAAGCCCATGTTATCACAGGCCTAGTGTGAAACTGGAGGCCTAGGCAACAATGGTCAAGACTCTTTTAATATAAAGCAAAGCTAAGCGGTGAGGAAGAGGCAGGCCCCTGCTCACAGAACTTGGCAGGAACAGGGCTGTTAGGGTGTGTCCTCACAGCAAAGTTATTTCAGAATCACGGCTGTTGTTCCGAAATAACTATGCGAGCGTCTACACAGCAATTCCATTATTTCGAAATAATTTTGAAATAACGGACGGCTTATTCTGACTTCTGTAAACCTCATTCTATGAAGAACAATGCCAGTTCCGAAATAGCTATTTCGAAACAAGGCGTGTGTAGACACTCCACTGCCGCTATTTTGAAAAAGCCCCTCACCAGGGCCATTCTAAGTTATTCCTCCTGGGGCTCTAAATCAAGACAGCACGACTACATTAGGGAAGCCTGCCTTGGACTAATTTTGAGGCTTCCCTGCAGTGTAGACGTGCTATTTCGAAATAAGCTATTTCGAATAACTATTCTGGAATAGCTTATTTCAAAATAACTGTGCAGCGTAGAAGTAGCCTTAGTGTAAAACTCTAATTGGTAATAAGCACAGATGTAGAACAGTAATTGATACTAGGTACCGGCTGTAAACCAGTAATTGGTACTGGGCATAGGTTGAAAACACATTCCAGAAGGATGGTAAGAAATTCTAGTTAAAAAGGACTTTGGTATCCATACACTCCCCACAGATAACAGGGACATACCAACCCAGGTTCAGGAAAGGGTCTAAAACGACAGCATGATAGATAGAGATGTTCTAATTGAATCACCGGGTTCAGGGTGATGGGTGGTACCTAAGTAACATCAGAGGGTGGCAACCTGACATGCCAGGAGTGAGGTGTAACTTGTTTGTACCTGTATTTAAAGTTGTGTCTTGGAGGGGCGTTCTTTGTCCAGCCTAGGGGGCAGTGGCAGATTCCATGTTACTGACTAGGTTGTGTCCGTTGCTAGGGGGAACATATGCGTGGTGGTTTGGTAGAGTCTACTGAAAACCATTACCGTACTTCATTTGACGACAAACCTGACCAGGCACCTTGGATCCTTATCTGATTTTGTGGCCTTTGGGGGGGCTCTCTCGGAATCTGCTGTGTTGACTTTGTGCACAGTCAACACAACACACGAGAGGAGCACACACGTGTGCAGCTGAACAGTTATCATTGACGGAGAAGGAGACCTGTCAGGACACCATCCCGGTGACTCCTGACTACCACACCGTGCTCCTGAGAAGCACAGCTCTGGGTCAACCATACATTCAGGACAGACACCCCCCCACACACACACACACATTTCCTCTCCATGCAAGTGGGGGAAACAGAGGCACAGAAGCAGTTAAGCGGCTTGCCCAAGGTTGGGCAGGTCATATGCAGCAAAGACAGGAATGGCTACTAAAATCCCTGGCTCCCAGTTCTTTGTCCAAAGCATCGTACCTGCCAAAAAGCAGACTCTCCAGAGGCCAGAGTGCAGCGACATTTTGATTTCGGTGGTCTGATTCTGGGGCAGGATGATTCCTTCCTCCAGGTAGAGCCAGTAGTCAGTGCTTACTGCAATTCCCAAAAGCCCCAAGCCGCAGACAGCAAACACGCTGCTGAGCAGAGTCAAAGCCTTCCTACCACACGCGCTCATTCCAAAAAGCATCAGGGTTCGCGATGGCAATAAGGAATAGCTGGAGGGGAGAAAAGACAGCGTGATTAGCAAAGGCTGAATTGCACCCAACCTATTTCCAGCTTTGCTTTCTTTAAGGTCTGAAAGTGACAAAAGCATTGCCCTCCCCTATCATGCTTATTTAGGTCAAGCTGAAATAAACCCTTAAAAAAAAAAATCACAAACTCCCCAGACACAGAGAGCATTTGAACCAAATGCTGCTGGATAGTCACCTAGCTTTATTCAGTTTTACTCCCCATGTGTTCACGGACTTGCTGAACTCACTGCCACTGGGATGTAGACATCCTACCATCAGGATGTACACGCATGCACACTATTCTCACTACAGAGTTGTTGTTTATCAGCGGTGTTACTGAATTGCCTACATGTCACAATCAATACTGGGGGCCTCAACTAATTATCGACCTTTGGTACTTCCATGAAATGTTCCCTGGAATCTTTTCCATCCATGTGCAGATGTTTTCCATCCATGTGCAGAATAAACTTTTATGTGCAAACGTGCACCACCAGTTAAAAAAAACCTGGCTGCATTTGAATCTCTCCTGAGAGGCCGCACATGCGCACCGCTTACAGGGAACACTGCTTCTATGGCCGGAGAGCCTCACATTCTTTCTCTTCCCAGCTCCCCCATGAGGTCAGTGTTGTTGAGCTACAGACACAGAGTAAGACACATGCCCTGGACCAGGCATCTTATATTCTGGAGCCCGAATCTTGCAAAGATTGACATGTTCACATCTAGGAGCTGGAATTAATACCATCGAAGTCAATGGGACTCCACACAGTGTGTAAAGCGAAGCAGCAGTGTAAGTCTTTGCAGGATTGACAGCTAAATAATACCTGGCATTTATCTAAAGCAGGGGTGGGGAACCTCAGGTCCGGGGGCTGGATGAGGCCCCCGGCTTACCTGGATCAGGCTCCCAAGGCTCAGCACAGGGGAGCCTGCGCTAGTGCTCCTGCCCCCCTGCCACCATCCGCAGGGCTGGAGCACACAAAATCTACCAGTCTGGGCTCTTGTGTGCAAGAGGCAAGTGGAGACTGTCTTTTTCCTTCTCAATCAGGGGCTTCTCATTTTGCTCATTGTGCAGCCCCCAACTGATTTTTCTGTGGGTCAGCAGCCCCCGACCCCAAAAAAGTTCCCCACCTCTGCTCTAAAGGCTTTCATCTGCAAGGATCCCACACATCGCAAACCCATGCACACTTAAGAACCACAGTGATCTGCACTTAGTAACACACACACCGAGCCATTCTTCTGCGTGAATTATAGTCTCGTCACTCCCTTGAGAAACAATTTACCATCAGGAATTGTTGAGTGAATGCTCATATTATTAAGAGGTCATTATTTTACTGCGGACCATTCACTAAATGGCAGTCGCTAGAGAAATGAATGAAGTGCGTTGTGCAATGCATTAGCCTCACTTTATTTACTTTTTATTGTTTGTTCACTTACTCGCTAATTTGCAGAAGTCAGTCACTCTCAGCAGGCCTGCCAGACGATGTTGCAAATTGGCAAGATGTTACCAAAGGTTGTTCTATTTATTATGGTTTTACCAAAGCCTCTTAAGCAAAACAAACTGTCATGGGATAAGAGGGAAGATCATGACTCAATCATTGGTTAAAAGGCAGGAAAAAAGCAGTAGGAATACACAGGCCTGCCGACAGGGTGAAAGTAAAGGGGGCAGGGCTCCCCTAGCCCCGCTTCTTCTGCCTGAGACTCCACCCCTTCCAGGAGTGCAGAACCACCTTCCCACACACCTTGCCCAGGGGTCCAGCAATTCTGTCGGTCCCTCCTGGGAATACATGGTTAATTTTCACAGTGGAGAGGTAAAGAGTGGAGCCTCCCAGGGATCTGTACAGGGACCAGGGCTGTTCACCAAAATTGTAAATGATCTGGCAGAAGGGGGTAAATAGCAAGGTGGCAAAGTTTGCCAATGATACAAAATTTCCCAACAGAGTTAAGTCCAAAGCAGTCTGTGAAAAATTACAACAGGGTCTCACGAAACCAGCTGACGGGGCAACAAAATGGTACATGAAATTCAGTGTTGATAAATGCCCAGGAATGTGCATTGACAAACATAATCCCAACTATCCGTGCAAAACGATGGGGACTAGATTAGTTACCACCACTCAATAAAAGATCTTGGAGTCATTGTGGATAACTCTGAAAACATCTGCTCATGTAAAGCAGCAGCCCAGAAAAGCGAACAGAATGTTAGGCACCATTAAGGCAGAACATATGAAGGGCAACAAAAATATTCAAGGGTAAGAACATCTTATAAATGAGGAGAGAGGAAAAAAAAGGGGACTGTTCATCTTAGAAAACAGACAACGAAAGAGGCATATGACACAGGTCTATAAAATCACGAACAAGGCTAGTGACAGACTTCACCAGGCCCTGGGCAGGTGGGGGAGGCAGGACGGGCCCGGCTCTGGGCTCCCCGGAAGAGGCGGAGCCAGGGGCTGAAGGGGCAAGGCTAGTGCAGTCAGCCTTCAGTGCCACTAGAACCGCAGCATGCCTCCCCCACCCAGTCATCAGTGCCACCTGGCCTGCACTGTGTGCAACTCTAGAGGGGATTTAAAGGGCCCAGGGTCGAGCAGCCTTTTAAATCACCAGGTCCTGGGGCAATTGACCCCTTTGTTCCCCCCGTCAGCGGCCCTGATTACGGATGGGGTGGAGAAAGTGAACAAAGGTGTGTTACTTACCCTTTACATAATGAAAGGAACAAGGAGGCCACCCAATGAAATGAACAAGCAGCAGGTTTACAACAAACACAAGCAAGTACTTCACACAATGAACAGTCAACCTGTGAAAGTCGTTGCCCGTGGCTACCGGGAAGGCCAAAAGTACAACTGGGTTCAAAAAGAATACAATACAAGATGGTCAGAGGCACAATCGCGTGCTCTGAGTGCCCCTAAGCCTCTGACTGTCAGATGCTGGGACAGGACCAAAGGGGGCGGATCACCCAACAAATTGCCCTTCTCTGTTCATTCCCTCTGAAGCATCTGGCCTGGGCCACTGTCCAAATCCAGGATGCTGGGCTAAATGGACCATTGGTCGGGCCCAATATGGTCATTCTTATGTTTGCAAAAGTTCACTGATCCCTAAAAAGGCACCAATGGCTTCGTGCCAGAGGGCAGAGACCTAACTAAAGGAGAAGAAAAGCCCCAGAGCAAATGACAGGCTAGAGAAAAATAAGAGGCAATGAAGAAGGTTTTGTGAAAGACATTGTAGCGTGGTGGTGGGAATTGGGCAGCAAGATCTGTTCACTGGTTACACAAAAACACAACCTGAGCTGTACAGAAAGACAGAATCATGCAGATTTTCCCAAGTGTGTTTGGTTCTTGGTGAGCACTACAAAAGACAAGAGAAACAAACAAACGAAATTCCCTCTTGAGAAAAACAACCACCAAATTTAACACAGGAGCAGAAGGCAACATCTTCCTTGTCCTACTTTTCAAATTGCACATGCACTGTTCACGCTGTGTGAAGCTTCAGACAATAAAATGGTAGTTGATTGAATCCAAAGAGAACATAGTGTTTAACTAGCAGGCACAATATCAGGTGACAAAGAAGGCACAAAACTCCTAAATGAACACAAGAGAAAATTTCATATCAATTGTTGGAAGTATTTCCAAAACACCGAGGGGATAGTTATTCAAAATTATGGGGTAGCTTGGTCTTGTGCCTTTTTGGGCTGGTCTGCACACTAGCTTGCTCTGAAGTAACTGAACTGGTTTTCATTTAACACCTTTGGTTATTTTGGGACAAGTCAGTGCGTAGACAAGCTCAGTTTGGAATAAGCAAAATTGAAGGAGGATATTTTAAGGGCTTAAAAAAAAAAAACTTTGTTGAAATGAAAGGAAAGCAATTAAAGGAGGAAACCTGAGAACCAAGAGCCCAGGGCTCCCTTCCCTGCTTAGAGAACTGGGTTTAGTGGCATGAACAGAGGAATAGGGGGCATGGGATTCAGGAGGACCCTACAGGTCTGTTCATGACCCGGCTTTTTAATATGGATATATTAATATTTATCTAAAATAACGCACAGTGGGAATCTTCATAGCAGAGGTGACCTGTGCCTGCGGGGATGAGGAAACAGTAAGAGGTAGGACCACCAAATTCAGTAGACAGCTTCCACTTATTGTATCTTAAAGCCACAAAAGGGTTTGGTGTGCCAGGAAAATGGGCTGTACCTGGAATGAGATTGGTTCTCAGAAAACCAAACAGAAAGGACACAGCATCACCAGGCATTTGAAAAGGGGTGGCCAGGACTGCCCCAGCCTTGAGCCTCCCATTTCCCAGGAATCATTTCGGGAGGATGGGGAAGGTTGAAGCGCCCCTTCCCCAGATCATACAGGGATGCTCCTGGCTGTTTCCCTTTGTCAGGGAGTGAGGGGAAAGTGCATGGTACATGACCAAAGGTGGTATTTCTGTGAGCTGGGTAAGCCCTGCCTGGGCCTGTGTTATGTCCAAATAGAGCATCAATGTATATAGAGATAGCGGTAGAATCTTGCAGGGAGATGGTGTCAAAGCTTTTCCTGAGGTACTTATTAATTTTCTCATTGGTCATTGAGTCCAGTCCCCGGCCCTTACGGCAGGACCCAATACCATAGACCATCCCTGATAGATGTCTGTCCAACCTGCTCTTAAATATCTCCAAAGATGGAGATCCCACAACCTCCCTAAGCAACTTATTCCAGTGTGTAACCACCCTGACAGTTAGGAAGTTTTTCCTCGTGTCCAACCTAAACCTCCCTTGCTGCAGTTTAAGCCCATTGCTTCTTGTCCTTGACGAGACAAGCCTCAGAAGACAAGGAGAACAATTTTTCTCCCTCCTCCTTGGGACACCCTTTTAGATACCTGAAAACTGCTATCATGTCCCCTCTTAGTCTTCTCCTTTCCAAACTAAAGAAGCCCAATTCTTTCAGTCTTCCTTCATAGGTCATGTTCTCTAGACCTTTAATCATTCTTGTTGCTCTTCTCTGGACCTACTCCAATTTCTCCACATCTTTCTTGAAATGTGGTGCCCAGAACTGGACACAATACTCCAATTGAGGCCTGATCAGTGCAGAGTAGAGCAGAAGAATGACTCATGAGATTCCATGGCAGGCCTGCTGTTTCCCCACCCCCCCCTGCTACTACACTCTCCCAAACCATTCCTCATAATGTACTGCCAGAACCAAAGCGGCACAGAGTTAGGCTGCATAGGGAGCCGGGTCTCCCCCAGCTCACATACAGAAGCTGAGCCTGGGTTTGCCTGTTAACCTTGAGCCAGAGTAATGGCAGCCTGCGAACAAGAGTGGTATTATTACAAATTGTTTCCATGTACATCTGCTGCTCAAGCATGGACTATACTGCCTTTGGGACCCATGCCCAACTTTAAAACTCACCATGATCAGAGTGTCTGGAGAGATCTGTGTTTGCCTCTAGGGTAACAAGAAAAGTGACAAGTTTTGTTCAGAGACGTGCATGTTTGTGAAATGTTACAACCTTTTATCATGAAAAGTACAGTCACTCCATTGTTAATAGTCACTTTTCCAGACCAGACCTTGAGAAGTCAGATATATTCCCCTGCAAACAAAATCCGTCAATTAAGGGAAAAAAACCTCGAAGGACAAGGGAGGAGCTGGTCAAGGATGTGTTGCGTCATTCAATGCTTCAAACAGAGAAAAGGGAGCAAAGAAAAGCTAGGAGATGAAAGTCAGAACAGAAGCTGCTGAGCACACGCTACAGCTCATGGAAGACCAAAATGAGATGCTGAAGTGTCTTATCAAGATGGAGAGTGAACAGAACCAAAGGCCTCCCAGTCAGCACATGAAGAACTCTTTTCACAGCAACCGTCCCTCCATACTCACACATCAGCCTCCATGGCTGCAAATGCAAAATTCTTTATCCAGCAGCCCTTCCTCTATGCCATGGGTTCCCAAACTGGGGGGGGGCATGCCCCCATGGGGGGGCATGAAGAAATTCCAGAGGGGGTGCGAGGCGACACCTCCCCCTCCCCCGTTAATCCACTTGCCCTAAGTTTTGCTGCTATTTTTTGGTCCCAGTCAGTTTTTTTTTGCTCAACAAGTTTTGCTGTTATTGTGGGGGGGGTGTCAGGGTTTCTCAAAAATCAAAAAGGGGGCGTGATGCCGAAAAGTTTGGGAACCACTGCTCTATGCCCACACACTCATTTTCACAATCAGGTAATTTTTTCCAGCACACTTCCCCTCCCCATGAAAGCAGCTATGACTGACAGCTGGGCGTCAACACAATTTTAAGGTTTTCCAATAACTCTTATCATCCCTTACTACCAAGCATCCTGACTGAAAGACATCAATAAAGACAAATACGATGCAGGTTTCCATGAGTTTATTTTATGTGACACAAACCCTTTGAAAGCCTGAAATATCCCTTGGGTTTCATGGTAATGCCTCGCTCAGGACGAGCAGTAGGATGAGGCAGGGAAGCAACCCCAACACACAATGTCAGCGCCTCTCATTGTCAAAGTGGTTCTTCCGAGCCCCCTGGGATATTGATGGCCACGCTATGGGATCCCGTGATAGAACAAGTATATGGCTGCTCAAACTGTGCACCCAGGCGCTGTGTCTCATTGTTCCACACACAGCCAAACACTTCATCCTTACTTACACACAAATTATGTAAGCAACAGCATGTGGCTACCACACTGGGGATACGATCCTCTAAAACCTGGGTTCCCAAACTGGGGGGCATGAAGAAATTCCAGGGGGGGTGCAAGGCGACCCAACCACACACACACACACACACACACACACACACACACACACACGTCAATCCTACCCCAAGTTTTGCTGCTTTTTTTGGGGAGGAGGGGCGTGAGGGTTCTCAAAAATCAAAAAGGGGGGCGTGATGCCGAAAAGTTTGGGAACCACTGCTCTAAAAGATCCAGCCTGCCAGAGAGACACCTCCATCTCCCTTTCAATCTGCCTAAGGCACATTCAGTAACGATGTGGCATCGGCTTAGCCTGTTATTGAATCACTCCTTACCGCTGTCCAGGTGCCCCGTGTAAGGCTTCATGAGCCAGGGCTGTAAGGGGTAAGCCATGTCACCTATGTGCATTTCCACATCCCCCACTATAATTTTCAGGTCTGGAAAGAAAGTTCCTACCTGCAGCTTTCTGAACAGGCCACTGTTCCTTAAGATGCATGTATCATGCACTTTTCCAGTCCACCCCACATTTATGTCTGTGAAACACCCACGGTGATCCACAACAGTGTTTCTCAACCAGTGGTACAACTACCCTTAAGGGTACTCAAGAGAAGTCTGGGGGGTACAGCAACACAACTGAAATTTGGAGAAAACTGAATTTTTGTTTTAAGTTTTATACCACTTTATTATTTTTGTACTTTTTACACCCCAAAATTTCATCGCCCACCTGGCTACGATTAAGTTGTTTAAACAAATGTGTTGCAACGGTAGAAAAAAATTGTGTGTCTGAAAACTGTAGGTATCGGGGGTACTTCTCTCTCTATCTATTTTTTGAAAAGGGGGTACTTTCTAAAAAAAGGTTGAGAAACACTGATCCACAAGCGTCTGAAGCACCATGGAGAGGTGTCCCTTCCGATTCATGTACTTTGTGACAAGGTGGGAGGAGGTGGTGCTATAATGGGAACGTGTGTGCCAATGGGAATGTGTGCCATCAATTGCCCCGCCACAGTTTGGAAAGCCTGTGTCTGCAAAACCAGCCACGATGTCATCCACATTTCCCAGAGTCACAGCCCTACGCAGCAAAACACAATTTATTGCCCTCCACGCTTGCATAAGCGCTGCCTTGACGGTGGGCTCCCCCACTGAACGGTCGCAACTGAGAGTTGCCGGCTTCCACAAAGCAATGCTAATTGCTTCTCTACCGAGAGAACAGCTTTCATTCAGGTGTCCTTGTGCCACAGTTCAGGGGCCAGCTCAGGGAAGCAGTTCAGGGAAGCAGGGCTGGCCGGGAGGGGGTTGGGAGGAGCGGGGCTGGCCGGGGGAGAACCGGCCAGTGGGGAGCAGGGCTGGCCGGGGGAGAAGAGCGGGGAGGAACCAGGCGGGAGGAAGCAGGCCTGGCCTAGGCGCACACAGATCCTGGGGCGCTGCCTATCGTGCACACAGTACCAGCGGAGCGCATGGGCAAGTCCAGCCCCGGGGATTCCATCCCGCCCTGCCCCCCTTCTCTCTACTACGCAGTTGCATACTGATACTCATGATAATAATAAAAACTTAATTAGAAAATACCAGAAATGTATATGTCCGGTATGTTCTCAATTTGTTTCCCGGACAGAAAACTCAAATACCAGACTGTCCAGTTCGAAACCAGACACCTGGCTATCCTACACATCGCTTAGCTCTTTCTGTCGGTGGGGGAGCTACCTATGGGGCTGTGATATGGCAACAACGGGTGGCAGAAAAACAGGTTTGCTGAGTTTTCAGTTTTGGCACCTTTTGTGTCGACAGCACTTTTGTCGCCAAACCTTCCCAGTGTAGACACATCCTTAAGCAGAGTCTAAATAAACACACCTTCACCTGCAAAACTTTGCATTGCTTTTCCATTAGACCACACACAGAATTTTAAGATAGAAGAGGAAAGCAGCATCTCCTGAGTGTTGTGTCTTTTGGTCTTTACACAACATTATGCATCAAAAGAACAGGCAGTGAAGAGGCTCAAACTATTTAAAGGGACAGTACCCTATCCCTGTATACTGCAACACAGTGCAAAGGAGTTCACTGAGTCTTGGCAAGAAGTATACTTGGATTATCAGAAATGCCTTCCATAGTCATAACTATTTCCCTCCTCCAGTATCAGGGGAAGATACCAGTCATAACACTGTACTGAGGCACGGGCTCGTTCTACTGACATTAGGGTACGTCTACACTACAGCCGAAAGTCGGCTTAAGGTTCATAATTCCAGCTACATAAATAACATAGCTGGAGTTGACATACCCTAAGCCAAGTTTTGGCGCCATCCCCACAGCAGAAGATCAATGGGAGAAACACTCCCGTCGACCTTTCCTTACTCCTCACAACTGCAAGGAGTACTGTAGTCAACAAGGGTGCCCTCAGCATTCAATTTAGCAGGCCTTTACTAGACCCACTAAATCAAATGCCAGAAGATAGACCGCCACAGTGTCAATCTCCAAGGCAGTGAATACATGCCCATTAGATAGACCGTCACCTAAGGTGCTGTCTTAAGTTATAAAAAGTGCAGTCACTTGAAGAATTTGGCCCAGGCCTAACCCTACCACTGCATGGTACCATGAGCTCCTTGCCTGTGACTTTGATTTAAAGTCTATGGAGTTCTCTCAACTCATGAGAAACCCTGATGTTCAATATCTGCCACTGGTGCAGGGCCGTCCCTAGGCATACACGAAATACGCAGCTGCGTAGGGCACCTGAAAACTTGGGGCACCAAATTTTCGGGTGCTCTGTGAGGCTGCATGCACTTGTATGCATAAGTATGGCCCTATCACCTCCACTGCAGCCTTCTTGATTCCTCTCTGCCCCTGTTCCTGTGGCTGCCTCCTCCCTCCAACACACACACGTGCTTCTCTCAGCCAGTAGCCTGCTGCTAGTGAGGGCTGTCTCCTGCTAGGCTAGGGGTGAAGAGGAGATCTCCGCCTCTGGGACTCCACTCTGGTCCTGAGCAAGCCCCCAAATACAGGCAGAATCTGCGTGGGGGAAAGGTGAATGCCTGAGCCCCAGGCCCCCAGCAGAAGCCATGTGAGGGGGGGCTCCTTCATGTTCAGCACCATAAAGCGTAAGGACGGCCCTGCACTGGTGACGAAGGGGTTTTGCATTCTGTCAGCAACACCATCAAGATACAAAACAGAGATTACTTCTCTCATTCAAACCCCGGGCAGCAGGAGCTATCAAGCCTGAAATTATGTGACTATTACTTGCCAGACACCCACGCTATAGAGGAGCATATGAAATTGCAGCCTCGAAGCCGACTATACCCCTCTAGAGAGCATTAGCAGTAAAACACATATTATGTGTCTGGGAACAGAAAGATGCTTTTTTCCCCCTCATGTGTCGGTGGGCCAAAGCCAAGAAGGTACAAGTGGTTATGGGGAACAGAAGAGAGTCTTGCTCCAAAAACATCTGTAACCCTTTCATTTAATCACCTCTGGCCCATGGTAAATCTCTACCAATCTCTCCTCTGTGGCTTCAAAGCCAAAACCATTTAATAACGGAGAAGGCAAAAATCATGTTTTTGTCCCTTTAAGAGGAGAATTACCCCCCATCCCCCAAAGAGCTGTTGTGAGCGGAAAAGTGACTATGCAAACATAGCACCTGCTTCTTCTCAGTTCTCCCTGGGCCCATATTGAGACATATTTTCTGACAACAGGATCTACGAGAGAGGAGTCTATGCCTGCAATGAACCCCGTGGCCAATTCTGTCCACACATCTATACAAGTGATACCGTCACAGAACCTACCCACGTAAGCCGCAACATCAGAGGCTCCTACAACTGCACATCCTCTAATGTGATCAATGCCATCAAGTGCCAGCAATACCCCTCTGCCATGTAAATTGGCCAAACTAGACAGTCTCTACGCCAAAGGATAAACGGACACAAGTCAGATATCAGAAATGGTGGCACACGGAAACCTGCCCGGAGACCATTTTAACCTGCCCGGGCATTAATGGACTTAAAAGTGGTTATTCTTCTACAAAGGAATTTCACAAGCCAATGAGAGAGAGTGCAGAACTGACCTTCAGATGCAAATTTCAGTTTCCCTTGGCCTGAACAAAGACATTAACTGGATGGCCCATTATAAAAGCAGTCTTCCTTACATTTAACACGTCATTGACATCAAAAGCTAAGCAAGGGACTTTTCCAGTCTACTCAATTAGCCTCATTAGTACTGGCACTATTATTGTCAGGTACATTTTTTCCCTTTCCCTTCTTTTTCTGTTATAAATTCTGATAGTCCCCCATTTTTCTCCACTCAAGCTCATCTGAAGAAGTGGGTTTTGCCCACGAAAGCTAATGATACTATATGTATTTTTGTCGATCTCTGAGGTGCCACAGGACTATCCATTTTACAAGAAAAGAGTTTACTGGGTTTTACTCCTCTTAAGACTTTTGAACCAAAACAATGGAGGGATCTGGATTCTCTTCCTGACTTGTGTGTCAACAACAGGACTGCCAACAAAGAGCCAGCCTGCGAGGACTTGTGTATGCAGGGAGTGAGCACACCCAAGCTAGAGTGTAAATCGGCATGGCTGTAGCAGGCCACATACTAGCTGTCCAAGTGGAACCTACTTCCGTGCTCTAACTTATTGCCGTTTGAAACAGCAGCTCGTGAAGCCCAGGACAACACTTTTAGTGTACAGCAATGCTACAGAAATCTAGATTGACACCCCATTTTGCTGTGCACTAACTTGCTATATCAACATGCCCCGAGAAGCAGTGAGCACTGGAAAGTCCTATTGAGGCCAATCAGAAGTGAGTTTTTAATGTAGTGCAAGGAATTACCAATTGTTCTTTGTTATACCTTGTCCAGGACCAGTGCTTGGAAAAATATACTGGCCTGGCAGAATTTGTACTCGTTTATTGGTGCGTTTGTAGCTCTGATTTGAGAGGTCAGATTTCAGAACCATGCCATTGTAACTGCCTCTCTTCTTTCCTCTCCCCGCCTTCAATTCTCATGTGATTTTAATAGCCCATCTCTGGGGAACTGTGTGACACTGAGAAGCAGAGAGCAAATCCCCAGTTAGAGCCATCTGTCTTCTCAGCATCCCCCTGGACCCAGCATAGGCAAGGGAGTCCCCATATAAACACTCTGGGGGTACTACAGGAGCCAGACAGTCTCCAACCATCAGGGGCAGAAGCAGCTGGCACCTCTGGTCCCTTGGAGAACTTTCTGCAATTCTGAGTGGACTCTCTTTGGCTTGTGCTGAATGACTGTTTGTTCCCACCCACCCCTTCTACCTCATCCATAGACTCTTCACCTCAACGTTATCTCTCTTACCTTCTTCCCCCCTCCCTCTTCAAGCTCCCTGTCCCTTCACTTTAGGCCAGCCCCTCCTAAACTCACCACCTCTCCCCAAAAAAGACTGAGGCACTAACATCCCACCATTACATTGTTCACTCTGTCCGTTCTCCCACCGTGTGTCCATTGTTCTATTTAAGCTCTTTGGGCCAATGACAGGTTGGATTTGATTTGTTTTTCGGGGGAATTTTTTGTTCAGTCTTAGGTAAAGCTCCTAGTACAAAGGGTTCCTAGATGTTACAGCCAAGCAATAAATAAGAACAGATATGCTTTCTGAATCAACAGGGGCTTGTAAAAGGGAAATTTTTCAAAGGCACAAATGGGAGCCAGGTTTGACTTTCAATAGGAACTGAGCAGCTGTCCTTTCCGCCTTTGAAAATCTCGCTCAAAATGAATCCATCATGCCACGGAAAAAATTAGAGTGTTGGGTTTCCAGTGAAATCGTGTGAAGAATTAATTTTTAACGCTGGTAATTTGCAAGATCCTGACCCTTAGAATTGTCCTTGATTCTTCAGTCTCGTTATACTCTTTGGGGACTCGTCCAGGGACGAATACAGTAAGTCTGAAATTCCTTCAATTTAAGTCCTTCAAACGTCCTTAAAATTGAGTCCTTAAAAAAAAAGTGCAGTTCTTAAAATGCTTTCCCTCCGGTGCCCCCAGAATGTGTATGTGAGGAATCCCTCTACATCTGTGTTTCCCAATTTTATTTGGCCACGGAACCCTTTTAAACTCGAAAGAATTTTGCAGAACCCCTAACAACAGTCTTATATATGGAGCTGAAAAAGTAGACCACAAATAAGTCAGGATAATAATAAACAAATGCTAAACAAGGTCATGAGATCAACATTTAGCTTAATTGCACATATTTAAAAACCAAAGTCACACTTAATGTGTACAAAATAATAAAGCTCAAAAACTAATATGCATAATCTATGGTATATAACAGGTGATCGCATCACTGACTCACTGCACGCACTGTGCTGAGTAGTGACATCGTCATCCCCACTCTCTGGCTAAGCTGGCATTTCTCAGGGACACTTATCGTGGCAAACACAAATGAAAATTGTTTTCAATAAAATTCATAAATGCTTAAATATTAATTATTTTTTTTTAAAAATCATAAAATGTTATTGTAATGGAATTTTCTCGCGGTACCCTTATTTTCACTTCGCAGAACCCCGGAGTTCTGCGGAACACCATTTGGGAAACGCTGCTCTACATATAACACTCCTAGCGGTAATTGTGTATATACCGTTCCAAGAGAGACCCCTTCAGAAACCTTTGAAATTCACACTGATGTCAATACAAATGGTGCCCGTCCGAGCTCACGAGTGACTTGTGTAAAATTCTCATCCGTTTCTCCCAGATCTCAAAAATAAAATGCTATGCTGGACTTGATCCCTGAACCCCGTTCTCCATGGCAGCAGGGGAAAGACCGGAGCAAGAACCATCCCCACTGTCTAGGTCATCTGGGTCGTGAAAAAACTCAATGAGGCTGCCATGGTGACAGGGCTGGCAACAGACATTCCAGGGCCTCAGCTAATGTGAGTGGGGAACAGGAGGAAGGAGGAGGACTCTGCTCTGTTCCCGGAAGAGCGGGACTAGGGGTCAGTCAGCCCTTCGGCCATGCTGCGCCCTCCCCAGACAGCCCTCAGAGCTGCCCAGACAGCACCACATGGGCAGCAGGGCTGACAGCCTTGCCCGGCCCCTGGGCAAGGCAGTTGGGGTAGGGCCGGGCAAGGGGTAGGGCCTCAGGTGGAAAGGGTGAGCCTGGGGCTAGGCAGCCCTCAGCACAGCCCAGAGAGTGAAGAGCCTCGCCCAGACTGTCCTCGGTGCTGCCAGGTGCGCACCACACGGGGCTCCAGCAATGATTTAAAGGGCCCGGAGCTCGGGCTGCCACCTCTGCCGCAGTAGTGGAGGTGGTGGCCGGGAGAATAAGACGGAGACTATATTATTGCCCTTATATAAATCCATGGTATGCCCACATCTGGAATATGCGTACAGATGTGGTCTCCTCATCTCAAAAAAGATACACTGGTATTAGAAAAGGGTCAGAGAAGGGCAACTAAAAGGATTAGGGGTTTGGAACGGGTCCCATATGAGGAGAGATCAAAGAGACTGGGACTTTTCAGCTTGGAAAAGAGGAGACTAAAGGGGGATATGAGAGAGGTCTATAAAATCATGAGTGGCGTGGAGAAAGTGAATAAGGAAAAGTTATTCACTTATTCCCACAACATAAGAACTAGGGGGTCACCAAATGAAATTAATAGCAGGTTTAAAACAAACAAAAGGAAGTTTTTCTTCACTCAGCGCACAGTCAACCTGTGGAACTCCTTGCCAGAGGATGTGGTGAAGACTTAACAGGGTTCAAAAAAGAGCTAGATAGATTCATGGAGGTTAGGTCCATCAATGGCTATTAGCCAGGATGGGTAGGAATGGTGTCCCTAGCCTCTGTTTCTTTGGAAGTGGGTGACAGGGGAGGGATCTCGTGAGGGTTACCTGTTGCGATCCCTCCCTCTGGGGCTTCTGGTATTAGCCACTATCAGTGGACAGGATACTGAGCTAGATGGACCTTTGGTCTGACCCAGTATGGCCGTTCTTATGTTCACCATAAAGATATTGAAGTACTAGAGTCAACCCAATTTCTTAAGAATCAGTTGCACAACATGAAATATGTAGAGGCTCATAGACAAGCAGGCATCCCCTTGAGAATTGATTGCTAATAGAGTAGGATAGTAGAATAGAGGTCTATAAAATCATGAGTGGCATGGAGAAAGTGAATAAGGAAAAGTTATTTACTTGTTCCCATAATATAAGAACTAGGGGCCACCAAATGAAACTAATGGGCAGCAGGTTTAAAACAAATCAAAGGAAGTTCTTCTTCACACAGCGCACAGTCAATCTGTGGAACTCCTTGCCTGAGGAGGCTGTGAAGGCTAGGACTAGAACAGGGTTTAAAAGAGAACTAGATAAATTCATGGAGGTTAAGTCCATCAATGGCTATTAGCCAGGATGGGTAAGGAATGGTGTCCCTAGCCTCTGTTTGTCAGAAGGTGGAGATGGGTGGCAGGAGAGAGATCGCTTGATCATTACCTGTTCGATTCACTCCCTCTGGGACACCTGGCATTGGCCACTGTCCGGCAGACAGGGTACTGGGCTGGATGGACCCTTGGTCTGACCCAGTATGGCCGTTCTTATGTTCTTATGACCTTTTCTATCGCCAGGCCCAGGGGCAGTTGCCTCCTTTGTCCCCCCCCTGTCGGAGGGCCTGCATGCAGGGCTCCAGTAGAGATTTAAAGGGCCCAGAGCCCTGGGCCCTTTTAAATCACTAGGCCTCAGGGCAACTTCCCTGGCTGGTGGCCCTGAATCTGTATTTCACCACTGACCAGCACAACCGAGCCAAGAGTAAAAGCCCTAAAGTGGCCCTGAAGTGTCAACGCCCACTGGCCCTCCTTTCAACCCAAGGTCCCGGCTGAAAGAGCAGAACCAAATCAAGGTTCAGCAGCTATTTGGGCCTAAGCCCCTTGCTAAAATGCAGTCTCCAATTTACTGCGGTCTGCGGCAAAGCGAAGCACGGAGAAAGTTCTCTCAGCTGACAAGAGAAAACAGTTTCATGTACGGACGCACGCTGGGCTGCAGCAGGCCAAATGTGATGGCCTGGCTGTGTGCGTTTTCAAAAGCAGAGAGCAAGGGGAAGACAGGGAAAGCAGAAGAGAATCAGAGGTTATAGGGTAAACACACACACAGTTAGATTTAGGAGAGGAACTGAAAGCAACGGCAGAGATTAAGGAGAAAATAAAGAGAAATGAACAGAGCACAGTGACAGGAGGAAGGTGAAACCCACTGAGTGAGCTTTCAAGTGTATGAAAAACTGTAGGAAAGTAGGTAGCCGCTGACAAGTTCAAGAAGGGAGAGGAAGGATGGGGTAAGGCAGGAACTGACTTGAAAACCAGCTCCCCACTAAGGTGTAACAAAGCTTTTTCATTGGACTAAAAATAAAGGGCTTTCAAAAAGCCAGGTCTCCTCCTCAGGACACAATGCAGCCAGCAGAGGCGGCCAAGGATAAATAGGTCAAGGGAGAATGGATCGTTCCAAACTTAACTTTGCAAAGTTGCGAAGAGTCGGAGCGATCAGGGCTGGGCCTCCAAGCACTTTGCCCCAATTGGTCCCGCTGCTTTAAGACAATTAACCCAGCACAATGTCAGAGTGACTCATGGGTCAGGCCAACCCTCACCTTCTCAATGCGGAAGCAAACAGGGGGGGTGCTACAAGAGGGCAGCCGCCGAGCTCCTTGTATCACTTCTTACTCCAGATCTTAGCTTACAGCCCAATGGAACCAACCTCCATGAAGATGCTCTGAGACAACTCCCCACTCACAGAAGGGAGGTTTAAACCTTGTTGGGGGCAGAACAGACCAGAAGGATGAGGGTCCAAAAGACCTGACACATGCGCCTTCCCAGAGCGTTCTAGTGTCCATGGGGCTGGGTTTTCAAGAGAGCTCAGCTCCAGTTACGCACCGTATAAGGGCTGAGTTTTCAAAGGTATGCAGCACCTCAAAACTATGCTAAGCCATAAACATGCTAGGTCAGCTTTTCAAAAGCACTCCGGACACTGGGTGTCACGATGGGTCGTGACACCCAGCGTCCGGAGTGCTTTTAAAAAGCTGGCTTAGTGTGCCCCACCAAGTTGGCTTTTCAGTTCTTTGGCCCTGTCCCAGCAAATAAAACAGACTTTTAATCAAGGAGCCAATTTTCAAAGGCGCAGATGGCAGATAGAGACCTGGCTCCCATTAGCATTCAGTGGGGGCAAGTGTTTCAGGGCACTTTGTGCCTTTGAAAATCTCCCCCTGCTTCCCTCCAAGTTTCCAGCTGAGCTAACTGGTGGGAAAGGCACATTGCCCATCACTCTGAACCGGCAACGTGAGAAGATGGTGTACGTCGGCGTGTATCTGTATCAGTCTACAAACTCCATTCTGCTGTGTGAACGTCCCATTTCGAATGACAAACTGTGCTGTGCCTCCATTGGACAACTATAGCCTCTAGCTTGTGCTGAAACACCCAGGATGTACAAAGATTGCCCCCCCCCACACATAGATGACAGGCTGACATAGCAGAGTAATCAAGAGTGTTCCTGGGCTTCTATTCATATGGACTCAGCTTAGAAGAATAAGCTGGCTGCAGCCCTAGCGAACCAGCTTCCTTAAGCTGTCCTGTAATGAATCACGTAACTGAGGAACTTGAAATCGCTCCGGGAGCTCACCTGACAAACAGGGCTAGAACTTTTTAAAAGAATTCTCTCCAATCAAGTGGGGTGGTACTAGAATCAGGTGACAAGACTCGGTGGCATATGATGGGACCCTGAAAAGACACGAACCAAGACCCAAATTTAATTAAGGTCTTCATTTATACAGAAGCTTTCACCTCAAAAGAGCCAAAGTGCTTTACAAATTCAAAGTGAAACTTCTGAGGATGGGCAGATGGAGCTGGATTGAAAGACCTGGAGAATGAAGTCCCTTGAATCGTAGAGTCAGTGCTGCTCCTGTTCTAAGGACATTAACATCTACAGGAATTTTGAAGTGTCTATGTTTGGCCTCTTTCTCCTTGTAATAAATGAAACAACTCAGAAACAGCCTGAAAACAAGACATGTCCATGAGCTTACACCACAGGAAAGTGATTCCTGGGGAGGTAGAATGAATTGCCCAGCAGGATGGGTTAGGATTAGAACACAGATTTTCTGATTTCCCATCCAACCCACTGTGAGTCACCAGCCCATCCTTCTTCCTAAGTTGCTCCATTGCACAGATGAATAAACTGAACCCAGGGAGGCTAAATGACTTGCTCCAGGCCTCAATCTCCTAATTACTCAGATGACAAAAGAAAGTGACCTAACTCAGCTCTACCAGTGGTGCTGGAATCACAGTGTGGATCTTTAGCTCAGCTTTTGGGTATTCTGATTGGACAAAAATTACAAGTTTAAAATCATTCAAAGAAAACTGTGATTTGGAAGGATTCAGCCTATTACAGGTTGAACTCCTCAAGCTGTGTCTACACTGGCGCGATCTTGCGCAAAAGCAGCCACTCTTGTGCAAAAACTTGCTGCCTGTCTACACTGGCCATGTGTTCTTGCGCAAATAAACTGACATTCTAATGTATGAAATCAGGGCTTCTTGCGCCAGAACTCTGACACTCCCGCTCAGGAATAAGCCCTTTTACGCAACTGTTCTTGCGCAAGAGGCCAGTGTAGACAGGCAACATGAATTTCTTGCGCAAGAAATCCCTATGGTTAAAATGGCCATCAGAGCTTTCTTGCGCAAGAGAGCGTCTATACTGGCATGGATGCTCTTGCGCAAAAGCACATTTCTTGCGCAAAAGCACATGCCAGTGTAGACACTCTCTTCTGGAAGAGTTTTTGCACAAGAACTCTTCCGCAAAAGAGTTCTTGCGCAAGAAGCTGCCAGTGTAGACATAGCCTTAGTGTTCTGTGCTGTTATTTAGCTCTAATTTACCCCCAAATGTCTTCTAAGAGCCAAGTCAGCAGTAGAAGCATTGGTAATGCTTCTAGACAATATTGACCTCCTGCGAGTCGGCAAATTCTCTGGTTCAGCACTGGTCAGGTCCCGAGTAAGGATGTTAAATTGTGGTTATCTAGCTAGTTGTATAGTCAATACAATTTGTTGATAGGATCGCTCTGCAGAGCCGCAGCGGGGGCTAGCTCCAGGAGCCAGGCAGCTCTGGACACTGAGCAGTCCCTGGCAGCTCTTACTACATTTAAAATGCAGAGGCGCAGTGTCCCGAGCGAGCATGAGCCGAGAGTGCTCAGTCCAGGTTCACAGTGTCTCCAGCGCCTGTTCACGGTGGACAGCCCTGGCTGCAGTGAACAGGGGCTGCCAGGCAGCCTCCTCTATTCCCGCTGTCTCTGAGCTGCACTCCATGTCTGCCCCCCTCACTACTCCTTAGAGCTGGGTCCAGATTCACAGCAGGGCCTCTGTGCACAGGGCCAGCAGTGGAGAGGAATGCTGGGCAGACAGCCTACTCAGTGGCCAGGAGCCCCCAAAACCAGCAGCTGAGTGGGACTCTGGGTCAGCAGCAGAGACCCTGGACAGGCGGTGGAGCCCCCAGGCCAGCAGCGGGGTCAATGTCTGGGAACCCTGCGTGCTAGGTGGGCAGCTAGGACTCCGGGGCCAGCAGAAGATCCCTCAGGGCTGGCAGCAGAGCAGCCAGGACACTGGGCGCAAAATCTGAGGGTACAGCAGCACCCCCCACATCAGCACTTCCAATGCTGGTGGCAGACGCAGGCACTGAAGCCAGGTTTTCCTGGTTCTAGACCAGCACCCCAACCAGAATACAGTTATAGCTCTTCAAGTGGTTCCCTACATGACACACCATGCAACTTTTGCAGTGAAGCGGCTGCAAAGGCCAGCCTCCTTCACAACACAGCATGCAATGGCCCTGCCGGCTTTCAATGGCCCTAGCAATTGGTGGGGGAAGGGGACAGACAACAGATTGCATAGATGCCTTTTTTAGGACACGTGCATATATTCAAGACCTCATTAAAACATTTGTTGCTGGATCAAAACATACCCTTAGAAAGCTCATATTTAACATAGCCTGCCTACTCTTAAGCAAACCGAAGAGCCACACTTTGAAGGTCAGCAAAACTCAGGTTCCAGGGGATCGGCCAAGGCGGCATGTTTCATAGCATAGGACGCTGCCCAATGAACGCCTTCGTGCCTGGCTCCCAAGAGTTCAAATCCGCAGGCGCAATCAGCAGAAGGGCAGCTGTTGGGACAGAGCAGAGGGAGAAAAGTCGCCTCTTGGGTAGGAGGGTCCCTGACCATATGAGGCTTTATGGGCTTAGTTATCTCTGTCAGACCGATTCAAGTGTGAAACATAAGGGCTGAGAAAACAGACAGACTGAAAGGGAGGCAGAAGCTGTCATGTGTCCATATTACAGGGAGACTCCGGCTTAGAGGTTTGATAGAAACAAGTTGAACAGATTGATTATTCAAAGGAAAAGTAGGATCTCACGTTCTCCCTCATCTCTGGATACTTCCAATTAGTGCAAAGTCCAGTTCCATAAACTCTTAATTACAAATAATGGATGTTACCTTTGTTTTCTAGCCCTTTCATGCAATCAGCACCCATGCACACAAAACAATATTCACTTACTGGCACCATTCCAAAATCCTGATGCTAATACATTGATGGAAGATTTACAAAGCAGGAATATTTATCACTGTCTTCCCTTGTCTACACTAGGGGTGTGTCTACAGAGCAACGCTATTTCAGAATAACGGCTGTTATTTCGAAATAACAATGTGAGGGTCTACACAGCCATTCCGTTATTTCGAAATAAATTTGAAATAACGGATGGCTTATTCCGAAATCTGTAAATCTCATTCTATGTGGAATAACGCCTATTCTGAAATAGCTATTTCGAAATAAGGTGTCTGTAGACTGTCCACTGCTGCTATTTTGAAATAGCCCCTCACCAAGGCCATTCTAAGTTATTCCTCCCTAGTGCCTCCTGGGGTTTAAATCGAGATAGCACATCTATATTAGGGAAGCCTGCCTTGGACTAATTTTGAGGCTTCCCTGCAGTGTAGACGTGCTATTTCAAAACAAGCTATTCCAGAATAACTATTCCAGAATAGCTTATTTCGAAATTGATGTGCAGTGTAGACATAGCCTAGGACTTTATTTTGAAAACAACACCCCCCCCAGGTAAATTTATAAGCGGAGTATCCACACTACCAAGCCCATTATTTTGAAATAACAGGCTGCGGAATTTGAAATCTGTACTCCTGCTTTTCGTCAGAAGTAACGCTAATTCCAAAATAGTTATTTCAAAATAACGGTAGTGTGGACGCGCTGGTGCCGCTATTTAGAAATAACTACTCCCCAGAATAATTCAAATTAATTACTCCCCAGTGCTTCCTGGGGCTCTATGTCCGAGGCAGCATGTCCACATTAATGGAGCCTGCCTTGGACAAATTTTGAGGCTTCCCAATAGTGTGACCATGCTAGTTCGAATTTGTTAAATCGGGAGTTAAGTCGAATTTACTAATTTTGAAATTGTTTCCTAGTATAGACATGGCCTAAGAAGTCTGCACATGAACCTGCAGAGAGAAGAATCAATTGTGAATTTCATTCTAGGCTGCAGAATTCTTGTTGCTCCGTGTTACTGATTATGGTTCGTGTCCATTGACTACTGTTCCTGGTGCTATGTCTTGCTGACAGCACTTTCCTCTTTATTTTCTAAATGCTTACAGTCTAGTAATCCAAACAAACAAGCAATCCTATTTTGCCTCCAGCATTTTGTGTTAACCCATGCTTGCATGTGTCTTCTTCACGTGGAGGCGCTACAGAATGTTAATAGACACACTGAAAGCAGTGCGCTCTTGCTGGATATACAATAGTTCGGTGAAAGTCAGAGAGGAGAGGGTGGTTCAAAGCAGGGGTGGGGGGGCCACTGACCTACAGAAAAATCAGTTGGGGGCTGCACAAAAGCAACCCCTCAAAAAACAAAAGCACCTCACTGACCTGGCCCCCAACTAAGAAGCAGAAAGACACTCCAAACTAGGTGTGTATTCCCTTACACACCAGAGCCTAGGGGGCCCTGGGCTAGTAGATTTTGTGCCCCTCCAGGCTCTGGCATAGGGGCAAAAGGGGTTCAGTGTGTAGGAGGAGCCTGCCAGGAAGCAGGCTTGAAGTATGGGGGGGGTTGGTGGGTCAGGGAGGGTGGCAGGCTGCAGGAACAGGACGGGGGTGGGAGGGTTAGGCAGAAGGTAGGGTGCAGGAGCGGAGTGGGGGTGCACCAGTGGGCTGGGGGCAGGGATGCCGCAGGGCTAGAACACCAGCCCTAGTTCCCCAGTGGGCTGGGGGCAGGGATGCCGCAGGGCTAGAACACCAGCCCTAGTTCCCCAATGCTGGGGATAGGACCCTAAGCCTCAGGGGTTGGATCCAGGCAAGCTGGGGGTTGGATCCAGCCCCCTGGCCATAGGTTCCCCACCCCTGGTTCAAAGGATTGATAATTGGACATACCACCTTCATATCCAAGCCAGTTTTGATTTAACCTAGTAATGCATGAAATTAACATAATTTTACTAACTTCTAGTTGCTTCCAGGTGCCGTTTAAGATGTTGCTGATTTACAGAGTACAGAATGGTTTGAGCCCTGGCTAAGCAAGCGATTCCCTGTTTCCTTATGTACCAGATGAAATTGGTTACTGTATCTTGTCTATTTAGAATGTGCTTCAGGGCAGAGATTGTGTTTCACTGTGTGTCTATATGGCACCCAGCACAAGGGAACCCCCATCTCAGAAGGGGCCTTTAAGACAAACACTTGGCAGGCATTGTTGCTTTACAGTTGTCATCTTGAGGTTTAAGATGCTCAACTCATTCTTCATGCCAATGGAGATGGAGATCCATCAGTCTCAGAAATTTATGGACAAATTTAAGGCCCTTCCTGTATTTAAAAAGAGAAATGAACTCTCCTCCTTCCATAACTAAAGCATTTCAACATCTCCACATTTCTCCTGCCAGGCAGTAAAATGCCTAGTAACAGGCTAAAAACCTGGACACCTTTTCTGTATCCAGCCACATAAGATATTTACGATGCTTGAGTTTGAACTAGCAATGAAAAGAATTTGCATGCGCTCTCCCAGCACCGACCATCTTAGACCCACGTGAACTAAGCCCATGACATTTCCTCTGTGCTACGATGTTTTACCCACAGCGAAGGACTATAGATAACCCATTGTTACAGGATGTTGATTCCAGAAGGCACAGAATGAAGGCTCCTCCGTGCTCCAGGGTCATTCTGATTAGTAGCACATGCAGTGGTAGGTAAGTAGAGGATTAGGCCCTTGATCCACATTGTCCCTAACTGGCCTTCTCTTTGAGCACTAGGGAGCTATGGTGATGTGACAGCTGGCGTTCAAATAAGCAGAAGAGAGTTGGAAGGAACAACCTCAACTGCCAAATTAAAAAAATTCGACATCACTCTCTTGGGTTCAGACCTTCCAGGCAGCAACCACAAGTAAAGACACCTGCGTAGCTGGGCATTAAGACAAGGCAGTTTGGGGTTAATAAAACAGACCTGGGTTGCACTGTGCGAAGCGGCCTCTCTTTTCACACGACAAAGAAAGCAAAAGAGAAGCCTGACAAGAAATCCCCCAGCCCCGCAGTGAGTGCTGCGAACAACACATCCTGGTGCATGTGCAGAGAGGGACTCCGAGACCCAGACAACCTGCCTTATTACCAAGAACGGCTACCACAGAGCGGCACCCCTTGCACCACTGAAAAACCAGCTTTACCACAAAGCCGCCGAGCAGGGACACGGTATCCAATTAACCCAGAGTCTGGCTTTGGTATGCACGCTTCAGAGTTCAGACCAGCAGCTTAGCAACTCCCCTGGCCACCTACATTAAAATCAACTAGCCAAGTAGAACCTTTCTTTACTTACGGCTTTACGAAAGCAGTTGGGTGCGTGGCCTCTCCGATGGCCATAGAGTGGGCTTTGTGGACCAGCCCTACACCCAGCCATGACATCACCCTGATTATGACAGAAGGCTCATCATTTGGCAAGGGTTCCTCCCTCCTGCTTTGCTTCATGTCCCCCGTTCACTTTCCCTTGAACGCAGCCCAATTGCCATCTTCGGTTACCCAGTCTGAGTGCGATTTTGTGGCATCGACAGACTAATGTGTCACGGCTCCTGATAAATTCAAACTCTGTGCTTCCCATCATGACTACAGCAAGATTCATTACTGCCTCCTGGCCTGAATTGCTAATGTCCCAGGAGACACAATAGGAAAATCCTTGCAGAAATGCAGAGGAGTCTGTTGCCATTCCCAATGCATCCTACAATTGTATACCCTACCACAACCTCACACACCCACATCCCTGCTTTGCACTGCCCCCTCCCCCCGCCCCACACTCTGCCTTAGCTATTTATACGCAAGCACTTTGGAGCAGGGACTCGATACCGTGCCTAGCACAACAGAGCCTTAATCTTGGTTGAGGGCTTTCCCTGCATCCCTGATAGAAATGATTAAAACAGGGGAGTGGACTCTGGAAATTTTCACCCGCCTCCAAATACACAGTTCCAGCTGCAGCCGGTGTCCACCAGACCCAAAGAAACCTGCAGGCGATAACAAGCCATGTGTTCACCCCACCTCCTTGCATCTTCCGCGTGGAGAACAGCAGCAGCATCCCAGAGGAGTTTGCAGGGAACAGCCAGCACTGGTTATACAGGAGGAGGCAGGCTAGGAGTTAAGGCCTTCCAGTCCCTGGCACTGGCTACAGAGGGACCTAACCAGAACACCAAACCCAGCATCTCTCTCTCCAGAGAAGAAGCCACAGAGGAGCCTTTGTAGCCTCCTGACAGCATCTCTGAAATTTAAACATTGAGCATCTTTTCCTCACTTGCTCTATTGCCACTGGCTGTTTACTCTTCATCCCCACCCCGCCCCCCCCCAGGGCCCCTTCAGCTTCCCAGCCTTACTCTACCTGGGCACTGTGCCTTCTATCCCCCTCTTTTCCCACCATCCCCCTCCCTCCCTTTCACCCCAACCAGTGCTGCAGCAAACCCCAAAGAAACCCTGACATGACGTTTTCATAACACAAATAAACACGCTGTTTAAAAAGCAAAACCCTCAACAATTAGTGCTAGCGCAATGTGTGCCTGTCACCACCCAGCCCATTGCTCTGTGTGCTTGGAAAACACCTACCACATTTTGGGCACAACCTGAATATAAATATTTCAGACAAATCTGCCCTTTCAGGGTAATTAATCTTTAGGCAAGTGGGCCCAAGCTAAGTAGAAACAGTGGGTCTGAACTAGCACAAACAAATCATTTCAGCCCAGCAAGAAGCAAAGAAAACACTGTTTCCATATCTCTGAAAACAGACACTCACAAATTTTTTAGGTCATGAGCTTTTGTGGTAAAACCCACTTCATCAGATGAGTTGGAGTGGAAATTACACAATCTGGGATATATATAACAGCAAAGGAAGCTGCTTGTCAGTTGGAGGACCAGTGTTAATGAAGCTAATTAAGTCAGGGTAGGGATGTCTCATTCACAGGATTGAATGTGAATATCAAAGGCAGGGAAATTGCCTTTGTAGTGTGTTAACCAGTTAAGATCTTTATTCAAGCCTAAGTTGATAGTGGTGAACTTGTAAGAGAACTCCAGTTCAGCTGTCTCCCTCTGTAATCAGGTGATAAAATTCTTTTATCGAAGGATGGCTACTTTTAAATCCATTATTGAATGTTCAGGGTGGATCATGACTTAATACATTTGTTACTCTCTAAGGTGCCATAGGACTGCTCATTGTTTTTACAGTCACAGACTCACAGACACTTTACCATGTATCTCTCGGTAGACATACAAGGGCTGATCTCATTCACACACCTAGCACTCACAGGACAGATATTTCAGCAAAGAGTGTGAAGAGAACTTTTGGCAAACCAGCTCCTTGTACGAACATGCCTTCTTTGGGAATCACACCAAGGAATCTCCCCCTTACTTCTACTTTCCAGTTCCCTTGGTTAAATTCACTTCCTCTAGCAAGTTAAATTTCCCTTCTCCTGACAAATTCCCCACCTTTTTGTCTGGCTGGCTGAAAGAATCACTGATGGAAGGGTACTTTCCTATCACGTGCTTTCCTCTCTGGACCCTCCTTCCAGGTCCCAGTGCTACAGCTATGAGGCAGCATGACCTTCTGTAAAAGTGTTTCCATACCATGTGGGTGGATTGCAAAGTGGTTCACTGCTAGCCACCTAGCCTACATGCCCCTTTGTCTTCCCCCTGCTTGCCAAAGGCATGAGACTCCCGAGATCATAATTGAACCCTTATCTCCCCTATATCAGCTGAGTCACAAAGCAAAACCCTCCGGACATCAAGGCATCAACAGTTCCTGATGAATCCGCCACATAATACTTCAGGCCAACCCAATACAACAAGCAATACAACACTTGGCATTGGAAAAGGTTAAGAAAAGGGCAACAAAAATGAATAGGGGTTTGGAATGGGTCCCATATGAAGAAAGATTAAAAAGACTTGGACTTTTCAGCTTAGAAAAGAGGAGACTAAGGGGGAGAAATATGATAGAGGTCTATAAAATCTTGACTGGTGTGGAAAAAGTGAATAAGGACAAGTTATGTACTTATTCCTACAATATAAGAACTAAGGGTCACCAAATGAAATTAATAGGCAGCAGATTTAAAACAAACAAAAGGAAGTTTTTCTTCGCTTGGCACACAGTCTACCTGTGGAACTCTTTGCCAGAGGATGTGGTGAAGGCTAGGACTTTAACAGGGTTCAAAAAAGAGCTAGATAGATTCATGGAGGTTAGGTCCATCAATGGCTATTAGCCAGGATGGGTAGGAATGGTGTCCCTAGCCTCTGTTTCTCTGGAGATAGGTGACCTGTTGTGTTCCCTCCCTTTGGGGCACCTGGTATTGGCCTCTAATGGCTGACAGGATACTGGGCTGGATGGACCGTTGGTCTGACCCAGTATGGCCGTTCTTATGTTCACACAATATGGCACATCTATTTTCCCCATCTAGGTAACTGGGGGCAATCACTCATTAAGGAAGCTGCTGTTCAGACTGAGCTGAAGGCCATTGAATATTGCATTATTAGCTTTTACTATGAATGTCCTCTCCTGGCTCTTTGCATAACTAGCCGGTGTGCAGGGGGAGGAGAATGACAATTGCAACAGCTGGTTTAGGCTCTGTTTTGAGACACTTTTTTTCTTCCTTTCATCATTGGCAATTACTTCCTCGCACCTGGGTTTCTAATGAATTTGGGGGATACGGCCAAGTCAACTAATTAATTTCGGTTTGCTTTTGTGAAGGCCACTTTGTCACTCACGTGCCTTTTTAAATGCAACCGTGTGGCTTTGGACATGCATTTTTGCAGCAGGACCTTGACACCTGTGAAGCTTATGACAAAGCAATCAAGCATGATGCAAGCATGATGATGCAAGCATGACAAATTGGGACAGAGGAGATAATAAGGTCTTACATAAGATAAAGCCCCTAATATTGGGATGGTCCCGACAACATTGGTACATCTGGTCATCCTAAGCCTATATCTTTACAACTTATTTATGTGGGTTACGAAAATAATCACAGAATCAGAGAACTAGATGGGACCAGAAGAGGTTATCAGATCCAGTCCCCTGTCTTCACAGCAGAACCAAGCACCATCTAGATCATCCCTGACAGGTGTCTATCTAACCTGCTCTTAAATATCTCCAGTGATGGAGATTCCACAACCTCCCCAGGCAATTTATTCCAGTGCTTAACCACCCTGACTGTTTGGACATTTTTCCTAATGCCCAACCTAAATCTCCCTTGTCGCAATTTATGCTCATTGCTTCTTGTCCTATCATCAGAGATTAAGGAGAATAATTTTTCTCCCACCTCCTTGTAATGCCCGTTTAGGTACTTGAAAGTTGTAATGTTATTCTATTTCAGTCAGTTCTCTGGCAAAAAGGATGGCTTTAATGTAATGTACACTTGCAAACTCTGTGCTAGCTCAGGAAGTTATTTCCTTTCCTTTTCTTGCATTCCCAAGCCAAAGCTGCAAATTTCCTGGTACGGAGTAGTGCCAGAGGGACTCATTCACCTCCATGAATATATTCAACAGCTCCGATAGAGCTACAAGGAAGTGGAGAAATAAACCTATAAAAACATGTCTGACTCCTGGCCATCAAGCTGAACGCTGCATGCTGGCAGACAAAGGAAAGGGTGCACAGCGAACCTGCTCATTTCCTCATTCTGCATGTTGAACAATCCCAGGGCCAAACCTTGCTCAAGCAAATATTCTCATGCCTGTCAATGGAGAGATGTGCATGAGAAAGATGGGTGGGATTTCTTCCAGAGAGCATTTACACTGCTGGCGCGAAGCAGGCCAAAAGCAGTTCTAATGGGCTATGGCAAGACCAGCAGCGGCGCTGAGCGAGGGTAGGTCTACATTACCTGAAGCAGCACAACTGCAGCTGCACCACTACGGAAGCACGCCATGGACACTCCCTGCAGCAAAGGGCCAGGGTCTCCCCTCACCCTGTGTTAATCCACCTCTCCAAGAGGCTGTAACAGTCTACACCGGAGAAAGGGGGGGAGTTAGAGGTTGGCTTAGTTCAATTTCTCAGGAGCATGGATTTTTCACACCCCTGAGGGATGCAGATGTGTCCCTGTCAGTTTGCAGTGCAGACCGGCCCCCAGAGCCATGCCCCCTATTTGGGGAAGGAGTGTGTCTAGAGGGAAGGGACTGCAACCAAGATTCCCTTCGGCACAGCAACGGCGTCACTACTGTATTGGCTCCTTGGGGGAACTGGCAGAGGATTATTATTATTGTTCGTGTTACTGTTGTTCCAGAAGCCCGTCAGGCACAAAGTCCACGCTGTGCTCGGCACTGCACAAACCCAGAAGTGAAGAGACAGCCCCTGCCCCAAAGATGAAAGGCAGGGCAGTCTCTCTCATCCCCTTCCTCAACTACAAGCTTGCCTGCCACATAGGCTATGGGCCTAGAAACTATTCCACCATTCTCCTAACCTAGTTAGAGCCGGGGGGTGAAAGTAACTTACATTTCATACAGGTACTGTTGTATCGCAACCCCCCAGTGCCCCCCCGCTCCCCGGGCAGGAGTTGGGGGAGATTCTGATGCAACAGAATCTGTAAGAAATTTAAGTGTTGGATGTAGTGCGGGGTGCTCAGGGCAGGGGCTTGGGGAGTGTCAGGGTATGTGTGGGGGGCTCAGGGCAGGGGGCTGAGTGTGTGGGGGGTGCAGAAGATGTCAGGAGGGCACTCAGGGCACAGGGCTGAGAAGTGCAGGAATCAGGGTTCAAAGAGTGGGGGGCTCAGGGCAGGGGCTTTGGAGTATAGGGGGTGCAGGACTCAGGGCTGGTGGTAAGGAGGAGCTCAGGGCAGGAGATGGGAGATGAAGGTGTCAGGATTACGCACATTGGGGGCTCAGGACAGGGGGATTGGTGTGCAAGGAGGGCAGGGAGATGAAGAACCCCCTGCCCCTCCCAGTTCACACCTGGACATTGCTTGCTCTTCCCCTTCTCATTAATGTCAGGGAGCGAGAGGAAAGGGCCAGTTCGTCTGCCCCCCCCAGCCAGAATGAGGAATGCTGCAAATTGTGCACTTTCCCCTCGCGCCCCTGACATTAATGAGCAGTCCTGGCTGAGTGCAGGGCATGCCCCCAGCCAGCCCCTTTCACCTATCCTTTGTGAATTCAAAGGAAAACATGGAGGCACAAGGCACTTCATCAGCACAGGGCTAATGTGTTAATATTCTTACAGCAGGGCTTTCTTCAGAGTCTCAGATAACTGTCTCTCATTGTGACCCCTTACAAAGCAATACAGTGCCTGGGGGGGAGGGGAATAGCTTTTAACACACCTGACCAAATTGTGGGTACTTAGTTCCCCCACTGTGCTTTTTGACTGAGAGCTGTTAAGTATCTTTCAGCAAGGCCAGGTGCAGGAGGGAATGGATGGTTAGCGAGGGCAGAGGGCAGCAGCATGAGAAGCCAAACAAGAGCACTGTTCAAAGCAAACAAGTTCTCCACTGCTGCTCACTGGAAAATGGTTGTGTTTAGGTTAGAAAAAGGAGTCTCCACTGGGTCTGAAAACATGACTGCAAAAGATGCTAAAAATGTCCACCTTAAGGGGCTGGTACAGCTTTGCAAAATGCTGAACTAGTCAGCCCCTCCAGCATGGCTAAAATACCAGCTTTTATAGTTCACCACATTTTCAGTGGATTTTTAATAACCACTGTTTGCGGAAGAGAAGACAGATTCCATGTCTCAGTTCACTTGTTCTTACAGCAACATGTGGTCCAATATTTTTGTTTGTACTTCATTTAACAAGCAGGTCAGGTGTTTTTCATGTTGCCTCACTTGAATTCAGATTATCTGCTCCAGCTGCAGTGCATGTGGTTTGTAACCAATGTTCCCTATAATCTTTTCCATCCATGTGCGGGTTTTTCCCCCTCCACACGTGGAATACATTTTGTTATGTGCGCCAAGGAATGTGCACCACAAGGAGAAACGCAAACCTAACTATGGGCGCTCTGTTATCAGCTGAGCAGCACTGGAATCTTTCCTGAGTGGCTGCACAAGTGCACAGCTTACATCTGTAACCCTCTCGCTTTCTTGAGCACAGTAGGTTTTTATATCCTACTGTGCGGTCATGAACCTCACTTTTTCATATCAAGACTGTGAATTGCTGTGAATTACACTCTTAACATTGAGACAAGATAGGTGAGGTAATAATAATAATACCTGTTATTAGACCAACTTCTGTTGGAGGAAGGTACAAGATTTCATTGTTAGCATTGTTGGTTCTACAGTGATTAAATGTATGGGAGAGCTCTTCTTTTTCTCCCCAGTAGGCAATGTCTCAGGAAAACAATCCAGTGCTGACATACCCTTCCCATGCAGACTTGGGAAGGACAGGCTGACTTTGTTGAAATGTGAGAACTGATATTTCGAAGTCAAGGGGCCAACAGCCAAATCCCCAGCTGGTGTAGATAGGGGTAGCTCCATTGACTTCAATGGAGCTCATCAATTTACCTAAATTGAGAATATGGCTCTAAAGTTCTTGAGCAACCCCACTATAAATTGCTAATCGTTTACAGAGTTCACCAGATCAATCACTTGACGAACTCCTATTTTCTTTGGATGACTTTCAAAGTGTAACAAGATGAAGCCAATAAGACTAGGATATAGAACATGAAAGTGCAAAGGTCCTTCCTTACAGAGGAAGAATGAGAAAAAGAAGAGAGCTAATAAACTCATTAACAGATTTAAAATTTAGTAGGGGGATTTATTAACCAGCACATTCCAATCAATGAGCGACAACAAGAAGTTGAACAAGTGATGGAAGAGTTGTTTGGTCCCAGGGATTTAAATACTTCCTCTTTTGGGAGCCAAATTCTCACTGAAGACTGTAAGTGTTTAGTGTGATAAAAAACCGCAGCAGCTGGGGGCAGAAACATTTTTTGTACTGTGTTAAAACTAAAGGGAAAAAAGAAATGACCAAGAAGAATCATTTATGGATGGATGAAAAAAATAAAACATAAGAACAAGAGAAAGCAGCCTTAGAAGCTGTACATCACACATCATCTCTTCTTTAACTGGGATCCAACACCTCATTTTGTTAAGAATTAAAACAAAACAAAACAAAAAGGACAACTCTGAGGATTTGGAAGCACTTCAGTATTCTGGCTTTATCTAGACATGGTTAAAAGATGTGTCATTAGAATGCATTAGCTATCCCATTCTGACACATTTGACAGTTCAGTATAGATAAGGCCCTACACCTCTTCTTACCCTTTACACTGGTTGAGATCAAGTGCGGGGGAGAGTCTAACCCAGTGATGGGAAAATACCAGTCCGGCAGTGTTAGTTCCTGGTGGGCCCCCACCACTATATTTACCTGCACGGCCATCAGTACAGGTGACTGCAGCTCCCATTGGCCACAGATCACTGTTTCCAGTCAATAGGAGTTGTGGGAAGCTGTGGTGTCCTGGTCCGAACCACTTCCTGCCACTCCCACTGGCCGAGAATGGTGATCTGCAGCCAATGGGATCTGTGATTGCCAGTACCTTTGTCCATGCAGGTAAATATAATGGTGTGGGCCCACCAAAGGCTAACCCTTGGGCATGTCTAGACTACGGCGCGAATTTGCATATCTTCTTCTGATCGCTTTTTCGAAAGAGGCTCTTTCAAAAAAGCAAGCAGTCTAGATGCAGTTCTTTCGGAAAAAAAAACCTTTTTGAAAGAACCGTTCTTCCTAAAAAAATGAGGTTTACACGGTTCTTTCGAAAAAGGGTTTTTTTCCCTCAAACTGCCACCGTATTATTGCCCACACCTGGTCTAACCTTTAACTTTATCAGCTTAGCACATGTAAAAGTCTACCCTAACTATAATGGCACAACTAAAGTGGTACAACACCCTAGTGCAGATGCAGTTATACCAGTTCAAAAGTGATATTGGTGATTATTCCTCATATGGGAAGGGGAATGAACTATACCAATATCAAGCATTTTTGTACACATTATCCACATCGGTCATTTTATAAGTAAAAAAAAAAACCCAAACAGTTATACCAATACAAACACTGTGCATAGACCAGTTAGAATAAGTTACATGCGGTGTCCTTATTTTTTAGGTGTGCTAAAAAGCATCAACTAAAGAGATAAGACTTCAGTAGCCTTTATCCAATCATCATACCCTGTTCTCTCAGGATCACATGCAGAATTTCCTCAAAATGAATTAATTCTCTATATCAATTTTTTTTAACCAAAAACAGTAGGAATAACCAATCCGGTTCATGTAAGGGTCTGACTCTGATGGCAAGTAGAGGAGCATGAGGCTCACCTAAGATCAGCATTGAAATGCAAACAGCACCATAAATTACCTTAGATGAATGTCTTTAAGCTGCCTGGCTTTTACATCAAACAACATAAATCATATATTATTGTGACCCCATTCCCAGCCTATTCATCTGACCTTCCTTCTTGTAGCCTGGCCATATAGGCTGTAGTATTTCATAGCTAGATATTTTCAATATACGCTCCTGTCTGAGAATGAGAAGAAATGGTAATGTATTTGGTAGTTATTAGATAAGGCCAGCCAATGGCTCGCATGGCAATTAGCATCTCATCTGCATGAGTAGTAAATGTCTATCAGAGCCACAGAAGAAATCTAATCCCAATTTACTGCTTTCCTTGAGAGCCCCTGTACCTCTCGATCTGTCCCAGGCGCCCGTGTGCTATAACGCTGCATTTGTTACCATCACACTGAAGCTGCCTGTTATTGCATGGTGCGGCTGCTGTTGTCTTGCCCACAGTGTTATATTTATATTGCTTCTTCCAGCTTCTTAACACCCCCACTGCTCTGTCCCTGGTGCTGGGTCACATGGTAACACCTTCCCACTCAACAAATTGGCAGGGCTGGAATAGAGGGGGATCAAAGAGTTCTACCTGTTATAACACAGCAATTCAGAGGGCCCTTCATTAACATGGGCCCTACAATTGACAGGTACTTATTTTGCTGCTATAGACATATATCTTGGATTCTGTTATTTCCACTCCAACTCATCTGATGAAGTGGGTCTCACCCACGAAAGCTCACAATCCTATATATTTTTGTTAGTCTCTAAGGTGCCGCAGGACCACTCGTCATTTTTGGGTCCCACACTTAGCTACGGCTCAAGAGAAGTCTTAAATCACTTAGACACACAGGGAAGCGAAGGGAAGCAAAAAGGTGGCCTGCTATTACACCTCTACACTGCAGGCTTTGCCTCTTATCTCCTTCACATGCCCGTTTTCCATCACATCATTAGAGCCCTGCAGATACTGGCTTTAGATCCACGGATATCGGCGGCTCAGTTTTGCAGATACAGATGCGGATATAAATTTTGTATGTAGAACCCTGCAAGTTTGCAGATATCCGCAGGTAGCCACATCCGCGGATCATTTTTGCAGATGAGGCTGTGGATATTAATTATATATCCTTGCAGAGCTCTGTCCATCATAGCCTGCATCTCTATCCCTCCAGCTGCCAGCTCTCCCAGCCACACACACCTGTCCTGATTCAGCTGCTCTCTGGACAATGGGCAAGCACGGAGAACGGAAAGTGGCTTCAGGGAGGCTCCTCTTCCCAGTGCTCACGGTTTGCATAGGTCCATTAAGAGTTTGCGCTTTCTCAGAAGAGGAGGAGGAAGAGGAAAGGCAAAAGACCCATTGTGCAGGTGGAGAGTGGAAAGCCTCCTGGACCCTGCAAACCCCACAGCGCAGTGCCCGGGATCACCATGCCAAAGGAAACGTTTCTGAGACCAGAGCCACCACAGAACTGAATCTCCAGATGGACTCAGAGTTGCCTCTTTGTCAGTGAGAGCCACTCTCTGCAATGCTGAGCTCAAGCCTAAGGGCGAGGTCGTTTGTCTCACTCGCCAGCTCCCCTCCCGCCCATGAGCCCCCCTGTGCGGCTGAGCAGATGGGATGTGTGGGGCGTTTCCACCCCAGGGCAGGGCAGGAAGCTGTACCTGAAGACCCCCCAGCACAGCTCCCATGTGCTGATCTACAAAAACCATGCGGCAGAGGGGTCTGGCAGGGGTGGGTGGGTGCATTTCAAACACCCCAGACCCTCTGCCCCCGACACCCCAGCCATGACATCTGGGTGTGCATGGGCGGTTGCACAAGGGGGTCCTTACACACTTACGCACTTACACACACATTTACTTACACACACACACACACAGCCATTCAGAGAGCGAAGACCGACTCTTACCTTCGCACTGCAGGGGACCCCCAGCGCCTTCCCTTCCCCCTGGGGGATCTGAGCGCCCCAGAACGGGGGGAGACGCCCGGCCCCTGCCGGCTCCCGGGCTGCCTGGGCGAGCTGGAGCGGGTTCGGCCACGAGACAGAGGACGCGTGTGAGCGCTGCGGCTCCGGCGCTGCCTTTTATCCTCCTCCCGCGGGGAGGGCGGGGCAGGCTGGGGAGGGAGGAGCGAGGACATGGTGCTCCGGGCAGGCACTTGCGGGAGGAGGGGGGCGATCCCTGAACTCCCCCCCCCCAGCAGGGTTTCCCTCCACTGGAGCCAGCAGCGTCTGACAACTCACCCAGATGAGCCGGCTGCAGAAAGGGTGAGGGGGCTTTTGTGGAGGGGGAGGGCTGCCTGAACAAATCCACCCAGCCCTCCTTGTTGAGCTGGGTGCTTGGTGTTGGCCCGTCCCTCTGCTCCCCTGAACCCCATAGGGCAGAGCAGGGAGCTCCAGGATATTACCCCTTCTGTGCATCCCAAGGGAATTAGGAGCCAAACCCGCATGGGCTCCTTTGAAATTCCAGCTTGTGCGCGCTAGCACCTTTCATCCAGAAAGACTTTCCCAATACTTCGTACAGATGCAGCCACTTCTGGGGCAGAACTCTGCCACTGTGGAGCGGCCCGCCAACACGGCGCAGCAGTTGGCGGCAGGAACTTAGTGAGGGCAGTGCAAGGTTCACCCTTTGCAGCCAGGTTAATTTCCCTCCTCCCCATGTGGTTTCAAAGCTGTTGAAGGTATTTTGTAGGACACCAGGTCCACTCTTAAAAATTGGATTCCCCGAGCTGTGTCACTCAGGAACGTGGAAAAGATTCGCCCTGTGTGATGCCGTTCAGCCAACCTAAACCACTGTCAGGGGCAGCCCATCCATATAGGCAAACTAAGCAGTCGCCTAGGGCGCCAAGTTAAATGGGGTGCCAAATGGTGGCGCAATATCATTGAGGGGTTTGGAGGCGGGAGCGCCGTTGCATGGCTCGCCTTAGGTGCCAATTGCTGGCAGCTAGTCTAGGGCCGCCCCTGACCGCTGTGTAGATGCGGCTAGATTGGTGGAACAATCAAGTAACTGGCTCTCAGAGAGATGGATTAACCACACATCAACACAAAACCCCCGTCCCTGGGGGCAGGAAGCATTTACGCTACAGAGCACAGCCCAAACCAGGAAAGACAGAGCACCGCTCCAAGACACATGGAAAAGGGCAGAGATGAAACTCACTTCTGACTTGGGGCAGTCAGGCACAGTACAGTACAGGGCCACTTTCCTGGTAAAGCATCTTTCAGACATGGCCTGCCCCCCAAAATGCATAACATGGTTAAACATGCACAGTTACAAATGCAAAAGAAAACCAAGAGAGATGACGGGGAGAGCGGAACTGAGGCATAAGTAAGGGAGAAAAAGAACTTCAAGTGGAGATTTAAAATGAGATGGAGAATCACAAGTAAGCTATCTGGGGAGATGTTTGCAGGGCAAGCACTGAAGGGGGAGGGGGAGAGAGAGAGAAGGGGACAAATTCAGAGTAACTCCACTGAAAACCGCTGAGGCTGCGTTGCTAAGTAACTCCCCTCACAGTCACAGAGTGGATCCATAGCAGAGCTAGGAATAGGGCCCAGGGCCACATGCTGGGGGTAGGCCTAAAAAAAGATGTTGGTGTCAGAGATTCTCAGGCAAAACTCCGGGGGAGACATGGATAAATTACAGTCATTGTGCGGCTGGGCCTTGCCGCTTGGCTACAACAAATGTGATCAGTTTATGGATAAAGTCTTTAGTGGATTAAGCCTTTGATTTGTATTGGTATTTCTAAAGGCAGAGCTCCGTCTTTGAAAGAATTCTCATCATCTACATATGCTGTGACTTACCTGGATCTATTTCAGAAGTGTGGGCAGTGGAACACCCGGTATATGCAAAAGCCCTTATTAAATAGCCATGGAGTCAACACACTGAAGATAAATTCAGTTTGGCACCTTTCAATGTCCGGCACCAGCGAGGAGATTTCCCAGTACCAATAGAACAGCAATTAATTAATTATCACGTTAGGGCGATTGAGCACCTTGGCTCCATCTTTCCAATGAATATTGGATCACCCTTTCCCTACTACATTATTCACACATGCCTCAAAGCATTTTGCAGATTTCTGGTGATTTGGTTCAGAGTCCCAGCTTGCAGCCGAAGAACATAATAATCCATTAGCAATATTTTAGTAATTTTACAAAGAGATCATCTAAAATACATTAGGCATAAGATGCTCAGCTGGTGTTGACTAGCTGAAGTCAATGGATCTATGCTGATTTGCATCACTTGAGGATCTGGCTAATTGTATTTTACTCAGGGGCATACATATAATATAAGAATAAGAGTTGTGTATTAGCATTGATTTGTTCATACTGTCATATGGCACTATTTTAAATACTACAGCCTTGGAATCAGACCTATGTAAGCAGAAACCTGAACCTGTAGGGTCTCCCAACTGATAATAAATGTGCATCAAGTTACTCATGTCTGCAAGTTTTTGCAGGATTGAACCTTAATTTTTTTCTTTCATATAATATCTTAGCAATACAATCATAGCCTCAACCTCTTTTTCTCTGTTACAGCCCAGACCTTTAAAGATACACCAATCACAGCCTTAGATCTTTTAATTTATCCCTGCATCACCTCACAAACCAAAGCCGAACTATAACAGTAACCCTCACCTAAAACTCTATTACATTTGGCAGAGGAGTTGAATTACTACAGATCCTCTAGTGAGTAAGATAGTATTGACTTAAGCTGTCAGGGATAAGGGATAAGCTCACTGGAATAATGGGAAAGAAAGATGGCCTGCTAAGAAGCTAGTATAATACCAATAGGTGGAACCAAACCTGGGACCTCTGGAGCGTAGGACATGAGCCTCTACAGGTTGTGTTTATAAAGCCAATTGGCTCTCAGCTAAGGCTGTAGAGCAAACTCTTTCTTTCTCTCTCTCTGTATGCATGTCTACACTACAGGATAAGGTCGAATTAGGATATGCAACTTCAGCTACATTAATTGTGTAGCTGAAGTCAAAGTGCCTTAACTCAACTTTTGGCATTGTGCACACTGCAGGAAGTCGAAGGGAGAACATTCTCCCTTTGATTTCCCTAACTCCTCGTGGAAGCAGGACTAAGCGGCATCGATCATAGCGCCCCTCTCGGATCGAATTCGCTGTCTTCCCTAGCCCCACTAATTTGAACCCTGGAAGATTGACAGCGGCAGCTTCGATCTTCTCTGTAGAGTAGACGTACCCTAAGTGGTCTAAGAATCACTATCTGGAACAGTGAACCACACCAGTAGGTATGTGGGTTACACAAGGCATATAGAGTCCACGTTCCCGCTGAAGGAGATGCAACAATGACCTGTCAGGATCTGCAGAACTCCCCCTGCCAGTAAGTCAAGGAGTAGGGAAAAAACAAAAGTTGTCTACACGTAGACATTGTCCCCCTGTAACTACAGTGCCTTGGTTAAAGTGATAAACTGGCCATAGCCTGGACACAGTTATACCACTGTAAATGTGCTTATGCCACTAGACCTTATTTCCACATGGAAAGCAGTGTTCCCTGTGAGCTGTGCGCTTGGGTGACCATCCAGGAGAGATTCAAATGCCGCCCAGCTGATGAGCAGCATCCAGAGCCACCCACAGCCCGCAGCCTGTGTTCCTCCTGGTGGTGCACATCCGTACAGAGATGGGAACATCGATAGGAAGGTAAATAAGATATGCTGGTATAAGGTCTTGTGACAGGGCCTCATCCCATTCCTGTCTGCAGGGGAACCACTCAAAGACCTTCAACTGGCCAAACACTTGGTGCAGTTTATGTACAGTGCTCTTCACACCATCCTTCCAGACTTGTGCAGCTCTGTATTCACAATAGCACCAGCTCCTTAGCTCCGCTCTGCCAAGGTGGTGGGGAGACAGGTTTCTTCCTCCTGAGAGACTTCTCCTGGCTGTGACTCTGAAAAGCCTGCCACGCTCTCCAGCCCTCCCCAAAGCACTTCCTTACCGTGCCTTTCTACTTCCTGGGATAGTGGGTTAATTGACTACACAGTCCATGGTGTGCCTGAATCTCTCCAGTCCATCCCCAGCCAGGCCCACCAACAGGTGGTGCATAGGGGGCAGCTGCCCCTGGACCCAGCAATTCAAAGGGGATCAGGGCTCCTACTTGCTGCCCGGCTACTGGGGCAGCAGCCAGAACCCCAGGTCCTTTAAATTGTGCCACTCCTTACAGCACTGGGTGTTTGAGGGGAAGCGGACCTAGCACCATGGTCTGGGCAACACTGAGGTTCTGGCTGCCCCAGCTCCACCCCTTCCACCCATAGACTCATAGACTTTAGATGATCATAATGGTCCCTTCTGACCTTAGTCTGACCCCCTGCACAATGCAGGCCACAGAATCTCACCCACCCACTCCTGGAATAATCCTCTCACCTATATCTCAGATATTGAAGTCTTCAAATGATGGTTTGAAGACCCCAAGATGCAGAGAATCCTCCATCAAGTGACCCGGACCCCATGCTACAGAGGAAAGCGAAAAACCTCCAGGGCCTCAGCCAATCTACCCCAGAGGAAAATTCCTTCCCGACCCAATGGCCCTGCCCCTTCCACACCTTGCCCGGGGGCCTGCAAAAGCTGTTGCCCACCCCTGTCTTCAGCCAATCAGCGAGGCACAGCTTTGCCCTCAGGCTTGCACTGTGGCAATTTAATTGGGGATCCAGTAGCCAGAGTGTTGAGCACTCTGCTACGGGTCCCTTCATACTGGCGTAGCCATGCTCCCACCAGGAGCTGGTTAACAACTAGCCGTGTAAACACACTGAGGCCCTCACCAAACTTGTTACACTGGAACAAAAATCTGTGTGTAGAGCCGGCCTAGGAGCCCGGCTGTCATTCCCTTTCTTAGGCTGCCCTCGCAGGAGTAACACTGCGTCCAGCCGAGTAATGAACTATTCAGAACGAGCGAATGAAAACGAATCCGGGTTGAAAAGGGGGAGTCTGAAGAGCCAAGCTCTCACCTAACTGTGCGCCCATTAAATCGATGGACGTGTTACCGCTGACCTCACTGGGCGCAGGAATGGGCTATATGCTTTTCAAAACACCACTCTAAGCTCTTGCCACACATTTGCTGTGGATTTGTGGAGGTAGCAAATCCACAGCAAATGACATTGCATCCAGCAAGGGTATGGGATAGAGCTTCATCTTGTTTCAGTCAAACCCAAATTATTTTAATACAGGAATTGGTTTAGCTTTGTTCTGGATTTTTTTAACAAGAGAGGGTCTAATTTTCTAATCACGTGTAATCTGCCAGGACAGTTGCCTGGATACTGCACAGGATTATTCAAATACCACAAGACTATGTATGTGGAGTATTTAAAAAATGGCATAATTGGTCATTATGGCATAAGAGGTCTCTAGCAGCCATGCAGCTAATTAGAAATACCCAGTTTGGGCTTTGTTCTGATGTTTTGGATTTATATGTAAATAATTTTGGATTAATCACACACCAGGCACAAATCTCCTGTGCACTACACCACGTGTCACCATTTGCACCAGTGACAAGCAGGTGTGAAGTGTCACTCCTCTGATTTCGTGGTATTGTTCACTTTGCTGGCACTTGTGGCTGTAACTGGAGTCGCCAAGCGCCTCTCAACCAGTCCGCTTGCCCACTGTGGGCCTCAGAGCCCTGCCAGAAGTGACAGGGCCAGGTCCACACTCCCCACCCTGAGGAGGGGGAGAGGCCAGCAGGGAGATGCTGATGGGCTGGCTCTGCATCTTGGGCCTGTACCAGCCACCCTGCCACCATGACAGGGAGCATGACACTGCTCACGTTGAAAGCAAGGCTGCAGTTACATCCCCCAAGTACCCCTTTCACAGTACACACCCACCTCTCCAGCACCCCCAAATACACCTCCCACATCCTCCAAATACCCCTTCACAATACACACCCACCTCTCCAGCACCCCCAAATACACCTCCCACATCCTCCAAATACCCCTTCACAGTACACACCCACCTCTCCAGCACCCTCAAATACACCTCCCACATCCTCCAAATACCCCTTCACAATACACACCCACCTCTCCAGCACCCTCAAATACACCTCCACATCCTCCATATACCCCTTCACAGTACACACCCACCTCTCCAGCACCCCAAATACACCTCCCACATCCTCCAAATACCCCCTTCACAATACACCCACCTCTCCAGCACCCTCAAATACACCTCCCACATCCTCCAAATACCCCCTTCACAATACACCCACCTCTCCAGCACCCCCAAATACACCTCCCACATCCTCCAAATACCCCCTTCACAATACACACCCACCTCTCCAGCACCCCCAAATACACCTCCCACATCCTCCAAATACCCCTTCACAATACACACCCACCTCTCCAGCACCCTCAAATACACCTCCCACATCCTCCATATACCCCCTTCACAGTACACACCCACCTCTCCAGCACCCCCAAATACACCTCCCACATCCTCCAAATACCCCCTTCACAATACACACTCACCTCTTCCAGCACCCCTCAAATACCTCCAGTAGCTGCAAATACCCCCTTCACAGTACACACCCACCTCTCCAGTACCCCCCCAAATACACACCTACTCCTCCCACCACCCCCAATGCCTCCTTCCACACGCATCCACTCCTCCAGCATATTCCAATGCCCCCTCCCAATACACACCACCTCTCTGGCACAACCCATTGCCCCTTCCCAAACACTTCTACCCCCTTCCACTCTCCCTATATATCCCCTTTCACCACCCTCCATCTAACCCTCACCCCCTTCTAATACCCTCTCCTCCTGCCCCCAGCTGTGTCCTTTGTTTGAGAACTTGAAATACAGTACACCCAAGGCCATTCCTGCTCTGGGCTGCCACACCCCATGATCCACGGCTGGGATTGTGAGTCAGCAGTGCTGCTTCCTTTCTGCCTGGAGTCTTCAATCATGATCAAGACTGTCAAGGTAACGGCCAGACCTGGACCAAGGGTCTGCCTCTGCCTAGCACTGGCAGGCTTCCGAGCCCTTCCCTCATTTCCAGGCAGTGTGTGCCTGGGAGGCATGCCAGGGTGTGGTGGGTGACAAGGGCAGGGCTGCCAGGTGACCAGCTCAAGGTATTTAGCAGGCTACAAAGTTGGAGGGCATTGGCAGGGGCTGGCTGTGGCATCTACCTGGACCCTTTGCCCTCTCACTGGCCCTGGCCCTGTTGAGATGAAGGGCTGAGCATGCCCAATGAGTCCCCTCTCCCTGACGGATGTGTATTACTAGTGGGCCACACTGTCTGTTGCAGCTGCACAGGTGAGCCTCAGGGGAAAAAGTCAGACAGCCCCTGATCTATCGTACCTGAATTAAGAGAAAACCAAAGAAATCCACGAGCACTAGGGGTCACCCAATGAAATGAATAGGCAGCAGGTTTAAAACAAACAAAAGGAATGTGAATGTCTTCACACAATGCACAGTCAACCTGTGGAACTCCTTGCCAGAGGATGCTGTGAAGGCCAAGACTATAACAGAGTTCAAAAAAGAACTAGTTAAATTCTTGGAGGATAGATCCATCAATGACTGTTATCCAGAATGAGTGGGAATGGTGTCCCTAGCCTCTGTCAGAAGCTGGGAACAGGCAATAGGGGATAGATTGCTTGATGAGTAGATATTCTATGTGCATTCCCTCTGGGACACCTGACATTGGCACTGTCAGAAGACAAGATACTGGGCTAGATGAAACCTTGGTGTGACCCAGTATGGCCGTTCTTACGTTCAAAGGTTGGCAGGGCATCGGAAGGCCTGTCTTCTCAGCAGAGAGGGGGAGTCCACCTTGCTATTTTGCGACCCCAAGCGATAGTCTTTAATGATCAAAGCAGTGCATTAAGATTCAGCTCTGCCCATTACCATGTGATCTCAGGCAAGTCCCTTCATCCCTCCGTTCCTCAGTTTCCTCATTTGTAATCTGGGGATAACACCTACCTCACAGGAGCTGTGAGGCTAAATTCAAGAGTGTTTGTAAAGCAAGCAGATTGCCTTGAGGGGATGATGCCAGATATTCACTCTCACCAACCTTGTGCATTCAAGTTCCAGGCCCTGGCAGGTTGCTCTTGAGCTGGAATGAGTCTTTTTCTTCATTTAATCAGAGCAGCTGTGTTACCCGGACAGCATCCACACTGACAGACAAGTGCAGTCCCAGCTTCCCTACTTTCTTAGCTGCCCTTAATTCATTTCTCAGAGCAAAAATCGTGCAGTTCATAAAAAAATTGTGAAGAAACAAGGAGACATTTTCTGCAAGAGGATGCTGGGCAGGAATTACTCAGAGCAGTTTCCCATGTGTTCCTCCAGAAAGAGATTGATTAATCAGCACTTTGTATCTCCTCAGGGCTCCAGAGGCTGGCTTTAGTTACCAGGTCCTGTGTTATACATTATTTTACTTTGTCACCTTCCAGTGCTCTTTCCTGTCCAGATATCAGCGTCTTCAAGTCAATTACTCTTAACTCTTTGTATTTTACTATTTGTGGTTAATTCTTTTCCCCACCAGGGTAAGCGAGGGAATTTGCCACTTCATGGGCGAATCCAGTTTCTAAAATCTCAATCCTGCAAAAATTAAGGCACACAAGAACATAAGAACGGCCATGCTTGGTCAGACCAACAGTCCATCTAGCCCAGTATCCTGTCTGCCGACAGTGGCCAATATCAGATGCCCCAGAGGGAGGGAACACAACAGGTAATCCTCACTTCATGGGTTAATCCAGTTTCTAAAATCTTAGTCTTGCAAACATTAAGGCACATGTTTGACTTTCCATATTGCAGTAAACAACAAATGGTCTGGTAGCACTTTATAGACTAACAAAACATGTTTTGTTAGTCTATAAAGTGCTACCAGACCATCTGTTGTTTTTTCCTGTACAGACTAACTCGGCTACCCCCGAAGCTTCATATTGGAGAAGTTCAGTTGAAATTGGTGGCACTATTCACACTGGATGATGTTAAGCACTTTTTCCAATATTTCAATATTTGCAGGACTCGGGCTTATGTCAATTGGAGCCATCCCAGCAACATTACTGTCATCTGGAACTGGCCTTACTGCCATATTCAGAATCCAGTTAACTGGGACAACTCCTCTGATTTCAACAGAGATGGGTCCTTTTACGTCAGGTCTGAAGTTGAACCATTATACGTTAGTGAGCATGGATTTAAATAGAGATTGACCCAATTAGGGTACGTTTACACTGCAACACTATTTCAAAGTAACTAGCGCTATTCTGAAATAACTTAGTCTGCATTTGGACAGCAGGCAGTTATTTTGAAATAGAATCAAAATACTGTCAAGCTGGAGGACTTCTTACTCCGACTCCTGTAACCCTCATTGTACAAGGAATAAGGGAAGTTGGAGGAAGGGTGCTCTATTTTGAAATAAGTGCTGTGTAGACGCTCCCAATTTTGAAATAAGCTACAGCCGCTCCCGAGTTGCGAGCGGTCGAGATTCACGACCGTTACGCTCTGACTCAAAGCTCCCATGGGCGATCGTAAAAAAGCGATCCCGAGTTACAAGCGCAGCCGGCTACGAACAGCGGCGGTCGGCGTGTAATTCAATGGGGTCCGAGTTACAAACGTATTGAGTTACGGCCAAGTGTTTGGTCCATAACTCGTTCATAACTCGGAGAGAGGCTGTATTTCAAAATAAGCTACGCAATTGACGTAGCTCAATTTACGTAGCTTATTTCGAGTTAAGCCCTGCAGTGTAGATGCACCCTTATATCCCAGAGCAGCAAAGACATATATGATCTGCCCAAAAGTCCACAATCAGAGTTCTTTTAAAGTCTGCATGAAAAGAAAACATTCCCCACCCCTGGAACATGTAAATCAAAAGGCAAGAAATAAGGCATAGCCCACATGCAGCAATAAATGCAGAAGCAAAGACAACTTCAGTAAGGACCAACCTGTCTGAGTGACTTCAGACTGTAAATTCTTTCAGGCTTAGAAGGTGCCTGGCTCCTGGCTAGAAAGCACCTAATACCATGTTGGGAACTACTAGATAGAAACAAACCACCACCACCACAATAATGAAATCCCCTCAGGCAACTGTGCCAAGAAAATCTAGTTTGAAATAAACATATCAGGCATTAAGAGATATTAAAAATAAGCCACCGACTGTACTACGGCCCTGTGGTAAAAATTAAATCACATTATTCATCCCTGCCTGCAATAGCTGTATTTTTTTTAAAGGAAAGGAGAAAGATGAATTTTCAAATATACTTCTGAACAGTATTCTGAACAAATAACTCCTCCAGCTTTCCAGGGCCCCAGGTTTAACCTCTTTGCCTCCTTCATGTTATTTCCCTTCACGGATTTTGTCATTGTGGAGGACAAGTACCCCCAAGGGAGAAAGGCCCCATCATCTGCAGTGCAAATCGTATTTTCAACAGTTTGAATATGCTCAGTATTAACATAATGTCATCCCTAGGTATCATGCTGGGCCTCGCAATTCAGCTGGGAGCGAGAAGAAAAATCAGCAATGGATAGTGTGGGTATAATCTCAGTGAAAATTATTTTTATTTTGACACGCGCTCCAGTATGGAAAATTTGACAGTCGAACTACAGCCAGGCTTCTCCTCGTTTGGGGGGATTTCAGTCCACTCCCCAGCTGCCAAATTCCCAGGGAACAATTCTGCCTCGAGAATTTATTCTAGTCAGGCAGAGATGAAGGCAGAAGCAGAAAGCAAACTTCCACGTTGCTGCTCGCCACTGCTCTCCCAAAGAAACTCCAACAGTGAACCAACAATGAACCATTTCTTCTAAACCTAAAAATTTGCTCACCTGCTAGTAAAACTATAACAGCAACATCCGATGAGTTCTGCTATAACAACAGCCTTTCACTCACAGAAGTTGGCTGCAGGGATGGCTATAGACACATTGACTTCTCTGGTCAACACATTTCTTGCCTGCGAGGGCTCTTCTGTGTAACTCCAGATCAGAGGTAAACCGTCACACAATCTGCTCTGCACATATCTGCCAGGACCTGAAGGAAGAGAAAGGGAGAACAGAAAAATTTCCATAGCAAAAAGAACATTTTCCAACCAGCTCTAAACCAATTATGTTAATTAATTGTTCTCCTAGGGGTCTCAGAGGGGTAGCTATGTTAGTCTGTCACTTTAAAAACGAGTAGTCCTATGGCACTTTAAAGACTAACAAAATATATATATAGTATCATGAGCTTTTGTGGGCAAAACCCACTTCTTCAGATGAACTATGTTGTTCTAGGGAAATTCTGCATCACTGCATGTGCGCAGAATTCATGTCCCCTGCAGATGTCTTTACTTCCCCGCAGAAAACTATCTTCTGACAGGGAAGCAAAAGGAAGGCTCAAGAGTGGTCATGCATCCCTTCCTGGCAGCACAGGCAGGTTGATTTGGGCACCTGGAGCAGTCAGTGAAGACATAAATAATTGCTGGGGTAAGGAGGAGTTTGGGCAGTCTTACATGAGAGAGAAAGACATTCTATCCCTCTGGCATACTATTGCGGCATGCTTGGCATGGAGGAGCAAGGCTTTGGTTGTTTCTGAGGAAGTAGCATGGGGCAGGCTCTGTCCCCTCAGGCAAAGCAGAACGTAGCAGCCTGCCTGCTTGGTGAATTATTCCCATTGCCTTTGTGAATCCACCAGGAGCATAAAATGTGTGGAAAAGTTCTAAGGCTCCTTTACATAGCCCAAGTGGTGTAAAGGAGTCTGATTATAAAGGATAGTATAGCTTATAAATTAGAATTGGTCTACATTTTTGGACTGAGAACATTTCCTATCAAAATATTCTCTGTGAACTGTTTGCTACTGACCTTTCTGGAGATGCCTCCTAGGCTGGCCAAAAAGTTAAATCAAGGTACCCCAACATATATTAACAAAAATGAACCATCTATAATACCAATCGTACATATTATCTTAGGCACTAATGACATATTTGGGACCTCCCCTTGTACTTTCCTCCAAAGTATTCACTGCCCCTTGTTCTGCTTTCACTCTTATTTCAAGCTATTTTATCGTGTACTCAGCTGGGTGTCCCTGTACTGTCCTGATGGAATATATTTATATACTTCACGTGCTTTTATCAGTGCTAGCAGTTCTGGTGCTGAGAGACACTGACTTGCAGGGAAACATTTGCTTTTGACACGGCCTGTCTGTTACTCATAGTATAACTCTTGCTTACTTTGGGTCAAGCACCAGGCCCATGCTTCAGGCTCTTTCTTTTTCCTACATTTATTTGGTGTGTTATGCAGCAAGACTGAAGTTTAGTAGCACCAGCCTCATTACATGCTGCAGTTGCCGAGGTGACCATTCAAGCTTGCTCCATTCTTCATTTGTTGGGCAAAGCTGCCACCTGTGTAATTCAGCAGAGGTCAGAACAGAGGGAGTGAGAAGGGATGGGGGGGAGGGAGGTAGATCTGTAGTTCACGCTGTTGTTCAGTTGTGTGCTCCGTTAGTATGTGGATCAGATTGATACCACCAGGCTGGTTCACCTTGCAATGTGTGCAAAGCATGTCGTCAAGTTGATCTCCAATGAAATGAAGGGGGAACCTCAAAGCAGGTGGTGCTCTCGCAGTGTCAGAAACTTGCATGAGGTTCCTGTAAAGCAAAAGGGAGGTGGAACCTCAGAGGCATTTACATTATGAAGCATGAGCGTAATGAGTCCGGGACAGCAACGTGGCCACCCACTGACCTGGAAGAGGAAGCACCCTCTAAGACCCCTTGGTGGGCGGGTCCAGCCTCACCTAGCCCTGCCCACAGGAAGCCAGAGGGCGGGACTAGGACTATAAGACCAGGGCAGATGCTTGGCTTCAGCTCCCGCAGCGAAGCTGCTCCTGCCATGCTGCTCCTGACCAGAGGACTGGGTTGGGCTGCCAGGACTCCTGCCAACCCCCAATCCCTGGCCCAGGCTATTGAGACCCTGGCTGCCACCTGAAGACACACCGAGCCCTCCGGGACCCTTGCCGGGCTCAGATGACTGGTCCAGCCCCCCGGACCCCTGCCTGAGACGGAAACCATGGACACCTGCCAGCCCCTCCATCACCCGCGGACCCCCAGGAGCAGTGCTGGAGCCTGGTAGGCCCCCAAGGGGAACTGGGAAGTGGCTGAGGAGATGGAGGTTGGGTGGGCAGCATGTTGTAGCCTGGATCCCCGCCTACCCAGTGGCTGCAACGCTGCCACTATCGGGGCCCTGGGCTGAGACGCATTGGCATGGGTGGGCCTGCATCCCCCCGTCAACCCTTCCCCTTGGGTGGCAGGTTCCCCCTGTGGGGCAAAACCCCCTGCTCTTGTCGGCTTTCCGGGAGTGAGGAGACCTGATCCCTGCCTAGCTGGAACCCAGCTGGAGCTTTAAACTGCTGAACCTCTTGTATTAAACACTTGTCGCCCTGACCCAGGGCTGTGCCTTAAACTGTAAACTGTTGAGCTATTTGTGTTAATCCCTTATCTGTCCGCCCCGCCCTGCCCCAGGGCTGGGCCTTATAAACTGTTGCTTGGCCAACGGCTAGGCCAAGGCGTGCTGCACAAACTTGTGGGCATTCTAGGGAGTCAGTGTGGCCTCCTGCTGACAGTGGATTGTGTACTTTGAGAAATGAGCAACATGGAACACAATGGTTTCAAAATATCGATTTTACGTCAATGTACATCACCATCTTCTCTTATCTCATGCTACAGAGTGACCTCATGAGGGCTGAAGGCAAGAACTCTTATCTGATTGGCTTTCAATTTCACACACACATCTGTGATGAGATCCTATGATTCTGAATGGCCTACTACTTTATGTTTTAAAGAACCTTGGGTAACACTGTTTGGGTAGCTCTTATTGCTATTTAAAAAAAAATTAGAATAGTAATATGTTTCTGTAGCAGTGATGTCTGATGTGTGGTATTTGGTGTGTGATGTATTTTTTTCTACCAGTGACATTTCTCTAGCTGTGGGTATAGTAATGAAATCTCTGCATGCTGAGGGTGTGGACTCAATATGCCCTCTATTGGATGCAATCAAAACTGCTCAACTTTGTGCCTTCGCCCCCTTTCTGTTAGGAGCTAATGGAAATTCTCCTTCAGCACAAGTGTCAGCAGCAAACTCTTAATTTTACCCCCAATATCACCAAATAGTTTTTATAGGGCATATTATGGAATACGCTGATAACTGTGAGGTTCTCTAATAACCACATTTTTTTTTTTACTGTACAATTTGTCTTTGCCCATTTTAATAGACAAAATATTTAAAATCAGTTTTAGTGCATGGCAAATACCATTCATGACATTCAAATCCACCCTACACTCAAGTCTATTCAATTAATGAGAACATCCAAATATACTTTAGACTGGATAAAAATGTAAGGCATTTGAAACCTTTGCTCTTCAGGGTATCAAACAACCGCTAACAGAGGGACAGAAAACAACTTCCCCTGTAGTCTGATTAGTCAATAATTATCCAATATAAAATCCATGAACTTCTCACAAACATCTAATTTGAACAGATCCCTCTCCCAGAGAGGATACCGATTTACAGAGACCACTCACCCCATCTAGTAACACAATCCCTATGTTATTCAGAATTCACTGTCTCAAAATAATTCTCTTTTTAATCCCTTCATTAGTCCTTTTGGACTGCTATGGATACACATTTCTTCATAGTTGTTTAGGTGTTCCTAACTTGTCTACACTATTGTGAATCCCAAGTCATTGCAGCAACCTCTACAGACTGTTTTGTAGTTGTGCTTTACGACGAACATTCTGAATATGTTCTTAATATGGATGCTTGGAATCAAAGAACATAGGGATGACCCAGAGCTGACACTCCGGGATTGTCTACATGGAGCGGCAATGCATACTACAGCACTGTGATTTCTAAAGTGCACTTATGTACAATACATGAACTGGTTCGGGCAAACCCTGCTGGTGCATGTTAAAAGTTCCTTAGCACACTTTAATGAGATGCTGTTTGAAACAGTACTAGGTTGAAGCACATTAGTGAACTTTAATACATACCAGCAGGGTCTACACGAGCCAATTAATGAGACACATGTTAGTGCATGTTAGAATTCACGCCCCCGTGGTGGTGCACATTGCTGCCTAGTGTAGACAAGCCCGCAGCCAAACTCCCCCATGACTTGAAGTAGCAGAGGCTACTCAATGCCATACATTCCATAAAAGGGCTTGCAATTCTTTGTACTCTGGTTAAAATTAAATTAAACTCCTGAAATGCTTGACAAATCCAGCAACTAATCAAAATATTAGAAAATAAGCCATCCCAAACCATTCTTCATCTAAGTTCTACAGATTTCTTATACTTTCTGTAATTCTTCACTGCTAACAGTTGATGATACCCTTACTACCCTGAAGTAAATGGGACAACTTGTAAAATCAGGAACTAAGCAGCATGAATATGTGAATCAGAATTTGGCCCATTGGCATGTATAAATGTATAGATACATTTATAGATACAAAGATGCAACATCCTATGCTAGTAGTAAGGCCGATAGAAAAGTTTCCATTTAAACTACTTTTCAAGGGAACACAGAATTTTTACTGATTTTATTTTATTTTGCCTGCTTTCTGTGGAAACATTTGACTTTTTCCCCCTCAAGAACCAGAATGCCTGAAAATCAAAACATTCCAGCAAATCCTGGAAAATTTCAATTCAGCAGTGCTTTCAGTGCCTCATGAGAACTGTAGTTTGGGTGCCTCATTCATCCATACCTTACTATGGACGATGCCCCCCGCTAGACATGGTATCTTCCATGATGCATCAACAGCGGCTCAGCAAGGGGGCATACCCATGTGAATAATGGGAGATGTAGTCTGACCAGGGAGCCTGGCCAGAGTCGGGAGCATGAGTGTGACGTAGTGTGGGTACCTTGCTGGTTGCTAGGATTGGGCTGTGGGTGACCTCCTCTGGCTGCTGTCTGTAGCACAGCCCAGCAGGGCAGGGGGTGAGTCATTATGCAAGGGGGCTCTGAACCTCTCCGACGAGTTATCTCCCAGGAAGCGGAACAATGGGAAGAAGGCGGAGTGGAGCCCTGGCTGGGGGCAGGGCTGGAAGGGAGTGAGTTAGTTGCTGTCTGGGATCATGGAGGAGACAGCCTAGGGAAGGGGCTGGAATTTAGGGGCCCAGTCTCCCCCATCTTAAGGGGGGCTGAGGCATCCTAGGCCTGCCCTGTAACCAGATTACATCTGTGCTATGCTGTATCCTGGAGAAGCAATAAACTCCCTCTATTCTACTGGCTGGTGGAGTCTGTTCGTGCCACTACAGGGGTGCAGGAGACGGGGAAATCCCAACGCGCCGTCACAAAGAGGCACCTGAAATGTAACTTACATGAGGCATTGTGGCAGCATTTTTTAAATTTAAATATTTCAGTTTTCACTTGACAATTTTGGTTTTGTCTTTTATTTTTCTGCCAAAAAAAGAGTAAAAAATTTTCATGATTTTTTCCCCACAATTATTAACATTTTCAGTGAGAAAAATATCTCCAACCAGCTCAATCTAGCAGCAACTTCATCCAAGAAAACTGTTTCTTGCTAATATGTTTTCAATGTTAGCTTATTTATTTTCTAACAGTTTCCCATACAACATGGCAACTCTGAGTCATTGCGGGCTTTTTAAACCACCTCATTTTTAACCTTGGGATAAAGCATTAAGATTTTCATTCAAAATGAAAGATTTTCATTCAAATTCCTCTAGGACTATTGAAACTCATGAACATCTTCCACTCCCTCCAATCTGATATCCCAATATCTTACATTTGTGTAATGTATTAATGCCATACCTATTACTTTCCTTAATATCTCATGTTCTCAAATAAATGACTGTGCATCTTGCATGCAGAAGAGAAGAGTGAGGGAGGATTTGATAGCAGCCTTCAACTTCCTGAACGGGGGTTCCAAAGAGGATGGAGAAAGGCTGTTCACCGTAGTGACAGATGGCAGAACAAGGGAACAATGGTTTCAAGTTACAGCGGGGGAGGTCTAGGTTGGATATTAGGAAAAACTATTTCCCTAGGAGGGTGGTGAAGCACTGGAATGGGTGACCTAGGGAAGTGGTGGAATCTCCATCCCTAGAGGTTTTTTAGTCTTGGCTTGACAAAGCCCTGGCTGGGTTGATTTAGTTGGGATTGGTCCTGCCTTGGGCAGGGGCTGGACTTGATGACCTCCTGAGGTCTCTTCCAGCTCTATGAGTCTATGAAGATTACAGAGGACACTGGATTTATGACTGCTTACAGCAATCTGTAACCCATTAACCCTCTTTTTTTTGTCCTGTGACTGAAGAGGTATCAACGGGCATTACTTTGAATGGTCCATCAGAATATGTGCTCACTACCTATGTTAAACAATCTGTGCCACCTTGCATTTATCTGTGGCTTTCAGAGTACTTTCCCAAGACTTGAAGAAGAGCTCTGAATTTCTTGAAAGCTTGTGTCTCTCAGCAACTGAAGTTGGTCCAGTAAAAGATATTCTTTCACCTACCTTGTTTCTCTAATTATCACTTCTAACAGGTTTGGAATTGTTGCACTGTGGATCAGAGAGATGTTTTCTATAAGAACTTTTATATCTGAGTAAGTAACAACCTCATGGGTATAAAGCATGAGGCACTTTGAACAGAAAAAGAATCCAACACTTTTCAATATGTATTGAAGAGAAAACAACGCGGTAGTAATTCCTGCTGTGATGTTGTAGGAATCAATGGCTTTATGGCAATCTTTGAGTTCCCCTGCAAAAGGCACATTTACATTAGGTTGCTGCAGAATGGAAAACCACTTCTAGCATCAAAGTATTAAAAATATTAAAACAGGGACAGCTCATGGTGTTCAAAGGACACCTAGCCTACCCGATACTTCAGGGAGGCCTCTTACACTAAAATTCCTTTTGATTTCACATGAGCACCAAGCAATTAAATGAAGACATCTCCTTCAGTGGTGTGGCTCTGCAGCTCAGCCTCGTTTATTATTTCTCATGATGTTCCCTTTATGTTTACTCAGGTACTGGTTACTGTCATAGCTGTTCAGGAGGGAAATGCAGTGAGACCTGTTACATTATATTTAACGTTCCACCCAGGCTGCACACGAAAGCTAAAACGACCACTGCTAATAATAACAAAGCACAGTCCCCTTTCACATGCCACCTCACCGAGAGACTCTGACTCACAGGAATAACCAAGCAGAACGTGTGACAGGAAGTTATACTATGCTCATTTAAAATAAAACACACTCAGCTCTCATTTGCAAACTCAGCAGCGTGAACGAAAGACAAGGAATTCTATATTCAGGCTTTGTACCCTGAGGTTGCAGCACACACTTGTTTTCAGATCACACCATCAGCTGACAGAAAGCACCAAAGTGCATCTGGGTTGCTGGGACCTGATCTTGGAAAATTCTCACTTTTTTGGGAGGGAGGGGGAAGTTAAGGCAGAGATCTGCAAACAGGCACTAAGGAAATTAGGTGCCCAAAGTCTCATGGGAGTTAGTTAGCAGTAACTTCCTTACTAATGCTAAGCACCAGGAGTAACTTTTTAATTGACTTTTTTCCATTTGCTCTTCCCATTGTCATGATTACTTGTATTAAAATGATCTTGGGGGGGGAGGGAGGTTTGGAGCTTGCTGATTTTTTAAAATGTCATTATGGGTTTAAAATGGAATAGGAGCCTGATTCAAAGTAGGGATGCAAATGGTTAACCAGTTGACTGGTAGCCTCACCCTTAACAGTTGAGGCTTACTAGTTCTGGTTAACCAGTAGGGACTGGAGCAGCTCCTCACCTGCCCTGGGCAAGCAGCTGCTTCAGTCCCCCGGGGCCACTGCAGGCAGGGGCTGCTCCAGCTGGCCAGAGCAGCTCCTGTCCATGGTGGGCCTGCCCACCCCCCCTCCACTACAGGTTACACGCAGGCTCCCAGGGAACCCACTGCGGAGCCTACAGCAAAACTTCCCCGCTCCCAGGGAGCTTTGCTGCAGGCTCTGCCAGCATAGGGAACCACTAGGATTTTTAGCGGTTACACCATTATTTTTAACGACTTTTTACATCCCTAATCCGAAGCCCTCTGAGTCAATGGGAAAAGGCTCCCACTGACTTTGCTCGTCTTTGGATCAGTCTCTCGTGCCCATAAAAGGAGGCCTATTGACCACTCTGAAAATGAAATTCCAGGCTTGCCCCACCCAGCAAGTGCAGCACAGGGAATGGCAGGGCAAGCTCCCTGCCAGGACATCTGGGGTCCTGGTTTAATCAATCTCTCTAGCCCGTTCAGAACCCGGGGCTCTATTGAGCATTCCAGTGAATGCCAGGTGGGGCCTGTACTGTCCTGAATGTGCGATTTGTCAAACAAACTACCTACAGCATGAAGACTTGCCATGGATTTAGCAACCAGATATTAGAAAGGTCACATGTTGGCTCACACTTCAGAAGATGTTAATTACTAAAGACTGAGAGCCCTTCTGTTAACGGGATGAGGTTTCGATATTATTTACACAGCAATCATGTTCACAGTCATTTTCAAGATGGGGTCCCTTAGACACGGAGAGGCTAAATGACATATCCCAAGAGGAGTCGATAAAAGAACTCGAGTCTTGATTTCCAGTACCATGTTCTCATCAGTTGACTATGTCCCTTCCCTCAATCTTCCCTTCTATTTACCCAACAGCTACTATATATTTGAGAGGGTTTGTCTGTCTGTCTGTCTGTCTGTTCAAAAACTCCTTGGCTATATCTACACGGCACGCTTATTTCAAAATAACAGAGTGCGCGTCTACACAGCAAGCCCGTTACTTTGAAATAATTTTGAAATAACGAGCTTCTTGCTCCGACTTCTGTAATCCTTATTTCATGAGGAGTTGAAGGAAGAGTGTTCTTCCTTTGACTTCCTGTTGTGTAGACAGCGCCAAAAGTCAAGTAAAGGTACTTTCACTTCAGCTATGCAATCAACATAGCTGAAGTTGCGTATCTTAACTCTATTTTAGCCCACAGTGTAGACACACAGCTCCTAAACAGAAAGAGCTAAGCCCACCAAATTCGGTATCCAGCTTCCTCTTAACACAGCTTAACACAAGGTCAGGGTTTGGTTGTGCCAGGAAAATGCGATGTGCCCAGAATGGGATTGCTTCTCATAAAACCATACAGAAAAGAGACAGAATCACCAGGCAAGGGAAAGGGGCTGACTGGGGTGCATTCCCCTTTCCCAGTCAGGGACTACCCCAGCTTCAAGCCTCCCACCCCCAATCACCCTTTAGAGAAGGTGGGAGGGAGCTGAAGCTCTGCCCCTCCTCGATTTGTACTGGAACATTGCTGGCTGTTCGCCTTCATCAGGGAGCGAGGACAAAGTGCGCAGTTTGCTGCATTCCTCGCTCTGTCTGGGGAGTGCAGGGACAGATGAGTTGTGCACTTTGCTCTTGCTCCCTGACAGAGGCAGGAATGGGAAGAGCAAGGAGCACCGATGCGACTCCCCCTGCCTTTCCCACTCCCCGCCTATACACACACCCCTGCCCAGAGCCCCTCTTCACCCTCAAACCCTATCGCCCCACCTCTCCAGCCCCTGCCCTGAGCCTTTTCTTAAGGACCTGACCAATGCTGGGTAAATGTTTGTAACAGACTTTTGCATGCAGGCGGTAAGTAAACAGGGGAGCTTTCCATGGAAAAATTCAACAAAACATTAGCGAAAAATCAAAAACTGAAATATTTCTGTTTGGAAATACTCCTGCAGTGCCTCATGGGAGTTGTAATCATGGTGCCTCGTGCTCCCCTCTGGGTGAAGCTCCCAAGATATAGTCTATATATTAGACTATATCTCCCACACTGTCACGTAGCCGTCCTCCCAGATGAGGGAAAGCAGTGGATTATGGGAGTTCCAGGCTGGGGGTTGGGAGCACCAAGGGACTGACTGGGACACCCAGCCCGTAACTGGACAGGAGGGCATTCAGCTAGGCTCTCCTGAAGCATGGCAGCTGACTATGCAAATCAAAACATTATGGGGGTTGGGGCGTCCATTTTTCAATGAAAACTCAACCTTGTCTGTAGAAAGCCGGCACTGTGTGAACAATTTCATTCCCTTGAAAATCCAATTTTCTGTCAACGACGGAATATTTGTCAAGCAGCTCTACATACAGTGTTCACAAATGAGTTATCTGCCTTCAACGTGTGGTGCCAGCTACAGACAACTCCTCCACTGGACTCACTGCAACACCTATCCAACACATCCTCTCTGGGCAAGGGCACTTTTTAAAAAAAAAAAAGAGAATTGGTTGTACTTACTTGTTATGGCAGCTGAATGGCTCTCGCCATGGATTCATCCTTTGCACTAGGAGATGGACTCAGCAGATGGCTACATTCACAGCAAACACAATGATCACAGACTCTGCACCACATAGTTTTCCAAAGTGACAGGTGAATTTGTGTCGGCCTTGCTAAGGAAGAGAGTGAGGTTTGGATTTAAAAGCCCCTCTGAGCAGCTGCCATTTTTTGGCTCTGACACCTAGAAATGTCAGCCTTCTTCAGCCCTGAAGAATGTGCAGCAGGATGTCCTTTAGATGGCATGCCAGAAGCTGATTTCACGACCAGCAATGAACACCTGAAGTGGCAACTAGAGTTTGACACTATCATGCTGTACATAGGCGTGCGCAGCACATTTCATTAGGGTGTGCACCCAAAGAATTTTTTTTAAATGTGCTTTGACCCCCCCCATTAGCCACACCCCTGACCCCTGTTAACCACGCCCCTGGCCCCCATTAGTCACGCCTCTGGAGGTAACCCTCTCCAGGCAAGATGGGCACATGACCAAAAGTAAAAAGTGTTATGTGACACCCCCCCCAAGGACTTTTCCCACCATCCTCCTACCAATAGGGATTAGTTTGGCCCTTACCAATCCCCATGCAATTATCCTGCAACTGCATTAACCCAATGTGTGTGACATTAATGCAGGGGTGGAGAGGCTGGGGGGGGAAGTGTTCCCTCTAAGAGTTTCCTCCCATGAGCAGAATGAATTTTGTATTGTGCACCAGTACTGAATTCATGTGGCTTGTTTGGATGTGCCATTGTGGCACCCAAGTTATTAATAAATATCTTATGAACCACTACCTTTCCCCTCTGCTGCCATGTCTCCTCCCCTCGATCCATCAGCTCCCCTGGTGCCTGCTGCCCCCAACCCCTCACCCTCCTCTGCTGTCCTGACTCCTGCCCTTCTCACTGCCCTCAGCCTTCCTGAGATCTGCCCCCCTCCACCAGCCCTTCTATCCCCCCTGTGCCCACTCCTCCAGTAGCCCCACTCTGATCATGTGAGCTACCCCTCCTCATCCCCTCGCCTAACACCTCCCTCGCCTCTCTCCTCTGGTGCTGGTCCCTCCCCTGCAGGTGTCTGCCCTTCTGCTTCACCCCCAGAATCCCCTGGCACCTGCACCTTCCCTTACCCCTGCACCCTCCTGGTGCCTCCCCTTCCTCACTGCCCCTGCCCCTTTGCCCTTTTTCCTGATGCCCATCCTCACCACCCTCCGCCCCATTCCTCATGCCCTTCTGCCCTCACACATGACTTGCTCCAACCCCACCTTCCTCATGCCTATCCCCTTCTGTCAAGCCTTCTCCCAGCACCTCCCCCTCCAATCCCCAATGCCCTTACCCTCTCCTCTTCCAGCATCACCTGTCCCCTCCCACTGACACCTCCTCCTGCCCTTTTCCTCATTGTCTCCACTTCCCCTAGCATTTGTGTCTCCTCTACCCTGTCCCTTTGGTGCCTTCCCCTTTCTTTCCCCTCTCCCCTCCCCCTCCATACAAGCCCCTTCCACATCTTTCCCTTTCTTCCTCCTCCACCCTCTCCCACCGCAAAAGCCCCTTCCTCTTGTTTCCTCCCCCCCCCCTTCCTTACCTTCAGCTTCTGCCTTACAGCTTGCAGGGCTGGAGTCAGAGCCAGCCCAAGCTGCAGGGCCGGGGAGGGGCACCCCCGAGGCGCTGCGCGGTGCTGTAGGGCGGGGCCTGGGCCGCAAAAATAGCTCGGGCCGCCATCTGTAGTCGGGCCCCAGCTGCTTTTGGAGCTGGGCCGCTGGGTTTTAAAATTCCTGGCATTTCCCCTTTCACCTGTTGCATGGCGTTTGAGGATGCCGTGCATGCGCTCTCTGCCCACAGTGCCCAGTAGATGGCTGTGGGGAATTTAAAGTGAGGGGCTGTGGCGCTCTGTCACAAATCCTCCTCTTCCTCCAGCAGCTGCTGGCTGGCCCCAGACATTAGGGTGTGCCTGGGCACACCCGGCACACCCCGTGCGCACACCTATCATGCTGTCAACGAATCTAGCAGACCCCTGGGATGGAGATGCAGTTGATTCATTTCCCCATGAAATCTGCCTTATTCCAGCCCTCCTACTTTGAAAAAAAAATCTTCAGGTTATTTTCTTCAAGGCTTCCTTAGACCAATTGCTACTGGGTCTTTACTTGTCAGTAGAGCTGAGCAACATTTGTTTTGGCAAATAGTAGGCATCAACATTATTTGTGAAGTCAGGTAAAATTGGGCGAATTGTTTTGACTAGGAAAAAAAATCTGAACACAAAAATTTCAGATGTGTAGAATAGGGTTAGTACCACACAAGTCAAAAAGTGGGTGTTTTATTTTAAAAGGATATTTTCAAAATAAAAAATGGCAGCTGCTCAGAGGGGCTTTAGCATCCAAATATCACTCTCTTTATTAGCAAGGCTGACAAAAATAATTAACATTCAAAATATCTTGTTCAGCCCACACAACATTTACGGCTTGTTAGCCCATTGAGAAAAAACAAATCAATTTGTTCCATGGATTTTTTGGTTGGGCCACCAAGCCAAAACAGACAAAAAATAATTAGTTGTTCAGCTTTACTTATCAGCTCTCAGTCTTCTCCTTTGCACACCTTCTGCATCATTTCTTTTGATATACTTGCACTCTTAGCAATATTTGATTATAGTGACTAAGTTTGGGAAAGAAACCCTTTACAGCACATCATATGCTTGCAGTACTTCCCTGAGCTGATTCCATACTGTATTTATCTTTATTTAGCTGCCCATTGCTCATTGCACGTGGGCAGAGAGTGGGGGCAGAGGTGGTTACTAAAATAATCAGGATTTTATAAATCCCTTCCCAGTGATTTTCAGGCCAAGTTTTCAGTGCTGTAGGGTTGCCATTGATAATCTAGGCTGGTCTATAATTACTCTTAGGGTGCGTCTACACAGCGTCCTAAACTTGAAATAAGATACGCAATTTGTGCTATGCAAATTGCCTATCTTATTTCAAATCTATTTCGAAATAGCTAATTTTGAAATTTGGCATGTCTACACATCACCAAATTTTGAAATAACGCGCTATTTCGAGCCATCCCTTAACTCTCATGCAACGAGGTTTACCGGGATGGCAAAATAGCACACCCGTTATTTTGAAAAATATTTTGAAATAACGGGTGGCTTGTGTAGACATGGGGTAGCTATTTCGGGATAATGGAGTTAGCTCTACTCAGGTACCGTGGTATACATGCAGGGTAGCTATACCGGGATACCGTGCAGTGTAGACATACCCTTAGACAATCTCCTCCACTGACTATTGTATACATTCAAATGGGCACTCGTTAAAATGAATTTTTGCTTATGTGGAGTGGATGGCTCATGAAAATGTTGTATACTTCAAAAACAGAGTGCGCGTGTTGCGGGGAGGAGCAGGAAATACTATGTCCACTGACAGTGGAAGAAAGCGAGTCTCATTGCTTTGTTATGCATTGCTTGATAATTTCCTGAGCATGCTTGACATTGTAGACAATATACAGGGCCTTGCACAATGAAGGAGACAATCAGGAAAATTCAGCCTCTCATTTGGAAGTTCCTATGCCTTACATTTTGTTTTAAGAACGTAAGAATGTCTGTACTGGATCAGACCAAAAGTCCATCTTGCCTAGTATCCTATCTTCCAATAGTGGCCAATGCCAGATGCTCCAGAGGGAGTGAACAGAACAGGTAATCATGAAGTGATCCCTCCCCTATCACCTGATTCCAGCCTTTGACAAACAGAGGCTAGGGACACCATTCCTACCCATCCTGGCTAATAAGTATTGATGGACCTCTCTTCACAACATCCTCTGGCAAGGAGTTCCACAGGATGACTGCGTTGCATGAAGAAAAATTTCCTTTTGTTTATTTTAAACCTGCTACCTATTAATTTCATTTGAGGAACGTCTACACAGCAGGGCAAAAGTCGAATTAAGCTATGCAACTTCAGCAATGTCAATTGCATAGCTGAAGTCGAAATAGCTGAATTCGGCTTTTGGCGTGGTCTACACAGCAGGAAGTTGAAGCAAGAGCACTCTTCCTTCGACTTCTCTTACCCCTTGTGAAATGAGGGTTACAGGAGTCAGAGTAAGAAGTCCTCTGGCTCGCCATTATTTTGAAATAATGGCTTGCTGTGTAGACATGCCCTTGGTGACCCCTAGTTTTTTTGAAAGCCATAGAGTACATCAGCCTAAGTCATTAGATTTAGTGGTTAGCATTCCTTCCTACAAGTCATGAGCATCACTTGAATCCGCCACTTTGAGATGCCTAGATCTTTGGCTGGCTCTCAGCACAGGGGTGAATTTCAGTTTAACTGAACTCCCATGCTGTGGAAATCCCTGGCCTCCATTTTGGCTACATGGGTAGGAGGGGTTTGAAATGCAACATGGAGCTTGGGGGCGACTTAACTGTATGATTTAGGAGTGATGAAATGGTGAACACCGAACCCTCTCAGCTGTAAGGTGGGGGGCATACTATGGACATTTCCTGAGGATTACTGGGGTGCAAGGGTGGGGAGAGAAGAGCTCCTCAGAAATTAACTACAGGTGCTGATGAGAGTATTCTGATTCTCACCATGCCGTGCTTTTAGAGTCGCGCTCACCTGCTGTGACTAGTTGGCATGCGGTTGCCAACCCCGAGGAGCCTCCTGTCAAAGAAGAGCACTTGATAGTCCTTTAAACAGTGGTGGACAAGAATCAACATTTCACCTAGTCCATGATAAGCTTTATGTCTCCTTTCACGCAGTGCAGATGGTTTCAGACAAGTACACTCCATTTTGGAAGCCTACTCTTGGGAGAATGTAATGAGAGAATGTAATTGCCACTGATCATCGATCATGACGGACTGCGCCACCAGGAAATCTAACCAATGTCACTGTTGGACTTTCTGTGTGACCCCCAAAAGTGGTGCATGCAGATTAGCTGGGGAAAAGAAATATGACCACGTAGATTATCAAGGCTTCAAAGGCATCATCTATGCTCCTCAAAGGAGATGGGACTTGAGAGTGGAAATGTGGTCTTCCTTTGAACCAACTCTTAGAGCGCTAGGGTAAATTCTAATCAGCCTGTGGACTTCTGCCGCTGCATTGTAAATGGAAGTATGCTTTGCCCTTCTGTAGCTTTGCAGGCAATACAAGTGTTTTATAGATCCAATAGCCTATGAAGCTGAGAGAACTGAAAGCTCATTCTGGGTGTTCTGGACCATTTTCTCAGTCAACTCCTGGAAGTGGGTGTATATGTACCCTCCCTATGCACATGGGACTTGTATGCATGTGTCAACTCAGCAGCTTTAAAAATGCATTTGGCTTTCCCTCCCCACCCCCAATTTAGAGCAGTGAAAAGCATCTTCCTTGTAGAGCTCTGTCGTTTCAGGTTGCAATACCTCATATACATGGGTTCTGCAATTTATCCCCTAAATAGCTGAAGTCTAAAATAACTCTGCGCCCAAACATGCCTCTCATGCTGATAATCTAACCCTTCCCTAGAGAAGAATCTAATCCACAGGGTGTTCCGGGCCTTGCTTCTAATGAAATCTATCTGACCTGAAAATCTAGCGACCTTGTCAACGCTGCCAATACTTCAAGAGTGTGACATGTACTTGTATTTCACTTCATTTACTACACTGTGCTGACAAGTAGTGCAAACATTTCTGTTCTTAAATGGTTTAGTACTCAGGCCATGTCTCCACTTGCCGAAGGATTGACATTCAGGCAATCAATCCTCCGAGGTTTGATTTAGTGGGTCTAGTAAAGACCAGCTAAATCGAATGCTGTGGGTGCCCCCAACGGAGTAAGGGAAGTCGACGGGAGCATTCTCCCATTGACCTCCTGCTGGTGAGGGGCCACACCAGAAAATTGGTTCAAGGTATGTCGACTCCCGCTATGCAATTCACATAGCTGGAGTTGCATATCTTGCATCAATTTTCTCTGCCAGTGTAGTCCTGGCCTCAAATGGCAAAGACCTATTCAGGTGCCAGGTCAGTATTTCATTTGCATTATGAACAATAGTTCTGAGGCTGTCTCTACACTATGAGCTAGGGCTAGGATTCCTCCGTGGTATACAGATACCCACACTATCTCTTATACCCTGCACCAGAACTAGCCTGGGTATGAATAGCAGCACAGACATGGCAGCATGGTTAGTGGCAGCAGACATATAGCTAAGCAGTGCCAAGAAAATACCCCCTGGTTTCAGATGGGTTTGTACTTGGCTCAGCATTAATAGACATGAGCAGTAATTCTTCTGTTTTACTCTGTGCTAATTAGGCCTCAGCTAGAGTATTGTGTCCAGTTCTGGGCACCATATTTCAGGAAAGATGTAGAGAAATTGGAGAAGGTCCAGAGAAGAACAGCAAAAATGATTAAAGATCTAGAAAACATGACCTAGGAGGCAGGACTGAAAGAACTGGGTTTGTTTAGTTTGGAAAGGAGAAGACTGAGAGGGGACATGATAGCAGCCTTCAAGTACCTAAAAGGGTGTTACAAAGAGGAGGGAGAAAAATTGTTCTCCTTGGCCTCTGAGGATAGGACATGAAGCAATCAGCAAGGGAGGTTTAGGTTGGACATTAGGAAAAACTTCCTGTCAGGGTGATTAAACACTGGAATAAATTGCTCAGGGGGATTGTGGAAGCTCCATCATTGACGATATTTAAAAGGAGATTAGACAAACGTCTGTCAGGGATGATCTAGATCGGGGTGGCCACCCCGCAGCTCGTGAGCCACATGTGGCTCTTCACTCCTGAAAGTGCGGCTCGCGAAGCCTCCCCATGCACCCCTACAAATGGCCCCCCGGCTCCCTGTACTCACTGGGTGCAGGGAAGCCATCCGGCGCAGCAAAATGGCGTCGTCAAGATGGCGTCGGACGCCAGGAGCCTGATGTGCCCAAAAAGCCTAACCCGCGGTTTTTAAAGGAGTAGAGTCCTTTTGGTTTTTTTTGCTCAACAACTGTGACTGGTGGGGAGCTCTTCCTTTTTTTTTTTTCAATTCTGGTGCAGCTCTTCGAATTTTTTCCACCGCTATTCTGGCTCTCTTCGTTTAATGGGTTGGCCACCCCTGGCCTAGGGGGAATGTGGAATCTCCATCCTTGAAGATATTTAAAAGGAGATTAGACAAACGTCTGTCAGGATGATCTAGAATGATGGTGCTTGGTTCTGCCATGAGGGTAGGGAACTGGACTTGTTGACTTGTCAAGGTCCCTTCCAGTTCTAATAGTCTACAATTCTATGCCACCGTGTCTACTCTGTTTACAGTTGTGATAGCTCTCGTCAAGCTCATGTGAGCATGTGCACAAGAACAGAGGACTCACGCCCGAGCTCATAGTGTAGACACAGCCTGAGAGGCATGCAACAATTGTTGCAACAGTAGGAGACTGCTGACTGCATTACATATACTGACTTATACAGCAGCTTCCTTCCATGCAAGGATCTCAACACATTTTACAAATAATAAGAAATTAAGCCCTGCAGCATCCCCAGTGATGTAGTAGGTCTGAGTCCCCAAATGGGGAAGCTAAGGCAAAGAGATATTAGATACCTGATCCTGAAAGGGGCCAAGCACTCTCAGACCACATTGCTGTCACAGTGGCTGAATGAAGTAGCTCATAGTTCTAATCTAAACAGCACAGATGATAGTGAACGTATACACCTTTGGATCATTTCTCCCCTTCTGATCTCAACAGAGAAGAATCAAGCCACATCCTAAACAGGTGCAACTTGGCTTAGCTCCTATGACAGAGTGTTCACACTACAGAGGAATGGAAGGGGTTAATGGAGCCTTCTGGGGACATGCCACACCCTGTCCCAGAAAGCAGCAGTCGAGGTGAGTCTTCCAACCAGCCCTGAGAGGCTGCGCAGGAAGCAGACAATTGGAGGGAGGTGGCATTAAGCAGTAAATCAGGGCCCAGCAGCCTAGTATAAAAGGAGCTGCAGGGCAGAGCAGGGTCAGCTGCTGCAGGGAACCCAAAGAGTGAGGATGGTGTTACTAGCAGACTGCAACAAGCATAACACATTGGACAGATCAGTTGCTGGCAGAGATCAGGGGAACCAAGAGGGAATTCCAGGCTGACTGCTAGGAGTTTCTGACTAGATGACATGGAAAGATGAAAAGAAGGCGCTGGAGGCATCAGGAAGCAGCCCAGGAAATTGAAGCACCATTGAAGAAAGTTAAGGAGACTCAACAGGAAGCTGCTATCTACAGGGTCCCTGGATTGGGACTAAGAGGCAGGCAAGTTTGACTGGTGCATAGAATACCAAGTTCCGAAAGGGGGAAACACAGATGGGGACATGCCAGACGGCCAAGTGATGAAGATCAGGCAGTACTTGGCTTGAGGTGGGCATGCAGGCGGAGGGAGAGCACTAATCTCCATCACAACCAGCAGGAGGGGCCTCTGTTGTAAGTGGACCCCCCTCACATCACCACTGACTTCCTATTTGTATTATCTGAAAATCTAGTTCAGAATTCACAAATGTGCTTCCCTAACTCACCATTTTACCGTGTAGGAAAGTTCCATGGAAGCAAGGGATATTTTTCAGATTTTGCGTGTGGGAAAGAGAACAGAGTCAGCCATACTGATAGCTATATAATAAACGCCCAAGTAATGAACCGAGTATAAGGTTGAACAAATACCTCAGACTGGGGCAGGCAAGATCAGGTCTCTTGAGATGCCAGTCATCATAATGTGATCCAAATTGCTTTCCGGTATTTGAGGATAAAACCTGCTGGTTCAAGATGTGGAAGGTTAAGCTTTGCTTAGTAGGCAGGCGTGCATGAACAGGCAAGGGCTATAAGAGAGGGTGCAGGAGACAGAACAGAAAGATTACATTGGAAGTGTGGTGATTGCAAGTAATGAAGGAGAAAAATAGTGTCCTCCATCATGAACGTGGTAAAACAAATTTACATCACAGGCAGGCGGAGGGAAGAGAGTGAAAATGGATTACAGGCATCACGACTGTGAATTGAAAGCAAAAGAGGATTGGGTTGCCCATCAATGGGCTAGCTGAAAATTAAGTGGAAAGTGTTTGAAACACACCTTCTCTGAGATGCCACAAAAAGCACACTGGGGTTCAAAATTACATGCAGAGATCCAGAGGTGAAGGCAGACATGTTTGGTAGGGCATTGTTGTAATCACAGCAGAATTCACTTTTTAATTAATCATACTGAGCACTCCTAAGCTTTCAAATTCAAAATAAGCCACATTTGTTTTGTTTCATTCCAAGAAAGGAATCTCAGGGTCAGAGTTGGATCAGAGCCTTAAAGATAAAAACGTATCCTGTCTCATCTGGCCTGCAAAGGCAGCATAGCTGTATTTACAATCAAAGGGTATGTCTAGACTACATGCCTCTGCCGACAGGCATGTAAAATAGGCTACCCGACATAGTCAATGAAGTGGGGATTTAAATATCCCCAGCTTCATTAAAATAAACATGGCCACCGCGCTGTGCCGGCTCAGCTGATTGTCGGCATAGCGCGGCAGTCAAGACGTGGATCAGTCGACAGGGGAAGCCTTTGTCAGCCGCTCCCTTATGCCTCGTGAAACGAGGTTTACAGGAAGCGGTTGACAAACTTCCGTCAACCGATCCGGCGTCTTGACTGCCGCTATGCCGACAATCAGCTGAGCCGGCACAGCGCAGCGGCCATGTTAATGAAGCTGGGGATATTTAAATCCTCACTTCATTGACTATGTCGGGTAGCCTATTTTACATGCCTCTGTCGGCAGAGGCATTTAGTCTAGACATACCAAAAGTGAACAAGAATCAGCATACGAGCGAAAGAGGAAGTATAACTCTTGGTTTGTGGCATCCAAATTTAAATAGCATCTCATTCTAAGATGTCACTGACATATAGCATTAATGTGCACAAGAGAGGAATAGCTTTCTGTGAGGAATTTTGGAAAAATGACAAAAAAAATCACATCCTCCAGAAATTTTTATACACCCTTTTAGCAGAGGCGACTTTATGGATTTGGGACAGAACTAAATTTTTCTTCCTTGTCAATGGCATCCATTGCAAATAATCTAGCTCTTAACCCAAAACATGAACCAGAGTCTTAGACTGGGAGAGTCATGGAATACATACATCTTTCAGAAAACTTTCTTCAGTGAATGACTAACTTATTTAGAGACCAAAACTAACTTTAACGGGCCATGTCTACCATGGTATCACTACTTTCAAGTTAGGCCAGTGGCGGATATAGGGCAGGGTGAGCGGGGCGGCCGCCCCAGGCCCCGCGCTTCAAGAAGCCCCGCGCATGCTCTGTGTCAAAGGGGGAGGCCCCACAAAATTGTGCTGCGCTGGGCCCCGCAAAATCCTCATCCGCCCCTGAGTTAGGCATTATGTTTATCAACAATGTCCATACATGACATGTCAGAAAAAGGACCTGGATAGACCAATTACCCCAGAGGAATGGAGTTTGATAGACCAGCAACTGATCAGTGGCACAAAATAAAATTAGTTTAAGGTACCATTTCAGTGGTATCTCACACAAGTCGTGTTAAATTGTGATGAAGTGAAGATTTTATGCATATATCAGACATGTCCAGTAACTAGATGTGACGGCGCGTTGGGGTTTCCCCCGTCTCCTGCACCCCTGTAGTGGCACGAACAGACTCCACCAGCCAGTAGAATAGAGGAAGTTTATTGCTTCTCCAGGATACAGCACAGCACAGATGTAATCTGGTTACAGGGCAGGCCTAGGATGCCTCAGCCCTCCTTGAGATGGGGGGGAGACTGGGCCCCTAAATTCCAGCCCCTTCCCTAGGCTGTCTCCTCCATGATCCCAGACAGAAACTAAAGACCGTCCCTTCCAGCTCTGCCCCCCAGCCAGGGGCGGCATTCCACCTTCCTTTGTTCCTCTCCCTGGGAGGTAACCAGTAGAACAGGTTACCTCCCTGTCCCATCAGCTACTCAGCTGGGCTGTAGTACAGACAGCAGCCAGTGGGGGGTCACCCACAGCCCAAGCCTAGCAACCAGCAAAGTACCCACACTATGTCATACTAGAGAACTGGGATGAAATCTGTAAGTAAATATCAGAAATTGTTGACTATTTATGACTAAATGACCCTTTGGTAATTCTCTTAAAGCTTCTTAATGGAGATGATCACACAGGAAGAAATGAATTAACTTCTCATCTGCTAGCAGCTGCTTTGCTATTGGTAGCCTTTCACTGGAAAAAAAATAGCCCAACTGCAAAGGACTGGTTAAAACAACCCAAAGGGAGGTCATTGCTATGGAAAAATTAACACCAGTTAAAATAAATAGATGGACTGATACTTTGCTATTGGCTTAACTTTTATTTAAAACCTCTGGTAATACTGAATAAAAGCACAGTGTGCAATTTATAAAAATGTTAACATTTGATAAACATGCCTGGTCTATGTAATCAGATGCCACTCATTTAAAAAAATAATTATAAACTAGATATAATGGATTTTGTAATGATGCGCATACTGTAATATGGTAATACCTTCTTAATAGCGAGATCTGAGGGCTATATTCCTGTATACCATCTCTTTACACAAAGCTCATTGTTCTAATGATTATTTCGTGTCTGATATTTCCAAGGCAAGAATTTGTAAACTTGCTTATACTTCTAAATAAATAATATATGTACATATAAAAATAACCTAGGGTAGAAAATCACGCTCATGATTGCCCTGTGGGAGCACATCTAGCAGTTTTGTAAATTTTGAGAATTCATCTTCTTAACAACTGATGGTTACTTGTATTTGATACTTTCCCCATCCCCCTTTTGCATGCACTTACAAAACCAAGATGCGGTGTGGAGCACAAATTAATTCATGGTAAGTTTTCTCAAACAGAACAGTTCAAACCTAGGGTCTTGCACTCTTGGCTTTTCTTAGATGAATGAAAACCCATGCAAGGCTTTTCAATAACGTAAGAGCATCTTCCTCACTTTGGTGATAACACTGTGAAAGCGAGGAAGCATGTTAATGGAATCACTGAAGCATCTGATGCACTCCACTCTTCAATGAAAATAATTAAATGCCTTAGATTGGAGAAACTTCAAGACAAAGAAATCACAAAATGCCAGTATGTAGTTGAACACTGGCCAATTTTGCCCTATCAAACTTCCATCTTCAGCAATATTTTCAAACATATTGTCATATTTTAACAAACCTGAGGTGCTCTTTGCTCTAGTTGTTCAGAAACTTCAGGTGAGCTTTTCTACTTGGAAGAGATAGTCTGATAGTTTGCTTTTATTGTCCTTGTTGAATCACTGGAAATTCTGGGCAATAACAGTAGTAAAGGTTGAACCTCTCTAGTCTGGAACCCTCAGGACCCGACCAGTGCCGAACCCGAGAATTTGCCGAACCATAGGAAGTCAATATTGTCTAGCTCCATTACAGATACTTCCACTACTTACTGGGCTCTTGGAAGACATTTAGGGCTAAATAACAGCACAGAACACGGAGAGCCAGGACTGGTGGCTGTAAACAAACTTTATGGAAATGCAGGAAAATTGGACACAGCCATGGTCAGTGGACATCTGGCTCTCTGAAATCATGCCGGACCACAGATGTTGCAGGACCATAGTGTACCAGACTAGAGAAGTACAACCTGTATAAGGTTCAAGCTGAATTAACCTAGATATCTTCCATCATACATTTTTAATACAAATGCCCAGCATCTTTTATGCAAAGTGTGGCCCAGTATGGTATGCAGAGTTATACAATGTAATTATAAGTTTAAAATAAAATGTAATGGCAGACGCACAGGAAAAGTATATAATTAAGTACTGTGACATATAGTAGAGAACATACACATTATTCAAAAAGTTGTAGGCGATTTTACATTTCCACTATAAAAAAATACTTGCTTTAGCTGGTTGCCACATTCAGATAGAGACTCTTCTAAGCTGATATAATTACCTGCAGTAAACAATTTTTTTCTTTTGTATTTTTAGTTTTCCTCTATATCCAGCAGTATCATTGGAAATCCTCCAAGGCATTTTGCATTTCTTCCACCAGTCCATATCCTTAATCATATCAATATTTTGATATGATTTATATTCTCTATTATATGCCACCACACTTAATTATGTTTTAAAAGCTTACCACAATACAGTAATGTTACACACTTCCTCTATGTATATCTGAACATTCCCACTCAATGACATGGCTCTCTCTTTTTTCATCCATGTGCTAACATACATGTTTAAGAGTGTGAAAGGAGAAAAGGAAAAATTAAGACAGTGAAAGCTCCAGTGAAGCTAGATGTTTGAGGTTTATCCAGACTTTCTCCATTGCCTCTTTCTTTCAGATGACAGGTTAAACTGAGGCCCTAAGATCTGGTCATTATTAAAGATTCCATAATGAATTTGGTGTGGTAGCCAAATTCTAGTGGGGTTTATTATTTCCTGTCGGCCTAAATTCACTGTACGGTTTAGATGCGCTTCTTCTCTTACAACCCTATTATGTTGGGTCATTTTGCAGTATGGTAAAAAGACCTCTACTTCCTACACTGTAATTTCTTGATGGATGGAATGGAACCTAAGCTTTTCAACACCAAAGGACAGACATCCACCACTTGAGTTAAATGAATTTGCTGGAGATAACGAGCTCCTACAATCTATAAGAACTAGCCACAAGAGGGAGACATGTCGCACTTACCCATACACTTCCTGGGTCATAGGAAGCCCATTTTGAGTGTCAAGTCCACTGAACTAAAACCCCATACAGACCATCACTCTATAATGACCTCACCCATCAAGGATTCCCCATTCAGCACCAGTACAGGCCTCTACCTCTTGTGCTACAGAAGTTACTCCTGTTAACTGTTAGCAACAGTGCACTCTTACTTTCTTTGTGGGTTGATGAACAGAAGAGGGCCAGCACTCCATCAGTATGTTAAGCATTTGGCCTCATTTCAACACCAATTCTTCCTTCCCTCTTCCCCCTGGTTGACTTCCAAATGGGTCAGGAATCAACGTTTTCTTAGTAGTTAAAAAATGGCTGAATTAGAGTGTAAATATTTCCAAAGTGCCATGATTTCTGTGTCACACATACATCTCAGTTAACGCTTTCCTCTTGTTCAGTTATGAATACGTCTCATTTAGTGCTTTCCTCTCGGTTTGCTCTGGATTATTTATAGAGCGCCAAATTATTGCATGGTGTTCTCAAATTGCATTGTGCCATGACCTTACACGGCCCCAGGAAGAGGTACTAAGCTCTCAGCCCACCTGAGCCCTGCCATGCCGGGCGGTGAAGCCAAAGCCCGAGTCCCACCACTACAAGTGGGAGGACGAAAGCCGAAGTTCAAGGGCTGCAGCCCCTGGCAGAGGAGCCTATAACCTGATCCCTACTACGCAGGGCCAAAGGCAACAGGGTTGGGTTTTGACCCCAGGTGGTGAGGCTTGGGGCCTGGGACCCCATTAAAATGGGGAATGCAGTCCACTTTGAGGTCCTGACCCACAAGTTGAGAACTGCTGGCTCTAAGTTATAGCCCTAGGCCCAATGACACTGATGGCCAAATCCCCATACGGCCAGGATTTCACCCATCAGCCCTGATTCAATTATAGGATGCAGGCACTGCCACACTTAATTCAGTAGGACACCGCCCAGATGCAGAAGTCCACAAGCACAGATCCCTTTGCAGGACAAGAGCCAATTTTAAAATTCTCAATCAAATAATGCCATTCAATGGAAATGTGCAGGGAACTGATCATTCTGTAGCTGGCTAGCCTTTATAATGAAGTATTTATTCATAATTACTTAAAGTGGCTTGGCAGAAATATGGCAACAAGCTTAAGACCATGCCTACATGCAGAGCTGGTCTTAGGAGCAGGGGAGCCGGGCGGTTGCCCGGGGCCACCATTTTCAAGGGGCTGCCGAAAGAAGCCCGTTTGGGGGACACAGCAATTAAAGGGGCTGTGACCACATTTCACACACACCCCTTTTTTTTTGCTTGACAAATTTGGCCTGGGGCCACCAATTGGTTAGGACCGGCCCTGCCTACACGACCCTACACCACTGAATCAGTAGTAACTTGGCCACTGACTTCAATGGGCATGGGAGAAAGCCCTGAGAGAGAAGTCTATCGAAACTCTGTATTTGGATGCCCTAAATAGTGGGAAGTTCAGATCTCTTTCTGAACTTCTGAGCTTGGCTAAGCCAAATCCAGTGCAAAGTTTGGTGAAATGCTGGACTACTGGCTTTCAGTAAAGAATTCAGTCACTGGTCAGTGATGCAAAAGATGCAAGTCAGACAAAACAACACAAAGCAATGATCAAGTATTTTTATTCATACACACTTGCTTTCAAACTACAATTAATATTTAACAAAAAGCATGTCATGCAAAGACTAAAGATTAAAGAATTAATAAAAAAACAATGCAGTAATTTATACATCAATCTTGCCAGCTATTCTTCCAATACATTTTTGAGAAACGAATCACCTCTCCACATTTTCCTATAGTTGCTTGTAATTAAATAATAAGAAAATAATGTTCTCCTCTTTAGAAAAAGAAAGTTTGGGTCTTAAAATGTTAATAAATTCAAGGTGGTAACACTCCTTGTTAAAAAAAATTAAAAGGAAGTAAACACAACAAATGCAATGATTTCAGTTGTTTCTGGTGTATGCTAGAAAAGACATTCTCTTGTTAAAAGTACAAGTATTGTGAGCTGCATTTTTAAGCTTTCAAAAGAATCAACAAAGCATTTCATTTTGTTGGAATTATTGTTCTTCCATTCATTCTAGTAAACTCAAGGAACTGAACAAACTTGACACTCATTCTGGGGACATAAATCTACAGTGTTAAATCTTTGCTTCACTACAGCAGCAATGGTCAGTAAGGTCTCAGTTCAGTAAAACACACAAGCATGTGTTTAAGTCCCACCAACTTCAATGGGACTTAAACATGTGCTGCTTGAAGCTGAGCATGGATGGACATAAGCATATGCTTATGTGGTTTACTGAATCAGGGCCTAAGGTCTTGATTCTGGCAAGGTGTGGAGCACTATGACCCAGTACAATACTAAAGCACATTCTGAGCTATAAGCCTGAGCGTAGTTCTACTCACTTCTGTGGGATTGCTGAGATGCACTAAGTAAAGTACATGCTGAAGTGCTTGGCTGGATCAGAGCCAGAGTGATCAGCACCTTGCAGGCCCGAGCCCTACATGAAAGGGATGCAAATAACACTGATTCTGCACAATTGTTGAATCGGGTTGGGGCGGGGGAATCCAAGTTTGTTACTTTATCAATTCAAATTAGTCTTTAAAAAAATCCTAATGGTCATTTATAAAGATTAAAAAACAAAGCTTATTGTTCTTAAAATCTATTTCTTTCATCTATTTATAAATGATAAAAAATAGTAGCTGAACATTTCACAATAGGTCCTTCTAATCGGAAATTAACACAGCACTCAGTCTGCTCCTATTGACATAAAAAGACACCAGATCTGAATCTCACCTATTGTAACTCCCACAGTCAAAACCTCCTGAGTTCAGTAGTAGCAGGACTGTGCCCTTGCAACGCTGGTCTGCAAGGGATATTAAAAATCAGTGAAAGAACTTGCACTAGTAATAAATCAGAGTGAGACCCAGCTCTATGGTTTCAATGGAAACAGGCAAAGGCCTGGAAAATCATCAGTGTTGTACCTACTGCTTTGGCATTTCTATCTTTAAACATTACTGAATTTTTAGCCAGTTGTCACAGTCAGAAGAAAGTTTCTGGGGCTGTTTTTCTTGTCATATGAACTATTGATGATGCTGTAGCTAAGTATGGAGCTAAATGAAGCAGGAGACCAGCATCTCACAGATGCCAGTTAAATTACCAGCCGAACAAAACTCTCACCAGTTGGACAATTGCAAACAAAAGATCAGTTGTTAGGACACAACTGAGCATCCCTAGAAAATAGTTAGAACATAAGAATGGCCATATTGGGTCAGACCAAGTATCCAGCCAGTAACCTGTCTGCCAACAGTGGCCAATGCCAGAAGCCCCAGAGGGAGTGAACAGAACAGGTAATCATCACGTTCCCTCTCCTGTCACCCAGGTGATTAGGTTGTCAGTTTTGTTTAGACAGATGGAATTTTACTCTACAATAATCAATTCTTCTCAGACTTCCCTTTACAAAGAATTTTTAAATGGCACAAAAAAGTTTCAGGAGTTAGAAAAAGGGCAGTGCAACTGACTTCAACATGACTGGCAAGAACACTTCACATTATGATGTGAGTTCAGTTAACAAGAGCTAAGCTGTACTCCAAATCCTATAAGAAACATATCAGATATGTTTTTTTAAATGGTTTCAGTAGAATTACTAAAGTTATATAAAAGTATAAATAGCATGGCATATCCAGCAACACCATGTGAATTGAATATACTGATTTATTTAATATTAAAAAATTATAATAATACTTACAATTACATAACACTTTTCATGTTAAAAGTGCATTAGAAACATTAACAAAATAGTCCTCACAATACGAAGTGCAGGACGTAAGTATTATTACCCCCATTTTACAGATGGGGAAACTGAGGCAGAGAGGTTAAGTAACTTGCCCCAGGCCACAGAGGGAGTCAATGACAGACCTGGGATTAGAACACAGGTTGTTGATCCAAGACCTGTTCAGAACACAAGTGCACCCTCCTCTCTCTCAAGATTTTCTTATGAACAGGAGGGCTTTAGTGCATGATTACCCTTCATTATAAGGCTATTTAATTACCAATCATTACTGGCACTGCTATTAGTTGATATGAAATCATATATGTCAATTTGTATACAACACTTCATTTAAACATTTCAAATATTTTCTAAGGTTATGGAATTGAAAGAAAGAAGAGTTTGGCTTTTATATACTGCCTTTTGCTTTTTAATGTAGCAAAATGTCTCCCTAACAGCACAGAGATAGCTGAATTCCTGTATTCATCATGAAAATTTGTAAAGACACACAAACCATATACAACAATTTATGCCAATGACTAAACCAAACAAAATTACATTACACTTCTAGAAATTCCTTGGCAAGTTAGCACAGCTATTGCAAAGCAAATACTACAAATTCTCTTTCTAGTGATATTGAAGATTTATCATTGGTGTATACAATGTTGTGCTTTATTTTGTAAGAGGTATCTTCTCCCTTTGATGACTGCATGCAACTCCTGCTCAGTTTAACTGGAATCAAGGAAGACCGACAGATTTGCCAGGCCCTTGGGCAAGGCGGGGGGTGTTGACTTAAGTGGTCCTGGAAGGGGCAGGGACAGATGGAAGGGGCGGGGTTAGAGCAGCCAGCCCTCAGCATCACCCAGGGTGCGCGGCACCATGGCCCTGCCACCCACCAGTCCTCATTGAGTGAGGTGCTCCAGCAGAGATTTAAAGGGCTCGGGGTGCTGGCGGTGGTGGGTGGGCATCTCCCTGCTGGCGAACCTGACTGGAGTCATGTACATGCCCCGAAGGGAAACATACCCATAAAGCGGTATCAGTAATTGAAATTCTCTGGACCTTTAACATTCCACCTTTCCTGCAGGGAGGACAGGCTTTCCCCCCAGTTTGTCTTACAGGAGCCTAGTTGTTTTCCAATGGAACCTACCCTGCAGGACAGGAAGGATTTTAAAGGATCAGAGTGTATGCATGCTACATAGATGACTTTATTCAGGAATGAATGATTTTGACAGTGGAATTGTCTTTTGGGTAAAAAAAAACCAAACAGATTTTATTTCTGCAGACTATGAAACATTTGAAAACTAAATGTCCCCCCCCCCCCCCCCTCCAAATTTCTAACCTGGATTATATTGGAATTTGTAGTGTTAGGAGTGTGAACTCTATGCACGTGCAATTCTAGTGGTTAGCAATAGCAGTGGAGTGCAAATAACTGGCTCTGTCTTGCAAACCCATACTCATGTGAGCAGCCTTTACCTCACCCACGTCATCACTCTGAGGTCAACAGGACATGAATAAGGACTTGAAGGATTTTGCCCACAGAGTGAAATCCACCCCAGCATGATGTCAAAGAACCAACTCATTCCTTGAGAGCGTAAGTGTGACTTAAGTGGTTCCAAAGCTTCATGCTAGCTCTCTACGTAGGGCTGGATTTCATCTACAGACAAGAACATATAGACCCCATTTATTTCACTGCTTAATCACTAATGCAGCTGTCTTTTTGCCTCAAGCTGGGATATGGACAGAGTTTTGCATCTACAGAGAGCGTTTCTAACAAATTAGGTTAAAATACGTCACTTGTAATTTTTGTTACAACAACTAGTTTCAAAAATAGGCAGCTGAATAGGGTTTTATTTGGGGGGAAGGGAGAAATGGAACCTGGTCAATCACAAGATAAGCTGCCTGAAGCCAAAACTCTCTCTCAATAGTTAAAATGAATGGAGGTTTTAACAACCTCTCAGCCATCAGCTCAATTCATGTTAAACCCCAACAGGCACCTAGTAAGTGCTGCAGCATAGTGCCAGCATCACCTAACTGTGGAGTTCCTGGGAGCTCTCGGCTCCTGCAGAAGTCAACGGGAGCAGAGTCTATTCAGGATCTTGTAAGATCAGCCCTGGTCTACACTAGGGAGTTATTTCAAAATAACTCCCCTTAATTCAAAACAACAAGCAGAATGTCCCCACTACCAAGCCCATAATTTCAAAATAATAATGCTTGCTTTTCACGAGGAATAACTCTTACTTCAAAATAGTTATTTCGAAATAGCGATAGTGTGGACACCCGGCTGGGCTATTTCAAATTAACTTCTCCCCAGATTCAGTCGAAGTAATTACTCCCCAGTGCTTCCTAGGGCTCTAAATCGAGGTAGCACATCCACATTAAGGGAGCCTGCCTCAGACTCATTTCAAGGCTTCCCTGTAGTGTGAACGCGCTATTTTGAAATAGTTATTTCGGGAGTTGTTATTTTGAAATAATTTCCTAGTGTAGACATGCCCTCAGGTTCTTAAAACTTTCACCTACGTTTTAATGCAACAAATGTCATTTTAATGCAACAAAATGTCAAATTCTAGTTTTATAAACTCATGATTTCAGGCTTTTTTTGTTGTTGTCTCAAAGGGAACTAAAATGGGGTCACTTTAATGTGAATGACTATTGTTTTAAAATGGTATTAGGAGCACTCTTGCTGAATACTTAGGGTTTTACTTTGTATTGTGTATTTCCAAATCATGAAGAAATCATTGGATGGAGTTTTTAAATTATGTGTAAAGGGATGGTCCCAACACCAGAGCTCATGTGAAACCTCACAGGTAAGACACAATAGTTAATTAACAATAACTTGTCTAGTCAGTCACTTTTGGATAGTCCTGTTCCTTATTCTCGCAGGATGGGTGAGTTCACGCTACCTTTTTGTCAGCATTACAAAAACCTACACAAGAAGCCAGGAGAGGTCACAAATATAGGAACTGGGAGGTATCATGATCAGAGATGACTTCTGCTATTATCCTTACCAATTGCAGAGTATGTGCAAGTGCTTAAGAAAATAAAAATGAAAACCCTTGAGGAAATGAACAAAAGCAAAATATTTTGCAGTTTAGATGTCGGACCAGCCCTTTAATGTTATGCCTGAGTAGGCATCGTTCTGTTTGACAATTAAGATATGGATCCACAACTGATCAATTCCATAGCTCAGCTTCACAACTGTTACCTCCTAAGGAAAACACAAGTGCTCTATCTTGTCCACCAACCTCCTGTCTTGTGTCCAGCTTGGCTCTGTTCCATTTGGTCTCTCCTGCTGCTTCTCTCATCTGTACTCTGCTATTCTTTTCTACTTTTTCCTTTGCCAAATCTCTCCATTATGCCCAACATCATACCCCAAGGGAACATTTACAATAAATTACTAGTCTCAGCTATGGCTGGCCAGGGTCAGCTGATTTAGGCTCATAGGGCTTGGATTGTGAGGCTAAAAATTGCAGTATTATCTTTGGACTTCGGCTATGAAGCCTTGCAGAGATGGAGGGTATCCAAGACCAGGCACGAGCCCAATTCTGAACATCTGCACTGCAATTTGTAGCCCTACGTTTCCTGAGCCCAATTCAGTTAAGCCAGATACTGAGACTGGGTGCCAGAGGTTTTTTATTGCAGGGAAGAATCGCAGACTACTAGAATGGAAGGGACTGAGAGACATCAAGTCCAGGCCCCTGCACTCATGGCAGGACCAAGTGCCAACTGGATCATCCCATACAGACATACCCCTAATGACAGCTCCCATCAATATTGGCAGGGGTGACATTAAGAGCCCTTCTTGTAAATCTGAGCCTTTGAAGTAATCCACAGAACCTTCCATCAAATGTGCCATGATGCCTTGCTGTGTCACCCTGTGTCAGGTGTTTAATGTTAGTAGATTAGAATAATGTAGAAGGTCATGAAATACTACAAGTGTCTACATAGTTTATGTTGAATACCTACACTGTATTTAAAAAATTTTTATATATATATATATGATATGCAAACAAGACAATTCTCTCTGAGGTTTGGCAGATAACTTAATATTTTGACACATATTTTTAAATAATTATTATTCCTAAAACAAATTAAAATTTCATTTTAAAGTTTCTGTAATTAGGCAACAGTTGAGCTCTGGTTTGTGTATCGTGCACCTCATATGCAGCGTGCTTCTCTAAGCTCTTCGAATATTCCATTGTACCGGTAGCCCAGGAGTGCTCATTCACTTAGCTGTCACATGAGTATCCCTTTCCTTAGGATAGTGACCGCAGTGATTGCAATGGGACTATCTGTGGATGAAATCACAGAACTGGAAGGAACCTTGGTAGGCCATCAAGTCCTGCCCCCTGCACTCATCACAGGATCAAGCACCATCTAGTCCATCCACTCCTGTGCTGATCATCAGCGCAAGTCACGACGACTATGCATCGGTGACATCGTCAGCAGCTTTTGAGAGTAGAAGAGACACATAAGCTTTATACTGACCCCCTGCACATGGCTGAATTTCACCCACACATAATTCTACTGCAATCTGTGAGAATGCTCAAGGAATTCACGAACAGACATAGTAGTACTAGTTTACAAGATTGGACCCTTCTGCAGTATTTTGGCACAGTTTAGATGATCTAATGTAATACAAAACTGATAGGTAAATTTGCTATAGATTCTGATACATTTATAAGTCTTCTGGGAAATATTTTTATGTTGCATGAGAGTAAGTTTACATGCTGGAAAAAAACCGGTAGATCACTCTGCATGCAGCAACAGAGACAACATGCTTCTGGTATTGACATGCACATTCGGAAGGAAAAAATATCTAAGATTGCTACCAGTAACAAGGCAAAAGGAAAAGAGAAAGGAAAAGGTAATGATTATACCAACTTACATGCTGTAATGGAACCAAAATATGCACAAAAATATTTACTGATCTTTGAATCAATATTCTAGTAAGTTCTAAGAGGCAATATCAATCATTTTGACCATGTGATTGCTACAAGAGAAGAACGTATTAATTACAGTGTTCATCACTGCAAATACAGAAAATCTATTCTCTTTTTTTGCAAGTCAGCGATGTGAAATAAAAGCCTCATTGAATCTTGTATAAAACCTGCAGGTAGCCATTATTGTTTAAAAACAGATCTACATTTAAAAAAAACATAGTATATCCTACCCCATTGATCATATCCATAAACTAAAATAAAAAACAAAGCCAAACAAAAAATTAACAATAAAACATTAAGCTAAATCTAAATTATAATGCTCATTCAGAACAAGAACCTTCACAAACATAGCACAATTTTGTCTTAATTTTTTAATAATACTCTCTTTATACTTGATACGATTATGTCAATAATAGATTTGCTTATTATTAAGGGTTATTATTAAACATGCAAAATTCATTGCATGAAGCAGATGCAAAATGTATTAAATTCCCTTCTTCCAATCAATATTTAACTGCTTTTTCTGGAGGCTCCAATATTCCACTGCTCCATGAGTTTTAAAACAATATTTCAAGTGGAATTTTGACCAAAAAAAGTCCCCCTAATATTTTCCTGTGTTACCTGGGGGAAAGCAGGAAGTGACTCAGAACTCCACACTATCTTTAAATTACTGTACACAGTGTTCTCCTCTACCACCCTATTCTGCAGCCTACTAAATCAGTAAGTGTGGGTGAGTTGTAAGGAGCTACAGTTCTGTTTCACACACTGGTTAACAAAAATTTTATAGCAAAATATTGTTATTAGTAGAACTGGCTAACAATGAACTTGAGTAGTCCTGTAACTTAAATTAATATAACTAACAATGGCACCCCGGATCACAGAATAATCTCATAGAGATTATAGTTAACACAAGTATTATTTTTATAATTATTATTATTATTAAATATGCAATTTTATCCTTGAGCTAAAATTTTCATGAGTGCTAGTTACCGTCATTCCTAAATATCTGGATGCTACTGAAAATATGTTTAAATTTGTCTCTGTTTTGTGCTATTAAGTCTCAAAGCCCAGAAGTCTGACTTTATTTCATTAAAAAAAAAAACAACCCAAACCCAGTACCTCTCCATCATTTACTAAAATTAATTATTCTGAAACATCTCGTTTTGAACAATCTTATACAGTGCCCCCCCCAATGATCCTGCCTTTCAGTTACTTGTGCTTTCCTTCCATCAGGAGTCCTCAGAAAGACCAAAAGGGCCTACTGCCCACATTTCATGATATCCACATTTAAGGGCTGAAGACTTCCATTTTAAGGTTTTTTTTTTCAGTCTATGGATGCTGTTACATTCTTTCTAATATGCTTTTTCAAGTGCTGAAGGTGAGGGGGGAAAAGGACAATAGAAATTATGCAAATATATTAAAATGTACCAAAATGGCTAACTTTATAAGAGTACTCTACAGCCAGTAGTGACTTCTAGGTCAATAAATGGGCACTGTATATTACATAAGATCCTACTAAGACGACTTCTCTTTGTTGCAAAGCCAAATCCTCAACGAGTGTCCTTTTTTCCACCCCTCCTCCTATATTTTTAACCCTACAATTTTCAGGCCCAACTGGAACCAACAAGGCAAAGGCCTAAAAATTCTAGGGAAAGGAGGACCAGTTCCCACTGTGTGGTTTGTTCATATTTATCAGTTTCATAGTACAGTTTGTAAGTCAGGGTGTACAAACTGTGGGTTGACATAGGAGAACCCTTCAAAATCTGTTTGGTCTATATTAGAAATGACCAGCTGATCAGGTGGTGTTAACACTGGCTGTCCTCGAGTAAAGAATTTGTCGAAGTTTTCACCACCTTTGCCACACTGAAAGAGAAAAAGGGAAAAAAAACCACAATTAGATGAAAAACAACCAATGACACCTACTAGTAACACTGTCTCTTGGCAAATCATTCAGGATAGAAGTTGTGGGGTTCTCATGTTTTACTTACAGATAGTTAGAACACAGTTTTCTTCTCTGGAATTAAAACATATGGCAAAGATGCAAAGTGAAGAGAAAATGAAAAGTCTGTAACACATGGAGTAGCTGGATAGTAATGTAAAGTTCTTTCCAGAAGTACTTTGTGGCTCAGGGACATAGCACAATTATGCATGGAACAGGAGAGGGGAGGAACCTCCCCAGTACCTACTCAGGTAGATTGGCAATGGCTTTGTTCAACAGAGCAATCATGTGTGTAAAATTACTCATATGTATAAAGCTGAAAGAATGAATCTGTCAACTACAGTATTACACACAGGGTTTGGAAGAATGAGACTTTTTAATCAGTAAATGTTGACATCGCCACACACACTGATGAAAAAAATACTTCCATCAATACTGATGTGTACAAATAGGCGAAGAAAGAAAAACACAGCTTGCCAATTCATCTGAGTTTAATTTAAGGATATTTACTTAGTATATTTTGACATGGGATGTTGACAATTTGAGTTCCAACCATTACAAAGCTTTTCGCTTTTTATTTCTCAATGTCTGCTGTCACTAAATAATTATTGTCTGAACCCCTGATGATCATCATTTCCCACAATTGTGAAAACTTAAATGTACGAAAACAGAAAAAGTACTATAAAATAAACATTGTTATCTGTCAAAATTGAAAAAAAATATTGAATTCTACCAAGCCTATTATACAGCATGCCTCGGACTATGAATTTTGACTAGATGGATCTCGCATGAGTGTCATTACTCTCAACTATGCACCTTCTTAATCTTTAGTCTTGCTTCCAAAACTAACACAAATTTACCATTAATCCCCATTGTGATTCTTGTGGTGAACAGGGCAGGCCCCTTTGTAAATTAACCCTTGTGGCATTCTATCCTGTTTGTTTAGTAAGTACACTTTTAGCATGCACTTTAATGAGTCTAAGGGCATGTCCACACTGCAATTAAAAACTCATGTTGATCTGTGTCAGCTGACTCAGATTCATGGGGCTGAGGCCAAGGTGTTGTTTAACTGCAATGTAGCCATTTGGGTACGGGCAGGACCCTGGAATCTGCAAGCCTGCAAGGTTATTGACTTTATGCTGAATTCTAAGGCAGCTGCCCATCCTGAAATGGGCTCTGCAAGGTATTTATTCCAACTCACATTGCAAGGCTATGGGAGATTTCTTAGACAACTAAAAGATGGAGAGGCCAACGAGGCAAGTTGTATCTGCGAAAGGGTGGCGTTATAAAGGTCTGGAGAGAAGCTGACTGGACAAAACTGGTTCTATTTCACAGATAGGGGGACATCTCTTCTCATGAAGGCCAGCTAAGAGGTATGGTTGTGTATGCCAACTCCATGCAGAAAGCGGTTCAGTTCAAAATGAACACGAGGAGCTCAGTTTTCATGAAAAGTTCAAGGCAACATTGAGGAGGGCAGAAAACAGAGTGCAAAGCAGCATTATTAGCAAGTAAAAAGGGATGGAGGAAAGGAAGGAGCACAACAAAATAGCTTGGGAGAAAATGAGTGCACACTTGGCTAATACTGGACTTTGTATATTCTGGAGAAACCTAAAGGAACATAAGGGCAAATCGGGTTCTCTCAAAGATATTTGTGGTACAGCACTATACTGGGTGGCGTGTGCCAATAGTACAAGTCTTCACATTATATCTGTCTTGTAAAGCACCTCACATAAATAATAATAGTAACAAAGTGTAAGTAAAGCTGCAAAGAATTTTTGCTGTCTTGGGCACAAGATTTCTTATGATTTAAAAATGGCATGCTCTGGAAATTGACTATGGCATTCACAAGGCTACTTGTTCAGTTTATTACTAACACAAGCAGAAAACCACTCCAGCTGGTTAAAGAGTTAGGTTAAGTTTGCTTATCATTTCACCCAGCGTTCTCAACATGTGCTCACCGAGGACCTTGATACCCACTGAAGCCAGTGCATTTTGGTACAGAAGTTCTGAAGAACAAGAATGGACAGAACTGAATTTTAGCAAAGTGTAAAATTCTCCATCTTCAGAGTTGTGAGAAATCAGGCATGTTCCACAATTACCAACGATCACATCGATCTAGGGCCCTGGCAATCAATTCAAAGCAGCAGGAAAGATCTTTGACAAATGCATCACATGCCTCCAAAAGAAAAATGATGCCCAGTAAGTTCTTTCAAATCAGTGGAAGCTTATCAGATAATGCAAAGATGAACCGTTTAAACAATTTAATTATGGATAGTCTAACCACCTCCTTTATAAAACTTAGCACAAAACTGCTGTAATTGGCATAATTCTGAGGAGTAAGATTGTTGTTCTATGTCGGGGTGAGGAACCTTTTTTGGGTCGGGGCCACACACAAGTGAGAAGCAAAAAAACCTAAAACCCTCCCCGCCCAAACCTCCAAACCCACAAAAAATGAAACACCAACCAAACAATCCAAACCCTCACCCACCTCGAACACCAGAGCCTAGGGGGGCCAAGGCTAGTTGATTTTGTGTGCTCCAGTCCCGCAATGGAGCGGTGGTGTGGGGGCACAGGAGCTGGGGGTGATCCCTAGGCCTCGGGGGCCAGATGCAGGCAAGCCAGGGACCACATCCGGCCCCTAGGCCTGAGAGTCCCCAACCATTCTATGTCTTGACAAAAAATTCTTGGGTTAGTCTCCGTTCCCTGTTGCATAGGTCAGAATTAGGATATTCTAAAAATATATGGGAAGATGATGTCTTCCTCAAGCTGCTATCAGAGCCTGTTGGTCAAATACCTGTAAAACTGCAGAAGAATTTAATCTAGAACCTGCAAATATTTTCTTACTAGGTTCTGCTGTTACATAACCTTCCTAAGATGTACACTGTGATCAGAGATAGTTTAAGGAAGCTCATGCTACTACAGGTTGAACCTCCCTAGTCCAGCACTCTCTGGCAACATCCATGGTCTGGCATGATTTTAGTTAGCCAGGTGTCCATTTATCATGGGTGTGGCCAACTTTCCCGTCATCCCAGAAATTTTGTTTACAGCCAGCAGTCCTGGCGGTCAGTGTTCTGTGCTGTTATTTAGCTCTAACTTAACCCCAAATGTCTTTGAAGAGCCCAGTAAACAGTGAAAGTGCTGGTAGTGCTGCTAGAAAATATTGACCTCTCACGGTTCGGCAAATTCTCAGGTTCGACACCAGTCAGGTCCTGAGGGTGCTGAACTAGAGATTCAACTTGTAATTGTATTCCATGTGTGCTCCTAAACAAACTGCCACTAGCTGATCTGAAGTTAAGTTTGTATCTAATCTACCGAAATGAAAGGTATCCTACCCTCGATCATGAACAGCAACTACAGCAGGTCATCACTTGAGTCAGATTTCTTAAGCTCTGTCTGTTGCAGTTGCTTATGTTGGTTCAAGCACATTGGTTGTAGTAACACTGGAAGTATTTGGTTAGATAGGCCACAGATATTTTTAATGTTGCTAAAAGTGAATCTAATTAACAGGTTGTTAAAAATCCTATGGCCACCAGTTGCCTACACTAGGGCTCCCACTATTGATAATGTTATTGGAGCTGAAACAGGATTAGAAACAATGGGAAATGTTGGCTGTGTTGGAAGATAGATGGACCTTTGGTCCCTCTTACATTCTCTTGCTTTCTTTTAATTTCTACTCTGACTCTTGTTATATATTGTTTAAAACATGCCAAGAGACTACTCTAATTTTTGAAAATTTAGTTTCTGCAGCAGGGTTTTCTGTGTTTAGATGGATGGCCATTTGTGAATAGCTTTCAAAACAAGTCTGGTGAATTAGTAACTGGATAAAATACTTTTTCATAGGTAGGGCACAACATTCATATCCTGCCTACGTCCAGGTCATCCAAAAATAATTTTATGATAGTTTGGTGGACTATGTGAAACATGTTAGAACTCTCAGCCCTTTTCCCGGTAAACAAGAAGTATCTAAATTGCACTTTAAATCCGTAACAAAATGTGATGTTGTAGGAGTCTGCATGAAGCTGAGGAACTACCCCTCTGACATGCCAACTTTTGGTTTGGTGTTAAGGAGACCTGCATGGCTGGCTCTTACCAGGAGGTCAGGCAGGATAATAATGATGGTCCCTTCTGGCCTTAAAGTCCGAGAGCCAGTAGAAGAGTTCTGCCACTCCATGCAAGATCTTAAAGCCTAAAAACCTCTTACAGACTCTTCCTCACAGTTTCAAAAGGAAGGCCAAGGAGAGAAGCAGGAGGTGCAAGATAGGATTGTAAAATCCCGTTAAATCGGTTCACTAGTTAAATAGTATGTTTAAATGATTAACTGCTTAAACAGGGCAGGTGAGGGGCCACTCCAGCCCACAGTGTGGCAGGCTGCTCCATCCAGACTGGGCCTGCTGTGGTCAGGGAGCTGCTCCAGCCCAGCCGGGCCATCACTTAACCATTAACTGGTAAACCATTGACATCCTTAGTGCAAGCTAGCCTATTCAGCACTCTTTTGATGGATAACTGAGGAAATCAAGCATTTCACAAGCATTCAATTCACTTTAAAAGTCAGAAAAAAAAAAGAATCCTGTTTCTCTTCTATTCTAGCAGAGGACTAACAATGGAGAGCAAGCAAGAATCATTAACATGAACAATCTTCCATTCAAATGGAAGTACCCTTACAACAACAAGCTGGCTGCAGCCTAGAACAACCAGGGTCCCAGGGGGAATTTAACCCAATAATGAATCACTTGACAAGGGACATGAGGCCACTCTGGGAGAGGCGGACCTGAGAGAGGCGACTGAAACTTGATAAAAGGATCAGAGAGGTAGCTGTGTTAGTCTGTTTCAACAAAAAACAACAAGGAGTCCAATGACACTTCAAAGACTAACCAATTTATCTGTGCAAGTGAGCTGTATATCACAAAAGCTTCTGCTCCAATATCCTAATAAACGGTTAGTTTTTTAAGTGTCACCAAGCTCCTTGTTTCTATAAGACGACTTTCTTCCACAAGGGGGAAAGAAATGACAACAAGAAGATAAGACTGGCCAGGAAGAAAGGAAGAATCCTAGATCAACTAGAAGGATACTCACTAAGACCCAGAGGACGCTGAAGGTGTGAGAAAAATGAGGCAGGGATGCCTGTGCAGGCTTTATTATTTTTCCACAGATCTCTATCTTTCTTGTGTTTGTCTACGGGCTTTTCTACACTGGCCCACTAAATTATGGCACTGCAATCAATGTAGAGGCATCAATTCAGCGGGTCTGGTGAAGTCTCAAAGTTGATGGGAGAACACTCTCCCATAGACTTCAGAAGTTAAGTTGGTGGGAGAGCATCTCCTGCTGACAGTACACAGTGTCTACATCGCACTAAGTCAATAAAAGGTATGTCACTCAAGGGGGAGAAATGAGTTTTTGACGGAAGGGGCAGTGTAAACTAGACCCAAGAGTAAAAAAAAAAAATGTAACTGATTAAGAAATTGCTCTGCAGCATGTATGTGTCACTTGTTTTATCTGCTCCAGAGTAGCCAAAGGGTGAAACAGTAATCTAGAGTGTCCAAGCTTTAGTGGAACTCCGGGAAGTGTGCAGTCATTACTAGGGTGAATTTGGCAGAGCTGCCATTAGTTTCAGCCAGCTGGGCTGCAGAATCCCTTATCTCAAAAAGGGGTGCTAGATAGAAGATCTGCACCACAAGATGGTTCCTAGAAACCATGCTTAGACTTTGCCTAGACTTGGTAAGACAAAAAGCACAGGGGAATCCCATGACTGGGTACACGTACACTAGTCCAGATTGCATCCACTGGGGGGAGATCGTTCAGTGTTCTAACACAGGTCCTTATAATGTGGTATCTGGAAAGTTATTTACTGGAATGCTCACAAACTTTCTTGAGTTGAACCATCTGCAACTGGTTAACCAATTAAAGGGGGGGTGGGTGGGAGCCACTCCAGCTGGAGTGGCCCCCAGGGACAGAGTGGCCTCCCCAGACACCGGAGCAGCCCCTGCCTACAGGACACCTGGACCTGCGGTGGACAAGGGCTGCTCTGGTCAACCGGAAGTTGTCAGAAAAAACATCCCCTTTACCAAGATATCAATCAGCATCAGTAGCCTGAGAAATCCCGATCTGTAATTAAGGGATTATTTAACAATTTAGTCTACGCTTTATTCATAATGAGTAGCATGTCTAACGCTGTGACCTTTCAGATTGCAAGGATAAGCAAAATGGATGCAATTTTTAGTTTTTTCTGCTTAATTGTGTGAGGTGTTCATTAACAGATTGATATTTGACTGGTATAACTTTCATATAGATGATGTAGTTTGTGTGTCAGGACTTAGTCAGGCAATTATACTATCAAAGGCCAAATATCACTTTTAACTAAAGAATCTGTTTCTCCTCTTGAAGAATATGTGAAACTCTCATGGACATGTAATTAAGATAAGGATATTGCCTGCGTAACATATGCATTAAATATGATGCTATTCCCTGAGGAAAACCAGCATAACGGATTTCTTGGTATATTATTTTCAGTGTAAGCAACATAAATGGCTCAGACTTCAGTCAATTTATATGAACCTCATTCATTGTTTACTATAAAAAGGGTTGTTCAGGTATTTCCACATTGAAAATCTAACATGAATTATTTTATTACAGTTCAGAGCACATAAGATATATGAGTGACATTTAGTGGTAGGAGAGACTGAATGAAATTTTCAAAAGTGCCTCAGGTACTCATTGGCTAAGTCGAATTGAAATTCAATGACACATAGACTCCTAAGTGCATACATCAATTTGAAAAATGGGACTTAGATGCCTTTGAAAATTTTACCCATTTTCTGATGACTTTCCTTGATAAATGAAGAGACACAAGTAATATTTAGTATCTTATTAATTAAAAACATACTTCCAGGAGCTGCAAAAAGGCACAATTACATCTAAATCTCAGGTAGCCAGGGAAAAGTAGCTAGTTTATTTTATAGCCATTTCAGTTTTATTTTACTTCTATAATAAATCACAATGTGTGTGTCAAAACAAAAAGTTTTAGGGCTTTTAAAAAAATCCATGTAATATTGCAATACAACTATATAAAAGCAGGAACAATTTTTTCTGAGTTATACCATGTGTAAAATTACAACATGTACAAAATTACACCACGTGTAAAAGTACAACAAGAATCTGTATCATCAGCAACAAATACCCTATCCTGCAAATCCACTTTCTCCTGGTTAGTCCCTTATAGGGCTACTGGTATAAGTAAGAACTACTTCAACATGTAAAAGTTGCAGGACTGGGCCTCAGGGAACAGAATCCCTATTTCAGTTACATGAGCCACTTACACCCAGTAAGATTTTCTGCAAAATGACTTAATTAAATCCAACTGTAAAAATACCTATGGGCTCTTATGAAGATATTTTACCTTAAAATCAATATAAATAGAATTAATTACTAGGATATGTTGTAAACCAATCACAAGGGACACAAGACTTGCATTTAAAATGATTGTGTGAGAAAGTAAAGCAACCAAAGTAATACTAAAACAAAAAACAGGACTATGTAGCACTTTAAAGACTAACAAGATGGTTTATTAGGTGATTTATTAGGTAACATCTTGTTAGTCTTTAAAGTGCTACATAGTCCTGTTTTTTGTTTCAGCTAGACTAGACTAACACGGCTACATCTCTATTACTAAAGTAATACTAGATTTGGCTTGGTATGCTTTAACAGAAACCTGTATAAATAAAATAAGCCAAGTAACACCACAGCTGGTGATTAATCCCCCATTATAATATAAATAGGTGCTGTGACATAGCTTTCTGAAATTAAATGTGACATACTGGAATTAGATTGTATTTCAGACTATTAGTACTTTACACCCTTTAATAAGTTTTCATATGGTAAAACTTGGGTTTAGATCATGTAAAGTGCTGAGATTATTTTCCTTAACATCAGTGGGAGTTCAACACATTCAGCTCCTCGGAGGATCAGACATACAGATACTAATGGAGATATGGTTTATTATTAGCTTTAATTTTGATACAAACATTGTGTGAAGAAAAATGTGCATAATTTGTTTCTGGAAAAGAGCAATTACTTGGCTGTCTGTCAGGCTAGACAACAACCAATGGGCATTAATAGAACCACATGCATTTTCCTACTTACTTACAAAATTAATTGCGTGTCTGACGTTCACTTTTTATGATAAACCTGACTTTCACTAATTCACTATACGCAGTTCTCTTGACATGCAAGCACACCACCTGTTGAGGTTAAAGCATACTTATGACTCTCAACGAGAGAAGAATATATGCTATCCTTGGATAGTACGTGCCCCCTCTGTTCACTAACTCACCTTTAATGATATTTACTATCACAGTCCAAACCTCTGAATGGCTTCAAACAGCTGCCATCAACCCGCTAGAGAAATCACAGAACTGGTATGGACTTCTAGAGTTCGTCAAGTCCAGTACCCTGAACGTATGGCACATTTACCCTTCTTTTCCATAAAAGAAGAGTCTATACCATCCTCCATCCAACCTCCTGGACACCTAACTACAGAACACTGCTCCATGAGCAACAATATTCAGTCCCACATAATGCCCTAGCAGAGCAAGAATTGATCATTTTTGTATTATTAGAAATGGTTCATTCAAATGAAACACTTAGCATTTATCTCCAGCGATGAAATGTGTCCATATATGAGATCTCACAGTAAAGGCAAGCTATTCAATCACTTATAGAAAAGTTTTAACCTTAACTAATTTATTAGGATTGTTCTACTCCTCTGAGCCCTCTACAGTTATTATAACATTAAAAAAAAAAACCTTTCCAAAACAGTTTTCAACAGTCCCGAGTAATGAGTATCAGACTCATGCTGATAAAACAATTATACCACACTTCATGTGCGTCGCATTCATTTGCATGGAGGATGATTATATAGATTGCTTTAATCTTGTTATACTACTAAACAGAAACAAAACAAGTGCCATAAAGAAGAGCTACTAGGGTAAGACATTTTCCAGTGGTCTCTGGCAGCTGTGGCCTTTTTCTCTCTCAGATTTAACTTATTTTCTCCATTGTATTAGGTGCTCTTTGTGAGATATCCCATGAGAAGTAGGCAGGTCACTAAATGGTGTGATAGATGAGGTTTTCGAGTGGTGCTGAGGTATAGCTAACATTATAGTAATGCACTTCTAAGCTGCAAACACCTGGATAACGGTGTCAAGACCTGCATCTAAAATAATAGGTCACAACACTCCAGCCAAGCATAGAAAGCTTTAAGGATACTGGGATTTTATTATACAAAAATATACGCAAATTTACTGCCATTTAGTCAACCGTGTTTTCACATAGCACAGCTATATCAGAGACTTCCTACAGGTTGAACCTCTCTAGTCTGGCAACATCTATGGTCCGGCATGATTTTAGTTAGCCAGATGTCCATTTATCATAGGGATGGCAAAGTTTCCTGTGGTCCCATAAAATTTGTGTACAGCCACCAGTCCTGGCTCTCAGTGTTCTGTGCTAATGAGAAGTCCTATGGCAACTTATAGACTAACAGATTTATTGGAGCATATGCTTCCATGGGCAAAGACCCCACTTCGTTAGATGCATGTGACTAAGTGGGTCTTTGCCCACGAAAGCTTATGCTCCAATAAATCTGTTAGTCTATAAGGAGCCATAGGACTTCTTGTTGTTTATGCGGATTTGGACTAACACGGCTACCCCCTCTGATTAAGTGTTCTGTGCTGTTATTTAGCTCTAATTTACCCCTAAATGTCTTCTAAGAGCCCAATAAGGAGTGGAAGTGTTGGTAATGCCTCTAGACAATACTGACATCCTGTGGTTCAGCAAATTCTCTGGTTCAGCACCTGTCAGGTCCCAAGAGCACTGGACTAGAGAGGTTCAACTTGAATTAGGAACTTAGCAATAATTTTGTGGCATTTTGATGATAGGTTCCCTATGGTGGTTTATTGAGAGCATGGAGTAGTATTAGTAGCATTGCATGGAAGTCAGTCATAATCAAAGTGCTTGATTTAAGAAATGAGATCTATTGGTCCATATACATCTTTTGGGAGACAGCTGTCTTGCAATAACATCCAGTTAGCATTAGCCTCAGACCACAGAGAGGCTTGACTGCAAACAGTGCATTTTAATAGGGAGACCTCCTGCATTTCACTCACCACTTTAGGCTTGAATGGTGGTTGAATCTCCCCTGTTCTCCAGTTTTTCCCAGTCGATTCTTCTGAAGAATGCATGCTCCCTGACATCTCGCTCCCCCTCCGGGCCGCAGCCAAGCCTTTTTGCTGGGTGCTTTGTCATTAACTATAAATCAATAAAACACCAAATGATTAAAGTGACTGTTGGCATGAAAGAGCAACAGATTGTCCACGGGTACAATTGTTAGTATGTCTCCTGTCGGGGACGCAGCTCAGCAATAAAATCCTTGTGAAAAGCTAAACTTTATTTTTAAAGTGTTCATTTCTTTATTTCAAAGCTAGAGCTTGCCACTAGGCACTGAAATTAAAGGTCATACTCTAAACCTTGATTTCCTCTTTTGTTACACAAAGGTTACCAATACAGGAATAAATTCAGGCATTCTACAGGAGGGCACAATGAAATTACAGCTGTATTCTTATGTCTGAATCCAGCCCTTATTACAATCTAGTCTTGCACATATCCAGAATAGGCTGTACTTGGCTTAAGCAATCAGTTAAACCTGATGAAATCCATTACACTGAAACAGTCAAAGTACAAGTTTCCTATAATTTTTCTTGGTGTGCTCTGGCTATGTCATTAGCACCTGTCATCTTTTGGCAGCCTCCTGACCATAACTAATGTGTGCTTTTTCTCTTTCATCCTTAATGCCAACTTTATCAATATTAAATTCCAACTGCACAAAGAATCCACACTCACAAAAAGGAGCAATAATGCACACCTTGAAACAGTAATGTGTGCCCCAATTAGCAAGCTCCTCTACGGAAATGGGCTGTCAACGAGTCTCAGCACTGGTAACAAAGGAATGTAGCCCTCAATGAAGGGTTCCAAAATTATGGGGAGTTCTGAAATCTCTCTTTATTCTTGTACAGTGGGTGCCATTAATAAATGAACATTATTTAATAGTACTGTAATATTTGCTATATTCCTCATCTATAGAATGGAAAATATAATGAAAGAGACAACTGTGATCATTACTGCAGTAAAACTCTTTTTAATTATTTAACTGTACACATTAATATAATTAATAGCAATATATGCATAACCAGCATTTTAAAAAATAGAGCCTAAATTCAGGCTCCTAAGTTGGTATAGTAGGCAGCTAAACAAGTAGCTTGATTTTAAAATATCCTGTGAGTCCAGAAGCCCCTTATATATCAATAAAGCCTCTAATTTAAGTGAGTAAATATGAATTTTGGGTGCTAAAGTTAGTCTTCTTTTTGGGAAAATGCTGATGGTAAATAGAAATTTAGGACTCCGTTTCTTGGCACCCATTGTTGAAAAAGATGTTCAGATGTCTTTGTTCACCTAGTTAAACAAGTCCATGTACTTAGATGATCATTGATTGTATCATACTTTTTGTTAATGAGATAATTCAAAACTGGAAATGAAAGGGATTTAAGAAAAGAGAATGCACATCAAGTTTGAAACACCTTGTTCTTCAAGCTTAAAACAACAGCTGTTTGCCATTTCTGTTAACTTTCCTAAAATGCACAATTTGACAGCTAGTGACATCAGAAAGTGTTGCTTATGATTGTATCATTTTAGCATGGAATGTACTAACAACAAACCTGGCCAAAAACAGAGACTTGTGTATAACTGGTGTACTTGCCAACCAGATTTGAGTGCAAGAGCAAGCAGGATTCTTTGGTTTTGGTCAGCTGAGGCTAAATAATATTCTCTGTCACAAAACTAAGTACTCTAGCAGCACTATCTGCACCTGAAGGTAGTATCTGGAATTCTACTCTCTGGTTGTCATGTACGAAATGGCTGCTGGCTTCTCGTAGACCACATGTGTGTAAGAAAGGAATTTTAGAAGGGCACGGAAGGACAGAACATGTCTCTTTGGGTCATTTCAATCATAGAAATGTTCCACAGGGACAGCAAAAAAATGTTCACCTTCAATGATGCTCTATTCAATAAACGTATATGGATTTGAGAGATGTTAGTAGGAAATTAAATCTAACTCCTCAAAGTCATTTCTGTTCTTGACACCCTTCCCACAATACTCTGTACTCGCTGTTCTTCAGAGTACCAGATGCACAGAAAGTATCTTTTGCAATAAAAATATCTGTCCATTATGGACAGAAGAAGTTCCAACTGTTGAGATTTAGGAAAACTGTTTTTGTCCCTTATAAACTGATAGGACCCTTTAATTAAATACATTATGAGGGAAGTACCTGTACTTAGTTGGACGCAAATTCTACTTTTACATATGTCAGCAGTATTAAGATTGTCTTGGTGGGAGAGGTCTACTCAATCTGCTAATAATGAAAAATCTAGAGAGCTAAGCGAGCATAAGTGCAGCTATGTATGACTGTTGCGGAACATTCGTGACAATATTTTAGCATTCTTGGGAATAAAACACACTTCAGTGTTAGCAAACAATGGGCACTGACAGATGCAAAATCGGGGTTGTACAGTGATCTTGTGGTCTAGATTAATCATTTTAGTAAAAGGTTTAAGGCTCTCAGAGAACTAAGGGTTTTGGTTGTATAGCTTCACATCACAGCTGAGTAATCTTCAATCTCAATTGAGATGAAACTCAAAAAAAAAATCAATGCTGCATTTTATTTATTATTTAAACAGGATGTCTGGAAAAAGGATATCCAGCCAGATCAAGAACTAAATTCTTAGTTCTTAGCTAAACCTTCAACACATACATATTTAAAAAATTAAAATGTAAACACAAACACATTTTCCTTGATGGTTGCAACCCAAACATTGTGTCACTTTTGCTAATACAGGAGAACAGGAAAATCAATGTAAGAAACAGTGAATCTTTCTAATCCATTTCCATTGGCAAGAAATACCAAATGTAAACAAGGAGATTAAACAGTGAAAAGAAAAAGCAGCTTTTAAAAATTATTTTAACAACGTGAAGTGTTCTCTGTAATGTAAAAAAGGAGATTAGACTTTTGGCTACACGGATAATTATCTGAACAGTTTCCCTACAAACATGATTAGCTTTGTGACACTTATGTAGCATTCTAGCTAGATAAATTCATAAGAGGACAGGTCCATTAATGGCTATTAGCCAGGATGGATAGGAGCGGTGTCCCTAGTCTCTGTTTGTCAGAAGCTGGGAATGGGTAACAGGGGATGGATCACTTGATGATTCCCTGTTCTGTTCATTCCTTCTGGGGGCATCTGGCATTGGCCACTGTTGGAAGACTGAGCTAGATGGACCTTTGGTCTGGCCCAGTATGGCCGTTCTTATGTTCTTATCCTTTATCCTGAGGACTGCAAAATGCTTTAGAAAAGATATTCTGAAATGCAGCCACTTCTAGGACTCAGAATGTCAATAATTCACATAAAGGGCAATGCGAAGCACATGGGGGGAAAAAGCAAAGTTTGGCTAAGGACACTATGACAAACTTTCCCTTTTAGGAAGAATGGGATTTTTCTTATCTCCACAGAGGATGCAGGACCTCAGTCAAAATACTACATCAATCCTGTAGTTGTACACATTTTTTTCTGCATACGGCACATGTTCCTTCATGTACAGGAACAAGAGTATTCTACAGTAATGAATGGCAAACACTGCATCTTGAGAAAACAGTCTGGGTGATTCCCATAGAATAATGTAGTATTTTTTTTATGAGGAAAATCTGACTTGACCCCAATAGGACTTGAACCTGTGGCGCAAGGAGGGTTATTAATTTCAATCCTGATACACAGACATTTATGTCAAGTCCCCGCTTATGTTGCAATGGTTTTGGATTCATTGTGATAAATTAAATATCTTTTCACGTTCTCAATGACTGCATCTTTAAAGAAAAAAACTGAGTCATCTATAATTCTACATATGCAGTTACAAAGGACACTCTGCACGGGGGAAGTGGTTGCCAAATTCATTGTCTGTTCAAATGCACCACATTTTCATCCAGGTGAAGAAGTGATAGACATTTAAAATTCTCATTCCAGAAGAGCTTCAGAAATGAGGTGCTCCAGAGAATGAGTCAGGAAAAAGTAAACACAAACTTTTTCCTAGGTCACACTCTGCAGTCACATCAACGCTCTCCCAAAAAGAATACTAAAATCAGAGATAGACTTAAGCCGCAAATTTTGGACCTCGATCAGAATTTCCTCACCATTCGCTGGAAGTTTTAGGTTGGGCAAAATTCTATGTAAAATCTAAAATGACTCCTGTTAATCCATTATTGTTTGCAGTGATGTTGTTGCCGTGTTGGTTCCAGGATATCAGAAAGATAAGGCAAGCGAAATAGTTTCTTTTACTGGACCAACTTGTGCTGGTGAACGAGACAAGCTTTTGAGCTGTACGGCTCTGGGTAAATTGGTCTAATAAGAGATATGATCCCACCCACCTTGTCCCGCTTGTTAATTCCTTCAGTTCTTCCTATCTGGTCAAGCACACAAGCCCCAGTGCTGTCATGTGTCTCCTGCAGACTGCTGTGTACCATCAGCTCCTTTTGGCATCAGAATGGAGATAATTTGCCACCTTGCATGATCTGACACTCAATGCAGACAATTTAAGAGGTGGGAAAGGCTTTACACAACCAACATTTGTAACTTCTGCTTTGTATTTGGCTGCAACTGATTCTCAAACGTTTCCTACCACAAAACAAATATGCACTGCAGGAAAGAGTTGAAACTTTTGCAGCCATGACCTTTGGCAAGGTTAAAGGAGGCAAGTTATTGTCCATGCTGCCAGGGTTTATATTTGGAAAAGCCTAGTGGTATAACTCAGTCAAATACCACAAACTTTGGTTCTTGAACACACTCTGTAGAGTAAGGACCCCATGATATAGCAGCAACTTGCTTACCCCTTTGCAGATAGAAACAGCTTCTTTGGACAGCGATTTAGGATAGGAAACATTATGTTCCATTATAGACTGGAAGAGTTCATCTTCATCCTCCCCATCAAATGGAGGCTGTTCAAAGAAAATAATTGAGAAGGTAAAATGATGCGGTGTTAATTTTAATTCCCTATTAATGCTATTTATATACTGAAAAGCAGGTATATTATTGAGGAGTTTTACATTTATAATATACTTGACAGTTCGGGTTCTCTAAGGGTTTGTTTATTTTTAATTAAATCCTTTTAAAATTACCTTGTTATAGCCAATCTAAAACAATCTAATTGGTAAATGTTTTGGACCATTGGCTTTGAAAGTGTCATGTAATTCCATTGATGGTGCCATTTGATTTCTGGCTAAATAGTGTTTCTGTGAGGGGAAGAGAGTGTCACAAGCATGGACTACATTTGTGTTTAAATAAGATGTGAGGATGAAGAAAACCTGCACCAGATCCAAGGGGGGGAAGCTTAAGTCCCACCTAAACTCTGAACTAAGAATTTTAGTGGGACATCAGTGTTGCCTCGGCCTTCTAATGGCCCTCTGCACAGAGATGAATAGTAGTGCCCTACAAATCCACGGATATCCGCAGCTCATTTTTACAGCTATGGATGCCGATGCGGATACAAATTTTGTATCTGAAACCCTACAAATTTGTAGATATCTGCTTTATATCTGTGGGTATCCACATATGTGGATGTCAATGAGGATATCCGCGGCTTATTTTTGCACTTACAGAGGCAGATAAAAATTTTGTATCTGCATAGGGCTCTAATGAACATCACCTAAACACAACACTCCAAATAAGAAAACACCACTTAGTTATAATGTATTGTACAAAGAGACAAGAGCAAACAGATAAAAGTATCTAAAGATTGCTGAGCCTGATCTTATGTTTTTGTAGACATAGTCAAAGCACTTATAATTAAAACAAATGCTGATGCATTTATCTGCAAACAAATCCACATCTTCCAAGAAGCCCTAGAGGAATTACTTAGCACTTACTGCAAATGCAGAAAATCCTAATAAGATAATACTCTCTAAATGACTTAAGACTTAGTAAGTACACAAGCATATCAGACTTCCTCAAGAATAAGGAAACAAGCAGCTGGGATTTCCCAACATTAATCAGACGCAGCTGGATGCTACATTTCCACATTCTCCAGTTTAATTCTGAATATTATAAGTCATATTGATGGGTGTTTACATGTAAACCCAAAATTATAGATCAACCCACAGACCTCATATATAGAACATTAGATGTTTAAGTAGGTTCTCACACACCTTTTTTCTGTCATAAAATACAAAGATGTGGAGGCAACAGAACAATCTGCAAGTAATTGTAGTTGACCACAGACCAGACACATGGTGATCTTTTAAAGGAATCGAAAGGAAAAGAATACAGGAACAGCAGTGTTCAGTTATTACTCAAAAAGTCAAGAAATCTACTGGGATTTAGCATGGGAAGGAATAACAGAGGATGGCTAAACCCTGTAAATGTAGGAAATTCTGTGATAGCTCCAGCTCTTTCTCTCAGGGAGAGTCATTTGCATAAATCTTCCCCACATCAAGAGTTTATCAGAGCTCTTGAGAGCTGGTTTGTTACCCCCAATTAAACTTTACAATCAGGACTTGCTTTTTCAGTTGTGTGATTTGGTGATGGGAATCCCAGTAAATGGGTAGAGAAACAACTCTGTAATTAACTGTGCTTTGCCCCCAGGCACATAATAAAAAAATACCATCATGATTCGGTGATTTAACTTCCACGAAGAATATCTAAAAACTCGGCTATTATGTTTCCAGTGGCTCTCTCACACGTGCACAATACTTCTTCCATTTATTGAGCACTGCCTTGTAAAGTTCTTCCTGTGAGATGTTGAAGAATAACAGCATCATAATTCTTACCTGACCAGCTAGCATCTCGTATAACAGCACACCATAGGCCCACCAATCTACTGATTTTCCATAGGGCTGATAAGCAATAATCTGCGTAATAAGGAAAATAAAAGTATCGGTGTTAAAGTTCAGAGATGACTCAAATAAACAAGACAAACAATGTGTCACTGAAATACACAGAGAACCCAATCCTGTCATCCTTACTGAGGCCAAAATCCACTCATATTATGCACATTTCAGCACAGAATCCAGATCCTTGTGTTAGAACCGTAGGGCCAAATCTACAAAGGCATTTAAGCATGTAAAGATGCAAACTGGCACCTAGAAGGATTTACCAAAGCACCTAGAGCAGGAGAGATGCCTGACTCCCAAATGGGAGTTAAGTGCCTTTGAAAACACCACTAGGTGCTTATTTGCTCCTTTAGCCATCTAGATACCTTTGTAAATCTGGCCCATCAAAGATTCAGGATGTACTTTTGAAATCAATGAAACAGGAAGAGTAATGCTACACAGGAGACCATAATGATTTCACTGAGTGATTTATGTTAAAGCAGCAAATCATCTGCTATTCATTCAGAGAGTATCAACAATTCAGAGTATAATTTCAAAATCCCATTCTAAATCAGGCAAAACCCACTAAAATATGAGCAAGACCCCTGAAAATCTCAGCTTTGTTTCACCACACTACACAGTTCTCATCCTCTTAGTCTGCAATCAGGAAATCAGGTAAGCCAACAGAAAAGAGCTTTCTGCTGTTCAGGCTAATGACAATTTCAAGTATTTTGTACCTACAGGGTTCAAATCATACCTTCGACAAGTGCATATTGAGTCCTGACATTATGAAAGTCTGGTGGAAGTACAAACCCAACTCATACGGTAGAGTATTTTCTAAGATGAGACACTTCTTCAAAGGGCAGTGCTAATTTATTTTAAACATTTATTTGAGCATACAGACACTTACAGTTCTCAGGTCTAAATACCATTTCAGTTTAACGTCAGTTGTTTGTACCTTTACTATTACTGATACCTAAAAATTCTGACGGGATTACCTATATTGGAAAAAAAGGGATGGGTAATGTTTTGAAACATTCATGGATATTTCTTCTAGAACTAGACAATTAGCCCGTCATAAGGCGGGATTTTCAGGTCTCTCCTCCACGTCGGTCTTCTCTCCTGAGCCTCTGGTCTCTCGCTCCGTCTCTCTCTCTCTCTCTCTCTCCTCCGCCTCCTGCCTCTCTCTCTGTCTCTCTCTTTCTCTTCTCTTCCCCCTCCTGCCTCTCACTCAGGGGACTGCGGAGCCCAAATGGCCTTTTGATGTTCACCGCCAGGGCCTGGAGCAGCTGTCACACTGCACATCACCGCCCCACGCCCCTTCCCCTCCCGCCGTGGCGCTCGCCTGACTTCTGCGCCGCTCAGCCGGGCCAGCCGGGCTGGGAGCAAGCGGCGCAAGCGGCCGTTTGGGCCCTGCGCTCCCCATGCAGCACGGGCCGCCCAGAGGGAACAGCCAGCATTTCGGGCAACAGCGCCGCCCAGAGGGAACAGCCAGCATTTCAGCGTTACAGACTCTCAGACACTGGGCTACTATATATATGATACAGGTCTCTCTTATTTAGTGTGGGGGCAGGTCTAGTTGACCATGAAACCATCGTTCTCCTATTCCACTGAAATAATCAGAGAATGAAATACTATCCTTTCACCATTAAGCCAGTCTCCTTTTCCTGCTACCATGTATTGTTCATTCTCTGTGAAACAAATTGCTGGCTAGTGGAGATCTCACACCCTAGAATTTCATCAGTCTGAAAAAGGAATTAAACCGGCAATCTGTAAGGAAAACACTGAATTATCAGTTCAACAAAACAGGGCTAGTTAGCCACTACACAAAGACTACAGAACCCATCTGAAAATTATTGTCTTCACCGGGGTAATAACAGGACATGATCTTGAAGTTAGCAGTCTCTCTCTTAGCAAAGAAATTCAAAATAAGTCACTCTCTAGAATACATTACTCACGAGGTAGTAGCTGAAATAAATAGGAAACATCTAAATTACAGTGTTTGTATCTTAATTTTACTGCAGAAAACTAATTTTTAGAATACAGTGTATTTTTTTTTACTCCATAGTAACTGCTATTAATACTAACCACTAATTAAATGAAGAAGAATTTTAAAGACCAGCTTTTAAATTGTCGGGAAACATGTAAATCATTTGGTTTAAGTTAGGAAAAAGGCTAGTGGGATTAGAGGAGGGAAAATTATAACTCTGGGATTCTATTCCCTTACTTTCTATAATCTACCCTATGTAATTTGTGTTTTCTGTACCTACTTCTTTCTCTGTAGGTAGGCATAATGAAGTTACTGTGAGTACAACACTTTGAGATTCCTAGATGAAAGGGACTTTCAACATGCAGACTTAATTTTACAATTATTTTGCAATTATCACATATCTCAGGCCTTATAACATACACTTGGGGCCATCTACTTCCTGTTAATAGTGGTTGACAGACTTGATTACTCTCAATGTATTTTCCACTCACCAGTAAGTTCTCAGGGGGTCTATTTAAAATCAATGTTGCTACTTCAAAGAACACTTTTAACATTTAAACCAGGAAAAAAAGACTGGCCTTTATACATAAAACATGTTTTTAAAAAAGCACCTCACTGTACTGGAAAAATCCCAACTCTATTAGAGAGTGTTTTCAGCCACAGAGTAATGGTTGTATTGTTCTAAGGTCATTAACATGCAAGGACAGAATATTTTTTACAATTAGTGTTTTTCCCTGCAAGGGGCCTATATGTAGAGATATTTTGTAAACTGAAATTACACAATGAACAAAATATCAAATCCGTTCCATATGGGGGCAAAATCCTCCTAAAATGTCTATCCCATTGGTTTTCTGGGGTATGGGTGCGTGTGTGTCACAAATAGGTCTGGGGAAGTCACAACAAACTTCCCTTTCTCATTATTCTTATTCAACTTTCTCTCATTGAAATCTAGGATGGGGTGTCCCCATTGGTTTCATTTTGGGAAATATGGTTGCACATTTAGTATTACAACTCACTTCTTGAACTTGTGGGATTTTCTACTATATATATATATATATCATAGTCCCAAACTACCAGGTATTATTGACACTGTAAAAACAAAAAGGTGATGATGCTTTTCCCTCAAATGGGGGAGAATAAACCTAGATGAGGCTATCGTGATGTAGAACTTATTGAATGCTACATCCATTGCTCCTTGCGGGGTCCCAAGAAGATTCTGAAAAAGTGCAACAATTAATTAAGTAGGTCCCACATGAATTACTAGCTAAATTCTAATGTGGCTTTATAGATAACGGTAAAACTGAAATGCAAAAGAGTAACCTGCTATGTTAATTTGCTAACCTGCCCATCATTCAGAGAATCTGGTAGCCTGGTTCACACAACAAATTGGAACCAAACAGTCACAGGGAATGTAATGAGGAAAAATTCTGGACTGCAAAGAAAGGCAATACTTTGGTGGGGGCAGGGAAGGACTGTTATGCAAGATATGCAGAGACAGCTCTCAGTTTATTGACTTTAGAGTCACAAAAGTCAAACAGTCAATATTCACTTCAAGGGAAATATATTTTTATTTTTTTAAGCAGCAATAGCTACTAAATGTTTCAGATGTAACTTCCTCCCCGAGTACTGAGGCAGCCTGGGAAAAAAAAAGGCAATTCTTCATAAATGATCAAACAAAATTTGGCAAGCTAGTTTGAGGTGGAGACTAGTCTGTTGAATCCTACAGTAGCCAAATCTTGTCAATTTGTTTCCTCACAAAGATATGGGTGGCAAAGTTTGCAGAGAGACAACAAGTTCAAAACACCTTCTCAATGGAATGGGAGTAGGGTAGGTTCCTATCCACTGTTTCCCCCACCAACCTTTACTGTAACTCTGATAAGTTATTAACACTAATTTATCTGTAAATCAAAAAAATCAAATAGGGTTTTAAAAAAAGCTGAGAGAACAGATAGAACTCATTATTGTTTGGGTGTGGTAGTGCCCCGAAGATCCCAATTTGTGACGGTGCCCTCTTGTCCTGGACATGGTGCACCCACATAATAAAAACACCCTTACCCCTATGAGATAGGAGTCTGAAAAACTCCTCTAAAGGGCTGAAACTCTATCATGGGATATAATCTGGTCAGTGTGACTGGACTGCAAACGGCACAGGGTCAGCAGTAGGGATGTCAATGTGTAGACGACTACATGATTAACTGATCAACCTGCGCTTATTGGTTAATCCTGTTGACTCCACACACTTCCCCCTTGCGACTACACACACTCCCCCCTTTGCTGCCTCCGGTTCAGAGGCAGCGGGGAGGGGGGAAGGGGAAGGTGGGAGCTGGTGTCCGTGGGGAGCCAGCTTTTAAGCCGGCTCCCCACAAGTACTGGATCCGCCTGCCCCATCTCCCCCACTGCCTCTGATAGAGAGTGAGGGGGGCAGGCCAGAGCCAATATGCGCAAGGAGACAGCTTTTAAGTGGCTTTCCGTGTGACGGCTCCACAAATCTGCCTTCCCTCACTTGCCCCCCTCCTTGCGCCGCTGTCTTTATCCATCCGGGCGGGTGGGGAGGTCTGAGTTCCTGTCCACTGGGGATCCAAGCTCCCCGCGGACAGAGTGTTGCTCTGTAACACTACTCCACGGTAGCAGTCCCTGTCCGCGGGAGGGGGCGGGAGCAGTCTCTATCTATGGGGAGCTTGGATTCGCCACGGACAGGGGCTGCTGCTGCCCCATGCTACTGTCTCTGCATGAGAGGCGGCAACATAGAGCGCCAAGTGGGAGCCAGTTCTTGAGGGGAGCTGGTTTTTAAGCCAGCTCCCCTCGTGGACCAGCTCCTGCCTGGCACCCTGCACTGCTGCCTCTAACAGAGAGGCAGCAGCACGGGGTGGCAGAGGCCTCCCCTGGGAGTGTGATTGGAGCACACTGGCTGGCAGCTCCGCCTCTGGGGACTATCAAATGGTCGCGTAACCACTAGATCTTTTGATGTGGTTACATGACTATTCAATTACACGCTAACATCTCTAGTCAGTAGTACTGAAACACTATTCCTCTGTGCATATGTTAGTTTCCTGCTTCACTATAGAGTCACACCCACTTAAAATTAATTAGTTCAGTATTTCAAGTAACCCCTTTCTTCCCTAAATTCTTGCCATTAAAATTGTTGTGTACTGTTAGTTCAATTGCGACATTCAGTCTTTGCTTTACAATGGTAGGTGCAAAGATCCCTACAAATCATGTGAATTCTGGGATCCTTTTGGGTAAAAAGTGCAATATGAATACAATTAATCGAATACTACTACTACTACAACAATAATAATACATTCAGCTTTGAAAAGGAACATGTATCCCTGCCACAACCAACAGTCAAAGCCCACTTTTCCAGCACTCAAAATATTTATCATTCTGTTACACTCCTGGCAGGTACAAGTTTGGGGATTTTTATATTAAAAAAACAACAACACTGTTTTGAGATTTTCTCAGAATTAACCTTTCAGTCACTGCCTGGATTCTAACTCTTGGGATTTTGTTTTATGCCCAAGACAGAAGTTTGTGGTAGAATCTATTGGAATCCCTTTTTATTAATACTGGTTTTGACATCCATCTCCCTCCGTCTCTGGTAACCAGCCAAAGAAATACTGCGGCATTTGTCAATGTCAAGGTTATTAGACCAGTCCAGCTATAAATATGTATATTTCAGCTCAGCGCAATAATGAAAATCCCACCAGGATAATCACTTTACTCCAGTCTGACAGAATTGGTTGCACCAAGCATAACATTACTTTAATCTCTGCACAGTTCTCAAATCTTGAACTTATACATTTAAAAATACTCCTTTTGTCCAATGTGCACAAACTTAAAAAAAGAAAAAGCGAAATCTCCTAAGATATAAAAAGGACATCACTATTTTACAGTGCTGCATTCATTGTCAATCTGGGAATCATGACCCTTCCCCTCCTGCAAAGCGAGTCAGGTCTTGAATAAGTATCAGGGGATCACGATTACCCTGCCTTTTCCATAAAAATAATTGCAGTGGGGTGAAGGGAGGAGAGAGTTAGGAAAGCGGTGATGGTCCTGCAAGATCCAGACAGCATGGGACTGGAACCCCGGTATGGAAAATGCAATCACAACAGTAACGGAAGAGCCATGTGTAAGAGTGAAGTTGATCTTATGCTGGCTTCCCCTTATGGAGAGAAGAAATCCTCTGTTCCCAAGAAGGTGCAGTCGTTTTGAATTTTAAATCCTTCGTTCTATCTTTGCAACTCAACCCTCCAGAAGCTTTTCCCGGAAGCCACTCCCAAGATGGTTGGATGACTGGTCCCTTTCTCTGCTGAAACCACACTTTCCCGCTTTGGCTGACTGGAAACAGGAAGATTTTAAGTAAAAAGCCTCCCAAGAGAATTCACCTCCCTATTTAATTGAATTCACAGCCACATTATATATTCCATTGCTGATTATACAAAGACACTTGGATGTATCTGACACATTTACAATATAATCTACTGTAAAATCTAGCCCACTGGGATGCCTCAAATAGAACAAACATCCTGAAATTCCTTTGCCAGCAAAGGGAAATGAGAGAGTACATGCCTTGGTACTCTTATGCATTATTTGTATTTCCCTAGGGCCAAGGAAGCTTATTTAGGGACAAGAAAAAGACAGGCCTGCCCACAAAGACTTTACAATTTAACTCATTATGCATCTTCAAATCCCTCCATAAAACTCTACTCTGCTGTCAAGCCTATAAAAAAGGACACGCTTAGGCTGCTGGTGCATTAATCCCACTGCCTTGCTTTGAGGCTCATCACATGGTTTTAGATAACAGTTCTTCCATTAGCATCATAGCCACAAACGAAAGAAAACCAGTCAGCTCTGAAAAAGACACTCATGCTCTGAAACAGAATATAAACAAACAGCATTTCCTCGGCAGTTACAGTTACCATAAATTGATATGGTAAAAGGACAATTTCTTCATCTGAATTTAAGTAAAAATGCACCATTTCAACTGTACTTCGACCATGTTTTCTCTGACAGCAGCCGGCACAAAACTATTACCCAGAGATATGGCATTATCTTGTGTTCTTTGCTATACTGGCCTCATTTGCATTTTGATAGGAAAAGGTGAAATGCTGACCTGGGTTATTCTTATCTGATGCTGCGAGTAACAGTGATTTATGAAAACACAAGAATTGTGAACATTTCACATAGGTATGGACTAGTAGCTATAAGAAAAAAAACAACCATTGCTGACTTCCAATTTCAGTAAAGTGACCAAATGCACATTTTGCATTAATGAATGTTTTCCCCCCACATATAAATCTTATGTGTGTTAACATGCAAAAATTATAGCTGGAAATGCTCCAGTCAGAGATGCATTTTAATTAGTGGGCTGCAGCTGCCAGTGCAGGGGAAAGACACAAGAGAGGAGAAGTTGGTATTAATTACCAACAGACTGGTGACATATTTACAAGATCTAAAATACGCCAGGATTGGGGAAGAATAACGTAGCACCATGCTATTTACCATTGTTAGAGAGCAACACACAAAACGGTGAATCCTCTGCAGTTCTAAACAAAAATATTTTCCACCTAGCGTTAGCAGGGAAAGATAAAGAGCTTGTTTTTGGCCATGTTGAGCCGCACTGGCCATGTTCTACCTATGAATGATTTAAAATATATATTTATATCTAGGGTGTTTGTACTGGTGGTGCACATCCACACACAACATCAATATTAGTGTTGCACATAAGAAAATGCAACCTGCCCAAGGACTGAAAATGTTAGAGGGAACACCGGTGCACAAAATTCATTCTGCACATGCATGGGAAACACTGAGACACAATGTTCCCTCTAATATCAACTTCATTTTGCACAGGCTGAGGAGCACATGCTGAGTAGCTGCATGATGGAGGCAAGACTATGTTTTTAAGCTGAGCAGTCAGAGTATGTGTGGGTATTAGAATGTTTAACTGGGAAGCTTACGAATTGTAGTTCTGGATGTTCACATTGCCAAAAATTTGCTCTTTTAGTAATTCTATTGATGTACTTGAGCTATCTGGCCTGTAACTAAGTTAACTAAGATTTTTTGGGTGGACATGGGTAAAGTAAACTTTTCTCATTATAAACCCTTCCTATAAACATCTGATGACATTGAAGAAGTCAGATGTAACTTTTTTTGGTAACACTGATGATACTAACGGTAAATTTAGGGGGAACAAGATTTTTTTATGTCAACTGCATCAAAGTCTTGAATTTATGGTTTAATAGGATGAGCTCTCTCAAATCCAGAGGTAGTAATCTAACTTTGTACAAGGTGACAGAATATACATTATTTAGAATACAGGACAGAAGCTTTGCAGGAAAGTTGGTGAATCATTGCAGGAATTCATTATTCTCTTTTTGAAAATCAACCAGAGACTCGTGAGTTCCTGAAAATAGTGCAAATGCTTGTTAATACATATTTTAGCAGCTGAGAGAACCCATGGTGAGATGCATTAATGAAGTTGTGTTTGCTCCCAATAACAACCTCATTAACACCTGTCAGCATCGCAGGACTTTATGGCTTGCTTAGTGGTTTATTATTATCAGCACATGAATTTCAACCTGAGAAACAAATCATGCTTCAGGTTTCTCAGGAGCTAGGAGCTAGATACTCCTTAAATGAAATCTTATTAATAGTCTTTTTTATTCATTCACAAAAGTATCACATCTTCCTGCGGAAGTGAAGACAGTTGTACGCGTAAAACAGACATTTTATAGCAGTCATATGCTGGGTGAAATCTTTGAATGTGTGGTCACAAAATCCTTTTGAGAGGTAATATGCTACTTTTAATGTTACACTTTTACCTCTGGTGCAATGTAGTCTGGAGTGCCACAGAAGGTCCTGGTTGTTACTCCATCTGTCATATTTTCTTTGCACATTCCAAAATCTGCTATCTTTATGTGTCCTTCTGAATCCAACATCACATTATCTAATTTCAGATCCCTACGAAGAATCACAGTCATTTAATATTAATACTTATACCATGTAGGTCACCAAAATGTTGTCTTGTATAAGTTTCATTAATGAATACTGTATCTATAGAATTTCAGATTTCTTATCTTCCATGTATGATTTTTTTCCTCTACAGAAGTATATTTGAAACGCACCACACCAAAGAATTATTAAAGCAAAAGAGTGTGAAAAGTTATTGCATTCATCCATGTGCAAAGCAAGAAAGAGAACATCCTGCATTAACTTGATTTTCACAGTCATTCATAAAGTGTTTGGTATAATCTTTAAGAAGATGCCTTAAAAACAGGAAGTTTTTTAATCCTAGAGTATTATATCTCAATTACACTGATGCTGTAGATTATAGCAAATACAAGCACACACAAACACATTCGTCCCCTCCTCCCCCAACCTTTCCATAAACACATTTCTTTAGGACACATGAATATGTACAATGCAATAAGATTATAACAAAGGTTTTGGACACCAGTGTTTTCAACTGAATGCTGCAGAGAGCAGATGTCCACATATCAAAGACGCAGTCACCCTTAGTTAAAGAAACATCACCAGCAAAATAATGAAGTTTAGTTACTAACACCATTTTGACTATTTGTTATAGAAACATCTTTTAAAATACAAACACATCTGTCTTTCCAGGGTTTTAATAGGAATGACTTATGTCATTACTCACCTATAAACAATTCCTCTTTTATGGAGAAAGAATAGACCCACTGAAATCTCAGCTGCATAAAACCTGTAAGAACAGAATTTCAGATTTCTTATATTTCTGCAGAGGAGAATCATACATAGAAGAATTAAAGCAAAAGAGTTATTGTATTCATGTATATGCAAAGCATTATAAAGAACATCCCGCATCAACTTGATTTTTAGTCACTGATAAAATGTGATATTATTTTGACAAAACAGGATTAAAAAATTAGGCATTTTAATAAATTAAGAACCATATGATTATTACATGGCATTTATGTGGGACCTCATCTGACTGAATAGGTCATTGCTCTCAACACCTGATCATATCTGATCATTTATGACTCATAATATTGCTTAATTTAAATTGTGATTCATACATCATTAAAATAATTTATAAAAAATATTGTTCCTTTATACATATGTTAATGGATTAATTACTGTACTTGAAGTTAATTGAAGTGACTGCCATATACAATGTAATTGCCAAAAGTAGTTTGAGTATATAGAACACTGATGAGCTTTTGAAGCCAGAGTTACTGCAGAACTGCCAATTACACACAAGGCAGCCAATAAAAAACAAGATTGATTATTAAGTTTAATAAAAAGGAGAAGGCAGAGTAGACCAGAAAAAGCTGGTTCAGAATTGCTTTTACTCTCTTTGGAATGTGTGCCAACACAGACCTTGGGGACGCTCTCATATGGTGTATAATATCATAGCTACACATAAGTCTATGGAGCTGTGGCAATATATACCAGCTACAAGTCAATAGAGATATGCACATTTTCATGTGCTGAGGAGTTAAATCCTGAGATGTCTCAGGTTTTTATTCAGTATTTCGCCAGGTCATATTTACCTCAGTCGTCTTTTGTGTGTCACACATTTTAAATTTAAGTTTTTTAATGACTCTTACTTGACTATTTAAATCATGTTTAGCCAGTTTCAAACTTTTTTACATCTATTTTTTTTTTTGCATTTTTAAAAACAGGACAGGTCGGTCGCACGTAAATTAAGGTGTAATGGAAAATGTTAATAAAGGATTAATGGATAGTAAAAGTGTGCAACAAACTTGAGCAGTATGTTTTAAAGAAAAGCACAGCAGAAGGTGATAGATGATTAGCAACCTACTGATCTGTTGCATTTATAACTACTGATTAACTATTTATTAAAACACCTATTAATATATTAAATCTTTTAAAAACTTTCTATAAATTGCACCTTAATATAAAACATGGCCACAGACTCTATCACTAGATATGCATAAAATTAAGATTAATTATATTGTAAATGCTGAATCTGTTTCTTGTGTCTCTCACAATATTGTTCATTTAGTGTGAATGTTAATAACCATATTGTAAGTAAAACTATTTACTTGTTCAAAAACTTGTTGACGTTGATTTTCTTCCCCAAGTTAAGCTATCTCCTGCAATATGTGCTGTGTGCTTATGCCAGCAGGCCCACAAAGTTTCTATTATTAGTGGATAAAAAGATGACAGCCCCAATTTATATATAATACTGTACATAATGGACACATCTGATCCTTCTGCTGCAGTATAAAATTGGTAATGACTTGAATTAAATCAACAAACACTCACACTGCCTGTGGCTCCTTAAATTTTCCTACTTGCTGAATGTGATACATGAGGTCACCACCATTCACATACTCCATAACAAAGTACAGACGATCCTAGAACATAGTATTAAAAAGGTAAGCACATGAGGCATAAGCAGCGATGTACTGGTAAAACGTATTATTAAAAAGGTAAACTCATTAGGCATGGAGAGTGACATATTCAATAGTAGAGGTCACGACTATAAAGATCATACAAAACAACTTTAAGAGTGTGTCTATATATTCTGAACATTATAGCAAAAAATGTTATACATCAAGAAACAGAAAAAAATTATGTAGAGATTTTGCCAGGGTCAGTGCTAGGTTGGAACTTCATTCAACCTTGCCTATTTTAGTGATGAAAGTTTATTTATTATTACTTGTATTACTACAATGTTACAAATACTGTTCATACAGCCAGGAAAACATAGCTAAGGCCAAGAGCTCATGTTTTTTAACACAACATAGATGCAGCTTCCTTATCTTAGGGGTAACCAGGGAACCAAATTAACCATATTAATTAATAAATATCTCATTTTATTATTGGGGCATTAAGGCCTCAATCCAACAGAGCACTTAAGCACATGCTTTGTTTTAATAATATGAAAAGCCCCACTGACACAACCGAGTTCTCATATACAGAAAAAAACCCCTTTTGTTTCAAGAGCTGCTGTAGAATACTTCTGAATATGTATTATTATTATTATAATAAAGATCTTATTTATTATTTTTATGGATTTGATGATTTGACAGGGTATCTGTTCTTTTACATTTCTCTGAGCAAAACACCCAGGAGACCTGCAAGTTGAGGATAATAAATGTTGCTGAAATAATAAAATATATCAGAGTGTTATCTAAGTAGAAGATGACACTGTGAAAAAAACGGAGGAACAGAGAAGAAATGACACCACGTACAACTGTTTGAAAGCAAGAATGCAGCTGTGTTAGGAACGGTGGCTTATCCTGCAGTGCTAGGACTCGTTTCTCAATCATGGTACATTCCACATCATCATCCTGAATCACCACATCTTTTTTCAATATTTTGATTGCATACAGCTCCTCCGTCCCCTTCCTGTCTGCCAGCATCACCTGCACAAAGAGAAATGACAGACTGAACATGTTCCTCCCTGGCAGAGAATAGAGGTGACTCATAAGCCCGGAGAAAGGTGTTAATGGCACACCAGCTTCCCATTTTACTGGCACTTATTGAGTTGGCCTGAAGCTCTAAAAATACCATGATTACTCACTGATTACAATAAGCTGTACTTGCACTTCAAAAATAGCGTTTATACTCACACCCGTGCCACTGCTCCCTAGATAATCGTCAACTCCACTTCCAATGGTGGACACAATGACAGGATCCCCCCTCCCCCCCACTAGAGGTCTTCCATAAAATACACTTTTATTGCAAAGTCACCTGTTATAACAGGCAGGAAAACAGCAATACCTTTGGGGGTCACAATTTTCACTGAATTTCTCATTCCCAAATATTCATTCCTACTGCATGATGACAACATGCACAGATGGCCTTGTGATCTATATAGCAGCTCATCACCACCACGAAAGACGAACCCGAATCTCCTAGAACTTTGGGAAACGCCAGATCTGGATTCCTGATCCCACCACTACATGGAAAACCTGGAATTACTTAAAAGCATTTAAAATTGAGGTCCTCCATGTTTTTAAACGTGCAACTTAAAGCACCCAAGTTTTGCAATTGAGTGCTGATAGGAGTGTCTAGAGCAGTGGCCACCAACCAGTAGATAAGGATCTACTGGTAGGTCTTGGAGCCTCTGACAGGTGATCCTAACTGGTTTGGCCAAGAGGCTATCAAGTGCCGACTCTTCAGCTGCCCCTCCTCCCATTGCTGCTCATCTCCTGCCCTTTGCCTTGGAGCTGTCCCCTCAGGAGCCTCCTGCTTGCTAGGCAGGGCAGGGGAGGGAGGGGCAGTGCTGATGTCACGGTGCTCCCTCTCACCCTCTGTATCCTATCTCCACAGAGCAGAGAGGGGGCACCACAGGACTTGGGAGGGAGCTTGCTGGCTGCTTTTGGGAGCGGTGCAGGACCAGGACAGGGGTGAGCCTGCTTTAGTCCCACTGCACCCCCACCCAGGAGACACCTGAGGTAAGCAGTGTCCAGCTGGAGCCCACATCCTGAAACCCTACTCCAGTCATGAACCCCCTCCTGCACCTCATGCCCCTTCTCTAGCCCCGAGAAACCCCTGCATACAAACACCCTCCCAGAGCCTGCACCTAGAACCCCCTCCAGTACTTCAAATGCCTGCCTCAAGCTCAGCTCAGAGCCCCTCTCACACTCCAAATCCCTTAATTCAAGATCAGAGCCTGCACCCCAACCCTCTGCCCCTGCCTGGTGAAAGTGAGGGAGAATGGGGGAGGGAGGGAGAATGGAGTGAACAGGGGCGGGGCCTTGGAGAAGGGGCACAAAGGAGGGGGGACAAGGATATTTGGGTTTGAGGTAGATCTTGGATTGAACTTAAATTAAAAAAGTGATCTCATGCTTAAATAGGTTGGAGACCACTGGGCTACAGGCATAAACTAGGCATCTCCAGACTTAAGTGGCAGGTCCATACTTAAGCAATAGATACACAACTTGAATGACTATTATATCACTCAGGCTTGAAAATTAGCCTGAAACATAGAACATCAAGATGGCTGACGGTCCAATTCTGGACATGTCATACAATGGAAAAATACTCGTACCCATCCCAAGTTTTCATAGATAATTATCAGTACAAAAGAAATATTTTCATATGCATGAAAATCTTCTACTGCAAGGGTCGGCCTTCAGTGCTCATTACTGCAGGTAAGAAGAATCAAGATAATAGTACCTGTACACAAGGTTCCCTCTAAGATGTGCAGCAGCACAGCCCCACAGCTGTTTAATGAGCCACACCCAAGGGCTCAGGGCTGCGGCACACAGGGCTGCCTGGCTAGGAGTGGGGCACCACTCTCTCAGCTACAGCAGCAGCTTCCTGCTGAAGACAGACCAGCGAGTCTCTCCCAACCAGTAAGGGTGAAACCTTGCTTGCATGTAAGTAAAGATCAGATTTAAAAACTGAACCTCTAAAATCTGAGGCAAATATATACAATGGCATTTTCTTGCTCTTTATTTCATAGATTTTAAGGTGGGAAGAGTTCAACTAATCTGTATTTCTGATCAGCACAGGCCATGGATTTTTATCCAGTGATTCCTGCATCTAACCCTACAATTTAAGGTTGAAATAGACAAGATCTGTTCAAAAAGACAGCCACTCTCAATGTAAACTTTCCAAATGATGGAGAATTTACCACATCTTGGCATAATCTGTTCCAATGGTTACTTAGTCTCACTTTAAAAAAATTCTGCATTTTATAAACAACCGTTCATAGGAGGACAATTTCTATTATTAAAAATACGGCAGGTAGAACTGACTTTCAAGGTTTCTTACCTTTCCAAAGCTTCCCCTTCCCAAGCACCATGAGAAAATTGAAATCTGTCAGCTCCACACTGTCCAGATTATTGAATGGTATGTTGGAAATCCTGTCTTCTACTGGAGTAATGACTTTCTTACCAGCTGGCCCAAGTTTGGCTTTCTAAGGAAGGAAAGAATATTGAAGTGAGAAGTATAACTTGGTTACCCAGTAAAATGAAAGATTAGAAGAATGATGTTCAGTTGCAGATCAATAATTGGAAGGTGCAATCTCAGGAGAAAGGCTGCATGACAAAAGTTGCACAGACACAAATTAAAAGACTCAATCCAAAAACACTTTTGGAAACCAAGTGGTAAACTGTGTATGTGGCTAACCAGATAAAGGCAGCTACACTTATCTGGTTAACAGACCAAAATCAAAGCAAAAAACAAACAAAAAATCACAGTTTTCATGCCAAAAGCAGGCCAATACGTGATTTTTGTTTTTAAATGTAAAGGGTGCTCTTTATAAATGTCATGCTGTAATGTTGCTAGTGTACCTTTATAAGAAAAAAAACTGCTTCTATAGATTCTCTTTTAAAATGTCATATGCAAGTTCACTCTTCATAGCAAGAGCTTGTCTGACTTTCATTATGAAAAATAACCTCCACTTGGAAAAACCAACATAATATGACAATCAGTGTTGATGAATATGTCTACTTTTGAACTGGCATTACAATCAATTTTTTTCCATCAAGAGTTTGGGGAGAGGAAGGGAGAAAAACTTCTTTTATGTAGCCTATCTTGGTGCGAGAGTTTATGTTTTGAGGAAAGTTGCAACAATTCAAGTGAGCAAATCAAATGAGATACTGGGAATCGCATACATAAGCTGCATTTCAAACCTCACAAAGTTAGGGGGAAAAAAATCAAGTTTCATCAAATGATAATAAAAAGCTATAACAGATACTCTTCCTCCTTTGTTTAAAACTTATTCCTCACACCAGCAGTGAAGCCAAGAGGGTCTAAAATTGGCACATGCACACATTTTAGTATGTCCTCTAAACTATATGAAGACCCATTGTGCTGGACTATCTAAATAATCCTAAATGTTCATACTCTGCTTTGTGTCTCCAAGGCTCTTTACAAACACAGTAATTACTCCTAATGCCAAATCCGGAGGATACAATAGTTGTATATTACGATCACCATCTCACAAGGAACAAAGGTATGGAGAAGTAAGTCACTTGTCCAAGATCAACCAGTAAATCAATGCCAAAGACTGGGTTAGACCTTCTCCTGTGTGCTTCTCCCAGAAACCTGAAGATATATTCCACTCCCCCTTTATTTTAGCCATTTAATTCAACAGATATCAAATACTCCCTCACCTGTAATAATGACCATTCCCCTTCATACTTACGTAAAGCCTTTTACTCTGGGGCATATACATGATGTTTTCTGCTTATATTGATAATGGGTTTTAACATTATTATGCAGGCCCACTGCCAGGGGGGGGAGGAGGGAAGAGGCAGTTGCCCTGGGGCGTGGCAACTCTAAGTGGGCCCGGGATCCTTTAAATCACCGCAAGACAGTGTCGCGGCCGTGGCAGCACAGAGAGGTGGCTGCTCCAGCCCTTCCAGGGCTATGTCTACACTCGCGGCTTCTTGCGCAAGTAATATGCAAATGAGGCTAAATGTGGAATATCGCCAAGCCTCATTTGCATACCTAATGAGCCAGCATTTTTTTTTCAGAAGAGGCTCTTGCGCAAGAAGGAGCGTCTACAATGCCCCTTCTTGCACAAGAAAAACCCTCTTGCACGATGCCGTTACACCTATTACTTTTCAGGAAGAACGGCATTGCGCAAGAGGGTTTTTCCTGCGCAAGAAGGGGCAGTGTAGATGCTCCTTCTTGCGCAAGAGCCTCTTCTGAAAAAAATGGTGGCTCATTAGGTATGCAAATGAGGCTTGGCGATATTCCACGCTTAGCCTCATTTGCATATTACTCGCGCAAGAAGCTGCGAGTGTAGACATAGCCCAGGGGTGCAATGCCATGCTACCACACACCTTGCCCTGGGGCCCACGGTGGCTGTCAGCCCCGCAGTTAACATGGCATTTCCTGTTTCTTCCTTTATTATAAATAACTGTTTGCATGGCAGTATCACCCAGAGGCACACTGAGGATCAGGACTCCATTGTGCTAGGTTGCATAAAAACACATAGTAAGAGTCCCTGCTCCATAGACCTTGCAGACCTCTGTGCTGGTCCAAATGGATTTCAATAGGGTTTTGTGTGCGCACAATGTCTACCTCTGAACAAGAGCTGACACGACCCAGATATTAACAGGTTGTAAAGTCTTATGTTTATACAAGGTAACAGCTGTTTAATGAGATCACTTTCCCCATCTCCATAGGTCTTCTGATTATTCTGATGCAGCCAATATGTTTAGGGCACAGGCTAAGTATCCATTTTTGCAAAAGACAGATGAGTTCTAGCCATACACAGCATGGGCAACACCAGAGGTTTCTACGCTGCTTTGCTTTGCCAATAATATTCCCATGAAATGCTGCAGCTTCTCTCCTTTACACCCAGTCTCATCTCAGAGGCTGCAGACACTATATTTTGCACACCTATCATTTCAAGTTACTGCAAAGATTTTGGTCCATAATATTTGGGACAAAAACCTAAGGCTCACTTATATGTTAACAGATAGGTGCTTTATTAACAAATGCTCTAGCTTGTATTCCAAGAGAACTGTAAAAGGTTAATGGATAAGCTTGTGTGCCCTCTGCTGGATATACAGCTGGATTGCAGAAAACACTAATTTTTACAGCCGGTCCCCGAGTTACGAATGCGTTACGGACCAAACACTTGGCCGTAACTCGGAATGGTCGTAACTCGGAACCCATTGAGTTACATTGCGACCGCGCTGTCCATAAGCGCGGATTGCGTTAAATCTGGAGCCGCCACCGCTTTGGTCATAAGTGCGGATGGACGTAAGTCGAGGTGGCTGTAAGTTGGGGACCGGCTGTACTTGGTCTTGTAAAAGTTATTTCCACTCCATCTCATCTGATGAAGTGAATTTTACCCATGAAAGCTCTACTATATTTTTTTTCCTAGTCTCTAAGGTGCAATAGGACTACTCATTGTTTCTGAAGTTACAGACTAACACGGCTACCCCTTAGAGTTTTTTCTTGGTAGTAACTATGGGAAATATTTAATTGTCCAGATCAAATAAGCAACAGCTGAAAGAAACAGCCTTCAAGATAGGAAAGACTTGTTTGGTCAGCCTGGAAGAATAGACTGATCCCTGTAATCACTGTGCCACTCCTTAAGTGAGGCAAGAAGCTGTTTTCTGCAGTTGAGGACATTTTTCTTCTAAAACCAGAAAATGATTAATATCTTATTTTGAAATAACGCATCTACACACAAAATGCATTTCGAAATAGCTTTTTGCTATTTTGAAATAGCGCGTCCACACTGACTGGACGCTGAATCGCATTTAAGGCCAGCCGGAACTGGTTCCTGCATGGCATCAGGTCAGAAGTTACCTTGTGGCCAGGGCGGCCAGCAGGGCACCCTGAGAAGGGCTGGAGGCCCCCTATTTTGCAATAAACGTCTACACAGTACTTATTTCTAAATAGCAAATTCAAAATTGGCACTACTGCTTGTGGAATGAGGTTTACCAATTTCGAAATAAGCCCTCCACTATTTCGAATTAATTTTGAAATAGCAGTTGGCTTGTGTAGACGCTAGGAAAGTTATTTCGAAATAACAGCTTTTATTTAAAAATAACTTTGAGTCGTAGACATACCCTAAGTCACATATGCTTAATGTAACTATTTATTCTGGCCACAGATGGCACAATGATCTTACCAATAAAATTGGTACATACTGTAGCATTTTAGACTATTTCACTGAAAAAGCTACAAATACTCTGGGCTATTGGATGCGGAAGAAAACAAATGGACAGTATGGGATTAACAGGGGAAAAATGCTTGGTAACCTCAATATGCTGATGGAGACTATATCATAGAATCATAGACTACTAGAACTGAAAGGAACCTTGAGAGGTCATCAAGTCCAGTCCCCCACCCTGATGGCAGGACCAAGCATCATCTAGATCATCCCTGATAGGTGTCTATCCAACCTGCTCTTAAATATCTCCAATGGTGGAGATTCCACAACCTCCCTAGGCAATTTATTCCAGTGTTTAACCACCCTGACAGTTAGGAAGTTTTTTTTCTAATGTTCAACCTAAACCTCCTTTGCTGCAATTTAAGCCCATTGCTTCTTGTCCTGTCATCAGAGGACAACAAGAACAATTTTTCTCCCTCCTCCTTGGAACTTGAAAGCTGCTATCATGTCCCCTCTCAGACTTCTCTTTTCTAAACTAAACAAGCCCAATTCTTTCAGCCTTCCCCCATAGGTCAAGTTTTCTAGACCTTTAATCATTTTTGTTGCTGTAAAATGCACTTAGACTACAAAGTAGAACACACAGTTTTTTGTAAATTTTGCCTTTTGGCATAGCAAGAAAATGAAGGAAAAACCCTGGGCTTTCTATAAGGTTTGCAACAGTGGTGTTTTGTATAAGGCTGCAAGTATCATCTTGCTTTGTGTGACCTACCAGGCACCAGAAATGGTATCACAGGCCTTTTAACATTTGGTCACTCCTGAAGCCAAAAAACAGTGCTTCACTAAAAGAAAGTCCTGATCTTAGCAGTATTATCCACATTTTACTGCATCACATTCATGGAAAACTCAGGGGCAAAAGGAACAATACTGGCTATAGATACTTTGGGATTTAGACAAGTGTAAAGTAAAGACTGGTCACAAAAAACTCCCGAACAAAAGCTGAGTCAATTGTTCACAGACCTAGATCACTCAATGGAGGACATAAATCAGAGTGGCCTAAATAACCTAATGAAAGATCTGCAGTGCCCTTCCAACCTGTTGCCAACACGTTACAGTCTGTTCACACTGAACAATTAAAAAAAGCCTTCCCCATGCAGCACAGAGGAAAATAAGCACATTTGATTCTGTTTTGTTGCCTTTTGGTTAAAAGCATATCACCTTTTTTGAAGAAATAATGCAGTCACTGACTTTAACCAATCATTTCCAGGGTGAGTTATTTGTAGTGCAGCCGAACGTGAAACGTCAAGGTTCTACTGCTGTGCATTTCAACCCCTTAATGCAAACAGAAAAATGGTCTTCTTTCTTTGCTCTATTCACTGGAACTGCTAGTGATACCACAATAAGACAAGGTTGTTTCCATGGGAACAAAATTAGAAAGGCTCTATGAAGAACCTCCAGTTTAAAACAGTAAAAACAATTTCTTTGATGAGAAATTGCACCATGAGTATAAATGGAAAGCACTAACACCTCATCAGCCCTTCACAGTCAGCTTCTATAATGTTGCATGTGGTTAAATTTATCCTGCAGATGGGGCCAAACCAAAAGTTTTACATTTCACAGAATCAGTATCAGAATATTGTGATCACTGAAACCCACTTCTAATTTATTCTTGTTTATATGCACCTTAGTCAATGGATTTAAAAAGTACTCTGGAATCCTTAAATCTTGCCTTTAAAACTATGAGAATAGTATTTTAATGTTGTATTTCACGATTTCAACAGTTTCTTGAGCATTGTTCCAATTTTTTCATGTGCGGAAAACATTTTATGTGCACAGAGTCAGGTGACGATGTGCACCACCAGTAGAAACACATGTTGCTGGCTGGGGGCACTTTGCTAATCAGCTGGGCAGATTTGAATCTCTCCTGGGTGGCCACCCAAGCACTCATCTTACAAAGAACAATGGTGGAGTCATTTTCTGCCATCTCATGAGGTAGAACATGATCAATTGTTCACATCACCCTCTATAATTTTTTAAATTCCTAAGATACACAGCTTTCAGAAGTTTCATCTATGATGAATTGAATGAATAAATGGACGAGGACTTTTAAATCATCATTCTGCTTATCGTTTAGGTAGTATTATTGAAGTCTGGATGTGTTATCTCCCTGTCCTGGAATGATACCTTGACAACTAATCAGCTGTCCAAGCGAGAGTGCATACCCTCAGCAGAAAGCGACACTTCACACATCTTTCCCACCAAATCCAAAGTGTTTTCTCTGACACAAGATAAAGGTTTTGAAGGTGGCAACACACCACCTGTAAACTGTTTTCAAATGTTCTATTTTGGTGAACAAACCCTTGTTCAGAGGCCATGCTGACATTCCCCCTATACCCAGAACAAGACTAGCCTCTGGGGACTTCTACTAGTGTATAAGGGTTTTTTGTCTTTAATGCTTCACATTTACTACTACACCATAATAAACTTTGATCCTCCAAGAAAAAAACAAAAAAAGAAGTAGGACCGCTAATTACTAAGGATGGAGTGGAGGTTAAGGATAATCTAGGAATGGCCCAATATCTAAACAAATACTTTGCTTCAGTCTTTAATGAGGCTAATGAAGAGCTTAGGGATAATGGTAACATTACAAATGGGACTAAGGACATGGAGGTAGATATTACCATATCCGAGCTAAAAGCCAAACTTGAACAGCTTAATGGGAGTAAATCGGGGAGCCCAGATAATCTTCATCCAAGAATATTAAAGGAACTGGCACATGAAATTGCAAGTCCGTTAGCAAAATTTTTAAATAAATCTTTAAACTCAGGGGTTGTACCATTTGATTGGAGAATTGCTAATATAGTTCCTATTTTTAAGCAAGGGAAAAAAAGCGACCCGGGTAACTATAGGCCTGTTAGTTTGACATCTGTAGTATGCAAGATCTTGGAAAAAAATTTTGAAGGAGAAAGTAGTTAGAGACATTGAGGCTAATGGCAATTGGGACAAATTACAACATGGTTTTACAAAAGGTAGATCGTGCCAAACCAACCTGATCTCCTTTTTGAGAAAGTAACAGATTTTTAGATAAAGGAAATGCAGTCGATCTAATCTACCTCGACTTTAGTAAGGCATTTGATACAGTACCACATGGGAATTATTGGTTAAATTGGAAAAGATAGGGATTAATATGAAAGTTGAGAGGTGGATAAGCAACTGGTTAAAGGGGAGACTACAGCGGGTCATACTGAAAGGTGAACTATCAGGTTGGAGGAAGGTTACTAGCGGACTTCCTCAGGGGTCAGTTTTGGGGCCAATTTTATTTAATCTTTTTATTGCTGACCTTGGCACCAAAAGTGGAAGTGTCCTGATAAAATCTGCGGATGACACAAAGTTGGGAGGTATTGCCAATTCAGAAAAGGATCGGGATATCATACAGGAAGATCTGGATGACCTTGTAAATTGGAGTGATAGCAATAGGATGAAATTTAATAGTGAGAAGTGTAAGGTTAAGCATTTAGGGATTAATAACAAGAATTTTAGTTGTAAGCTGGGGACACATCAGTTGGAAGTAACGGAGGAGGAGAAGGACCTCGGAGTCCTGGTTGATTATAGGATGACTATGAGCTGCCATTGTGACATGGCTGTGAAAAAGGCTAATACGGTCTTGGGATGTATTAGGCGAGGTATTTCCACTAGGGATAAGGAGGTGTTAGTGCCATTATACAAGGCATTGGTGAGACCCCATTTGGAATACCGTGTGCAGTTCTGGTCTCCTATGTTTAAGAAGGATGAATTCAAATTGGAAGAGGTACAAAGAAGGGCCACTAGGATGATCCGAGGAATGGAAAACCTGTCTTATGAAAGGAGACTCAAGGAGCTTGGCTTGTTTACCTTAACCAAAAGAAGGCTGAGGGGACATGATTGCTCTCTTTAAATATATTAGAGGATAAATATCAGGAGGGAGGAATTATTTAAGCTTAATACCAATGTGGACACAAGAACAATTGGATATAAGCTGGCTAGTAGGAAGTTTAGACTTGAGATTAGACGAAGGTTTCTAACCATTAGAGAAGTGAAGTTCTGGAACGGCCTTCCAAGGGAAGTAGTGGGGGCAAAAGATCTATCTGGCTTCAAGATTAAACTAGATGGGTTTATGAAGGGGATGGTTTGATGAGATAACATGATCTTGGTAACTAATTGACCTTTCACTATCAGTGGTAAATAGGTCAATGGAGGGATGATAGGAGTTACTATAGAGAACTTTCTGGGTGTCTGGCTGGTGAGTCTTGCCCACATGCTCAGGGTTTAGCTGATCGCCATATTTGGGGTCAGGAAGGAATTTTCCTCCAGGGTAGATTGGCAGAGGCCCTGGAGGTTTTTTGCCTTCCTCTGTAGCATGGGGCACAGATCACAGCTGGAGGATTCTCTGCATCTTGGGGTCTTCAAAATATTTGAGGGCTTCAATATCTGAGATATAGGTGAGAGGATTATTCTAGCGGGGGTGGGTGAGATTCTGTGGCCTGCATTGCGCAGGGGGTCAGACTAGATGATCATAATGGTCCCTTCTGACTTTAAAGTCTATGAGTCTATGAGACATGCTTGTGTGTGTGGGTTACATATGGTGGTGTAAGAGGGTTACATATGGCAGCGAGCGGGTTACATATGGTGGTATGAGCAAGAGGATAAAGGCCATTTTTAAAGCCCCACACCCAAGCAACAGGCCACAATTTTATTTTTCAGTTCACCCTGCAGCACGGCTAGAAATACAAATGACGAGCCTTTGATTTCTCTATCCCAAATGAATTGTCCTGAAATTTTTTATTACTCATGTAACTACAGTAGAAGGGAAAATGCCAAGAGAGAATGCAGCCAAGAATAGTCAATCCAAAGTGTCCCGGCTGTCCAAAGTGGCAAATCTATACCAACCACACAATTTCCCATGTAACAAATACACCCATTCAAGGAGAGGACTTTTATGTAGCTTTATGCTAACAATCCTATTTGGCAATGTACTCCAACTTTAGTCTAGATCAGGGCTACTCAACACACAACCTGTGGGCTGCATGCGGCTCGCAGCCTGTTTGTTTGTGGCCTGCAGTGCAGTTTGGGTTTACGCGGGGCTCAACACACGGCCTGTGGGTGGGAGCCACAACAAAAAAGTAGTCAATATAATGGTCTTCTGTTGATATGCATTTTAGTGGTTAAATTCCGCAACTGTCACTGCTCATTAAAAGTGCTGTCATATGGGTGGAAATCGGGTAAACATTGCATTTCATTACTATCAGCAGAACTGACTTAAATGGGGCCTGCGTGTTGTGTAGTCTTGCCGTAATCTTTGTATTTATGCCTGTCTCTGTGAAAAACTATTTGCATATATTTGCATATATATGCAACCACACTTAACTTGTGGCCCTTGGCATGTGCTGTATTATTGTGGCCCCCGACGCTTCCAAAGTTGAATAGCCCTGGTCTAGATAACTGAACATATGTTCTTCTATGTGATCACATATGAACAAATAGCTCCAGGGCTGGATCCGGCCTATGGTATGTGCCCAACAGTCCAGGCAGGGAGGGGGAGCAGACGCATCGTTCAGTGAATCTGGTTTACAAGCAATCCTTTTTGCAGAAGGGCTAGAGTTGCCAGATGGTTTAACCAAAAATACCGAACATCCCCTCCCTCCCACAAAAACCAAAAACAACCCCGCCACACACACCCCAGGGAAAAAATTCTGTTGGGGGGGAGGGGGAGACCAAAGTTGTTGAGTAAAAAAACCCAAACAAACAAAACAAAAAGGACCCCGAGACTTATTAAGCAAAAAAATAAAACAGCATTAAAACAGCATGGCCCCTTTAAGTGCGTGCAGAGTCAGAATAGGGATAGGAAGAGGTTGAAACCTAAGACCCAGGGAAGGCATTGCTTCCCCTTGCTTCAGGTCTTTAGGCTTTTTTGCCAGCGGCCATCTTGTTTTCTTGGTCGAGCCAGAAGGCAGCTTACCCGCGGAACCAGGTAAGCAGGGGGTCTTGTGGGGTGGGGTGAGGTGGGGACTGGGCCTAGTTGCTGAGTGTGTCGTAGGGTTGCCAGGTGTCCGGTATTTTTGCCTCCTGGCAGGGGAAAACCCCCCCAGAAAATACTGGACATTTTAGGTGTCCAGTATTTTCTGAATTTTTTTTACTGGACAGGAGGTGAAAATACCAGACACCTGGCAACCCTAGGAAGGGCCGGATTTCAGTGGCTCTTTGCTCAGTAGTACTGGGGAGGAGTAAAAGGTTGCTGTTGTAGTCGTGGGAGCGGGCTTATGTATATGACTGAAGGTTTCATAACCAATGTTCCCCCTAATCTTTTCCATTCATGTTCAGAATAAATTTTCATGTGCACCAAGGCATGGGCCAATGTGCACCATCAGTAGAAACAAAAACCTAGTTCTGCTAATCAGCTGGGCAGCATTTGAATCTTTCCTGAGCGGCTGCACAAGCGCACAGCTTACAGAGAACATGGTCCATTAGTCACCTCTTCCCTATTCAACCTTGGCCTTTCTACAAGGAGATGATTTTTGTGAAAGGTATTATGGATATCTGGGATAACTAGAGACTATTTTAGCAAAATAATAGCTGTTCTCTGTACCGTGAACAGGTAGGAATTGCATTCTGTTTCCTGCAGGAAATAAACACACTGGGAGGGGTATAAATGGAAAGCACTAACACCTCAGCAGCCCTTCACAGTCAGCTTCTATAATGTTGCATGTGGTTAAATTTATCTTTCAGATGGGGCCAAACCAAAAGCTTTACATTTCACAGAATCAGATAAATGCATATCTCTGGGTTGTTGACAAGTCTGGAAAAGCTTGAGCTAGCTGCAGAAATCTAGACCACAAAGAACTGAACGCTGTATAAAATCATTAGCCTGGCAGTCTCTCTCACTCAACTAAAGAACTGACTTGCAACTGAGGAATGCAGGTACATCTGGCAAGCCAGATATGCACATAAACCGTTTGTTGTGTATAAGGTACTAGGAGACTAACCAGGGGTTGCTCAGAGGGGGCAGGGTGCTGGTGGTACGGGGTGTGCGTGCAGGAATCAGGGCAGGACTTGGGATGGGAGGGGAGAGTTCAGGGCAGAAAGCTCAGGATGTGGGGGGTAGGAATCAGGACTGGGGAGTGAGGAGGGGCTCAGGGCAGGGGGGTGCAGGAGTCAGAGCAGAGGGTTGAGGGCGTAAAGGAGGACGTGGAGAGCTCAGGGCAGGGAGAGAGGGTGGCTGCCAGCTTCTCACCCAGCTTGGATAGTGGTGGGGGGCCCTCACCCCCCACCCACCAGCTTCTCTCCCATCCTGGACCACCCACTGGCTTTTCCCTGGAGCAGGGGCCAGGGCAGCAGGGGCCGTGAGGTGGCAGGCAGCTGCTCCCCAAGGCAGGCTGGGTTGTTGGGCTCTGTGTTGCTGGCCAGCAACTGCTCAGTGGGGTGCTTGCTGCCCCCCATGGTCTTTGTGAGTATAACTGTCCCTATTCTTGCACCCTCCCTTTCTGTATGATGCAAAACAATCACATTCCCTGCACATCCCACTGTCTTAGAACAACCAAACCTTGGCTTTGTTTTAAGTTATAATAAAAGGAAGATGCATATCAAATTTGGTGGTCTTGGCCCTTACCGTTTAGGAGAGTTATTGAACAAACTGACTCATAGATGGCTGGACACAGACAGATACGCATTTTTTAAATATATAGTAAGATGGTATATTTGTTATGCTTTTGTTCTCAATACATATGAAGGGTGGCTGGCCACTGACTTAACCTCATTGTTGCTCCTAAAAGAACAGGACTGAAAATATGGAACTCAAGTCAGAGCTTTAGATGATTATCACGGAGAACTGCAAGAGGGACCATGGCCTAAATCCCCATTTTGGAAGGAGAGAATTGCAGGTCTCCATTCTGAGAAAGTTGATGACTAGAGGCTGGAGACTGTCCCACAAACACGACAGAGGTGCATTTCCCCTGGGAAGGGTGACAGTCTTCATCTGGCTGCGCAAGTTTGTGAGATGGATCCCAGGGACTACAAGCACCATTAATGGGCTCTTGTTCAGTTAGGCTTACACTTCCAGATGCAACCCGCGATCTGGACTCATTCAACTTATGAAACATCATACAAGGGGCCTGATTCTCAGAAAGTTGCTAAGCACCCACCATCTGAGAAATCAGGCCTCCTTAAAAAAACCTCAGGCACCCAAAGTGAGGCATACAGAATCACTAATTTTTTTTGAAATTATAGATCTTATATCTTTGAAGGAAGATCCCAAAGAATCTCAAAAGGATAGAACTGACAAATTGTGCATATAGCCAACCTATACCACCACCTCTACAGAATCACAGAATACTAGAACTGGAAGGGACTTCAAAAGGCCATCAAGTCCAGTCCCCTGCCCTCACGGTAGGACCAAGCCCTCTCTAGCTCTAATCTGCTCTTACATATCTGCCATGATGGAGATTCCACAACCTCCCTAGACAATTTATTCCAGTGCTTAACCACCCTGACAAAGTTTTTCCTAATGTCCAACCTAAACCTCCCTTGCAGCAATTTAAACCCATTGGTTCTTGTCCTATCATCAGACATTAAAGAAAATAATTTTTCTCCCTCCTCCTAGTAACACCCTTTTAGGTGCCTGAAAGCTGCTATCATGTCCCCTTTCAGTTTTCTCTTTTCTAAACTAAACAAACCCAATTCTTTTAGTCCTCCTTTATAAAGTCATGTTTTCTAGATCTTTAATCAGTCTTGTTTTTCTTCTCTGGACCCTCTCCAATTTCTCCACAGCTTTCCTGAAATGTGGGGCCTAGAACTGGACACAATACTTCAATTGAAGCCTAAACAGTGCAGAGTAGAGCGGAAGAATGACTTCTCATGTCTTGCCCACAACTCTCCTGTTAATGCATCCCAGAATGATTGCTTTTTTTGCAACAGTTGACTCATATTTAGCTTATGATTGACTATGACACTAGAGCTCTTTCTACAGTACTCCTTCCTAGACAATCACTTCCCTTTCTGTATGTGTGAAACTGATTATTCCTCCCTAAGTGGAGCACTTGGCATTTCTCCTTATTGAACTTCATCCTGTTTACCCCAGACTATTTCTCCAGTTTGTCCAGATCATTTTGAATTATCACCCTATCCTCCAATCCCTCTCAGCTTGGTATCATCTGCAAACTTCCTATCCCTATTACCTTCTTCCTCCTCCCCTTCTTCCATTTGTTTGACGTATGTGTTGTGCTAATTTGCTGCACCATTTTAAATTACATTTAGGGCAAAGAATGTCTCTTACAACCTGCCTGGTTGGCAGAACAGTGCCTCAGTGACAGGGACTGCTGGGCAATGCAGCGAAACAGTTAATAAACAGCAATATAACAGCACTCCACGGAGTGAATTCTGAATGGCCACTTGAACACAGCACAGTCATGTCGTACACTACTGGCTTTAGAGGCAGATTGTGTGCCTTTATAACTGCAAAGGAGTACAATTATCAGCTCATGGAAATTAAGAACATAAGAATGGCCATATGGGTTCAGACCAAAGATCCATCTAGCCCAGTATCATGCCTTCCAACAGCAGCCAATGCCAGGCACCCCCGGAGGAATGAACAGAATAAGTAATTATCAAAGGAGCCATCCCAAATCTCTCATTCCCAGCTTCTGGCAAACAGAAGCTAGGGACACCATCCCTGCCCACTCTTGCTAACAGCCATTGATGGACCTATCCTTCATGAACTTATCTAATTCTTTTTTGTACCTTGTTATAGTATTGGCCTTCACAACATCCTCTGACAAGGAGTTCCATAGGTTGACTGTGCATTGCATAAAAAAATACATTATTTTGTTTGTTTTAAACCTACTTCATATTAATTTCATTTGATGATCCTTAGTTCTTATGTTATGAGACGGCATAAATACTTCCTTATGACTGGAGTGGAGAAAATAAATGATTTTATAGACCTCTGTCATATCCCCTCTTACTCGCCTCTTTTCCAAGCTGACAAGTCCCAGTCTTCTTAATCTCTCCTCATATGGCCGCCGTTCTATACACCTAAATATTTGTGTTGCCCAATCATTATTTTATTGCCCAATAAACTAGACTCTTATTAATTCAAGCTTCTCCAATTTGGTAAAGACTGGTTGTACAATATACATTTTTGCTGTATTCAGAACATACGGCAGCAAGGGGCTGACAGAGGTCTAGCTTCACACTCCTGGAAGGGGCGGGGCTGCAGGCAGTCCCTCTTGTACCACACAACTCCTGGTGCCAGCCAGCCTTTAGTGCAGCTCATGTCATGCAGGGCCAATATTAATGGACCCAGGGTTCGGGCCGCTGCCACAGTAGCATCAGCCAGGAGCCATGGGCCCTTATGAACTGCCAGGCCCCAATGCAGTTGCACCCTTTGCTGTCCCGCACCTGTCCCCCCATTGGCAAGACTGTATGGAATTACTCATGATCATAGGTGAAACCTAAAAACAACTTAAAACCCAATTGTCACTGAGCATTAAGTTCAAAACACATTACCTCCTTGCTGATTCTCCTCTATAAAAGAAAATACAAAATTTGGGCCCCGATTCAGTAAAGCACTTAAGGATGAGTTTATGTCCTACTTGAGTCAATGGAGTCTGATCATATATTGATATCCTTTGATGAACACGGGCCTTGGTGAGCGGTTTGCTACCTTATATATAATGTGTGCTGAAAAAATCATAAGCAAGTGGATTAACTGTAGGTACTAAAAGAATAAGCAAAGTTTAAAACCCAAAGCTTAATGAAAAATGAACTTGATATAATATCCACTCAAAAGCATCATATCCAATGTATTTAAACTATTGACATTTAGAGCCAAAAATATACAGAACCAAAATACTGCTGTATTACTGAATATTACATTATACACAAATATAATTATAGGTGCCCATTTAGAAGATACAGACATCTGTAATTACATATTGTAATATGCACTACACATTTTTGCAGCCTTGAAGCAATACTTAAAGTTTTAATTAGATTACTGCTTAGAGCAGAAGGATATTATAGCTAACAATTTTACATACAGGCACAAAAAAAATCATGATTGTTCTGTAATCACATCATCATTTGTTGATGTTCACATTTTCTGAGATTAGCGCCAAACACCATTATTACACAATAATATTATAAAGGTCATAAGTAATCAACTAATTAGTTCGCTTCTGCAGCTGTTTGCATAGTTATTCCTGTCTTGCAGAATTAAGGGACAGCTAAAGTTCTCTGTATATAAGTCCCAAATTATCTGTATTTGACATAAAAACAGTGTTGAAATATATAATTTATTAGAAGATTTACCCGATGTTGCTCGGGTCCTTAATTCAAATAAGTTTTGTTTTTCTTTATTAAATCATTGCTCTGAGGTGATGCTGGGTATGAGGGGAAAGAAATCAACTCCAGCCCTCTGTCTCCACAGCAGCTTGGGGCCAGGTGAGAAGTACCTGTCCATGATCGCTGCAGGCAGAGTCAGGGGAGAGGTGTATGTCCTCCAGCAGGGGGACAGTCACACAGACAGACAGACACACTAACAGATAAACTCTGAAATATATAGTAGATAGCTGTCCCTTTCTCCATTCCTGCCAGCCTAATGGGATTATTTCTGTCCCAGTTCCCATCTCTGATCTCTTGCTGCCCCCTATGGTCATTCTGCAGTATAACTCGGCCTCCTATCAAAGCCCTCCCTTTCTATTTTATGAGAAACATTGAATTGCAAGCACATCCCATTGTCCTGGGAAAACCAAATACTTACCTTGCTTTAAGTTAAGATAAGAGAAAGCCGTATACCAAATTGGTGGTCCTAGCTCTTACCATTTAGGATGAGTTCTTGAACAAATAGACTCACAGACACATGGACAGACACACACTTCTAAGATACATAAGAAGTTAATTATTTGCTGAGAAATGCGTGTCTGTTGTCAGGCTAATTTTTGAGAGAGCACTGGTTCACCTGTATGATTAGAGCATGAGCCCAAATGCAGTCGTCATACCTTTCTTCACTCCCAGAAGAGGAAAAGTGAAATAAGGAGGCAACAGGGAAAAGAGGGACAAGAATTCATAATTAAAAAACAATCCAGAATGGTTTAGAAAACACCATGTACCTATCTTTTTAAAAATAGTATGTTGCCCTATTTCGTAGGATAAGCTTTGAATATCAATTCCCTACCAGGAATCTATTCCTTTCATATATTTACTGGCAGAACATTAGAATTAACTTTGATTTCTCTTATGCTCGATTAATTTTGCATTTGGCCTACTTTTGTTAACACCATTGATAAAAACAAAACAAAGTTCTCACAGTAAAAGTAGTTTGCAACAAACCAACCAGGCCTGTAAATTTTAAGTCTTCTGGGATTTATTTAATTAAAAGAATTCCTGACTCATAATTGAATTGTTTTGGTAAAAAAAGTGACGCATCAAAGAGTGCCTTATCCACAGGTCTATATTGCTGTTCTAGACTGGGGTTGGCAAACTTCAGTTCCTAGCCCATCAGGGCAAACTGCTGGAGTGCCTGGACATTTTGTGTAGCAGGAGCATCTTCAGGCACAGAGTCCCTCAACTCCTAGTGGCTTCAGTTCACCATTCATGGCCAATGGAAGTGTTGCCCAGCATGTTATTCGGCCCACACTGCTTTCTGCAGCTCCTACTGACCGGGAAATATGGCGTCATCTTCTGACCCATCAAGCGCATTGCTGATACAGCATTTCCACAATTATTTTCAATAATTTCCAAGGGAATGGACTCCCATGCATCCTTGACCAACTGGGCAAGAAGACTGATTTTGGGCTTCATAAGATTTCTGCCTTTTGACAGCTTTGCCAGGCATGACCACATCCAGTCAGACAACATTTTGTGTACCCCGCCTTTAAAGGGTTTGTACAGGTAGGCATCAAGCAGTTGTAAATCAGAAGTTAAGCCTCCGGGTATTACAGCCAAAGTAGGTTGAGTTGTTGTTTTGTTTTGTTTTTGGCCACATGTTTCACCTCATCCATCTTGTGCACCCTGAACCAGCACAGAAGATTTCTTGAGTAGTGTGTCTGGTCGCTTCTTCCACACTTCCGGCCATTCAATAATCCCACTTTCATCCATCCATCCCGTACCTTTTCATGTGCACGTATGACGACACCCACAGGAAATTTCATGTTTTTAGGCAAGGTTTTTCTTTTAAAAATAAAAACAGGAGGGAGCTTTGATTCATAGGCCAAACATGATAAAACCACTGTAAATGGATCTTTTTGTGGCCAGTGGTTTTAATTAAAAGTGTTTTTCATCAACACCAGTTACCATTCTGTTGCTTGGGATATCAAACATCATTGGTGTTTTATCCTTATTTCCCATTTGTGACAGCTCATATGCATATTGCTTTCGATGTTTCATAATAAACCTTTGGAAAGATTTAATTTTTTTCTTCCAAGTCTCTCTGCAGCATTTGTGCTATCTTTGTTCACTGACGAAGACAGAGACCACAATGGTTCAAGAAGTAAGTACACCAATCCACTGCGACAAATATTGATGATTCTACTGGCATGTATTTGTAATCTTTTGACATTTGCAGAGCACACAGACAAATTCCAGTTCTAGTGATGGGGGTACCCATTTTGTCGACATTCAACAACTCAGTCATTGAGATCTTTTTCCAGCCCAGGAAATGAAGCATACTGTCTTGCTTCTTGGCATGTCTTTTAGAGTTGCGATATTTTTTTGCCATTCTCTTATCTGCTTTTCATTGATACAAAATTCACGAGCAGTAGCACAATTATGTTTGCTTCTGCATATTCAACAATTTTAAGTTTGAATGCTGCATCACAAGCAGACTGTTTTCTTTTGCTTTCACCTTTGTTCATTTTAAATACTAGTATGAAAATCTTAGAAATATTTTGGTTATAGATTTTGTAGGACTTTACAGAGGAATGTTACCTACTTTATCACTGTCAAATTATAATTGTTCTTTGTTTATTTCAAAGCAGCTCTATAGATTGGTATGTCTGTAGCATTAACAGGCTATTTAAATTTTATTACAGATTTCATCAACTCTGTGCATTATATTTTCAGATTAGCTAGAGACTTAGGCGGTCCAGTCATCAACATGTATGAAGAGATAAAATTACATGGTAGCAGACTGACATCAGTGCCATAGTATTATTATTCATTGTACTTTACTGATTGACTTGGAAGGTCTAGCATGGGGATGGGCAATAATTTTAGACAAGGGGGCCACTTCAGAAATTTTGGAAGTGGTCTTGGGCTGTACCAGAAGGCGCGGGGCCTCAGGCAGAAGGGGCAGGGGCAGAACACTTCCATTCTTTCCTGCCCACAGACCCTGATTGGCCCGGGGGTGGAAGGAGTGCATTAAGTCTTCCTCCCCCTTCCCCCCAAGAGAACAGCAAGGTGTTCTGAACAGCTGGCAGTTCCCTCCAGGTGCCCGAACCCCTGGTGGTGGGAGGAGACTTTGCGTGCTCCCCATGCCCTCAGGTCAATCAGGGCCCGGGGTCGGGGGTAACATGGGAAGAATCTTGTTTCCTGCCCCTGCCTTGCAAGGGAGAGCGACGCTTAGAGTCAACTGCGAGCTGAGCAGCAGCTGGTGGCTGACTAAGTGTTGCACACCTCTTGCAGGGCAGGGGCGGGGCAGGGCGGGAGGAGACTTTGTGCGCTCCCTCTGAGTCCAGGTTGACCTACAAGGATGCTTGTTCACATCTTAAAAGTGAAACTCAGATACTGATGCCTTACCCTACTCCTCCCTCATCCACAAGAAACAGTTCCAAAGGGGAAAACTCACATTTTTTCCCATGTAAAATACTCTAAATTACAACCAAGTCTTTATAACAGAAATATGAAGTTCACTTGAAAATACAATATTTCTCTGTTGTCATGGCAACTCATCCATAGTATGTTGAAGAAAAGCAGTGAGATCTGTCAGTAATGTGTTTCCAAGGACGAGAAAAGTATAAAAAGAGATTTGTTTCATTTCAAATAAGCGTTACCCACAGTAGATGTGTGTATAAAACTCACTTTTATTAATAACATGGTTATTGCCAGGTTTTCCCTGTCGTTTGTTGGCTCCAGGAATGTCTACTGGGTAGAGCTTTCTTCCTTGCAGTTGAGTGGGTTTGAGATTGAAACCTTTATGTTTGGTAAAGATCAATATTGTCTGTTTTCCTAACAACGCATTCCTCCTAACACAATCCGCATTGCTCATGCAAACACTTATAGCCTTAAACAGCAAATAAATAACGTAACGGCACAACAGTGTCTTTGGGTTCTATTACAAACAATGCAATCTGGACAGAAACACAACAAATTGGGGTTTTGTTACATATCTCATCCTATGTCCCTGTAGCTGGGATAGTTCAGGTAAAAACACGTCAGGTTAAAAAAAAAATAGCACCAGGATCATGAAAACAAGTGGCCCGACTGAAGTCAAAGGCAAAAGTCCCAATGACATCAGTCCAGCCAAGGTTTAACCCACCAATTAAGCATGACTTGGACATATACAGCTCCTTTGCAGACTGTGTGTGATATCCTGGACCCACTGAAGTTTCATCCTGTATCTTCCCTATCAAATCTCCTTCCATTCTTCCTTCCCACAGACTATAACTGCCAGTGGGATGCTCCAGAACCCCATTCTCTTCTCTTTCAGAACTGGGCATCAGAAGCTGGACTCTCCTGAACTTGACCTGAAGAACTCTCTGCCCTTGGAATACAGAGACCATCTCCTTGATCCTGCTAGGTCTACAATGACAACGGCAAAGGCTCTTTTTCTCCCATGGCAAGAGCGCACAGCTCTTAGTCACCTCTACGACAGTCCAGTTTCCACTGGCTCAAGGAACAAGCCAACCCACATCCCTACCTAAACACTAGAATACTCAGTGCCTCATTGGCCAATGTTTTCTGTTGGCTAATGCTGATAGTTACCTTAAGATATAATCAATGATAGACGGCATTCTCTCTGTTCAGCATATCACACATAAAAGTGACAGTTTCACTGTCATAGCGCAGGTGTAAAGCAGACAATTACAGCTGGAACCCTGATTGATGCTAGCTGGAGTCTAGATAAGAAAGTCGGAACAGCTTGCTGCCCAACACTGTACAAAGTCAACGGAAGATGCAATAGGACTCAAGTAGCGGTACACATGCAAAGAACACCTGTCTATATATTGAGTTCTCCAAGTCCCAAGGGAAGATTAACCCGCTGGGCACAAATCAAATGGTCTGTCATATTATCAGTAAACCCTTAATAAGCAAATATCTCCAGCAATTTTAAAATGAAGAACTGGAGGGAAAAATCTCGTTTTACAAAATATTCTTCACCCTTTACTATATTTATGACACTTTATACATTCCGTATAATTATGTCTGTAGCGAAGACTTCATTAACCTACAATTTTGTTTCCCTCATTGAATGTTCCTTAATTATGGGTTGCTTAGTCATTTTGGATGAAAGGAGTCCATTTCTCAGACTCAGCCAGAGTTGGATATTTCACCAGACTGTGTTTTAATGTTAGCATCATAACACAGTGAAAGCTTGTAATTTGGTAGCAGAGGGCCTAGTAACCATGGAAATAACGTATATTGAGAGAAAGATATACCCCAGAGTACAGCTTACGTAAAGTGCTAAGTACTCTGATCAAATATGGCAATTAAGAAAATGTTAGGTCATGGTCCAGCCCTAGCCATTGTGCTGCCCAAAGCCAAATTCAATATGTGAGCATCCTCAGTTCTCTGTCCATTCTATCCTTCTTTTTGAAACAGGTACTGAGCTTTCACACAAAGGGTGGCTTTTTTCTATTAAGCTTTCTATTATGCACAAAGATTTTTTAACATACTCTGTCTTTCTTGCATTTCCTTTCTTCTCTTTCCATTCCCCTGTCCTTCATTTCAGCTTTTCATTTTGCTACCTATCGTGATGGACCTTTTCTCCCATCTTTTTCACTGTTCATTCTCACTCAGTCTGATTTTGTCTATGGTTTCTATTAGGAACAAACAAATAATATTAATACTATATTTTAAATGACTGAGTTTCACAGGCATAATTATAGCATTAGTTAATATGTATACATACACGTATGTCTACAGAGATAAATGTATGCACACAACAAGAAATTTTAAAATTTCTTATCAGCAAAGACATATGTAAAATATCTAATCATAATCACAACAGTCACTGTAATACCATTAGGATATAATATACTATTGATTAGGGATGTGAATGGTTAACCAACCGGTTAACCGATGGCCCGGCTAAGCTGGTGCAGCCCCTGTCCACTGTGGGCATTGTGGGTCTGTGACAGGCCAGGCCCTGCTATAGCAGTCCATTGCATTGTGGACAGGCGGAAGGGCCGGGGGCTCCAGCCATGCCAGAGCAGCCCCTGCTTGCAGGAGGCCCAGCCTGACTGGAGCAGCCCCAACTGCAGCAGAGGGGCCAGGCCTGCTGCACCACGACACAGGTAGAGAATGCTCTATCCCAGCACCTAGCTAGGCTCGAGCAACCCCCAGCCCATCCTGTTTAAGTGGTTAACCACATAAGGTTTAATCAGTTAAGTGATAAAAACAGATTTTTACATCCCTACTATTGATACTACTAAGGACCTTTGTAACCACACAGATATTTTCTCATCTGTTGACTTATGGACCTTTCAGTGGAGTTACGCATCTTGACCACCAAAAATTAATACTGGCAAGAAACAATCAGCAATTATGCAAAAATAAATAAAAACCATGCACCACAGCTGCACCTTTACTATGGCTGTGATTTCACCAGAGTAAAATATGACATCAACATGGGAAGATGCACAGTGTGCAAAAAAGAAATCAACTAAAATGTATTCCATTTACATTGGTGACCTCTACTCTCAAAAATCCCAGCCCATTCCATAATGGCCTTCAAGTCAATTTAAATGTAAATATTTGAAAACATTGTCTAAAAATGTAACAGTATATTTTGATTTTATTAAAATTGTCTGGGATTGCAGATGTGTGTCAACAACACATTGTAACAGCCTTTAGTGCTACTTCCTCCTCATTTCCTCTCTTCCTTGTGTACTTTTTTCCCTCACTTTTTCAACTTGTCATATTTACCCTTCCAAAGAAGTGTTCTAATCAGCAACAGTATGATGGTTTGTACTGAGCCATGACAAATACTTACACCCCATACCAAGAGACTTATTTTTCCTTTATATGTGTAAATGAGTATGAGCGACTAAATAATGGCATGCATCTTGCTTTACACATTATGCCACCTAAAACTGAAGAAAATTGTGATTAAAACAGTATGCAAATCATGGTTTCATAACGACACTGCTTTGTTCTTCTTGTTGTGGGGATGCCACCAAACCTTTATCCTCCATGATTTACATGTTAACATTCTGTGTGTCTCATTATTTATTACATTTAGAAGAGAAAGTATCCAGTTCTACAAAGAATTCTTATTGACTGAATGAATCTTATTCATATAGCCCCATCCTGCAAACCACTCTGGGTGTGATCAGGAGTCTGCCAGCAAAAAGCAGCTTCCAGGAGCCAGTTTTACTCACTGACCAGAATTTTTCATGGAGCTCAACATTCTCTCTCTCTCTCTGTTTGGGAAGACAGAGGGAGGTGGGGGCAGAAAGGAAGGTTACTACAAGGGCTGTGGTGGAAGTTAAACAGAACGATTGACAGAACAAATTAACAGATTATTTTCTTTCATAAATATTAAGGCGAGAGAAATTCTGTGCTTTTACAAAAATTTCAGTGTACTATAACTTTGCATTTTACTCATATGTATACATTTTATGTATTAATTCTTTCTGTCCTTTAGAACAGTCAGAAAAGATTTTTTTTAACTGAACATAAAATAATTTTTTATTCTTTACTGCCCTCTTGTGGCATGCAACTGTAGGGAAAAATGATTTTCCTAGATCAAATGTAACTTAAAGAACCACTTTCCATTTGGCATATTGTTTAAAAAAAAAGATATATGTAGTTTCCGATAGAGTATACGGTCCCTAAACAGCTATGCCATTCTTGTGGTTTTACATCACGTTACTCTCTTTTTAAAATTGTTGTTCTCTCTCTTGGTGTGTTAAAATATCATACAAAGAACAAGGACAAGTAAATAAAGAATCAATTATTGAAAAAAAAGCAATGAAAGGTTGGGTATGGGGCATAGGTCACATCTTCCCCTAATACAAAGTTGATATCAGAATCAAATGCATACAAAGGAAGGGCCCATTGGGTGAGGGTATATTTGTCCAGTTTCTCTTGAGAGGAGGCGTGCAGGCCATTCATCTGGTGTTAAGCCAAACAGACCTTTTTTAAAAATGGTTTGCCTCCTGTCCGGTACTGAGACAAAAGTGGATGATGTTTTATCCAGTCTCACAAATAGGGGATGCTATTTTGAAGAATGTACAGCTCCACTCTCACCAGTGTAACCTTGCACACACCACAAGCATGAGATCATGCTAACAGGGGCAGAGTAGCATGCCCTTCAAAATGGTGTCCTCTGTGCAGTGGGACCTCCAATGCATGTCCATGGAAGCAAAGTCACACAAGCAGGACACTGTTCCAGGAAGTACCAGAATGTCTGGCATTCTGGGTATGCATGTGTGGCCCCCTTCACAGGAAAGGTGTGAGGAACAGAGCTTGGGGCAATGGACCTGCTCTGGACATTTAACTGGGTGCAGTGATGCCAGGGGAAGTCAAGATTTTAATCTTTACAAGGCAGTTTCCAGATACTCCTTTGATGTAATTAACATTGTTTAATATGTTAACAGTAAATAAAGTTGCAGCCAGCTGACTTTACTTTGTCCTCAGTCTTCACTGCCTAATTACCGTGTCTTCTACAAATCAGGAGTGTCTATAACTAGACAGAAAGCTAATTAAATGAGCTGTCTGGGGAAGATATTTAGAAATTATTGCAGAAATAGCCTGTAAGACAATATGCAGCAGTACTTAACAACAACAAATGTGATTATACTGCAGTGTATGCTATCAAAACTCAGTAGGAACAGCAACTCCATGAAGGTTCACAATACAATTGTTTTTATAAAATTCACCCTATTTTAAATTATACAAATTCCTACTAATTTACAAACACTGAACCACTCAAAAGAAAGCAGGGTGTGATTTAAGCAGAAAATGAACAATATCTAAGTATCAAAATGATTATCAATGTTAACTTGTTGAATATGGACAAAGAAAAAAATGTTTTGCAAAACTTCTTAATGGAGTTTAGTGGGAGATCTTGAATTAGTACTTCCTGCTCCAGTGCCAGCCCCAAATTACCATGGGGCAAGCAGGGCACCAGAAATTCTGTTACTGGTTTATATGACTGTCAGTTTAGACCTGGGAGCAGTGTCCCATGCCAAAGACACATGTAATTATTTTGAAGACAGGCTGGATGTATTTTTCCAATGATGATTAAAAAATGCAAAAGCACACAGAACCCTACATACAAATGCCAGTTTCACCTACTGGGTAGGACACCTTTCTCTCATACTCTAAAGCTGTTCTTACCAGACTCCAGTAATTTTATAAATGCTAGTGTTTGTGCTGTTTAAGGCAAATATTGTAGACTCAGTCTTTCAGCATTCCCGACTGTGATTTTGTTATTTATTTTCCGTTTCGAAGCATTACACATCTTAAGGAACATAGCCTCCCTTGTGGTCTGCTCCTGCTGTTTCTTTTCCATTCCAATCTTGTAAATTTAGTAATGCAACCTTCCCGTCAGTCCTATGAAAACTGATTGCTTACACCATTATTTCCAAGGAGAGAACGTCAGTGGTGATTACTTTGCAAAATGGTGTATACAATGACGTTTTTGAGGGTAGGTTCCTCAGGGATGCTAAACTATTGACAGCAGCAAGTAAAATGTTTCTGGGCAAGAATGAGGGAAGGGGTGTGTAATTATTGGTTTATAGAGAAAAGAAAGACCGAAATCAAAGCAGCAATGCCTCTGCAAATGAACTCTGGCTGGGATAAAAATGGCATTCTTGGGAGTTAGGTTACCAGAGCTGTGTGCTCAGTCTCCACCTTCTTTTAATGGAATTAGAGTCCTGTAATTCACAATAGCCAAATATTAATTATACCCACAAAAAAGTACTTGTATTTATTGCATCTATATGTGCAGCGCCGGGATGCACTGCACAAGCACTAAACAGTTATCGGCTGTTCTTCAATGAACAAGATCATTCTAGCTGCAACAGTGTGGTGCAAAAAGCAACTGACTAGAGACTTGGGCCCCCTCCCTCCCGGGTCACCCACCTGTTCCCCTGAAAGCTAGAAATGAAGGTTTTCACTTTAAATTCATCAATTTCAATGTCCTGATTGTGTTTGTACAAAAGTGGCAAAATTTAGTTGCACTTTTCAATACTATGTGCTATTCCAGATGTATTAATTTACAGTTGGCTTTTGCCTTCTACAAAAAGCTTTTGTTATGAGATGGTCTTTTGATTTACTATTTGTATTTGCTTCATGTTCGGGTGATTATAAGATAGGATCTACTTGCAATTATTCCTAAGTCTCAGGTATTCCTATATCTCAAAAAACCCTGAATTAAAAGGCAGACAAAAAATTTATTAAAATGTTGTCTACAGTACAGACTATTCCACACAAATCAGGTTAATGGTCACCTCCACTGGGGATATATTTAAACAGAGAAGCTTGCAAAATCCCTCAACAAATCAAGGTTCACTGATGAAACCAAACTGTGATTTTACTTGGAAACAGGGAACAAGAGATGATTCCTACTGTGACAGGGCAGTTCTCTTCTGAAGGCGATTTCTGAGGCAAAGACAGCAAATAAAAGATCAAGGTTTAAAAAAAAAAAGGTAACAAAAGTCACCATAAATCTAGCTGAATGAAAAAGTCACGTTATTATTACATTATGAAATATCTAGTGATGAAAAATGACCTTTTTTATTCTTTATTTAGTCCAATATTTAACATAGCTGACAAAATTAGATCAATTTAATATGAACATAGGATCGCAAAGATAAGAAATTGATTCTTGAATTGGATTTCTTATGCTTCATGCCATTTATTATCTATAGCTGCTCTGTATCTTATAATATGTTGAACATATTTTTCACAAATAGAAGAAAATGGCTCTGATGCCATTTTGATTAAGTGTTCTTAACACAGTGTACAGTGCAATACTTTTGAAAAATATTTTTTGCAAGAACCTTAAGTTAGCTATGTACTGCCAGTGTAAGTTACATCAGTAGTCCTCACCATTCAACAGCATGAATAGCTGTTACAAACAACACATTAATATTTTTTAAAGAAATCTTATATGCAAACCAAAGTTGTGACACATTTTTCAGGGATCAGATATATATTAAGGGAAATAATTCTGTGAGGTTTTATATCAGTGAAGTTAAAATGGGAAGTAAAACGTGATATGGAAATTCAGGCACCAAGCATCTTTGCAATATTTATGGGTACTGTATTCTATGGTATACTAGGCTACATTATACATATATGAATATATATGTTTGTGGTATATTATACCATAACATATGCATGCTATACAGCGTATATATTTAAATATACAGTGAAAATAAATATAATCAGATATATGGAATTTATTCACAATTCCACAAGGAAAAAAATAACTGTGCTGTCTATCACATTAACGATACACTATTTCCATTTTCCAACACAAGAATCAATTCATTTAACAATTTCTGAAACAAAGGCATGGTGCTCCTGGGCAGGTATGAATGGCAAACTTTTGGTCAATAAACTTTTACATTTTAGGAATATATTATGGCAAATTACAAAAAAAATACTTGCTTCAAAAAATGGTGTGGTGGGCAACGGAGGGTGGATTATACACTAAAAACCACTTACGCTAGGAAAAAAACAAGTGCATCCTTAAAATGTGATGAGAATGACAGCACTCCAAATGTAAGAAACTGCAAACGTTCAGAGAAGAGTTTTAGAGAAGAGAAATAAGCAAGACAACATGAAGGAAAAAAACTACCTTTAAGAAGCGGATATTTATTTGACAGCCCTGAAAAAGACAGAAGAAGGTGGAAAAACTTCTGCATTAGTAAAGGGCTATCAAAGCAAAGCACCAGTTAGTAGCAGCACTACATAAGGATAAAAGCAGCAACTCTGATACACAGCACAAAGTACAAAATGGATAGTTTAGTTATGAAGATCACAGCAAAATCAGGAGAAAGGAAATACTTCACCACCAGTAAGGATTGTGGTCAAGTACAGTACTGTACAGCATCAATGCTGTCCATATCTGACTGTCATTCATTCTGTAAAGTGGGATTGAGACATCTAAAGCCGCTGATACTAATAATTTAATTAATCCTGATCCCAACCCTGTAAACACACACACTTCAGATTATGTATGTAACACCACTGATATCAAGGGGATTACTGGCATTTGTAAAGCGAAGTATGTGCATGAGTGGTTGGAGGATTGAAGTCTTATTATCAAAACTACATTAGTAAGGTGTGATGCCACAAAAAATCCTGCTGGGATTTTCCCTTTCATTAAAATGGATGGGGACTGTTTTACGCAAAGAAGTCTGGAAGTTTCAGCAACAGTGATCTCTAAGGGTCGTGCAGACACTCTTCATGCCCCCATGTTCCCTCTACAGAAAATAAAGTGCAGAGTGATTCTGCCTACCATCTTCTACTGCTTTTGGGCTGTCAGAGCAATTTAGTGAGCACCATAAGTGGGATCCACATGCAAAGGAACTTGAAGAAGAAACAAACTTCTCTAAATTGAGAATAGGTTTTACTTTAGTCATTAAATCAGAGTTTTGGGTTGATTCTAATTTTATTTGAACTAGTTCCACTAACTTTTGTGCTCGGCATTCAGACAAGTTAATATATGTTTTGATGAATATAGGGGAATGGTAGAATCCTACTAACTAAAGGCAGCATTATTTAGTGGTTATTGGGTGACTGCCATGATATGGTTGTATGGCAGCATTAGATGGTGCTTAAAGCCTGTGGTATATTTCAGTCAGCTAGCTCCATATAGTCATAGTGAATGCTTTACCCTTCCTGCTACTACAACACAGCTGCTGCTTGCTTTTTTAAAAATTGAACAAACACAGCTAAAACATTATTTTTCCTTTTTTGGCTTTCTGCTTTTTCAAGACATGGCAAATATAATAAGGAAATATAATAAGATGGTCACGAGCAAATTTATACAAGTTATGAGTACTGTACAATGAGAATTCTTAAAGTTGGTGAAATTAAAAATTTGGAGGAAAATTGACCTAGTCAGAGCTATTATTGCCCCTTGCTCCTTTGTCTGTTTTCTTAATCAAGTTTTGCAGTTGTTTGGATATAGTCCTGTAAATAAATGATGGGTTGCAAAGTTTTACAGGCAAATGCAGGACCCAAAGGGAAAACTGGGTACCCAGAATGTTTGTCAATATCCATCAGCACCCTAAGATTATATAGAAGACTTTGCTTTATTTCTGTCTATATTCTTATAGATGGTATAGAATGCAACTGCCTGATACTTTCCGGTACAAAACCCTGTTTTCAATTTCTTTTAATTTAATCAAACAATCCATTCAGGCTGATATTTTCCTATCAGAGGCAGCAAGTGGGGGGAAGCAGGAGCTGGTGCTGGGGGGAGCCAGCTTAAAAGCTAGTTCCCCCCAGCACCATCTCTGCGGGGTCAGAGGGATAGTGGGGACCAGGCGCAAGCTGGGAATCAGCTGATTCCAGGCTCGTGCCTAGTCCCAGACACGCCTCTGCTTTTTAAATGTATTAAGAGCCTTTCAGATCTTAATACATTTAAAAGGCTAAAGTGCAGCAGGGGGCACACAGCGCAAGCCAGGAATCAGCTGTCCTGGCTCGTGCTGGGTCCCTCCTGCTGAGCTTTAACCTTTTAAATGTACAGTAAAACTCCAATAGTCCGGCATCCAATAGTCCGGCACTCCTGATAGTCCGGCATCAAAATGGCAAGAGCCTAGTGAGTGAGCTTCGGCAAAAAATGAGTCACAAGGTAACAGCGGCAGCAGTTGAACTGAGCAAAAAGGGTAAAAAAGGCTTAAAAAAACTACAACATTACAGTATACTGTATACAGTATGTACAATAAAAAGGGTTAAGAACAATTTATATACAGTATATAATGTATACAGTATATATATAACCTGCTTATTGTACCTCCTGATAGTCCGGCATATCTGATAATCCGGCACCACCTAAATCCCATAGGTTCCGGATTATCGGAAGTCTACTGTATTAAGAGCCTGCTAGCTCTTAATATATTTAAAAGACTGGTGTGTGGGGGAAGGGAGAGGACCCTGCATGAGCCCCTGAACCAGCTGTCCCAGCTCACGCCGGGTCCCTCCTGCTGCGCTTTCGCTTTTAAAATGCATTAAGAGCCAAAAGGCTCTTAATACATTTAAAAGGCAGAGCAGCAGTGGGGTTAGCTCCCGGGCAGGGCACTAACCCCGCTGCATGCGGCTTCCTGCTTATTGACTAGTCAATGGTAAATCCATCGACTAGATGATTAAACTAAATTTAATATCACTACCTCATGCTCTTCAGAATCAGTATGTATTTTTGAAATTTTTACTCCCAGCCTCTTAGGGTATGTCTACACTAGCCCCCTAGTTCGAACTAGGGAGGCTAATGTAGGCATTCGAAGTTGCAAATCAAGCCTGGGATTTAAATATCCCGCGCTTGATTTGCATCTTCCCGGCCGGTCGCCATTTTTGAAATTTACAAGTCCGGACTAACTGCCCGCGTCTACACGCGGCAGGGACCCAGTATTTCAAATTAAAGCCCTAAATCGAACTACCTGTTATTCCTCCTGCAATAACTAGGACCAAGAGTGTAGAAAATTGTGTCTGCTGCTGGTGCATATGTATTCTCTCTGCTCTAGATGCACAGAGATGGTGGAGTGCTGTGCTGGAGGAAGGAGGGCGCAAGAAACATAACAGGCAGGCAGGAGAAAAGGGGATATGGGGGCATCATTTGAGCTCTCCACCTCAGGTGCCAAAATGTTGTGGGCTGGCCCTGGTAACTACATCTTACATATTGACCATGAGACTATATAACAACACCCTTTACTTTAAGCAGCTTCTATGTTCCCTTTTTCTCTCCCCACACCAAATTTCTTCCATCAAACGTGTTTGTTCTGGGTTTATCATCTTCTGGAGTCCTCTTCCTTTATTTACTTAGACTGATTCTATTTCATTGGTCCTTCACTGTAGGGCCTATAAAATTATTAAGTTCAAAATGAATTCAAATTGACTTGAATACTATGGATTGGAAATTGGGTCATGGATTATAAACTGATAATATATTTAACATATTCAATGCTTGATGTGCTCTATTCTTTTTCACTTCTGTCTAGAATAAGTTAACTGATACCTGTTCTGGGCTATCATCTGGTTTCTGATCTCTCTTCAGGTCTACCTATCCCTGTCCTTCGTGTTCTTGACAAAATTACTTCTCTGGTAAACTGGCTCTCAGGATCAGCAGCTTTTTCTCGAAAGGCTCCCAAAGCTCATTGGGAACTGATTGCAGATGGCCGATCAGCAGCAATGTTCACCTAGAAAATGCCATTGGCTCACAAACAGCAGCATATGTCTCAGAATAATCTCCCTATCCACTCAAGGTAGTTTATCTAAAAAAAAATGAATAAACAAACCTAAAATTAGAGGTAGATAGACAACACAGGGACACAACGGGAAGAGAGATGATCACAGAGTCAACATCAGATGTACCCTTTGCAGGGATACTGGGCAACCCCAGTAAAATAAGCGTTAATTTGGTTTACGCTATGCTAGCAAACATGTAGCCCTAAAATAAATTAAGTTTAATTTGCTATGCAAAATATAACCCTAAAATCTATCTTTATATAGGGGAAAATAAAAAATAAGAAGATACAATAAATATAAAAATACACTAAGCCTCTTTTATAATAGATCATATAAGTTTTTATGTGTGGGTTGAATATTCTGCTATAGCTAGTAAAATAAGAGCTTTATTTTTTTAATGTCTTTCTTACCAAAAGCACCCAAGAGCTAAATAATTATAATAGTCTTATATTAGTCACATCTCATTAGTTGTATGTGTCTATTTGTTCTATGAAGGATTATTTCTTTGATTTCTAGAGTGCTGTGCTACCAAAGTCAGGTTTCCCCTACGCAGGCACCTACATCAAAGCTTGTCAGAAACACAACAGAGAAACTCCTCTTAAAACACATAAGCACAGACTCTGAATAGATGCCATATGTGAATTTCTCACAAGGATGGAAAATTATAAGATATCACAGAAAGAATTAATCCTATGCCTATTATAATCAAACATTCATTGGAATTTCAAGTGTGCAGGACTTATTTACAGTATATTACTCATAATATGAACATCAATTTAGTAGATTAATATTTCAGTTAATAAGTTTAACTAAAGAGTATTACTGGCAAATCAGCTAATACAAATTTAACTAAATAGCCCAATTCTCCCAAATGCTTGGTGCCCTCAACTTTAACATTAGAGTGCTAATGCTTTGTAGACTCAAGCGTATTTTGCCCGCCATGTTCTAGATTAAGGATACATTTATTACATAGTTTAGATAGGTTAACACATGAGTAAGAGATATTAACATGCTAAAAACATGAGTAAGCTGGGCATAAGCACATTAGTAGATCAATCAACATAAGATTGGTCATATTGGATCAGACCAATGGTCCCTCTAGTCCAGTATCTTGTCTTCTGACAATGGCCTATTCCAAGTGCTTTACAGGGAATAAGCACAAAGTTCAATCACTAAATGACCCTGTCGTCTATTCTGAGCTTTTGGAAATCAGAGGCTGGGGGGGACCAAGAACATGGGCTTGCATTCAGAGCCACTGATGGACCTTGAATTCACTTACTTATCAATTTTTTTTTTAAATCCTGTTATAATTTTGGCCTTCACAACATCCCCAAGCAATGAGCTCCACCGGTTTACTGTGGATTGTATGGAGTATTTATGTTAGTTTTAAGAACTGTTACCTACAAATGTCATTGGGTGACACCTTGTTTTTCTGCTACATGAGGGAGTAAATAGCACTTCCTTATTCAGTTTCTCACCAGTCATAGTCCCCTCCTAGTAGTCTTTTTTCCAAGCTGAAAAGAACCAGTCTTTTAAATTTCCACTTGTATGGATGATGTTCCATACCCCTTAATCATTTTCGTTGTCTTTCTCTATACCTTTTAAAATTTTAATATATATTTTTTGAGATGGGATGAACAGAACAGCAATCAGTATTCATTCAATGTATGGGCATATAATGGATTTATACGGTGGCATTATGATAATTACTGCCTTCTCTCTACTCCTTTCCTAAAGGTTCCCAACTTTGTTAGCTTTTTTGACTGCCACTGCAAGTTGAGATGTTTCTAGAGAAATATCCAGTGTCTCCAAGGTCTCTTGAATAGTAACAGCTAATTTAGATTCCATAATTTTGTACATAATGCCAACTGTATGTTTTCCTATGTGCATTACTTTGCATTTATCAACATTTGAATTTCATCTGCTACTTTGGTGCCCAATCACCAAGAAATTGTTAGAGATGGTGATAAACTATCATGATCAACCATGCATGGACTTGGTGGGCTTTAAAACAATTAACCATTAATTAACACCATTTGTGTATAAATAGTTAATATATTATTTATAAATGTATCCTTAATATAAAATGTGAGTATTTTTCCTGTTTTTTTGGAGGGGTTCAAAATTTGAAGTATTTTAATTCCGTAATTCATATATATTTCCAGCAGGTTCATGATGAAGAGCAGAGCATATCATTACACCTTCCTCGGTGCTTACAGCATACTTTATTTAATTTACTGAATTTAATTGCTCACGGTTTTAAAATCACATTTTTTAGTGGTAAAATGCCCAAACCAGACAGAATATATATACATTCTTTGAGGAAAGTTATGCGGTTTTAAAAGAAAATAGTCTCTGCACACTTCTCAGCTATAATACTGACCTAGGCTTGGATTTTTCTCCATGTGGTGGTCATGCCTTAAATAGGCATTGCACATCAATTCCTACCTTGTACCCTGTACTGATGTTATGCCAGGAGCCATGACTGTTGATCCATGAATAGTCAAAACAAACAAACAAACATTGGCTTCATCTACTTCCAGCAGCTGATGCCCAACACCAAGTGCATTATATTTTCTTTTCATTTTGGCACCTGTCTTTCTGCTGTAGCTCTCCTGAGCAATGCATAACTGGATTTTCATTCCTGCATTATCAACACCCATATGAATGAACGCACGCACACATGCACGCACGCACACACACTTCAAAAAAATTGTATAATACAAAGAAGCTAAAGGATAAAATAACACAGATAATCTATCAAGGGATTTCCATAGGCCATCCACTCATTGCAATAGCCTCCATTTAATAAAATATTATTGATTAATTTATAGAAGAGATTTAAACTGTAAAAACTTCCTATATTTTCAAACAAACTACAGAAAAGACAGCATTATCTAAATTGAGGACTTACAATTTTCATTTTACATTTGTAGACAATCCACACAAACTATGAAGTAGTTGTTTAAGTTTTTATCTTAAGTACAACTTTACATATGTCGCACTATAACAGTAGCACCATTTCTTATCCCTGGTAAAATGGTTTTTACAACAGGTTGTAAGAATTAAAAAAAAAAACCACACCCCAAATGATATATGTTATGATTATGTATAACCGCCTGGAGCCTACTCCCAAACCATCAAGAAAAAACAAACAAAAACCAAAAACCATAAAATTTTTCCCACATCTTTTTGTTTCTGCAATGTCAATTTTATCTGTTTTAGCCTCAAAACAACACTATAATGTAATTTCAAATCAGCCTTAAAGCCAGCAATAGATGTCATTTTAAATTTGAAACACCTATATTCAGAATCCGAGGGGGGAAAAGTCCACTCTAAATAGGACAAATAATGTAAACAGGATCTTGAGTAGGAGAACTAATACTGCAAAACAAATTTAAGCTGGATAATTGTACAGGGAAGAAAATGAAAATATGAACTGGAGTTTTAAACACTTCTCAAATATATAATAAATGTGATTCTTTGTAGCAGATCACAAGTATAGTAGCTGACCCCAACATAGACACAATAGCAATAGAAACACCTATACTTTTGGAAAGCTGAATGATTTTCCCTCATTTTCTTGGGTTAACCTGTCTTATAAAAACTGCAGAATTCTGTCTGTTGGTAAACATAAAAAGTTATAATTTCCGGGCTAAAGAAACACATTTGCTATTGTGTTTGTGCACACAGCAGGCATGCTAATTAAGACTGAGATAAATAATTGGGGTCAAATCCTCAAATGCCTTATTAGGAAAGGAGAAACATGGCACTCTGCCACGAACATCTCAAAAAAAAATCGTAGATGTGGCTAGTAGAAGAGTAGTGCCACAAATACAAAGCTGCCCCTGCTTGTGCCAAACCCTGTCGCTGCTGGGTCTGTCTAGGTGTGATGGACTCAAATATTTTGTTTGAACATCCTCTGTATTTGCAACAGGAGTCAGGACCATCCATTCCAATTTGCATCCCAGTAGGCAGGCAATATCTGCTTGCAGATATGCTTCTCCTGCAGTTTCTCTCTTCTGAATAGAAGAAGAAATGTCATTTGCTTAGCCTGAGATATCTGCACCTACATTACTGAGTTCAGCAATTCAGGACAGAGCCCTTTATAAATATTTTTGCCCAAAAACTTAAATTATTGTACATCCCCTGAAACTAATACTGAAATGTTAAAATGCTGCTGGTCCTAGGCCCATGATGTTTAACATTACTCACTGAAACTACCAGCCCAGTCTTCTAACTAATCCAAAAGTATATCAACAGGAATGGACAACAAAAATTATAATATATATCAATGATGAGTTGCCTTATTCTTTATTTTTTTAAAAGCATTTCTGAGTTTAATGAAATTATATAACATGCGCAAAACATAGCTACTGCCACTTATATTTAGTCCTCACCTCAAATTTCTGCCTGAGTTCTACATTTCCATCATCATCAGCTTCTGGAATTGGGACATTGTAGTATTCACCTTCTTCTTGGTTAAGCAACTTGTACCTGTTAAACACATGGGGGCATGGTGAAGGAACACATTCATTCTACTTCTCATTACAATATGATTTAGTACCTTGGCCTGTCTGAAAATACAGGACAAAATCCTATCCCTATCAAAGACAATGGCAACATTCTCAGTCATGTCAGTAGGGCCAGAATTTTTAACCATTATCCCAACAGTGTAGTAAAACTATTTTATAAGGTTTGTAATGGAATTGTAATTCATTAAGTAAGAGAAGAACTCAGAATGCTCTTTTCTAAAATCAGATACTGTGCGTTTCTGAGCAAGGTTACATTTATCATATATATACACCGCTGCAGGCATGTGGGTTCAAAATCAAAACCAAGACCACAATGTCAATTTCTGCTCTCAGAATTGAGTTGGCAGCACTGGCTGGTTGCAGTAGGAGTTTCAGGCACAAATTTAAATGCAGGCTATTGGTTTTAAAATTTTAATTTTGGAGACAATATCGATAATTTAAATGCTCCACGTTTAATGCAATGGCCCATAAATTTAAAGTGAAAATATGCAAAATGCATAAAGAAAGTTTTGAGGTTGAAAATATTGTGATGTATCATTTTCTAAGGAACGTCATACCATCCATATGCTGGCATTTTCATAAGCTCTGACACCCCAAAGGAAAGAGATCCCATGAAATCATTTCTAGTAGTTCGATCCCAGTCCCAAACTTCTATAGATAACCGTCGATCTTTGTCTGTAGGTTTCAATTTACTACAAGAAGGGAGAAAAAAAATACGAAAAAAGTTGTCAAGCTTTAAGTTTTTACAAGTATACCTCAATAAATTATGCAGTGCTATATAGATAACACAGCACAACAAAAGGATTTAACTTACAATGTAAATGACTCATTCCAATGTGGGTTTAGAGTCGAACGGATGGTTTTTGTTTTTTGTTTACTCTCATTCTTAGGGTCAGGAATAAGTTTTAGCTTCACATACGGATCTGAAAGTCCATTTGGATCCATAGGGATTAAGTTTTTTGCATCTCGTACTGCAGACAGAAAAAGTATATGTGTATTATACATGTATTCATAGAAGAGAAATAACAATGCTATTTTTAGAGGACTACAAAACATTGTTAACAAAAGAATAATGTAAAGTGAAATGAAAGAAAAATGTCAATTACTGATTTTAAGTCTGTTAGAAAATAAAATAACATGTAGATCCAGTAATGAGATCTGGTTAGTGGACAAAACAGATATTACAGATATTTACTTCTGCCTTGAGCATGACAGGAAGAAATGGTAGGCGAGTTAGACAATGCACAAAAAACACTGGCACACCACAAAGGTTATTTTCTGCCTATGGCATGATTGTTTAGCATCCAAATCCAGCACAAAGAGCTTTTTAAGTTGGTAACTATTCAATGTGTTTTTATTTACTTGGACAAAAAGCAGCACTGTGTTTCATTTTGCTGTACTTGCAAACATAAATAAAAGGAGTATTTAAGTAGTCTGGGAGCATAGCAAACATGTATTTTTTTTTCAATTTCTGAATCACAAGACCCATCTTTTTGCATTCAGCAGCCTACAAGAGTAGGATGACTTTGCAAATGTTGGTACCTTAACTACAAAAAGATGTTAAGTTGCTGTCATCAAACAGAAGGGCTGAGAAGAGTGGTGTTGTTTTTTTTAAAATTCTGTAACAGTTTGAAAACTGGTTCATATACAGCGAAGAGGATGTTGGATATACTATAATTGATTTACATTCTGAATCCACGATAAAGATAGTTGGAAAATATCTATAAAGCCAGGCATCAGGGGGTCATTTTGCTTAATGTACTTTTAATCTATGTGCTCAATTTCAATGGTAGCTCAATTATATAACCACAGTGCTATTTATTTTGGTGCTTATATAGTTGCACAGGAAAATTGTGATGGCTTCCAATTTTATGATATGAGGGGGAAAACACACAAACACGCCCATTTTGTACTTTCTAGACTCTGATTTAACACCTCACATGGTATTGATCCCAAAGAGTTGTGTGAGATAGATGAGTACGATCTATGGTTTACACATGTGGACATTCAAGTTTAGGGTCTGACAAAGCCACGTCCTGAGAGATGTTGGCCAACCGCTTACATCAATGGGAAGTGATGCATTTACTAGAAGGTCACTACATCAACGTTTTTATCCACTTGTGACTGCATCAACAATAAGACTTAATTAAACAGTTCAACAGCCACAGCTGAGGAGTCCTTCAAATTGACGAGCAAACATATTAACTGTAATTCTCTCCCATGCAGAGAACCTTCACAAGCCATTGTGCCATGCTATTCTGAGTGTATAAGGAGGACTTAATTGACACAGCAGCTTTGTGTTGGCCCTCAGACCGGGGGTAAATCTCACCCTATTGAGAAATTGCTCTCCTCCCCTCTCTTAACAAACAAACAAAAACTCCTGCCACTTTGTGCTGAACTCTAATATTAATATTAATGCAGGTTACATTTGTGGAACAACTGCAGAACTCGTAACAGTGGACAATTTTGGCCTTTCGCAACTGCGAAGCGAACTGTGGGCTGAATACGCATGTCCAAATCAATAATATAAACAATGGCTTGCTTATGTAACATTTTGCTCACTTGAGCAGCCTTCTGAGCTACTCATTTCACTGTCCTGAGACTTCCATATTCCCTAGAACTTGGTCTGCCTGTGGGCTCTGAATGGCCATGAGCAGCCAAGGATAGCTGCAGTGTAGTGGTGTTCTGGCCTCGGGCTCTTCCTCTGAACCTGTCCCTTGAGGCTGAGAGAGATTGTGGTGTAACTTTTTGGCCAGCAGTACCTCAACTGAGGGCACTCCTGAGTGTGTTGTGGAGGGGAAGTAGGGAGGGGGGAGAGCAATTGCTCTTAAGTCACTGGAACAGCATAAGGAGGACCCAGGATAATGGAGAATTTTGCCTTAAAACTCTTCACGCTTATTTCTCATTTTAAATTTCTGAATTCAGTGCGCCTGCGTTCGGTGCAAAATGTTCCATTCCTAAGATCTGCCATATGGACAAACAGCATTCTTCCCTGGTTTCTTCTGAACTATGATGAATTGAAAACTTAGCGAAATTTTAAAAGGAAACTGCCAGCTGTCACTAGAGACCATAATTTAAACTAAAAAGAGCTATCCCTCTTTAGCATCACTGGTGTAGCATACCAGCTGGGGTGAAAAACAAATTTTCTGACCTTGAAAAGCTTCCACTTAACGCTAAATGAAACACCAACTGACAAAGTCCAAGATGCTGGCTTTTAGCAGATACCCTTGTTTAAGCTGAAATACAGAAATACTTCTATGGGGAAATATTGGTAACTGGAAAATCATGAAAGCATCAAGCTGATACATTACTGCTACTCACGTTTTTCCTTATGTTCAACTGATTTATTAAGAGAGAGAACAAAATCTAATATTGGTAACAGAAATGGGGTTTCTCTCCCCTGTCCAGAATCTGAACTAAGCAACACTAAACCCAGAGTATTTGAGATTTTGGTCCTAGTTTAATTAACCTCCCAATTTTTGTGATGTAATTTTTGGACATAGGAGTCTGTTTCTTACCCTTCCCTAACATGTATCACCCATTATAACTGCACTATGAAAACACTTAACGTCCCCCATTGTCTTTCAACTTATATTGTTGTTACAACTGAAATGTAAAATTACTAAAAATAAAAGTAGTTAATGAAGAGAGAGTGGGATCTTTTCTCTTCTCTACCCACATTTTATTTATACACTTAGGGTATGTCTACACTACATCATTAATTCGAGTTAACTTAATTTGAAATAGTTAATTCGAATTAAGCTAATTCGAAATAACACATCTACACATAAAATCTATTTCGAAATAGCATTTTGCTATTTTGAAATAGCGCGTCCATACTGAGCGGACCCTGAACCGAAGTTAAGGCTGGCCGTAATCAGTGCTGGCAGGGCATCAGGTTAGGACTTAGTGTGTGGGGCTGCTGCCTGAGGCTAACTGAGCTCCGTGCTTAAAGGGACCCTACCCCCACCCCGGACAGACAGTTCTCAGGGTTCCCCGCTTGCTTGTCTAACTCGATGAGGGACAGCAAAGCAGTCCTGTCTTGGAGGGCCCTGAGTGCCTGCACTCGGGACACCACAGCACTCGGCCACATGGAGCCAGAGCTGCCCCTGGGCATGCCGGTGCGTCTCGTGGGGTCGTTGCCATCAGCCGGGCTGCACTTGCTGCATGCTGCCATCCGGGGGGTCTACTGGGGGGCTGTCAGGATCCAGGAGGCCATGGGGGAGAGCGTCCACCCTGAGGAGCCCTCCGAGCCACCCCGGTCCTCCGCACTGGGGGCTCGTGCCCCATTCCTCCCTCACGTCCTTCCACTTACCCCTCCCTAGCCCCCCTTCCTGATGTCAAACAAAAGACATGTACGTTCAAAAACAGAAACTGGGTTTATTGAACAAAACTGGGGTGGGGGTGGGAAATGAACCTCTGAGGAGACTGGGAGAAGGAGGTGGAAGAGGGGAAGAGAGAGGGTGGGAGAGGGGAAGGGGAAACCTGGGAGGAGGGAGCTGGAAGGGGAAGCAAGGGAAGAAGGGAAGGAAGCTCAGGGCCCAGGGTTGGGGGGTCTCGCTGGACCAACTTGATTTTCATGCAAACCTGCTCCTGGGTTCGCATGTGGCCTTTGGTGGCCAGGCTGGCAGCTATCCTGCCATAAACGGCCGCATTCCTCCGTCTAGTGCTGAGATCATGGACGTTGGGGGCATTCCCCCTAAACCTGAATAAGATCCATGATCTCCACACCCTGGACCTTGAAGGCGCTCACCTTCTCCAGCCCCTGTCAGGCTCCTGGGAGCTGGCAGACTGCTCCTGGGGAGCGGTGGAGGGCTTGCTGCCAGTGGCTTGCTGGCTCACGTTTTGGGGCCACTGGCTGGCAGGCTTGGAGCTGGCACAGGCACTGTGGCAGGGTCTACCCCTTTAATGGCTCCGGGGCTGGGGGAGAGGAGAGTAAGTTTTCCTGGTTGTGCCCAGAGTGGCCACCAGGGCACCCTGGGAAGGGCTGGAGGCCCCCTATTTCGAATTAAGTGTCTACACAGAACTTAATTCAAAATAGCTATTTCGAATTTGGCGTTACTCCTCATAGAATGAGGTTTTCCAAATTCAAATTAAGCACGCCGCTATTTCGAATTAATTTCGAAATAGTGGTTTGCATGTATAGACGTAATTAAAGTTAATTCGAAATAATAGCTGTTATTTCGAATTAACTCTGCAGTGTAGACATACCCTAGAAGATTTACTTGGATTTGCTTGGGTCTTTAATTAAAAATTTTAGCATGAAACTCTTCAAAATACTCTTTTCACATAATTAAAAATTTTACTAACTTTTCCACCAAAAATATTTTAAAGTAGTTTCTTATTTGAAACATTGCCCTCAGAGCCTTATGGTGTATGTAGTGGGGTTCTGTTTGTTTGTTTTGTTTGGCTATCTTGAATTTTTTGCATTATTATCCTAACTGAACCAACAGAATTTCCACTAATTCCAAACCACATGTTTCTAAGATGGCAAAGATCACCTCAAAAAATAGTATCCACAAGTATTACTTCTCTTTATTTGACTCTGTTGAAACTACTGAAGACGTACACTTCTTTAGAGGAAAATAATAATACAAAACTGCTTCATACGCAGCCATTATTTGACTAAGTTATTAACCAAGAGTTCTTAACTGGTAACTTCTGAAGGAGAATTTACTGATATTTCCAAGCAAATATTTCTTAATTTCTCATAAGAATTAACATATTTCATAAACTGAAGTTTTGAAGCTCTCTCTGACCCACATGCTGGATTAGATAGCTATTTACAGTAACTAAACCTATCCAACTCAACAAATATTTACAGTGATTGTGTCTGAAATAGGGTGCTCCTGCTATAGAGATACTGGTTTGCACTAAGCTTCTGTGCCTGGTTTTTTGCCACTGATGCTACTGCCAGTCCAGCATCAATGTTGATAGCAACAATGGAAGCTGTTAGCTGCCCATGTTTTAACCACTATCTTCTCTGCTTGGTGCAGATCGACATGATCCAGTGTTAAAAATTCCAGTGCCCAAATAAGCATATTCAGCTCAACCAATGGGAAAGAAAATATCTAAGAGCAGTAGCAAATGCAAGAACATTTAGGAAAGAAATGTTAGAGGAGACAATTCTTCTCCACAGCTGTAAACCCACACTGTGGTCATCCACAGGCATATTTCCATTTGACTTGCATACCAAATATTAACTGATCTGTAACACAATGTGGCAAGAACACATCTGTTAAGCTGAGTGTATTGTGTTTCTGCCTTGGAATTTAAACGTTGCACATCTTTAGATTTTTAATTTAAATACTTTTATGTTAATCATTCGGCTGGTGTTGAAATGTTTTACTTTGCAATTAACCAGCTGCCAAGCACAAAGAAGAATTCAATCAACACAGGTTGACGTGTCACAATTTCATGTAAGTTCATAGTGCTATCATTTGATTATTCAATTTATTTACTTAGAGGCTAAAGATACAATACTTGAAAAATGACGACCACCAATAAATCAAGCACTGGTAATACCTTTGCTTTCTAAACATTATCACAAGCTGTCAGGGAATTTATAATTTTGTTGTAGGTAAGAATTTGGTTTTATGTGGGGCCTTTCACTAAAAAGACACCCTGAGATGCTTTACAGAAAGTGAGTTACTGTAGATATTGTAACAAATGTGCCTATGTGTTTACCCTTAGCTTTCACAGTCGCAGATGTTAGAAAATATTTTATCTAGCCAGGACATAAGGATCCTGGAATATAAAAGCAGTCAAGGAAAAGAAACTTTGCTTTGTCTGATGTCATAAAACCCTCCAAACACTGAATTGTATGATCAGATTGTGAGTGTAAATTGAAGTACTTGACTTGAACCTATGACTTCCTGGCCTAGATGTTAGAATGGTACCATCTGAACCACCCAGGCATATAATAATACACCATTTACTCTCAATATTTATAGAGCTGGAAGAGAACAGCTTTTAGCAGTATCTAGCAATCAAATGACTTGCAAACCAGCTATAGCACAGCTTTTCTAAAGAAGACCTGTTTTCCCTCTGAAAATAAAGGCGTGATTGTGGTGGATTGACAACTGTGTGCACGGCTTGCTGTCAAACAGAAAACAACAAACAATGACAGAACAGCACAATACAGATGTCAGAGTAAAGCACGGTGAAATGGAGAAGTATTAGCTAACATGACTTAATCGCTCCATTATCCTGAAGTATTAAAGGTGCTATACAAAGCCAATAACTACTGATGGCATGAGGAAAACAAATATACATGCCAAACTGTAATTAGCAGTGTCTTTTCAGTATGGGTGAAAAAAGCTCTCTCACCCCCAACTTCCATCATCTCCTCTGCTTCTCTTTAGGAGAGAGCTCAGATTAATGAGTTGTATTCCACAGCACCACCCGACAAGGTTAATAGAGGTGATGCTCAAGTGCATAAATGTATTAAATAACTTCAAAGCAATTTACCCGTGACACCAGCACAATCACTAAAGTGTATAAGAAATAAATTAAATAAATGCTTTTTCAATGCTTTAAATATTTGGAGCACTGAATAAAGCCTCACAATAACCCTATGAATCAAGCAGTTATAATCCTTATTATATAAATGAGGAAGTGATCACAAAAAGGCCCAGAATCTGCAACATATTTAAGCACGTTAAATGCTTTCGTGAACTGAGGCCTAACTGACATATCCAAAGTCAGCATCAAAGTAAAGAGCGGAGATTAGACATCAGCAATTCCTCCCTCTTAGTCTTTGGGTAGATTCACTGGAGCATGCAGCCAACCTTTCTGTTTGTATATTATCTGCCTGACTAAAATGGTTGTTCATATGGACCCCATCACCTCAGGAGCTGAGAACCTTGCATAAAATTAACAATATTTCTCTTCCTTCCCAGCCAATGCAAGAAACAGCCTAACTAGTTGATAGATTTTTGCCTGTGAAAGCAAGTGTGTGCATTGTGAATGTATGTGTGTGATGAAATCATCAAGAGAAAACTAAGTTGAAGTAATAAGCTTTGCATTTAGTTCTAGGTGTAATGTGGTCTGGTGGCATCGGACACCAACAGGCGTTGAGCCCATGGTTGATGATGATGATGATGATGTAGTAGTAATGTGTTCTGGGCTCACTGTTCTCTCATGCAAGAGAAACTACCATGGTACATGGCCAACAGCTGTGAAATTTCCTCTGCTTCCTGTATTCACGAACCTCCCACTATTGACTGATAGTTTTATTGTTTTAGTAGAAGGCAGTTGTTCTGGGTGGACCAGGCTCCAGAGAGAAAGAAAAGATCTCTTTTGTAACAAGAGCCAATCTGATGGACAGCTTTGACTATAAAGACAGAGGCCTTGAACTAAACTCTGTAGTTAATAAGGAATGATGGGAAGTCTGATGGGAAATGGGGAGATCTAGAGGGTGCCACACACAGCGAATAGGTTTCTAATGTTCACATACTAAAACTGTTATAGGAGGAGAATTATATAATGAGCAGATATTATGCTTGTGTTGCATACTTTGAATGTAATACATAAAGTGTCCATTTGGAGGAACTGTGGAACTACAATAATTCTCAAGGTAAATAGATAATCTGATGGAATCAATGGGAAAGCAATCACATTAAACTTGTCCTGGGCTTCATATTTACAATTATGTTTAATTTTCTTTTATATATGTTTTTAAATTATTAACAGAGAAAAAGATGTACACAACAAAAAGTGCATCGTAGGATATACTGTACTCCCATTTATTCAACTATATTTTTACGTTAACTGCACTGGGTAAATCACAGTCATGATTGTCTGATAATATAAATTAAACCACTGTGCACCCTAAAGTAAGATACTTTTTGCAACTTGATGCATTCTGGATGCATAAATTCTTTCCTTTGCCGCGTAGACAGGTACAACATTCTACAGGAAGTGAAAAGAAGATTCAGGCTGCATGAGCCTCAGAGGTTTTCACAAAAAATGAGGCACTCTTACTGTGAATGGTACAACATGAGAACAAACAACTGAATCTCATTATACAATTAGCTTTCCAGCTGGAATGTTTTTAAAACAATATTTTATTTGATCAAGCTATATCTAAATGAAAAGGTATTTTTTTTAAATAATAGTTTTAGGCATTTTTGCTATGTTCCAACTAGGAAAATGGATCAAAATAACAGGAAGCAACACTTCCAAAAAAGCCTAAATCTTGAGAGGTGCTGATCATTAGGAAATCCAATGAGAGCTGTAGGGTTGCCAGGTGTCCGGTTTTGAACCGGACAGTCCAGTATTTGAGCTTTCTGTTCAGGAAACAAGTTGAGAAAATATAAATGTCCGGTATTTTCTAAATAAGATGTAATGTAGATCGTGATGTAATGTCAAGTGTGTCCGGTATTTTTGTTGAAACCATTTGGCAACCCTAGAGAGCTGTAGGTGTTCAAACACCACTCAGAATCAGGGCCACGGTCCTTTCCGTAGAGAGATACTACCTCTTGTCTGGAAAGATTATTGTTCCTGCAAGCAACTTAGGCAGCATATATTTACAGTATATTCTCTGTACTAAGCAAAAGTCCATTCAAATGAAGCAATATGTGCACATTGACTTCAAGACTTTTGAGTGTAAAAATAATGGATATGTTGAATGAGCATATATACCGTGCCACAACAAAATGCTAATCACAGATGGTACAAGATACATATTAAGAGCAATTCATAGAAGCATGTCCCATCAATTCTTACTTAGAGTAAACTGAATATAGAAAGCTTAATTTTTAAAAAAAGCACAACAAAGTACACTTTTGCTGGTATGTGTGTAGTAAGCTGCAGCTTGACAGCAGTTGTCTCTCTCTCTCTATGCTCAACTTGATAGTCATTACTGTCAAACTTCTGGTCATCTCCAGAACTAGTTACAGGATGTCCTCAGCGGGGGTCCTACGTCTCTAGAATTTATTCCTTTTTCTATTCTGCCATAGTCTAAATTTAGCTTCCTTGCACCAATCCTCTTCTCTCCTCCACTTAGAGGTATCTAAGGTAACTTGGGAAGATTAGATGCGTGCTGTTCTCACTCCTCTCCACAGACTGCAAGAAGAATAGAGGGGTCTGGAATGGCACACCTCTTGCCTTCTGTAGCCCATCACTTCAGCTCTGGTTGCAAGGACTTTAAACTTGGGGAAGAGATGACTCCAGCTTTATGGCAGTTTTTCCCATTCTCAGCTGCTCCTTTTCTCCTATCAAATCTTTGTCCATGAGGCAAGAAGCAGGGAAAAGATGAAATTTCTCTTTCAATCCTTGAAGAAATGAGCCATCGTTACCATAATTTACTGTAAATGCTGTTGAAATGCCCAGGAGGGATTAAAGTTGGTACACTGCCCTTAACTAAATCATTGCAGGAAGATCATTGGATGGTCATTAATATTCTGAGGACTCAGCAGGACATAAGTGCAGTGGGAAAAAGCGACGGATGGAGCAGCAGCCTTCGGGATGAATCTCTCCAGCTAAGCATCATTTTTTAGCTCAGCATATGTCATTTTAGTAATGTGCTGATAGCTTCGGAGCTTGTACAGCTCAGGCCTCTGACAAAAACAATTACAGGGCTTTTATTCCTAGAGTTTAACATGAGACATGCGAGGAGCTGAATAAATTATATTTACACTGTACAAGCTGTTCACTATTGGAGGGTTTTCATTAAAAGTCCTGTGAACACACCTGCTCAGTAATTTTTAACACAGTGTTGTCACCCTAATTCTCTGCATTTATACTCTACCAAGGGATGTTTCGTGTGAAGCCAAGCACAATTTACAGATATTAGTTACACTGATGCAGAATCATTCTCCGAGGCTTAGATAGAGCGCGCTTCCCTGGAGAAAGCAATAACTAAATAGGCTTGGCAAATATCGCTGATCTAGGAGGCAGCGCTGACAGGTAGGGGACAGGAGAGTAAATGCAAGACTCTTTCTTCAGGAAACACTGAATGGAGAAAACACACCAAAAAAACCCAACCTTTCACAAACAATAAAAGAAGAGTTCAAAGATTAATTGGGAAGGAAAAGACGCAACTCTCTAACTAAACACAGGCTGCTAAAGAAAAATATCATTATCTTGCTCTTTCTTGTTTTAAGAGATCTGGGCTATTTGTATTTTTGTCTGTATAATTAGTACCCTTTGACATCTTTTTTCAACTGATCCAGCATTTCTTTTCATGAGAGAACAGGATGATGATACTTGCACTGAACAGAGAGCATAAAAACCTACCATCTCAGTGATCTCTCTCTTTGATGGCATCCTATTTTTAACAAGACAGGTCAGGTTCCTGTAACGTGGATGTCAGGATGCTAAAGAAATTTGCCCTCTGCATAAGAGGCATGATATTTTATGACGGTTTAAAACAGAAAAAGCCAAATAAAAATAACCCTGAGAAAAAGAATTAAGAGTCTTTTTGAATACTATCTCTGAATGGGACTCACTTTGAGAGGAAAACAGCAGCAAAACTCTCCACTTTCTTCTCTCCTTTCTGTGACCCTTTACAAACTTGAATATTTAACCAATAATTTACAACGTAATAATAAAGGTGCTGGAGATGCTAAATAAGGAGACCAACAATAATTATCCTGATAAGAGATGCAGATAACTTCATTGGGGAATATAGTGGCTGTCCTGTAATAACATCCTCCTTTTACTGGACCAATATAGAAAAATATTAAATGAAGTATATACTTTTCTTGCCTTTCCATCTCTCTCCCGTTATTGGAGTAGAGTTATGCTGAAGTAGTCTGCAGAATAGTACTTATAACTTGTATTTTAATAATTATCTTTGCCACTTCTCTATGGTGACTTCCATGAAAGAAGCTAGTAACTGTATTGCAAAGATTAGTTAAAGAAGCCTCACAACCCTACCATGAGAAAGGTAAGCACTTATCCCCATTTACAGATGGATAAACTGAGGTACCATCTGGTCAAGGCCAAAATATAGGCTAGTTAATGACTAAATTAGAGCCCAAGACTCTCTTGGCTCCCAGACCTCTGCTGAGATTGTGCTTTTCTCTAACGGCTTATCATACATATGACAAGCCTTATAGCCTACAAAGACTAGTCTGTTTTGCATTTTATCCCTGTACTTTTATTCTATTCATGTGAAAAACAAACACACTTGCAAAACTGCTCCAGTGTGACCTGTCATAATTATCACATTGAAATGTTTACCTAGCGGAGTTACTTGCAAAACTCAATTGTATAATCAACATCAAAATGAACTGCTTATGCCATGGTTCTTCTGTGGCAGAGAAAAATTCTGTTTCTGATCTCCATGTAATCCATCACCACTAAAATGTCCTGTAAAGTAAGACTTTTCTCTAACAAATTACTATTCCTGACTAAGCTGAATCCTCCTTTAATATCCCTCTGGAAAGCACTGCTCACTTATTACTCTCACATTTATTGGATGCTGAACTATGATGCCATAATGAGTGCAGAATGTGAAAAATATCTGCTTTTGGAAAGTGTTCTATTCAAGAATGTATAGAAGAATGATTAATTTTCCTTATATTACAAGATGAAAATTAACTAATTTTAATGTTACTCTCATATGAATAAGAAATTTACCATAGTCTCTACTACCTTTTATAAGAACTTGGTATTACTGAGTTCTATATACTGTCTCACTAGAATTTATTGTTGGTTATCCCCCTTTAAATACATTATCTGTTGTAGGACAGGATATCTTTTCAGAACAATGTAACTTTTAACAGGGCAAGAACTTCCTCTGCAATATGAAATTGCCAGAAGATGGTATCCTTATGATATTATCTGTGTTCTTCAGTTTATATTTTGAAATATTTTCATAATATTGTATTAGATATAGTTTAGTTTGGGCAGTTGGTGTCTTTAAGGAAAACTTATTTTATCGTAAAAGCAAACTTGCTAATTATTTCAGTAGGAATCGTGCTGAAACGGCTTAAAAGAGCTGCCCCATTCTACAAGGACCACAGCAGGCTTTGGATTCTGGGATCACCAGAAAAGGTAGAAGAGGTCACCAGGAAGCAAAAGAAAATGTGAAATAATATTCTGTTACAGCACAAATCCCCCTTACATTCAGCCGGTCTTCTAGGATCACCTTGCTCAACGGCAGTTACTGGCAATTCTGATGACAATTGGACCAGCTTATAGCTTCAAGCAGACATATTGCTCACACATTCATTAACTCTCCCCCTCCCCCCCACAGCTGGTATCTTGTAGGCAGGAATAAAGCGTCAAGTCCGGTATTTCAGCAATACTCTCAGTGCAGAACAATATGAATGTGATATTATTGAGGAGGCTGCAGAAAGATTCTAATGTGAGCTTACTGCTAACTAGGGATGTTAAATATTGTTTAATTGAATAGTTGAGTAACCTCATGAATTCTTATCGGTTAGTCAACTATTCTATAGTCCCCGGGGACGGGGACGGCAGCCGGTGTATCAGAAGCAGCAGTACAGGGTGCCAGGAGGGAGCTGGTCCAGGAGGGGAACCAGTTTAAAAACCAGCTCCTCTTGTGGACTGTCTGTCTGTTGCTCAGAGCTGCTGCAGCCCCAGGCTAAGGTGGGTCTGGGCTCCTGGACCCAGTATGAGCCGGAACTGATCCAGGCTGCCTACCTGCCTGGCTCCTAGTACACTTTAAATGCAGAGTTGTAGCAGGAGTAGGTTCTGGACCCGGTGAGAACCAGAACTGAGCGGGACTGCTGGCCAGCTTGTTAAAAATTCATTGGCAAGGGTGGGGGGAAGGAAATGCATGTAGTCTATAGCATTAACCTATAAGCTTTTGCTTATCGGTTAATCGACAACACTATTACATCCCTACTGCTAACCTCTTCTGAACAGGTTGGCTTTTTAAAATATGGATAACATGAATGGGGAACCTTCAGAGGAGACAACAGACTCAGAAATTAGTTCACCAGCTTGCACCACTGATGCGGCAGAGCAGTATTACTCAGCTTTGTTATATTTGTAAGCTTTGTGGCTTCCCTAACAAAAATGTGAACATTCGCAGCCACCAATGCAGCTTCTCTTCAATTAGGAAGCACTGACTCCAACAGCCAGGTGTCATTGGGACCGGGGCGAGGAGAACCCCACTGACTGATAGTGAAGCTACTAGACCATTTTAAAGCTCCCTTTTTGGTTTTTGAAAGTAACACAAACCTCATTATACACAAAACTAGTTCTTACATTCTCCATAACTGAGGAACATACGCCTACAAAACTCAATACTGTGGACTATAATAGTTTTTTTTTTTTAATGAGACGTTTATGTAACATCAGGAACAAAAGATGGCAGCAAGTCAGTGGCACTGTGGCTCAAAATGAGTGAGTATGTCAAAATAGCAGGTCTGTTATAAGATGCTGTCAAATTCAACTCCTAGCAATTGTTGGGCCAGGGTTTAGAATCTCAGTAATGTGATTTAAAAAAAAAAAAAAAAAAAAAAAAACCACTTTGCGGTGCACCATGCAAGGTTATTTTCTCTCAAAGATTTCTCTTAGCTCAGTATAAAAATAATTTTAGAAAGGGGAAAAAAATCCAAAGTCTGATTCAGCCACCTACAGATTTGTTCACTGCACAGCATCAGATTTTAAGACTATAAAATGGGATCAGCAAAAACCAGAACAATTCAAGAAAGGAGCAGTGCTTTCATCTCCATCAAATATGTTTGTGCTAGAAGAATTACCTGATGTGCTCGTGTCCTTCAGGACAGGGGCTTGGAGATGTGGAGGGCTCAGAGCAGGAGGCTGGAGGCATGGGTGGGGGAGGGTGTAAGAGAGTCATGACTGGGAGGCAAGCAGGGGCTTAATGCAGAGGCCAGGAGGTGTGGGGGATGCAGGAGTCAGGGTTGGGGGGTGAGGAGGGATCCAAGATAGGAGGTGGGAGTGCAGGAGTCAAGAATTGAGGCTTGGGGAGGCGTGGGGTGGCACATGGCAGTGTGTGGGGGTGACTGTGGGCTTCATGGTGGGGCGGGGAAGGGAGATGGGGCTGTGCACCCTGTCTGCTGGCTTCTACCCAGGGATAGCCCAAGGTAGGAGGTGTCTTACGCAGCCCACCCACTGGCTGTGGGGGGAGGTCACATGCTCCCCCCACCCTGCCTGGCGGTCCACAACTACTCCCCAGAGAGGCTGGAGTGGCAGGGGCCGTGCTGACAGGCAGCAGCTGCTCCCCAGAGCTGGGGTACTTGCTGCCCCCCCTGTGGTCATTCTGGGGTATAAACTGTCTACCGTGCTTGCTGCCCCCCTTGTGGTTATTCATGAGTATAACTGTCCCTGCTATCACATCCCTCCCTTTCCATTTGATGATAATCACATTCCCTGCACATCACATTATCCTGGCACAACCAAACCCTGACCTTACTTTAAGTTATGATAAGAGAAGGCAGCATACCAAATGTGGTGGCCCTATTCAGGAGTAGTTCTTGAATAAATGGACTTACAGATGGACGGACACACAGACAGACGCACAAACTCTCTCAAATATATAGCAGATAGGCCCTGAGTGGAAGTCAATACAATACAACAAGAAGCAGGATTGGGAACAATAAAAGCTGTTTTCCCGTGTTTAAAAACAACAACCTGCCAACAAACCACAATGTTAAGAGTAAGTTGATAAGGAAAAGGATATACAGAGCTAATTAAAAACAATTCAAGAGATTGCCTAAGCAAACAGCAATAACAACCAATACCCAAGATTTACTACTTTAAGAGGCCTTGAAAAGAGGAAGCGCTCAAAAACTTTTTTAGCTTGGTGCACCATTGATTGCAAATTCCAGGCCAACTGAAACAGAATTAGGTATTAATATTTTAGAACTGTCACAGAAAAGCAGAATGAATTCCTTCTTGAATGAAAGGTTAGGTCAACAGAATTTAGAAAATGCAGTACTTAATTGTAATGTGTAACTTGAAATGACCAGAAGAGTGTAGTATTTCATTTGTCAGGACTATGACACTGCATTTGAAGGAGATGCTGCAAATGCAGACAGCTGTTCAGTCCAGTAATTCATAAATCTTGCAACTTGCACACAACACAATTTCCCCAATACACTCAAAAGCTCCAAAATGCAACTGGAGAATTGTCCTGGCTACTGACTTCAAACCCACATCCTCTTGTTGGATCACCATGACCCTGCAATCAGTTTCAATTACTGGCCAATGATACCTGTAGTTTTCTGTAAAATCTTTTGATTCAATAGTTGTGTTCAATGGAAGGGATAAAGAAAAAAAAAACAAGAGAAAAAGGAACTCTCTATCTGCTCCCCAGCCTTTCCCCACCCTCCATGGAACTAATGCTAATGGTCCATGTCTCCCATGGACCTCTCAACCTAACTCCTGCATTTGCTTAATAGGAAGCCAGTTTCTAGGCATTATCCATTTAAGAACTTGCTAGTTTTCTAAGTCTTAAAATCGATAATAAAAAAGCCTGAGCAAAGCCTTTAATGTCAGGATTTTCTTCCTGCTGAATCTCAGGAGCGGAAACCTTCTTGTTTCACAGCCTTATGGGTGCAACACCATCAGACACATTAAGCCAAGGGAGCAAATTATGGACTCATCCACTAGCATGTAATAGCTCTTTTGTGCAGTCCAGGACCTCTTTTGATTTCTCTGTTTGGTCTCTGATGTAATTAAAGAAAATTAATTGTGAAGGAAAATGTAAAGCAATCCAATTAACTGTTATTAATCAGCTACTGTATGTATTAATAATATATTGCTCTTTTATGACATCCTCAATCTGCAGAACTCAAAGAACCTTCAGAGTGCCAAGGACCTAAGCCCTCCGTGGGATGCACGGGAGAAAGAATTAACCTCATTGCACATGTGAGAAACAGAGAGATTAAGTGACTTGTCTAAAGTCTTACCAGAAGTCAGTGGCAAAACTGGGAACAGAAGCAAGGTTTTCTACTGATCCATCCTGTGCCTTAGCCACAAGCCCTTCTTTTTTCCTCCTACTGTTGGATTAACTTTTAAAATAAACTGCCTTCAGTGCATACATAAAAAAGCAGAGAGCAAAGAATTTAAATGTCACCTGTGAAACACAGGCAGTTTTGCAGTAAACTCATTTCCCACAACTTTCCCAGGTGATTTCTTCTGTCGATTCCTAATGAACACAGAATTTTTTTTGGAAAGACTGTTTAGAAAACATGATGCAAACCCTCACTTGTGAATCCAATCCAAAGGCACTGCGTTAGCTTTTCAGCACAAGAAAACATTTCTGGTGCTAATTTCATAGCAATTACTATTACCCTTAAAATGATAACCCTATAATTAGAAGCAATTAAAATGCTGCTGAAAAATGAGCTGCCCTGTCACTGTTGATTTCTCTTCCCATTAAAGCAATATTACTGAAGCAACCTTTACAATAATTTGCTTCCACTCTTCTGAGGGGCACTGCGTTTTTGCAGCCCTCCATGACAATTGTGTTCTTTTCATTTTCATGGTTTGTTTCAGATGTGCTCATAAAGCCAATGTGAATTAATCTAGCTAGTCTCAAAGATTATTAGGCTTCAGTAACACATTCATCAGCCCGTAGCTGACAAAGACAAGTAGTTTTTGCCTGATCACTTAGGACCGTAAGTCTCATTTAAAAAAAAAAAAAAAAGCTATCCAAAGACAGAAAAGTACAAATTTTTAGACAACTGTATACCTCCTGCAGCACAGCCAGTGATTCAGCATCAGAAGAAACTTGTATTTTAACTGCGGCAGCCAGGATTCAGGGTGAATCATTCTCCTCCGTGGGAGATAAATCACTGCTGAATGCATGTTTAACATTTCACTGAACTTCAGACAAGTGTGAAAAGTAGAACCGGTACCTTGATGTCAACAACAACAGTATTTTCTATTAGGAGAGTATGAATCTCTCTGTTATTTCTATTATACTGGTCAAGCTTTGTGCTTTTCTAATAGACCCCAATCCTTAAAGTGGGCTATGATGAAAGCACAGCTACATAATAGAAAGTCAAGAGACAAATGGCTCAAATTTGGATCACACAATGGAACTGATTTTGACATTGTCCTTTTATCTATACCCAAAGCAGTAAGCTACATATCAAATAATACTCAGAAGAGCTCCAATACCTGGTCATAACTTTCCCTTCTATTTTCTTGTACATGACTTGTGTGTTACTGTTAAGTAAAGCAAGAGCTCTCTAGATACTAGTCATAAACCAAATAATTGAAAGTCTGTATCAATATGCAGTGGGTGTAAAAAGATGGCAGCAAATGTCCAGCAAAAGAAGAGAGTACAAAAAGGCAGATTTCAAGCTTAATATAATCCACCAAACAAACTTTTGGATGGTCATACCTTCTGAATCCTTTCTTCGTTCCTGATCTCAAGTCCAGACAGACCAGAAAGCTTCCTAAATTGTGGAAATAATCCTAATCACCTACCCATATAGTAATTTTTACAAAGATGTCCTGGATTTTTGAAACATCTGGTCATCCCCAGTTAGTCTGAGCTGAGCTGTGCGTGAAGACCATGTAAGGCTGGGCTGCTGCTTAAGAAACACATATTTGTGTTTACATTCTGTTCATGGTAACCAAATATTAAATCAAAGTTCAAGCATCTTGGTTTCACATCCAAAAACTACACTCTGTATCAGAAAGGGCAACATAACTTAAACCTGTCCAAGACCACTTTATCTCTAGATTTTCTGGCACTTACTCAGTTTTAAACCTATAAAGCAGAACAGTCATCTTCCATTCAGATAGCAATCTGCCTCCCCAAAATACTTCATAAAGCTTCTCCAAGAAGCTTCAGTATAGCGCAGCCTGCTAGGGTAGGAACTTGGATACTTGGCACTACCTGATGCACAGCACTCTGCTAAGCAGTGTATGGGAGGTGAAATTTTGGCTAAAACAAAGGGATGATTCCTGCACAATTTTTCATAAGTTCCACAAGGTCTGTAATCTCTATGAACACCAACCAGGAGTTCTGCTTTAAAGGTCTCATCTAGAAGTCCCAACTAAATAAATTACAGGAAGTCCCCAACTGACAAGCGGGTTGTGTTCCAAATGTTCATTTGCAAGTTGGTTGTTTGGGACTTGGAATGCATTTTCCAATTGTCACATTATTGGATATTAATGTGAGCAGACAGGTCTCTGTTGCACCCCGTTGTGTGCTTGCCCCAAATTCTGTGCAAAGTGGGCCATGTGAGGTATCAAATGAAAGTGCATGCTGTGCTGATTCTATGTATACCACTCATCTACTTGTATGATTTTTATATGTAAAGTTATGAATATGGACTCTACTTGTACTTAAACGTACTCTGTCTGGGAGAAAGCAATAGGCTTTGACCACCTAGTGTGAGGAGTGTTTATCCGATGAATAGTTACGCTAGTTAGCAATGATGCTGCATAGACAAAGGCCCTCAAGGTTGCCAATAAACACCCGACAAATGCGTCTGTGAATCTGCAGACCATCAAGTACATCATGGCCACTTGCATGAGACACAGAGACAGGTCACTTGATCATGTGATCAGCTCCAGTTTGGGAGGTACCAGGAGAACAATAGGTTTTCCTCCACCTGGGAAGATTATAAAAGTATCATGAGGCTGCTTCCATCTTGTCTTCACTCCTGCCCTCTGTTTCAGAAGCACCTCTGGTATGGACAGAGGATCCAGAAGGATTTGTTGACCCATCCTGACATAGGATGTACACCAGTGACTTTTAAGTTGGCAGTTTGTTACATCTCTGCTAAGAGCCTGCATCAAGAACTTGGTGACTGATGTGTGTAATGTATTCTCTTTAACAATCTCACTCTCAACCTTTTCTTTCTTTTATTAATAAAACCTTTAGATTTTAGATTCTAAAGGATTGGCACAGCGTGCTCTTTTGGGTAAGATCCGAGGTATAAATTGACCTGGGACTGTGGCTGGTCCTTTGGGACTGGGAGAACCTGTTGGGAATTGGCGAGATTGGTATTACAACCTCTCACCTGTGTAATTTGTGGGTCTGGTTGTGGCACAGGGAAAGCTGGGGTGCCTAAGGGGTTTTGCCTGTGAGGCTTCTTGCTGGCTAGGATGGCTGCTGAAGTGCTGTGTGACTGGATTGGTGCCTCATAGGGAAGGACTCCAGTCTTGGGTGGTTAGTAGCCCTAGTTTTAAGCAATTCACCCTGATTTGACACTCTCAGCGTTGCCCCAACTGGCCTGGTAAATTACACCCATAGAAGCAATGTTATAAATGGTAGTAGCTAGGTTCCCAAATTAGCCCCCCAAAAGTGTATTTAACCCACAATGTAGCTGAAAATACTGTACATTTGCAATGAAAAATAGTAGAAAGAGGGGTGGTTGGTTTTTGTGTTTTTTTTTTACTTAACCATGAATGCTGGTGCTTAAGGTTTAATTAGAAGAGGACGAGGAGGTAGGTAGAGATTCTGAAAGGGACTTCTGGGCATTCTCTGGGGCTTCTGAAGCTAGCCCCAACCACCAGCCACCCCCCGCCTCGCAGGCTCTGTGCCAGCTCTTGCAGCCAGTCCCATCCCCTGGCCACCACACCCCCTGGGCTGAACCAAGCCCCCACTCACCAAGAGGTGGTGGGTGGTGCAAGCGCAAGACAGAGGACTCCAGAGGAGCAGGGGGGAGCTGTGGCTAGACAGAAATGACGGTTTCCCCTTCAAAGCCACTTCTCTCCAGTCGTGGGCTCAGCAACCACCCCTGGCTCCTTCAGCCAGCAGCAAAAGGTGACCTTTTTGCTTGTATGTACAGATGTTCAGTCAGATGCTTGTAACTCGGGAAGTGTCTGTACATGGAAATATATTTGCATCAATCCAGTCAATATTCTCCAGGTTGCTCAAATTTTTTTAAAATGCACTGCTTAAGTCAGAAGGCATTACCATCTGGTTCAAGTTCCCTCCCCCCCGCCCAATAATATTCAGTTGTGAAAGTTACAACATTAGCAAGTACATATGTAAACAGCCCCTTTCCAAACAAAAGCCACCTGAACATCCTTATTGCCTAAATAAAGTACTCAAAGCTATTTACTCAACAAAACTTGACTCCCAAACTGCAACCTCCGAAGGAGACCTCACTAAGAAATATCACCCGCCACCCCTCTCCCACAATGACTATGAATGCTGCAGGCTCAAACTGTTTTGCTTACTAAGGCCAGGTCTACACTAGACCTGGAAGATAGGCTTAAAATATGTTGACATACCTTAAGCTGAACTTGGCACCATCTTCACAGTGGGAGGTTAATGGGAGCCAACGCTCCTGTTGGCTTCCCTTACTGATTGCGATCAGAGGAGTACTGGCACTGACCGGGAGTGCTCTCAGCGTTCAATTTAGCAGGTCTTTACTAGACCTGCTAAATAGAATGCCAGCAGATCAATCTCCAGCATGGAAAGTGGAGACATGGCCTAAGACTGCAAGGGTTGTTGAGAATTCTATGTACTGTGTGTACAGTGTGCCAACCATCAGAGGTGCCATTTGTGTGTTTAAAAGAATGAATGTTTTATAGACAACCGAAACAGACCACTGGAAGGATACAAACTCAGCAAAAGTCTAAGTTATTTAGCAACCAAAACAGAATGCATGACAGGAGGAGCATCTGGAAATGCCAGCCCCCAAGGGTTCAATGCCTATACAGTGTGTATCAAAATAAATAAGTAAACAAAAATTCCAGCCAAGCCCTATACAGCAGGTGCCAAGCATCCCTTTATTGTACTTCTACGCCTCAAGTGTCCTGATGATGTATTCATCAAATTCGTTGAGGCTCGCAGCTGTGGGACCCCTCTTGCCAACTCTTGTGAAAGAGCTTTCTTCAAAAGCTTTTATAGGACAAGGTTCGAACTCATTTTAGAGGCAACACATTTCTGGCAGAAGAGGTATTAAAAATACAAAATGTCAATACAGCAAAAATATATACAGCAAGCTCCAGAAGAAGGTTTTTTGGGGTGAAAGACACAAAAAGAATCCAAAATCCCATATGTCCTGGATTAGTTAGCTTTAAAAAAACAATTTGCTTTCAAGGATCCAACTGACATTTTTATTTCAAGTCATTTTCTGGACCCATGACAACGGAAATGCTGACAAGCCTTTAATCATAACAGCGCAAATGGTGTATCAATTATTATATACATTGAGAAACCATAACAAGCATTTGCCTTGGCATCCAGAGAACTATTAATTGTAGGCTGGAGATGCTTTCCTATAAACAGGGTTGTCACAGTATTTGACAAACGCACTCACTAAAATGGTGATTAAGAAAAAACTTCACTTGAAACATATTTTTGTCCATGTTCTACAATAAACAAATACTGAAAACTTTAACAAACCAGAATAAAAAAAAGACTTTTACAACTTTGCTGTACTCACATTTTGGAAAATGGTTTTTCAAATAAAAATCTGTGAATTGTGAAAATTCATTTACACAATTGTATTACGCCACTTCATTATGTCCAAGTCTTGTAAATATATTTTATGATCTCTCTATGTTTAAAAGTTAACACTTTGCTTTCTGATAACACACAAATGTAGTGTATATGAGCTCCAGTGTGAACGAATATTAAAAAAGCCATGTTTTGTTATTACTTATATCTTAAAATGTAAATACAGTAAAAGCAGTGTTATTCTGCTCTGTACCAAATAGAAAGCTCTATGAACCAATGTTTATGAATAGGGATGTCCACGTGTAGTCCACTACACAATTAACAGATAAATTTTGGCTTATTGGTTAAACTTACTGACTACACACCAGGGGTGGGGAACCTTTTTTGGATTGGGGGACACTGACCCGCAGAAAAATCAGTCAGGGGCCTCACACAGGTGAAAAGTAACAACGCAAAAACAAAAACAAAACAAACCCTAAGTGACATGGCCCCTGACCGAGAAGGAGAAAGACATTCCCCACAGTCCCCTCATACACCAAAACCTAGGGGGGCCCCAGCCTGGTAGATTTTGTGTGCTCCAGCCCTGTGGTGGGGAGGAGGGAGCTGGAGCACCAGCACAGGCTCCCCAATGCTGGAGGGAACCCTGAGCCTCAGAGGCCAATTCCAGGCAAGCCAGGGGCCATATCTGGCCCCAGGCCTGAGTTTTCCCACCCCCTGGACTACACGCACTCCCCACCCTTTCTGCCTCTGTATTAGAGGCAGCAAGTGTGTGTGGGGGGGGGGGGTAGGAGCTGGTGCCCATGAGGAGCTGGCTTTAAGCAGACTCCTCCCTCATGAGCACCGGATTCACCTGCCCCCCTCCGTGCTGCTGCCTGTCTATCAGAGGCAGCAGCGCAAAGAGTGAGGGGGGACAGGCTCAGTCCATACACACAGAGCCGGCTTTTTGGCTCTCCATGCATGCTGGCTCAAGGACCTGCCTCCTGCAGAAGCAGCAAGGAAGGTAAGGCAGAAGCCAGTGCCCCCAGCACCAGCTCCACGGTTCCACCTGCCCTCTCGCCATGCGCTGCTACTTCTATCAGAGGCAGCAGCGTGGTGGGGGAGGGGGAGAAAGCTGCTCTGTGAGAGGCGGAGCAGCCTCTGTCCATGGGGAGCTCAGACCTCACACTGCTGCCTCTGTATCAGAGGCAGCAGTGTGGGGCTACAGGCAACTGGTCTGCGTGGGGAGCTGGTTTTTAAACTGGCTCCCCTCATGGATCAACTCCTGCCTGCCATCCCACATTGCTGCCTCTGATACAGAGGCAGCAGCGCAGGATGGCTGGGGGCTCCCCAGGGACTATCTAATAGCCGTGTAACCAATAAGATTTCAAGCGGTTACACGAGTATTAAATTACACATTATCTAACATCCTAATTTCTGAATATCTAGTTTATAGTCCAACTGGCGTGGGACACCTGGAACCACAGCCACTGGGCGCTACATGGGTGGAGAGCAGTGTGCAGAGCCACCAAGCTGCTCCTCTATCTACAAGCAGCAGGGACACGTCACCATTTCCAAGGTGAGTGCCACCTGGATCTGGCACCACAAACCTCCTGACGCAAGTAGCTTCACGCATCCAAACTCCCTCTTTGAGCCCAAACCCTGCACTCTCTCCCACTCTCTGAACCACTAAGCCCCAGCCTGGAGCCCCCTCCTACATCCAAACCCCTTGTTCCCAGTCTCACCCTGGGTTTGTATACCCATCTGGAGCCCCTACGAGTCCCTCCTATACCCAACCTCCTGACCCAACCTGGATACTCCTCCCACATGCTGAACCTCTCATTTCAGCCCCACCCCAGAGCTTGTACCCATTTTCCACCCCATCCTGCTGCCCCAATGAGGAACCACCTCACACTCCCCAAACTCTTAATTAACCAGAGTATTTGACTAATCGGCAAGCCCCCACTTCCCCCAACATACCAGAAAACAAAGCTTGTACTGTATTTGACATAGCTAGAGTAGAAGTTCTCAACCTGCAGTCCACTGGCTACTTACGACCCAATCAGCACACAATTCTGAGATTATCCATTATGCTATAAGGCCTATTATTGGCTCACCCCAAGAACAATGAGAGAACCTGAAAAAATCTTTTTTAGCTCTGCTGAGCAGCCAGAAACCTAGATGATGCTTAAGTGAACTATCCAAAATATCTAGGCTTATAAAACTGTGACAGAAATTTCTAGGTGCAGTCAAGTTTTTATATATAGTGCATAGTCAGCAACTATAGTTTATATATACTGTATAGTCAGCAACTATACGCCACACCACAGTAACTCTAACTCAGGAACAAATCCCTGCAACAAACCTCGGTGCCAACTCTGCCCACATATCTACACCAGCGACACCATCACGGAACCTAACCACATCAGCCACACCATCATGGGCTCATTCACCTGCACATCTACCAATGTAATATACGCTATCATGTGCCAGAAATGGCCCTCTGCCATATACATCGGCCAAACTGGAAGTCCCTACATAAAAGAATAAACACAAATCAGATATCAGGAATGGTAATATACAAAAACCTGTAGAACACGTCAATCTCCCTGGACACACAGTAGCAGATTTAAAAGTAGCCTTCCTGCAACAAAAAAACTTCAAAAATAGACTTCAAAGAGAAACTGCAGAGCTACAATTCATCTGCAAATTTGACACTATCAGTTTAGGATTAAACAAAGACTGGGAGTGGCTAGCCAACTACAAAAGCAGTTTCTCCTCTCTTGGTGTTCACACCTCCACAGCAGCTGCTAGAAGTAGGCCTCATCTTCCCTGACTGAATTGACCTCGTTATCTCTAGCCTTACTCTTGATTGGTACTCTTTTCACATGCCTGTATATTTATACCTGCCTCTGGAATTTCCACTACATGCATCTGACAAAGTGGGTCTCTGTCCATGAAAGCTTATGCTCCAATAAATCTGTTAGTCAATAAGATGCCACAGGACTTCTCGTTGTTTATGCAGATCCAGACTAATACGGCTACCCCTCTGATTCAAGTTTTTGAGACATTGTATCACAATGCTGGTGCTTAACAAATAATTGTTTTTTATGCCCAGTGCATACTGGATGCAAATTGCAAAACATTTTGTCTGAATACTAATTTCAATCACATTATCAAGAACCTACATGAGACAAAGGACATTCAGATGCAACATATTCCTGCATTCTAGGCAATCTTCTATTGAAGACCACTGTATTTAACGTAAAAGAATTTGAGGCTAATGTCCTTTAAAAATTGCTTTACATGGCATTGGTGAATCCAGGCAGCTAGCTGAGGTTAATAACTAGGTAAAGAATCACAAGTGCGGAAGCAGCAAATTCTTTGCTGCAAATGCTGCAAGCACATCTGCTGCTGTTCAAACTAACAACTCAATTAGAATAAAGAATGAGAAAGTGCTAAATACTCCGCAATACACACTATTACACTGGGATGCTGTTTGAACAGTCATTTTGTACTTAAAATATTGACAATTATTTTTAAGAAACATACTAAAGCTTTCTTTCAAACGTACAAGCTACAACCCATCTAGCTTGGAATTAAACAGAATATTTCCTCAATTTCTCCTGTGCTGCTAGATAATTTTGTGCTTCAAATCAATAATCTATTTTGCTTCCCTAACGAAGCTCCGTAATAAAGTCTTTCTGTCCATTCACAATATTTTTAGCTTGCTATTAAAAAGAGAGACACAAGATATGGACAGGAGAGTGGGCAATACAGATTTCTGTCCAACACCTTCCTAACTCTTACCAAATTGCATTCTGCTGTCATGCACTAACAGTCTGTTACTGACCACTTCATCACTGGCAAAGGAAAGTTAAAATTAAATGTGCCCTGATGTCTGTTTTTATTGATGTATGGAACTATCTGGAAAATGAGGGCACAACCACTTATTTGGATTTAGATTTATTATAAAAAGCAGGTAATAATGTAACTGTGATATCACTGAAAAACTCAGTGGTTATATGCACTGCAGTGGCAGCCAGCTCCCCGGGAGTCGGTGTGCACTGGAAACCAGCTCCCGGCACATCCCAGCTTCCACCTGTCAGTCCTGCTCCCAGGGGGCCAGCTGCTGCCCCATGCTGCTGCATCTGTATCAGAGGCAGCAGTGCGAGGAAGCAGCTAGCTCGGCAGGAGCCAGTTTATAAGCTGGCTCCCGGCCCATACCAGCTCCCGCCTGCAGCCCTGCTCCTAGGGAGCTGGCTGCTACCCCTGCAGTGCTGCTTCTATATCAGAGGCAGCAGTGCAGGGGTGGCAGCCAACTCCGTAGGAGCAGAGCAGTAGCCTGAGTGTAATCATGAACATTAACTGATAAGCCCAGGCTTATCAGTTAACTGTTTACATGGTTATACGTTTACATCCCTATTATGCACAGTGAATATTTTTTTCAGATACCTTTATACGACTGTGTAGATAAACTGTTCCTCTTCACTGAACTGTTTATATGCTGAAGTAATAGACAAATCTTTCCAATTTCTGATAAACTGGATGACATAATATATTTTATTGGCCCAGCTTCTATTGATGAAAGAGACAAGTTTCAAGCCATACAGAGGCGCTCTTCTTGCCTCTTTCACCAAAAGAATTTGGTCCAATTACAGACATCTTATCTTTTCTACTAGCCTGGGACCTACATGATCACAATACTGCAAACAAATACTCTTGTGCACATGTGAACTTGGAAGCTCACTGAAGTTCTGTAATAATTAGCTCTCAATCCAGTAATGCCTCCTCCCCTACAACAATTGCTATATTTTTTAAGCTTAGAAACTTTTCTTAAAGCTGAGACACTTGAAAACTACAAAAATTGTATATTGAATGCTCAGGGAACAAGTGACTGAATCTGCTATGTCTCTTCAACATGATGATGCATGTGTAATCAAACAGCAGCATCTGCAGAAGCCACAATCATTTTACCCCTACTTGAAACTTTGAAGAGACATTTATCATGTAAAAAGCTAACAAAGAATCTGATCCTGTTATACTGGAAACAATGGGAGTTCAGTTTATTGATTTTAAAGGCAGCAGAATCAAATCCACAATGCATAAAAAGATGAAAATATGAACAATATCTCTAGATCATGGTTAATTGATGAGTTAGCAGGATTTTGAAACTAACCTTTTGAAATGTCTTTAAATTCAGGCATCTTTCTTTCTAGTCAAAGTAGAATTAATGAGAGGTTAAAAGTAATTAATCTAGCACAGATTTCAGCTTCTAGATGGGATTCTTAAACAAATTACACGTTGAACCTCTCTAGGACCTGATGGGTGCCGAACCAGAGAATCTGCTGGATCATGGGAGGTCAATATTGTCTAGCAACATTACCAACACTTCTACTGCTTACTGGGTGCCTAGAAGACATTTACAGGTAAATAAGAACTAAATAACAGCACAGAACACTTAGAGCCGGGACTGGTGGCTATAAACACACATTATGGGACTGCCGGAAATTTGACCACATCCAAGATAAGTGGACATCCAGTTAATCAAAATCATGCTGGACCATGGATGTTGCCAGACCAGAGAGCGCCGGACTAGAGAAGCTCAACCTGTGTTATGAAATAAAACTACTTGTTATCACTGCTCCTTGTTCAGTATTTAAGAAGTCCTCAAAATAACTTTAGTTTAAAATCATCCCTATTCAGAAAAGCAATTAAACATGGGCTTAAGTTCCGCTGGAGTCAATGAAATTGAAGCATGCATTTTAAGTGCTGTGTTGAATTATTTTTATAATGAGGCTTTAAAGTTAGGCACAGGCTTAAATATCTTTCTGATCAAAGGCCTAAATTAATACAGATTTTCAATTTCTTCAGTGTTACGATTTTCAAATCAATTCTTCTAGATGGTACAGTTAAAATTAGATATCCTGCATTACCATTTACGAAATGCCTTGACTAGCAAAAGTAACACTGACTAAATAACAGCACCTTGGACAAGTTTACTCCTCCTATATCAGTGGGGAATCCAGTGGAAAAAGTTAGCTGCAATTAGTCATCTCATGGGTTCTATTCTGGCCTTTTATAGTTCTACATTATCTTTCTCTTATCTTCCTTTCTAGCGTCTGTTAAAAGATTTGAAAGAATATTATCTTAGATGGTCCGGTGCCAAAATGAAGAGATGTATGTATGTATGTATGTATGTATGTATGTATGGGAAAAATCTTGATTGTCCTGAAAAGTCTTGAAAATTCAGAAATGGTTATTATAAACAGCCTGACAAGAAATCCTGGAATGTGTGTTCTTATTCTGAAATATAAGGAAAAGTGAATAACTGAAGGCAATATCCTTTATCATTTACAGTATTTTTGATAGACTGCACAGTCTGGCACTCAATGAGGACAAAGGTGAGGCAACAACTATGTTCAATACCCACATATGATGAGAGCAATAACTAATACTTCGCTATAGCCAGGAAACAGAGAAAAATGGAGGCATCCTTATAGTCCTCCAGCTCTGTGGTGGCCTCAGAACTGAAATTAATTCCCCATCACATCACCACAAAAGAGCAATAAGGAAAAGTCCAGCACTACCTTCTTAAAACCCAAAGGGTCACAAAGTTCATATTCTGAAGGCCAATTTTTCCATTGCCTGTTTTAATTGTAAATGTTTCTTATACTCTTGCTTTACAGATCCTTTCACTGGAGAGATCCTGATCCTGTTGAAGTCAATGGAAAAATACCTATTGACTTAAAATGGGGCTAGGATTCTACTACTGCTTACCACTGCAGGTACTTCCCAAATGATGTCACATTTAATAAATTCTATAGTTTTCAAGGAACACAGTAAATTTAATTAAATGTCCTGACATCTGTTTTTATTAATGTATGGAACTGTCTGGAAAATGAGGGCACAACAACTTTGGGGTTAGATTTATTTTACATATTGGTTCATTATCATGATCTTTACTAGCTATGAGGTACAGGAGAAAAGGGCTCAGGCATACCAGCCCCTTATTGCACATACATTTTAATCAGAACTGCATATAGTATTCCGGACGTGAGAACCCAGTGAATTTATTTCAAATAGGAACAAATTGTAACATTTGTCACCATGGTGTGAACACTTCAGGAATAATGTACACTGTTAGTCACGCCTAGTTAAATTATAAAAATTAGACAATTTATCTACAGAGCAAAGGATGTGTATGTTATGTTTGTTAATGTCTCAGTTAGCAACTAAAAACCAAATTCAATTCTCTCATATGTATGAGGAATCTCCACAGAACTTAACAAAAGGAATATGTGCCTACTTGAGGGCACACTTTAGCCCCAAACTTGCAAAACACCATTTTTTTAAACCCTTCCATGGGCCATAAATTGAGTATATTCCCAACAATCTGGGGCTGGGAAAAAAAAGCAAACATAGCACTTTAAATGTCTAAGAAAATATTTTCAACAAAACACACTGCCTTTTCCCCCCAGAATGTCATTTTTAAAAACAATTATGTTTTGCTTGGAAGAGTATTAGAAACCAAATCCAAACTGACTTTGCGTGAACTGTAGGAAATAATTTTTTAGATAGTGAAGAAATCTTAACAGTTTTTTGCTTTGTCTTCAGTAACTTTTGGATTTCTGAAAAATCGATTTCACAGTAATTTTAATATTAATGTCCCTGACTTAATTTAGAGCCACTATTATTTCTTTGAAACTTGTCTATGTCTCTCATAAACAAATATGTTTTTAAATAATAACTATATTTCTTAGACTAAAGTACATAATTAATGATATTCTTGACTTACTGACATTAATGGGGTGTTTTGTTATTCTCTTTAATGGACCTAGATTTCATTTACTCCAAATAAAGAGGCGTCAAATAATTGCTGCACATGTAACTTGTTGGTTATTACAAAACCCAGGAAAATTCAAATTAAATTCTTCTTGTTACCAATTTCCAAAACATTTTTTTTTACCTGTGACTTGCAGTTTGTCACCAGTGACTTCAGCTTTCAGAAAAATCCTTCCTCTTTTTTCTGTGTGATCCATTCCACACAGACTTGGGACGTTTATTACACATTGTTTGTGAACATTCATGTCACAAGCTGTATATCAGGAAAAAAAGGGTTCAGAAAATGATGGCATGTGTGAAAATCAATATATTTATGCTAAATACATAAAGTAAGCATGAATGCCTAATTTATTGTATCACATCTGATTAACTGTAATACTCTTTTTTAACTGACCAAAATGTAATGTCTCTCTTTATAAATATAATTAAAAACAACAAAATACCAATCTCATCTCCAGTCACCTAAAAATATCTTATTAATGGGATGTAAAACAGACAAAACAAAGAGTCCATGGAATAAAGACTCGACCCAAAATATTAGAATACTTGCTATAAATTACTGTAACCAATACAGAAATTGGCAACTTACTTATTAAGTAAATACAGAACTGTAAATATTTTTTGCCAATTTCTATACTAGCATGGAGGGAAGAGAGACAAAATGAGAGAAAAGGTTGATCATGCAGATGTAATGGAGGAAGAGATGCCAGGATTTGGATGTGGTCTGGATATGTGATCTAGAGAGAAGGCAGCTAAAAATTATATGAACGTTACCTGGCTTGGTGACAGGTTAAAGGTGATGATCTGCTCAATGACAAAGAAAAGGGGGAGTGGAAGGTTTGGAATGGAAGATACAGAATTCAAATATTAATCATGTTAAATCAGTGATAATAAATCAAGCAAGAAATGTTAGACACACAAGCTACAGGACTGGAAGGATAGAGAGATTCCACTCCCCTCCCTCACCACTACAATAAATATTCTGGGAACAGTACGGGAGCTATGAAAAGAAATGAGAAGACAAGAATCTCAGGGGAGGACAAGATTCCTGGGAGATAACAGATCATGTCAATAGCACACAAGAGATCAGGGAATATGGGGACAGGCGAGAGGGTGTAATATATGGCCATGAAATGGTCACTATTGACTTTGACACCGAGTGGACCAGGAGGCAGCCATTTTGGAAGGGCTGGGGGATGATGCTGGAGTAGAGGACATCAAGGCAATGGTTGTAGGAAGTGCATTTGAGGAGTCTGGGGAAGTGGGGCAATAGCAGAGAATGGCCAGACCAAAGCATGGCTGCATTCTGACAGTACAATTAATATCTATGCATTTTAAACCATTTTCTATTTTTGGCACCCCTGATGACTTTGGCTCTTGGCATACAAATTATGGGTGTTGTAGGGGTGACTATGAAATATGGACCCTTAGCTAGAAATGGGGCTGCATGAATATCTCCACAATGGATTAATCTCTCCCACCCCAAGTAGAATGATCTTCAGGGCTGTGATGTCAAATACACTGCAGACACATCAGATTTGATAGATTTCTTTTTTCCCCCCCAGTAACCAAAATGGTTTGCATTAGCATACTTTTAGAGAATTTTTCCCACTGGAAAAGAGCTGGCTGATTTTTATTGTTTTACTAAAAGTCTTCAATAATGAAATATTCATTATAAAATATACGATACTGTAATTAACTGTAATTGAAACAAAATTTTTCCAGACCAAGGAAAGAGGAAGGTTGGTGCCTAATGGTTTCACTGATTATTTAAAAGGCCATTTTAATAACATTAGAAAAACTTACTTACTGTCACATTTCATCCCTTGATGTAGAAGTCCATATAGCAATGATCCACAATGGTCGCAGAATGTTGGGCTTCCATATGTGTGGATCTTAAACTTGTGTTTGCTTCTGGGATCCTAAAGAGGAAGCAGAAATAGGTTCTCACATAAAATGCCTAATAAAATGGCAAACCAGAGCTTCACATAGAAGAAAGCCACACCATATGTACAGCTATAAATTATTGTAACTGATGTAGGAATTGGCAGCTTGATTATTGATTAAATAAATTCACAAAGTACATGAGAGTTCACTGACCCTAGATTTGGTACAGCTATCAATCTGCACTTAAAACACATGTTAACAGCAGCAGGACTGCATGCTAAACAGAATTTAGTCTTTGATGAATGTGACATATACCGGATATGTTTATTCACAAGTTGTGACTAATTATACTTAATAACGTTTACTAGTTCTAAATAAAAATGTATTGTTTTGGGGGAAAAACATGTTTTGGAAGTTTGTTATGATGCTCAGTTGCTTTAATCTGAACAGAAAAAAATTACTGTAAAATCAGGATCTCAAAGATAACGTTGAAGTATTGCAAATTTGAGATTTGTATTATTATAAGGAAAATGAGGTTATTTTAATTTGACATGTGCTAAATATTTTACTCAGACTGCTATTCCTGACTAATTTCCAACTAAGAAATCAATAATGAGCAGGGATGTAAATTTCTGTTTAAAAAGTTAACTAATTAAACATTCTGTTAAACTGTTTAATCGGGATCCCATGGGCAGAGGGCGTGCCAAACAGGCTGGGCTCAGGCCATCATGCCACAGGTGGGGTGCTGCTTTAGGCCAGTTGGGCTACTGGTTAACTGGTTCCCCAGTAAGCATACTGGTAAAGCTGATACTTACTGGGTAACTGGTTAACTCTTTATATCCCTAATAGTGAGTAGACATCTTAATGCCACTGGCCTCTCAGAAAAGATGTCTTGTTTAGGATTAGTGAAATGGAATACACAGAGATCATTTATTTCAAACAAATACAGTACTATAATTCCAGATAGATTTACAAATGCTAAGAACCCACAATTTCAGTGGGAATTGTGCGTACTGAGAACTGATAATTAGATCCAATATATCTCATGATATATAAATAAAATTAATGAATTATTGTATTTCTGTAACATCTTTTGGGTCAGGCCCCTAAAGTATAAATATAAGTATAGCTCTTTAAATGCATGTGTTGTATTAATTATGTATTTATACACACACACACACTCACAAAAACATTACACAAAAGTCATACCACCAAATGCAATATAGAAAATATTGTACTACTATGTCATCACTTTCTGATAATCGCCCAAGACCAAATTCATCCCTGGTGATTCATCACAGACTCAGATATACAAAGGTTTAGCAAGCACAATTTCCCTCCTCTATAAATATAGCTAAGAGTATGGCTGTACTGTGATCTTTGCTGAATGACATACAGAGTCTTTTCTATTTGAAAGTGGATCAGCTGAAAATAACTATGATTCTCAATCCGAAATTAACTGCATCACTCTTGTTTCTGCCCATTCTCTGACTAACTCCATGGAGAAAGGGATTATGCAAATCCTGCTCCTTCCAGCATCATTAAAACATTCATGAATACTTAACTGTCATGCAACCACACCTTTAAAAGAGCAAATCGCTACCCTCAGTAAATGCCACCATCAACAGGTAGGTGTAGTTGACTAGGCTACTGCGAAGTGGGGAGAGCCCAAGCTCTAGAGTAGGTGGCACTCAACAAGAGGCAACAGATAGCTCCTCCTTCCCCTTGGAGGCTATTAGGGTAACATAGGCTAGTGAGTAGGCTGTATGACTGGCCCTCCATCTAAGTGGGCCTCAGGACTGTTGTAACCAAAATGGTCTCCCAATATAGGACAGTTTTGCTAACTGCACTTGTGTACAGGCTGCCCCCGACTTGCGACTTGATCGGATCCGGAGATCGTGTCGCAAGTCGGGGACGTCGTAACTTGAGTCCGCATTTACAACAGGCATCGTACGCCATCATAAATGCGGGGCTGAGGACGTAAGTCGGGGGATTTCGGCCCCTTCTGCCCTTACGGAAAAGGCCATAAGTGCAGGGGGTCATAACTCGGGCCGTCGCAAAGCGAGGGCCTCCTGTACCTACAAATTGCAAGGTGTGCCAAGTGAACCATAGCAGTGCTTTTGATAAGATGCAGAGAGTGTGCACAGCTCTCACACAGACACTTATGTGCTATCAGCACACATGTGCGCTTGTTTTACACGTGTGTCACTTCAGTAATACTGTTAATCCTGTGCCTGGGCAATGGTAAACAAATTGTCACGTGGGCCACACACTGAACACCAATGGACTGCAGGTGTGCTCACTGCTACTGTGACACCTATTGTCTACAGAATCATAGAACTGGAAGGGACCTCAAGAGGTCATCGAGCCCAGTCCCCTGCCCTCATGGCAGGCCCCAGTACTGTCTAGACCATCCCTGATAGATGTCTATCTAACCTGCTCTTAAATATCTCCAGAGATGGAGCTTCCACAACCTCCCTAGGCAACTTATTCCAGTGTTTCACCACCCTGACAGTTAGGAAGTTTTTCCCTAATGTCCAAACTAAACCTCTCTTGCTGCAGTTTGAGCCCGTTGCTTCTTGTCCTATCCTCAGAGACCAAGGAGAACAATTTTTCTCCCTCCTCCTTGTGATACCCTTTTAGATACTTGAAAACTACTATCATGTCCCCTCTCAGTCTTCTCCTTTCCAAACTCAACAAGCTCAACTTTTTCAGTCTTCCTTCATAGGTCATGTTCTCTAGACCTTTAATCATTCTTGTTGCTTTTCTCTGGACATTCTCCAGTTTCTCCACATCTTTCTTGAAATGTGGTACCCACACTGGACACAATACTCCAACTGAGGCCTAATCAGTGCAGAGTAGAGCGGCAGATTGACTTCTCGTGTGTTGCTCACAACACTCCTGTTGATGCAGCCCAGAATCATGTCTGCTTTTTTTGCAACAGCATCAAACTGTTGGCTCATATTCAGCTTGTGGTCCACTATGACCCCTAGATCTCTTTCTGCAGTGCTCCTTACTAGACCGTCACTTCCCTTTCTGTATGTGTGAAACTGATTGTTCCTTCCTAAGTGGAGTACTTTGCATTTGTCCTTATTAAACTTCATCCTATTTACCTCAGACCATTTCTCTAGTTTATCCAGACCTCAGACCATTTCTCCAGTTTGTCTATGTGGGAGAAAGATGTGTTGACTGGCCACCAGCTCCAGGAATTTACCCTGGAGCATGAATCCATGTGCAGCCTCTTAGGGGTCTGTTCTAGGAGCCCCACACAGCCCTAGGACTGAAAATCTGGCGAGACAGATGCTGTGGGTGTGGCTAACTGCCTGTTTGGGGAACAAGAAGGAATTTTTTCCTCCCATGGAGCCAGATGGTCAAGGCCTAGGGAACTTTTCCATCTTCCTCACAGCACCTTCAAGGTGGTTAATTCGGAATATGCCGAGGTACTTGACTTTCTTGGCTGAGTTGTTAATTCATCACAACTTATGGCCAGTTTCCAGTGTAGTTAAAAGGATACAGTGAATGGTTCCCAGAGACAAAAAGACCTGGGATTATACTGATGGGCCACCGGCTTGTAAGATAAAGAAGAACTCCTGGGTTGAAGCCAGAACTTGAGGCCCTTGCAGGTCCCAATCCCAATCCTTCTGCACCCTCTGTCTCTCAGAGAGAGAACGTTCACGCGGGCATGTATGTGTGTGCAGACTCTAAGCAAGACTCCTGTGAGGCAGGAACCAGCAACATCCATACTGCCATTACTTAAATGCCTGCGTGCAGGTGATGAGTGGAAAACACCCCTTCCTAATCACTGTGACCTGCTGCTTAAAAATCATCGGTGTATCTGTCTGACATCACTTCTGTGTCTGGATCCATTACCTCTGTCACCATTTGCATGATATATCTTGTAGAAAAAGATTCCTTCTGTGTACATTTTAAATTAATACTGATGGTCATGTTATTTTACACTTAGAGTATTATCATACAGACAGGAAAAAGTAACATGGCCACTTAAACCAAGCTGTTAGTAAAGGCTGTTGCAGCTTTTCAGATAATACTTGATACATAAGGAGACTAAAACACATGCACCATGATTTCAAGATGACAATATATTACATTGCTTGGTGTGTGTCTCTCATCTTTTCATTTCATATTTCAGGCTATGCTGTACAATATTTATTTTGTGAACACTTTCAGTTTAGATTGAACTACACTCAAAATTCTCCAGAGAACATCTGTTTGTTATTTATTAAAGATATAGCCAATGGGATTTTGTGGTATGGGGTCATGGGAATGTGACTTTTCAAATAGGTTATCTGACGAATAGACTCACACAGTCCCTCTGAAGGAAGAGGATTGCATAATAATATCTAACTATTTAAAATAAAGTTCCATCCCTAACTCTTCATTCTGTTTTTAAGTAGGAAGGCACAGAGGTAAATGCCATCTTATAATCATATATAAAATTATTTTGCTACCCATTATTGCTGTTGCTAAGGTCAATAAATCTGTTGCTAAGACTGATACTGGAGAGGTACTTTTTAAAAATCTTGTGTTAAACATCTGCCACAAATGACATTTATGATTGGCAGATTATAAAACCAAGTATAAGGGAAAAGCAAATATAGGAAATTATTGTAGTGAGTTCTGAATCAATAACCTGCTGTACCTACAATAGTACACTAAAACTATAAAACAAATATTGTCAAATAGTTGTTGCAGGATGGAAATACTTGTACAATATAGTTTATCTGTAGTACACAATAAACAATATAGTTTATCTGTAGTATGTTGCCTCTGACTAGTACATATAATCAACTGTTAAATATTTACAATTATCCTTATACTTATTGTCTGACGTTGATTCTTAAAATCAGGTTGATAAATTATTTGTTGAATTTAGCTATTAGTTTGCAACCATGGAAGTCATATGTTATTTGACTGTACAGTTTCATATTATATAGTTAATGCCATTATTTTATCCAATTTCATTGTATTATTACAGTGGCTGAATATGCGTTAAGCACTCCTGATTTAAGTATAAATTATAAATATAAATACAACACAGTTCATTATATACATGCTGTAACCATATTTTTACTTTTTTATTTGTTAAATGACTATTCCAATATTTGGGCAGAACAGGATTATTCTACAGAGACAGATCACGTGGCTGCCTTGGTTATCATCAGATAACTAGAAAGCTCGTTTACCCATATAGGACACCTTTTATCCACTTTTAAACTCATGGATGCATAATCAAAGTGGGACACCAGAGATTACCAGATAGTTCCATTACACTGGATAGCTCTTATCCTGAAACACTTATGCATGTAATTAATATGACTATCATGAGTATTCCCACTGAAAGCAATCATTAAGGTTGTGTAAAATAATTTACAGGATAAGGGCCTAAACCATGTAGCCTAATAATATTGACCAGTGTTAGGAAAGGCTAAACCACTTTTATCATAAAACAGCATAAAAATGAGTCATCCATGGGATTACTACTTGTTTAATCTCACCTAATGTCAATGAGTAAAACAGAGGCCAATAGCAGGCAAACTTGGGGTCAAGTTCTGTCCTCAGCTATCTCCAGGAAATAACTACTGACAAACAGAATAATGTCTATGCATGAGGCAGAAATTGTTTCTCATTTCTCACCAGTAAAATGCTACAGAAAATAAATCAACTAGGATATAAAATTATATGACTAACACTGGCTTTCACAAATTCTTATAAGGCACTCCATTACTTAAGCATATATAATTTAAAGCATCATTCAATTTTTTACATTTCATTTAATAGTAGTTTTCTGCCCAACTTGAGAAAATGCCTGTGGTGCTATATTTAAAATAACACATACAGTATAAATTACATCTTTTGAGCAGCAATACATTTGTTCTGACCATTTTATTCTGTATTTTCACACCTACAAGAAAAGACTCCTTGTTGGCGGAGTACGAATGCAGAGAAATAAATATCAAGCTCCTGCTGAAATGGAAACTCTCCCAATATGAAATCCATTAACAAAATTCTAGTTACTTGATTGAGGGCAAACACAAAAACCTCAGGAACTTTTAAGGCTAGAAAATGGCAGGAGGCATTTTCCATCACTCTAACACTCTCCCTTTTTATAATCCTATGTTTCTTGTTGGGCAAAATGTCATGAAAGATTCATGTTACCATGGTAAAACATATTTCCCATTCTGGGCTGGCATTTGGATTTCTAGTTCACTAGATCTTCAGGGAATGCTGCTATATTTGTGCGTCTAATCTTATACTACACTGCAGGACTTCAAACTATCTGTGCTGTAGCCTTGTGGCAGCTTGAAATATAAAATGGTACAACACATTTATAAAGCCATGAGTTCAAAGCAAATGGATTACCCACACTACTGCCTAAGACAAGGTCTGGTTACATTCACTAAATGAGGAAAAGGGGGTATGCACATGTGTGTGAACAGAAGAAACTCAGATAAAATCATTCAGAAGGCAGAGCCTTTTATGATCATCTCTTCCACATATTCTAAAATAGTAATTGAGAATTCATGTGTGAGCACTTCAGTCATTACTTAGCTTCCTAATTGCATCTGTATAGCAAATAAAATGTGAAATAAATAACCTTTGAAAATAGATTCCACGGTCTGACAACGTAGCAAACTTGAAAATGCATAAAAAGGGTACAATCTATTTCACTTAAGGTATCATATTAGATACAGCACTACATATTTACCAACACACACACACTAGGTAGACCACTGATGTAATGACTTTTGTCGTGTTACAACAGTATCATTTTTCTATGACTGAATGGCGCTTGAACAATTTCCTTAAGGCACTGAGCAGAAGCATCCTTCCTATTAAATATCCACCTGTTGTCTTTAACAATGTGGATGCTGCACTTCCCAATAATATCTGGGCTCCCATATGTCAACTCTTGTCATATCCAGGAAGTAAAGAGGTCACTGGATTTTGTTCTAATCTTACATCCTGTTGTATTTTAAGGGGGAATCCATTGTCTGGTAGTAAATGGCACTGTGCTTATTATTTAATGGCAGCAGTAGTATCAGTTATTTAGTCATAGAAAATTTCCTCCTGAAAGTAACCATCTTTCAATGTGAGGCTCCAGATCTGTAGTGGGCAACCTGCAGCCCGCTGGGGTTTTGTATGTGGCCCACAAGACATTTCGTTTACAGTTGCCAACACACAGGGTTTGCCAGCTAATGCTGGTTTTCGTTCACATAGTTTTTCTCCCTACTGGTATCACAAAAAGTGACACACACTTAAAGGAAGGGCATGGGAAGCATGGTGTTTGCTGGTTGCTCACAACATTGTGAGAATGCACTCCCTCTGCATCCAGTCAATGCACTGCTACAGTTCAAGGGGCACGCCCTGCAAATTCTAGCAATAAAAGCACAGCTTACTATCCTCTCCTGGGAGACTGTCTTGGTTACGACAATCCTGCAGCCCACTGAGATGAAGGAGGTTCACTCATGCAGCCTGCTTGCTAAGCTAGGTTGGCCATTGCTGCTCCAGATTGTGCCTGTCAATCCGTCTATTAAAAAAAATGTGGTTTAGTGCCAGAAGGAAGTGAAAAACCACAAAGGAATCCTCAAGCAATGGAAAAGCTGATTAAAAATTCCCTCACACTAAATCCTAGGAACTCCTCTTAATGCTAAATATGTAGGAGCTGCCAGTTTGCGTACCACACGAAGTGAATATTATTTATCAAAAGCTGCTTGTTTAACTCCCTTAGAACATGATCCTGTGAGTGCTTACAGGTCTGGATCTGTAATAATAAAAGAGATCCCATTTCGGGCCTATTTTGAAATCCTCATTCAATAACACACTCAGATAAATCAAGCCCAGAATCAGATTTCTGGGCATGAATTTTGAACATGTTTTAGATAGAAAGTGATACAGATGTCCTGGCATGCAAAAGACTTGCAATTTTAAAAAATGTTAAAGAAAAACAGGAAAAACAGCTGGTAGATCTGCTGAGATGTATCATATCGGATTTCACTTAAGCACTCAAAGCTGTTACATATGATCAAGTGTTTAGTGTTGAGCCTCCATATTGCTCAAAACTCTGTATCATACTCCCAGCAACAAAGTTGACACTGTTTCAAGAGCAGAAGAACATTTTAGTAGGACTGGCTTGTTACTGAGGAAAGCAGAACACCCATCAACTCATGTCTTTATGCACTAACAGCTGTATTATACGAAAAGAAGTTAAAATATATTGTTAGCAGAAAAGGTATGGGTAAAACAAGAAGATTACCACTAAAATGCTTAACATCCAATGCTTGCTTTTGGAGAACAAAACTTCAGATACATAAAATAACAAACAGAATTATTGGTCAGAGGATATTTATATATAGTGATAGTCACACCCTTGACATGGTGATTCTTCTCATGTTCCCCATTAAAGTGAAAGTGCATACAATGTGGGATTATGTACATATATTAAGGGGAAAATATGACCTTTGCCAATGCTCTTCTAGTAAACTGTTAGGATTCTACGCCCACTAGGCATTACAGCAAATTATCAAGCGGCTGAAGCAGAAGATTGGGAGTTCTTACTCCTAGATTCTATTCCTGTCTCCACCCAACTCTTTACTTAACACTGTGCAGAAATTTTGTACCTATCTCTCTTCTTACCCATATGTAATGTGGGTTTGATATTTTTAATTAATTTGGTATGTAAAGCATAATGAAAACTAAAAATAAATAAAAATTAGGGATGTTTGTCTACGTTTACAATATTTTAAGGGTTATGAATCCCATAATTTTTAGAAAGCAGAAACAAGAATACATTTCTACTTACTTGGAAACATATGATTGCTGTAATTTTCTTACCCTGTTAACTTTTAGCCCAAAGTTAACCTTTAATAATTTCTCACCGGAAGCACCTCTGGCTATAATATTTTAGTAGCAAACATGACCCCATCAGGGAAAACATGACAAACTAATTTTCAAGCAACGGCTTCTATTTGCAAGATTATTGAATTTTGCACTAACCTTGGCAGAGATTAATCAAAAATACTCTACATGGAAAATTAACTCCTCTTTTCAAAGAGACAGTAGAAAGGCATTGGGAAAACTGTACTAATCCTGATAGCATTAAGCAGTGCTAAGTGATGCATAAATTGAGAGGTGTAATGTTATTGCAGGCTGAAACGAAGTAAATCCTCTGCTACCTGCTCACATCTGTCTTCTAATATCAAAACGTGTTTTCACCATGAAGAATGAGTGTAACCGGATTTAATTTAAATTAACTGGAAAGAAAAGCTCTTGCAATGTGTGATGTACATTATTTTGCCCTCTCAAAAAAACCTATTCCTTACACATTTTTGTGCATTTTACTGCTGGTACTGAGAGACAGGCATAAAATCAACCAAGGTCACATCAGTATGTCTGTGATGTCTTCAAATCCTGACTGGCCATACATTTTATGAATGGGAAGTGGTACCAGGACAATGCTTCCCATAGCTTCCATTGGCTGGGCATAGCCAATGGGGGCTGCAATCGCTAGAACCTGCAGCCATGCATGTAAATAGCGGCAGGGACCCGCCTGGAGCTAACCCTGGCAGACCGGATCTGGCCCACGGGCCGATATTTGCTTACCCCCAACTTACGTACACCCAATAATAGCCTGCAATGTAAAACCACAGGAGAGAGTCAAGAGCAGAGATTTATGAGGAATAAGCCCTTGAAAATTTAAATGTAATTTACATAAAGAAAATAGGTCAAGGATATTGCTCTCTGCGCTACCTATGCACCTTGATACAATGAAAAATCAATCTGTTGGCAGCTGTCAAAGAGAAAAAGAATCTTGTATAACTAGTATGTGTGTGAAATTGACAGAATCAACAAGGGATACGTAATGGTTCTCTCTGCATATATACCTCCTGTCTAGCCCGCTTTACCTATCCGAAACCCACCTCTCTCAGAGCTGCACAGCCTGTTTGACAGGACATCCACAGGAAATGGCTCTGGGCCAACAGTCATTTCAGTCACCTTACTATACTTTCTGCCACTCTGGCTTGCCTTTGATTCAGTCAGCAAGATATATTTCAGCTTCTGATATGTGCTCCTTACATATTTAAGAGGTATCAGTTCCCCTTATAGTGATTTGGTGATGGGCAATATATTAACTCAGTTAACAGGAGAACTCAGCAATAGTGAAGACAGTCACTGTATAGTTATATTTGTTTCAAAGGAGTTACTGTATAGGACTATCCATTAGAAAATGACTAACATATGACACTATTTAAAATAACCACATGGAAATGCCAATGAAAATACTGGTGACCATGTGGAAACACATTTCTAACACTAGTTTATTTTTGTAACAACATGTGTCATCAGTGTACGGATGTGTAGCAAAGGTTAGCTGACATGAGTCACAAACAGAAAACCTCTTGTTCACTAGTACTGTACTACCAAATAGGAAACTAACAGTTCCAGTTCACTGATGGATCAGCTGTTGGACTGCATTTCAGTATCTGGGTCTAGATCCCTCCTCAAAGGCAATAACTAGTCTCTCTCTAAAAGAAATGGTCTTACTGGCCATCAGCTGCTAGACTGAAGTTCAAGGAATCAGGGTTGAAAGGAAAAAATAATCATCAAATCACTTTCTGCCACATAATGTATAGTATACCCTACTACAATGATGAAAGATAGCAGAAGTTGTACATCTAATTCCCCTTGCACTGAAGTAAGAAAGTTGTATAACTTCAGGAGAAAAGCTGAATTTAATGTACTAGAAGATAGAGGGTATGTCTACACTTGCACCCTCTTTCGAGAGAGGGATGCAAATGAAGACATTCGAAATTGCAAGTGAAGCTGGGATTTGCATAATCGTGTTATGGAGCTGTTTCGAAACAGCGCTATTTCGAAACAACAGACGCTGTTATTTCAAGAGAAAACCCTTCTCTCGAAATAACCCTTATTCCTCATACGAAGTTTACCAGTTATTTTTAGATAAGGGTTTTCTCTCGAAATAACCGTGTCTTGACAGCGTCTGTTATTTCGAAATAGCTCCATAACGCGAATATGCAAATGAAGTGCGGGATATTTAAATCCTAGCTTCATTTGCAATTTCGAATGTCTTCATTTGCATCCCTCTCTCGAAAGAGGGTGCAAGTGTAGACATACCCAGAGAAAAGATCCCGTGAAGATGCTATCTGAAGAAAAATAAAAACACTATTGGATACTAAATCAGAATAGATAGTTTGTATGTATTGTAATATTTCAAATATTCCTTACAACAAATATTGTAAAACACAATAAGCTCACAGAAGCTTTAAATTCACAGTCTTCAAGTTGAGTTTTAGATTTCTTTACAGGATACTTGGCAATTATGGCATTTGATCACATTTTAGCCATTCTGTAGATCATGGGTTCCCAAACTGGGGAAGGGGTGTGAAAAAATTCCAGGGGGGTGCGCGAGGCGACCCAGCCCCTCCCCCCCCCCCCCCAAGTTTTGCTGCTATTTTTGTTTTTCGGCCCTGGTCTGTTCCCCTCTTTTTTTGCTCAACAAGTTTTGCTGCTGGGGGGGAGGGGGAGAGGGTTTCTCAAAAATCAAAAAGGGGGCGTGATGCCGAAAAGTTTGGGAACCACTGCTGTAGATAAATAATGAATTACACTCACCAGTTCTTTTTATGAGTTTTTTTTTTTTTGGTTTTTTTTTGGAAAGGAACAAGGTTTGAACTCTTTCATCCACAGTACTTAAATTACACAGAGTTCACATGCCTTAGAAAGCCTTTGTTGAAATTTTCTGTCATATTTTTGTCAAAAAGATATGAAAAAATAGTTTCCTGTGTTCTTCTGCATGTCTGGAAAAGTGGTATTGTTGGTTAGCCACCTTTAATTCTAGCAACTGGAGCCTTGAAGGTGGGCCCTACCTTAATCAAGGATTCATTAGGGAGAGCATGTTAAAAAAGCAAACTCAAGGCTAAGCAAGCAGAAGTAATATCCAAAGCCTCAACCAGAATGTGAACTACAGTCCAGAAACAGAGAGCAGGAAGGCTGAGCTCAAATACAACACACTACTGTTTCAATTTCCATCCATATTTATGTTGTTCTTTGATTATAATGGAAGAATACTACTGTAGTTCAAGCATCTAGCTTAACCATCTATGTATTTAATGTTCAAAAATAAATCAGCTAATGTAACATCAAATAAGATCATGTGCACATATAGGATAACTATGAATAATTAGATGTAATCTGTCATCCTTAAAAACCAGACCCTGGCTTCATACACATTTCTCAAATTTTCTCATCTACACCTTATAAAGAACTTTAAACATGGATGTGACTGACTTGCCTTATATTTGCAGGTGTTCTTCCATGTTTTTATATAACATGCTCTAGTAGCTGCTACTGCACAAAAATTACTTTTTTTTTGTACCCTAGATCAAGAAAAAAGTCAATGGGGATAAGGACAGATCCTCAAAGATCATAACTATTCTTTAGAATGGGGTTCCCGAACTGTGGTATGTGTACAGCACATTTCTGGGGGAAGGGAACATGGGAGAAACTTATAAGAGTAGGTTTTACTTACTGCATTTTCAAAATAGGCTATTCAAAGCAATGTTTTAAAGTTCTGTGGGAATTTGTATTTATATAAATTATAAAATGTGGTGGGAATTTATTTATGTAAAACTAATTTAACTAATTTACTTCAAGATGTAGCAAGAACACCACAGATCTACAGACAGGCTAAAATACAAAGCTCTCACCTCCCATCACAATACAGAACAGGTTCAGTTGCCCAGCAACTGTCCAGTCTAACTGAGCTCAGAAGGTAGTCAAGGTTTCCTCCCCCCACCCCCTCCAACTGTTTACGACGCACTGTATCTGTATGTAACAGAGAAATATGGATAGATGGTTAAAGGGGAGGTGGTGTTAAGAACACACAAAGTATCAGTGAGGAGAAGGGCTGGGGTACATGGGCAGTTGGTAGAAGGGACTAGGAAGTAAAAAAAAAAAAAGTTTGGGAACCTCGGCTTTAGAGGATATGCCTTCATTTTCAAAGTACCTTGATTAGTATTGTAAATGGGTTAAAACAGGCTACACTTGAAAAAATACACACATTATAGTTTACTATAGATTATAGCTCCATAAAACAGATTCAGCTCTACACGAGGAACTGTGTTACTATCTCCAACAGAGGAACTACCACATAAACTTAGAGAGCAAACAGCTCAGCTGACTTGGTCTTCTTCATCTATAACATCCAACTAATTAACACCAAATTTAAAAGACCTGTCCAGAGCTAATCAGAATGTTTGTTCTGGTATACAGAATCTCATTATGCCTGAATTATGATGATTTTTAATCAAGCACTTTGTTAGTTGTATCTATGACAGTAACTCAAGTGGCTTAAGAACAACATAATAGAACTCTATCAATTTTGGTTAATACAGTACCGCCCTACCTTCTTATTACTTGTTGTACAGACACATTCAAAATGGAAAGTAGAAAATTAACACTGGAGGTTTAGGACACACAATATGCCCACGCTAACCCAACAGTGAATTGAAACATTTACATCCACCCCACCTTGGGACAGGACTTGAGCATGTGTTTCTGTGCTTTGCTGAAATGAGCCTTCTTCCATATAAGTCCAATTAATAACCATGGAAACTCTGTGCAAGAACAGATGATAGAACACAGCCCAAAGAGTCACTTACCTGACAGTATATACAATGGGACTGAAAAGGAATCTCTTAGTCAACAGAAATACTGCAAGAAAAAAAGTACTGCAGAAAACAGCCTATTTTAATAGTAATAGAGATGTAGCCATGTTAGTCCGGTCTAGCTGAAACAAAAAACAGGACTATGTAGCACTTTAAAGACTAACAAGATGGTTTATTAGGTGATGAGCTTTCGTGGGCCAGACCCACTTCCTCAGATCAAATTGTGGAAGAAAATAGGCATGACCATATATACCAAAGGGATACAATCAAAAAAAGTGAACACATATAAAAAGGACAAATCAAATTTCATAACAGAGGGGGGACGAGGAGGAGGGGAGGTAAATGTCTGTGAGCTAATGATATTAGAGGTGATAATGAGGTGACAAAGATAGCTTCCCCAATTATCACCTCTAATATCATTAGCTCACAGACATTTACCTCCCCCCCTCATCCTGCCTCTGTTCTGAAATTTGATTTGTCCTTTTTATGTGTGTTCACTTTTTTTGATTGTATCCCTTTGGTATATATGGTCATGCCTATTTTCTTCCACAATTTGATCTGAGGAAGTGGGTCTGGCCCACGAAAGCTCATCACCTAATAAACCATCTTGTTAGTCTTTAAAGTGCTACATAGTCCTGTTTTTTGTTTCAACCTATTTTAACTGAGACTAGAATAACTCCTACTGGTTAGTAAAGATAATCAAGCACTTTCCTTCAGGTCTTCGGTAATGCTGAGTTTCTGGCATTTTGGGGGGGAAAAAAGGAATTCTTAGTGCACTTTACAAGGCAAATTACATCTCATAAATCCAAGATTTCATATGCTGTTGTACTGAATGTATAGTACAATGGTGTTTCATCATGTTTTTACTTTGTTTAGAATGAATGTAATGGATAACGCCTATGGTTGCATTCATAAAAAGGAGAGAGATAATTACACAACTAAGGATTGCGATTGCTCACTGCAACATTTTTCTGCCACTGGTCAGCTGGCGTAGGCTTCCCCTATTAGTAGTTATGTGTGTTTTTGCATATGTTGACTAGTGTATATCCCATTTCTCTTGAAGTGGAGATGAAATGAAATGAACTTTACTGAAGAAGCATTTACCTAGAGACTAATTCTCTTTAAAGACAATAGAAGCTGACTGCCTAGGTTATAAATGAAGGTATATGACTGAATAAGTGTCTATTCATTCACAGCTAGGCTTATCTTTCTGCTTTACCTTGTAATGAAGCAATAATTTAGCGTTTGGCAGGAGGGGCATGTGAAATACAGCTATTTTACACATAGGTGTGAGCAGCAAAAATGGTGGTCTTAGAAGCTACAAGCCCTTATTACAACAGGAAAATTGGCAACAATTATGAGAGGTAGCAAGAGCGGTACAAAAAAAGTACAAGGAAGAGGCCATATTTTCTCCAAATATGAAGAAAAAACTAAGTAACTTTAGACTAATTGAACACAAAAAGCTGGCATGAACAAAAGTAAAGCATCCGCAACACCTGTGTGCAGTAGGCAATGTTCTCCTCATTATACAGAAGAAGAAACTGAGGCAAAGAGAGATTCAGACATGAATCTTGCATTGTGATTCCTACAAGCGTATTGCTACTCCTATCCAGAAACCCACAGACTTCAATGGAGATCTGTACTTGTACAGCAGCCCCCCGTTGTGTGCATCACATGCAGTATCAGGGGCTATGTTACAAACAGGATATTACAGCAGAGTCAGGAGTAGAATCCAGGGACTTCTGAATTGCAGTCTTACATTATATCTACAAGGTTGTTCTTCCTCCTCAGATGAACTCCCACCTACTTACACAGTCTTTAGTTTTAAAATGTCTGAACGAAAATGTAAACAGAAATTATAAAGTTGCCTGATTGCTTTAAGTTCTTTGGCCAGAAAAAATAGATCTTCAGCCACAGTAAAATATAAATTGTGGTGCTTATTGCTTGAATTTCTAATTAAAGAAAAAGAGGGATGAAGGGAACAACATAGTAAGTGATGGATAAATATACATGACTTCTTATAACATCTAAAGAAATCAGTGATCCTATTCAAAAACAGAAATACAAATAATTATGAACACTCCATGTGAGTTTTTTTATAACTCATTTCAGTAAAGAACAAGAATAACTGTCAGTTTCTGAAATAGAAACACAAATTTCAAATGCATTCTCTAAAAGACTGGCAGGTCTGTTTTCATCAAATCAATACACAACATATTACAACCTCTAATCATTTCCTACTGTGACAGAAAGAAACACTGAATTCTGTATATTTCATGCTGTACAAGATTTTGTTCTTTCAAAAATCCTCCATTAAAACTATATCAAAATGGAACTTTGTTGTGACAGGTCAGAGAAAACGGTGTGCAATTTATGTTGGATATACTGTACTTATAACACATTTACCTTACTACTGATTAATGATCGAGTTAATCAAAAATACCAAAAAGAGAAAGCTACTGCATTTTTTCTTGGTAGGAAAAATATTGGAGGTACTTCCTGTACTTCACTCAGTCAAGATTTTTACTATCAACAATTATTACCAATGCATTATCAACAATCTACAATGACCCCTCATTCTGACAGGCCTTGAGGGGAAAGGCCAATCCTCGCCTACAGACTACCTCTTAACCTCAAACAAATTCTTTCCAGTAACCACACAGCACATCTCCATCACAGTAACAGCGAGGTAGCCGTGTTAGTCTGATCTTGGTAACACACACACACAAAAAAAAGCAGTCATGTAGCACTTTAAAGACTAACGAGATAGTTCTTCCGGGATACCAGAGGTATCCCGGAAAAACTGCGTAGTCTAGCTGTACCCAATGTGTGGACAGAGATGGCTTCAGGGCTGATTGAAAGGGTAGGTTCCTGGAAGATTATGAATGAGGTAAAACAAAAAAGCAGTCATGTAGCACTTAAAGACTAACGAGATAGTTTATTGGGTGATAAGCTTGGGACAGACCCACTTCTTCATCTGAAGAAGTGGGTCTGTCCCACGAAAGCTTATCACCTAATAAACTATCTCGTTAGTCTTTTAAGTGCTACATGACTGCTTTTTTTGTTTTACCTCATTCATAATCTTCCAGGAACCTACCCTTTCAATCAGCCCTGAAGCCATCTCTGTCCACACATTGGGTACAGCTAGACTACGCAGTTTTTCCGGGATACCTCTGGTATCCCGGAAGAACTGTTTCGTGTCCAGGGAACGCGTTTGCTCTTCCGCCTTTTTGCGGAAGAGCAAACACGCTGTTTCGGAAGCCCCCTTATTCCTCATTCCACAAGGAATAAGGCGGCTTCCGAAAGAGGGGTTTTCCCCGACATTTGGCGCAGTCTACATGGGCCAAATGTCAGAAAAGCCTCTTCCAACAAAAGAATCAGAAAAAGCTACACAAAATGTGGAGCACATTTTGCGTAGCTTTAAAAAAAAAAAAAAAAAAAACCCACCACGATGTAGTTTACCCAAACCCATCTACACAAACAATGTCATCACTGAACCCAACCACATCAGCCACAACATCAGAGGCTCATTTAACTGCACATCTACTAATGTGATCTATGCCATCAAATGCCAGCAATGCCCCTCTGCCATGTATATTGGCCCAACTGGACAGTCTCTACGGGAAAGAATTAATGGTCACATCAGATATCCAAAAAGGTAACAAACACTTTAACCTGCCCAGGCACTCATTAATGGATCTCAAAGTCACTGCATTGTTTCAGGCCAATTCCACAAGCCAAATACACAGGGAAGAATTGGAACTTAACTTCATTTAGAGGTTTGGGACCATTACAAAGGTATGAATAAAGACATGACCTGGCTAGCACACTGCCTTCCACATCCCAATCACTTAAAAAACCAAACAATGGGCACTTAAGAACAATTTACACCTTCTCTATCAGCTTCATATAACAAATACTCATGATGCTATCTACATGTTTTGTTAATCTTTAAGATGCTGCTAGACAATTTTAAGTTTTTCCAGTTACAGACTAACTTGGCTATCCCTCTGAAGATTTTTATTGACGCTAGTTGACATTTTGCCCTAGTACATTAAGGCACATTGAGATTCTATTAACTTATATCTCACAAACCAATGGGTACAACTCATTAACTAAAGACACATTCAGCTGCAGTATCAGTTTTTGAGTGTGTCTCCTTTTATCCTTCATTTTCCTGCTGGGATGGTCAAATATTTTGCACAAAGTCATACACTAAGATGGCAGCTAACACCTGGGTCTGTAGTCCATGCCAAAGAGCCAGAATTTGCTACTGGAAATAATAAACAACTTCTAGGGTTTAACATATGGTTCCTGTGATCACAATCCAGGATGAGAGGAAGAGAAATATCACAACATGCTTTGTTAACTGGTAACCAGCAATGTTCAACTTATGATTCAATGGGTTTGCACATGCATAAAAATACCCCAGGGGGAGGAGGAATCCTGTCTCAGATGGAATCACAGATATGCAGGAATGTTTAGATATGCAGAAATTACTAGGAGATTTTCTATGGTCTATGATATACAAGACATCAGACTAAAATATCACAATGTCCCCTTCTGGCCTTGACAATTATAAAAATGCCTTTAAATGTTTTTAATATCCTTCTGGAGAGTCAACCTACCAAGGACAGGGCAGCTTGAGCTATAGCTGTAGGAGACATTGCATCTTCACAGCTTTAGGAGCTAATTATGTTAATGCGTCCTACTTCAGAGTGAAGTTTCTGGGGATGGGTAGAGAAGGGAGAAGCAGGGAAAATAGGCATGATATAACTAGGGCCCAATAAAACTAGACGAGGATAGGAATTAATATAGCCAATGCCTAAACAAATGAGTTGGAGAGGACTAGTACAAGTAACTTCATATAGTTTCAAGAGGGCAAGAGGAGGTGACAACATATATAAATAGTTTACACATACTTTGTTTGAGCACATTAGTTTCCATTTTAACTTTTTCCAAGGAAAATTAAAGCACAAACAAAATCCCCCATTTTAAAGCTTATTCAATACGGTGCCAGCACTAAAATTTAATCAGGAAGCAAACTGATTTGGCTCTAAGGTTTCAATAGCACAGTGTGTACAAAAGGGACAAAGTAATTAAGCTGTTCAGAATCGGGAGGTTCTGGCAAAGGAAAGCAGCATTTTGAAATTTAGGGAAGGCCATCGGCAACTAACTACACAACAGATCTTGGGACAGCTCCAATGCTATCCACCAAACTGCGTGAAGTCTGAGGACTTTGCCAAGGAGATAGATGTTGTTACTGGGGAAAGAAAATAACTTCTGTAGATGGACACTTCCTAGGAACCAATAGTGGAGGAAAAATAATAGTACAACATGATCTCTTATTTGGCAACCCACACAGTGGCATAGCCACAGGTGGGCCTGAATGGGCAATGGCCCACCCACTTTGCATCCAGCTGACCCACAGCTTCTCTGTGCCCTGGCCTTTACTGCAATTGAGGAGCGAGGAGCAGGCTGCAGGGACTTACCTCGCTCTGCCAGCACTCGGGGGGGGGGGGGGGAGCGGGGTCGGGGCTGACCTGCTCCAAAGTTCGGCATATTATTAGCACTCCTGAATGTCTCACCATTATTTAGGCTTTCCCAGGTTTGTTATCAGCAAAAGGCTCAACATTTTCTTCTTTCAAAAGGGCACAAGAAGATTCAAAATATTGGAAATTAGGATTCAACCATAGTTAAAAGAAAACAATTTTCAGACAGAGATTTCAGTTCTCTCCTCAAACACACCCTAATGAGTTTTTAATTTTTATTATTATTAGATGCATGATCAGAGAATCCACCTATTTTGATAATTGCCTTTTGTTCATATTCTTGTTGCAGAGAATAGTACTGATTGAGCTGGCATATGGAGAGTGAAGCTCTGTGCAACTGTACTCACAAGGATTTATAATTTCCTAGTTACCATACGGACTAGTTAAATTTGGAAAATAATCAGCCATTTACTTGCTATTTTTTGTACATTCTTTTTAAACAAAGAAACTGCAGCATAATTACAGGAAGTGCATAAACAAAGAATACTGTCAGAAGATGATTTGCTTTTGCTCTTATGAACAGATGAGTAGCAAGGGGGCTGGAATTTGTTTTAGATTTAATTTAATCTTATAATGTAGAAGTCATGTCATGAAGTAATTTTAAAAGACAATTTAAAAATTACCGGTACTAATATAGTATTTGTGTTTACAAAAAGCTAATTATATTTGTTTTTAAAGCCTGCTAGCTGTTAACAATAGATGTTGGGAATCTGAATTCATAAAAAGGCCTTAAATAAACCAGGGCACTCTTATATGGGAATCTCAGCACTGAACCAAATCTTACTTATTGACTCTAGAACCAAAATCCTCTTTGGCCAAAAGATACCAAGATATGCATGCATAATATTTTAAATGTTTTAGCACTACCAAGATGAAAGCAACAGTAATCCACAATAAATGCACAATTCTTTGTACAACTGTTACATCTTGATAGTATAAAGTTATGTAACATATTTTTAAAATTTACAATGTAGTTACTGTGGTTTCCAGTGAAGCTGAAATGTAGGTGCAACTAATGGACAGACATGCTAATACAAAGATTTACTATCAGCAAATAAGTAATGTCATCTTTGTGATTTGATTGTTGGTCAGTATGGAGTGTGTAAGCTAGATGATGTATTGTGTAATATCTCTGGGCGTGATAACCTATCAATGACTTCCTAAATTTAATGAGACTGCCTGTATATCAATACATACAGATTACAGACTTTTTTAAAAATTACTCAGTCTGAAAGCTGGAACTCACTAATTCACATTATCCTTCTATTATTCAGTAGAAGAGATGCTGAGATGAAATGAAAGCTGAGTACTAACCAATCTGAAATCCTCTACTTCCTTTGCAAAATCAATAACCCAGGGATCTAAGTTGAACATCTGCTCTACCTTGCAGGAACTTCATACATGCAACTAAATATTTGTTTATCCAAAGAGTAATCATCAGCAACACTTTAAGCACAGAATGGGAACAATATCAAGCTTACTCTGTGACGCCATCATATTTCTAAGCTGAAGATACTTCCTAGTGTTTTTAAGGTTTGAGAAAATATCTCTGATGATTCCAGCTTCAGTTTGATTATTATAAACAACACAAAGTCAAAGCTGAAAATGACTTTTGTCCAAACCCACTGGAGACCAAGGTTCTTGCCTTTTCTTTTTCCGTGATGTCAACACTCATTACCACTTTATCTGAGTCTGAGCATCCTGTGTTGATGGAAAAGTGTAGCGATATCCATTTTACAGATATTTACACTGAGGCACAGTGAAATGAGATTACTTGCAAAAGATATTGGAGTCAGTGACAGAGCTGGGAACTGAAAAAGTCCAGACCTCCAACTTCCTGCTCTACCCACCACCAAGTCACATTCGCTGCCTAGTCACCAGCTTGCCAACATGTCCGAGTGGCCCCTTAGATGGAGGAGCAATCAATGAAACTCTGCATGCTGCCCCTGCCCCCGTGCCAGCTCCAAAGCGCCACTGGCCACAGTTCCCAGCTAATGGGAGCTGCAGCAGCAGCTGCCTGCGGACACAGGCAGTGCAAACAGCACAGGGCCACCTGGCCCCTCCGCCTAAGGGCCAGACATAGTGGCTACTTCCAGGAGTAGCACATGGCAAAAGTGGGCAGGCAGGGAGCCTCAGCTCTGCTGTGCCACTCACCTGGAGCTGTGTGACGTAAGTGCGACACCTGGCAGAAGCCTACACCCTGAACCCCGTCCCACATTCCAACTCCCTACCAGGCCTTGCCTCCCTGCACCTGAATACCAAGTCCCCTCCTGCACCCAACTCCCTCCTGGAGCCTCCCGCACACCAGCTCCCTGCCCCATTCCCATCTCCAACACAGAGCCCATACTCCCAACCACACTCCAAGCCTCTTGGCTCTAGCCCTGAGTCACCTTCTGTACCCCAGACCCTTGTCTCCAGCCCCAGAGGCCACTCCCCCAGGCAGAGCCCTCACCTCCTACTGCACTTCAGTGCCCCTCCCCCATTCTGAACTTCTCATTTTGGACCCATTTCTGAAGCCAAGGAAAAGCCCCAAACCTCTGTTTCCCTCTCTCCCCCCACCCACAGGCCTATGTGTGGCCCCCAACTAATTTTTTCTATGGGTCAGTGGCCCCGACCCCCTGGCCTAACCTATCAACTTTTACAGTTTTTCTCCCTGAAATTAAGGCATAGTCTATTTTACTGTCTAGAGCAGGGGTGGGCAATAACTTTTGGTGGGGGGCCACTCCAAGATTTTGGAAAGTGGTCAAGGGCTGCACTTTTCTGTGGAAGAGTTGGGTGCAGAAGGGTGCATGGGGTAAGGGACTGGAGTGCAGGAGATGGTGTGAGGTCTGAGTTTGGGTGAAGGGAGGGGGTTGTGACCTGGGTCAAGGAATTGGAGTATAGAGTCGGGGAGGGAGTATGGGTGCAGAAGAGGTTTCTGACTTGGGGGAAGGCTTTAGAAGGGGGTGAAGTCTGGGAGGTAATTGTGACCTGGGAGAAGGGGAAAGGGGAGTCTCGGTGGTAACCTGGGGCAGGGGAATGGGGTGCAGGGTCTGGGAGGGTGTTTGGGTGCAGGAGAGGATTCTGGTTTGGGGGAAGGGTGCAGAAAGGGGGTACAGGGTCTGGGAGGGAATTGTGACCTGGGGTAGGGGTATGCAGAGGGTTTGGATGGTAACCTGGGAGAGGGAGTTGGAGTGCAGGAGGGGCTGGGGTGCCAGAGGCAGGCTCTGGCTGAGAGGCACTTACCTTAAGTGTCTCCTGACCAGCAGCCCTGCAGCACCCCCAAGGCAGTCTAGACTCCCTGCCTGCTGCATCCCCAGACAGCTTGAAATTGCCAGCTATTCCCTCCATGTGTCTATTAGCTCTGGGAAAAGGAAGAGGCTTGCATTGCCCCATCCCCCAGGCCAATTTCTCGGCTCCTATTGGCTGATTGTTTCTAGTCAACAGGAGCTGAGAGATTGGCTGGGATCAGTTCCTATTGGCTGGTCGTTTCCAGCCAACAGGAGCTGAGGATTGGGCTGGGGACGAGGAGATCACACAGAGCCTCCCCCTACTTGCAGAGCAGGGAACCGCACGGACTGCGCTTTAAACTGCGGCGGCTGTCTGAGGGTCCTGGCAGGGCGGTCCGCGGGCCGGATCCAGTGGCTTGGCGGGCCAGATCCAGCCCCCAGGCTGTATTTTGCCCAGCCCTACTCTAGAGACCCTCTAGAGAAAAGATTCATACAGGAAGAGACCAGTAAATGGTACGTATGCATTCTAGATACTCACACTGCAATATCAACCACATATTTGGTGTGCCTCCTTCTTATCCCAACCTTCACACGTGATAATTTTCTCCTACTGTAGCATCCGTACACATCAGAGCGTTTAATTAGCCAACAAAATCACCCCAAAGGCTTAAAATTTACATGTCTGACTGAATTACTACAAAAGAGAAGGATTTAATATCCATGCAGAACAACATATGGGACAAACTCAGAAGCCTGGGAACCAGCTAACTTCTACAAATACATCAGTATTGAAGTTGGAAAATATTTCTGTTACAAATACTCAGAAAGATTTCTCGTCAAGAATGAAAGAAGGAAAATCAGAGGTCAGCCTATTCTACTTCAGGCTCTTGAACAATTTTAGCTGAACTAATTTTCTTACTTCTGAGGGCTTAAGGAAATTCTTAAAACTAATCCCAAAACATTAAATTCAAGTTTCACAATGGATTTTTCAATTTGCACCACGATTTCTCAGAGGAGTCTAAAACCACTCACATGGGAATCAGCTATTGAGAATTGCACTCTGTAGGAGGCAGCAAGGTGAGGGGGGGCTGGTCTGCGGGAGCCGATATCCACTGGGGAGTTGGCTTAAAAGCTGGCTCCCCCAAACATATTGGCTTCTGTCTGCCCCCTTCACCCTTCACACTGCTGCCTCTCTAACAGAGGCAACACTGTGGTGGGGGGTGAGGAGCAGGTGGATCTAGTGCTAATAGGGAACCTGCTTAAAGCCAGTCCCTCACGGGCACCTGCTCCTGCTCCCCGCTTGCTGCCTCTGATACAAAGGCAGCAAGGGGAGGGGAGTGCATGTAGTCGATATGAACCAAATTCAGGTATGAATCCAGAGTATCTCCAGAGACATCACTAAGAACAGAATTTGGGTTGTTAGATATACTTCTTACTAGCAGCATAGTCTTCTCTTGCTATCAGTTCTGCTTTCCATTCCTGGCTCTAATAGTAGCTTGGTACTCGATTCTGGGGAAAGTCACTTAACTTTACTGTGCCCCAGGTCACTGAACTCTAAAAACAGGTACTAACATTGACCTTATACAATAAGGTATTGTGTGGCTTAATTCATTAATACTTATAAAAACTTTGAGTTTTCAGTTTGAAAGTTTTCCATGATCATATATTATAGTCTAATATAACACCCCATAGATGTGGAGTCAGAAAAACTCTACATAACACTCATCTATGATGTACAAATGGCACTAGAAAGATCTGACTGAACTTGACAGTGGTTTTCCAGTGACTTCAATATGCTTTATTTAAATCAAGCCCTAAAAAAGCAAAGCCTTAATATGGTGCAACACCTCTAATATCCCAAAAGACCCCAAACCATTTTCAAAACTGATATTCAAATGGGATCATTTGATCCAACACTCAAATGCAGGGAGCTCTGGACTGAAATACAGCTGCTGCTTAACAACACGTATCAACATTACACAGAAGGATAGAAGCAGAGAATAACTGCTGTATGACAAAAAGTGCTCCTCAGGCATCACTGATGTATAAGCATAGGCTACCTCAAGCACTCACATTTTCTTTATCAGATAAAGCTCTGAGGGGTTTTTTTTTTTATACTTGCAAAGAAGGGCTCACGCTAAGACTCACCTTTGAAGGCCCTGTGGTTCCAAAAGAAGAGCTTTGAGTTCAAGGGTTTTCCAGGTGCACAGTTCAGACACTGGAACAGTGAGATTAGACTGTCTGTTACATTTCTAGATTTGTGAGAGATTTGAGAATGTAAGAAAAGCCCAAATCAGCAACTTCTTAGCACAGGGTGGTAGTGCCATCCTCGGGGATTCTGCAAAATTTGCCACTGTACAGTTTGTTACCACCTCGGTTTATGGCAACAGAATCTGTGCATGTTTTATAAATGTAATTTGTGTACTTAGAAAACACCTGACTCGTAACTGATTTCTGCTCCAAACTGGGAAACTGGCCTGCAAGTACCCCCCTCACCCGGGTCATTTGCTATAACTCATCAGTGGGCAACACATGTATGCATACGTAATTCCAGGGGAAATTAGATAGGCAAATTGTAGATTATTCAGCCACAAGACAAGTTAACATTCTGATGGTTATTTAATCAAACCGCCAGATCTCCTGTACAAGGTTTCCTTCATGAAATGCTGTCAGTTGTTTACAGCTGCAGGCATATCAAACATCCAGGTCTATCTGAGAAGCCAGTCTCTGTGTGCACAACAATAACCATTATGACTTCAACATTACTTCTTTCATTATTAAATCTTGGGTAGTTGTCTTTAACTAACTAATAGCAAATCTACCATTCTGATTTCATATTACCGAGTTGTGTGCTAGATATTCATTGCTTTGCACTGATCAGTCAGAAAATAAATAATTACTAGTAGGGATGTAACAGTGTAGTCGTTTAAAAGGTTAATTCATAAGCATAAGCTTATCTGTTTCCATTACAGTCATACACAGGTTCCCACTCCCGGGGAGTCGTCTACCACCCCGCACTGTGGGCTCTGCAGTATGAAGTTATACTGCAGAGCTGGCAGTGAAGCCAGCTCCATGGAAGCTGGGCTGGCAGCTGACTTGTTAGCTGGCTCCCAGCACGTATCTGCTTCTGGTTGCTAGCCCCACTCCCAGGGAGCCAGCTGTGCTGCAGGCTCTGCAGTATAAAACTTTATACTACAGAGCCCTCAGTGCATGTAACTGCTACAATGTTTAATGGTTACATTTTTAACTTATTTTTTTACATCCCTAATTACTAGTGAAATGAATGACCCATTAACGTGTTCAAATTAATATAAGTATAAAAAATGAGGAGTCCTGGGGCACCTTAGAGCCTAACAGATTTCTTAGGGCATAAGCTTTCATGGGTAAAACCCACTTGTATAAAAAAGACTGCGATTTGGTATTTGTCACATAATAAGGAAAATTTTCACTTAGGTGAGACTGAAAATCTTTAATTACCTGAATTTCTTTTTTTTTTAAATTGGACTGACGATATTCCTGAAAATTATGCAATGAAGTCAGCAGAGAAAACACTGTCTAACAGAAATAGTTTGCTCAAAATCTGTGTATTTCTGGTCTCTTAATGGTCTGAAGGGTTAGTGCACTCAGGTTCATACCCCTACATACTTGATTTTCTATTCCAAGCTCTATTTCTATTGCCTATTTGCCCATACCACTGAAACTACTGCATTTTTGCATCAGGATAATTATGCAAGAAAAGCCTAACACTAGAACTACATGCTTGCTGCACACCAGGACCAAACTGCATTGACATACATGTGTGCAGGAAGCCTGCACAATGTCTGACCATGCAAAGTCCAACGTAAGCAATAAAAGTTTTCCCTTCATAAACAATTTTTTTTTCACAAAAACGTAACTGTAAATGTGCAATTGTTCGTAGTAAATACAAAACCTTTCAATGTGCCAAAGCGACATCTTCATAATCTGCCAACTTTCTACTTGCACAAAACTGAACACCTTTGCCCTGCCCATCCCTTCTCCAAGGTCCTGCCCCTGCTCACTCCACCCCCACCCCTTATTTATTAATTTCATTGTAGTGGGGCAGGGGATTATAGGGGTTGGGGGAATGAGATCTCTGGGTGGGGACTACTTGAGAAGTGACTACAGTTTGATTAAGAATATTTAATTTGTATATTCTGACGTGATTGTTGTAAACAACCACAATAGCCCAGGGCCTCCAAGGTGTGCACTCAGAGACAAGAGAAAAGAGACAAAGGTGCAGTCACATCTGTAACCTCATCACTCCAAGAGTCCATTCCACAAATCAGCACGCCATCCAATTATTCATGTTCCACAGTTTAACAGCTCACTCAACTATAATCTAAGCAAGTGGTATAACTGAACTTCTGCCAGTTGTAAAGAAAGATTGTGTGTTCCTTTTTCAATGCGCACTTGAAATGTGTGGCAAAAAATTCTCTTTGCTGTAGTATAATTCACAAATGATAAATAATTGCAGAAAGGAATACAGAACAATTGAACAGAAAAATTAATTTCTCCTATTTTCCTGACAGGGTATTTCCTTGAAGCCCTAAATGTTAACTGTCATTGCACCACCAAAGAGGGCAGAGCAGGGCTTTGACTGATTGGGTATTTCATTAACCATTTAACGTTTTTGTTCACTAGAGAACTTTGTGATAAATTGCTGCCTAATGCTCATGACCCTGAATCACCCTTTACTGATATCATTCTAGCATTTATCTTGAAAGAATAAAAAAAGGCTTCTAAATTTCTCATCAACCTAAAAATAAAAAGAACATCTGTGAGATTCATCTGCAGTTTGCTGTTTATGTGCAGCATCCTGGGAGCAGTTGAGAAGTTCATGCATTCATCAGCAGAAACCACTTCAGTTCATGTGATTTACTACAAATGATTTCAAATAGATAATTGAATTGCTAAGAATGGCAAAACAAGATAAAAGATGTCTTTGTTCCTCCAGACTCTGGTAAAAGTAGGCGGGGCCTTTGCTTATTTTGCCAGGGGTTGTATGATACATTATTTAAATTACACAGAACCCCAACACCACCACATACACCAACATTAAAAGATATTATTTTGGCTTCAAAGCTGGGCACAAGGACCACAAGTTGGAGTCAGAGGCATATCAGTGTGAGCCTAGCCTCCTTCTTTCCTCCCCTCCTCCCCACCCCCGAAGTTGGGATAAACCACATAGGAAGGGGCAAGAGTGGAAATGGACCACTGAGGCAATGTCTGGGTTGGGCGGCAGTTGACAAGGCAAGCCTGGACTGTTTCTCTCCGCTCCACTCCCAAGTGAATACCTTTTGGAGTATCTCTTACTCCACTGCCTAAAATACAAACATACGTGGGCTCCAGCGGAAAGAAAGGAGATGGAACATGGTAGCCTTTCATGTCTTTAGCCATGCTTTCAAATCCTGACTTCATCACTGAACATGAGCAACGCTACCTCATCCTATTGCTCCATAGGATTTTATTTTAGCATATACCTGAGAACTCAGAAAACAGAAATGAATATGAAAGAAGTGTGACACTTGTGAGCCAAACCCTTAAACACACAGCAAAACTGTGGGTGAAAACAACAATAAATAAAAATCACATATTGCAATAAAAAGAATCAGACGTAACACTAAATGACTCCCCAAATTTCCATGAACTTTGATTTAGCCCACTCTATCTCCTCCGTCAGAAAAAGCATAAAGAGGTAGGCTTTGCAGCATAGCCTGATGCTCCCAGGGCACTGTGGAGCACTACTCATGGAAAAGAACCATGAAAGTATTATCAAAGGAGGAAGGGCAAATATGCCTCATTGTGTCCAAGGATAAGAGAACAGTTCTGGTAAAGTAAGAACCAACTCAAACTTCCATCCAACACTTAAACGCAACTCAGTCCCTTATAAAGTTTCCCAAGATACAATGTGAATCTTCAGTTTTAAAAAAAAGAAAGAATGAGTCACAGTTCTACAATTTTGGGAACTGCATTCACAACACTGCACCATGAATAAATGTGTTATAATAAATTTGTTATGTATTAGTTAATCACTAATAATGTTATAATGTATTGGTTACTAATAATATTATAATGCATTAGTTAATTACTAAACATTTGGTCTGAACCATTCATGGCACAATAAAACTACAGTAGGACCTTGATCTCCATGTTATAATTTCCAGACACATCCATCTGTCTTCCCACATAAATATTTCAAATATATCCCTCTCCCATAAACGTTAAACGCCATAACATTTTAGAAGAGTCTAAAATGCCAGGTAAACAGACTATTTTCTATTTCCCCTCCCTTGGTTAGGTTGTTATCAAGGACATAGGAGTCATAAGAACATAAGAACGGCCATACCGGGTCAGACCAAAGGTCCATCTAGCCCAGTATCCTGTCTGCCGACAGTGACCAGCACCAGGTGCCCCAGAGGGGGTGGACCGAAGACAATGATCAAGCGATTTGTCTCCTGCCATCCCTCTCCAACCTCTGACAAACAGAGGCCAAGGACACCATTTTATCCCCTGGCTAATAGCCTTTTATGGACCTAACCTCCATGAAATTATCTAGCTTCTCTTTAAACTCTGTTATAGTCCTAGCCTTCACAGCCTCCTCCGGCAAGGAGTTCCACAGGCTGACTACATGCTGTGTGAAGAAGAACTTTCTTTATTAGTTTTAAACCTGCTACCCATTAATTTCATTTGGTGTCCTCTAGTTCTTCTATTTAGGAACTAATAAATAACTTTTCTTTATCGGCCCTCTCCACACCACTCATGATTTTATACACTCTATCATATCCCCTCAGTCTCCTCTTTTCTAAACTGAAAAGTCCCAGTCGCTTTAACCTCTCCTCATACGGGACCCGTTCCAAACCCCTAATCATTTTAGTTGCCCTTTTCTGAACCCTTTCCAAGGCCAAAATATCTTTTTTGAGGTGAGGAGACCACATCTGTACACAGTATTTAAGATGTGGGCATACCATAGTTTTATACAGGGGCAGTAAGATATTCTGGGTCTTATTTTAGGAATTGCTAACAGGGAGTTTGGAGAGGGAGTTCTCCAGGTGAAAGAGGAGTAAAAACAGGACCCTTGTGGTAAGTGGCTGTCTGGAGTGTGTGTTTGTGTGTGGGGAGTTATTTGCTGTGTGCTGAGCTTGTGTTTATCTGTTTGGTTGGTTGGTTTGATTGTTTGTTTGCTTGAAGGAGCTTCTAAAAGGTTTGAAATCTAGAAGCCTCTGTTAATTGGCTAAGCCTCAGTCAGGGGGAGGGGCTACCAGAGCTATATAAGCCTGTGACTCAGCGACCAGGAGCTTGTAACAGGAATTGCTAACAGGAGTTTGGAGAGGGAGGTTAGAGGGGAGGTAGAGGGCACTAGTGACTTCTGGCCTTCTTTAAAACATAACTCTTATCGTAATCTATATTCCAGAGGTTTAAAAAGAATCCCAGTTTATACTTAAACTTGTTCATTAGAAAATGGAGACAGAAGCCCAGCAGCAGAGTGGGGCTATCCTGTTTATTGCGCCGAGTGTAACATGTATGATTACCTGCCCTGTGGGCGGGTGGCGTATGTGTGCACCCGTTGCAAGGAGCTCCTGACCCTCAGAGACCGAGTTCGGGCTTTGGAGGCCAGGGTGGCTGAACTGGAGGAGCTAAGGAGGTAGAGAGATTTGTGGATGAGACTTTCTGGGACACTGTAGTACTGTCCCACCTCCAGTCTGAGAGCCCCAGTGCTCTTAAGGAGGATGAAAGTCTCAAGGGAACAGAGCATTCAATGGGAGCAGAGGGAAACCATCCCGTAGTTGGGACCCTCCTCCCAGAGGATGTTGCGTATCCTCTCGCACTGAGGATACCTCTGAGGGGAGGGAATGCCAGTTCGAAGAGGCAGGTGTTAGTAGTGGGTGATTCGATCGTTAGAAACATAGATAGTTGGGTTTGTGATGACCGGAGAACCGTATGGTCACTTGCCTGCCTGGTGCGAAGGTTGCGGATCTCTCGAGGCATCTAGATAGACTTATGTGTAGTGCTGGGAGGAGCCGTGGTCGTGGTACATGTAGGTACCAATGACGTAGGGAAGGGTAGGAGAGATGTCCTGGAGGCCAAATTTAGGCTGCTAGGAAAGAGACTGAAATCCAGGACCTCTATGGTGGCGTTCTCGAAATGCTTCCAGTTCCACGCGCAGGGCCAGGTAGGCAGGCAGAGATTCAGAATCTCAATGCGTGGATGAGACGATGGTGTAGGGAAGAGGGGTTTGGATTTATTAGGAACTGGGGACACTTTTGGGAGAGGGGAGCCTATACAGGAAGGATGGGCTCCACCTAAACCAGGGTGGAACCAGACTGCTGGCACTAAACATTAAAAGGCCGAGAGCAGTTTTTAAACTGAGAGATGGGGAAAGCCGATTGGTGTGGAGATGCACGTAAATCGGAGGGAGACTTCTCTTAGAGGAGAATCCATTGATAGAGATTCTCTAAGCTGTAGTCAGAAAGAGAGGAGGGAGAGGGCAAACCGTGGGCCAGAGCAGACAAACAACCACAAAGGAATCCAATGCATCAGGAAGGGCAGACAAATAAGCAGTGGCAAATTTTTAAAGTGCTTCTACACAAATGCTAGGAGTCTGACTAATAAGATGGGTGAACTAGAGTACCTAGTATTAAATGAGGAGATTGACATAATAGGCATCACTGAAACCTGGTGGAATGAGGAAAATCTGTGGGACACAATCATACCGGGATATAAAATATATCGAAAGGATAGAGCAGGCCGGGTGGGTGGCGGAGTGGCACTGTATGTGAAAGATAATGTAGAATCAAATGAAATAAAAATATTAAATGAATCAACATGTTCAATAGAATCGCTATGGATAGTAATTCCATGCTCCAAAAATAAGAAATTAGCAGTAGGGATATATTACCGACCACCTGACCAGGACAGGGATACTGACATTGAAATGCTGAGGGAGATTAGAGAGGCTACCAAAACAAAGAACTCTATAATAATGGGGGATTTTAATTACCCCCATATTGACTGGATACATGTCACCTCAGGAAGAGAAGGAGATAAAATTTCAATGGCTTAAATGACTGCTTCTTGGAGCAGCTAGTGCAGGAACCCACAAGGGGAGAGGCAATTATCGATTTAGTCCTGAGTGGAGCGCAGGATCAGGTCCAGGAAATAACCGTTACAGGACCGCTTGGGAATAGTGACCATAATATAATAACATTCAACATTCCTGTGGTGGGAAGAACACCTCAGCAGACCAGCACCCTGGCATTTAATTTCAAAAAGGAATTACACAAAAATGAGGAGGTTAGTTAAACAGAAATTAAAAGGCACAGTGACTAGAGCCAAATCCCTGCAAGCTGCATGGAAACTTTTAAAGACACCATAATAGAGGCCCAACTTAAATGTATACCCCAAATTAAAAACATAGCAAGAGACCTAAAAGAGTCACCGTGGCTTAACCACCATGTAAAAGAAGCAGTGAGGGACAAAAAGGCATCTTTAAGAAGTGGAAGTCCAATCCTAGTGAGATAAATAGAAAGGAACATAAACACTGTCAAATCAAGTGTAAAATGTAATAAGAAAAGCAAAAAGATTTTGAGGAACAGCTAGCCAAAAACTCAAAAAGAAATAACAAAATGTTTTTAAGTACATTAGAAGCAGGAAGCCTGCTAAAAACCTGTGGGTCCCTAGATGATCGAACTATAAAAGGCGCAATCAAGGACGATAAAGCCATTGCGGAGAAACTAAATGATTTCTTTGCTTCAGTCTTCACGGCTGAGGATGTTGGGGAGATTCCCAAATCTGCACCGTCCTTTGTGGGTAATGAATCTGAGGAACTGTCCCGGATTGAAGTGTCATTAGAGGAGGTTTTGGAACAAATAGAAAACTTAATGTTAACAAATCTCCGGGACCGGATGGCATTCATCCAAGGGTTCTAAAAGAACTCAAATGGGAAATTGCTGAACTATTATCTGTGGTTTGTAACCTATCCCTTAAATCGGCTTCCGTACCTAATGACTGGAAGGTAGCCAACGTGACACCAATATTTAAAAAGGGCTCTAGAGGCGATCCGGCAATTACAGACCGGTAAGTCTAACTTCAGTACCGGGCAAATTAGTCGAAACAATAGTAAAGAATAAAATTGTGAAGCATGTAGAAGAACATAATTTGTTGGACAAAAGTCAACATGGGTTCTGTAAAGGGAAATCCTGTCTTACTAATCTATTAGAGTTCTTTGAAGGGGTTAACAAACATGGACAAGGGGGATCCAGTAGATATAGTATACTTAGATTTCCAGAAAGCCTTTGACAAGGTCCTCACCAAAGGCTCTTGTGTAAATTACATGGCCATGGGATAAGAGGGAAGGTCCTTTCTTGGATTGAGAACTGGTTAAAAGACAGGAAACAAAGGGTAGGAATAAATGGTAAATTTTCAGAGTGGAGAGGGGTAACTAGTGGTGTCCCCAAGGGTCAGTCCTAGGACCAATCCTGTTCAACTTATTCATAAATGATCTGGAGAAAGGGGTAAGCAGTGAGGTGGTAAAGTTTATGGATGATACCAAACTGTTTAGGATAGTCAAGACAGAAGCAGACTGTAAGGGACTCCAAGAAGATCTCACCAAACTGAGTGATTGGGCAACAAAATGGCAAATGAAATTTAATGTGGATAAGTGTAAAGTAATGCACATTGGGAAAAATAACCCCAACTATACGTACAGTATGATGGGGGCTAATTTGGCTACGACAAATCAGGAAAGAGATCTTGGAGTTATCGTGACAGTTCTCTGAAAACTTCCACACAGTGTGCAGCGCGGTCAAAAAGGCAAATAGGATGCTAGGTATTATTAAGAAAGGGATAGAAAATAAGACCCGGAATATCTTACTGCCCCTGTATAAAACTATGGTACGCCCACATCTTGAATACTGTGTACAGATGTGGTCTCTCACCTCAAAAAGATATTTTGGCCTTGGAAAGGGTTCAGAAAAGGGCAACTAAAATGATTAGGGGTTTGGAACGGGTCCCATATGAGGAGAGGTTAAAGCGACTGGGACTTTTCAGTTTAGAAAAGAGGAGACTGAGGGGGATATGATAGAGGTGTATAAAATCATGAGTGGTGTGGAGAGGGCCGATAAAGAAAAGTTATTTATTAGTTCCTAAATAGAAGAACTAGAGGACACCAAATGAAATTAATGGGTAGCAGGTTTAAAACTAATAAAAGAAAGTTCTTCTTCACACAGCGTGTAGTCAACCTGTGGAACTCCTTGCCAGAGGAGGCTGTGAAGGCTAGGACTATAACAGAGTTTAAAGAGAAGCTAGATAATTTCATGGAGGTTAGGTCCATAAAAGGCTATTAGCCAGGGATAAAATGGTGTCCTTGGCCTCTGTTTGACAGAGGCTGGAGAGGGATGGCAGGAGACAAATCGCTTGATCATTGTCTTCGGTCCACCCTCTGGGGCACCTGGTGCTGGCCACTGTCGGCAGACAGGATACTGGGCTAGATGGACCTTTGGTCTGACCCGGTACGGCCGTTCTTATGTTCTTATGTTCTTATTTTCTATCCCTTTCTTAATAATACCTAGCATCCTATTTGCCTTTTTGACCGCCGCTGCACACTGTGTGGAAGTTTTCAGAGAACTGTCCACGATAACTCCAAGATCTCTTTCCTGATTTGTCGTAGCCAAATTAGCCCCCATCATACTGTAATGATAGTTGGGGTTATTTTTCCCGATGTGCATTACTTTACACTTATCCACATTAAATTTCATTTGCCATTTTGTTGCCCAATCACTCAGTTTGGTGAGATCTTCTTGGAGTCCCTCACAGTCTGCTTCTGTCTTGACTATCCTAAACAGTTTGGTATCATCCACAAACTTCACCACCTCATTGCTTACCCCTTTCTCCAGATCATTTATGAATAAGTTGAACAGGATTGGTCCTAGGACTGACCCTTGGGGGACACCACTAGTTACCCCTCTCCATTCTGAAAATTTACCATTTATTCCTACCCTTTGTTTCCTGTCTTTTAACCAGTTCTCAATCCAAGAAAGGACCTTCCCTCTTATCCCATGGCCATGTAATTTACACAAGAGCCTTTGGTGAGGGACCTTGTCAAAGGCTTTCTGGAAATCTAAGTATACTATATCTACTGGATCCCCTTGTCCGCATGTTTGTTAACCCTTCAAAGAACTCTAATAGATTAGTAAGACAGGATTTCCCTTTACAGAAACCATGTTGACTTTTGTCCAACAAATTATGTTCTTCTACATGCTTCACAATTTTATTCTTTACTATTGTTTCGACTAATTTGCCAGGTACCGGTTAGACTTACCGGTCTGTAATTGCCCGGATCGCCTCTAGAGCCCTTTTTAAATATTGGTGTCACGTTGGCTACCTTCCAGTCATTAGGTACGGAAGCCGATTTAAGGGATAGGTTACAAAACCACAGATAATAGTTCAGCAATTTCCCATTTGAGTTCTTTTTAGAACCCTTGATGAATGCCATCCGGTCCCGGAGATTTGTTAACATTAAGTTTTTCTATTTGTTCCAAAACCTCCTCTAATGACACTTCAATCCGGGACAGTTCCTCAGATTCATTACCCACAAAGGACGGTAAAGATTTGGGAATTTCCCAACGCCCTCAGCCGTGAAGACTGAAGCAAAGAAATCATTTAGTTTCTCCACAATGGCTTTATCGCCCTTGATTGCGCCTTTTATAGTTCGATGCCTAGGGACCCACAGGTTTTTTAGCAGGCTTCCTGCTTCCAATGTACTTAAAAAACATTTTGTTATTTCTTTTTGAGTTTTTGGCTAGCTGTTCCTCAAAATCTTCTTTTGCTTTTCTTATTACATTTTTACACTTGATTTGACAGAGTTTATGTTCCTTTCTATTTATCTCACTAGGATTGACTTCCACTTCTTAAAAGATGCCTTTTGGCCCTCACTGCTTCTTTTACATGGTGGTTAAGCCACGTGACTCTTTTTAGGTCTCTTGCTATGTTTTTTAATTTGGGGTATACATTTAAGTTGGGCCTCTATTATGGTGTCTTTAAAAGTTTCCATGCAGCTTGCAGGATTTGGCTCTAGTCACTGTGCCTTTTAATTTCTGTTTAACTAACCTCCTCATTTTTGTGTCATTCCCTTTTGAAATTAAATGCCAGGGTGCTGGTCTGCTGAGGTGTTCTTCCCACCACAGGAATGTTGAATGTTATTATATTATGGTCACTATTCCCAAGCGGTCCTGTAACAGTTATTTCCTGGACCTGATCCTGCGCTCCACTCAGGACTAAATCGAGAATTGCCTCTCCCCTTGTGGGTTCCTGCACCAGCTGCTCCAAGAGTCATCACACTGGTTTAGGCCAACGGTCCTACCCCAGCAGCCAGTGCTATTGCTTCAAGGAGAGAATACAGAACAGTCCAATTCAGGAGAGATCCACCCTATTGTCCACGCCTGACTTCCAGCAGTCAGAAATTTTGGGTTGCCTGGAGCACAGATTTCCACCCTGGACTAGTCTGACTAATATTCATTTATAGACCTATTGTGCATGAATACTCATTTCTATGGGCTCTTTGGATAAAGTATTCTTGATGTCTTTGGCTATGCTGAAAACTTCTTAACTTGGAAGGTCTGCATATAGAGGTATGTATCGCACTGCACTCTAAAAGAAAGCGACTTATGCTCAGTCTTCTACTGGTTCTCTTCATTTCTCAGCAATTTTTAATAGCAAAAACAACTCTTCGGTGAAGCCTCAAATTACTAAGATTTCATTACTTTCATAAAGAAAGCATTCTCGTATTCCCATTTGTATCCCAAGAATTGTGATAAACAACATAACTATGTCAATAAAAATTGAAGTCAGGAGAGATTTTTTTTTTCATATGTATATGAGGGATTTAGCAGCACAAGTCTCACTGACTTGTGCCTCTAAATTCCTTGGAAACTTAGAAAAAATCTGTCCCATACATTTTGTAATGTGTTATCTTAGCTTCTCCTAAGGTGTGTGTGTAGTCAGTCATTTGCCAATTCAGAAAATTAAGTAATTGAAAGGGAGACCCATTGCAAGTGAAAGTTAGTGGGGTTCTATTGCTATGCATGTGCAGTCTACAGTTTTTAAAGTTCAGACTATCTGAGATAGTTTACATCAGACATAAATGTTCATTCCCTCTTAGGCACCCAGCACAGTCGATTTTATGTTCTTAGAAGCCTTCTATCCTGGAACTATGGATTTTAAAAGTGACTAAGAGTAAGAATCGTTACACTTCTCATTTTCTTTAAAGCAATCGTGGAAGGTAGCATCATTTTAACTGTTTCCTGCCATCATACAGTCCAGTCAGAGAGCACGGACTGTGATTCCCATTGTTGACATACAGTTGGTACTATTTTTGCAAACGTGAAGGTGAAGAACAACTAGAGAAGCCAGCGTGGCCAAATATTCGGTGTGGCAGTACCCAATCAATAAATGACCTTTCCATTTCCTTCAGAGACTGCTATTAATGTTCTTTGTCTGAGAGCTCAGAATTGTGGACTCTGTCAAATTGTCAAAAACAATACGTGATGTCAAAACAACGTGTGATGATCTGACATTTAGTTAGTTCCACTGAAGAATGTATCTGTGAGTAGTAAGGGGCATGTACAATGGTAGCATGAAGTCTGATTTATATATAAAACTAAGTGCACGCTTATGAAAAAGGAACATTCTTCTATATGCAAGTCACCAGAGTCTTTTCTTGATACTGTCAGTTAAGCCTTTGTAAGGCTATTTTAAAAGGCAACAACTATTAAAATTAATCCTTGAGTACAAGTGGAAGTGTGTTATATTCATACCACTGAAAGAGGTTCTGATATTATAACAGTGCGGAATAATCTGTATCAGAAATAGTCAGCTGAAAGAATTCCATGAAAAGACTGTCAACAGTTCACAGGTCTTAAGCAGAGAAATGCAGGGAAACTCCTTTTTCTAAGGAGAGCTGTAGGATCCTTGCTTGGTTGATGGGCTATTCCAGAACAGGGTACTTAAGACATCCTTTGAAATCTGGAGCATATCAGTATGACCCTTGAGGGAACTGAGCAAACAAAAACAAACAATCCATCAAATAGAGGAAAATCTTCCTTATCTGACTCTACCACTACAGAACACAGAGCAACTTAAATGTAAAGTAAATATTTATAGAACAGGGAGCCAAAAATTACATTGTCTCCTCAAGTCCTTAAGAAATTCTACTTCAGCTTGGAAAACCCCCTCCATTCATTACAAGAAACAAAAACATGGAAGCATTTGTGTTCTTCCTCCAGGAGAATGTGAATACTTACTAGGACATGAATGGTTTAACTTTTACGATGCATAAAGTCCAAACTAAGCGACGGCCATGCAGAAGCATTGGCAAATAGTAGTGTGAGCCAGAACCAGAAATGATTGTAGCAGAGTTTATGTAACCTTTTCAAATGCCAAGAAACTTATCTGTTCTCTTGTATTTTTCCTTGGACAATTTCTAGTTATTGTTTTCTTCAGCTTCTAGCAAACTCATGCAGAATTGCAAATTCGCATTTGATGGCTTATTTACTCAAAGGAGGAAAATGTGCTCTCTAGGTTGTCCATACTTAAATATTTTACATATCACATTGTCCATTGTTATGATGCTAAATGTCCTGTAGCAAGACTGAATACACAATGATAAGTAACTAAGCAGAGCTGCATGGAATCAAGTGGGAATGAAAGGTGGCTCAACTTCTCCCAGCACCGTAAGTTCACATTGTTTCAGCAAACCAATGTTACATAGGTTTCATGCAGAGGTGTGCAGGTACATGGTACCATTCAGACATCTTACTCCCATGACCCAGCAACCCAGGCTGGCAGCTCCTCCAGCAACCCCAGAACTTCCACTCAGCTGTGTTTCCTGTCTGGGATCTATACAGCTCTGCCAGAAGACAAGGGCTGGGGGGTAGTATATATACGTTGGAGAAGCTGAGAGAGCTGTCTCCTAGGAGCAGTGGCTCCACATTCTGCTCCTTTCATCACATCACTTAGCGTTTACAAGCGTTCTGAAAGTAAACAAAAACATTTTTTCATGCTAAAATAAGCAACGATGCTTGTAGATAACTGCATTCTCCTGGCAGGGGAGCCAGCAGCCACATCAGGACCCTGGGCAAGGTGAGGAGGGGGCAGCTCTATGCTCCCAGAAGGGGTGGGGCCTCAGGCAGAAGGAGCGGGGCCTCTTAAAGCTGCCTGGAGCACAAGGGCCTGGCAGTGGCAGAGCTGAGAACCCCCAGGGCCTTTAGAAACCATGGGCCCTGACATAAATGCCCCTTTGTCTCCCTTCTCCTCCCCTCCCCGGCCCCCCATTCAACAGGCCAGTCTCCTGGTCTGTATGTGGAACAGAATCTCTTGGATTCAGCTGTCCTGTAGATAGGAGAATGAATCCCAATTCAAACATCAGATGCTAACGATAACAACATGGAAGTATCATTTAGATTCATACACAGCACTGGAATGTAGTTTTCTCTCAGCTTTGGAAAACATTATCTTGAACTTCCTATTCTGTTTATACAAGGTAAATTGGTAAAAAATACCCATTTACTGGAGGAGGACCTTTGACTAGACAGCAGGGAACGAGAAAAGTCCAAATACACACATGGCAGGGAGGAGCCAAAGGAGGATACTCCCACCAGCGTTCCCTGCTGTAGTAAGATGAAGGCCTAAAACATAAGCCCATGCAGCACAGGCCTGGTCTGAGGCCTACCTAACGAAGGACAAAACATGGCTAACAAAGCAAAGCTAAGCTGTGAGCAAGAGGCAGGCCCCTGCTCACAGAACTTGGCACAAACAAGGTTGAGAGTGCAAAACACTAATTGGTAATAGGCCCAGGTGCAGAACAGTAATTGGTACTGGTTGAAAGCACATGGTACCACCAGCTCATTAAAAAAGACCTTGGTATATACTCCCCACAGGTACTGACCCAGGTTCAGGAAAGGGTCTAAAATGACAGTACGATGGACAGAAATGATCTAACCAAACCACGAGGTACAGGGTGTTGGGTGGCATGTAAGTAGCATCAGAGGGTGGTAACCTGACAACATCAGAAGGCAGTGAGGTGTGATTTGTTTGTACCTGTATATAAAATGGTGTCTTGGGGGGGGGGAGAGAGAGACAGTCTATGGATGACCTGGGGGCAGTGGAAATTTCCCACTGATTGAGTCATTCCATCGTTACAGGGTACATATGCATAGTGATTCAGTAGAGTCTACTGACAACTATGACTGTACTTTGCTTAACATTAAACCTGGCCTGGCACCTTCGATCCTTATCTGGTTTATGGTCTCTGGGGGCTCTCTTGGGATCTGCTGTGGAGACTAAGTGCACAAGTAAACACGGCACACATCATTGAGCATACATGCAAGCAGCCTTCTGGTTATAACCTGGGAAGACACCTCAGCAGTAAATCCCGACCCCTCCTGAAAAACTCTACCGGTAAGCTGCGTGCGTGTACTGCCATTCAGGAGAGATTCAAATGCTGCCCAGGTGATCTGCAGAGTATCCACAGCTAGCTTTTTTATTTTTACTGGTAGTGCGCATTTGCACATGCCTCAGTGCAAATTAAAATTTATTCCATGCATGGGTAGATATGATTAGAGGGAACATTGCCTCCTATTCTTTTCAAGTTCTCTGCTTAGACATTAGCTGGGCAAAGGGAAAAGGGATAGCTGCGGTCCCATTTTCATCCCCCTGCCCTTGCCTGTTTGAGCCAAGTCTAGGGCTTTGCAAAAAACCTGTTTTGCTCTATGCTCTGCTGAAAGGCAGTAGTTGCCATGTATGGGCAAGACTACATAGGAGCAGTGCTGAAAGACTCATGGAATTAAAACCAGCATGTGGATTCTTTAAGTACCAACTCTAGGATGCCAGGACTAGGCTCAACTGAACACTGCTGGGAGAGGTGGTTTGATGCGGCTTGTTTCCAGATCTGAAAAAACTTTAACAGAGAAGTTGTGGGAATTAAGGGGGTGGGGGCTGCTCCTCCTCTCCCTACTTTTGTGAGAGATGGGGGAAAGCGACACATACAGCTGCCTTGGTTGCCACAGAAGAGTCTCACTTCCTGGACCAACTATGACACTGTTTGTGGGGAGTGGAGGGGAGTGACACATGGGACTGTTGCTACTGATGACATGGCAGGGTGCACTTTAAGCACCCATTCCTGGAACTGAAACACAAGTTGCTTGGTTCCCTTCATGCCCCCACCCTTGGCTCATGGGGGGAGGGGGGGTGAAGAAAGAGACGTGGGCCTGGTACCTCCATCACCCATTTGCAACAGGCGTTGGCACAATGGGTGGATGAAGGGATGCAGGAACAACTAGCCAGTGGTCCCCAACGCGGTGCCCGCGGGCGCCATGGCGCCCGCTGGGCCATTTCTGTGCACCCGCCAAGTCATCAGGGCTGGCCCCGCCCCCAGGCACGTGGGCGGTGCCGGCCCCTGGGCGCGCAGCGTATGGGTGGCCCTGCCCCCGGGTGCCCGGCGCGTGAGTGGCCCCACCCCCGGGCGCCCGGCAGTCCCAAAACGTTGGGGACCACTGAACTAGGCCATACAAGCAGTTTCCTATTTCATGCCCTGGAAGGACCCAGTCTGGGTCTCATGGGTACATTAAGTGTGGTGGCCACTGAAATGGATGAGCCACATATTAGTCTTTTCTCCCTTGTTTTAAAGATTTGTGTATAGTAAGAGCACCAACACAAATTGAGCTCACATGGAAAAACTAATATTCTGAATCCTTTGAAAATGTGTTGGATCTATATATGACGTAACTGGTAGCCAGTTTTTAAAATGTATCTAGGCCGACTAGCTTGCTTAAGAAAAAACAGCGTATTCAGAAAGAAGTAGAATAATTTTCTTTCTCCAGTTAGAGAATCACAAAAACCTTAAAAAAATGCATTGATCCCCACTTAAATATTCGGATACAACACTTTGTTTAATAAAACATTCACTATCAAAGTGTTAATTTGCCACCGAACAAACTATTATTAAACTTATGCTTTTCTCCATTTAGAAATCTGAAATCTCTGCTAATGTATGCAGCTTCCGACAAGAAGAGTTTAATGCAAGCAACTAAATGAATCATAAAAAATGCTGCAAGCTCTGACATTAAGATTACTGGAATTAAATTAATAAGAAATCAAATTTTGCAGAAGGGGTGACAGAAAAAATAAGTTAACTTCGGCCTTTAATGGGACTTAAAAAAAATAAAAGCAAACAACACAGACACAATGAAAACTAAGAAAGAAATATATTGGGCACATCCACAAATACGTATGAATAGTAGTTTCTATTAAAAAGAAAAAGGAGCTTGCAATATAGTTACCTGAAAGAACATAAGGCATTCTCAAGCTTTTTATCCATGCTTCTGGTTGAATATCAGGTTTCTTCTACACTAAGATACGCAACTTCAGGTATGTGAGTAAGCGCAGCTGAAGTTGAGGTATTTACCACAGCGTCTTCCATGTGGTAAGGTCAGTGTGGGCTACACGAGAGTGTGCTCAGTGGTCGATCAACAGCATCTAAGCAAATGTGAAAAATCAACTGCCAGTGGATCAATCACTGCAGCATCAATCTACTATGTAGCGAAGACAAGTCCTCAAAAACCAAAGGATTCATTCACGTCTTGCATCTATCCCTAGCCTCTGTTTGTCAGAAGCTAGGAATGGGTGACAGGGGATGGATGGATCACTAGATTATCTGTTCTGTTCATTCCCTCAGGGGCATGCGGTATTGGCTATAGAAGGTAGAATACTGGGTTAGACGGATCTTTGGTCTGACCCAGTATGGCCGTTCTTATCTATTCTTTCTGAAGATAGCAATGCAACACAGAAAAAAATGCCCTAAGTGGTTATGTATTTGTAAATTGCATTTCATCCTAAATATAGAAGCCTGACAAACAAAAGGGAGTCAAAATATTCAAATAGCTATGATGAATTGAACTGCTGAACTTGAGTCTCAGGGAGCATGAAGTAAAATTAAAGATATCCAAACAAAACGGTTTTAATTCAAGCTTTGGAAACTATTCCCCTTCCCCCCTCGCCAACATTTCTGCATGAGAGGGACATGACTAACATTTAGCCTTCCTTACAAATTATGGATCAGTCTTCCAAACATCGACTAAGCATAGTGCCTGGCCGCAAGTGTTTGCTGGATCTTGCCGTGTTTCCTTGCTAATATCATCGCATTGTTGTTGCATCTCCCAAATTAATTCTTTTCTTCTTGCCTGCCAAAGCAAAACAAAAACCAAAAACACAACAACCCCCTTACCCAGTGCAAAAGATAGCAGAAACTATAAATATTTAAAAAATTGTTTTCACCCTCCAATCGTAAGTCCCAGTATTTATTTTTCAAGTAAGACATATACTTCTTTCTGGAATAAAAATGCAAGCCTCCATTGGCACAAGTCAATTCTTGCTATCATTGACTGAGTGTCATTAACAAAACATAAAGCAATATTTGCAAGTCATAGTTCAAATCTAACTAAGAAGCCAATATTATTTTTCTTCAGGGGAACAGGGAAAATGATTGCCATCACAGTCTGAGTTAATCTGGCAGGCAGAATGAACTACCTCAAACAACCCCTCCTCCTTCAAGATCTCCTGGAAGATAGGTGTGCAAAAACCTAATATCCAGAGCATCTCTGCATGCTGTTTCAAAAAATGAATTATTCTGATAATACTGTAAAAGTGAACAATACTTATACAATTACTGCAACTATATATTCAGACCTCATATTGTACAAGGTACAGCAAACCTTCAGAAAAAAAAACAGGTCTTAGAAGAATGAATGAGTCATCCATTATAAAAATTAAAGGTAACCCTGCAATATACTCTGATGCACATGGTTACAAGCAATCTTCTTGGTTAACTGTTTCAAAACCCAAACCTGCAAGAGTGGAGCCAAGAGGAAGAAACAGCTTTTTTGTTGGTTTGTTTTTTGCTTCATAAGAAAACATGGCAGATGGAGGAAAGTTTCACATCCAACACAAGCAGAAAACCATTGTCAGGAGAGTTTTAGATTATGCGACTGATCAACAGCCTACTCTGTACCTGCTGCTTATACAGGAGAAAGAGAGGAATCATAATAGCTTGGGTCAGACATGACACATATATGTAATTACAAGGACTGACTCATGAGCTATTTAACTTAATACAGGTGTCACACAGACAGGTGTCTTGCTTGCTCATTTCTTACTGTCTGTGTCACATTACATTTTTACATGACTAACTGAGCTGGCAAATGAATGGAAGCTTCAGAACTAGCAACACTCTGCCAGAACAAAAACAGCCAGGAGTCTGGTAGCACCCGAAAGACTAACAATTATATTATGGCATAAGTTTTCGGGAGTCTGCCAGAATAGCAACTCTCAATTGCTAGGAAGGAAAATGTAAACCCAACTGGCAGAAATAGAAGAAATTAATTACATGCTGAAATCATACTTATTTTTCCACAGAAAAATATCAAGTAAATTGTACCACTGCATTTGGTCAACATTTCAAACCATGTCAGCATTTCTTTAGGCTGATGATCTGTGCACAATAATGGGATAATGTAAGGCATTTGGATTTATGTCACTTTATGCACTTTCCTTCCTTAGCCTCTCGATATGCCTGTCACTACTAACCAATCTTTGTCCAGTAAGTGTGTCGTCCCCCCCGCCCCGCCTTCCCTCCTGTCTAACTTATTCCCCTGGCCTAGATCTGATGGCTCCCATTCTCTTACTTGCCTTAACCTTCACAGTTCCCTTTTAAACTGCCAAGTCACAGCAGGGTTTCAGATCTGGTAGCTGCTGCTTGGAAAGCAAAATCTTGAGTGTACTGAGGTTTCCTACAACGTGAGAAGCCTGCATTAGAGAGATTTTTACTCTTTCGATAGCCTTCAGAATAAGTAATACTGATTCTGTGGAAAGAGATGTTAAAAGTAGAACTACCCAAAACTTAATGCTACACAAAAATAAAAGGCTACCCTCCACCAGGTCATATTCTCGAGTTCATTTCTAGTATATTAGCCAAAATCTGAGTTCAGCAATAGTGCAGATGAAACTTCAAGTTGTATTACTCAGTTTTGCTGATCTGTTTTATTCTTCAGTTTGCAACAGGAAAGGAGTCTGATAAATCCCTAAATGTGTGACCTTCCTTTCCCTGTAATTCAGAATAGTCTGTTCCTGGCACTATTTACATTTTAACTAACATATTCACTTAAATGGTTTACTTATATCTTGCCTCAGTACTAGGAAAATGTCTATAATTAATATATATAATATATTTATAAAAACAGCACAATGTTCATATTTTTGTAATCAGAGACACTGTGACAGAGGTAAGCACTTTTTAATCAACGTCCCATCTGTTAACGTTAGAAATGACTGAATATGCAGACATGAATAACATGTGAAATATGTACTCAAATCTGTATTCACTATGAAAAAATCACTCTAAAATCAATAACAAATCTATAATGATAGTTGACTACACGAAAAATATAGATTAAAATGTATACAATCTGAGACGTATGGATGAAAAACACTGAGATATTATTACATATTAAAAAAAAGGGGGGTGTCAAACCTATCCCCTAAAGCTTTCTACAGTTCTTCTGGAATAGATGTATATTTTTAAATTTGAATATTACTTGTCCATTTAGCTATCATGCCTGCAGCATCATGTAATGATCAATTGAGAAAGAGGACTCAATCAATTAAAAAGGTAATTTGCTTTTTAAATTACAGGTTAAAATGGTAACATCTATTTAAAACTGAAACCATACCAAAGAGGACCATATCTGTATTCAGACACATTGCATGTACTATAATTGTTTCAGAAAGAAACCGCCAAAGGAACAAAGAAAAGAAATAAAAGGCACTAAAATGAAAGCAAGAAAATTGGAGACATCCTACCATAATTGAACCGTATGAGGTACTGTGCTGATAAAGTTCCTCAGTTAGCTCCCAATACTGTGCTACTCAATATGCACAGTAAATCCAGTGAAATTAGTGTACCAAATTCTTTGGTCCTTGATCAAGCTGAACTCCAACTGCAGTGAGAATTGCCCAAATGGTGGAAATTACACCATAACAAATGGGTAATCACAAGTTTAGGCACCTAACTCAAGTCTTACACACATGCTTAAATTTGTGCATGTGATTAGTCCACAGATGTGTGTACATCTTTGTAGATGTAGAGCTTTATTTTGTTATTATAAGGGGGTGATGCTTTTTCCATGCAAGTTTTCCAAACTTTAATTAAACTTCGCAACACCTCTTACAATACACAAGTTATCTCTATTTTACAGATGGAAAAGCTGAGCTGGGGTGGATTAGAATACTGCCTAAGGCCATGAAGGTAATACTGAACCCAGATCTCCTAGTCCTATGCTTTAACCACTAGTCAATAATTTCTCAAATAAATGAGTGCTAAATTATTTTACCACTGTAAGATGTAAGTGTGCTGACAATGAGACACTCACATTATTTGGACATTATAAGGATTGAAGCTGAGACACATGCCTCCAATTCCCCAGGGTTTTGAGTTATTTTAAAAATCTGAACACAGAACTCTTAGTACTATGCACTGATGGAATATACATTTTTTATTCTGGAATATTTTAGTTGAAAGATATTACTCTACTCCTTCAGTGCATATTAGAATGCTTTAAAAACATAGGCTATTTTAAAGTTCCAAGACACCCTAACACAGCCTTAAAAGTATGCAATATTATATACTACTCCCAGTTTACCCAGAGCCTGATCTCCCCACCTCCAGTTTACCACTCCCAACACATCAACTACCCAATCCCCAGACAACAAATAAAGAACAAGACAAACCTCCTTTTCTAGAGCATAGGTATACGTTGCCCCTGCATTTAGCCCATTCCTTCTACTTTAATTGGTCTTCACTTGGACAGGGGGGTCCATCGACCTACACCATACTGCAAAAATGGGGCTGAGTGAATTACTGGATAGAGGAGCAGACTAAAAACTAGAAATGTAAGCTACTAATCGACTAGTCAACTATCCGATGAGCAAAAGCTTATCCGATAGTCAACACACTAGTCGACTAGTCGCTTCCTCCCACCCTTGCTGCCTCTATAAGAAAGAGGGCAGGCTCTTGCTACATTTCAAAGCAGAAGCACCCTTATCGACTAATCAAATAGTTGGTAGAAAGTCCACTGTCTATTTGATTAGTTGATTAATCTACTTTTAACATCCCTACTAAGAACCATTCCTGACTCACGGACACCTTCAACAACTTTATTTTCTCTTGGTTTGTTTCCCAACCTATAAAATGGTTGTGTCAATGCCTGCTATCTCATGGGGACATTGAGAGACTTAATAGTTGCAGAGTGGTTTGAAGCTGTCAGATCAAAGGTGCTATATGAACACAAAGTAACGCCTACTACTCCTGCTCTTTTCCAGCACAAAGTTCAGAAGTTGGTTTCAGCAACTCAGACCTGGCACAATACTAGGGAGTACTCTGAGCCACTCAACATGAACTTGGAGAGCGGAACGTATTGGTCTAGTAGGAAAAAAATGAAGGAAAAGATTAAACAATTTAACATTCACCTAATTCATTCATGGCAAGTCAAACTGAGATCCAGTGTTATATCATTAACAAACAGAGTTGGAGCTGAAAGGGGGATGGATGAGAAGAAAAGAGAGAAAGAAAAAGCAGCTACAAGTTTTTGTTGGAAAATACAAACTCACTGTTAAACTGCCAGGCAAAATGCTTTTATACTGGCTACACCATCCCCAGATGTACTTTGTGGCAGCCAAAAGCTAGCTGCACAACAGAGATTCTTGTTTCCATCAAGTCATGTGAAAATGTGGCCTGTTAGAGAAATAGTTTCAAAAGACCCAGCAAATAAATGAATCTCTAAAGAGGGAGGTTTAAAAAAAAAAAACCCATAAAAGATTTAGACATGAAAAAAATCCCAATTAACCTCTTCTTTTGATTTTCTTTTCCTTTCAGAAGTAGCTATAATAATTCATTTCCAGTCCAGCAGCCACACTGCAAACCCCTCGACTGAGCCCATTCCAAATCCCTGCACTACCAACACACTTATAGTATTTATTGTGACTTGCTGTCTAATTTATGTCCCATCGGTTCTAAGATGAAAGGCCTCCAAGGTTAGAATATTATGTGCTCGGTATGCTATCTGCATGTGTAATTATTGTTTCCCAAACATATGACACATTCTTGTTAAAGACACCAAAAAAGAACCCCTGGGTCCCACACATTTTATGACATTACCTCAACATGTTTCAGAGGTCTCTACCAGAAATTACCACATAACAAGTGAGAAGCTATTAGCCCATCATCACGCCGTAATAAGATGTTTGTCTCTCTTCACATGAATTCTCAACTTACATATTTTATTGACAAAAATAATTCTCACACATTGAAAGGCTCACAGTTCATTATAAAACAAAAGAAAGGACTATGCAGCACTTTAAAGACTAACAAGATGGTTTATTAGGTGATGAGCTTTCGTGGGCCAGACCAAGTGGGTCTGGCCCACGAAAGCTCATCACCTAATAAACCATCTTGTTAGTCTTTAAAGTGCTGCATAGTCCTTTCTTTTGTTTCAGCAAGAACAGACTAACACTGCTACATCTCTATTAGGTTCATTGTAAGATACAGAACGTAAGACACATTTTCTGCATGTGTTTAAGGATTGAAAAGTGCCTCTAAAAATTCCATCTTGTAGTCCCATAAATCTAACTCACCAGTGATGATTGATAGATTACATTTTCTCACTTTACAAATCAAAGTTGGATTTTTTTTAACTGCCAATATAGGAAGCATAAGCGAATATCTCATTTTTTCCACTTCTTAGAGTACATCTTTCACCACCTTCCTCCATTTTTACCAACACAACTATGTGGGTTTTTTTAAAACAGTATTTATTTGGGAAGTTTTAACAGTTTTACAAATTGTAGCCACGTCAGCGACAACATGGTTTTAGGAATCAGCAATGAGTAGGGTAATCTAGCAATGGATGATGAATGATGTGCCTGAAGCAAAATAATTTCAGCTTCCACTTCTTTGCTATTCTGAGAGGTTAAAAACCTGTTTTGTCAAGAGGCTAAGTAGGTATCATGCATAAACAGTTTTTCCTGACTAAACATAACGTTTGGGGATTACAAGTCATACCACATTTACATCTCAGCTGAAGACCCTGGGGAGGGTAATCTTGCCTATCACTTGTATCCCAATAAAACCAGCGGGAAAATGAGAAAATCCTCAGAATAATAAAAACTGCACAGAAATAAACTATACATGTTATATGCCCTTCCTCCTCTATCCAAGTACATACATGGCTTTAAGAGCCATAGTAACTGAATGCCTCACAAATATTAACCTATCTATCCTCGCAACATACCTGTGAGCAAAAGGAAGCAACCTCATTTTATCGATGATAAATGAGGCAAAAAGAGATTAAGGAGAGTTTGAGAGGCTATAATCAGAGGAAGCCCGGAGCTCTGTTTCTCTACCCACTAGATAAACTTCAACTAGGGGAGACTGTCATCAGGCAGGGAAAACCTCAACAACCAGTGAGGACCTATTCCTCAGCTGACTAAGCAAGCCCTTCACTTGACAGGACTAGATCTCCATTTAATCAGACGATCCACAGCAGAGAACATTTGCTTAGTGTCACTGATGACAGCAGAGCCCACGGAACACGTGCCAGATAAGGGAGTCTCAATCAGTCCTGGGGAGAGGGGAGTATGGTGCACAAGAGCTACTAAGCCAGTGGAGCATGGTGGGACATACGTGTTTGGAGGGATGGAAAGCAGTGTTCTCTGTAAGCTGAGCGCTTGAATGGCTGCTCAGGAGAGATTCAAATGCCGCCCAGCTGATTAGCAGAGTGCCCACAGATAGGTTTTGTTTCTACTAGTGGAGCACACTGAGGAGGAGGGGGGCAAACAGGGGAGGGAGTAATTAAACATCTAACACAGGGTGGCCAGGCATCTGGTTTTCAACCAGAAGCTCTGGTGTAAAAGGGAAACTGATAGTGTTTGACTGTGGTCAGATCTACTAACCAGATACCCAAAGTCCAGTTACTGTGGGCAAGTGACATGCCAAGTCACCAACTGCATCATCAGCCCCTACTCAACTCCTACCAGCACTGGGCAGCTCCCAGCCCTAGCTCTGCTGGCAAAAACCATGTAGGGAAGGGGCAGACACGGGAAAGAAAATAAGGGAGGGAGAGAAGGAAAAAGAGAAATGAATGGGGATGGGGCCTCATGGGAAAGGGGAAGGGTGGGAGTGCATCCTACTGGAGTGTCTTGTTATTAAATATGACGAAGCTGGCAACCCTAATCTAACATGTATTGCAGAAATCTCAGAAGGGTAATCATGTTAATCTATAACTTTAAAGAAAAGTGTAGTCCTATAGCACCTTAGAGACTAACAAAAGTATATACACATTAGGAATGTCAACGTGGAGTCCACTACATGATTAACCAATAAGCCTTGGTTTATCGGTTAAATTTATGAACTACATGCATTCCCCCCGCCCTTGCTGCCTCTGTAGCAGGGGGAGAGGGGGGTCAAGCACCGGATCTGCCTGCACTCCCACCCCTGCGCTGCTGCCTCTGATATAGCAGCATGAGGTAGCAGGGGGTTCCCCAGCAGTGGGGCCGGAAGCAGTGTTCCCTCTGAGATTTTCCATCTAAGAACAGAGTGAGTTTTGCCTTGTGCACCAATATTGAGGTCACGTGCACTTGTTCAGACGTGTGCCACCATGGCACCCAAGCTAAAAGAAAAATATAGAAGATATTTGTTAAAATGTTATGGAAGAATACTAAAACAAGGGATAATTAACAAGGTGCATGCCTTTAAATGTTCTTGATATGAAGTCAAATAAAAAGAAAATTAACATTTAATAAAATTAATACTGCAAAATTTTCAGGAGCCAACTTCTGTTTATAGCCCTTTCCCAGGCCCTCCTCCAAATGAACTAGATGATCTCTCAGGTTCCCTTATGGTAAAACCTGCCTGGACTATGTGCTGAGGTGACACTGCTGTATTGAGAATAAGACAAAGAATAGCTTATAGTCTCTATATAAATCCATGGTATAAATCCTAGGATTGCTAACTTCCAAATCCCACGTTTTAACCTCTAGACACACTAGACCAGATTTACAATTACGTCATCCCTTAGTACTGCTCAAATAGTGAGAAGGATCCTGATCCTATGTGGCCACTCAAATTTCACTCCGAAATCAGGTTTGTTTTCCCCATGCCCAGTCTCTGCACAGTTGCTACTCCTCTCCATAGGTAACCAAAGGTGCACAGAAGAGAGAGAAGGGAACAGATGGGAAATAGGTAAGGGATGAGGGAGGCAGTATGATGTCACTATGATGGGCTGATTCAACATACTTTTCTATGGAGCAAAACAGGTGCTCTGGAGGAACTAGGACTCAGAAGGATCTATTAAGTGGTTTCTCTCAAGGCTGAGTAAGAGGTGGGGCACAGCTGCACCACCACAAGAGGAGCTTCAGAAAAAAAGGGGCACCCCTCTGAAAAACAACCCTTCTCCGGACCTCTTCTGGGGACAATGCAGCTATGCACAGCCCCTTACTCAGTGGCTGAGAGGAAACTCAATATAGCACAAAATAAAATGAGAAGCATTCCCACCTTAATGCTAGAAAGACCCCTCCTTGGTGATCCTCCAGACCACCATGGAGAAATACTCCTTTCTGTTGATGAACTCTGAGTTCTGGTGTGTGGGGGGGAGGAGGAAGAATAGGCATGAGGAGGAGGAGGAGGGCAGCCTCCCGCCGCCGCCACACCCGCGGAGACGATTGACCTTCAAGCGACGCTCAGACAGGCGTAGCCCCGGGAGGAACCCGGGGCCGCAAGTGCGTTCGAAGTGTCGATGATCAATGTGTCCTGCAATTCACATTAATTCTCGCAGCTAGCTGCGTTCTTCATCGACGCACGAGCCGAGTGATCCACCGCTAAGAGTTGTTGCGAGGTTTTCGAGGGTTCTTTCTCCCCCCTCCGTGTTACGCCCTTCCGCGGCCGCGCGCCCCCCCCCCCCTTATCCACGCACAGCACCGGTGGCGGCAGGGGAGGCGGGGGGGACCTTGTCCGCACCGGTCGGGTGCCGGCCTGCTGTCCCCGAGGGGGAAACGCAGACGGTGGCGGGTCTCGCCGCGAGAGGAGGGCCCTCCGCAGGTCCCTTCTTTCTCTCGCGGCCTAGGGCGCCCAACCACCCGTCCTCGCCCCCCGGGACGTCCTGCACGGCCCGGACAGCCCTCCACGGTGCCCGCCCTTCCTCACTTTACAGCTGATCTATCAACACCAGAACAATTAGCTACTGACTAGTAGGAGCTAGTGGTGATAAGCTCCCAAATTGCCACATGTTCTTCATGCTGAGGAGAGCTCCAACATAGGAGTCGTGGTGCTGCATCACCAGGGTTAGCACCACACAGATTTCTTAAAAAATGGCATTTGACACCCTGAAGTCCTGTTGCCACGGCTATTCACCCCAGCTCAACAGTGCTATCCTGTCCCACCAGTCAGCACTACATAGCTTAGCCCAGAAGTATCAGCTCACCTGAAGCTGCTCTAGGAAAAGCTCATACAAAAATAACTGCTCAAGTTCATCCTTCTCAGCCTCCTCAGATTACTAAGCAGATCGGACCTCCCTGGTCCGATAATCTCCGGAACTGATTGGTCCCAAACAAGGGAGCTTGCTGGATCTGGGATAATCAATTCCAGTCCTTCTGCTGCTGGCCTCTGAGCTCTATCCTGGGGCCTCCAGCATCCCAGCTGGGCTCCCCTCATGGTCACCAACTGCTCTGCCAAACATGGCTACTGGGCTCCCTCCTGCCCTGCCCCAGCCAGGCTCTGGCTGCTGGACTGGCTCTGCTCCCAGTCCTCCAGCTGAGCTCCCTGGCTCCTGTGCTGTGGGTCTCCCAGCTGGCCCCCAACTCCTAACTGCTGGGGCTCTCAGGTTAAGGGACTGTCTCGTCCAGCAAATCTGTGGGCCCTGCCAGACCATGGATGTTGCCAGACCAGAGTCCCGAACCAGAGAGGTACACCTTGCATTAGCCTGCCTCTCAAGTTATTGCACAAGTTGATACAGCTTGATCATATTAATGTCCATCACAATCACTGGCCTCAGCAGCATTTCTGCCATGATACATGACAGTACTTTGAAGATGGCACTGGGTTTGCTAAAACCAGATGATGTGATGAGACCCAGCATCCCAGAGACTTCGGGTAGGTATCTCACAGTCTACAGTAGAAAAACATCAAAGAATGCACAGATGCTAGCAGTAGAACACTGAACCATCACACGTCTGCCCAGAATACTGTGCATTTACTCCAGAACAAACCACACACTTCATTATGGCATTGATTGAGTCAGAAAATAGACAAATCCTTAATAATCACATCCACCATAATCCCACCACCTTTAAGAGGACAGAATTTCAGAAAGTCTCTGAAATTCTATCACCAGACAGTGGTCAAACCATGAAATAAAGTGGTGTCACAGTAGTCCTGAACCATAACGATTGCATTAACAAGGCAACTCTCCAATACTGCTTAACACAAAGATGATGCCACACTCCAATTCTCTTGTGGATTTAAGAATATCATGTAATCCTTCCCCAAACAACTCCAAAATAAACTCTAAAACTTCATTCCCAGAAACCTACCTCAGGTGCCTTCTGCGTCTTCCCAAGATATAAAAACATGGGAATCCAGGCAGACCCATTATATCTGGCCATTGCACTTTTACAGAAGGTATATCAGGACTCACACAAGCATGGCTGCTGCCAAAGCTGGAATCGGGGCCATGACGAGGCTGCCCCAGCTCCAGCTGGCACACAACGGGGAGGCCGCCCGCAACGTGGCCCCACCAGAACCCAGCACCACCACTCACCTTCCATCAGGTCCAGCAGGAAAGTGAGTGGTGAGTGCTGCTGCGCGTCTCTGCAAACGAGGTGGATGGGCCTAAAATTTTTTGTGCACGGCCACACAGGGACGCAGCATAGAGGGAACTATGGCTGGGAGAGCACTGGGTACCAGCCCCACCCTTGAGGACTATCAAATAGTCGTGTAACCACTAAGATTTCATATAGTTACACAACTATTCATTTACTATAAATATCAGTGATGTTAGATATAGTGTATCATGAGCTTTTGTGGGCCAAAACCACTTCCTCAGATGAGAGTGAAGAAGTGGGTTTTGCCCACAAAAGCAGAAAACTTTCAGGATCTCCTTGTTAAATTTTTGGCAGCACATCACTGTTGTGTGTTTGATAAGACTTCTGGAAGATAAGAACTGCTTCCACCAACACTGTTCTTTTGTAGTTACATAATTATTCACAGACAAGATTTAGTGTGGCTTCTTGACAGCTACTCAGTAAGAAAGAAAGGAAATTCCTGTAAAATCTATTTTATTTCTTCACATATCAATTTACCCCATAAGTGTCACACACCTACCTTCAAAGTTCTACATGTACATTGAAATGGAAAGTGTCAGTTGCAATCAGCATTTCTGTTCTCTGAGTCAGAGTTTGCAGATGAGTTTACTGTAACACAGCCTGAAAGTAACACTTTCCAGTTATTTAGCATCTCTCTCACCGCACTCTGCAAACATTAATCCTCACAAAATCCCTGTGTTTGGGTACGATCACCCCCATTTTATTCAGAGGGAAGTGGAATTGAGAATTGTTACCAAGGGGAAGAGCCAGAATCAGAGACTAAGCATGTTGATTATCAGACTTTTTTTGTCATTGAAAACCAGTGATCTCGGTGCAAATAAGCAATAAAATACAACTGGAAAAAAGAATGTGAGGAACCAATATCTTCTCCCTATAAAAACTCATGGACAATCAGCCACAGAGACACAAGCCCATGACACTGACAATTAAAGGAACTCTCCAAAAATCCATAATACAAACAAAATGTGCGTGTCTACGATACTTTATACAAACTTTTTTAACAGGAAGAAGCTGCTCATCACATTAATTTGCATACATAAATTAGTACAAAGAAAAATCACCTGCATCTGTTTATTGCAGGAAATAACTACCTAGTTTTCTCATCCATGAAAAGCACCAGAATCTCAAGTGCAGTTTAACATGGTATTTTCTTTGGGTCAATTTAAAGACAAACTCAGAGTAAGTAAAAGGACAGCACAGAAATAAACTATCGATGGGAATAAACTATAAATGCCCTTCCAGTTAGTTACCTTTAAGCGTTAAAATAAAACAGTTTTCAATTCTGTAGGATGATACAAATATCATAAATATAATTGATTCAGTTTAGCTAAACTCCTAGGGCCAACTCCTGCAACATATATCCATGTAAAATAAACCTTATCAGATGTGTAAACCTTGTATAAAAAAAGATTACATGACTTAGGATTAGGCTCTGAAAGCCAACATCAACAACAACAAACAGCAGCTGAATGAGCTCAGGACAACAAGATGACAACCAAATGAGTTAGTTATCTTTTTGTTTACGAAATGTGGCCAAAATGCAGGGAAAAAATGCAAAGGGTTCCATTTAGCATTCCTGACTCAATTAACACATCCAAAGAGGTCAAGGTATTCAGCAGCAGTTTTGTGCACATAAGACTATGCTTACATTTCATTTGGAAAATGAAATCATTTTGTGGAGGAGAAAAGAACTCCAGCGACGCATTAGTTAAAACAGAGCTACCAAATGTATCAGCGGCAACTGCACAAGCCAGCTAACGTGAGCAGTAAATCATTCTAGAATTAAAAGAAATGAACTGCTACATTAAAACAACCATCCCAAATTTTAAATGTTTCTCTCTAAAATGCTAGAAATTAAATTTTTTCTTGACATTTCACATATTCAAAACATATACACATTCTAACAGACACAATGCAAGCAATGCAAAGCTGCTTCTAAAACTAACAGATTCAATAAGTAGAGGATTATAGGATACATAATGATGTCACAAAATGCTCCTATGCAGCATCCCCCCCAGCCACCAATGGGGCTGGGGCTATCTGTGTTGTTTTTATATCCTGTAGCCCTGATTGCTTCAACAGCCCCTTGGGCTACTGGCAATTGGTATAAATTAGAGCAGGCTTCAGGTTAATTTATTTCAGGGGCAGACCTGGCACACAGATGGACACAGGATTGGGGTAATTCCCTCTCCCCCAGTTTGTTTACTTTGAGCATTTGCTAGTACTGTGGTCAATTTCATTGTAATTTACTTCCCTTTGTATGGCTTTTCACAGAGTAACAAGGAGGGGTGGGGGAATAAGACAATGTGATCATAAGACACATTTTTATAAATGAACTGGATTTCAAATTCATAGTGTCCCTTTCAATTATAAGCATGCACCAAACTACTATTCAAATGCTGAAAAGCCAGCTTTGGATTTGCCTGCCAACATTTCATTATAGACTTGATGGTTGTTTTTAGTTTCTTAATGAATTCAAACTCACTTTACTCTGAGTGGCATCTAGCTTTAGTAAATTTTAATTTTACGTATTGACAATTAAATTAATTTTTTTTTCCTGCAGGATGATAAATTTTGTAGCTAAGTCTCATACTTCAGTTCAGATTAGGTAACATATTCCATCAACCTTGACAGAATTACCCAAACAGCCAGTGAAAATTAACATTTGCATTAATCCTCACTGTTGCTATTCAATAGGCAAATAAATCTTCCCTTTTCAGACTGATTCAGTTGCCTTTAAAATACTTTTAAAAGATGTACTTTAAAAGGAAACTGGCTTTCTGAAGTGCTAGTATCTCAGGGCACATCTACACTTTTGCAAAGATCAATACTACAGAGGTCCATCTTCCAGCATTCGATTTAGTGGGTCTGGTAAGGACTGAGGGTGCTCCCCATCGACCTGCAAATCCTCACAGTCATGAGGAAGAGGGAGAAACTCTCCTGTCAACTTAGCTTTCAATCTGCCGTGTTGGAACCGCTCCACAATATTGATGCAAGGTACATCAACTCCAGCTATGCAATCACATAGATGGAGTTATGTACCTTGCATCAATTGTCTCTGCCAGTTTAGACCTGGCCTCAGATTGTGATCACAGAGACTCACAAGGATCAGGCCAGATCAGTTAGTAAATGGTATTGGTGATTCAGGAACTGAGTGCTACCTATCAAATCACCCGTTCCAGTGTGCCTCAAGTTGTAAATGCATACATCTAGGACCAAAGAAAGTAGACCATACTTACAGAATGGGAACCTGTGTCTTAGGAAGCAGTGACCCCCCAAAATCTGCGATCATGGTGGATAATTAGTTAAGCGTGCACTCCCAGTGTGATGCTGTGGTAAAAAAAAACTAATGAAATCCTGGGATGCATAAATGGGAATTTGAAGTAGAGCAGAGAGGTTATTTTACGTGCACTGATGGGACTGTCACTGGAATACCATATCCAGTCCCAGTGCCTGCAATTCAAGTAAGTTGTTGATAAACTGGAGAGAGTTCAGAGAAGAGCCATGAGGCTAATTAATGGATTAGACAACAGGCCTTAAGGTGATAGCCTCAAATAACTCAAGCTATTCAGACTAACAAAGAGACGTTTAATGGGTGACTTGATCACAGTATGTAACACCTATCTGGGAAATAAATTTAGTAACAATGTAGCACAGAAAGGCATAACATATTCCAATGTGTGGAAATAGAAGCTAGACTGGGGTAGGAAATAAAATGGCAGTGGTTTGCCAAGGTTAGCTGCTGGTGGGCTGCTGTTGCTATATTTACCTGCATCTTAGGTACTGCCCATCACAGCTCTCATTGGCCAGGATCACTGATCTGCAGCCGATGGGAACTCCGATCCCCAGTACCTGCAGCGGTGCAGGTAAATATGGTGGTGTAGGGGCCCGCCAGGACTAACCCAAGCAGACAGGGTCCATCCTATGGACCAGCATTTGCCCACCCCTGATCAGACAAATTTAGAATTTTCAAGAGTGTGGATAGTTCACCATTGGAACAGTTTACCCAAGGGTCATGGTGGACTCTCCATCACTGAGTTTTTAAATCAAGAGTGGGCTTTTTTTTTTTTCCCTAAAAAGTCTGCTCTAGGAATAGTTTTGGCTATGGCCGATTTCATAAGGACAACAGACTAGATTAAAGCAATGCTCTCCCTTCTGGCTGTGGAATCTATGAATCTTTTAAACTTTGGCGTTTGGGGCATTATGCTGGAAGAGGTATCACATTTCTGCTAACATTTAAAACCTACAGTATGATAAAAACTAGAAATCTGACAACAAATTTTGTCTGACCATGGCATATTAAATCTCGTGTCTTCACTGAATTTCTATTTAGATAATTAAATTCAACCTACGTAAAATTCCTCCTGCATTTTCAAATGAAGGCAGTATAGTTTTAGCATTATTTGTTTTGCGCTGACAACCTGCTGAAAAAATAATAGACCCAAACATAAAGAATCTGAAGTCTAAAAGACACACCAAAAAGAGAGATTGCACTAGAAGTGCACAGAAAGAAGTTGCATAGGATTGTAGATCCATTTTCATCTTATTAAGGCTACATTTCAGTCATGAGTACTTCTAGCAAAAATCACTGGGACAGTCATAGACCATGAAGAAAAATTCATGGCCCATGAGTGACCTGTCCATAATTTGTACTATAAATGCCCTCAACTAAACCTTAAATGCTCGGGGGGAAGGAGAATGACTCTGGGGTGTTACAGGTGCTCTGGGGGTTGGGAGGCTCCAGGGTCCTGATAATGCTGCTTTTTGAGGGGAGGATGTGGGCTGGGCCCTGCCACTGCTGCACTAGGAAGGGGGCATGGAGAATGGCCATGGGTTAGCTGCCTGCAGCTGCCCAAGCAGTGACCCTGGGGTCAGCCACCCCAGAGATCCCAGAAAGTCATGGAGTCCATGACTTCTCTGACCTCTGTGAAAGATTTGCAGCCTTAATTATTATTGTTAGCACAAGTCTTGCCATCACCAGAGAATTAAATCTTTAGGAAGAACTAGACTGCAGAGAGCGTGGTGACCTGGAAAACCAGGAGGAGAAAGCCATTCCATGTATATGGGGTAGTGAAGAAAAAAGCCCAGTTGTGTACCCAGGCATTAGTGGGTAGTGGCTGCATTTCCATGATGGGTGAAGTAAAATTAGTATTTAAAATTAATGTGCAACAAGTTTTGGGCTACTTCTAGTTGAAAATCTCTAAGCAAATGCTACATCTTTAGTATTTCTGGTCATCTGCAACAGAAGTCAAACCTAAAATAATACAATGTACTTCTCTTAACAAATGTACAGTCTTAAAGGTGTCTGCTAAACTAACAACTATACAACTGGCTTTACTTTTAACTCTACATTACATTCAAAATGTATTTTGCTAAACTCCCTCCTCAACATGAATGATTATTAATTTGATGGGTAGGTCTGCAAAACATGTATGCAGGGCCACAGTAAGCCATGCTGAGGCCCTAAGCTATGTTACGTTTAAGTGGCCCCATAGCATTTATAAAAAATGTATATTATTCTAACAGAAAGGACAATGAAAATAGAAATAATAAAGTTTTATATTTACATATATACCGGTATATAGATGAGGCTGTAACTAAAAAGCAGTGATTTTTTTTTATTTGTAGGCCCCTCATAATCTAAGATCCTAAGATGTAGCTTGCTTAATTTGTGCATAAATCCAGTACTGCATATATGCCTTCTGAACAAAATCTACCTAGCATACTACTGTTTTCACATGTCCCTGCTGCTATGAGGATGACACGATTTCATAAAGAACCTGAAAACTAACACCTTAGGCCACTGAAAATCAGGGAGAATGGAGGGGTGAAGTGGCTTTATCATCTAGAAAGAGGTGGCTGATTGCTCAAAACTTCAGCTGGCTAGTTAATGAAGTGGAATTGGCAATGTCTTCTGAAGAGGCTATTTTCAGCAAGAGATGAAATTCCATCTGCAGAAGAAAAAAGGGCTTAGAGCAGAGAACAACAGTAACTTCATAACAAAAAGATGTGTTAATGCTGGGGTGTCCTACATGAGAGAGGAATACATTCAGAAATCTAATGTAATAATTCTGCCATATTGCTTCAAAGTATAAATTATTCAGTAACAACAGTGTACAATAAGCACTGATATAAAATGACTTCTGGAACATATCACTAGCAATTCCCAGTTGGTAAAAATCACTACACTTTATCATACTAAGGTTGTTATTCTGAAGGGCAGAGATTACATTAAGGTACCGCACAGGATAACATGCCCATGTTAAACTCTACTGATGGCAGTGAAGGCAGTCAACCCTAAAAAAACCTGTATGCTGCCCTAAAACTCATTATAAATGTTCATTCAGGAGGAGATGGCAAGAGCCGTCTTAAACGGGGCACTACATTTTAAGAAGCTACCTAAAACAAAGTTGGAACATCACCAGCAAATTTAGTTTGAATTAAGGCATTACAGTAGAACCTCAGAGTTATTAGTACCTCGGGAATGGAGGCTGTTCATAATACTGAACAAAACATTACGATTACTCTTTCAAAATTTTACATCTGAACATTGACTTCATGGAGCTTTGGAACTCTACTGTGGAAAAGAAAATTGCCGCTTTTATTTACCTTAGTTTAACTAAACCTAGCACAGAAACAGTTTCCTTAATTTGCCAATTTTTTAAAACTTTTCCTTTGTTTTAGTAGTTTACATCTAAATGCAGTAAGTATGGTACAGGCGAACCTCTCTAGTCTGGCACCCTCAGGTCCTGACCTGTGCTGAATCACAGCATTTGTCAACCCATGGGAGGTCAATATTGTCTAGCAGCATTGCCAACATTTCCCCTGACTATTGGGCTACTAGAAGACTTTTAGGGGTAAAATAGAGTTAAAGAACAGTACAAAACACTGAGAGCCAGAATTGGTAACTGTTAAACTTTATGGAACCACAGGAAATTTGGCCATACCCACCATAAGCGGACATTTGACTAACTAAAATCATGCCAGAACATGGATGTTGCTGGACCAGAGAGGTACAACCTGTACTGTATTTCCCTTTTTTCTTTCTCTGTTGCTGCCTGATTGAATACTTCCGGTTCCAAATGAGGTGTGTGGTTGTCCAGTGGGTTTGCAACTCTGGTGATCATAACTCAAGTTCTACTCTATCAGCATTAGGCTTTTGGTGTTACTAAATAGAAAATAAGCATGAAAGAAAATGAGAAAGACACATTGAAAAATGTGTCTCTCTTTAAAACACAAACCACGAGAAATTTGTGACATGAGGATGAAACTCTATTTAATATTATATCTGTCTTGCATTTAGCTAGGTGAAATATTGTTTATATATTGTGACAGGGTCAGGCCAGGGAGCTGCTGCAGAGAGGGGAAAAGGCAGCCCAAAAGGGAAAAACCCCTGTGAGAGAAGCAGAGAACTGCAGCCCAATTAGAGGCAGCTAGGAGGGAGCTGGCTCAGGCAAATTGGGGCCAGCTGACTTCTCTGCTGTCTGTCTGAGGGCCTTTAAAAGCCTCAGCAGTTGGAGGCTGGAGAGGAGAGGGAGAGGACGAAAGGAAGGTGGTGGAGAGGCAGTGAGGAAGAAACCGGAGAGAACAATTTTGACCAGCATTAGGTAAAGGCAGCTAAGGAGGGAGCCTGTGGGCACCTGGCCCGGGCTCCCTACCATTGAGACCCGCTGCAAAACCCTAACTCGGGGCTAAGGAGGAGGCCTACCCAGTGGTGGCTTGGAGAAGAGGGGCCCTTGCCACACGTGGTGCCAGGAGTGGGATAGCGGCTGTGAGGCCTCACAGCAACCCAAATCTAGCCAAGTTGGCCCCTCGCAAAGCAAAAGTACCCATGGAGGACCTGGTAAAAGCACTGGTGCAGGCCACGGCTGCCCAACAAGAGGCTACTCGGGTGCAAGCAGCTGCCCAGCGGGAGTCGGTGCGGATCCAACAAGAAACCAACCAGTTGTTGATGAGCCAGGTAGCCCAGGACAGGGCCACCCTGCAGGAGGTGGTGAACCAGCTGAAAGCCCTGACAGTCCAGGTACGTGATCAAGATGGGGCCCGACCCTTACAGGCCAATTTCTATTTACACAAAATGACAAAAGATGATGAGGTTGAGGCCTATCTGTTGGCCTTCGAAAGGACAACTTTGCGGGAGGCCTGGCCTCAAGCTCAGTGGGCCAGCATTTTGGCCCCTTCTCTGAGCGGGGAAGCCCAGAAGGCATACCTTGACATAGCAGAGGAAGCTGTGTCCGACTACCCCCAGCTGAAAGCTGAGATCCTGGCACGGGCTGGGGTCACGGTCACAGTGAGAGCCCAGAGATTTCACAACTGGCGATATCGAGACGACCAGGGCCCCAGAACTCAGTTGTTTGATCTAGTCCATCTGGCCCGGAAGTGGCTGCGGCCCAACATCCACAGCCCCAAAAAGATTATCGAGGTGATCGTCCTTGACCAGTACATGAGGGGTTTACCCCCAGACCTTCGGGAATGGGTGGGCCAGAATGACCCCACAACGTTTGATGAGCTGGTGGCTCTCGTTGAGAGACGACTGACGGCTAAGGGACTTTCCCGCAGCCCCAGAGTCGAGGCGCAGTGGAGCAGAAGGTCCACCTTCACCCCAAGGACCCGTGCCCCTGAAGTTTCTGACCGAGTCCAGACAGGAAGAAAGGAGGCGGAAGAGCGACCGGGACGAGCAAAAGACCTTGGGGTCTGGACGGGAGAGGGCCAGGAATCAAGACCCAACAGCCCAAAATGAAAGGGGCTGTCCCGCCCAGGTTATAGGTGTTATGCCTGCGGGGAGATAGGGTATATTGCGGTTCAGTGCCCTAACGTAGATGAGCCTATGCAATGTGACCTGGGGAACCTACAAAGTGTCCTAGTCAACCTTGTAGGGGTAGCAGTGGGCCCCCATCAGTATACCCAGCCCGTGAAAATGAATGGGGTGGAAACCACTGCCTTAGTAGATTCCGGGAGTGCAGTTACATTGGTCTCAGGGAAGCTAGTGGGGCAAGACCAGCTGACTCGAGCCAAGTACACTGGGGTATCTTGTGTACATGGGGATACTAATTATTACCCCACCATCCCTGTGGAAATAGAAGTACCAGGGCGGGTTACAGAGGTAACTGTGGGGGTGGTCCCAAGGTTCCCCTACCCGGTGGTCATTGGACAAGACTTCCCCGGGTTTAGTGACCTGCTACCACGGGACTGGGAGGAGGAGGATAGCTCCCTCCCGGCCTTCCATGAGTTCTCCCAGGACCTGTTCTCGATGCCTGGGGAACCCCAGAAAACCCGACGGGAGAGGAGGGCCGCAAAAAAATTGGGGACAAGGATCTTGACCCAAGGTCGGAAGCAGGCACTGGTAGAGGGGGAGGCCTACCCAACTACTAGAGCAGAAGCCCTGGGACAGGATGAGCCTGAAGCAGGACCCAGCTCATCAGGGGAGGAAAGGGGCTAGGTTCCCTGGAGCCTAAGCAGGTGAGATCCGCAAGTGAGACCTTTGGGCAGGATCAAGCCAATGATCCAATATATCAGAATATCCGTAAGGAGGTGGTTGAAGTTAACGGGGTCCCAGTGGAGGGGAGGAAGAAGGGCACTGGGCCCTACTATATAATCAAGGGGGATCTTCTATATAGGGTAGCTCATATACAGGGCCAAGAGGTGGAACAACTCTTGGTACCCCGAAAGCACCGGAGGGCCGTACTGGAATTGGCACACAGTCATCTATTTGGAGGACATCTAGGGGTGGATAAGACCCTGGAACACATTCTTCGGAGGTTCTTTTGGCCTGGGATCTATGTAGAAGTCCAGAGGTATTGTGCTTCCTGCCCGGAGTGCCAACTACATGGGCCCCGACCACACCTGAGGGCCCCATTAGTACCCCTACCAATCATTGAAATCCCCTTTGAACGGATTGCTATGGACATAGTTGGCCCACTAGAGAAGTCTGCCCGGGGCCATCAGAGCATACTAGTTGTAGTGGACTATGCTACTCGATACCCAGAGGCAGTGCCCCTACACAACAGCCTATCCAAGACCATCGCTAAGGAACTAATTCAAATCTTTTCTAGGGTAGGGATTCCTAAAGAAATCCTAACGGATCAAGGGACCCCTTTGTGTCCAAGCTTATGAAAGACTTGTGTACCTTGCTCCGCATCTACGGGCCCTGCGGACCTCGGTATACCATCCTCAAACCGATGGTCTAGTTGAACGGTTTAACAGGACCCTAAAAAGTATGCTTAAGAAAGTGGTAAGCCAGGATGGCAAAGATTGGGATATGCTACTGCCCTACCTCACGTTTGCGGTAAGGGAAGTTCCCCAAGCTTCGACTGGCTTCTCCCCGTTTGAACTTTTGTATGGGTGTAACCCACGGGGCATATTAGACCTTGCTAAAGAGGCCTGGGAGGAACAACCCAACCTGGGGAGAAATGTAGTTGATCATGTGCTCCAAATGAGGGACAGGATAGCCAGAGTCACCCCCATAGTGCAGGAGCACCTAGAAAAGGCACAGGAAGCCCAGCAGGTCTATTACAACCGGCGAGCAACCTCCCGGAAGTTCCAGGTGGGAGACCGGGTGATGGTGCTAGTGCCGAGGGCAGAGAGTAAGCTCCTAGCCCAGTGGCAGGGGCCATATGAAATAATAGAAGCAGTGGGAGAGGTAAACTATAAGGTTCTCCAGCCTGGCCGGCGAAAGCCTGAGCAAGTATATCATGTCAACCTGCTGAAACCTTGGCGAGACAGAGAAGTGGCATTGGTTGTGCTGGTGCCACCACCCCAAGGGGAAAACCCACCAAGGCGGGTGGGAATATCTCCCGAGCTGACTCCGGACCAACAGGCCGAAGCAGCCGACATGATTGAGTGGAATCAGGATGTGTTTTCGACAGAACCGGGTAGAACTACGGAGGTTTACCATGACATCATCACAGACCCGGGGTGAAGGTGCACGTTAAGCCATATCGGATACCGAGGCAAAGCGAAAGAGGTCAAGCTGAAGTTGAGAAAATGCTGAAGCTCGGAGTCATTGAAGAGTCCATAGCCAGTGGTCTAGCCCTATTGTTATGGTGCCCAAGCCAGATGGAAGCCTTCGCTTTTGCAATGACTTTCGAAAGTTAAACGAAGTATCCAAATTCGATGCCTATCCCATGCCAAGGGTGGATGAACTCATTGACCAACTGGGCAAGGCCTGATTTCTATCCACCCTTGATTTGAACAAGGGCTACTGGCAGATCCCCCTAGCACCAGGGGCCAAACAAAAGACAGCCTTTTCAACTCCGGAGGGTCTCTTTCAATACACGGTCCTCCCTTTTGGTTTGCATGGGGCTCCTGCAACATTTCAAAGGCTCATGGACAAGCTGTTGCGGCCCCATGCCAAGTACGCAGCTGCCTATTTGGACGATGTTGTTGTCCACCATCCTGACTGGGACACACACATTAAAAAAGTAGAGGCAGTATGGAGACGTTAAGGAGAGCGGGGCTTACGGCGAACCCCGCAAAGCGTACGATTGGGCTGGCCGAGGCCAAATATCTTGGGTATATCATGGGAAGGGGGGTAGTGAGGCCCCAGCTCAACAAAGTGGATGCAATACAGAATTGGCCCCGACCAACCCGGAAAAAGCAGGTCAGGGCATTCTTAGGGTTGGTTGGATATTACCAGAGATTCATCCCCAACTTTGCATCCAGGGCCTGCCCTCTGACCAACCTGACTAGAGCGCGTGGTCCCGACACTGTAAAGTGGACCATGGAGACGGAAGAAGCTTTTGAAGATCTCAAGAATGCCCTCTGCGGCGATCCAGTTCTCATAGCCCCTGATTTTAAGAAGGCGTTTATCCTGCAGACCGATGCCTCCGAGGTAGGACTGGGAGCTGTATTGTTTCAAATGGTTGGAGAAGAGGAGCACCCAATCCTGTACCTCAGCAGGAAGCTTCTGCCAAGGGAACGAAACTATGCCGTGGGAGAAAGGGAATGTCTCGCGGTAAAGTGGGCCATGGAAAGCCTTCGCTACTACCTTCTTGGGCAGAAGTTTACCCTGGTCACCGATCATGCACCTCTGCAGTGGATGCACCGAAACAAGGACAGAAATTCGAGGGTTACCCGGTGATTCCTGTCCCTGCAGCCCTTCCACTTCCGTGTGCAACACAGATCAGGAACCCAGCATGGGAATGCAGACGGGTTGTCAAGGATGCATTGTTGTCCGACCCAAGTAACCCAACCCCATGGGGTTGAGCAGAGGGGGGGGATGTGTGACAGGGTCAGGCCAGGGAGCTGCTGCAGAGAGGGGAAAAGGCAGCCCAAAAGGGAAAAACCCCTGTGAGAGAAGCAGAGAACTGCAGCCCAATTAGAGGCAGCTGGGAGGGAGCTGGCTCAGGCAAATTGGGGCCAGCTGACTTCTCTGCTGTCTGTCTGAGGGCCTTTAAAAGCCTCAGCAGTTGGAGGCTGGAGAGGAGAGGGCGAGGATGAAAGGAAGGTGGTGGAGAGGCAGAGAGGAAGAAACCGGAGAGAACAATTTTGACCAGCATTAGGTAAAGGCAGCTAAGGAGGGGAGCCTGTGGGCACCTGGCCCGGGCTCCCTACCATTGAGACCCGCTGCAAAACCCCTAACTCGGGGGGCTAAGGGGGGAGGAGGCCTACCCAGTGGTGGCTTGGGGAAGAGGGGCCCTTGCCACAATATGTATTGCAGCTGTACCCTTGTCTATTTGTACTGATGTAGTACCCATAGACACCAATCAGGATTGTTCCAAACCCTACACAGAAAGCAGTAACAGTCTCTGCCCAAAACAGCTTATTATGTAATGTAAGACTAGATGCAAGAGGATTTAACAAACAAGGTCAACAGTAGAGAGGAAGATTTATGAGGTATCAGTTTTCAGATGGCAGCTGAAGTGGTGCCAAAGGATAACATCCACTAGAGATAGTGTGGAAAGAGAAGATGAGTGGGACAACAATGGAACCTGCTGGGAGCCACATGGAAAGCTGGAAAAGGGCCACCCACTGAAGACGAGAACGAAAGAATGATCAGAAAGTTAGAGACAGCCCAAAGACGACATAATAGTTATGACCATGGGAGAAAGGAAATTCTAGGAGTATAATGAAACGTGTCAAAGGCAGCTCAGAGGTCATGCAAGATAAACTGGGAGTTGAGATTTAACTGTGAAGAGGTTATTAGAGACTACAGTGAGATTTTCAGCAGAGTGAAGAGGGTAGAACTAAGACTGAAGAGGCCAAATGGGCTAGAGGAGAAAAACTTGGGACAACAACTGCAGATGGAATGAATCTGGAGATGAAGGAGAGAAACAGCTGGACAGATAGGTAGATAACCAGCATTTTTTTTCAAGACAGTCTACCAATATGGAAGTCAGGGACAGTTTAATACATGGCAGATGCACAATTTTCATGTGGAAATCTGTTGGGAGACTCCAATTCATACTTGCATGGAGAACTCACCATGGTGCCAACAGATGATATGCATTAGGCTGAATGGGTAAAAGACTTTGCTGCATCCCCCAAAATCAGTAATAAAATCTGGGTCCATAAAAATATCTTGCGTGCCTGCTGTGCCAACAAACGTGTGACTCAGCATAAGCAGTTAAGTGAAAAGGGTAAAATAGCTGGGACACAAGTGATCAAAATAAGACATCACAAAACCCAGAAACACATTCTTTTCAGTCCCAAGAATAACAAACACCAGTTGTATTTATACTTGCATCTGATTTAAGTTCAAATCTTCACAGTCATGTAGCTGCTAAAAGCTGTTGAGTTTTACTCTATTTCATCTTTTCTTGAGTCTGCTTATCAGTCGTTGTCAGCTTTGAAATTTGGAAGAGTGGAAAAAGCTGAGTCCTAACATGAATGGACTTAATATTCTTTTTGTAGAAAGTCAGTTAACAAAGAGTTCGATAAAGGCAGATAAGGTGGCAATTATGCATTCTTACAAAAGCGCTTTTTCCCCAGCAGAAATTACACCAGTTAGACTTCATTTTCCTTAACTTTTTACATAGAATATTATGGACTTCCAGTAAAGGCTTTGGATGTGAATACTTGCAAGCACAGAAAAGTAGATACTACATAACAGCAATCAATTAGGCAAAAATCACTAATTTATCTTGGTAGTGTTGTGTGGTTGGCACAAGCCGGAGATGACTGAATAGTTATGTAGAATATCCCATACTAGTGGCCATTAAGCATTTATATCACACCATCATGTGTTTGGAACGTATTATATAAAATAAAAGTATTGTATTTCAGAGAATTTGGGGTCATTTATTGTATTCCTGTGAAGTCAGAAGTCTTGTTTTAAATTCAAAAGTACGTGGAGGGAGAGGGAGAGAGAGAAAAGACCTCTGAAAAAGACCTACCTTTTGTTCAAGTAACAAAGGCACTACTCTAATGTCCCAAATTTTAAGCTCTTCTGTAGCTATACAATATACTTAATTGGGGAGCTGGGAGTCTTTTCTTTTCTATGGCATAAAACTCCACGTTTGAGGACCCCACACATATCAAACTACACTGACTCAGGAATAAATACTTTAGTTTTGGAGGAAAAATTCCTCATCCGAGTAGAATAAATTAACTTTATCTTTGGTAAGTTTTTTTTTTTTTTAATTGTTCATTTCAATAGCAGTAGTTCACAACATCCCAAAAGATGGAAATGTTACAAGCAGGACCAGTAGACTTGGAAGAAAGGACCCAGAGAGCATAGATGGTCACAGTGTGTGGTAAATACAATTCAAAGCATATTTACATCACCATATACTTTATGTAGTCTACAAATAATCCTTTCCCCTGTGTAATGAAGCAGAAAGAATTAAAAGCCACTGGAGGTTTTAAAAACATGCTAGCTTCAAACTATTGTTGGTCCATAAAGAAATTAATTGTGTGAATCATCAGACTATCCCCAAGAGAAATGTTACCTAAGCTTTGAACATCCTGTGGGAGAGTAAAGTAGGCGATAACTGAATATAGATGAGATGCCAAAATGTTCATTTAGTCCTTCAGTAGCACAGTCAAACATCTTTAACGACAAATTTTTTGGAACTTTAAAAAACTACCTTCAATATGAAAGTTTTAGCATCACAATTTCTGAGAGTCAAATACTATATAAAGTGACAGCTAGTATTGAGGCAAAGAATATGAAAGTATAAGTAAAGAATGAAAATTTCTACTACCCTAATAACTAAACACATACACACACTAGTAGAGACCTTGATACGCAGTGGAATAATGAACACTTTTCAATATACTCTGATCATACAGTATCCTGTTCCACCTCTAATTACCTGATCCAAATGCTAAAATTTGGTCCTGTTGTCAGGTCACATCTGCAGAATGAAAAATCTTAGTTTTTATTTCTCATTTGCCGTAGTCTTTTGAAAACTATGTTCATGTTATTAAAATAAAATCCTATTAATATGCTAGAAACGTTTCCTGTCTTTTGCTTATATTTAGTAGGACATAGAAAAATGTGGCACATCTCTTTCTTGTAGAATTACAGTTCCTTAATTACTGTCTTTTTCATTCATTCTAGGAATGATCTTCAGTATTTGTGAAACTATAATAGCTAGAAATATAGGTAAATCTATTTTAACTATTTCAACTTTGTTAAGGGGCTGTTTCTGAATCACCATATTGGGTAATTTTAGGATTAGGGTAAAACAGAACTATAAGCAATTTGTGAGGCAGTGACTCTCTGGTTTTGTACTTGAGCCTTCGAATGTTACATTTACTACAGAATTCCTTAACACCTATGATTTGAAGCATAGAGTTAATCCATTGTTTTAAAACTACAATTTTTATTTAACTAAGGTATGAACTAGTTTATGACAACCTGTTTGCATGACTATGAAGAATGCTGGAATATTTACAATAAGAAGGCTATCATACAAAATAAGGGAACTGATCAGTTGACTTGGTAGTGCAATTTCACATCAGAATACAGGTGATAAGAGATCACTATCAAACATTCATTGTAAGAATTTTATATTACCAACTGTTGTTCTACACCCGTGAAAAAAGTCATCTAAAAATCAAAACGGTTCTGGATTCCTCAACATGTGGAATATCATTACAGAAAATGCCTCTATGTTACTTACACTTAACAGATATTAGAAAATAATTGTAATCCTAACACAAAAGCTAAATCCAGATAAACCTAACTGAATTTACACGTGGAAAATCCATTTACATACATGCATTGAGAGTCTCTAAGGTGTTGCAAGACTATTTGTTGTTTTTTAAGTTTTTCCAGTTACAGACTATAACACAGCTACCCCTCTGAAACTTTTATTCCACTCTTGTTTTTCTATAGTGGAATTGACTGAAATACAATGCATGTTAACATTTACAGGCTACGTTGTTTTTTCAGCACCATAATTTTTGCACCTTGAGGAGTATCATGTTTGAACAAAGTACTTCTGTATTTATGATTATTGATAATAGAGCTGGACAAACTCATTTGAGCTTTTCATTAAACAGTCTTCGCACAATACGTATCTGATACACTCTCATACATTACTGTATTACATTTATCTTCTACAGTAAACAGTAACTGAGTAATCCTACAACAGTGTCAAATTATATTAAATAAATGTTTGTGATGTAAAATGAATACATAAGAAAATGTATCAGATGTTAGACATCAGTATGTAACAAGACACTATTCAGTGGTTTCATTCATTATCACAAAGTCATTCTGAAATATTTGTATTAATTTTCAGGTGCTTAGGCTGGAAATGATTTCAGGTTTTTTCTCTCATTTTTTGAAAAGCACACTAGCACGGTTACATGGCAGATATAATTTCATCATCAAGGGATTTTGTTCGTATTAGTTTATACTTTTTTGTCCAGTTCTAGTTTTCAACTATTTTTAAAACGCTCCCTAAGCCCTATAAAGTAAGCAGATAACAATTTGAGAGTGTTCTTTGCTTGCTATGACACTGTTGGCATTTATTTGTCCATGGCATGCTTTTTGCCAAGTTAAAATGAAGCATTTTCAGGTTACTATAGTAGGCTCTCAAAATCTAATATGTCATGTCACTATGCTTTTTCTTCACTTGGCAACTATCAAGAGTTTTTCCAGAGAAAGCAGAATGATAAAATGAAGTCCATCCATGTGCTGGAACATAAATTTGTCCTTATACATTGTAACAAGTCCGTTTTAGCCCGTAACAATCCTAGAACAAGAGGTTGAATCTGTGCGTGTAAATATCTCTGAAGTGGAGTAAACCTATTTGGTAGGCAAAAAATTCCAGCAGTCTTTTTACCTGCCAAGTTTATGCCAATGCTACTTTTGTTTTATCCTATATATACACTCGCCAAAGGAGCATCAATCAACTCAAGCGCTAAAATTTACCATTTTTACACAGGGCACTAAACTCAGAGAGCTACAGTACTGTAGCTATGCCACTGTAACCTATGTAGACCACAACAACAGAAGGGTTTTTCCCCCATTGCTGTAGGAAACTTAGTGTATTTTAATAAACTTTAAAAAAAAAATAGAATAAGTACCAGATATTTTTTACTTCTGAAAAGCCAGGAGCTGCTGTGCTATGTAATTAAAAAACACTAATGCAATGATTCTTTCCATCAAAGAATCAAAAAAGACTAAAGGGTCATGGGAAAAGGGGAGAGAGAAAAATCAAAGGGAGAGACTGAAAAATTCAAATATTGCAGGAGGAAAGTTGCAGATGAGTAAAACAAACTACACAAAAATCTGTGTGTCCAATTGCATTCACCACACCATTGAGGGAAAAACCCAGGTCAACTGTTTGATGAGAACATGACCAAGAGAATGGGACAGAAACGGATTTTAAAGCTGAAGACCACAACTTCATTAGCTTTTATGGGTAGTGTTAAGAATGGGAAACACTAACTCCTCCCATCTGCCAAATATACAAGCATTTATTTACTTCTAGTGTGGTGTTAAATGGCATCCATACAAGACGACCCATATTCAAGATTATAACTCCCACAATTCAACTCAACTCTCAATATCTGCACCTTCTTGACCTCCTCACAAGAGAGGAGGGATGAAGGTATCCATAAAACCATGGAAACATAGGGCAAGAAAGGATCTCAAGAGGTTATCACATCCAGCCTCCTGCATTGAGGCAGGACCAAGTAAACCTAGCTGCCCCTGACAGGTGTTTGTTCAACCTGTTCTTAAAAACCTCAAATGATGGTGTCAAGTATCAGAGGGGTAGCCGTGTTAGTCTGGATCTACAAAAGCGACAAGGAGTCCTGTGGCACCTTATAGACTAACAGATGTATTGGAGCATAAGCTTTCGTGGGCAAAGACCCACTTCGTCAGAGGCATGTAGTGGAAATTTCCACTACATGCGTCTGACAAAGTGGGTCTTTGCCCATGAAAGCTTATGCTCCAATACATCTGTTAGTCTATAAGGTGCCACAGGACTCCTTGTTTCAAATGATGGTGCAATTCCCCACAACCTCCCAAGGATGTTTAGTACCTTGTAGTCAGAGCGCTTGTTCTAATATTTAACCTAAGTTTCCCCTACTGCAGATTAAGCCTCTTATTTCCTGTCCTCTTTTTCAGTGGAAGTGGAGAACAATTGAGAGTTGTTTTCATTATAACAGCCCTTGACATATTTGAGGATTATTATCAGGTTCCCCTTCAGTCTTCTCTACTCGAGACTACACCTGCTCAGGATTGTTTTTGGTTTTTTAAACTGTTCTTCATAGAGCAGGTCTCCTGAACCTTTTGTCTTTTTTTTTTTTCTTCTCTTCTCTGGCTTCTCTCCACTTGGTCCACATCCTTCCAAAAGCGTAGCGCCCATATTTCGACACGGGACTCCACCTGAAGCCTCCCCGATGCCAAGCAGAGCAGGATAATCACCTCCTGTCTCTTACATACAACACTCAGGTCAATACACCCCAGAATTATATTTACCCTTTTGGTAACTGCATCACATTGTTGACTCACTCAATTTATGCTCTTGAAAGAACCTCTTTTTACTGCCTTTTATGTCTCTTCCTATCTGTAAGTCATTTTGTCCTCATCCTTTCTGATTTTGACCCTAGTGCTTATGCTATTCTTTGGTTCTCCTCCTGGGCAATTTGTCTGTGTTTCCACTTTTTGTAGAATTCCTTTTTGATTTCAGGTCATTAAAGAGCCCCTGATGGAGACATATTGATCTCTTACTATTCTTCCTACCTTACCTTCACATCGAGATATTTCACAATTGTGCTGAGAGAAGCTGGCAGCTGTCTTGAACTCCTCTATCCCTTAGACTTTCTTCACATGCAACCTTAACTACCAGATTTCTGAATTTGTTAAAATCTTTTTTAAAAGTCCATTGTTCTTATTCTGCTGTTCTCTCACACTCACATGAAGGGCATCTTAGTCTGCAAAGACTTAGAATTTACCTTTTTTTCCTCAAAGCTAATAAAGTACAGTAGTTCTCTCGCAGCTCTGGAGAGAGGTTTATCCTGGGAACTTTTAACTTCTCGTTTGTACCATCCAACAGCAAATAACTCTGATGAAATTACTAACTCAGAAATGCACAATGTTAAAACCCCCTCCTTACTCCTTATTAACATAAAGCCATGCCTCCAGAATCCCAAATGAAAAAGCAAAAAGCTCCATAAGACCAAATCTTGCCCCATGAGAAAAATGTCTGCCTCGTCCCCAAAACTGGGGATGGATTCAAACAATTACTAAACATACTCAGAATCACCCAACTTCCAAGGGAGAGTCTGGCAGGCCGTAGCCTTTCCAAACATTTTGCAAGATTTAGGATTATGCTAGGACCAGAAATCCTTCCTGTTAGCTAAATCAAAAGGAAAACACGGAATTTGTTTAAACATAAATTTTGCATTTTACAAGTTCTTGCTTTGTCTCTTGGTCTCTGGAAAAACACAATTTGAATCAGTGCATACAAATCACACCGACGTGGTAGTACCTCTCTGAAGTGGTTTGCAGTCTCCCCCCACTGTTCTTGAGTTCTTGGAGGAGCTGTGCTAACCCTCCCCCACAAAGTACAATACAATCACAAACTATTCCTAAATTTAACACAAAGGTCCTCAAAGAGACTGCATGGGTTATAACAACTATCACACCAACTTTAAGCAAATTGCTTCGGTTGATAACAGACTACACAAGGAAACATTAAACATTTACATAAAAAGTTCCAGTAAATTGTAAAGGTTGAAAGTTAATTTTAACAAAATGTACTGAATGCACTATTTACATACCTTGCTACTAAAATCAAATCTTACTGTTTATTTTATAAGGTCTCCATGCATGTCTAACATTAGTAAGACATTAGTTAACAAAGTGCCTAATAAAGCATACTTCGTTTATGTAACGTCTCAGCAAAACTTTTCACCTCTTTATATGCCTTCATCAACTGTTTTATTGCACCTAATTGTAGGGCAGAAAGAATAAACTATTTAGGGTTTGATTTATTTAAGATCCAAAAAGGCCATACAATATACTGCAACTACAATTTATAAAGATCAGAATGCTGTTCAAAATGAATAATTTTATTGTTTAAAAAAAAGTATGCAATACTTTTTCTTTAAATTCACAGCCAGAAATAGCATCCAATTTTGATGGCAATGTAACGAAAAACATTTTAAAAGAATGGGTACAACTGTTACTCTTGCTTATGGTGATAATGATGTGTGACATCTATGGAAATAATGAAAAATAACAATGTAAATGAATATGAGACAGAATAGTTACATGCACCACAAAGGTAAAAGACGCTCTACAAATTGAGACAAGTGGAATTTAAAGCCCACTGTGAAACTTAGTTTAACAAGTCTGGGAATCCCTGACTGCACTGACAGCAGAGGTTTAATTGCATCTGTTTGTGTCAGAATCAGAAATGACCACTCTAATCCACGTGTTTGCAACCTCCTACCTGGCCATTGTCATGCCCTGAGCACTTGATCTGAAGTCCACTGAAAAACAAACACACACAAAGACGACTCCCATTGACTTCAGCAGGATTTAGAGCAGTAGCTCAGAATGAAAAGCACCTACCTTGGAGGGCTAAAAATGGTTAAAAATGCAGCCAATCTGATGAGCAATATTAGCTACTGAGAACCCAACATCCCTGTGTTCTGCTCTCTACAATGGCTTCTCACTGAATTCTGGGCCAATGTTAAGATTTCAGTGTCATCTTCAGCCTCAAGGGTGGATGGGCAGGATCAGCACAGGTTCATAACTGCAGTAGCCAACTAGGAAAAGGGCTGGTACAGTATGGTTGCACAAGATCACACTAATTTACCTCAGGTGAAGGCCTGGCTTGCAAAACTGGTGGTATTTTGCAATGAAAAGAAACCTGCACAGGGTGTGGTTCGTTCTTCTTACGGGATCATCCAAGGTTTTTTTTATTATTATTATTATTATTATTATTATTATTATAAGAAATATTTTCTACAAAAATATCTCATTTATATCCAGCTATTTCCTAACCGGTTTCTTCAGCATTAAATTGACAATTTACAGTTCATGCAGCAGTTCACTGGAGTGATGAAATTTTGTGGTCTTTCAACTGTTTCTTTGTCAAACTGTGTTGTGCAACAGGCCAGAGGCAAGCACTACACTTATATCATATTTTCCCTTTGTTGTTCCTCAGATTATCTCTCTGCTGCAGTACAGACCAGTCTAGTCTTTACAGGATTTTGGTATGTACCAATTTTTATATATTATAAAGAGCTAAACCTCAGTGAAGGAAAGTGACAACATTTCTAAAGGAAAAATGTTTACTAAATAGGCATGAGTACACACAAGCACATGATTACTTACAGAAGCAACAAAAATATTAAAGAACTTGAAAACATGATCTCTGAGGGAAGATTGGTTAGTCTAGAAAAAAAAAGAAGACAGAGATAGCTTGATATCTTTTAAGTACCTAAAACAGGGCTACTCAACTTTGGAAGCCTCTTGGGGGTGGGGGAAGGCACAATGATACTCAAAGCACATGCCGAGGGCCACAACTTAAGTGTGGTTGCATAGATATATGCAAATATATATGCAAATATATGCAAATAGCTTCTTTCACACAGATAGGCACGAATACAAAGATTAAGGCAAGACTACACAACACACAGGCCCCATTTAAGTCAGTTCTGCTGATATTTATAAAATGCAATATTTACCCGATTTCAACCCATACGACAGCACTTTTAATGAGCAATGACAGCCGAGGAATTTAACTACTAAAACGCATATCAACAGAAGACCATTATATTGACTACTTTGTTGATATGGCTCCCACCCTCGGGCCACATGTTGAGTCCCGCATAAACCCAAACTGCACTGCAGGCCACAAACAAATGGGCCGCGGGCCGCATGCGGGCCTACAGGCCGCGTGTTGAGTAGCCCTGACCTGAAAGGTTGTTACAAGGAGAAGGGATAAAAATTATTCCCCTTAACCTCTGAGGATAGGACAAGAAGCAATGGACGTAACATTTCAGTAAACGGAGGTTTAGGTTGGACATTAGGAAAACCTTCCTAACTGTCATGGTGGTTAAAAACTGGAATAAAATGCCTAGGGAGGTTGTGGAATTTCCCATCACTGGAAATGTTTAAAAGAAGGTTAGACAAGCACCTGTCAGGGATGGTCTAGGTGATGCTTGGGCCTGCCAGGAGTGCCGGGGACTGGTCTTGATGACCTCTTGAGGTTCCTTCCAGTTCTAGGATTCTATATGTGAACTACATTAATGGGCATTGGGGAACTATTAGTATTAGAATTCACACCCTGCTGGAATGCATTGCCTAACCATGTCTATAAGCACGGAGTGTATGGAAGGGGGCTGTGGAGACTTAGAACATAAGAACGGCCGTACTGGGTCAGACCAAAGGTCCATCTAGCCCAGTAGCCTGTCTGCCAACAGTGGCCAGCACCAGGTGCCCCAGAGAAGGTGGACCGAATACAATGATCAAGCGATTTGTCTCCTGCCATCCTTCTCCAGCCTCTGACAGACAGAGGCCAGGGACACCATTTCTATCCCCTGGCTAATAGCCTTTTATGGACCTAACCTCCATGAAATTATCTAGCTTCTCTTTAAACTCTGTTATAGTCCTAGCCTTCACAGCCTCCTCCGGCAAGGAGTTCCACAGGTTGACTACACGCTGTGTGAAGAAGAACTTTCTTTTATTAGTTTTAAACCTGCTACCCATTAATTTCATTTGGTGTCCTCTAGTTCTTCTATTATGGGAACTAATAAATAACTTTTCTTTATTTCTTCACTTCATGTGTATATCACTTCAGTAATACTGATAGGAAAAAATCACACAGACAGAAACCACAGTGATATTTGGCAATCCTGTGTGTTAGTAACAGTAAACAAAATGTCTGGTGGACCACACACAGAATTCAGATGGGCCTCATGTGGCCCTCTGGCCACAGCTTCCCCACTGTTGATTTAGAAGCTTTTAAGTGCAGTAGCCATTTGAGGAATTAGAATATAACTTGAGTTATTGTTAATTCTATTACTCACCAGATCTCCACACACCATTTTAAAACACGGCGGGTATGTTTTTGGCTCAGAAGTGGTCTCTTAATTTGACCTAAGGATGTTATTGTTGTCAAATACAATGTAGCAGAAATCATTTCAATTTAATTTCAGCTTGTAAAACTGGTGAACAGCTGTCCCTTCAAACACAAGGATAAAGTACTAGACTGCTAAAACGTAACACTTTTGCCCTTCTTACTGTATAATGCATTTCCAATAATGCATCACTGGGCTATGTGCTTTAAGCCCTATGTGAACTTAAAGCCACATTATCTTTCCAGTGTTACCCTTCTATTTACAGCTTTCCCATTTATGTACATGAGAAATGAAATGCATATTAATTTTAAAAGAAAATTATGTAGCATAGCAGTTAGAGTATATATGAAATCTACGGATTTAAAAATGAAACATGAAAGGCAATATGACATTCCCTGGCCTACTCTTAAATCTTTTGTCATTATGATGGCATTATTTCTAAGCAAATTCTCAAGGAAGTCCTCAAGTGGAGATGTTTCTAGGTCACATCTGCACCACGTCTTGCTCAATTTTACATATACATGAACATATTTTTTCCTTTAACATGTTAAACATAAAATGCTAATACAGTTTGGACTAAGTTCCTTTATTTGGTACAAGTCGCCTTTATGCAGACATAAGACATGCACTGATAAGCAGAGTCTGCTAGCTGCACAGTTACTTCCATCTTACTAACAGCCCATTCATGCTCTTTGCACATAAATGACAAATGCTGAGCAGAGCTCTGACAGGTTACACTTATCTCTCAGAAGTCACATACTGCCTGCTGCTAACTTGATTCCCCGCCCATCTCCTTTGATCCTGCAATGTTACCATTTTGGGATTTCTCCTCTTCTAAGGTGGCTTGAACATCAGTTTCTTTGGGAAATACTAGTATATTACAATAGGTAATATTGTAACAAAATGTTAACAATAGGTTGTTAACTCCAGCTGCCATAATAGAAGCAGAGAACTGCTTCTTTGTTTGCTTTCCCCTACCACCCCCTTTTAATCCCTTTTGGTAAATTATTCAAGTGCCTTCTAACAGCAGTGATCCTAATGTAACCCATTTTTTAACATGAATCATCAGTAACTCCCTTTAGCTTCCCACACATCATAATATCCCCAAGCCCACCCCTTATTCACCTCTGTCCTTCAAAGAATTCTCACCCTTCCTCAAAGTCTGCGCTGCACTCTTTTCCTCAATACACAAGATAACCACTCATTACATTAACTCTTTTTATAAGCAATCATCAAAGAAGAAAATAGTATACACAGTATGGTTGTCCAAATCTATTTTCAGCATTCAGGGTAAAAGAAATGGTAAAGATTCTGGATTTTACAAACAAGAATTCAACAAATCAAGATAATTTGCATTTCTATGCTGCCTTTTAAGTAATGGTTTTACAACTCAAACCTCACAATGTGCTACAAGGTCAATCATTGTTATTCTCATCATTGTACAAAAAGGGACAATGAGGCGCAAAAGAATTCAAGTGGACCAAGGTCACCAAAAAAGTCTGTGGCAGAGCAGAGTCTAAAACCCTTGAATCCCAGTCCCATTCTTTAACTACAAAAGCAATGAATAGTCCTGTGGCACCTTAGAGGCTAACAAAAATATATAAAGAATCATGGGCAAAGTTTTTTAAAGTTAGAGACTAACACCACTACCCCTCTGAGATTTTCTATCCTTTGTTAGACAACTCTTCACCCTATATCTCAGAAAAAACGCAGTTCTTTCTTGGTAACAAAACGAACTATGATCACAGGAGTTCAAAACCTAAAATTGCCAAGGATTGATACATGAAATGTGCCTTTGTATCTCAACTCCTAGTGCACAAGAGATAACACTCTGATTGTTTCTCTTGAAGGAAAGCTTTCTAACACAGTAAATCCTATCAGTCTTTACTAATAAGAGCTGTTTTGAGTTCAGCTTCCTATTTCTGTGGTACGTATATATTTTATCATATTATCAACAACATTCTTTAAATGGAACTTAATTCCCCTACAAACATGAAGATCACTCCATTTTTGATTGTAAAAGCTTTTCCTTCTCAACTTAAAGACCTGCGGTGAAACTCTAGAATACATGTAAATCACTTAAATTCAGATTCTGGTCTCAGAGACATATGGGGTCCCACTGATGTCATTGGAAGCCACATGCGCATCAGAAGTAAAAAAAAATTAAACATCTCTAGGATAATGAAACAGAAGATTACACACACACACACACACACACACACACACACACACACACACAGAAGAAGAACCACAGATAACCAACAAAACATCCTTCCTTTCAAACATGCACATTACAACAGACAATATTATTTGCTATCTGGTCAGCGTGAGACTATCCCAAGAAATAAGAATGTCTGGTATTCTGAGCATAGAAAAGATTAAGGTCAAAGAACATAACGAAGAAAGAAGATCAAGGGCATTAAACATCAATTTTGGAAGAGAGGATGAGAAATAGCCATAAATCCCATAAATGAGTCCAAATGACAGGAAAACACAAGCTGAGTTTTAAAACACATTTGCTCTCCCAAGAGGAAATCCAGATTGGAGGCTGGATGAGAAATACCATACGTACAGTATTATAGGACACTCAAGACTGACCACCAGAAAAAAGAGAGCAGATAGCAAAATATTGTCTAAAAAAAAAAAAAAGAAGTAACCATGCAGTGGTAACGAAGATCTGTAATTAAAGGAAACAGAAGTACAAGTAGGGAAAATCTAGTATTTAAACTGCACAAAAGAAAAAAATTACTGTGGTGGGGAAATCTGCCCCTTAAAAGTAGTGGTGCCTAGTGGTCAGCCCACCCCATCACAGGGAGTGGTCCTTGAAAATTCTGAAAGTACCAGTATATATTAAAGGACCTATGAGATACTGATGGAGAAAGCAGTCCCACAGGTAAGCGGGTAGCTGGGAAGAAATCCTGTTTTTAAGGCCAGGAGCCTTGCAGAGAAGCAGGGCCAAGGTTCCCCTCTTGCCCAATTCATAGGGTCTGAACTGGAAGAAGGGAACCAATATAACTGCTGCCTCCTCACTCATGGCAGGGCAGATACCAGCAGAAGAAGGTTGGCTCTCTGAGCACTGTAAGCCTGAGGACTAACTGCAGAAAAAAAGACCAGCTGAGAGAGAAGCTGGCTAAGTCCTAGAAGCTGGCGAAATTACAATCCAATTCCTAAGGGGAGAGCTAGAGACTCCCATTTTCGGGGAGTGATCATTTAAAGCACAAACCTATCTCCACAAAGCACGAGGATATGTCACAATAGCTGTCCACGAGGCAGTCCCCAAACCTACCCTTTCAGTTCCCCAAAAATACGTTTCTAAGGACTTCTAAATGCTGTTTCTAACAGTGTACTTGGAAGCTCCTACCGAATAAACAGATTTTAGCACAAGTAAAAACAAAACAAAACCCTGCTATATTGTAGTATTTAGAGTTTTTAGAGTTACTGCGAAGTGCAAACCAGTGTAATTAGGCAAATCCAGAATCAGCAATGGTTACAAAGTTACAAAGACAGCTAAAAAGATAGCTGTGCAATATACAGTCAAATAAAGCACTTCAGCCTTCAAGACTTAGAATTCTGTACATTTCACACACTGTAAAAAGGTGCATTGATGTATGCAATATTGGCGAGGCCGGGTTGGCCCCAGGATATTACAGCAGCAAGGTGTGTGAGGTATTATCTTTTACTGAACCAACTTCTGTTGGTGAGAGACGCTTGAAAGCTTATCTGCTGTCTCACCAACACAAATTGGTCCAATAAAAGCGATTACCTCACCCCAAACCCTTACTCTGTAAGCAGAAGTATGAGCCAAGCCAACACACAGCTTTAATCAAAGATTCTATGTAGGAATAAATGTTTTAGGAAGCAGTTATTTTTTGCATCTGTGCTATTTTTAACATCCATTGGCACACCGTAGTGCAGATTTTCTTGTCTCAATAGTAGTGCTATGACTTCCCAAAGGAGAAGTGCTGTTCTGATTGTAGTCACATTAGGAGTTAAACAACAGTTTGTTTTCATTGTGGTGGTTTACTGTCATGTCTTCTCTCCCTTAGGTGGATTTGTGCTTAAGTTATTCAGAGCAGTTTTCTCTTTTGCATACTGTGAAGCTGCTAAGCTTAGCTGGCAGAAAAACAAAATCCCTTATCTATTTGTTTAAAAGCAATAAAACCACAACTTTATAAAAAAAAAAACTTCAGCTGTGGCCTTTTTGTTTTCTCTCATATGATGTATGTTGCTAGCAGCAGCAAAGCTACAGCAGCTGGACTCCACTCTCTTTTCAGCCTTCAGTACTTACTTCTCATTCATTCCTCATACTGAATTAGACTGCTACATGTTCAGAATTTCTCACTGGGTTGCTTTTCTTCACAGCATGAAAATTCTGGTCCTCCTGCACTGACTTGCAGTGGCTGCTTGCAATCACTAAACCATTAATACAGTTATAGCATGAGCGGCAAGGAGTCCTGTGGCACCTTATAGACTAACTGAAGTGTTGGAGCATAAGCTTTCGTGGGCAAAGACCCACTTCGTCAGATGCATGTAGTGGAAATTTCCAGAGGCAGGTATAAATATGCAGGCCAGAATCAGGCTGGAGATGAGGAGGTGGATCCAATCAGGGAGGATGAGGCCCACTTCTAGTAGCTGATCTGGAGGTGTGAATTCCAAGAGAGGAGAAACTGCTTTTGTAGTTAGCGAGCCATTCACAGTCTTTGTTTAATCCTGAGTTGATTGTGTCAAACTTGAAGATGAACTGTAGCTCAGCAGTTTCTCTTTGAAGTCTGGTCCTGAAGTTTTTTTGCTGCAGGATGGCTACCCTTAGATCTGCAATTGTGTGTCCAGGGAGATTGAAGTGTTCCCCTACAGGTTTTTCCAGATAGAGCGTAAAAGACTCTTCTGGGCAAGGAGAGAGATTCACTTTCAATATAAATTAAATGTTTGGGTTACATGTTGAGATGGCCAACAAGGATGCCAGCTGTGAAGGTGGTTTATCTGTTAACTGAGCCTGTCCACTGGGCCTGTGACCACCATTTTGTCCTCCTATGGGATACATGACAACATCAGACGGTATATTAAATAATTTTCAATTACTACCAATTGGACTAGTGACGTACAGGTATTCTGTTATGGAGATAATCCAATCCCTAACTTTGCAAATGTTACCTTTCGGCATAACATGGGAGCTTCCTACCTCATCTATAAAACCGTCTTTCTAGTGGTTATGTTGTATCCATTAGGAATAATAGTTGGCGTTTTAGAAAAACCCTGCATGGATTGATTCCAATTGCAAACTAAAATCTTAACAATCAGCTACCTGTGCATACTGTGATAAGAGCTTTTTCTCAAAAGGCACATGCAGCAGTTTGGAGCAGCATCTCTACCGTCTAGTACACCTAGCTCTTTGGGCAAAATGTACTGCTCTAGTTGTGAGGCATATTTTATAACCTTTGAAATGCTCACATTACAAAGAGAGGAAACCTCTGTACTTCTAAGGATGGTGCTGTGCAAAACATGTTAAGAGAAAAAGTGGATGAAAACATCAACTTCCACCTTACAATGCTAATTTTATTTCACAGTGTTTTAGTTATGCGAAGAGCTTCTTTCAGATACTACTAACATAACTGTATTCCTGCAGCCATACAGTGAATCAAGGACATGCAGTTGACTAAATTAACCAGAAACAGTATAGTGTAGACTAGGTGCCTGGAGGTCAAGAAAGCCACACTTCTCATCCTGACTCTGCCGTTGTTTGTTGGGCCTTGCGCAAAATCTTATCCTCTCTGGCCTCAGTTTCTCCTGACATAATATGGAAATAATATACTGAATGTAAGAATTACTTCAATTATAATATTCTGCAGAGCTTTATTACAGAAAAAGAGCTAATGGCTGCTTACTCACCCACACATTTTTCATAAAAACAAACTCATCTCCAGACTGAAATCCGCCTCCTCTGTGGAGAAATGCTCTGAGCTAAAGCGATCAAATTTCTTCCCCCTCCTTAAATGAGGAACTCATTAAGTTGTTGCATTTAGATTTTCCTTTGATCATGATTTTTCTCTAATCTTTCATTGGAAAAACAAAAATATTGCACTAAATACTTCAAGATGCAGTTATAAGTTAACTGAAAGGGACAGCCCATCAAAGTAGAGTTACTCCCTGCAGAGAATTCTTACAGGTGAATACCAACAGATGTCTATTCCTAGGTCTGGCACATGTCAGCAAGGAGTTATTTATAGATTTGCCTCAAGGCAAAACTGTTTGACATTCACACTACATGCCTCATGGGGTATGTAGAGTTTATTTAGAGTGAATCCTATTAGACTATTAAGAATACATCCCCTAGGGAAAAAAAGTCCTCTGGCCGCAAGAATATCAAACTACCTTTCATGAACACCAAACATACACAGATGTTTAAAATACCATATAAAAGCACTTCTTGCAAAATAATTGTTTTTAAAGCTATGCAAACCTAATGAAAAAATAATGATTTTCATATTCGGTGGGCAGAATATTGTTTCTACTATATTTGCTTGTGTCATGCTGTCAAGATGAATATGTATTTCAGAAAACTTTCTGCAACAGTTTATGAAGTGTGGTAAGTCACTTAAAGTCTAACAGTTATGTAATCTTTCTTCACAAAGTCTTTAGTTGGGCTACCATGCTGCACAAAGAACAAAAATGGATATTTCATTTCTAGACATTAAATATGCATTAAGAAAAAAGGAAGACAAACTGGTTTATGCATACATTTTAAATTATCCGACAGTCTCTCTTTATTGCCAAATTATTAAATATCAAATGAGCTTAGATCATTCAGATGTACAAAAACCCCATATACAAAATAGGACTGATCTGAATCATCCGAAAAAATACATCAGTGCACAGATATTGACTCCTACTGTAGCATACCTGTTTTTATTTCACAGTGTGTCTGCTTTACTACAATAGGTAGCAAGAACCATTTAATTTAAAACTGAAAGTCAGTAAAACCCTATGGAGCCATAATACCTAGGGCTGTGTTTCCCTGAGATCCAACAAGCTAAGCAACATCTGGTGCCAAAAAGGAAATAATGTTGGTGAATAAACTAGTCCTCTCCTGAGCCAGTACTGAAGAGGTGCTGTAGTATGGTGTTAGGTTAAAGGGTGGGTCATTAAATTTCCTAGCACAATTTTTTAAGAGTTGGAATGGTGTTAACTCTGGTGTCCTAGCCAAATTCTGAGGTAGTTATTGCTACCTAAATTCCCTCAACAGTTTTAAAATGACACAATATTCTTTCCTTCATGTTGGACACTTATGATGTGACATTACTGCGTGTTATTAATAGCTATTACCTTATGCAATCCAAAAGTTGCTGCAGTTCAGTGATTCTCAACCTGCAGCTCAATCAGCACACAGCTATGGCCCAGCTGTGGCCAGGTGTGATCCAAGTCTCAGCTGCCTGGTGCTGCACGAGGCTGGGGCCCGGCAGCCTGGTCCCACATGGGGTGAAGTTCAGGTCCAGGCTGCCGGGCCCACACGCTCCAGAGTCTGGGTCCCAGCTGCCAAGCCAAATGCAATCTAAGATGTGTCTCGGCTGCCCAGCTTCAGGTGCTGTGGAGTTTGGAATCCAGGTCCTGCGTGCCCAGCTGGCTTCACATGCTCTGGGGTCCTGGTCCCAGCTGCCTGGCCCTGCACACCACGGGGGTCTCCTGGTCCTACTCTATGCAAGGGTCTCTGCATGGAGGGTCTTGGTCACGGGTTTGTAGGCAGTTTTAGATAGGGTGTGATCCTCAAGCAACAGCTCACAATGATAAATAGGTAGAGAATCACTGTTCCAGATCCAATACAGGAGTTTTGGAAGGGTTACTTAGTTAATATTTAATAAATTATTTTAATTTCTTCTATTAAGTACAGAAAGACAAAGTTACATTATTATAAACTTACCGGGAAGATTCACTTGAAATTAACTGCTGCTGTACCGCAAACGAGTAGTTTCATTAAGACATGTTAATTTTAACGGATAACTAACTTGATGATGGCCATCTTTGGAAGGACAGTTTTGAATGTTAAATTATTTTTTAAAAAGGGAAAATGTGACACCATTGAACTGTGTTGCTGTATTGTCGAGTCTTGTAACTTGAGAACAACACTCAAGAAATATTGTTGGTGTTTGATGTATTTAATAAATTATTACCGGGCTAAGACAGTATGTTCAGTGTTAGCCTGGAGAGGAATGATTTACAATGGCATTATAATTTATAGAAAAAGAGTAGAAACAGTAGAAGAGTAGACAACTATTTAACTATTCCGTAAATGGGTAGAACTACAATGCATGACTATTTTAGGAAAATCTATTTTTTATGTATGATCATTGTCAAATAGGGATGTGAATGGTTAACCAGTGACATTTTCGGGTGATGCTTACTGATTACAGTTAACTGATGAGGGCTGGAGCAGCTCCCCACCTGCCACCGACAAGGGGCAGCAGCAGCCTGGCCAAAGCAGCCCCCGCCTGCAGCAGGCTCAGCCTGGGTGTGCCATATGCAGGGGTACTTCAGCCCAGCCAAAGCAGTCTCTGCCCACAGCCAGGAAGCTGTTCCAGCCTGGAAATGGCAGGTGGGGGGAGGGGCCACTAGCAGCCCCCTGACCTGTCCCCATTTAATCGGTTAACCAGTTAAACATTATGTTTAACTAGTTAATTAAACAGGATTTTACATCCTTTGTGTCAAGCAATTACATATGAATTGAAAAGTACTGAGAAAGTTATTCTAGCATTGCAGATGGAGGTATTTTTGCATTAAACATTCACAGCAGCTGCTGTTTTTGAACTCTAAAAAAACCTCTTAACTTACCAGAGGCACTGCTAAATATCATCTGAAAAACAACTGGCTCACCAGACTATGAGGAAATAGGAAGAATTTATGGTAAAATACTTACTGTTATGGCCTTTTTTGTTTGTACCAGGAGTTTTTAGATTCTTGTTGGGATCACAATAGGGCTTGGAGTAATTTAACTCTTAGGCTGTGAATTGTTTTCTTGGTCTGGGGCTCAAAAAGGGGAAGAGAAAAAGGGGTGCTATATCAAATCTCCACAAGCAAACACAGACGTTAGGTTTAGTAAATAAGGATTTAATCTAATAATACTCATGGGGGCTGGTGGTGGAAATAGACAGGAATGGTCTGAAGTTTCCAGAAGGCATGACAGTTGAAGGACTAAAGAAGCTTACGGTGGCTATAATAAAAGAAGTATGGCGCATAGCACAGTGGGATGCTAGTCCATCATTAGATTTCCTAAATGTTATAGTATATAAATTAAAAATAATAAATAACAATAATGCTAAACTTATGTGTCTGGCTTTATTTCTTCTACCACCTGCATTTCAGCCTGTCACAGCTTGCAGAAATAAAAGTCAGAAGGTGAGCGAGAATTTGGCAGCTATACATCATCCTGAGGAATGAACTCCAAAATTCTCTGTACACGTCACAGTTGGCCAATCATCCAGGGAAATGGGCACAATAATGTGTTCTGTTTTCCACTGACTGTGCAAGAGCCTGTTGCAAAGAACAGAAATCCCAAATGAACAGATCAATGCCAATTCCTTGTTCTGCTTGCTGAATGAAGCACATAGGCACACAGTTCTCAGAAAGCTTTCTTAAAGCTGAGAGGAGGGCCCTTCAGGTCAGGGAACTAATGTACATGATGCAGTGGTAGAAGAGCAAATAGCTGGAAGGAATGAGCCTCACACACTTTTATCTGCTGGGGAAAGGAAGCTGGGAGCATAGTAACTGCATCCAGCATCCCAATGAGAGTGATGGCCCTGCATTTAAGGTTGTAGCTATATCGCGGAAGATTACTGCTACAGATGACAGGGAGAGCTGGATAAGTATCGTTAAACACAAACATGTATACAAAATATTCAATTTCCATAAGAACATAAAAATGGCCATACTGGGTCAGTCCAAAGGTCCATCTAGCCCAGTATCCTGTCTTCTGACAGTGGCAAATGCCAGATTCCGCAGAGGGAATAAACCTAACAGGTGATCATCAAGTGATCTATGTCCCCCATTCCCAGCTTCTGACAAACAGAGGCTAGGGACACTGTTCCTATCCATCCAGGCTAATAACCTTTGATAGACCAAATCCTCCATGAATTTATCTAGTTCTTTTCTGAACCCTGTTATAGTCTTGGCCTTCACAACAGCCTCTGGCAAGAAGTTGCACAGATTGACTGGGCATTGTGTGAAGAAGTATTTCCTTGTTTGTTTTACACCTGCTACTTATTAATTTCATTTAGTGACCCTTAGTTCTTGTGTTCCATTTACTATCATCCACACTCCCCACTAGTTTTGCAAGCTTGGCTATTTATCCAAATAGGTGACTAAGCATGACCTGATTGTAGCCAAAACCCAATATAGCCAGTTGTGATAGCGGATTCAGTTCAGGTATTGCCAGTGGCTTCCGCACCAGACTCTTTAAAGTACACCGCCTCTCTAATTATATGTAAAGATTTTAAAAACATATTCAAGAGATTAAAAGAATCAGGAGTATGTAAATAATGCCTACATTAATAAAGAGGAATTTTAGGAAAAACAGAAGTGTTACTTTACTACAGGCTGAGCCTCTCTAATCTGCCACTCTCGGAGCTGACCAGTACCGAACCAGAGAGTTTGCTTGACCATGGGAGATCAATATTATCTAGCAGCATTACCAACACTTCCACTACTTACTGGGGTCTCAGAAGACATTTAGTAATAAATTAGAGCTAAACAACAGCATAGAACACAGAGCCAGGACTGGTGGCTGTAAATGAACTTAAGGGGAATATCAGAAACTTGGCTACATCCATAAGTGGACATCTGGCTAAAATCATGCCAGACCACAGATGTGGCAGGACCAGAGAGAGTCTGACTGGAGAGGTTCAACCTGTGGTGGTATTTCAGTGACAATCTGAAGCAAAATAAGTTTCAGTGGAGAACATACTAAAACACTATCAAAGGCTTTTAATCAAAATAGACTAAGCATTTTTTTCCTATAGATAATCATATACTGGATATATCCTATTTGCACTTTCTTGTCATTAGATTGTTTTCACAGTGCAAAATAAATAATCATATGTTTGATATCACAAATGGCCAAACTGTAGCTTCTACTTTACCCTATATATTTATAAAACCAGATGCCAAAATTTTAATGCTTGTTATAATTGCAAAAAAATCTATCTAGAACCATGCTGGTTTTGTTTGTTTACAAATAAATTAATTAGGAAATATCAAATGTTTGTTGCAAGGTAATTATGGTATGACTTTATAACTGCAAGATGTTAATATATCTTATAACAGTTTTTCTTCACTACTAACTGTAATTTTGTGGCTTAGTCTCAGCCTACAAAATTTAACAACAAAAAAAGACCCTCAATACAATGAACACTTGGAAAAATATTTTGCAGCACAGCAAGACAAATTTTATTGCCAAAACTAAGTTTTTTTTTAAACTTTACTGGTTATGACTACATTTCACTCAGTCATTTCAGAATATCTTCCAAAGTTCCTCACAGAGAAACAAGGTTTTAGAAAGTTGGGAGTATAACTGGTGAACTGACCTCCAATGTCTCAAAGATGATCTTTTGGGAAAACTTGTTTGCTCTCATTTTCAATTCTTTTTTATTGCTGTACAATTATACATTGCCAGATTCCTTAAGCAAGCCTCATTATAAAATACTAACTGTATCAAATAAGACACCGTGGGTTTGAAATTTCAACATACATTGCATCAATAATGAGTTTGCATTTGATTTAAAAGGGACATGGGCTTTTTAACTACAAAAATATGCTGTGGAAATAAAGTGCCTCGTTTAAAAAAAATTAAATATAAACTAAATATAAATACAGATAAACTTAAATAGACAAAGGCTTACAAACTCCTACAGGTAGTTTTAAGAACCTAAAAATACCCTCCTCCCCCAACTTCATAAATCATTGACTTTCTCACAAGATTTATCCATCCACAACCTATATTTAATTCAAGTATAAAGATGAGGCCTTTGTATTAAAAATTGCTCTGTGAATCTTCTTTCCATAGACAGCTTAATTAAAAGGCAATAGATGATGGGTGACTGACTCCAAAACCATATTCATTGTACACCTCTTCTAATGCTGTCTTAGTCCAAAAGTTCATAAAATTTGGTCATTTTCTGATATCTGATATTAGATCATTAGAACCCTGCATAAACCCACAGGTATCCGCTTTATATCTGTGGGTATATGCATTCGCGAATAAGGATACAGATATCCACAGCTCATTTTTGCAAATGTGGATACAGATATAAATTTTGTATCTGCACAGGGCTCTACAGGGAATTTAGCTGCGCTCTCACATATTTTGTTACATTTTATGTTTTTCCAAGGAGAAAAATGTTCTATTCATAAAGAAGCACTTTTGTCTTTTGGCATTTCTACACTTTCACCTACTGATACCAGCTGAGATGGTTTGACAGCCATCTTTCTTGGCACATCAAAGTATACATGATTCATCTTTATATCTTGTGCTATCAGGTAGGATAGATTTTCATGCATATCCTGTAAATACTTTAGGTCATCGAAGTACACTAATCATGCATCAGAAGTATAATATAAGAAAAATGAAAGGAACAAAATAAAACAATTAGAAATATTAATGGTTTCCATTAGGAAGTCAGCATTCAATAATTGTTATTAGATAGCAGTATCTCCTGACACAGTTATTTCCCTATACTAAGAAAGATAATCTTGATGGCAAATGCTGTAAACTAAATCATGACTGCTGCAGCCCATTAATCATTCTGCTAAATACTGAATTTAGGATTGGAAGTTTTTTTCCTAAATTCTAAAAACTGAAATGAATTTTTCTTCAACAGCCTACATTTTTCTCTGAATTGGGGTATTTCCATTTAGTAGCTTGATTAGTTAATGTTAATTAGCTGAATGTTAATTACTTCTTTGAAGCTTTGTTACATTTACCCTATGCAAAAGGCTAAAACACATCAATCTTTAAGGTGGACAATAAGTTTCATAGGGAGGCCACTTAATGAATTTTGGTACAAGGTCACAGGCTAGCACCATGCCTGGAAGGGGTGGGGCCTGTGGCAGAAGGGGCGGGGCTGGGGATTAGGCTTCCTCCAGAGTTGTCGGGGGCCAGAGGCCCTGAATTAAAAAACAGCAAAGGGCCTCTAGCTCCAAGCCCTGCTGCTACCACACTGCCTGGCAGGCACCCAGGTTTACTGTGGCTATTTAAAGGGCTCACAACTCTGGCCCCTTTGGAGGTAGCACTGCAACTGGGAGCTTTGAACCATTTAAACAGGATCCTGTTGCATGAGCCACCACCTAGAAATTCAGTGGCATGGGCAGCATGATATAAATACAAAGTAGCCAGATGCTGTCTGCGGGACAGATCCCAGTGTTAGGTGAGCCAGATCTGGCCTCTAGGCCACATCTAGCCCAGCCCTACTCTAGTCTTTTGGTGTTTGAAGAGGGAGGGAGTGAAGAGTGAGTGTAAGAGAAAATAATACTCTATTCTTCTTTTGCAGGTCTTGTTAAAAAAGATACTGCCAGATTCCACCACACAAGACAAACTGGCCAGCACAATATATTTGCTACAGGATAAGTGCACAATTGCAGACCAAAGTGAAAAACCTACAATACCACCAAACATTTTTAGAGTCAATATGGGTGAGGTAATCTTATCGGGCCAGTTTCTGTGGGGAGAGAGTTTTCAAGCCATCCAAAGCTCTTCTTCAGGTTTAGAAAAGGGACTCCCATCATCACAGCAAAATGCACTGACTATAAAGGACCATACACACTAAAGTGGCTTGCTAAGACAAAAAGAGGGGGTTTACAGACTGTTGCAATAAGCCATAGATCCAATTTATCTGTTCAGTCCAGGATTATTAGTGTCTAGTGGAGTAATGAATTTAAGATCCCAAAATTGTCCTTTGAAAGTGTTGTGCAAGTTTCATTTGAGAATGAGGACAGACATCAGATATAGAGTGGGAGCTCTGTGAAAACATTTTTAGCACTTTCTGATTTTGAGGTGGTGGCTCCGATATCAAAATGAGATAAAAATATCAATTTATGGTAAGATGAGTGGGCTGCATTTGTAATACACAGTCTGCAACATACGGTACAGTCAACAATTCTAAAATAAGAACATAAGCACTTAAGAACGGAAATACTGGGTCAGACCAAAGGTCCATCTAGCCCAGTATCCTGTCTTCCAACAGTGGTCAATGCCAGATACCCCAGAGGGAGGGAACACAACAGGTAATCATCATCCATTTCGTGCCTCTGAACAACAGAGGCTAGTGACACCATTCCTACTCATCTTAGATAATAACCACTGATGGACCTAATCACCATGAATTTATCTAGTTTTTTTCTTGAACCCTGCTAAAGTCCTAGTCTTCACAACATCCTCTGGCAAGGAGTTCCACAGGTTGACTGTGAGCTGTGTGAAGTATAAATTCCTTTTGCTTGTTTTAAACCTGCTACCTATTAATTTCATTTGGTGATCCCTAGTTCTTATGTTATAGGAACAAATAAATAACTTTTCCTTATTCACTTTTTCCACACCAGTCACAATTAAGAACATAACATAAGAACGGCCGTAGCGGGTCAGATCAAAGGTCCATCTAGCCCAGTATCCTGTCTGCCGACAGTGGCCAGCACCAGATGCCCCAGAGGGGGTGGACCGAAGACAATGATCAAGCGATTTGTCTCCTGCCATCCCTCTCCAGCCTCTGTCAAACAGAGGCCAAGGACACCATTTTATCCCCTGGCTAATAGCCTTTATGGACCTAACCTCCATGAAATTATCTAGCTTCTCTTTAAACTCTGTTATATTCCTAGCCTTCACAGCCTCCTCTGGCAAGGAGTTCCACATGCTGACTACACGCTGTGTGAAGAAGAACTTTCTTTTATTAGTTTTAAACCTGCTACCCATTAATTTCATTTGGTGTCCTCTAGTTCTTCTATTTAGGGAACTAATAAATAACTTTTCTTTATCCGCCCTCTCCACACCACTCATGATTTTATACACCTCTATCATATGTTATACACCTCTATCAATTGTACAGACCACTATCATATCCCCCCTTAGTCTCCTCTTTTCTAAGCTGAAAAGACTGAGACTTTTTAAACTCTCTTCATATGGGACCCACTCTAAGCCTCTAATAATTTTTGTTGCCCTTTTCTGGCCCTTTTCCAATGCCAGTACATCTCTTTGGAGATGAGGTGACCACATCTGTGCACAGTATTCAAGATGTGGACGTACAATGGATTTGTACAGAGGCAGTAAGATATTCTGTCTTATTTGCTATCCCTTTTTAAATGATTTCTAACATTCTGCTTGCTTTTTTGACTGCCGCTGCACAATGAGTGGATGTTTTCAGAGAACTATCCACAATGACTGCAAGATGGAAGTTTTTTAAAAGGACATTATTGAGGGCCCAAAAGCAAACTATTCCACTGTGTAGGAAAGATAAAAAAGTATGGCAGGACACCTCCTTGGATCAACCAGGAGATCTTATATGATCTAAAAATAAAAAATGAGTCATATAAAAAGTGGAAACTAGGTCAAATTGCAAAGGATGCATATAAGCAAACAACACAGGTATGCAGGGGCAAGATTAGAAAGGCAAAGGCACAAAATGAGCTAAATCTAGCTAGAGACATAAAGGGTAACAAGAAGACATTCTACAAGTGTACTAAAAGCAAGAGGAACACCAAGGACAGTATAGACCCATTGCTCAGTGAAGAGGGAGAAAAAATAACAGGAAACTGGGAAATGGCAAAGGCGCATAATGACTTCTTCGTTTCAGTTTTCGACAAGAAGATGGATGGTGACAGGATGCCTAACACAGTGAATGCTAGTGGAAATGGGGTAGGTTTAGAAGTTAAAATAAAAGTTAAAAATTACTTAGAAAAGTTAGATGTCTGCAAGTCACCAGGGCCTCATAAAATGCAACCTAGAATACCCAAGGAGCTGATAGAGGAGATATCTGAGCCTTTAGCTATCATCTCTGAAAAATCATGCAAGTCAGGAGAGATTCCAGAAAATTGGAAAAGGGCATATATATGTAGTGCCCATCTATAAAAATAGAAGAAAGAACAACCCAGGAAACCATAGACCAGTCAGTTTAACTTCTGTGCCAGGGAAGATAATGGAACAAGTAATTAAGGAATTCATCTACAAACATCTGGAAGATAATAAATTGATAGGTAAGAACAAATCATGTCAAACCAATCTGATAACTTTCTTTGAGAGGATAACAAGTCTTGAGGATAAGGGAGAAGCGATGGAAGTGGTATACTTAGACTTAAGTAAAGCACTTGATACCATCTTGCATGATGATCTTATCAATTAACTAGGGAAATACAACCTAGATGGGGCTACTATAAGGTGGGTGTGTAACGGGCTGGATAGCCATTCTCAGGGTGTCTACACTGCATTCCTCTTTCGAGAGAGGAATGCAAATGCAGCCGAGCAAAACTGCAAATGAAGCGCAGATTTGAAATTCCCGCACTTCATTTGCATAATCGCGTCCGGCCGCTATTTCGAAATACCCTATTTAGAGATAAACAACGCCGTGTAGACATGGTTATTTTGAAAGAAAACCCTTCTTTCGAAAATGGGTTTCTTTCAAAATAACCACGTCTACATGGCGTTTTTTTCTCTCGAAATAGGATATTTCGAAATAGCGGCCGGACACGATTATGCAAATGAAGCACGGGAAATTCAAATCCGTGCTTCATTTGCAATTTCGCTCGGCTGCATTTGCATTCCTCTCTCGAAAGAGGAATGCAGTGTAGACATACCCTCAGAGACTAGCTATTAACAGTTCACAATCATGCTGGAAGGGCATAACAAGTGGGGTTCTGCAGAGGTCTGTTTTGGGGCTGGTTCTGTTCAATATCTTCATCAATGACTTAGATGATGGCATAGCGAGTACGATTATTAAGTTTGCAGTGCTTTGGAGGATAGGATCAAAATTCAGAATGATCTGGACAAATTAGAGAAATGGTCTGAGGTACATAGGATGAAGTTTAACAAGGACAAATGAAGAGTACTCCACTTAGGAAGGAACAATCCTTTTCACACATACAGAATGGGAAGTGATTGACCAGGAAGGAGTACTACTGAAAAGGATTGAGGAGTCATACTGGATGACAAGTTAAACATGAGTCAACAGTGTCACACTGTTTGAAAAAAAAGCAAACACGATTCTGGGATATATTAACAGGAGTGTTGTGAGCAAGACACAAGAGGTCATTCTTCTTCTCTACTCTGCACTGATTAGGCCTCAACTGGAGTATTGTGTCCAGTTCTGGGCACCACATTTCAAGAAAGATGTGGAGAAATTGGAGAAGGTCCAGAGAAGAGCAACAAAATGATTAACAATCTAGAAAACATGACCTATGATGGAAAACTGAAACTGGGCTTGTTTAGTTTAAAGAGAAGACTGAGAGGGGACATGATAGCAGTTTTCAAGTATCTAAAAGGGTGTTTTAAGGAGGAGGGGAAAAAATCGTTCTCCTTGGTCTCAGAGGTTAGGACAAGAAGCAATGGGCTTAAATTGCAGCAAGGGAGGTTTAGGTTGGACATCATGAAAAACTTCCTGCCTGGCAGGGTGGTTGAACGCTGGAATAAATTGCCTAAGGTGGGTTGTGGAATCTCCATCACTGGAAATATTTAAGAGCAGGTTAGACAGACACCTGTCTGGGATAATCTAGACAGTGCTTGGTCCTGCCGTGAGGGCAGGGGACTTGACTAGATGCCCTCTCAGGGTCCCTTCCAGTTTTAGCGTTCTATGAGTGTATGATCACTTTCTTGAGTAGCTATAGCTAAATTCATCCTCACATTTTTGTATGTATAACTGGAATTATTTTTTCTAATGTGCATGTATCAACATTAAATTTTATTTGCCATTTTGTTGCCCAATCACTTAATTTTGTGAGATCTCTTTGAAGCACTTCACAGTCTGCTTTGGTCATAACTATCTTGAACAGTTTAGTATCATCTGCAAACTTTGCCACCTCACTGTTTACCCCTTTCTCCATCTCATTTATAAATAGGTTGAATAGGATGGGTCCCAGTATGGACTCTTGGGGGACACCACTAGTTACCTCTCTCCACTATGAAAACTTATTTATTCCTACCCTTTGTTTTCTGTCTTTTAACCAGTTATCAATCCATGCAAGGACCTTCCCTCTTATCGCATGATAACTTACTTTACTTCATAGCCTTTGGTGAGGGACCTTGTCAAAGACTTTCTGGAAATCTAAATACACTGTATCTACTGGATCTCCCTTGTCCACATGTTTGTTGACCCCCTCAAAAAAATTCTAGTAGATTAGTAAGGCACAATTTCCCTTTACAGAAACCATGTTCACTTTTCCCCAAGAAATTGTGTTTACCTATGTGTCTGATAATTGTATTCTTTACTACAGTTTCAATTAATTTGCCCAGAACTGACATTAGACTTACCTTTCTGTAATTGCCAGGATCACCTCTAGAGCTCTTTTTAAATACTGGTGTCACTTAAGCTATCTGCTGGTCATTAGGTACAGAAGCTGATTTAAAGGATATGTTACAAACCATAGTTAATAGATACGCAATTTCACATTTGAGTCCTTTCAGAACTCTTGGGTGAATGCTATCTTGTCCCAGTGACTTCTTACTGTTAAGTTTATCAATTTGTTCCAAAGCCTCCTCTCATATCACCTCAATCTGGGATAATTCCTGAGATCTGTTACCAAAAAAGAATGGCTCAGGTTTAGGAATCTCCCTAACATCCTCAGCCATGTAGCCCAAAGCAAAGAATTCATTTAGTTTCTCCACAATTACCTTATCATCTTTGAGTGCTCCTTTAGCATCCCGATTGTTCAGTGGCCCCACTGTTTTTTTAGCAGGCTTCCTGCTTCTGATGTACTTAAAAATATTTTGCTATTACTTTTTGAGTTTTTGGCTAGCTGATCTTCAAAGTCCTTTGAATGTGTCATCAAGTTCCTACCTTGTAAAGTACTGATAACTATTTGTTAGGGGGTAGCAATGAAATCTTCTATAATCATTACTAGTCTTAGCCAGTGAAATTTCAGTTCTTAGTCCCTACAGCAATCACCTATTGTGATAGAGAAAAAAAATCAATAAAAATAAATAAAGTGGATGATTCAGAGTAGGTTGTTTCTAAAACAGGCTTTCAATACTGCTGACCTAATCCAATCTACGTAGTACTGGCTGGCAATGGAAGAAAATACATTGGTGCCCCTCTGAGTTTGACACAAACAAACGTTTTCACTAGAGGTTGAACTTCTCTAGTGCAGCAATCTCTTGTCCAGCATGATTTTAGTTAGCCAGATGTCCACTCATCACAGCCTGTGGCCAAGTCTCCCACTGTCCCATAAAGTTTGTTTACAGGCACCAGTCCTGGCTTTCAATATTCCATGCTGTTATTTCACTCTGACTTACCCCTAAATGTTTTCTAAGAGCCCAGTAACTAGTGGAAGTTCTGGTAAATGCTGCAAGACAATATTGACCTCCCATGGATAGGCAAATTTCTCTGGTTTGGCAGCGGTCAGTTCCCAAGGGTCCCAGACTAGAGAGGTTCAACCTGTAGTATATTTTGGTGTTATTGTGTCAGATTTGTTATTAGCTGTTTATTTCCTTTTCCATAGTAGACTTAAAAAGGAGATATCAGTTCCATACTGTAGAGCAGTGTTTCTTAAGCTTTTTAAGACAGAGGAACACCAAACAATTTTTTTTTTTAATGAGGAACACCAAGGATTTTTTGTTGAGGGGAAAAAAAAAGCGTCGGAGGGAGGGAAAGTTATTGAGAAAAAAAGGTCACTTGCCTCTTTAAGGGCAGCCATTTTAAATTCTCTTGTTCTCCGTGGTACACCTCCGACTGCCTCGCAGCACACTGGTGTGCCGCGGAACACAGTTTAAGAGACACTGATGTAGAGCCTGCCTATAAAACATTTTGCTTTATGCAGAAGGAAAAGATAAGAGTTGACTACAAAGAAGAGGTTTCTATCAAGAGGGTAAATAGGGGACAAAGACTATTTCATAAGAGAAAGAGAAAACTTTTTTCCAGTAGGTATCTGACCATAGACTAGAAACATAGAACACTAGAACTGGAAGGGACCTCCAGAGATCAAGACCAGTCTCCTGTACTCATGGCAGGACCAAGCACCATCAGTCAGATAATTTCTGACTGATGTTTCTCTGACCTGCTCTTAAATATCTCCAATGATGGAGATTCTACAACCTCTTCTAATGTCTAACCTAAATCTCCCATGCTGCAATTTAAGCCCACTGCTTCTTGTTCTATCATCAGAAGTTAAAGAGAATAATTTTTCTCCCTCCTCCTTATAACAAACTTTTAGGTATTTGAAAGCTGTTATGTCCTCTCCAGTTTTCTCTTTTCCAAACTTAAGAAACCCAGTTCTTTGAATCTTTACTCATAGATCATGTTTTCTAGACCTTTAAACATTAGACTAGAAGAGAAATAAAGTAATAGGCAGAGATTCTAACAGGAAGGTTACAACTTTGTACAACACCATCTAACCTGTTCTTGTGAGTCACTTGCACAGACAAGAACAGCGCTCAGATTTCTCCCTCCAGTGTCTTGATTAGATCTGTTTCTTCCCTGCTTAAACAAGTGATTTTAATTTTAGCTATAGTTACTAGGGTGTTGGAATTTGGGGAGATATGAAAGGCTCTTCCACTGAAGGGAGAGGAAGCAAGGAAGTAGGACCAATTGACCCAAAAGTGCCAACGTCACAAAAAGCTGTTTGAGGTTGCTCTAAAAGAAGCCATAGATGTACTGATATACCCAATGACCTTACATCGTTTTACTGTATGGCAACACTGAGAAATACAGATCTTTATATTTAAGATTGTTGCACTCATCAAAACAGAAATTAAACTTATCGTTATGTCATGATAGACTAGCCCACTGAAATACAAAGCATACAACCATATGGTGGGATACACAGTAGTGAAAGTCACACAATCCTTTCTTATAATTTGCAAGGAACTAGTGAAAATTATCATGAATAATCTGAGTCATATAATTAAATGCACTAGTAAGCAGGTTTCATTATATTCCAATTATAATAAGCATCTGAATTCGAAAAGTAACACAAAAGGAAATGATAAATTCTGCTAACATTAACTTAACAGGCAGAAGGTGCATAGTGTGGTTTTCTCCAAGAAAAGGCTAGATAATGTGCCAAGACATGAAAGACTCTCTCCCATGTCAAAGTGGCGGCTGTACTGCATAACAAACCTACTTGCAGATCTATTTCCATGGCAACAGCAGCAACACATAGGCAAAGAGTGAGGAGAGAGATAAAAGGACTTTTAAAGCTTATTAAAAAAGTACACATTACTTTGGCTACTTCAAGCATAATAAGGTTTGCTTACTTTTCAAAAAAGAATAATGTGAATTTTTATAGAAACTATAGATATACTGACATAGATTGCTATCCATCTTGTTGTCTCTCTGGAACTTTCTAGTACAGTAAGATACTGTAGTAAATGACCAACCTAATCACTACTTCTAAAGATACTGTAAAAAAAGGAAAATCAAAAGCTTACCATCAGTAACACTTTCTAAACTACTGTATATAAATATTCATTTAAGAACATTTCTATGTATTTTAAGGTTCATGATATATTTTTGAACATAGAATCATAGAATACAAGGACTGGAAGGGACCTCGAGAGGTCGTCGAGTCCAGTCCCCCTGTCCCAGTATGGCAGGACCCAGTACTGTCTAGACCATCCCTGATAGATATTTATCTAACCTACTCTTAAAAATCTCCACAGATGGAGATTCCACAACCTCCCTGGGCAATTTATTCCAGTATTTAACCACCTGACAGTTAGGAACCTAAACCTCCCTTGCTGCAGTTTAAGCCTATTGCTTCTTGTTCTATCCTCAGAGGCCAAGATGAACAAGTTTTCTCCCTCCTCCTTATGACACCCTTTTAGATACCTGAAAACTGCTATCATGTCCCCCCTCAATCTTCTCTTTTCCAAACTAAACAAACCCAATTCTTTCAGCCTTCCTTCATAGGTCACGTTCTCTAGACCTTTAATCATTCTTGTTGCTCTCTTCTGGACCCTCTCTAATTTCTCCACATCTTTCTTGAAATGCAGTGCCCAGAACTGGACACAATATTCCAACTGAGGCCTAACCAGCGCAGAGTAGAGAGGAAGAATGACTTCTCGTGTCTTGCTCACAACACACCTGTTAATGCATCCCAGAATCATGTTTGCTTTTTTTGCAACAGCGTCACACTGTTGACACATATTTAGCTTGTGGTCCACTATAACCCCTAGATCCCTTTCTGCTATATTCCTTCCTAGACAGTCGCTTCCCAGTCTGTATGTGTGAAACTGATTGTTCCTTCCTAAGTGGAGCACTTTGCATTTGTCTTTATTAAACTGCATCCTGTTTACCTCAGATCATTTCTCCAATTTGTCCAGATCGTTTTGAATTATGACCCTATCCTCCAAAGCAGTCGCAACCCCTCCCAGCTTGGTATCATCTGCAAACTTAATAAGCGTACTTTCTATGCCAATATCTAAATCGTTGATGAAGCTATTGAACAGAGCCGGTCCCAAAACAGACCCCTGCGGAACCCCACTTGTTATACCTTTCCAGCACGATTGAGAACCATTAATAACTACTCTCTGAGTACGGTTATCCAGCCAGTTATGCACCCACCTTATAGTAGCCCCATCTAAGTTGTATGTGCCTAGTTTATGGATAAGAATATCATGCGAGACCGTATGAAACACCTTACTAAAGTCTAGGTATACCACATCCACCGCTTCTCCCTTATCCACAAGACTCGTTATCCTATCAAAGAAAGCTATCAGATTGGTTTGACATGATTTGTTCTTTACAAATCCATGATGGCTGTTCCCTATCACCTTACCACCTTCCAAATGTTTGCAGATGATTTCCTTAATTACTTGCTCCATTATCTTCCCTGGCACAGAAGTTAAACTAACTGGTCTGTAGTTTCCTGGGTTGTTCTTATTTCCTTTTTCATAGATGGGCACTATATATGTCCTTTTCCAGTCTTCTGGAATCTCTCCTGTCTCCCATGATTTTCCAAAGATGATAGAGGAGGTATCTGAGCCTCTAGCTATCAGCTCCTTGAGTATTCTAGGATGCATTTCATCAGGCCCTGATGACTTGCAGGAATCTAACTTTTCTAAGTGATTTTTAACTTGTTCTTTTTTTATTTTATCTTCTAAACCTACTTCCTTCCCACTAGCATTCACTATGTTAGGCATTCCTTCATCAGACTTCTCGGTCAAGACCGAAACAAAGAAGTCATTAAGCATCTCTGCCATTTCCAAGTTTCCTGTTACTGTTTCTCCCTCCTCGCTGACCAGTGGGCCTACCCTGTCCTTGGTCTTCCTCTTGCTTCTAATGTATTTATAAAAAGTCTTGTTTCCCTTTATTCCTGTAGCTAGTTTGAGCTCATTTTGTGCCTTTGCCTTTCTAATCTTGCCCCTGCATTGCCCCTGTGTTGTTTGCCTATATTCATCCTTTGTAATTTGTCCTAGTTTCCATTTTTTATAGGACTCCTTTTTTATTTTTAGATCATGCAAGATCTTGTGGTTAAGCCAAGGCGGTCTTTTGCCATATTTTCTATCTTTCCGATGCAGCGGAATAGCTTGCTGTTGGGCCCTTAACAATGTCCCTTTGAAAAACTGCCAACTCTCCTCAGTTGTTTTTCCCCTCAGTCTTGATTCCCATGGGACCTTACCTATCAGCTCTCTGAGCTTACCAAAATCCGCCTTCCTGAAATCCATTGTCTCTACTTTGCTGTTCTCCCTTCTACCCTTCCTTAGAATTGTGAGCTCTATGATTTCATGATCACTTTCACCCAAGCTGCCTTCAACTTGCAAATTCTCAACCAGTTCCTCCCTATTTGTTACAATCAAATTTAGAACAGCTTCCCCTCGGTAGCTTTTTCAACCTTCTGAAATAAAAAGTTGTCACCAATGCAGTTCAAGAACTTATTGGATAGTCTGTGCCAATGTTATAACATGTTATATTAAGGTGGGAAGCTATAAATCTTTGATTAGTCTATAAATATTCTCTCTCTCTAATAGCAATTTTGTTACTCATCACTCAGTTCTCACTTTCTGTTGATATACTGTGACTATGAGTGTTCTCTTAGTCTTTTCTTATATTGGATTTTGGCAGTCCATCTTTGCCAAGGGTATTCTTTTCTTTACCCCATCTCATCCATGCCAGAGTAAAAAGATAAATATGAAAAAAAAAAACAGGTTTAAATGTTATTCCTCTCTCTCCATGGAGTCTCCCTTACTCAACACCTCTATTTTCTTCCCACTACCTTCACCCATCCGCTACAACATCATTTACAGTAATCTGAACAAAGAACGTCCTGTACTGTGTAATTACAGCTACATCTGGACCTAATGCTAATTCTGGCACATTTAACAATCTTCTGAAAAGGTGAAGTCTCTTATTCTCCATCTTGAGCCAAGTCTATTTTTATAGCACTCCTATTCTTTCATTTTTCTAAGAAAAATTATCCTATTTCAGCAAGTATAAGAAAAAAGCATTAGCCTATTTTACTTGTGCTACTGAAATTAATCATTCTTGATGTTTCATTTCCATATTATGAACTTCTACAAAAAAGACTAATAGCATTTATTATACATTCTAGCATGTCTTTCTATGCTTCAAATACTTCTGATGTACAGTCCTGCAGATAGTTTTCAATAAAGTACTGTTTAAAAGCTGAAATTTGAGGTAACCTGAAAACAAGTAAATTAGGAATCTTAATCCAACAACACCGAATGCATATCTGACAAAACACAACATTTAAAGACACTGTTTATTATCATTCTTTTTAAAGAGGTTAACACTGAGAAACAGTCACATCTTTTATTGCAAGGTTAAATAGCATTCACAGGTCAGTAACAAGGAGAGCAACAAATAAGTAATCATGACAAATGTCACTGAATATTTCAATGAGCTAAACAAAATATATACCACAGCTTAATGAAGTATAAGCCACCTCATAGTCCTACAGTGACTAATGAAATAAGATTATTACATATCTACTTCTTTTTGATACACTGTGTGTTCTCTCAGGTAGATAAATGTTGAAACAGATTATTTTCTAACCATATACCAAAAGATGTAATTTCTCACCTTAATTTACCTATCAACTCCAAAACCAAATCAGAAAATGCATGACAATAACATCATTCACCTGGCACTAAATAATTCACATGCAAGTTAAAATGTGGCTCTCAAAAATTAATAGTACCATACTGCCTTTTTTTTTTTTTTTTTTTTTTTTTTTAAGGGTGGGAACTATTTCTCATCCATCTTCAGGTGAGGAAACTCTTATGGACTATCGCAAGCCTGAAGCAGCAGGACTTCCCTCTGTACAGGATGGTGAGTAGAACTTTGGCGGCTGGCTCGCGGACTGAAGGTGTGTTGGCTTTCTTGGCCTCACAAGGTCAACTACAAATTGGTATGCCACCTCGTGGTCACTTAGGTTTTTCTGAAGCAGGGCAAGAGCAGGACATCAGGGCCATATTTTAAATGAAAGGAAAGTAGAACAGGTAGGAACCATTCTGAACATTGCATGTGTATTATGCACACAAAGTAAGATATAAAGCAGCTTTTTCCAGTATGTTTGTGGGAATAGGCAGTGTACATAAATGATTTATAGAATAAAACGATTTATACAGAAGATTCTTTGTTTCACCCTACCAGGCCATATTCTTGTAACAAATTACTTATCCCAAATTACTATTTCTCTCTATGAAAAAAGGATTGAAATTAAATTATAGACAGTTTGAGCCCCACAATTCTAACAAGCAACAGAAAGAAAGCTCTGTCTATCTCTTATAAATAGCTTTATGAAACCCTCCTCTGGTTCAAATCCACTATAGCTTTTCATGGTCTATTTTAGTAACCCATGGAGTGACCTTCTTAAGAATAAATGAGTCATGTTGTACAGTACTGTTAAGGCTAGAAGCCTAAAAAAAATCACACTCCTCAACATGCATTATCTAGCTCATATCTCACTTTTGCTTTTTGACTTTGATTAAATAAAACACTTTATTCATTTTTGTTTTCTTAACTTTGCCCCCACAAAGTCAAATTCAGTTTGTTCTCAAAGCACCCCATGTCACTTTTTACTGGAATCAATATAAAATTAAGATTAATTTTCATCACCTCTTCCCAGATGTGGTACCCATTTAAATGTATAACCCAGGGAATAAGAACTAACTTTCTGGAGAAATGGGTGGGGAGAGGGGGGGGAAGACCAGTAATTTGCCAACGGGATCTAGAACCTTAAGATCCTAACTTCTGTTATTTCCTACTGAAGATTAGGGTTCTAAGTACCTAAGTCATTTTTGAAAATGAGATTTATGCTCCTAAATCATGTAGGCATTAGCACTTTTTGGGTTGTGAGGCTTTGTGTTGTATTCTGTTTTTAGCAATAGGAGTAAAGCAAGAAGTGTACTACATCTGTATGAAACTGACAGTCACAGAGGATAAGAAGCACTCCACCTGGATTTTCAACATCACAATAATATGCTGGACCCATATTAAGCTTCCTATAACAGAATGGCAAAAAGATATTCCTACCAGCCAATTCTGTTGAAGACTCACTCCACCTCTATAAGAGAACCTGGATGATTACTTCTTGGACTTTGTATGTAGGCAGGGTAACAGTAGCATATATATGATTAAGGAATTCCATGTATATAGTCTCCTGTACTTCACTGATGTTATATCTCACTCATTACTAACTGAAAGAGTCAAGAACTTTTTAAGCAGGAGTATAATTTGTGTAAATAGCCGCCAGGATCACGCTTAAAAAAAAAAAAAAAAAATCAAAGTCAATCCTACATTCTAACTTGTTGGCCGATACTGATCTACAACTACAGTGAAAGTGCTCCTCAACAAATGGTGGAAAGAGTGGAATTTAAATATTCAAGAGCAGTTTTAAGCCAACGAAGGTCATATTCATAATTTCAGAAACATGTATTTGAAGACGTACCACTAGTATTTTAACCAGGTTTTTACTGTGCACAGGCAAATAAGATAGCGGTACACCCTTGCTGCATGATTGGTTTGTGTACCAATATTATGCAGCAACTCTCTACTCTGAGCACCAACTCAGGAGGAGGAGATGCTGATGATGACAGTGATGAAAGATGGGAGATGGATGCACACCTCTTTATCATTCCCTTGTGAAGACTTTATGCAGTTCAAATGTGAGTGCGGTCCAAGTATCAGAGTTCAGCTTTGAGCTCAGGTATCAAAAACAATGAACATCTCTCTAAGTCAAACTTAGCCATTTCAACTACCTTGCTCTCTATCTCTGATGCCCTATGGAACTGCAAGTTTAGTTTGATTTCAAAGAAAAGATTCAGAAGTGGCCCTTACTTTTCACCCAAAAGGTGACCTTTTTAGGTACCAGATGTATGAATTTTTAACAAAAACCAAAAGCAGCAGACAAATGTTGGGTCATTTTGAGCTTTATCATCTACATTCTGCAACAGGAGGCCCTTGTAGCACTGGAAATTTGCATCATTATCTAATCTAACACATATGTAAATCTTGAGCACTCTACAGAAAGCGGTGTTGTGACGGGGTGCAGTCACAGAAGACCCCTTGTGGCTGCTTCCTGGTTTGCTGATAAAGCCACTGACACTTGCCTTCTTGGGCTTCTCACCACCCTGTCATGCTGGGCCAGATCTCCTCATGTTCCCCAGATCCCTGCTCCTTCTGCCCTCTCCTCCCCTCCGCTAAAGAGCAATGCAGACATAGATTCCAGGAAACCAACCCCCAGATGGGATCAGAACCCCTAATATATCAACCTTTCACTCAGAGAGTTTCACATATTGAAAGCACATTCAGGTAAGCCACCTTTAACAATGAAAGGAGGATGTGCATACTGATTGCTCCTCCAGGTAATAATTATTTACATTGGGCTTGATAGTGAATAAAAGTAATTTTATTCAGAACAAACAGTAGGATTTAAATGGTTGCAAGTGAAAAAGGACAAAGCAAAATAAATTACAAATTTACAATAAAAGAAAACCACATAACTAGTTCTAACACACGAAAGCTTATTGCAAACTTACCCTAAAACTGTTATTTCAGGCAAACCTTCAAGCCAGGGAAAATCTTTTTTTCTCCCGGGATTTCCTTGGGTGTGTTATGACAGCCAAAGACAAAGGGCAGATAGCTTTTCACTGTTTTATAGATTCCACTTCGGGTGGAAAACTGTTCTCTCTCCTCCCTTCTTAAGAGCAACCACTGCTTAGACTTCAAGGACCAAGAAGGATGTTCTCAAGTTGTTAAGTTAATCATTCAGTCATTATGGCATCCAAGGATTGGAAACAACCTTGAGGGCTTTCGCTTGCACATTTAAAACCATAAACCACTTTATACCCCATATTTCTAACTTTACATACAAGAGTAATGCATACACCAAAATAAGAGAGACAGTTCCAGCAGATCAAGTCATTAAAATTGATAGGTTACAGGAGGTATTTTGTCCAAAGCATGTTCAAGTTATGCATATTTGTAGCCATAAGACAATTTCATAAAGCATGGGGGAGGACTATCACAGATGTACAATCAAAACGGAGGTAGTCTTCTCTTCAGATTTTGGTGTATTTTTCAAATGGTAGATGAAGGACATTATTGCAGTGATAAAAGATTATTGTTATTAATTCAAGCAGGCTCTCTGCAAATACTTTTAACTATCATTATTCAATACCTCCCTTGTGTCCAAGAGGGAGGTAACTCACCCCCCCCCCTTTTTTTTTTTTTTTGGTTGTTGTAAATGCCTCTGGATACAGATTATGAGATTTCCTGCTCTCTACCAATCTTTCTAGACCATAAAACAGGTGTGCAATTTCCTCAAACTTGCAATCCTCTTTTTTAACAGAAACATGGCTAGTTTTTTATCCTGCTGTTCTCTATCAATATAATAGTCCATTACTGCATGATTAAAATGAATATATATTTTGAGTGTCTCTGCCTGGAATTGTTTGAAAGCAATCATGCATCAACAGATACAGACAAATAAAAACGTGCTACATGGGAATCTGTCATCTCACACTGCTGGTACAACACTGACTTCACTATCTAGGACAGTAAAAACAAGCGAAGACAGGGGAGATCTAAGCTATACATCTGTGAGGACTTTGCTGGCAGTGCTGAGACCTTTGTTCAAATCGAAAATGCAAAGTGTGCAGGTTGGTTTTCAATGTCTCTGACACTGGCTGTAACAGATATTGAGTTTGAAATTACATTTTGTTGGATTTCCATGGGAAAGTGATATTCAAAGCAAGGGGCAATATCTTTTCCTTTATGTTTGGAGCAGAGATCTAAATTCTTCCCCTTCCCTTATTTTTTAAAGTAAGCAAAACAAAAAGAGCAGACTCAAACATTTAATTTACAGGTCAATGTAATGATTACTGGCAAAGTAAATTTAATTTGATTTGTTTATTTTCTTGCAAATGGTATTAATGCTGCTGCTTCCATAATTCCTGCCTCCTTAGTCTTTTAGGAAATGTATTTAATACTGCAAAAAAAAAAGTATGTTTTGAGGCATTATACCTTTCTTTATAAACAAAAATCACTTGCTTAACCCAAACTCTTTCATATAATGCGACTATATTTCTTCCCTTGCAGTATGTAAATAGTATTGATAATTAAAAGACAATTTTCATCTCAAACTTACAAAATCTTAAATACAAGTTAACCAGACACCTGAACATAAATGAAGAGGCTTATAGACTGTTAAACTTCAATATTCTAAAATGTTTGACAGGTTTTATAAAATTGACTATTTAGTTTTTTACTCCATATTATTGCTACAGAAGTTAGTACAATACGCATACCCCTGAAATGCATAATACTGTTTCCACTCCCTAGAGTTACCAGCGTATCATATGATGATCTTTGTTAAAAGGATACTCATATTAAAAATGCTTTAGTATTGTCTGATATGTGTTGTCATTTCATTCAGGTGTCTGGTTAACTTGTATTTGAGATTCTTTAAGTTTAATTTGGTTTCCAATGTCTCTGAGCAGTGTCTCTGAGCAGCGTGCAGGTAGGGCAACGTAAGCGGGGAGCCTGCCTGGGGCTTCCCACAGCATCTGCGGGCTAGATTTGGTGGTTTGGAAGGTCATATTTTGTCCAGGCCTGTCAGACTCTAAAGTGAATTGTGTCCTCATATAGCTATCATTGAGAGTGAGCTAGGTTGTTTGGACAAACATGTCTTGCATTTGAACAAAACTAATTATTCTACCATGCAAATGTGTGCTATTTCACTACTTTTGGAATATGCTGCTTATCTCCAGTATAAATTATACTAAAAATTATACAATACAGAGGACTCAGAGCAGTTTAACCATGAGAACAGTACTTAGCACCTGAAACTTATTTCACTTTCCAAAACATGAGAAGACTTCAAAGACATATTTTGATTTCACAAAAGCCATTGAACTCATGTGAACTCTTAAAAACAACAGAAACTTTCAGAGGTTATAAACTCAACATAGATTGTATAATTCTCCATGCAATTATTTATCCATCCATTATTTATTGATCTAGTTTATATCACATTAAAAATGTGCATGAGACACTCATTAAAATCTAGTGGCATGAGTATAGTTTACTGGTACATGTCATCTGCAAGAGATAATGCTCTATAATCTAGAGCCTGAAATGGGTATAAGAAACAAAAAAGAGTGTTTCAAACAAAGGAAACTTCAGAATGTATTGTTCCTATAAACAGATGTTAAATTACTTCACTGTATAACAGAATTTATAATCCTGAAGGTTTCTATGTGACAAGCAGCATTGGTTTATTATTTCAGTATAGTGCAATAGAGTTCTCATTTTACATGAAACTTGTAATGAACTGGAGGCCAATTATAAAAAGACAAAGGTTTCTCACCAGAATTGCTATGCATACATAAAACTATTGATAAAGCTCTTAAAAATGAAGTAAAAACTTTCCAGACTAAACCAGAGCGGATTAGAGTATTTTACAAGTGAGCAAACTAAAATGCAACAAGGGATAAAACACAGGAAGACTAATTGTAATGTGCTCCACAAGGGCAGACTCCTGGAACTACATGGAGACCCACTGACTTATGTGGTTTTATGCAGCAACAGGAGATCTTAAATGGAACTTCAACTGAGGCCTTAATGTTAACACTAAGGATGTTAAGTAACAGTTAATTTACTAGTCAAGTAGTTGATGAAATTTCCATCGACTGCTCAACAGGCACTTCCACATTCCTCCTTTGAAATGTACAAGAGCCCCAGTGGGGGGCTCTTGTATATTTCAAAGGAGGAATGTGGAACTCTGCCAGCAGCCCAGGGCCAGCTTCAAAGTAGAAACACAGCATGGAGCCCGGAGTCAGCAGGAGATGCTTCAAAGGAGTACTGCCGCATAGCTGAGCTGGGAATCAGCTGTGTGAGCTGCCCTTCTTCTCTCAGCACACAGTCAATCTGTGGAACTCCTTGCCAGAGGATGTGGTGAAGGCTAGGACTTTAACAGGGTTCAAAAAAGAGCAAGACAGATTCATGGAGGTTAGGTCCATTAATGGCTATTAGCCAGGATGGGTAGGAATGGTGTCCCTAGCCTCTGTTTCTCTGGAGGTGAGTGATGGGAGGGATCACATGAGAATTACCTGTTGTGTCCTCTCCCTCTGGGGCATATGGTATTGGCCACTGTCGGCAGACAGGGTACTGGGCTGGATGGACCATTGGTCTGACACAGTATGGCTGTTCTTATGTTCTAATGCTGCTGAGGCGGCGTTTCAAAGGGGCAGCGCAACACGGCTGAGCCAGGGATCAGCTGTGCGGGGCTGCCACTTTGAAGTACCCTCTCTTACCCGCCCCTTTTGCTGCTTATCAGAGAGTTGACTAGTCCTTAACATTCCTAGTTAACACTTCAGACAGTGTTACTCTAGATATGAAGTAAGACTCCTCTCCTGCATGTTGCAGTTGTGCAGATTACAACATAGGACCAGGGGCTGAAACAAAATATATTTGAATGTATTATTATTACATAATTATCTGGAGTTCATAAATATGTACAGGTAGGAGTTTATGGTGTGGACAAAGATGGCTGCAGGCCTGGGAGCGCAGCTGCAGCTAGGGAGTGCAGCCAGTGGCCGGGCTGGCAATGGGGCCAAGAGAGGAGCCAGTGTTTTGGACTGAGTTGGCAGCAGGGCCCAGGGCCAGGGAGTGCGGCCAACAGCTGGGACCAGGGCCGGAGGCAGGACTAGGGAGTGTGGCCAGCGGCTGGGACCAGTGGCAGGGCCAGGAGCACTGCCGGATCCAGGGCCAGGAAGCGGGCCAGTAACTGGGGCCAATGCTGGGAACGTGGCTGGAGGAGAGCCCAGCAGCTGGGAGGCTAGTGGCTCCCAGGAAGATTCTGGAGACAGACAACAGGGAGCCAGGATTGACCTCCCCTGGTCTACCAAACATGCTCATTCAGATCACGAGAATGCCAGACCAGACCACATGCACACGCGTATATATGAAATATTGCGTATATATGAAATGAACACACAGCACCTTGAAATACAGAATAGTTTGTGATCAAGCAATTTATAAAAAGGATCACATTACATTTTTTTAAAGTTTCTACTAATTAAGAAAATAAATGATTAAATTATTCTGCATTATAGTACAGTGAATTATAAAATTGGCTTCCACAAAAAAGTATGACTTTTTTTTTCCAATTTCAAATGGCTCATTTTTCACTATTAGATGCTCAGAAATCAGCTCGTGAGGCTGGTAAAAATGACCAGGTTTAAATACACCATTCCCCCCCCCCCCCCCCCCGCCCCATAACTATGGATTCAGACATCTTTTGAAATATTTAGCAATCAGCTGGTCCATCTCAAGTCCAATATTGCTCTAATCATTTGCTGTGACAATTTTAATGACTATTAACTGCTGATACATGGACTGACACACATACTGCTCATCCTCTTATGTGGCTTCTGCATCATTCCTGCAGACTTTTTACAGCTATTATTACGGAGTTGTTAATACGTTGTCGCTGGAAAAATGATTTGAAACGAATACCACAGGCCAGAAAAAAATTTCTTATGAAAAAGGAGGAGCTTTTTTTACTGGTCCCAAATTTTAGACCCCCATTAAATAGGGTATCTTTCAAATGACATTTTCTATCAATTGTTCACCAACAAAACTTAGAAACGTATCACAAGGATATGGGACTCAAAATTTGTATCTGTCAAAGAAGGCATGATATCAATCTGTAGTTTTATTCATTTGCAGGTAACACCACCACATCCATTTCAGAACTATGAGAAAATATATTTATTTTTAATTGTATCTTTCATTACTGCTGATTAGCAAGGAGAAATTACTCCTTTGCACAGTATCTTTCTATATTTAACTCAGAGAAAATTATTTTCATTAATATTAAACGGACTGCATTCTTTAATAAGGAATGTCTTTTTGCCTTTTCCCTCTTTTCTCATATAGGACAAAGCTACATGGAATGATGTTTTTTATACAGGCCGTCCTCACTATAAGTCCAAGGTATGTTTCAAAAAACTTGGACTTATAGCGAAACAACATAAAGTGGGGAATTTTTTCCCCGTGGCTGACTTCCATTTGTGCAAATTAGTTTTGGGGTTTTTTGCGTGACTTAAGAGTGGGGAATGGGAGGACTTATAACGCATTAGTTCCTACATGCATCAACGACGTTAGTGAGGAATGGATGTACACCGGGACCACTTATAGCTGGGACATCCTGTGTGTGCACACACACACACACACACACACACACACACACACACACACACACACACACACACTCTTGATAGGGGAGAAACACCGAACATTTTTACCTAGTCACTAGGGGGTTGCATCCGCTGCTCACTACACTTGCCAACCCCACTCTCTCTGGCGGCTTTTGCCACCAGAGAGCATGATGACATCATTGTCACCCAGCAGGAAAAAATTTTTTATATAAAGAGAGAGATTAGCCAAGTGACAAACCAGTACAGTTACTATTTATCCTCCATTATCAGGTCTACAACAGTTATAGGTTAGTTTTGAGTTATCTAGGTAGCTTAATTAAGATGGCCCACTGTTATATTGATTTCAATATAGTTCTATCCCCAATAACTTCAAACGCTATTATAAAGTGCAATTTTGACCATCTTTACAGTGAGGAATTCCTGTTAAGTGCAACACAATTAACTCTTTTTTTCAACAAGACTATCCCAAAATACATCACATTCTAGGGTACTTACATCTGTGTCAGGCCCTTTGTCTGCACCAGGACATGAAAAGGTAACAAATTCATGGCACCTCTTGTGAACCACAAAACAGCAAACTAGTTAAAAAAATAAAAGGAAACAACAGTTAGAATGGCACAGATTTACTAAATCTTTACTACTGAAACAAAATTTAGTTTTGCTGAAATCATTGCATGAAGGAGAGAACTTCACAGGATACTTTGGATTAAAAAGTGAGAATTCTCTATGATATTTACAAGTGCGTGTACCTTTCTGGTTTCAGAGGGGTAGTCGTGTTACTCTGTTTTGGAAGAAACAACAAAGTGTGGCACTTTAAAAATTAGCAAATTTATTTGGACATAAGCTCTATAGCTTACAGCTTTTAAACAAAGGAAAACCCAGCCACTTAATCAGGACAACTATTTTCCTGAGGGAGTTATGTTATTACATGACAATTTTTTTATGTTCTGCACCTTAGGTGAATACAAAATTACAAGGATATTACTGTTTCAGTCTCGTGAAAAATATGGTTCTCTTGTGTATGTACCTTGCACAACTAGCTGTATTACATCAGTTAGTGTGTTTTATCTGTGACTCTGATTTAAGCATCACTGCATTGCATAAACATCCTGCTAGAACCATTTCAGACAGTGCAACTTGTAAGGAAATGCCTTTAAACCATCATTAATAGATTACACTGTATTTTACTGTCAGACTGAAAGTTCTTGATTAGATACAACCATTTAATAATTCAGAAAGAAATTACTGAGCTTATTTGTAACATTTCAACCATAAAAAAAAGCTTCAGACAACTCTACCTCAAAAATGTTCTATGCTGTAACAGCTAAGGGAAATCCTAAAACAAATACAGCGGGGTCATTGCTCTATAAAAATGTTGCCCTATACAGTGAGTGAGAACAAGGCATGAGGGAAGAGGAAGAAGAGTGAATGAAAAAAATCCTAGAATCCTAAGGCTGGAAGAGACTTCGGGAGGTCATTGAGTCCAGCCCCCTGCCTAAAGCAGGACCAATCCCAACTAAATCATCCCAGCCAGGGCTTTGTCAAGCCGAGACTTAAAAACCTCTAGGGATGAAGATTCCATCACCTCCTTAGGTAACCCATTCCAGTACTTTACCACCCTCCTAGTAAAATAGTTTTTCCTAATACCCAACCCTCACCTCCGCCATTGTAACTTGAGACCATTGCTCCTTGTTCTGCCATCTGTCACCACTGAGAACAGCCTCTCTCCATCCTCTTTGGAACCTCCCTTCAGGAAGTTGAAGGCTGCTATCAAATCCCCCCTCACACTTCTCTTCTGCAGACTAAATATGCCCAGATCCCTCAGCTGCTCTTCGTAGGTCAAGGCTCCAGCCCCCTAATCATTTTGGTTGCCCTCTGCTGGATCCTCTCCAATGCGCCCACATCCTTTCTGTAGTGGGGGCCCAGAATTGGACGCAATACTCTAGATGTGGCCTCTCTAGTGCTGAATAAAGGGGAAATTCACAGATTTCAAGGCCAGAATGGTCAATAGTGAATTAGTGCATAACACAATCCATAGAGTTTTACTCATGAATTATTTTACCCTACTATGTAAATGGACAATATCAAGCCAAACAACTTATTTCAAGATCCTTACTTTGGGGCAGACCGAAATACAAACATTTATCCTGTGAAGATGGTGCTCCATAAACAACTATATAAAGTTTTTGCTCATTTAAAATTATGGTAGGAGCATCACTTTTAATATTTTAACGGTTACAATGAAAAAAGCCTCATTGCTGCGATTAACTTTTGTTAAACCTAATGATCATTTTCAGAAGTTTAAAGTAGCTTTGACTAAGTGTGCAGTTGGACTGAAACTCCTATTACTGTCGATTGGCATGTAAAACCTGACTGGAAAACTGAACACAAGAATGTAAGAACCTAAGAACAGCCATGCTGAGTCAGATCAAAGGTCCATCTAGCCTAGTATTCTGTCTTCCAACAGTGGCCAATGTCAGGTACCTCAAGGGGAAGAAATAAAACAGTGATCCCTTCCCTGTCACCCATTCCCAACTTCTGACAAACAGGCTAGGGATACCATATTCAGTCATCCTGGCTAACAGCCATTGATGGAGCTATCCTCCATAAATTTTATCGAGCTCTCTTCTGAATCCTGGGTCAGGAATTGTCATATTACATACAGAAATGAAGAGCTTTTCAGAATTTAAATGCATGTGACTTTATTTTTTCCTTATTTAGCTTTTAGCATATTGGATGTAGTCAGCTGGCATGTCCCCGTGGGATATAAGCATGTCCACTGTTGGCTTCACTTTATAGCACCACTCCGACCTAGCCCACACGTCCCCTAAAAATTCACCACTGCTAGCAAGTATGTATGGGGGCCTCGTAATAACTACTCATGTGTTTAAGGAGATGTGTATCTGAAACAGGGAAAAGGATTTATTTCCTCTTTGCAGAACCTTTCTTTGTCTACAACAGTCTAACATGGAGCATGGCCTTTGTCCCTCCCCTAAGTTTTACCCCACAAAGGTGCACCAGCTGAAGTGACCAATGCCACTAATTAATCAATTCTGAAGCAAGACATGTAAAGCTGAGTTACAGTTGTAAATTTCCATCTCTTACAAAGGACATCTATAACATCTCTGTAGTTATCTAAAAAAGCCATAAATATTAAACACATCAGGAGTTATAAATACTGTATATCACGCAAAGAGATTTTACACACTTTATTATTTAGGTTGGATGTTGTATAAACTGTCAACACCAGTAATGAGAATAGCATATTAGATCATCAATCCTCTTTGCTGTTTGAAAAGACATAGTGTACCCAACTACAAAATTAAAATCTCAATATGTAACTTTTCATCAGAACAAGTTTCACAACAGCTCATCTATGATGGCTTTTATGCTATCAGACACACATGAACAAACAGTAAATTACTTTCTTCACACATTCAAAAGTTGTCAACATCGTACAGCGGGGTTAGTAAAAAATACAGAAGTAATCTGATACAGAGAACTATGTTGTCTATCAGAAGTAGAATCTCGCTTGGCTATCTGCAGCTGCATGTTCAATAAGGTTTGTAACCATATTCCTATAAAAACCCTTTACGTTTCAACACGAGCAATCAAGTGCAGTGCCTAAATACGTATCATAACCACCATGAACATTTAAGCAAAATTCTATATGATCAGATAAAGTAACATACAAAGAGCTAATAGCCTTGTCTACCGTATGAAAACAAATAGCCAGTTACAAAATGATACGGTATCAAATCAATGTACCCTGTATTCCATTACAGCGCAGAGAATGGTTATGATCGGTATCTCAGGACAGCACAGAATGTAGTACAGTAAATGTATTGTAGTGACAAAAGAGACCATGTTATGATACTATACCGCAGCAGTGATAAGAGGCATTACTAGGTAGCTACAACTGTTTTCAGTGAAGAAGCAGCCACAGTACCCACAAAATACCATGCAATATTTGGCATCAAGCATATGAACCTTATATAAAACCAATGTCTATTACAGGCGTGGAAGTAAAACACCCATATAGTAATTAGAAATAGAGGCCATATGGTGCAAACAACCCAGGCTTACCTCTCTATTTTACCATACCACTGCCCACCAGTTCACCACATACCTAATTCTTTAACATTAAAACAATGTGCATTTCTGCCCTACACTGGGCTTGTTGATGTTGCAGAACAGATGCTGTGCCCAGTACCCCTCTTTAGAAACTTCTGTTACTGTGTAAGACTTCCATTTGTATACGTGTATTGCTATTTATCTTACTATAGGTTTTAGAGCTGTGCATCTGTATGTTTGTTCAAGAACCACCCTCACCCCAAAAGGTAAGAGCTAGGACCACCAAATTTGGTATGCAGATTCCTCTTATCATAATTTAAATCAAGGTCTGAGTTTGGCTGTGCCAGGACAATGGGATGTGTGCGGAATAGGGATGTTAAAATTCATGAAATCGGCTAACTGTATAACTGCTGAAATTTTCTGTATCAGAAGCAGCAGCATGGGGCGGCAGCCGGGGAGCCAGCTGTGGGTGCGTGTAATCGCATAACTGCTAAGTTTTTTCAGCAGTTACACATTTTCACAATTACCCTCATTTTAACATCCCTAATTAGTATAGCTCACCTTAACCCCCTATTGGGGGTAGGGGTGAGGCGACTGCTAAGGTCCCAGAAAAGCATTTGTTGGAGAGACTTGGATGGAAAATTATGAGAGCAAGTCCAAGTCTCCTGGGAATTGTAAGGTCCCCCAGCAACACCTCTGCTTGAGGGACATGGATGGAAAAGAGTCAGAGGAGCTGGTACAAGCAATTCCCCACCCCAACCCACCCCACCTAATTATGGAAAAACAGAGAGGGAAGCTGCACTGTATGTTTTATCTGCCAGCTAGTCCCTGACATCTAATAATAAAGTTGTTGCCTGATTAAACCCATGTCAAATATCTCCTCTCCTTTCAGCATAGCCAGACAATTCATCCCTGATGCTTCGCAGCTTCATTTTTTTGGTACGGATTTCAACGGAATTACACCAATGATAAATTTGGCACAGTTTGTTGTCCAAGTGTCTGTGCAGCTCCAAAGCTAGTCGGTCTCTTCCACCAAATGAGTTGGTCCAATAAAATATATTATCTCATCCACATTGTGTCGCATATATCTTGGGACCAACATGGCTACATCATCTTCAAACATCCATTTGAATAATCAGTTAGCTAAACTGAATCATTTGAGGACGAATGTTCTCTAACAGTTCTATTTTTATAGCAGATTTATAATACCCCTAATGAAAGTTCCACATTACCATCCCTACATCAGTGCTACACAGAGCTATAATTTCATTGAATTCAGGAAAGTGAAATAAAAATGGTACCGAAAAGGATATACAAGTACTGAGAAAAAAATGTTTTCAAGCAATCAGTGGTCTCTGTATGATCTGAGGGCAAACTATACAAATACAATCCGTTCGGTCACGAAGAATGAAACATGCCTGAATACTGCACTTTAAATGTAAACGGGCAGGGAAAGATACAAGTAGTACAAAGAAGCTCAAGTATTAAATCTTTCAATAGGTTACTACCTTGTGGTTAGGGATATTAACTATCTTTTAATTGTGTAAATGTGTAATTGCTGGAAATTCTAACAATTACACGTTTACTCACTGGGGGGGGCTTGAAAGCCAGCCCCCACGCACTGGCTGCAGCCTGCCCCCCGCCCCTGCTACCTGTGAAAGAAAGGCAGCAGCACAGGGAGGCAGGCGGCTCCTCAAGAGACAATATGCATGGGGAGCCAGCTTAAAAGCTGCTTCCCAGAGGCAGCAGTACAGGGGGCAGGAGTGAGGCAGCTCTGCAGGAGCTAGTGCTCATGGGGAGCCATTTCCCGCCTGCCCCCCAGTGCTGCTTCCTCTGACGGGCAACAAGAGGGGGCAGGCAGTTCTGCAGAATCTGCATGAGTGAAGAGACAGCTTAAAAGCTGGCTCCTGCCTCTCCCCCTCCCCCGTCTCTCTCTTGCGCTCTCCCCCCGCCCCCCTCTCTCACACACACACACACCCACCCACCCTCTGTGGGAGGCAGTGGGTGGGGGGATTGGCAGCTCTGCGAGAGCTGGCATGCACGGGGAGCCAGCTTAAAAGCCAGCTCCCATCTTCCCCACCACCCTTGCTGCCTCTAATATAGAGGCAGCAAGGGGGGGTGCATGTAGTCCCAATATGATTAACTGATAAATCTAGGCTTATTTGTTAATCATGCAATCAACTATATGTTAACATCCCTACTTTTGGTTTTAAGGAAGTACCCACACAGCTGAAATATCTTTTACCTATTTTAAAGACGTCATTTTAAAAATGTATTTCACTTATTAAAGTTCATTTTCAGAGTTTCCTAAATCAATGTGCAACTTGACTTATGTGCAGGAAATACAAAGCCTACCGAAAATGCATTAGCACATTTAAAATTAAAAAAATTAACACAATGCAAAATAATTTATTGATTGTAAAGGTTTTCTGTCTTCTCCCACAAAATAGTGGAAGAAGACAGTATATTTTCAATATGCATTCAAGGTGCTGACATGCTTATTCTAATACAAACTTCACTGGTTCTGTTTGTATGACATTAAAAATCATATGCTACTTTTTTATTGAACAAAAGTTTTCCATTAATATGCAGAGTTATATCATGATCCCACACGCACTTAGGTAGATGAGCACACCTATTCAACTCAATGGTCCTGTTCGCATGCATAAGAGTTCTCAAATGCATAAATGTTTTTAAGAGAGGGGCTTCGGCATGTATTTGTAGATCATACAGTCTCTCAAGGATGAAAGAGTAAAACTATAACTATGTAGTACAACAGTCTTTTCTATTACACGTAATGCAATAATAAAAATACTTTTACCTGTTACTGAATTAGTGTTAAATTTAATTGTATGCTTTGAGTTTTATTATAATTTATTGTTTTACATTAACACTCCTAATTTATGGAACACAAATTAAATGTCACCATAAACTGGGGGGAGGGTACTCTCCACCATGGCAAGACAGTATTTGCAGTTCAACATCTTCAGTATCAGAAACATCTAGGCTGTGTCTAGACTGGCAAGTTTTTCCGCAAAAGCGGCCGCTTGAATTCTACACTGGCCACTTGAATTTGCGCAAGAGCACTGACTTTGTAATGTACAAAATCAGTGCTTCTTGCGCAAATACAATGACGCTCCCGCTCGGGCAAAAGCCCTCTTGTGCAAATGCTTTTGTGCAAGAGGGCCAGTGTAGACAACTGAGAACCGTTTTGTGCAAAAAAGGCCCGATGGCAAAAATGGCGATCGGGGCTTTTTTAAAACCGCGTCTAGATTGGCCATAGATGCTTTTGCGCAAAAGCGCTTTTGCGCAAAAGCATCCGTGCCAATCTAGACGCTCTTTTCCGCAAATGCTTTTAACGGAAAAACTTTTCCGTTAAAAGCATTTGAGGAAAATCATGCCAGTCTAGACGTAGCCCTATTGTATTGTATAGAAAAATCTGTTTTATTATACTTGCATGTTAAAACAACATTATCAAGTTCCATTTTGTATCTCAGAAAACAGTATTTTCTGGGATAAATTGTACAGTTGTAAGACAACAAATGTTTTATATGTATTAAATGCTAAATAATGGCACCCTGTCCATATTTTGTTTTTTAGCTGAGGATTTCTAAAATGCTCAGACTACAACATTTTAATAGTTTCCAAACAAGCAGAATGTTTTTCCCCAAGAACAAAACACAAACAAAAATCAGATTATATATCTCGTCTGTTTAAATAAAATTTCAGTTTACCGAACTCTAATTTATTTTAAAAAGCCGATGAATTACAATTCATAGAGCATGTACAGACGATCAACAGTGAAAAGAATATAATTTTAGTTTTGTAATGAGTTCAAAATCAGTCATGGAAAAAAATATGATAGGAAGGGAATTAATCTGGATCATAAACAGCTAGATGAAGGGTAAAGTGAAATACATGAAAGAAGTGGGGACAGGTTTTGCTAGAATAGAGACTACGTTTGCACTGAACTTCATTAATTCTATCCAGCCCCATAATTTTGAGATTTGGGGACACAGGTTAAAGAATCAGACTCTCACTAGCTGCAACAAATTTGACAGTTCTCTTTCTGTTCCCAAAATATTAGTGGAATAGAGAGAGGGATTTCGAAACATTATATTTTAAGCTTCAGGGGGTAGCCGAGTTAGTGTGTACAGGATAAACTTACAAAACAACAAATGATCTGGTAGCATTTTATAGACTAACAAAACATGAACAGTAGATGGTATCATAAGATCTCGTGGGCACAGCCCACTTCTTCAGATGACCGGTCTTTTATCTAAACTGAATTGCATTAAAGATTACATTAGTTTGATAGCATCTACTTTCCATAAAGCCATGCTGATTACTATTAATGATACTATCTTTCTTTAAGTCTTTTTTAAATCAAATTCCATATCTGCTGCTTCATTATTATGCCCAGGAGCAATATCAGACTCACAAACCTAGAATTACACCGGTCATCATCATTACCCTTTTTAAATATCGGCACATTAGCTTTCTTCCAGTCATAGGAACATCCCCATTGTTCCCAGGGTTTATAGTAAAGCAAGTACATAAACCAACTCTTGTAAAACTCCTGGATGCAAGTTATCTGGATCTGCTGAATTTCAAATATCTAAAGTTAGCAACTTCTTTTGAATATCCTCCCAATGTAGTAGTGGAATAGAAAGAGTATAATCATCGTATGATAGGATTACATCACGGTTCTTTTCCAAATACAAAACAGAAATATTTATTGAACATTTTGCCTTTTTTGAATGTATTACTGATAATTATGCCATTTATATACATTAATGGACTAATACCTTTATTAGGATCCATTTTATTGCTCATCTTATTAAAAACCTCCTTATTGTCCCTCTATAGTCTGGTCATAGATTTCGCTGTGTGTTCTTTTGCTTCCCTTATCTATTGTCTACTTCTCATTTCTGATTTATATTCACGACTACAGCTTTCTCTGTCATCTATTCATTATGTATCATTTTAAATGATTTTTAAAATCACCCTCATTTGCCCTCTATACTAGGGATGTAAGCGACTAGTCAAGTGACTACTCAACTAATCACTTCCCTCTTCTGCAGCTTCTGTATCAGAGGCAGCAAGTGGGGGGAAGCAAGATCCAGTGCTGGGGGTAAGCCAGGTTAAAAGCTGGTTCCCCCCAGCACTATCTCCACAGGGCAGGGGAAAGGAGCAGGGGAGGCAGTGTTGCAGTGGTCCTGGAGCCACTGGAGTGGGGACTGTTCAGTCCTGGCTCGCGCTGGCCCCAGGAGTTAGCCCTGCTGCAGCTCTGCACTTTAAATTAATTTTAAATGTAGTAAGAGCCCAAAGGCTCTTACTACATTTAAAATGCAGAGCCACAGAAGTGGTAGCAAGTGCCCTTCCCTATCGACTAATCAAGTAGTCGATGGAAATTCCATCAACTACTCGATTAGCTAATTAACCATTACTCATCTCTACTCTAAACCTGATCAGTTTTTTAACCAATGTGGCCTTCCTCAATTATGGATCTATTATTGTTGAGAAAGCTAATAAAGCATTCTCAAAACAATTCTATATTATCATTTACATTTTTCTGCTTAAACTATTCCTGACAGTAGACCCTGCTCCTATTTGTTTTCAAGTGAAACTGGCCCCTGTAAAAGTCCCCAGCATAAGTAAGGCAGCAGAGAACTAAGTGGGAACCATTATAAGTATTGGGAAACTTTCAAGTTCTGCATGCTGTAACTCCAAACTTTGTTTCTTTAAATATGAAAGTCAACTAAGAGCTAGATAAAACAGCAACAGGGAAGGCAAAGAAGATCCTTTCAATCCTGAAGAATGTGAGCTGTTTTTAAAGCATGATGAATAAAGCTAATATTTTGATAGCAGTAAAGAACAACGTAACCTTTCCGAAAAACAAAGACGACAGCTTCTTTTCTACATTTATGTTATGTTGTGTTGAAACAATTTGTTTTCTTGCCTGCATTTTTGTTGTTCTTTTTTGTTTGTTTTGGTGGTTGTTTTTTGCTGCCAATGTAATTAACATGGAACCTGAAAAAAATCTAAAAATGTGCCTGGCTTATTTTTATGAGATGAGATGCCTTTTCCACCAAACCATTCATAGATATGGAATAAAGTTGGTGATAATATTTCTGAAGTATGACAAAATTATGAAAATAAAACTGTAAGAACAAAAAGAAATGAAAAAACAAAATCCACAAGTTTGGAGGCCTACGTGTACTTCCACAATGCAGTACCAAAAAAAAAAAAAAAAAAAAAAAGAGGACATGATTTGAATTACACAACAATTTATTTGTGATTCAGAACACGTACCTTTCAAGATCAAATCTGCTAAATGCAACATTCCAAACACAAGCTGCTTATTATCAAAACATTTAACTGAATCAACAGAATATTCAGAAAGCATTTGACATGAATTTCTCAAGAAGATATTTTCTAAAATAGATGCACTAGCTCAGTTACAAATTATGGGCTTGATGCAGGAATTCCTGGGTGAAATACTCTGGCCTCTGTTATGGAGGAGTCAGATTAGATAGATCATAACAAACCATTCTGTCTTTAACATTTATACGTCTATGACTTCAATTTAATAGCTAGTGTATGAAGTGTACACACAGCTAAAGTTTAGCTACAGTACAGGTTGAATCTCTCTAGTCCAGCACTCTCTGATCTGGCAACATCTATGGTCCGGCATGATTTTAGTTAGCTGGATGCCCATTTATCATTCATGGGTATGGCAAACTTTCCCACTGTCCCAAAAAAGTCTGTCTACAGCTGCCAGTCCTGGCACTCAGTGTTCTGTGCTAATATTTAGCTATATTTTACCACTAAATGTCTTCTAAGAGCCCAGTAAGCAAAGAAAGTGTTGATAATACTGCTGGACAATATTGATCTCCCATGGTCTGGCAAATTCTCTGGTTAGACACCCGTCAGATCCCAAGATGACAATTTCTATGTTAAGTGTTTGGGGTTTTTTGCTGACTAATGCAATAAAATGTTTTATGGATAAATATTTAACTTTTTTTGTCTTGTACACTTTGCAACGATTCATTACAATAACAAGGATATAAAATTGGTGATTAAAGTTCCAACAAAAAATTCCTTATTATTCACTCCGATTAACTAATTTTGACTCATTTTATGGTTTTAATCAAGCCACAACTTTATTATTAGACTAGAAGATTTACCTGGTATTGCTCAGGCCCTCAACTCAATTTTTGTTTTTCTTCATTTAAATCATTGTTCTGGGGTAGGACTTGGGATTCGGGATGCAGGCTGTCCCAGGGAAAGAGGACCACCCCAGGCTCCTCTTACCGCAGCAGCGTAGGCCCAGGTGAGAAGCAGCTCTCCATGGTTGCTGTAGCTCCAGCAGGCACAGCTAAGGGAGGAGGTGCTTGTCCGCCGGTTGGGACACATCCAGATTTGTCTTCCCCCCTGTGCTCTCCAACCAGAGTGAGGAATGGAGCAAACCATGCACGTTACCTTGCTCCCTGATGAGGTGAACAGCCAGCAATATTCCCATATGAATGGGGGGGAGGGAGGAGCTACAGCCCCCCTCTCACAAAGTGCACCGGGGAGGGGGAGCTCAGGGCTAGAGAAGTCCCAGAAGGGAGGGGCACCCCCAGCCAGACCTTTTCACATGCCTGGTGATTGTGCCTCTTTTCTGTGTTTTATGAGTCCACACACACACACACACACACACACACCAATCCTTACCTGGCTTTAAGTTATGGTAAGAGGAAGCTGAATACCAAATTTAGTGGTCGCAACTCTTACCGTTTAGGAGGAGTGCTTGAAGAAACAGACAGATAAACTCACTCACTCATAAAAAGCTCTCTCAAATATATGTTAGATGTCGGCAGATGACGTGTTCAATGTAGGTACATGAGCATTCATTCGGTATCTCAATGGTGGGTTTCCCCTTTCCCATCCAGGTCCCCAAGTCAACCCATTGCTGGGCCTTAGCATCACCGCCCCTTGAACAAATATTAACTTGCATTATAAGAAAGGGCAATTGACTCTCAGTCACAGAAGCACTGAACCCTCCACCTAATCCCCCCCAGTTCCACTCCTTTTTAAGTCCTTTACCAAGCCATTTATCTGGTCATCTTCCCTATGGAGTACTGTATTGGACTTCCACCTATAATCAGCTGAGACGTCACAACCTAATTCCTTTCCCTACTTGCCATAATAAACCTCTCCCACACACTTCACCCAGACCAATCTGATTGTAAACAGAAATATCCTTCCCAGCCCTGCTAGAAAGGAGCAACTAGTATGATGCCCACAGCAAGTCCTGACCAAATCTAGCTTTTTGTCACTTCAAGAAGAAGGAAGGTGGGTGCCTGACTCGGGAAAAGGGCTTCTCTAGATGGGTCTGACCTTTTTTGACTTGGATTCCTGAGATGAGTCAGCGCCACCACAGTGACCAACTTCCCCTTTTGCAGAGGCTTCATTTTATGCAGCCGCTGTCCATGAACTGAAGTGGTTTTAAAACTCAAGTGAACAATTCTGCACACACGAAGGGAGTTTTGCAACAGAATGTCCTCAAACCATAAGAAGCCAGTGAATGAAGTATGGGGGGAATTAACCTATAGTTACAACATGGATGGCTACAATGCTCCTTGAGGTATATATATGAATAGCCTGAAACAATTTCTTTTCAGGAAAATTAAAACTAGAATTAGTTTTCCCTCCCTTATCAAATTCCTTGTCACACAACAGAGATCATATCCCCTCCACAAATGCGGATACAAAAAAAAAAAAAAAGTCAACTTCAGAGAGTTTACTCTCAGAAACAGTTATTTGGAGCTAATTATTAGTTTTACACGTGCTATTGTAATGTTCAAAATGAAACTAATATAATAAGTTTATTAAATTGTGGTACATACACATTGCAAGCAAGAATGACTAGGATAAATACTTCACATTCATAACTCAAACCATTTTACAGATCTGCATCAAGCACTATCTATAAAACAAGTATCTCACACTTTTTCTATCTGTTTTTTCACAAGGTATCCCATCATCATGGTATCTGAATGCTTTCAACAACAAAACATTTCCTTTTTACATTCTGCTACATTCTCTACACTAGGAATCTATCACTTTCTCAATTTTAAGTTCCAAAAAGGAAAAATCATTCCTATATTTCAGCATGGTAGCCTTAATATAAAGCATATTACTTTCAAGCACGTTCTTGCAATGTGCAAGCAGATCAAAGTGAATTACTTAGCATTATAATAAATTATTAGTGAAGTACATATGGCACTCAAGAGACGTTTTCTGCATGTTTTATTTCTTTATCTTACAAGACTTAAAAGAAGTCTTACAAGAATGTCTTCCTACATTTTTACTGGTTTGCACTTTACTCCCTAGTCTCCCCAAATTCTGTGGAAATACAAACGTTATTCCCCCAAAATTTCATGACAGCTCATTTTCTGATAAGTTTCTAAATGATCTCTTTCCCTTCTCCAACATCTAAAACGGGGGTGGGGAACCTTTTTTGGGTTGGGCACCACTCACCCACAGAAAAAAAAAAAAATCAGATGGGGGCCGCACACAAGTGAAAAAAAGGCAACCCCCCCCCCCCCCAACAAAAAACAACCACCCCTTGCTGATGTGGCCCCTGACTGTAGAGAAACACAATTCTCCACATTTCCCTCACAGACCAGAGCGGGGCGGGAAGTGGGGGCAGCCTAATAGATTGTGTTTGCTCCAGCCCTGCGGTAGAGCAGTGGTGGAGCTGGAGAGCCAGGGGTGGGCTCCTCAATGCAGGGGGGGGGGGGGGCCTGAGCCTCGGGGGGCTGGATCTTGTTTTTACTTAATTTCAGTTTGTCATTCATGACTGCACAAATGTATCCTAATGCCCTAATTGCCTTATTTACAATCCTACACTGACTTTATAAGCTTTCTGTAAGCACACTTCAGTCTTCGCCAAGCTGTTTTTTTCACGTAGCATCATTCTAGGCAGTAATTATTTCTGCTGTTCCCATTTCCTACATGCCATCGTTATATAATTTGGGCAAGGTCTTCAGCTGGTGTAAACTGGCATGGTCCACTAACTTCAACTGAGCTAAGCTGGTTTTATAGCAGCTGAAGTTCTGGCATTGGAAACTGTCTACTTGATAGGTTAGTTGCTAATCTGTCTAAACCCCAATGAATCCTGCAATTATGATTTGGATAGTTAGTTTCACTTATTGAAAGATCACTGCTTAGCTATTGCTATTAATATTAGTCACAGCTGAGGAATGTTTTAGGATCCAAAGAATATTTTTGACTTCAGACTTCCCTCTCTAATGAAGAGAATAGCTTGATATGGGCTTGCATGAGCAGTCATGCGGAAGGGCAGTCTCTTCACATCCTTCATTATAGTAAAAAAGAAAGAAAGATTTTTTGCAAGCTTTGACAACTGACTTTTATAGCAGTTGCCACCTACCTTTGGAAATGCTGCAAAAACATCTGTAACAAAAAGTTTGTGCAACCTTTAACTAATTGCTTCTCAGGAGCCAAAACATCACTGGAAGGGAACTGATTTGGGTATGGAATGTTTTCCTGTGAATCTGAGATCCTTCCCCAACTAGATTTGTTGTGTGATGATTTTATAACATTTTCCCACACGAAATTTCTGGTATTTTCTTTATCCTCCTTCCTAAGATCTTTATCATGTTCAGGAAATGTGCACCTATCTATTTCGGGATTTGTATTTGTTATGTATTAATTACACTGCTCTACAGCCAAAATGCTTCTGAAATAAATGTAGTCAAAATTTACTAATTCTGGGTCACTGAGAATGAAAATGATGCTTAAAATTGTTGATTGGCTCTAGTTTTCAAGATATGCTATTGGGTCAGTATATACGACCCTTGACTTGGGAATGTCGGAGGATAAGTGAGTTATAAAGGGAAGGGATCTCAATTTAAACCAGAAATGACTAAAATACATGTTTGACTGGATCTATGAATAAATCTATGACTGGGTTTGGACAGTACTTGCTTTTTAGGCAAAACAATGAATGATGCAATCTGAAGCTGGTATTGCGTCATACATGATATGAATTGCATCATGTTATTCCTAAAAGTCATGTTCCGTGACTGTCAAAAGGATCTTGTCCCATTCTTCTTCATGGAAGGTGATCTTGTAGCCTGCAACAACATCAATGGTGTGATGGCAGCCCTCAACATCATTCGCGATCCAGATGAGTGGAGACTGTTCATTGATTCATCAAGACGAGTCTTAAAGCTGTTTTGCTGCATAATGGCAATGTTTTGCCATCAATTCCAGTTGGTCATGCAGTCCATATGAAGGAAACCTATGACAACACGAAACAACTTTTGAGGTGCATAAACTATGACCAACATCAGTGGCAGCTTTGTAGCAATTTGAAGGTTGTTGCTCTCTTGCTTGGTCTGCAGACCGGATATACAAATTACTGCTGTTTTCTCTGCGAATGGGATAGTCGTGCAAGAGATTCCCACTACATCAAGATAGATTGGCCACTCCGACAGTCATTGGAGCCTGGGAGGAAAAGTGTTCAGCATCCACCACTTGTTGAATCAAGGAAGATTTTGTTACCACCCTTACACATCAAGCTGGGTCTGATGAAGAACTTTGTCAAGGCCATGGACAAAACACAAGCAGCTTTCAAGTACCTCCGTGGAAAATTTCCAAGGTTAAGTGAAGCTAAGATAAAGGAAGGTGTCTTTGTTGGTCCTCAGATTCGTGAACTTCTTCGAGATGATGCATTTGACCGCACTGCGTGGCAAGGAAAAGACGGCACGGAAAGCCTTCCGGTTAGTGGCAATAAATTTTCTCGGAAACAACAAGGCAGACAACTACAGGTTGTTGGTGAAAAACCTCCTCAAGGCATACAAAAGCCTTGGTTGCAACATGTCACTAAAGATATATTTTTTGCGCACTCATCTAGATTTTTTTTTTTCCACCGAACTGCGGAGCAGTGAGCGACGAGCACGGCGAGCGATTTCACCAGGACATTGCAACAATGGAGAAACGCTATCAGGGCAAATGGAGCCCATCAATGCTTACAGACTATTGCTGGATAGTGACAAGAGATGCTCCATTTAATGAATACAAGAGACAAGCCAAGAAGCGCCGAGTAGACACCGAATAGGACTAAACTATGTACGTAATAGTTTTTTGCCTTTTGTTTCATAATAAATTTTATTTAAATAACCCTTTTGCTGATTTTTAAAGCGTTACTTAAACAGGACAGGTGAAATATTATCATGTAAAGCAACCATAAACACATGAAAAGACCTAGGTTTACAATTTATGATTAAAACTCTACTATCTACACAATATACATAGATGTAAAATGTAAAAACTTAAATATCTTGGAAACAGTAGCCAATCAGTTGTTTTAATTGTCATATTTGAATTCAGCACATCAAAATACATAATAAATAGCACATTTTATCTCTGAAGCAGACGACTTCTAAAAAATTGTAGACCAGTGTTATTATTCTTAAATCTTTTGAATATGTTAAATATTGCTTTTTGAGCAACAATGCTAAAATAACTTTGAAGAAGGTGGTAAGATGGTGCAATTTACATACCAAGCCATCCTGAAGATGTAAGTTACAACATGTCCCTTCTGAGGACGCCCGCTGAAATTACTTTCTCCTTCCAAGACAACCAAGGAGACTCCATGATGAGGTGCAACAAGGCATGTCCCATACAGCTTCAAGATGCATTATATGGAGGAGCACTAACCTGGCACCTTTTCAACATCTCTAGGAGAGAAGCCTAACAATCTCTCGAAAGCAAATCAATATACTCACTGTATCACCAACAAATAGCTTGTACACTTAGAGGACAAACAGCATGTCAGGAATCATAGAATCATAGAATACTAGGACTGGAAGGGACCTCGAGAGGTCATCGAGTCCAGTCCCCTGCCCCCATGGCAGGACCAAATACTGTCTAGACCATCCCTGATAGACATTTATCTAACCTACTCTTAAATATCTCCAGAGATGGGGATTCCACAACCTCCCCTGGGCAATTTATTCCAGTGTTTGACTACCCTGACAGTTAGGAACTTTTTCCTAACTAGGAATAATAAACTAGTCTATGAAACACCACTCATTTTGGCATTTTTAATAAAAATTAAAACAAACAGCTTCTTCTCAGTGAATAGTAGACTAAATAAATACAAAATACCACGAGAAATGCTCTTGCCAAGGTCCCTTGTAAAACAACTTTTTAGCCCACGTATCAATGTTCAAGATGCACACCCCTGCATGTTATCATTATATTTGCTAAATCCAATACAGTTAATTTTTATGCTGTGTTTAAAAGTTCCATGTACAACAACTGATGCTGCTATAAAGCATCCAAAATGGATAAACCAATTCCTCTTTTGTCCAAAGAGTAAACTTTGACACCACTTTGCAAAAGGATCTTCCCACCACAGCTGATAGTCCCTTATAGGAAACCCTATTTTAGGGTCTTCGGGATTGCTTTAAAGAAAATTTGTAGTCTGCTAACTAATAAAGTGGCTTAATAGATCAATACATCTTAGTTGATCAATGCTCAGGCAACAACTCAAGCAGTTTATGGCTCACCGAGATAACCTACCACTGAAACTCCGCAATAGGATGAATAAACGAATAGGAAACAACATGAAGCAGAATGATGCAGGATAATATGGAGGGAGAATCATCCGCCAAACATAAGGAGGAATTGGACTGAATCCAAACTGTCCATGTGTTCCACACAGTTACAAAAGATCCATTAGGTACATTAGCTAATAAGTGGTTTTTATGAAGCATTTGTGGTGTCATTCTAGTTCCTAGTGGACAGCCTCTACTTTACCACCAAGGAACTGAACTGCATTGACTGGATTCTCACCCTTCTATATGATAAACTCTACAGTACTGCTGATTGTGTGGGGGCAATATAAGAAGAATATCTTTCACTGCCTTGGCCCATTCCACCCTGCATCTAAAAAGACTTCAGTTTCGATGCTGTGAGGATCCAAAAACATTTTTATATATATAATGGTAAGATATAGCCTTCATTCTTGGAGAGAAATGTTCCAGTGTGAGACTAATTGGAGTTGTAAGTCTAGGAAAAAAGGGACAGAATGATGAGAAATTACTGCAGCTTCAAGGTAGATATGAGTACATATTTTTAGCCTCTTTTAGATTCTCAAAGATATAAGTACACAATAATTAATTCACCATTAAAACTCCACTCTTTAAAAATGAGCCACAAGAATAAGCACAAGAAAGGCAAAGATGTAATAATGTCAGCAAGTGACATGGAAGACAAATATTGAATTTTTGTTAATGATTTGGTATATTGTGTTATTTAAAAGTAACAACTACCATAAAATAACTTGCTATTTTGACCTTTATTATACTTCAACAAAATACATATTATACATCTGGCATGAGATTTGATAAATAAATTAGAGAAGATCTAGCACGGGATGGCATGAAATAGGACTACACATTTTAATACATTCTGAATAACATCTGTGCAGACAAGAACTATAAACTGAATATTTAATTGTTTAATTATTACTGCCTGAGGAAGCCATTCCCATTTTTTCTAATCACAAATTCCCAAATATTTTATTACTCAGAATTCCTTTATCTCTTCTCTTCCCTCAGATGTTACCTAATTGTGTAAATTGCCTTCATTTGCCACTATTTTAATAAAGACTCCTGTGAATTTATATCATGTTTCTTTGCACTTTAATACTTCAAATGTTATCAGAGTTCTATATCTTGCATCTTAATTAGACTGATATTACATGGGTAGCATTGATGGACTTCCACAACAGTTCATCTGGTCTTGGATGGTGTAATCCACACACCTCCTGGGTGTGGTGCTCTGTCTCCCTCTACTTCACCGAGACCACTTAGAGCAGAGGTGGGCAAAATATGGCCTGTGGGTCACATCCAGCCTGCCGAAGCTTCAGATCTGACCTGCCAATGTCCAGCGGGACCCTGGGGCAGGTTCCCTGCCTGCCATGCCCCACACACCGCTCACAGCAGCCAGCAGCGGGAGCCAGCCATGTGTCTCTGCACAGCGCTTGCCCAATGGAGCAGGGGCTCTGTATGCTGCCCCCACCTCCAGCACAATCCTCCCCAACAGGAGCTGCCTGGGTCATTCTTGCAGGTGCAAGCCACTCACTGAGCCCCTCTCTCCTATGGCATGCTGTGCGAGTCTCACATGGCCCCAGCAGCCAGACACTAAGCGGTGTGCAGAACGTGACAGGCAGGCAGGGAGCCCACCCAAGGGACCGGCTGGGCTGCTGGCCAGGAGTTGCCTAAGGCAAATGTCTCCTGGCTAGAGCCTGCACCTGGTGCTCCACCTGCTTCCACATCCCAACTCCATGCCCCAGGTTACAACCCAAACATTCTGCACCACTGCACCGATCACAACTCCCTCCTAGACTCCTGAACCCCCTCCTACACCTCTCCCCCATGTCAGAATCTACTTCTGCACCCATACCCCCCTCCCAGAACCTGTACTCCCTCCTATACTTCAACCCCTGCGCCAAGTCACAACCCTCTCCTTTGCCCAAACTCACTCCCAGACCCCACACACCCCTCCTACGATCCTATCCCCCACCCCGAGCTCCTTTATGCACCCAACCCCACACCTCCTGAACAGAAAAATGAGGTTCTTGACCACTTATCAAAATGTTGGAGTAGCCTCCACCTCATCAAAATTTATTGCCCACCTCCTGACTCAGAGATGAATGAGTCTGCTACACCCTTAGCGAAGAGCCAGCTGGCTTTTAGTTCATGCAGCAGAGGTTCATGCACTAAGCTTCAGAGGTCTCAGATATGACTCCCACTCACCAACACCCAGCATATGTTGGCATTACAGCTACACCAAGCATTTAAACAATCCCTTAAACTGTTCACTAATACCTATCTTAATCTACAGCAATCCTACCCCCTTCCAGTATTAGACCTTGAGCATGAAAACTGTTCATGCTTCTGACCCTTCCCAGCTGAAACCAAAACTTGACCACATTCCCATCTGCCAGCTGCTGCTGGAATATACCTCTGGTTAATCCAAGAATCAGGAAATACTCAGATCCCAATAATATAGCTAATAAGTATTAGCTAAATCTTTACACTATTTGTCAAACGCTAACAGTGCAGGATAACTTAAAAACGTGACAACTGCCAGTCGTTTTACGGACACACAAAACATACATAAGGCCACCTCATTCTAAAAGCCCAGTACATGCTCATTTTCATCCTTCTGATTAGTCATGACATGTATCAGCAACACCCCTTTTAACTGGTTTGCAAGATACGAAACTCCTACATGCCAATTCCTATAATGGGAAAGAATGCTCTTCGATTGTAGAACAAGCGTTATACATTAAAATACTCAGAACAGTGGACTGGCTTTGAGGCCTACGGTATCAAAACAAGCTTACCGGTACTTGCTGCCTCCTGTCCAAAAATGAAACCTACTCAACCATTCTGTGCTCTGCTTTAATAAGTAGATAAGAAGTTAACATTTAATCAGCTGGAAACATCTGCCAGTCCACCTTTCTCTCCTCATTTGTAATGCACTGGCTACGGTGTATTTTTCACCTGTGCCACGTATAAAAATACAAATCATGTCAGTTGAACTCACAGGAGAAATTCCCTTAGGGATTCGTGGTGGGACCTGTGATTTTTTAAGCCAAACTTCCAAAGAATTATTTTCCACAGGCTGATCATGAAATCTTGCTTTATCACAGAATTATTAGCATAACAACCGTTGAATTCAATACTCAACTCTTACAATACTAAATTAAGTTTCCCTATTCACTACAATCCTAAGAAATCACTTAGTTTTTAAGGGCCTTTTGACCACATTTGAAAAGAAGTGTGAAAGATTCTTATATGTCTATAATTCCTGCTTCTTTACACGCTCTGTTTCACAAAAATACTAATATATCATTTTATCTAAGATTTCAAATAATATGTTATTGTCAGTAATCCCGATAACCATTAAGACAATTTAACACCTATATTCTTTAATATTCTACTATTCAATCTAATCAATTTAACAGTGATTTTAAAGTTTAGATGTTTTAATTAATCTCACATAACATTTCTATTGCGTCAACCACCTCTACATAATATGGTTTCTTATTGACTAATGACTAATTGAAGAGATTCGGTACTTTTTCAGTTTTCCATTTCAGTGAATATTATTTGCATACCACATTTTTCCATTTAATAGGTAGAAACTAAAAAAAAAATTCCTTGTGTAGGACTATGCCTTCAAGCATGTATCACAAGTTAAAAAAAAGTCAACATCAGTAGTTTCTGGATATAAAAATCAGAAGTTTATCATTTGCCATTTCTCAATACTTGGACATTTATATGAAAAGGGTTTTAAATGCATCTTAACTTATTTCTTTCACCAAATAATTCAAAATGTCTGGGTAATTTTCTAGTGAAAAGGAATACCTAACAAGTTCCTATATGTAAAAGCAAAGCCTCAAATGCATCAGATTTCTAGAGTTATTTTTTAAAGAGAAGGATGAAAAGCAACACTGACCTTCACCTGTTACACAATTTTGAAAATGTGGTAGTGGTTCCACATTGATCATTTCAGCTATTAATAAGTCACACGACAGTCACACTGTTTGTCATTTGCTTTGTAGTGAAGGCTATACTACTACTACTGTAGAAAGAGCTGTCAAGGAAATTGGTTATTATACAGTATACCAACAAGTAAGCAAACAATAGCTGATGACATATATGGTGTCCAGAGGTGGACCAATTTCTGCAGAGTTTGAGACACTAAATAATAATAGAGGAAAATTGCTCAGGTATTTTGGAAGTTTACCAACATGATTCCAACTTTTATAATTATATTTCCAGAACAGGTTACCTCTTCTCCCAAACAAGAGTATTGTTAATGTATTTCTTCCAATAGGATTTGAAATACAAAGTGTGGGGTTTTGATAATATTTTGGGCATGTTAAATTCTACATAAGAGACCTTTAAAATAGCACATAGTAGCACGCTGGGCTGGCAATGCTGCAAAAATAACAATTGTCAATATGTTTTCAAAAACAAAGATACCTTCTGCTGAAATGTCATTTCATTATCTTGCATTTAAAAATGGAAAGAATTATTTTTAATACTGGTGCAATTTTAGTTTAACACATGGCCGCAATTCAATGGATTTCCAGAGTTCAGTTTCTGCCAGACAAAATGGTCCATTTTTATGGTTTTAGTTTTTTGTATTCACTGACTCATGCATTTTAGTCATTTTATTTTAAGCAACTGCTGCAGTATTTACTGCTTTGCAAACAGGGAATATCAGAACATTCAACAGCGAGTCTCCAACCCACAGGCGCCAATTCTGTGGGCACTTCAGAGCTGAAGCACCCACCAAAAAAAAGATAGGAAGTGGTCAGCACCCACGAGCCACCAGAATATAGTGCACAGTGAAGCCTAAAGGCAGAAAGCACCTATCGAAAGTCAGTGCCCATGTTCCAGCCCATCAGCTACAAGGAGAAAGACAAAAATCTATTAGCCCAGATATTACACTACATAGTTTTAACAACATAGCTATGTTGGTTAGGAGTCTAGGAAAAAAAATACACACCTAACAAATGTTCCCTCTATTTTTTTCCATCCATGTGCAGAATAATTTTTATGTGCGCTGAAGCATGTGTGAATGAGCACCATCAGGGGAAACAAAACCTAGCTGTGCGCACTCTACTAATCAGCTAGGTGGCATATGAATCTCTCCTGAGTGGCCGCACAAGCACACAGCTTTACAGGGAACACTGCACCTAACCAACATATTCTGGCAACAAAAAAAACCCCTCAAAACATATAGATGCATCTTACGCTGAAAAAACGTTGTTTTTAATCAGTGTGGCTTATGTCATTTGGGGAGGTCATTTAAACTATAATGGCAAAAGAAACCCTTTTGCTATATATGTTGCATTTCCAGTAGGGGGCTTTGCCGGCATAGCTATAAGGGCAAAGTTTTTGTAGTACACAAAGTATACACAAAGCAGAGCCTTTGTAAGCCGGCATCACTGCTGGTGGCTTAGCCCCTCTTGCTTTTAGAAGAGCTTCTTGCTTTTCTCCTCTGACTTTGCAGGGGAAAGCAGGAGGACAGACCCTCTGTTGCAGAAGCTGGACCATTTCTGAAGGGAACAAAAATCCAACTTCTAAAATTTTACTTTGGAGAAGTCAGGCTTAAAATACCTAATAGAATTATGAACCCTAAAAATTTGTGGGACAGCCCAGAAAGAAGAAACAAACACCACAAGAGAGAAGCCTTAAGTAATTTAGAGAATCCCCTCATGTTAGGTACTGTATATATACAAAACAAAAAGATGAGCCATGCCTTAAACCACTTACAATTTAAGTATAAAGCCATGTCAATACTACCATGGGCCATCAATCTAAGTTACGGAATTTAAGCTATATGAATAACATAGCTGAAGTGTGTTGCGCCCACGAAAGCTCATGATGCATTCTATATGTTTTGTTAGTCTTTAAGGTGCTACTAGACTATTTGTTGTTTAAGTTTTTCCTGTTACAGACTAACTCGGCTACCCCGTGATAGCTGAAAATTGACATACTTAGGTCTGCTTACCACAGCGTCTTCAGAGCACTAAGTTGACAGCTGATGCTCTCCTGTCTACTACACTTACTCTTCTTATTTATGTGGAGCTCTGGAGCCAACGGGGAAAGCACTCGGTCGATTTATCACTATAGTGGACAAGATAAATCAAGCCCTCCCCTCCTCCCCCCCACCCCGCTGAATTGATCGCTGCCTGTCGATCCAGCCTGTAGTGAAGACATGCCCTTAGATAAGACACAATAGATGGATACAGACTGGCAATTACAAGGCAACAGACAATGAATCAATACAGTCAGTGTGCTTGGGAATGGTATTCCAAACACCAGAATTTTAACACATTTCAAGTTTACTGTGGCCATCAAAGCAAGAGAGACTTTTGAGGAGGGATTTGAAGGAAGATAATGAGATAGTTATGAAGATGTTTCCACGTGCTCCTCCCAAACAAAGGACAGGATGAAAGAAAGCACAAAGTTGCTTGTCTGAAAATGTTAAATGTGAGCCTTACAGGCTGTCATGATTGGCTGATTGGAGGCAGCAGTTGATATTTCAGTAGCAAATGAAAGATAATAGGCTGTGAGAGGCCCTGAAAGCTAAGAAAAGCAGCTTATGTTTAATGCTCTAGAGAAGATTTAACACTTTTTTCTCAAGGCAATCACATAAATTCTTCTCTTGATTCCTTGCATTGCCGGTTTTCCATCATCTCTGGCAGCATCATACTAACTAATATCAAGATTATATTTGTGTCCTGAATCAACATCAAAGGCCACAGACACTGGGAGCAATTTCAAACAGTAATAAGATCCAATAACCACAACTTAGTCCTTTCCCAACAGTGCACATCTGATTCCTGGATGTCAAATCTCCCTTATTGCAAAGACTCAGTATCTAAGGGTGTATGATATGTAATATAATGAACACAAAAAGTAGTAAAGGTTATTTAAATACTACCATACATTATATTAATTATATTTGACTATACTGTCTGATAATCAACAAATATTTATGCCAAATTACTGACAAATCTCAATTTTCAATCCTTCAATCTTTCAGATCCTTTCAGTCTGTCACACTTGAATAAAACTGGCAATGTGTAGGTTAGTTAACTTTGTCTATTGCAACCTACAACCTCAGAAAGCTCATTACTTGCATCTCTTAAGTCTCAGAGGGGTAGCCAAGTTAGTCTGTAACTTTAAAAACAACAAGTAGTCCCGTGGCACCTTAGAGACTAACACAAATATATATAGTATTGTGAGCTTTCGTGCGCAAAACCCACTTCTTCAGAGCAGCAGCTTGACTGGAAATAATAGGAACCCAAGGGTTAAAACAGGGATGTTAAAATTAGATCAATCAACTAATTGAATAGTCGATGGAATTGCCATCGATTAGTCGATAAGGGTTCTTCCTCTCTGAAATGTAGCAAGAGCCTGCCCAGTTGTTGCTACATATCCAAGGTGGAAATGCCACATAGCATTCTGCCTTTGAAATGTACAAGAGCCCGAGCTGGGGCTCTTGTGCATTTCACAGATTGAAACACAACATGGAGCCCGGGGCCTCGAGTGGGACCTAAGCTGAATTCCCACCACCAACTTCATGTGTGATGTTAAGCAAGTCAATGAGTCTGTGCCTTAAGTCCCCACTTATAAAATGGAGATAATAGAATGTGTCCTACTACATAGCAGGTTGTGTGGCACTGAGATACTACAGTGATGGAGGCCACATATGTTAGAGACCAAGAATGGTCATACAACTTCTGAGTCACAATTTGATATCTGCAAAATGGGTACAATTTTTCTATACACAGAGGGGGTTTTTCATATCTAATTTACACGAAGTAATTTGACATTCTCTAAAACAAAGTGAAATTAATTAAATTTCCTGCAGTATATTCGGAAAGCAAAAGCAGCAAATTTCATGTATTCAAATTTTGCATTTAAAAGCTCTCATAAGGAATAAAAGACTATGTAAAATCAATATTGACAAATTAGGGCTGGTCCTCCTGTCTTATCTCTGAAACCATGCCAACCAGGCAATCACTTTACATAGCCTGTAATACACAAATCCGATTCTGTGGAACCATTTCCCCTTTTGTCTAGTTCAAACAGACTGAAATTTTAGCGTGCGTGCGTGGTTTTTTGGCAGGAGGTTGTTTGCTCTGTATATTTATCCAGAATTCTAAAGTGAAAGTAAGAGTCGTAGTAAATTAACAATTGTCTCAGCCATCTATTTGTATGGCATATTAATGACAGAGAAATAACAACGAGATACCAGCCTTCATTTACTTTTGTGGTGAGAAGGAAAGGAAACCAACTGAATAAAAGCTGTCGTTTATTACTATCCAGACCATATCTTTTCTGAGACAGGCTAATGCATACAATTTGGACATTCAGTTTCTCCTTACTACAAAAGTTCTTGCAGGTCCCATGTCATTCCTTTGCATCGAAAGAGGTGGATATAAACACTAATCTGGCTTTAAAGTAACTGTAACTATTATGTAAATACAGCTTTTATATATGTTAAGCAAGTCAATGAGTCTGTGCCTTAGCTCCCCACTTATAAAATAGAGATAATAGTATGTGTCCCTACTACGTAGCAGGTTGTGAGGCACTAAGATACTACAGTGATGGAGGCCACATATGTTAGAGATCAAGATATATATATATGAGAGTGTATGAACATTACCATACATTAAAGCATTAAAATTAGTGTGTAAGAATAGTCGACTAACTGCATGAATTCTTAGTGATTAGTTGACTATTCTATAGTCCCCGGGTGCGGGGCTGGCAGCCAGGGCAATCTGCCCCAATCCCGGGGAGCGCCGTTACCTTGCAGCCTCCGTTGCTGCCCCCACCCCCCACTCTGATAGAGGCAGCAGCGCGAGGGGGGGGAAATGCGAGTAGTAGAGAAGATTAATTGATAAGACTAGGCTTATCATTAGTTGTCTACATAACTACTCATTCACATCCCTAATTAAAATAGCCTCCAAAAATATCCTCAATCAAGAGGCTCCAAAAAAGAGTGAAAAAATAAAATTGTGGGCTAAGGTAGCAAAGTATAAAGCTAGAGGTTAAAATAAGACACGTTTTTTAATTAGAAGATGTGTAATGAGGCTCTATTGCCAAGTGACAATCCATTCAAAGCAGAGATTTTTTTCTCTGTTTAATCTCAATTTATGCCTACTTTTTAAAGGATTAAGTGCTGAAACGCTTGAGGATAGGATATAAACATACTAGGAAAAGCAGGTGATCGTTTGGTACATGAAAAGAGAATGAGCGCTAAGTATAACAGGTGGCATAGCAGACAATATAAACCAGAGGCTGGGTAAAAAAAGGGATGAAAAGAGGTAAAAAGATAAAAAATATACAAGCCCTCCTACCTGTAGAGTTTTTTTATATATATTTATATAAAATGCACATGCTTTAAAACAGAGGTTTTCAACCAGGAGTACATGTACCTCTGGGTGTACTCAGAGGTGTTTCAGTGGGAACATCAGCTCATGTAGACATTTGCCTAGTTTTACAAGAGGCTACATTAAAAGCACTAGCAAAGTCAGAACAAACTAAAATTTCATACAACGAAACATTTATATTGCTCTATGTACTATACACTGAAATGTAAGTATAATATTTATATTCCATTTGATTCATTTTATAGGGTAATGAGAAAGTAAGCTGTTTTTCAGTAATAATGTGCTGGGTCACTTTTGTATTTTTGTGTCAGATTTTGTAAGTAAGTTGTTTCTAACTGAAGTAACCTTATGTCCTGTAAAGCATTATGGGATACAACAAGGACTTCCCCTTCACTCTTCCCCTACAAGTAGCACCCTCTGTTCACAAGCTCAGAAGGGTCAGTGATTTTTTTAACTGTACATAAAGCTTATAGTGGTTATAATAAAATGAGAACTGTTCAAGTATTAAAGTAGTCTCTGAAACATGTGATATGCAACCTTCAGGGCTTTTTCAATCGATTCATTAATTACATACTCAATTTTCTACACAGAGATTACTGTATCTATGCAAAATGCTAGCTGTACTTTCATCAGCCTATTAATATCTTTCCTTTGAGGTGCCCCATTTCATCTTATTAAAGTAATAATTCTCCTCAAGTCATCCATCAAAAATGGTGCTAATTTAGCTATTTCAAGAATATATAAATGGCATGAAAAGGATCCTGGATACAACGCATGGTAGCAGATATCTTGTGTATTTTTTTTTTTTAATTCACTGTAGTTTAGAATAATGTTACTCTTGGCTTTTGAAGCTACAGTAGAAAACAACATGCACAATCATCTATTTGGAAGATGCACAGTATTTCAGTCAATACATCAGAGGAAAATGGAGGCAACACAGCTCTTTCAAATGTATCAATTAACATATGTGCAAACCATTAAACATTTATGATCAGCAGCAACTGATTCCTCACATATTACAGTAAACCTAACAATACCCCTTATCTAAAAATAAAATTACTTCGTGAAGTTGTTTTTTATCTTGCTACACTCCTAACAATAAAGGGAAAAAATTAAGAAAATGGGGAGTACTAAATTACTGCAATGCCTCACCTTTGAGCATCAAAGATGGAGTTTATAATACTGGTACTTACATTATTACTGTGAAAAGTTATTCAACTTTTCTTCTAGAGGTTTAACTAAAATGGCAAACTAACTTACTATGTCAACGCCTAACCAATTCTTTTATCTTTTAACATCTCACATTTATATAGGTCACTAACAAAGTAAGGGCAATATGCAGTAATGTTTGCATAGGCAAAATTCCCACTGACTTGCTTGCTTCCCTTGTAAGTCAATGAGTATATGCATGTTTAAGAAGACTGAAGAACTGGCACTAAACATTATAGCAACCACAACAATTAAATTTTGCTGTTTGCATTCCTGTGCCCTGTGCAGTCTAGATGAGCGGTTTGCTTTATTTATAAACTACTATTACAGCTATTACCAGAGTGCAAACAACACTGGGCAGAATCATGATGGCTGACCACTTAGCATCTATCTATCATGTCAAAGGCTCACGAAATCCTGTCCACTTCTTATGCAGTAGAATAGGACCACTTCCACTGCAAGATACCTTCCATAATCACAAGACAGATATAGAAATGGGGAAGAGTCTTTTTTTTTTTTCTTGAATAAGACAACTATACAACTTCCTCATTCTTATTAGGAAATTTGCCATTAAACCCTATTTTACAAAGCAGTTTAACATATAAAAGCTTCAGATATGAGCAGTTTCACTGCTGCAGTCCCATTTTTCGCTTATTTTAAAGTTTTCTCCTCCAGATTTTAAACTGAAATTAGTCCCACTCCTATGACCATGTGAAGGCATTGCATTAGGACAACCTACTATAAACTATTAAAATTAAACCACATCAATACATGACAAATTTAACCAGGGACAGTCATACTGGTAGGGACATCGGTACTTTAATTTGATATGCTCAAATTACTGATCAAGTCCTTTTTGAGAGACAGATCTCTTTTATTGTTTTTCCTCCTCCCGCTTTCAGACTAAACAGACTTGTTTCCAACCTGTGCCTACACTGAAGTAGACATGAGCAACCATCTTTTTAAAAGCCCCAATATTATGTTAAAGCTTCCAATCTTAGCAGCTACTAGAATGACTCTTTCCTATCCTGACACATGCTGAACTTCCACGTAAGAAGACAGGCAGTGTAGTTCTCCACAGAGCTCACAATGCTGCAACAGGCAGACCTGTGCATAGTCTATAACTAAGCCTAAACTACTACTGTTCAATCATGAGATGTCTAATAATCTTTTTAGACATATTTCTCTTTAACTCAAGAGTCACAAGATACATGTGAATACTTGATCATTCATCTCACATTAAATCAACTAGTTGTCAATTTAAAACAGTCTGCACCACATTTAAAAGGTAATGCATAAATCAGTTCGTAGTTGAGAGCACTGAAAACTGACCGGAATAATGTGCTAACGTAACAGCAATAAAGCAATGGTTTTTAGAAAACAAAGGTCATCTTTTGATAATAATTATAAGGCTCGTTTTCCAAAAGCTTAAATGTTCACAAGCTACTGATGGCTGTAAATCAAAATATTCCCTTAATTTAATACTGTTTTAATGGACATAAATATAAATATTGAGACTCTGGATCTGAATGCCAAGTTCTGAATAGTAAGCATTTCAGTCCGTTAGTTTACTTCCTTGTCTTTCAAATGTGCTCAAGAAATGTGATCACATCTCTTACAAAATTAATGAATTGTGTATTTGCCAGAAAAATAATAAGTCACAAATTCATTACATTATTGCCAAAAAGGCAGCATTTATTTCACTTCCAGAAGCAAACAAGGAAGGCTAAAAAGAAACTGAACAATCTGTTGGTGATTTGAATAGCAATGGATCCTAAGTACTGAAAAGAACACAGCTAAGCTACTTGCAACACCTATTAGATTAAATAGTCACAGAAATTAGTAACTACTTTATTTAACTAAAAAGACAAACAAGATGGCTGGAGTGAGGCTCCTGTGTAGGATACTGTAAATTTGTGAAAAATTATGTTACCATTGTAAAGCCACTGAATGATGTTATCAGGGGATACTAATCCAGCAAGAACAAACCTAACACCAAGAATAAGGAGAGGTCCTTAAAGCTTCCTGAACAGAGACACTATGTACCCTTGGAACCCTTTGGCCAGGATTCTGTACTCTTCTGGAGCAATGCATGATGCCTTTTGATATTTGGGAATTAAGAGAACCATGGAATTTATTTGTGGTAGATTCTTTTGACACCAGACAGCTGAGGACACTTGGAGGAAACGTGAGACCTGCTTGGTGCGTTCAAAGGAAAACTGCCCACTAGAGCCATGTATCTGTAGACTATCACCAGCAGCAAACTTCTAGAAGAGGTATGCGTTGACTTCCTGTCTTTGAAAGTAACCAAAATGAATGCTGGAAATACTTTGGTCATGACTGACTACTTCGTTCGGTATGCGCAGGCATATCCTATGTGCAAACAGAAGGCCACAACCCTTACAAGATGTACCATGACAGGGGGACCAGGGTAAAAAGATGCTAGATCAAAGCTGCTGACCAACATACATAGTGGGGTCCTTAGAGGTAAACCACCACACCCCAGCAAGTCTGAGGGAGTCTAAACAGGAGGATATGACCACAATATATCCTAGAACAGAGAGCAGATTCCAGCCTCAGTCTTCCAAACTTTGTGAAAGCTCCATTTCTTGGCCTTAAACTGGCCCACTGTTGGCACATCAAAGCTGCCAATGAGACTAAACTAACACAATTAATCTGATCCTTCAGCATTCCTAGGACTCTGACAATATTACTAGGCTGATGTAGAGTAGGGACATACAGGTCGAAGGCATCCCTAGTACCTCTGACCCATGAGGACTATAACAAGGCTTTCAGGGGCCTCTGTCAGTAGCTGAGGGACCTTCAAAGGAACCCTGATCATCACTTGCACAAGAAAAAGTTCTCTGACCATGAAAGATCTATTCTCAACAGGTGTGACAAGATTACCAGGCTAGTCAACACAATAATGTGGGGTATTTAGTGAAGGGCCAGTACACAGGCTTATGGCAGCTGATTTCCTAAAATCCAATGAGGAGAGCTAACGGACCTGGTGTAAGTAAGTGTGATTTTCCTGGATGACAAATTCTCAGCAAGGGGAAGGATGTTAGCAAGATCTAAATGAGCTGTCCCCTGCTGGAGGAAAAGACACCAGGAGCAGACATATTTCCATAGACATATATACTCTGCCTAGGTCACCAGCAAATATACCTGCTTTGCCAAAATGATGACTTCTAGATGACAGTGATTAAAATTCACTTAAATCTTGAAAGCAGGGGTAATAAGGATAACAACATTTTGGCTCAAGAAAGGGCAACGTAACAGTATTCAACTCGCCCTAATGGACGGGGTTAATCATAAATTGAACCTCACTCACTAAGCATTGAGTACTGATGCCAAATCCAGGTGATCGGTTCAGATGGTGGGGACAGGTGCTCCTACCTGGTGGTGCAAACTCCACAAGTAACTCTACTCATGTGAGTAAACAGAAGTTTGCTTTCTGTCTTCATTCAGGTTTGGCTAATTAGACAGGGTCTTAGTTCATCAAATTAAACATCTTTTATGTGATGTGTGCAGTGATGGGATATTTTAAAGGTCAGACTAGTATTTTAGAAATCTCCAATGCCCTGAGAAACTATTCAGAAGAGTCTGACCTTTAAAATATCCCACCACTAAATGCATCATGCAAAAAAGGTTTCATTTGATGAACTAAGTTCCAATCTAATTAGTCAAACATGAATGAAGGAAAGCAGGTGAGTCAGGATAACACATTCTTTGCAAAATACTTACCAACGAACAAGAAGCATTCTTCAAAAGCTTGGTTGTTAGGGAACACCCTCGGATATTGACCTAGAATATTTTATTCTAGCAAAATAATGAATACTGGTTCATCAGCAATCTAATCTAGAATATTCATGTCAGGCAAATCTATTTAACAAGGTTCAAAGCTCATGATTCCATAAAAGGAAAAAGATGTATTCCTACAAAGTAAATGTTATCGTGGCATGTGTTATGTGCTATTTAATGTTTACATTTGATATATGACTGCAAGATTTTAAGTATTAAGAGGATTAGGAGGCACTGAGCCAAAAAAACACCACCACAGATATGTTTTCCTCTTCCTCAGCCTGTCTTCACTTGCCCTTTCTAGCTTTCTTCATATTAATAAGGGCATTTTTGTCAGTTCTAAATGAAGATAATAAGAACTTCTCAAGTTTTTGAGGAAGTCATAATATTCCACAAGTTAACAAATCCAACAGTTTATGCTTTAGGGCAAGCATATGTTACTTAGGAACTAAATATGCTATCTAAATATACTTTAAATTGAATTTATGTTTCCCTGTTTTTAAATTAATTAATTTGATGGGCTGCACACAGCATGTGCTGTGCTGTTAAAATGCTTACACTAATCACAAAAGAGATATAAGACATTAACAAAGCTATGGATTGCTATACCATCTAATACTCTATTAGCCCGCAATAAAATGAAAAATACAAATTCAAAATTCCATCTGTTCATTCCTCTAATTATAACTAAGTCAGAAAAGCACAAAAGGACAAACCAATCAAGGGAATAACAAACTATTCTTTTGATATACTCGGGAATTTCAAGCTCTTCATAATAATACCCTAATAAGGGACCACTGAACGGGTAGAGCATCTAAGAATCAGTTTGTTAAGGTCTAAACAGCAGTAGCCTCTTCTGAACATCCAGAGAGTTTAATTTCTTCATTATAATTTTTCAACTAGTTCAGTTAAATGACATCATTTATTCAAGAATGAAAAAAAAATTGGGACTTGAAAAAGCAGGAATGTTTGTTTTCCTCTTCTAAGCTATCAACAAATGAGTGTGAGAAGATGAGATCTATTACACTGCTCTACAGCCAAAATGCTTCTGAAATAAATGTAGTCAAACTTTACTAATTCTGCGTCACTGAGAATGAAAATGATGCTTAAAATTGTTGATTGGCTCTAGCTTTCAAGATATGCTATTGGGTCAGTATATACGACCCTTGACTTGGGAATGGCGGAGGATAAGTGAGTTATAAAGGGAAGGGATCTCAATTTAAACCAGAAATGACTAAAATACATCTTTGACTGGATCTATGAATAAATCTATGACTGGGTTTGGACAGTACTTGCTTTTAGGCAAAACAATGAATGATGCAATCTGAAGCTGGTATTGCACATACATGATATGAATTGCATCATGTTATTCCTAGAAGTCATGGATGATGCAATCATAACGAAGCTTACATCACTCTGCTGAACAAATTGCCCTATATCAGCTCTAGAAATCATACAGTGTCGTGCTCTCTTATTTGTCAGTGTTTGATTTTGCAAAGGGACACATTTCTGTTTAGCCAAAGTGAGCCTCGTACTTGTGTGAACAGTGCAGATAACTTCTGCTACGTTTGTGGTGAAGTGACTTTTGCATCACAAAAGCGCAGTATAACCACTATGGTTAAGAAAGCCTATCACCTTTATTTTGGCTGCAAAATTGGAGATCAGGACAAGAGGTGGGCCCCACACATATGCTGCAACACTTGTGCAACAAATCTTCGCCAGTGGTTGAACAGGAAAAGGAAATCTATGCCTTTGCAGTGCCAATGATTTGGAGAGAGCCAACAGATCATACCAGCAATTGTTACTTCTGCATGGTGCCTCCAGTTGGGAAAGGTGTGTCAAAGAAGAAAAAGTGGACTGTGCATTATCCAAACATTCCATCAGCTATACGCCCAGTACCCCACGGAGAAGGACTGCCGGTTCCTGATGCACCAGAATCATTCTCACTTGAGTCACGAGGAAGAGGAAGAGGATGAAACTTCTGGTCCTGAACCATCAATGTCACAGGACCCACATTTTCTCCCATCCTCCTCCTCTGAACCACACCTCATAACACAAGGTGAACTGAATGACCTTGTCAGGATTTGGAACTACCCAAGAGTAAGGCAGAGCTGTTGGGCTCCAGACTACAGCAGTGGAATCTCCTGGCAGGTGATGTTAGGGTTTCCATGTTCCGTGACCGTCAAAAGGATCTCGTCCCATTCTTCTTCATGGAAGGTGATCTTGTAGCCTGCAACAACATCAATGGTGTGATGGCAGCCCTCAACATCGTTCACGATCCAGATGAGTAGAGACTGTTCATTGATTCATCGAAGACGAGTCAAAGCTGTTTTGCTGCATAATGGCAATGTTTTGCCATCAATTCCAGTTGGTCATGCAGTCCATATGAAGGAAACCTGACAACATGAAACAACTTTTGAGGTGCATAAACTATGACCAACATCAGTGGCAGCTTTGTGGCGATTTGCAGGTTGTTGCTCTCTTGCTTGGTCTGCAGACCGGATACACAAAGTACTGCTGTTTTCTCTGCGAATGGGACAGTCGTGCAAGAGATTCCCACTACATCAAGATAGATTGGCCACTCCAACAGTCATTGGAGCCTGGGAGGAAAAGTGTTCAGCATCCACTACTTGTTGAATCAAGGAAGATTTTGTTACCACCCTTACACATCAAGCTGGGTCTGATGAAGAACTTTGTCAAGGCCACGGACAAAACGCAAGCAGCTTTCAAGTACCTCCTTGGAAAATTTCCAAGGTTAAGTGAAGCTAAGATAAAGGAAGGTGTCTTTGTTGGTCCTCAGATTCGTGAACTTCTAGAGATGATGCATTTGACCGCACTGCGTGGCAAGGAAAAGACGGCATGGAAAGCCTTCCAGTTAGTGGCAATAAATTTTCTCGAAACAACAAGGCAGACAACTACAGGTTGTTGGTGGAAAACCTCCTCAAGGCATACAAAGCCTTGGTTGCAACATGTCACTAAAGATACATTTTTGCACTCTCATCTAGATTTTTTTTTTCCACCGAACTGGAGCAGTGAGCGACGAGCACGGGCGAGCGATTTCACCAGGACATTGCAACAATGGAGAAACGCTGTCAGGGCAAATGGAGCCCATCAATGCTTGCAGACTATTGCCGGACAGCGACAAGAGATGCTCCATTTAATGAATACAAGAGACAAGCCAAGAAGCGCCGAGTAGACACTGAATAGGACTAAACTATGTACGTAATAGTTTTTTGCCTTTTGTTTCATAATAAATTTTATTGATATAACCCTTTTGCTGATTTTTAAAGCGTTACATAAACAGGACATGTGAAATATTATCATGTAAAGCAACCATAAACACATGAAAAGACCTAGGTTTACAATTTATGATTAAAACTCTACTATCTACACAATATACATAGACGTAAAATGTAAAAACTTAAATATCTTGGAAACAGTAGCCAATCAGTTGTTTTAATTGTCATATTTGAATCAGCACATCAAAATACATAATAAATAGCACATTTTATCTCTGAAGCAGACGACTTCTAAAAAATTGTAGACCAGTGTTACATCTAAAATCTTGAAGGTCATGGTCACCAAAAAGAATTAGTTCAATACACTAACTTAATATGTTCTTTGTTTAATACATCAGTTACTTCTATTTTTGTGTGTCCAGCACTTAGGATAGTATTATTTAAATAATCATATCAATTTTAAAATTGTTTTCTGCATTTTTAATTCCATCTAATTTTCCATTAAATAAAACTTGACACAAATCACAAGTAAAAACTGTCTAGTAAATAAGTGATTGTCCATTTCTCAAGGATAATAAAAATGTAAAAATTATGAATCTGAACAAATGTATATTAAGCAATAAAATTTCCTAAATTTATATTGAAATAGTATATCCTATTCTGATTAATCATGAAAAGTACAAAACAGAATCACAGAATACTAGAACTGGAAAGGACCTTAAGAGGTCATCGAGTCCAGTCCCCTGCACTCATGGCAGGACCAAGCACTGTGGAGGGTGGGAAACCTACAGATATGACCCTTGGCTTGCCTGGATCCGGCCCCCGAGGCTCCCCCTCCCCAGCACTGAGCCCATGCTTGCACTTCAGCCCCCGCCCCACCATCTCCCGCTGGGCTGGAGCACACACACAAAAAAAAAAAAAAAAAAAAAAAAAATCTCAAAATCCACTTGCCTAGGTCCCACTAGACTTTGGTGTGTGAGGCGAATGTGGGGAGTGTGTCTCCTTCTCCATTGGGGGGCACATCAATGAGGATTTGGGGATTTTTTTTCTTCTCACTTGTGTACAGCCCCCAACGGATTTGTCTGTGGATCAGCAGCCCCCGACCCCTGGTCTAGATCATCCCTGATAGATGTCTATCCAACCTTATTCTTAAATATCTCCAGTAAGGACGTCAAGTAACAGTTGATTGACTAGTTGAGTAATCGATGGAATTTCCATCGACTACTCAACAGGCACCTCCGCAGTCCTCCTTTGAAATGCACAAGTGCCCCAGTGGGGGCTCTTCTACATTTCAAAGGAGGAATGAGGAACTCCGCATGGAGCCCGGGGGCCACCAAGAGTCCACCACTGTCCCTGGGCTCCATTCTGCGCTGCCAATTTGAAATGCCACACAGCGCCGGGGTCAGCTGGGGAGTCCCCAGGGGAAACCAGGTTCCGCAGAAACACCGCGCTGGAGCCCGGGATCAGCTGTGCAGCACTGCCCCTTTGAAACACCGCCTCGGTGATTTAAAGTAACCCTTCCTCTCTCCTCCCCGCTTTGCTGCCTCTATCTGACAGAGGCAGCAAGGGGGGGCCGGAAGCAACAAGTCGACTGACTATCCGATAAGCATTTGCTTATCAGATAGTTAACTAGTCCTTAACGTCCCTAATCTCCAGTGATGGAGATTCCACAACCTCCCTAGGCAATTTATTCCAATTTTTAATCACCCTGACAGTTAGGAAGTTTTTCCTAATGTCCAAGCTAAACCTAAACCCTCGCTGCAGTTTAAGCCCATTGCTTCTTCGCCTATCCTTAGAGACCAAGGAGAACAATTTTTCTCCCTCCTCCTTATAAACACCCTTTCAGATACTTGAAAACTGCTATCATGTCCCCTCTCAGCCTTCTCTTTTCTAAACTAAACAAGCCCAGTTCTTTCAGTCTTCCCTCATAGGTCATGTTCTCTAGATTGTTAATCATTTTGTTGCTCTTCTCTGGACCTTCTCCAATTCCTCCACATCTTTCATGAAATGCGGTGCCCAGAACTGGACACAATACTCCAACTGAAACCTCATCAGTGCAGAGTAGAGTGGAAGAATGACTTCCCGTGTCTTGTCCACAACACTCCTGCTAATGCTGCCCAGAATCATGTTTGCTTTTTTTGCAAGTGTCACATTGATGACACATATTTAGCTACTGGTCCACAATGAATCTTAGATTAGGGATGTAAGCACCTAGTTGACAACTAATAAGCCTAGGCTTATTGAGAAGTTGAGTCACTACTCGTCCAATCGCTTCTCCCCACTTGTTGCCTCTGTATCAGGAGGAGCAGGAGCCAGTGCTGGGGGGAGCCAGCTTAAAAGCTTGTTTCCCCCAGCACTGACTCCCCGGGATAAGGGAGGCAGAGGCACAGTGAGGGAAATGGCACGAGCAGGGACCAAAGCAGCTCACGCGGGGTCCCGAGTGCTGCACCTATCCCTTGGACACGTACAGGAGCTCGCGTAGGGTCCTGACTGCTGCACCTCTTCCTTTGAAATGTACAAGAGCCATACTTGATTAACTGATTAATCAAAATTTAACATCCCTACCCTAGGCCCCCTTTCTGCAGTACTTCTCCCTAGATCAGGGCTACTCAACTTTGGAAGCTCTGGGGGGCTACAATGATATTCACAGCACATGCAAAGGGCCGCAACTTAAGTGTGCTTGCATATATAAATATACACACAATATATATGCAAATATACGCAAATAGCTTCTTTCACAGTAACAGGCATGAATACAAAATTAAGGCAAGACTACACAACACACAGGCCCCATTTAAGTCAGTTCTGCTGATATTAATAAAATGCAGTATTTACCCAATTTCCACCTATATGTCAACACTTTTAATGAGCAATGACAGTCCAGGAGTTTAACTACTAAAATGCATATCAACAGAAGACCACTACATGGACTTCTTTTTTGTTTTAGCTCCCACCCGCGGGCCACAAACAAACAGGCCACAGGCTATATGTGGCCCGCGGGCCGGGTGTTGCGTAGCCCTGCCCTAGCAAGTTGATTCCGATTCTGTATGTATGAAACTGATCCTTCCTTCCTAAGTGGAGTAATTTGCATTTGTCCTTATTAAAATAAAATATAATGTACAGATTATATCTAGTTGCAAATCAGTATGTTTTAATGGTCAACAGTGTTCCCTGTAAAATGAGTGCTTGGGTGGCGACCCAGGAGAGACAAATGCCGCCCAGGGGATTAGCAGAGCACCCACAACTGCCCGCAGCATGTGTTTCTACTGGTGGTGCAAATCTGCACATGCCCCAGTGCACATAATAAAATTTACTCCATATATGGATGGAAAAAATTAGAGGGAACAGTGGTCACCAATCACTGAAAATGAATTTTTCCTTCAAAAAAATAAATATACAAGTAAAAAATAAAGCAGTCATTTCAAGGGTTATTGAAAGATGTTTTAGAATCGGATTAAAATCAGTGATCACTTCCACCTCTGGAAATTTTTCCTTTTGAAAAATGAAAAAGATACATCATCTAGCCTTTTGTTTGACAGGGAAAAATAACTTAGCACTGTACTGTTTTTTATTCGACAGCAAAACCTATTCTGTTTGTTGCATGCCAAGAATCTGAGGCATCTTCAGAAAAAAATTCACAATACAAATCTTGGTGATTTTCACAAAACGTATCATACCATAATAGGGATGGCCTTCCATTTATACAACAGAAGCCAGCACTGCAACTGTTCACCACAGGGAGCTCAAGCTGCACTTTCTCTCGATCTTGAGAGCGTTAATAAAGTTACATCAGAAGTAAGTATTTTTTAAAAGGCGGGGGGATCCTTCCGGATCCTGCTGTTCTATACTTTCTCTTGCTCCTTCTTCCCATCCCACACCCTCTTTCTGCTCCCACCTTTTCCTTCTAAGAAACCCTTGCAGATATTTTTGCACAAAGCCATTGTGACAGAAGAAATGAAGTGAGGGTTGAAATCACTGTGGCACTATATGTAAAGATTTATGGCTGTCATCTTTCACCAGGGACTTGTATTGTCTTGCCTTTTGTTGCTTTATTGTGCCACTGTCTTAACATTATCTAAGCCTTATTTTTATTGCTTTGTGTTTCAGTATCTGTTTTGTTGAAGGCAAAAGGTAGACATCAAATTTGTGCTACTGTAGAATGAGTTACCAGATATGAGTCTCATTATTGCCATCCATTCTTCCATGGGAGTGACTGTTTTGATTGGACTGAAACAGGTTAACGTAGATGGATTCTCCTAATTTAAGGAACGAAAGATTGCATTGCCAATGCAATAGGATCAAGTGCTGACACTTACTCATTTATTGTATATCTGAGAGAGTTTGCGCATCAGTCTGTTGTCTCAGAGTCCATTTGTTCAAGAACTCCTCCTAAACAATAACAACTAGGATCACCAAATTGGGTATGCAGCTTCTTCTTATCCTATCTTAAAGGAAGGTCAGGATTTGGTTGTGCCAAGTTAATGGGGGGGAGGTGGAATGCTATTGTTTCATATCAAAGGGAAATCCAGGGGGTGTGAGAGCAGAGACAGTTATACTCACGAATGACCATAGAAGGGTAGCAAGCACCCCAGCCCTGGGGAACAGCTGCTGGCCACCAACACGTGCTACCCTCTTCTGTCCTCCGCAGCCCAGGGTCAGGCCCGGGAAACACTGGGTAACTCTTCTAGTTATATATAAATAACTTGTTTGGGGTTAGTCAACATATAAATAATAGTTTGTGCTTCTCTCGCACCTGTTGCCAAATATTCCCTAGGCCCCTTAGAAAGATTAGTGAAATAAACCTCACAACTCTCACACTCTGATGGCGTTATTCCATTGTTACACAGGGAGAAACTGGTTCCTCGTGAAGTGAATTAGCTTACCCAAATTTGGGAAGAGCAAAACTAGATCCAGGGACTAAAATTGAGATGTTTAATGCTGTGTTGTAACCACTAGACTTGCTTCCTTAATATCTCAGGGTACGTCTACACTAACTCGTTAGTTCGAGCTAGGTAGGGTAATGAGGGCAAGCGGAGTTGCAAATGAAGCCCGGGATTTAAATATCCCGGCTTCATTTATGTTCCCGGCGCCGCCATTTTTAAATCCCCTTAGTCCGAACTCCGTGCCGCTGCCACACGCGGCACGGTGCAGGTAGTTCGAATTAAAGATCCTAATTCGAACTACCGCTACTCCTCATTCCACGGTAGGTAGTTCGATTAGAGATCCCACTAACCACCGCATTCTCTTGAATGAGGAGTAACGCAGTTCGACCAGGATCTTTAATTCGACCACTACCGTGCGCAGCCGTGGGCACGGAGTTCGACTAAGGGGATTTAAAAATGGCGGCGCTGAACATGTAAAATGAAGCCCGGATATTTAAATCCCGGGCTTCATTTGCAACTCCGCTTGCCCTCATTACCCTACCTAGCTCGAACTAACGAGCTAGCGTAGACGTACCCTCAGATCTGCACTGATAACTATTCCTGCAAAGGGCTCTGTCCTGGTGCCTCTCTTTGCTCATGGCAAGCCCTATTTCAGCCAAACGAGTCTGGGCACAGAGTATGGTTTTGAGGATTCATTTATAGCAGGGCTCCTCAACACGTGGCCTGTGGCACCTTGAGCCACTTGCGGGGCCGTCTGCCTGCCTCATTGCTGTGGGCTCCAGCAGCAGTGCCTCCACACGAGTTGTGCCTCCCCGCGCCACACTGAGCCAGGCCGCGTGCACAGGAGCTGCCAGCCCGTGGGGGCAGCAAGAGATGGTGGCAGAACACGCCGGCCGTGTCAGCCACAACAGCAGCGACGCACTGAGCCAGGCCACGTGTCAGCCGATGGTCAGGGCAGTGAGTGGTGTGTGTGTGTGTATTATACACCCGAGACTTCAACTGCCAGGACCGGGGTCCCTTAGCAGTGGGCAACCTGGAGGAGGTTGACGGGCGCCCCAATAAGTTTACAGGGAGAGCTTATACACCCGAGACTTCAACTGCCAGGACCGGGGTCCTTAGCAGCGGGCAACCTGGAAGAGGTTGACGGGCGCCCAACGGATCTGTCCCTTATGACCGGCTGGAGTTCTTTTAAATTGTGCTTGGTTCTGTTACAGCAACTGAAGGAGTCAGGTTAAAGCTTAAACAGTTACTATTTTATTGTTACAGGGTAAACTTAGCTGTTAAATGCTACTGCTGTGTTACAGATAACACAGCCACTACAAAAGGACAGGACAGAAATTACACTTAAAACAAAAGTCACTTACAGGTACCATGACACCCTTTTGGTTCTCTGAGCTCTTATTAAATGCATGCAAAATAGACACATAGCAGGTATATATTCTCACCCCTGCGTTCCAGACTTGGCGTGGCCAGCGTCTTTCTCTCAATCCCTCGGGAAGAAGTAGGGCGAGGTTGGGCATCCCACAGACCTCGGGAGACAATCAATACCTGCCAGCAGGTATAGATGATTGGAGCTCAAATGGGGTGGGCTACTAAACCCTCTTTATACCCCTTGGGTCACGTAGGCTTCTTCCTGGTCTCAAGTGGCCAATTAGGAAAAATGGCTTTGAATGCCAAGTTTCCCACGAAGGGTGCAAAGCATAATTCACACCTGGGAAAATGCAGACAATGGGCACTTCTAGTATATGATGGGCGAAGATTCCTCTCCTGGGACAGCGCAGGCGTGTCAATTACTGGTACTAGCCATCAGGACGCGGAGGCCCCGGGTCGCCAGCCAGCCCATTTACTGTCTGGTTTCTGTTTATGGTAGAGTCAGGGACAGGCAGCACACCTGCGTTCCCAGGGCATCAAAGGCTGACTGCCTTTCTCTTGCTCTCTGGGGGGGGGGGAAACAAGATGGGGTTCATGTCTGGCTACACCACGTCGGCCGGGGGCGGCAAGAGGCAGTGGGGGAGGCAGACGGCCCGGGAAGTGGTTCAAGGTGCTGAGGGCAACATACAAATGGGCTAGGAGGTACCTGGCTCTAGGGGCTGGGGGGATACCTGGCTCTAGGAGAGGGGAAGGGCATTGGGTTGGAGTGGGGGTGTGGGGTGCCTGGCCTCGGGGGGGAATGGTGGGCGCATTGAGTTAGAGCAGGGAACTGGGCATTAAAACTTCTGGCTTCTTTCCTTTTCAGTAGGTGAGCAGTGGGTCTCTTGCTTACATTTGGGAGTTCCAGTCTCAGCTTTCTGAGGACTGTGGGAGCTGGTACTTGGTGGGGTGGGCAGGGGAAAGCAAGGGATTCTGGAAAGCAAGATTCCTGGGTTCCTTTTCTAGCCATGCCACTTCTCCCCTCGGTGTCTTTAACTTCATGCCCCAGAATGGGTCCTAGCCAGCAGACTCCCAGGCCCCGCACTCTCTCCTCCTGACCCTGCAACAGCCCAGGCTGCCGGCTGGTTGCCAGCGCCACTGGAACCCGCGCTGCCGCGTGTCTCGAGGCAGTGAGGCGGGGAAGCAGAAGCCCGGCATGCGGCATCCCCTCCCACCATGAGAGCCAGCAGGGGCAGCAGCAGCCCCAAGCTTGGTGTGCGCAGGGACGAGTTTGCCAGCTTCCAAGACCAGCCTCCTCTGCAAGTAGAGCAGCCACCACCACAGCGGCACTGGCAGGAACCAGGTACCCTCTTTTTTGAAAGTTCAAATCTGGTAGCCCTAGGCTTGGGCTGGGTCCCTTCCTGCTCGGTGTTAGGAGGGGGAGGGGAGCATGGTGTCAGGCAAGGCTGGGCTGGCCTGAGGACCTGGTATCTATTTTACTCAGGGACAGCCATGAATAACCTGGGGAAAACCATGCGGTGGAAGGAGCCTGCCCCGTTGTGCCGCCCTGCCCTCTCCCAGGCTGCTGCGCTCTGCTTCACTGTTACTATGAAGTGGAGCCATGTTCCCTGGTAATCCCTTGGGCTGCCCGGGGCTCTTTGGGTCCCTTCCAAAAGTCAGTTGAGGCAGCCACCCTGAACTCTTGTGTCTGCAGGATGGAGCACTCGGATTTAGGAAACTTTTTCTAAGTAAAATCACTCCAAGAAATGCACAAAAGGCCTTAAGTCCACCCCCCAAAAAGGGTTAGAGAGGAACAGCCCCCCCCCATGTTTTGTGCACTGATGAGAACTCATTTCAGACACCCCAATTTCAGGTCATGGATTTCTACTCCCTCACTTCTCCTGTGTGCCGGGGTGCCCCAATCCAGCCCTTGATTTCTATCCAGCAGCTGGCTGGTGTGAGTTAAAAACCCTCTTCCTCTCACAACTTTCCCCTAGCATTTATTAGTCCTGGTTCTCGTGCCGCTGCCAAAACTTCTCAATTGCCTTCCGCAGCTGAACCCAAAGTGCACAGTCAACCTGTGGAACTGCTTGCCAGAGGATGTGATCAAGACTAGGACTTTAACAGCATTCAAAGAAGAGCTTGATCAGGGGTGGCTAACCCGTTACAGGCAAAAAGCCAAAATACTGGTGGACATAGCACAAAGAGCCAAGGGAAAAAAGTTTTCGAGGAGAAAAAAAGAAAGGATGCTGCCCCTTTAAATTAAAATTCTGGTTTGGTTTTTAGGCCACATCAGGCTCCCGTTGGCCAGCACCATTTTGCTTTGCAGCGCCGGACGGCTCCCCGGCACCCAATGAGCCCAAAGAACCGGGGGCCCTTTGTAGGAGCACAGGGACAGCTTCGCGGGCTGCGGGGTATGCTTCGCGAGCCGCAATTTCCGCAGTGAAGAGCCGCATGCTGCTCACAAGCCGCAGGTTGGCCACCCCTGAGTTAGATTCATAGAGGTTTGGTCCATCAATGGCTATTAGCCAAGATGGGTAGGTATGGGGTCCTTTAGCCTCTGTTTGTCTGCAGATGGATGACAGGAGAGGGATCAGGTGATGACTACCTGTTGTATTTCCCTCCCTCTAGGGCAGTGGTCCCCAACGCGGTGCCCGCGGGCGCCATGGCGCCAGCCAGGCCATTTCTGTGCGCCCGCCGAGTGAACGGGGTCCAGCACCGCCCCCGGGCACACGGCGATGCCGGCCCCCTGGGCACACGGCGTATGGGCAGTGTCAGTCCCAGGCGCGCAGCACATGGGCGGGCCCCCGGGCGTGCAGAGTTTGGGTGGCCCTGCTCCCGGGTGCGTGGTGCAAGGGCTGTGCCGGCCCCGGGCGCGCGGCATATGGGCGGCCACGCCCCTGGGCGTGCAGCATATGGGCGGTGCTGGCCCCAGGCGTGCGGCACAGGGGTGGCACCGGCCCTGGGTGCACAGCACAGGAGCGGCACCGGCCCCGGGCATGCAGCACACGGGCGGTGGCGGCCCCGCCTCCGGGCGTGTGGCGCATGGGCTGTTCCGGCCACTGTGCACGGCATATGGGCAGCCCCAACCCTGGGCGCGTGGCACAGGAGCGGCAGCGGCACCGGCCCCGGGAGTGCGACGCATGGGTGGCGCCAGCACCGGGCGCGCGCCGTATGGGTGGCCCTGCCCCCCAGGCACGTGCACGGCCCCGCCCCCGGGTGCGTGTGTAGCCCCGCCACTGAGTGCCCGGCGCGTGAATAGCCCCGCCCCGGGTGCCCGGCAGCCCCAAAAGGTTGGGGACCACTGCTCTAGGGCATCTGTATTGGTCCCTGTCGACAGATAGGATACTGGGCTAGATGGACCTTTGGTCTGACCCACTATGGCCATTCTTACGTTAACCTGAAGCTTCAAGCTAAACACCCAAAACACTGGTATAAAATTTTCTTTTTAATAGGAAGCATTAAAAATGGCAACAAAGAAGAGACACTTGTTGGATGAACACAGGGTTTTCAACCCTTTTTGGGAGATGGAATTCGCTTTTGCAGAGATAAATAGAAAACCAATGTGTCGTCTTTGTCAAAAGACTGTCGCTGCGTTAAAGAAAACAAATCTGCAACGGCATCATGAATCTTGTCACCCTGAGTTCAAAGGCTTGTATCCACCTGACAGCAATTTAAGAAAAACTAAGATACATTCCTTACTGGAAGGTTTCCGTACTCAACAAGATATGCTTCGTTCACAAGTTAAAGACAGTGATGCCATTACAGAAGCCTCCTTCAAAATGGCTTGGCACATAGCTAAATCAAGAAGACCTTTTACTGAAGGTGAATTGATGAAGTAGTGCTTCTTGGACTGCAGTGAATCACTTTTTGCAGAATTTAAAAACAAAGAGGATATAGTTAAATATCAAAACTGCAAATATCAAAACTACAGTGATTCAACTGTAGTAAGACGAATTGAAAGCATTTCAGCTTATCTGTTTTCTAAATTGCTAAAAGACATTGAAAGCACTGAGTATTTCAGTCTCGCAATGGACGAATCTACTGATTTGTACATTTCAAAAGCAGGGAGTGCTGAGTCTCCCGCTGGCCGTGCTCCCCAGAGTGCTTCCGCCTTTGAAATGTAGCAAGTCAACAGGGCTCTTGCTACATTTCAAAGGTGGAGGTGCCCTTAACTAAGAATAGTCGATGCAAATTACATTGACAATTCTATTAGTTGGTTAATCTAAATGTAACATCCTTAACTGGTACCTGGGAGCAGCCCCCTGCCTGTGATCCGCTGTCGGCGGAAGGTTGCCCCAGCAAGACTGGGAACAGGTGGCAGCCCCATGGCCTTGTCATCCTGGACCTAGGAGCCTCCTACTGCTGGCAGCGGCAGCCCCCTCTCCCCAGGGCCATTTGAATGTTTAAGCGGTTAACTGTTTAATCAGGATTTCACATCCTTATCCAGAATGAACAGATAGTGACTACTTGGCTGCTCACATATACCCTCTTATCTCCCCCCTCTGAAGACTACAGGGGAGCTTAAATAGAGAAGAAAGGTTTGTGGACCTTCATTAATTGAATGAGTTTCACCTTAATTGCTTCCACTAGGACAGCAATGTTCCCAGTATTTTCATAAATATACCACCTTCAAGAGTGATACATCCTGCCTAACAGGAGGTATGGGTGTTTGCACAAGTGAAGTCTGACCAAAAGAAAAAAAACAAACATCAGGCAACACTGACTCATGACCAACAAGAAAGTGAACACTACTATACCAACAAGCTTACTAAGCTGCACTTCACTGGAAATGCTTATGCATTGCTCCTTAAGAACACAGAGTATACTGGTAGTACAGCAGCGCTCTTGACTGGCCATTTCAAAGGCAACGAGCAGACCTTGTGTACAATGGATCTTCTCTGAACTTTATTCCCCTTCTTACACATGCCTGACACTTGTTAATTCCCAAATTGTTTTGTTTCTGTAAGTTGCCTTTTCAGAAATCTTATTCTGAGCCCCAGGGACGAGTCATTTCAAGTCGGGGCAATTTGACAGGGTTCACCTACAGACTGTCAGAGCTATATGAAATCAGCCCTCCCAAATCGCATTTCAATACACGGTCAAGACATAAAAACATTGTGGTGGAATTTTAAAAAAGGAGCTTCTAAGAGGACCCTCCAGCACACTCTTGCCTTGATGTATGAAGTAATTACCTAATGAGGATGTATTCTGTATTACAGAGTAAGCATTTATTGTGCTGGCTCAGCATTTTTAAAATTTCCATCTCAATTTGGAAAACACTTTTTCATAATACTAAAATGCAACAGAGTATAGGTGTGGGTTCAGAAAAAAAAAAACAGGGCTAACATTTTGCCCCTCTTCGCAAAATCAAAAATAATCACATAACTCACTGCTCAATTCGGACTGTGAGGAAAGTTGTAGCAAATTTTAACAAAGCTGTAAGCCCTAAAAATCTGGTTAATAGTGCACATTCTGATTGCCTGTTTTCTTTACCTGGGAAAGAGAAATCAGGAGTTGAGACACACAGAATGATTTAAACCCAGGCAGGACTACCATGCCTCCAAGGAATTCGGGGCATGGAAGAGGACTGAACCAATAAGGGACTGTGAGTAAATAAAGGGAAAAAGTGAATCTAGTTGTGATCAGGATTTTTTTTTTTTTTTTTTTTGTGGTTCTGTTTGAACTGCTCTGTGTGAATCTATGCTTCCCCTTCCCCATTCACCATCTAAGAATTATTCCCACAGATTTTCTGTGTGTTTTTAATTAGTTTTCCTTACTTGCTTTGTAACACCTAGCAATCAAGTACGCTTTATCAAATATACTTTTGTTTTACAGGTCATGATTAAGATTTGTTTAAGGTCATGATTTGATTCTTGTGTCCTGGAAAGTAATAGCAGGTCTGTCTTGGCTGAATGCCTCAGACTAAGAGGTCAGCTACCAGAGACTGCAGTTAGTTTTTCTCTTCTCTTGCTTTTCAAGCTGTCTAGTGGTAAAAACTTGGGGTACCCCTTGGGGAGAATTCAAGTGTTCCCCCCGTTTTTAGGGATAAATCACTTGATAGTGGCAGCTACCCCCAAAGTTGGTATAGCTCTGACTCTGGGGAGTTTTTGTAAGCAGAGCCTTAGAGGCAAGGTATTTTTTAAAGGTCCCTTGCATGTCCCCACCTCCTGCACTCAGAGTGCCAGAGCGAGGATCAGCCCTGACAATCCCTGTCTTAAGCAGGAGGGCTGACCAGCACCTGGGGACGAAGGGGTTAACTATGTCTCTTGTCCCTAGCCAGGTATCTGGTCAGCCAATAGTAATGCAGGTATGGATTTCAAACTGGGACAAAGGAATTTGTATTTTTTCCCTCCTTTGTCTGGGTCAGAGCGGTTTCTTCCAAGTAACAGGGAGATGCAAGTAGGGCAAAGTTCAGTTAGCCCATCAGGTTTTATTGTTTTTATGGTTTGGGGGATTTGAAACTGATGTCTAAGCTGTTAAAAGTGTTTCTTCTCTCTCTCTCTCTTTTGTAATGAAGCTTTCTAACCCAGGGAATTTTCTCTGAGTATATCAATTGGTGGCTTTTACCATCTAGCCTCCTCAATTATGCTTGCAACTGTAGTTTTGTTTTGACAGTAAAAGTTTGTTTCTTTTTTCTAATTAACCTAGTATTGGTTCATTTTGGTGTCCTAGTTTTACTGAAGGGATGAGATTCCCCAAGTGATCTCTTCCCTGATTTTTCATGGAAATACTTTGGGTGGTGGCAGCGGATATTCCCCAAAGTCCGGGTATTAGGATTTTCGGGGGAAGTTTTTGTACCAAAGCCTGTAGAGGTAAGGTTTTGGGGTGCTTTTGTGGGCCCCCACTTCTGCATTTGTCGTGCCAGAGTGGGGAACAGCCTTGACAATCCCTGAAAAGCAAATGTCAGTGAATGACATAAGTGATATATAAATGGTAAATGTGAACAAGCCATAAGTGTCTGAGACGCTGCACTACTGAAACCAATAACAGTTTTAACAAGCACATATCAAAGTCATACATTTTTTTTTGCGGGGGGGGGGGGGGGGGGGTGTCCTTAACCCTAGTTTAATGTCTGCTCGGTTTCAGAAAGGCTTTACTTCAATTTTGTGTAATCCACCAAGTGAAATGTGTATAACTAAATGGTGGTTTTGGATGAGGTGTTTTTGCTATTTTCTTTTTCTGTATTATCTAATGCATTCACAAGGTTTGCTACAGACACTTGCCCTGGCTTACCTGCATCACGCCCGCAGTGAGTCTCAGGGCTTCTCCTGGTAGCAGGATGAGCCAGCGCTTGTACTCCTGTCCTGTGGCAAGTCTCCAAACCTTGGTGTCCCACCATGGGGAGAGACAGGAGCACTAGCTTGCTCTAATGCCGGGGAAGCCCCAAGCTTATTGGGAGCCAGGTCAGTGACGTTTTGTTTTTCTTGCTTTTCACCTCTGTATGAGCCTCACCCACCCACACACACCCGACTGCTTTTTCTGTGGGTCAGTGGCCCCGTCCAAAAAAAAGTTTTCCCGCCCTTAATATACAGGTCTTACAGTTAAGTTCAATGGCTCTCAGCACCCCTACCATACACATTGTTCCAGCAGACCGGATGGGCCCTACACATGCCTATCGCAACAGGTGGTGTGCCTCATAAAACTACATGGGTGAAATCAGACAACCATTATGCTCACTAATAAACTCACATCTTTTTAAACAAAAATTTTAGTGGAACATCTGTGGGTGAAGACTTTGTTCCCCAAAGCCATCGCTTTATATCTGACCTCTCAAGCCTCATCTAAACAGGAAATCCACACAATACCTTCAAAAGACCAGACTGCGAGCTTACATTCATCGCTTGCTAGATGCTATAAAATCACAGACTGAAGAGAGACACTGGATTTATGGCTCATTATGAATTTATAAATCACAAACTGTGCTGAGCTTTACTGAGGTTTTTTTGCCTCTCTCCTCTATGACTAGTCAAGTGTTAATGGGCCACTTCCCCTTGAACGGTACCTTAAAATACTTTTTTGGCTATCATGTTGATCAATTGTGTTAGGATCTGTGTGTAATGAGGAATCATTAATTAAAAATATTATTCATTTTATTAATAAGTACATCTACTATACATTTGAGTTTGTCTATTCATCCATCTGTGTGTCTGTTCAAGAATCCCAAACTTCATTAGGCCATACAAATGGCTTTGTTTAAGCCTCTCTCTCTTCTTTTCAGAAAAGTCAGAGAGTCTGGCTTTCAGCCCTAAAATGACACTTCGGAGCAGTTAATCACAATATAATAATTATAAAATAGGCACCTGTGTTTTACCATGCAGACATAGCTTAATGTCATGTTCTAGTAATAAGAACAGCAATACTAGGTCAGACCAAAGGTCCACCTAGTCAAATATCCAGTCTTCTGACAACGGCCAATGCTATGTGCCCCAAATGGAATGAACAGAACATGCAATCGTAATGTGATCCATCATCCCCTGTTGCCCATTCCCAGTTTCTGGCAAACAAAGGCTATGGAAACCATCCCTGCCTATCCTGGTTAATACCTATTGATGGACCTATCCTCCATGAACTTATATAATTTTCCCCTCTTATTTAGTCAGATCTGAATATATCCCAAGCATATTGGAACAGTTCAGCCTTCATACAAATATACAATGTGAAAGGAGCTAAAAAGTATACATATTGTATCAAAAGAACATAACAGGATATGGTTGAAAGGTGAATAATAAACATGCATGTGTGCAGAGAAGGAATGTAAGTGCACAATATTGAATTGGGCATTTCTTTATCACTGATACTTAACAGCCCAGAATAAGATTTTTTTTCAGGTGTCTGTTAGCCATGCCTTATGTTGAGAAAAATAAAGTCAAGATTTATTGAACATCATAAACACTTCAGGTATTTAAGGCAAATTTATACTGAATGCAGTTTGAACCTCTGTAGTCTGGCACACTGGTCCAGAAACATCCATGGTCCAGAAAGATTTTTAGGTGGCTGGAGGTCCACTTGTCATCCGCTGTGGCCAGGTTTCCCACAGTCCCATAAAGTTTGTTTACAGACACCAGCCCTGGCACTCAATGTTCTGTACTGTTATTTAGCTCTAATTTATCCCTAAATTTCTTCTAACAGCCCAGTAAGCAGTGGAAGTGTTGGCGCTGTTAAACAATATTCACCTCCCATGGTCTGACAAATTCTCTGGGTTGGCACTGATCAGGCTCCAAGGGTGCCGGACTAGAGAGGTTCAACCTGTACTACTCTAGAGCTGTAGCAATGTAATTTGTGGAGTCCGCTACAATGCAGACAGGTGATATTGTGGCTTCTCTAACAATGGATTTCAACCCTTTAACCCAAAACACACCCAATTCGCCCTTTAGCTGAAGTGGCAAAATGATTGCACACCTATAACTCTGAAACAGGAAGACAACACCAAACTCATTCTTCCTTGTGGCTGCAGGAATTATTTGGATTTTAGTACCCATAAGGATGATGCACATACACAAAGTGCTTATCGTTCACTAAGTACTCCTCAACAGTTATTTTTGTACTATTTTAGTAAACATTTTATTATGCACGTTTACCTAATAGAGTCAGAAACGTACAAGATTTTGTTCTTACCGCATTATGCCTCTATGTTGCACCCTCAGCAGGATGCGTAATTAGGAACACTCACATACAGGGTAAAGTAATGTAAAAAAATCATAAGAAAAAATAGGTACATACATACAAAATATCCCCTTTGTAAACAATGTGAAATTTCTACAAAAGAGGATGGAAAATTACAGTAGGCACATGCTGGTATGAGAACAGAATATACTCTCACAATGAATAACATTGATGTGTAATAAACACTGACTTTTCAAAAACAATGAGTGTTGGGGGGGTTTTTTTGTTTTGTTTATGACCCAGTTTGAGACATCTCAGAAAGGCCTAGTTTTCAGAAACACTGAGCACACTCCAAAAATAATCAACGTCTCACAATAACTGAAGCATCCAGCATCACTAGCCATTTCTGATCATTTACATTGTAATTGTTTTGTTTTTAAAAAAAGTCTGGGGAAGAAGGATGTCTCCACCTAAATAGTACCACCCTCCTCAAATATTATAGGTTACACTTTTAGAGAATGAACGCAATAATGCTTAATATACTCAAGTAATACAGAAAATAATTCATGTTTTTCATAACATGCTGCATCTTTTGCATCAACAGATCTACAAGAATTCAATCATCATCCAAGTATTATGAGGTGAGGGAATAACTATAAAAGCTATTAGATAAAGCTGTATCTCCTCCATGAAACACAAGACAGGCCCTGAACTAGATGAACTGCTTCAATGTTTCACTTACATGATGAAAAATTTTGCTTCAACCACATTTAGACTTTTAAATACAAAGTGCCTAATTTTCAGAGGTGATAAGTACCTGCAGCTCACGATGACCACAATGAGTTATAGATACCCATCAACTAGGGATGTCAACATGTAGTCAACTATACAATTAACCGATAAGTCGCCGTTGCTGCCTCTGTATCAGAGGCAGCAGCGCGGGGCAGCAGCCAGATGGTCTGTACGGGGTGCTCGTTTTAAAACTGGCTCCCCTCACAGACCAACCTCACCTAGTACCCCATGCTGCTGTCTCTGATATAGAGGCAGCAGCACAGGGTGGCGCGGGGCTCCCTGGGAGCGGGGCTGGAGTGCAAAAGCTGCTGGTCCCTCCCCCAAGGACTACAGAATAGTCAAGTAATCGATAATAATTCATGTGGTTACTCAACTATTCAATTACCCAATATCTAACATCCTTATCAACTCTGACAATCAATTACTTTTTAGTTAAATGCTGAAACAGGAACTTAGGTACTAACTTATGCATTCAAATTTAAAAATTTTAGCTTATACATAGTATCATATCATATATACAGTATAAAACAATAGATCAGATTACTATAATTCCTAAATGTAATATGAATTTCCAGCGTAGGAGGAACTCTATTCTTTTAAATTGTAATGACTACCTTGCAAATAAGAGATCAGTAAATTTAACCACTGACTTCGTCTGCTGAAGCAGAAATCCAGTGCAATAATTTATAACAGGCCAAATGCTGCCCTATTCATGTATGCAGGGGGAAAAAGGAAGTGCAAAGAGTCCTCTAAGCACATCAGTGCAAAGTCTTAGATCTTCAGGAATTTGGAAACGCATCTAGGTAATGCACTAACCCTATAGAAAAGGCCCCTCCAAACATGCATGGTCAAACTCTGGTTAAAAAAACGGTCTTCTGCCTACAGATCAAACAGTAGCCTATATGCTGCAATCTGCAACCACAGTTACCCTGGAACACAGATTGTTTATGCTGAGAGGGCAGAAAAATATACTCCAGTCTTTGATACACCGACAAAATCTTACCCACAACTATGTAACAGTGCCTCTGCTCAGCCTTCTTCCTGCATAAATAGGTCAGACAGGAATAGGAAGGTTCCAATATCTTGTCTGGTCTCATTGGCTGTTTCACTAGCTGAAGCTGAATTTACCCCACTCGACTGCTAAACGCATAAATTACCAGTCTCTGTCAATTTCCATTATCAATTTAAGTGTTTTAAATTACTGTAAGAAAAATAATATTTTTTTCTGTAACTCAGCAATATTCCTCCCAGTGAAATTCAGGGTAATTGAAAACCAACGTATGTATTTATTCTGGAACTACAAACTCAAGGTAACTTGCTCAACTAACTTATGGAGGTGATTCAGCCTCTGGAACAAGCACAGGACGAGTAAGAAAATAAGAAACGGAAAACATTTGTGCTCAGCACTGTTACTTTAAAAAAGTCTAGTGCTGGTGGTATGTGGCAGATATCCTGAGTATCTGACACACTATTTCTCTTATCCTTGATTTTAAGACCAGAAGGCACAATTTCTGGCCTCCAGTGTATCACCTCTTGACATGATCACGAGAGATGGCCAGCACCCTGGAGACTAAGGGGTTAACTATACCTAAGCCAGGTAGAGTCGGCCAATAGGAATGTAGGTAGGAATTTCAAACTTGGACAAAGGAATTTTTGGGTTGTTCCCTCCTTTGTGCCTGGGCAGTTTTTCCTCCAGCTACTGAGGGGGGAAGACAAAATGTCTCGCTCCAAGAGAAGACTCTTCACTATCTGTAAGTAGGGTAAAGTTTAGATAAATCCGTTAGGTTTTATTGTTTTATGGTTTGGGAATGGGAATCTGATGTCTGTGCATTTAAAAATGGGTTTTTCCTCTCCTTTGTAACTAAGTTTTGGCCCATGGTGGAACTCCCCATGCGTATATTAATTGGTGACTTTTCCATCTAGTCATTATGCTTGCAACAGGAATATTGTGGTGATAATAAAAGTTCTCTCTCTTTTCTTTTTATTAACCTGGTATTAGTTAATTTTTGTGTCCTGGTTTTTACTTTTGGGGCTGAGATTTCCCAAGTGATCTCTCCCTGGTTTCCTTATCATTACTTGGGTGGTGGAAGCAGATGTTTATCCCCAAAATCTAGGGTTTTTTTAAGATTTGGGGGGGGAGAGGGAGTTTTATATCAAAGCCTGGAAAGATAAAGGTTTTGGAGTACTTTTGCGGGCCCCCACTTCTGCATTTATCGTGACAGAGTGGGGAAAAAGCCTTGACACCCCAATACCAAGGTCTACCAACTAAATTAGTGCAAGTGTTACTACCCTCCGGAGACTCAAGTATTGTGAGCCACTGGTAGAAAACACGAGGGACTGAAGTGTACCAATTCCCCAGGCCTCAGCAATTCGCAGGAAATTGATTAAGAGAGAAAAACCCAGATGATTCCAGCAAGTGACTCTGCACCACATGAGGAGGTGGCAGTAAAAAAACAAAAACAACTTCAGGTCCCTGCCAATCTGTCCTGGGAGAAATTACTTCCTGATCTCATGTACAGCAAACAGACCCTGAGCATGTGGGCCGGACTTGCCAGTCAACTGCCAAGAGAAAAAATTCTCAATGCTGCCTCAGAGTTCTGGCCCACCTCATTCACAGTCTCAGCCTCAGCCTTGGTATTTGAGAAGGAGTATTTAAAAAAAATCCTAGATTGCATCAAGGAGAAAAGGGAGAGGAATCTCAAATTAAACTTTTAGTAAATTTTCAGTTTCACTGGAAGCTCACTGAAAGCAATGTCTAAACATTTGGCTTATTGTGTACTATTATCTAGTCTATAAAATGAGGGCATGCTACATATATTAAAAGACTATGGCCAATGGTACTACTTCATTTTCTCTCATTTCTTGACAGAATCAAGTTCTGAGTTCATGAGTAAAAAGACTTTTTTATGTTTTTTAAGAATAATTTAACAGACCTATTGTATGAATGTATTTTCACAGCATAATTCAATGCTTTTTGCTTTATATAAGAATTAGGGCATTTTCACAGGAAGCAATGAAACCTTAAATTGTTTCCCATCAATTAAAAAGAAAAAAGCCTGTTTCCTTAAACAGCCTCATTGCATCTGCCTCAGAACTCTTATTTGGTCTTAGAAGAAAAGTTGAAAAGTTCTTAGTTAAATATCAAAAAGCAAAATAAAAAAAAACAGAACACAAAAAAAATCTCAGCAATAAAAATGGATTAGCTGTCAGATGTACCAATAGATTAAACTACAAATTCATTTTGTAACGATATTAACAGCCTTGATAAATATGAAACAACATAATGTAAAGCATACAGAAAAGTATCGATTAAACCAACCAGCTGTGGAAATGAGACAAACCTGATATGGCTTTGCCCCTTTTGAAAGAGAGACAGTAAATCATTGAATAATATGAGGAGAAAAAAAGAATGCTGAAAGCTATTCATTAGTCATAAATAAGTTAATAAAACCCAACCATGCTCTTCATAAAAAAGTCCATATTTACTTCCTCAACAAAGGCCTATGGTAGCCCCCTTAAACTTGGTAATATCTGTAAAATCAGTTCAACAGCATTTCAGTACAAGTAGAACACTAGAGTAAGTAACATTTTGACAAGAACTAAAAAGTTATGGAACAAGGTTTAGTTCAAATGAAAAGGAAGCTTATAGCTGTGTGATTTTTGAAGTTGAGGTGTTGTGGTTACACTGAATAGGAGTATAAAATGTAGTGAGAAACAGCATACATAGTATAGGACGTTTTGAAGTTACCATGCCAGTAAATGCAGTTTTGCAAAGCACTCCAATTTGTATTTGCTATGCTAAATATTGTCATATGTTCATTGTTTCCTGAACTAAGGAGATTATCATCTGAAAATGTGACTTCTATCAAAACTCACAGCCTGTTAAAATTATGAAGCCAAGATTTGGTCAACCAACAGCTTAAAGCCAAGTGATGCATTGTTTCTATTCTCCTTTCTCCATTTTTCAGAAACAGATGCTATTCCGTTCTGATTTAAACCAGAGGAGTACACACATTTTGCCACATAATTAAAATATTTTCTACAAGGACTTGACCCTAATTTTACTCTGCAAGCTTTAACTTAAATGAATTTTGGCTCACAGTTCTCATGGGAAAATAATTTTTTCATCCTCATTCTCAAATAAAATTTCTGCAGACATCAAAAGAGTTTGCCTTTGTCACATAAGATCAGAGTTGCAAACTACTATAATTCAACCTTAAAGATTTTTGTGTTATTTATTGATATAAATAAACCGTCACCCAACATATAGAAACGCATAGATACATTCAAAAAAACAAAGACAACTCATGAGACTGAATTCCAAAGAATAAAGGAAATGGTTTTAAAGAATTATGATGGCATAAAATTATCTATCTTTGGGGTTGCCACTTGGATGACACTCAACCAACACTACTGCATTTTAAAACTATAAATGAGTTTCAACTCAATCCTGTTAGAGAGAGTTACTTTGTTTTAACAGAATGGAAAAACGTATTTCTGTCCTCCACCCCCACTGCTCTTAAGGCTCCTTCCCTTTTAAAAATAGTACACAGTTATTAAAAGCATCCTTGAGTCTACCCTGTAACTTGCTGCTACACTTGCCTTTGCATGTCTCTCAACTTGGAAATAATTAACAGGAGGAGAGTGATTGATTCTGAATTGATTTAAGCATAGCTGGAATGAATAATAAATAAATAAATAAAAATAAAATAATAATAATAATAATAATGCTATTTGACTTTTTTTTAGTTTTTGCATCCCACAATCTCAAACAGCGTACCAAACATTATGGTAAACATCATCAAAAAATCTGTTAAGAGTTATACTCTTTTACAGATGTGGAAACAGCAGCTCAGGAGGGTGTACTGACAAAGGTTGAACCAATTTAACTAAAACGATGTTAAATACTACAAATATTCAGTGTAAAATACTGGTGGCAGAAAGAATGTGTAAGAGCAACACAAGTCAAGGTCAAAACAACAATGGCTTTACTCCACTAGTATGAAGACAGCTCTCTCACAAAGTAAAAGTCACCCGTTTTTGCAGCGAAGACTTAACCTAAAACTGATTTAAGTCAATTTAGTTCAACTGATTAAAACCATTATGTGGATACACTTAAATTGATATTAATTAAATGTAAACAGAACCATTTTTCAACACAGGAGTGCCTGCACTGGACTTACTATCAATTTTAAAAGGAAATCTTAACCCTTTGTAACATGTGTGTTTCGAAAAGATCTCAGGGCTTGTCTGCATTATAGATTTTTATGCTGATGTCACACATTTGAAAGTCCCACTGTACAGATGCAATATATCTACACCAAAAGGAATTTGGAGTGAACTCAATGGGACTATTAACATGCTTGTGTGCACAGAACTTTTAGCACAATCAGGGCCTATTTTATACAGCAAGGAACAAAAAGCAGGAATACTGGTGCCCATGCTGCATTATAGTCTGTATAGTGTACTTAATATCAGAGTTAGATTCAATCAAAACAGGTTCCTAAAGCTATGAATGCAACCCAAAGGCTGATGATGAAATGGAAAAACAGGAAGAGCAAAGGAAAAGAAAAAGCACATGACACGGTTGGATTCATATACGGAAAATTCTAGCCAGTCATGATGCTGGCCTTTCAGAGATGTAGGGGAGTTACAACCCAGCCCAAATGCTGCATGCTAAGTGTCAGTGGGAAAAAATGTTTAGCAGTACAGTATTTTTATTTCCACACAATCAAGCAGGAAGCAAAATGTCATTAGGATCACTTCAGAGTAATTAAAAAATATCCTGTTCTAGGATTTCAATTGCTTAGACGTTGCCAAAAGTTTTTATATTATTTAAAAAGCTGGCAATCCATGTTCTCTCACAAAAATACAATAAGTGCACAATGAGAAGAGAGCAATTTTTTATCCTTTAAGAATACGTACACCTGAATCTCATAACTGCCAAAACAAATGTCACGAATGACTATAATTTGCCTCAAGCCCTGTTTAGATTCAGGAAGCCCAGATCGGTCCTACAGAGTTGTGTCTTTCACAGAACCGTCATGTTTTACAGTACACCAATGATGAAAATGGTGCACCACAATAGACTATCTGCTAGCTCACTGTAAACTTCCACTAAGTACCTTTTTGTTATCTTGTGCATTTAGATTTAATTTTAATATCCTGCACAGTTACAGGCTGAACCACATTCTTTCTATTACAATATCACATAGAATGCTAAAACTTGGGAATTCCATCTCCAGGTGAGGAAAATAACCCTGGGTTCTTGTTATCAACATGTGCTAATTTAACAATGTCATTTAGAATTAGTAGTCATAACGCTGTTCTAGAGAATAGAAGCTTGAAATTACAGCTGGAAAGAAACCAGGGTCATGAATGATCAACTAGATTCAATAAAGGCACACCCCAAACCTTGGCATTAGCTATTTTCAATATTAGCTGGCATGAAAGACTGCACAACACAATCTCCCATACTTTGCCAGTTTTTTAAAGATTATAAGACTTAGACATCATCTTTTATCACCAAGGATCTCTCAGTGCTTTGCAAATAGAAGAGCCTTTTCTTCCACTAGCAAAATGAGGCTACTTCTGGAGAGTAACACAGCAGCTAGTTTTACATACACAAAACTATACAACATAGCAGAACAGGAAGTGAAGAATATCACCCCATTCGGCGGGGCGAAAGATGTTTGATTGAACTAGTAACACCTCAGGAGTCTAAGAGTAGCAAGGAGGGAGCGGCTCAGCTGTTCCAGACTTCTTCCTCAGCCTCTCCTAGAGAACAGGTGCCCAAACAGTAAGGGGAGGTTTCTCCCTCTACTGCTCATTGGCCAAGCTGTGGAGGAGGAAGCTGGTGGAATACCATGAAGATCTCCCTAGTATGCTCACTCAAAGATTCATTAAATGTCAGGTGTGCTTTTTAGGCTTAGTTTTAGGTTAAGAGAGTAAAGGACAGCATTGCAAAGATTTTTGCTTATAATTTTATCAACTTGCAGCCATGTCCATTATAAGCTCCCATAAACATATGGAAGAGATAGTTGGCTGGTGAACCCCGTTACTGTACAGCAAGCCTGGGCAAAACACCCTCCGTTAGCTAGATCCAGCCCGCCAAGCCACCGGATCCGACCCGTGGAGGCAGCAGCGAGCCTCAGGTAGACTACCCTGCTTGCCCCGCCCCCCACTCAGAAAAGCGGCTGTGGGGCCATTTGTTTTCCACAAGTTGTAATCGGGCAGAGGGAAGAGGGGGTTGAGGAGTGGTGCCTCTTGCTTGCCTCCACCCCCCAGCACAATCCCATTGGCCGGTTTCTGGGAGCTGCCTATTTGAAAAGCTTTTCCCCTCACCTCTAGCTTTTATTCACACAGCACATGGCCCTGAAGCCTGCATGGGGGGCGGCAGGCTCCTGCCTGAGAAACAAGCTGGGCTGCTGGCCAGGAGTCTCACAGGTAAATCTCCCAGCCACAGCCTGACTCTGGCACCCCAGTTCCTCCCCCTCCCCCCCAGCCCTTTGTCCCTCGCACTCCTGCCCCCCCCACCCCATATAACCCAAACCCTCTGCCCCCTCCTGAGCCCATATCCTCTCCCAGACTTTGCACCCCAATCTCCTGGCCCCTGATCACCATCCCTTCCTGCCCTAGGTCACAACCCAAACCTCTGCACCCCAATCCTGTGCGCAAGGTCACAACTGCCTCCTTTATTGTGTAAAGCCCTGCCCAATGCAGTAGAATGTGAACTTAGGTTTTGTAACCTTTTGGGCTCAGAAGAATTATTGTGATTCAGCATGATCACACTTCTGCTCTTAGAAGTAATTAGAATATAGACTGTGTTATAAAGAAAATATGATGAATAATTAAAAGTCTGTACCAATAGTAGCTTTGTATCGAAATAGATGGCTACCTTTTATATGGACAATTGTATCCCTTTTCCCATGTGTGAAAAGATTGTGTACTTCCTGGGGAGGGGGAGTGAACGAGTTTGCAATGTGATTGTTGGGAGAATTAACAACTTGTAGGCTCAGCAGTTTCAGAGTCCAGACAGTGGAAGAAGGGGCTAGAAGACTCCGCGACATCAAGGTACCATAAATTGAAGCCTAAAACAAAGCAGACCGATGCAGGACATTATGGATGGCCTTAGAGTGTTAAGAGCAAGCATTCCTTTACAAACAAGACAGCCTTGAAAGAACACTGGGAAGGAATCACCAACATACTGATGTCAGAATCAAGAATAACTCCCAGATAAACAGATGTTAAACAGAACAGATGGCGATTAAGAACTGATGCAGCAAAATGTATAGACCTGAATGGGAGAAAAGTCCTATAAAAGATGGGGTGTCTTGCATGAATCCCCAGGTCTAGTCTTGTCAGGATCACAGTGTCAGTCTGGACTGGGAGAAGCCCCCGCTCCTCCCTCTCACATTTAACTCACCTGGCAAGTGAGTTAATTTGACCAAGAGACAGGTAACTTTAAGCAAAAGCAAGACAGGGTTTGGTTTTTGTGTGTGTATGGATGTATGTGTGAGATCAGGTTCAATTCTTTTTCCATTTAATTCAACAGTGGCATTTAATAAAAGCAATATAAGTGTAACCCTGGGTTGGTCTTTAGTGAAAATAAGGCAACATCCTTCACTCAAATGCCCTCACAGGGCCTCCTGCACCCAAAACTCTTACCCGAGGGGTAGGCAAGACAGCCTCCACAGGCCGGATCCAGCTCACCAAGCTGGTTCATTCGGCCCACGGCTCTCCTGCCCACAGGCCAATTGAGACCTGGGGACAAGTGAGCATGCAAAGTCTCCTCCCCCCGCCAGGAGCGTGTGGCACCACAGGGAACCACCAGCTGTTCAAAACAGCTGATGGTTCCCACTAGGCACCCTGCACCCCTGGTAGAGCGGGAGCAGGGGGAAAGAGACTTCACATGCTCCCAGGCCCTGACTGGGCTGCGGGTGGGGGGAGCACACGAAGTCTCCTCCTGCCGCCAGACGTGTGCAGCGCCTAGAGTGAACCACCAGCTGTTCAAAATAGCTAGCGGTTCTATCTAGGCGCTGGGGGTGGGTGGGGGAAAAGACTTCACACACTCACCCCCCAGGTCAACCAGGGGCAGCGTGGTCCCCCTTCAAAAATTATTGCCCACCTCTGCCCTACAGGAAAAGGGAAGCCCTTAAAATCGTCACCACTTGAAATATGCTTCCCACAAAGGAAATAAAGGACAAGATGATTCAGAGGTGTTCTGAAAACTGGAGATTGTGCTGAAGAGGACCAATGCTAAATATTGGTTCTATGACATGAAGTCACTTACCACCAGACAACCAACTAAATACCTCATACTTTGGAAGGTGGGATGAGATTTAACCATCCCCCCTAAAACTCAATTTAATAAGGTTACAAGACATCTCATGAAAAATCTATCCCTGTGTCTGTATTTCATTCTCCTACACACCCTCATCAATATCCTACTCCGATGAAAGGGAAAATTGGAAAGGGAGGCACAGAAAGGAAGGAGCAAGAAAGGGGGCTATAAATGAATTATGTATGTTTTGTCTATTGTAAAACTGACATTCATTTCATGCAATGTTTCCGGTGAGGAAAAGAGTTCAATTACCTGTAAAGAATGTTCTAAGAGACATCGGAGTACAATTATATTAATTTTAACATGAACATGCTAACATGCAAAGCTTTTTGTTTCTTAAAGCTGAAAACACACTCAGCTACTGTTAATACTTTGTATTATTAATTCTTTATATGGTATCTTGCACTTTTTTATGGATGTTTATTTCACAGCATATTTCATGACTTCAACAAATGACACACATACCAATTTTTAGTAGCAAAGCTTAAAATTGTGAATGTATCGTGCCATAAGAAACATAAAACTAATTTCAAACAATGGTTGTGCTCCACTGGCATTATAATCTGTAATTTTACAATTTTAGGAATAACAACAAAACCAAATAAATATAAGCATATAATAAAAATTTAGCAGCTTAAGAACGTAAGAACGGCCATACTGGGTCAGACCAAAAGTCCATCCAGCCCAGTATCCTGTCTTCGAACTGTGGCAATACCAGATGCCCCAGAGGGAGTGAACAGAAACAGATAATCATCAAGTGATTCCGTCCCCTGTCATCCATTTCCAGCCCCTGACAAACAGAGACTAGAGACACCATTCCTACCCATCCTGGCTAATACCACTGATGGATCTAGCCTCCATGAATTTATCTAGTTCTTTTTTGATCCCTGTTAAAATCCTGGTCTTTACAACATCCTCTGGGCAAGGAATTCCACAGGTTGACTGCACTGCATGAAGAAAAAATTCCTTTTGTTTGTTTTAAAACTGCTACCTATTAATTTCATGGGGTGACCCCTAGTTCTTATGTTATGAGAACAAGTAAATAACTTTTCCTTATTCGCTCTCTCCACACCAGTCATGATTGTATAGACCTCTATCATACACCTCCCCACTCCCCCACCCTTAGTCTCCTCTTTTATAAACTGAAAAATCCCAGTCTTTTTAATTTCTCTTCATATTAGACCTGTTCCAAACCCTTAATCATAGGGGACACTACTGACATATAGGGTCCAAAGTCACTCCTGAAAATGAACTTACATTGTTAATTCACATGGGCACTTGAACATTTTATCAACTATCTTTATTGGCAATATTTCTTAGATTAAGCTACCCCATTAAGGACAGAGATAAAACAATGATAGTCATGTGAGAAAACTAGAAAGAAAAGATAGTGTGTGGTGCCAGGGGAAAGGGATTGCAGACTTTTTAATTATTTTTACTAAGTTATGTAACGTTAGTTCTGTAAACAGAGCTATTACATGGTAAATGTACAACACAACTGCACATCATCTCTCAAAAATCCCAAGAAAAAATATTCTATCATACATATCCTAGATCATTTAAGCCACAGACTCCTGCTACTTTTTCCTTAATCCGATTAGTTCAGTTTAACTTCTAGGTCATCTTTGCGCTGTGAATAAACATATTAAAATATTCTAGTAAAATGTACCGCACCTCATCCTGTTTATATTGTGCTACAAATGTACGTAGCCTTTATGATGCTAGACTAAGATTTATGCTGTATTATTCAGATTCTAAGTCTTTTCATCTTGGCACAAATAGATGTATTTTGTCACCATCTTTTGCATGGTTGGCAGAAATTGTGTATTACAATCATCTCATTCGGTGTTCCATAAAGTAAACACTTGTTTCTAAATAAAATGGATTCACAACACTGCATGTTATAAATATTGCTTGAATCCATTGATTTTAATAACCATTTCTTAAGTGACTTATGATTTTTTGATATATGGTCATTCAGTTGATTCTTTCAATGAAGCCTAATTAAAATTAAATGAGAAGAGAGAGCAGCTTCTTTTAATATCAATAGCATTGCTCTTAGTTTTACATTATAAATTTCAGTAAGTATCAAACTTGCAGCCTGCCCAAGGTACCTCACTCACTGGCACATGGCCTTTAGTCCTGGAAAAACAGTAGTTCCACCCCTCAAGACTAACGTCTTCACCTGTATCTCAGCCTGCCCTGCTAATGTTCTGTTAAATTTGACCCCCGTTGCCCTTATGAGAAGGATTCTAAATTCTTCAAAACCAGTCCCTTTATCTCTTCTTCAATAGTAAAATTTTAATCAGACACTGGGGTTGTTAACAATGTTCTACAAACACAAAAAATAGTGGGGAGGACGACAGCATAAATCGAGTATACTGAAAACAAGAGAAGTTTGGAGAAATGTATTGTGTTAGTCAACTTAAGGTGTTTAAGGGTGCCTCTCACACATCAGTCAGAACAGAATTTATCAGTGCACAGTGAAGAAACACCTCAGTCAACTACACTGCTACCTATCCAGTATGAGCAAGTAAGTATGCAATCACCTACAAAGAAATGACAATGGCCTAGGGTAAAACTGAGCTCACCTCTCAGTTTTGCTGCTACATCCATACCTTTGACTTTGCCTAATAATGTACAGTGGACGCATATGCTTGTCATAAATCCCTCTCACTCATCCTGTGACGGGGCTGGCCAGCCCCGCACTGAACCTGGGAGCGGAGAGCCCGCCTATTGGGTAGAAAACGCCCCTTCCCCGCAGCCCTGCTGGGCATGCTCACAGTGCAGCCCAGGTATAAAAGGCTGCTGGGCTGCTCAGTTGGAGCTGGCCGCTGGAGGAGAAGGAGCTCCTCTCCAGACACCGGAGCCACAGCCAGTGCAGTTGGAACCAGAGGCGCTGGACCAGTTACCCCTGCCGCTGTTGTCTCCGGGCCGAGCCAGACCGCAACGCCTGCTGCGTTGGGCAGCGCCCCTAGAAGCCGTCGCTGCCCCAGCCACTGCTGTCTCCCAAGCCACGCCTGCCAACATTGCTGCTGTCGACGGACCCGCATCTACAGGTGGGACCACTGTCAGCCAGGGTGAGGGGGTAGGAAGCAACCCAGGGCAGGGACCAGGAAAGGACCCAGCGGGCTCAGCGAGTTTCCGGGAGAACTCCCCGCTGAGCCAGTGGTGGGAACCACCCACCACTGATAGGGCCCTGGGTTGGGGCCCGGTGGAGAGGGAGGGCCCAGGCCCCCCTACCCCTTTCTCCCAGATCCCGGACGACAAGGGGATCCCATTGAAGGACTAGGCCGGGGGGCCTGAGTACGAAGGACTAGGCCGGGGGGCCTGGGTACGAAGGACTAAGCCGGGAAGCCGGCAGTTAAAGGCCCCGGCCTTGGGGTTGAAGGAGGCGGTGCTGGTGACCCCGCCACACATCCATGTTCCAATTTGTTTACTGCGTAAAAACAAATTTATCATTGTACACTAATTGTACAATGTACACTAATTAATGTATCATTGTACATTAATTGGAATAACAGCTTTATATCAGAAACATATGAGACATAATACCTGGGCAAGAAACCTTTCCATACTCTGCATCTTTCAAGCTAAATCACTCTAAAGTTTAGATGGAATTATTAATTCAATTTCAGCATCATTTAGATCTTACATATCCATTTGGAACAGGACCAATATGGAAAATGCAATAAATAAAGCACATTAACTATTTCACATATCAGGCAGTTTGGAAACAATTTCTAAACCCATAATTCCTAACATTAAGGGCCTGGTTACTGAGGAATAGTATGTAATATGCTTGGCACTGGTAAGTTGTTTAGCCAAACAAGTAAAAATTAATGTACTGAGCACAGAAAACAAGAAGAAAACAAGGGACCATGGTGTTGGGAATTAATTCCTAATTCCCATAAGCTCTGGAGATAACTACCATAACAAGTTCGTTAGGGGATATAAAAAAAACAAAAATTGCCTGATATTAGTGATGAGTACTTTGCTAAATACTATGGTCCTCAGTGAATAAAACAGAGACTTTTGCAAACTGGCAATGCATTAATCATGTGAACAAATGCCACTTAGCGCAATTCATGACACCACATTCTAACTGTGGAATATGTTATTAGAAACAATGCTCAGTGTCAGGGCCCATTTGTATTTCCTTTATGGCATATTTACTGATACTGGACCCTAACACTGCAATACTGATAAGTTGGATACCAACCCCTAAAGTAGCATATCCTGAATAAAGCATCCACAGAGGAAGTCTGGATTTACTTCAGCTACCAGTCAGTCACTGGGCAATGCAAACCTGGAGGCTACCACATAATGGCCATTGAATCCAAATAATGGTGAGTTGGAGGATTTCTTACTCTGACTCATGGTAACCCTCATTTTACAAGGAGTAAGGGAAGTCGAAGGAAGAGTGTTCTTCCTTCAACTTCCTGCTGTGAAGACAGCACCAAATTAAATTATTTTGACTTCAGCTACGCAATTGACATAGCTGAAGTTGTGTTCCTTACTTTGACTTTTGACCTGCTGTGTAGACGTGCCCTAATTTGGAAACAAAACTTAGAATCAGACAAATGTGGGACTGATGAGGTCTTGAGATCCCTTTCAAGTCCAACCCCCTTGAGCTAAGGTAGAACCAAGTAAACCTAGACCATCCCTCACAGATGTTTGTCCAACCTGCTCCTAAAAATGTGCAATGACAGACTTCCAAGGGAGTTTCTTCCCCAGTTTAGCCACCTTTATGGTTAGACGATTTTTTCCTATCTATCAAGACCATTTTGAATCCGAATCCTCTTTTCCATACCACTTGCAACCACTCGCAGCTTGCTATCATCTGCAGATTTTATACGAATGCTCTCCATTACCCCACCATCCAAGTAATTAATGAAAATGTGGACAAATACTGGACCCAGGCTGACCCCTACAAGATACTAGTGATGTCAACATGTACACAACTACACGCATTAAGCCCATAAGCACCGGATCCACCTGCCCACTCCACACCCCCACGCTGCTGCCTCTGATAGAGAAGCAGCAGCACAGAGGTTGAGGGGGGCAGGCAGGAGCCAATACACATGGGGAGCTGGCTTTTAAACCGACTCTCTGCAAGTGCCAGCTCTGCAGACCCGCCTGCCCCTGCCCCCACCCCCACCCCCTTTGCTGCCCCTCCCCTTTGCTGCCTCATAGAATCACAGAACTGGAAGAGACCACAGGAGGTCATCAAGTTCAGCCCCCTGCCCAAGGCAGGACCAATCCCAACTAAATCAACCCAGCCAGGGCTTTGTCAAGCCAAGACTTAAACACCTCTAGGGATGGAGATTCCACCACCTCCCTAGGTAACCCATTCCAGTGCTTCACCACCCTCCTAGTGAAATAGTTTTTCCTACTATCCAACCTAGACCTCCCCACTGTAACTTGAGACCATTGCTCCTTATTCTGCCATCCATCACTACTGGGAACAGCCTCTTCTCCATCCTCTTTGGAACCTCCCTTCAGGAAGTTGAAGGCTGCTCTCAAATCCCCCCTCACTCTTCTGCTGACTAAACAAACCCAAATCCTTCAGTTTCTCCTCATAGGTCATGCGCTCCAGCCCCCTAATCATTTTGGTCACCCTCCGCTGGACCCTCTCCAATGCATCCACATCCTTTCTATAATGGGGGGCCCAGAACTGGCCTCCTACAGAGATCACAGGGAATGTAGGCAGGAGCCAGTGCTGGGGGGGAGCCAGCTTAAAAGCCCGCTCCTCACAGCACCAGCTCCACGGTGCCCACCTGCCCCCATGTGCTGCTGCCTCAGAGGCAGCAGCATGGGGAGGGAGGCAGGGAAGGTTGCCACGAAGCAGCCTCTGTCCGTGGTGGGCCCAAGCTCACCATGGACAGAGGCTGCGCCGGCATCCCACAGAGCAGCCTCTGTCTTATCAGGGGGGAGCAGCAGCCTCTGAACATAGGGAGCTCGCACCCCACGTCAACAGCCTCTGCCCGAGATGAGCTGGGACCCCCTGCCGACAGGAGCTTCTGCAACCCCATGCTGCTGCCTCTATATCAGAGGCAGCAGCCCAGGGCATCAGGTGGGAGCTGGTCTGCATGGGAAGACAATCTGCACAGGTTTTTAACAGGCTCTCCTTGCAGACAGGCTTCCACCTGCCACCCCGTGCTACTAGCTCTAATACAGAGGCAGCAGTGCGGGCTGGCAGGGGGCTCCCCGGGAGCGGGTCCGGGAGCACACTGGCTGCCAACTCCACTCCACCACTAAAATCTGATGTCATTACACAACTATTCAATTACACGCTATCAATCAAACATCCCTACTAGATAGAAGCACTCTTTCATTATGGTCTTTAAACCAGTTGTGCACCCTCTCTATGGACATTGCATTTAGCCACATTTCCCTAGTTTGTTTATGAGAATGTCACATGAGGCTGTGACAAAAGCCTTACTGAAAATCAACATGTCACATTTACTGCTTCCACCTACTCACTGGGCCTGTAACCTTTTCAGAGAAGGCATGCCAGCTATTCCTTATAATCCTGCAATCCTCCAGATGCTCACAAATTGATTTAGTAATTTGTTCCAGTATTTTTTCCGGGTATCAGAATTAGGCTGATTGGTCTATAAATTCCCCAGGTTGTCTTTGTTCCCCTTTTTACTCTGTCTGCCCTTCTCCAGTCATCAGGGACCATATCCATCACCCAGGAGTTCTCAAACATAACTGCTAACAATTCCAACATTGCTTCAGCTGATTCCTTAAGTATCCTAGGAAGAATTTCATCAGGCTCCACTAACTTAACATTTAAACAAGACTGAAGCAATATAAGCATTAAACACCTCAGCTTTCTTGATGTCATCAGTTATGAAATCTCCTTGGTCTCTAAAAAAGGACCTACACTATCCTTCATCTTTGTCTTGCTGATAATGTATTTTAAAAGAACCTCTTATTGCCCTTTATGTCCCTTGCTAGGTGTAACTCATTTTGTGCCTCTGCATTTCTGATTTGTTCTTATATGCTTCTGCTATTATTTTGTACTTCACCTTAGCATTGTGTTCATCTTTCCACTCTTCCAGAGGTAGTTTTGGGGTCCTATTTTGGAAGCACATTTTCTGTGAAAGGCAGAGTTGGCATTTTTACTGGAAAAACTAATTTAGGACAGAACACCAGCAAACCAGGAAACTAGGAAAAATAAAATTATGAGAATATATACTAAAGAATATTACAGAAAAAATATTTAGCAATTTAATAGTTTGCCGTATACATATTTATATAATAAAGAAAAGTGAAATGAGTCATAACATGTATAACTCTTCCTTAAGGAAACATCAACCCAAAATGTATACATTCTGATGTTCAACATATATTACATATATTACTGTTACGTCCATGGCAGTTTTATTTTTCATAACTCAATCGCTAAATCTCTTGCCTTACATTAACCACAATCTGAATTAAACCAAAACTAGCTAAGTGTAATACAGTGTGCATTAATAAAACAGTTTTTAAACGAGAAAACTGCCTGAACTGGAACTAGGTAGGTTTTTTCCTGTGATGGGAAAAGCCATGGTTTTACCTGGTGAAAACCACTTCTGTCAATACCATACCATTCCTGCTGTAAAGTGAACTGAACATTCCCTCTTCCCCATACTGTCTTCTTGTCAGTCAGTAAGTTGTCTACACTTGGTTATTTGGTGTCTCAAACATGTATAACTTGGAACCACAACAGTCAAGCAATTGGCTATACTTTCAATAACACTGCCCACTCAAGGAGGAGCAACGTCAGCCTGTTCTTCCAGAGATGCTGCAAGACACTATCAGATGATAAACCAACTTTAGGGCTTTTAAGTAGTAGTAACTCCCTGTAAGAACATGCTCCTCATCACTCTGCCTTGTTCGCTTTTCTGCAGGATTTTTATGTCAATCTCCATCTCCTCCTCTTCCCAGGCAGTTTTCATTGCATGCAAAGAATTACATGTCAATTTATTGCTAATTAACCTCACAGTAAGATTCTGCTGTTCATTTTTAGCTCTTTATCTTACATAATGATGAAGTTTGGACCAGAATTAACCTCAGATGCTTCACTTTTTAGTGGTCAACACATTTTTATATTTGCATATGAAGAATTTATTCTCTAGTTACAGATTTTATCCCATCTCTTTTTCAAAATGCACAGACAAGTGTAGCTTTATGGAACAAGAACAAGTCATTAGAAATAAGATTACACAGAATCAAATTACACAGCACATCAGTTTTCAAATGACATTTGTAACCATTCATTAGGGATAGTTTAAAAAAAAAATATTTAGCCATTTCCAAAACTTGGCCGCAGGCCTTGAATTACACAAAACGTTTGCAAGGAAAACTATACTATGATGCTTGGATGAGGACACTGGATTAGGACAGAAAAAAGAGCTTGACTTGAAATTTCCAATGCTCATTCATGGATTAATCAGGAATTTTGTAGGCTATACATTTTATCATCATGACATGAAAACAGTCCAACACAGCTCAACGCTCACCGAGGTCCACCCTGGCTGGACACTCACCAGGATTCTGAGTTTGGCACCCACCTTATCAGGGCCCGTAGATTCTTAAACCTTCCCAACTCTGAACAGAGACTCCAGGCACACGCTCAGGGCATGTCTACATGTCTACTTACCAGGAGATCGGTGCTACAGTGATTGATCTCCTGGAGTTCAATTTAACCATCTAGTGAAGACCTGCTAAATCAAAAGCCAATCACTCTCTCATTGACTCCAGTACTCCAATGGAATGTGAAGCATAAAAGAAGTCAATGGGAGTGTTTCTCCCATCAACCCCCTGCAATGGAAACCCTGTGGCAACTCGATCTAAGATATACTGACTCCAGCTATGGTATTCACATAGCTAGAGTTGCATACCTTAGGTCGACATTGTCCCATAGTCTAGACCTGTAGCATCTGCTCCCGAGAGCTGAGGAGCTGCAGTGCAACTGCCTAGAAACAGCTGGATTAGCGCTGATGCCTCAGATTCCTCAGGGCTCTCATAACTCCAGCTGTGAGGGCACTCTGTGTCTGTGTTCTCATTTTTACATCTTTCGTTTTATTGCTGGGATTTTTGACTCCTACAGCCTTGAGAGCAGATGGTTGACTTCATATCCACACCAAGGTCATAATAATTTGATAATCAGAATTCATGTTACACATCGTTTTGCCAAATTATCACAAAAACTAGTGTTAAATGCTGAAAAAAGTGGCAAGAAAAAATATTACAACTAACAGAAAAATGCTGTTTCTCTGTATTACAATGTTGAAGGGTTCAAAATCTAATGGTCAAGTACAGGAAATAAAAACAAGAACATTCTGAAAACAGGCTGGCTTGAAATAGCTGATGTACTTAAAAGGATGATAACCATGTTTCACTTTTTGACCCTTCCCCACCCTGTCCCCCACTGTGTATGTTTGATGTGGCTTTTTTTTTTTTTTTTAAACACATGACTACGTAAAAAAAAAAAAAAAAAAAAAAATCAATGGTGAAAACACCAATGACATTATGTACCTCCTGTGGGCAGGTTCAAGTTGAACATTTATAAATTATGTTTTCTTTCCTTTTTTTAATTACAGACAAAAGCCAAACAATTAAACAAAAATCAGAAAAGCAATCACCAGCGATATGTACAAATACAGTTTATAGTACAGAAAATGACTTCCTGTTGTATATATTTATGTCCATTTATTTACAATTCTTGCCATTAAAAGGATTCTTATAGTTATAGCTGAAATAAAATGCATCATTTTGGCAGTATCCCTTGTGAATTGTAACCATTTATTTTACTGTGTCGTATCTAGAAATTGTCTTGAACATTTTTTCATGGACCAATGCCTGTCACCAGGGGGGTCAACAGACTTACTGGGCCCCTGGGCAAGGTGAGGAGGGCCAGTTCTATGCTCCCGGAAGGGGCAGGGCCTTGGTCGGAAGATGTGGGGCTGATGGCAATCAGTCCACAGAGCTGCCCAGACCACACAGCACTCCTCTCTCCCCATCCAGCCCTCAGAGCCTCTCACAGGGATTGTGTGGGGCTCTGGCAGCGATTTAAATGGCTCAGGGCATGGCTGCCACCATGCCCTGGGGCAGCTGTCCCCTTTGACTCTGCCTCATTGGTGGGCCTGCCTCTCACCTTCCCTTTCATGTCAATGAAAACTCAGCATGCAGGTAAACCAACAGCAGGATATGGCTGGCTGAACTACATTTTATTAAAACATATTGACTGATAAGGTTTAAACACGCATATTGAGGCAACATCCATCTTGCCCCTTCTGCAGCTTTTCATGTTCCAACTGGGTAGATCAGTGTCCTTCTTAACACTCACTTCAGCATGCTGCTAGTTTTAAGATTCAGTTCAGGCAACTGGACACTATTCAATAAATACACCATCCAAAGGACTGTTCTGCACTCTAAGGCAGTTACCCGGCTGGTTGAAATCATCAGCTCAACAGAGTTATGACAATTTAAGCCAGAAGAGGATCTGCCCTCTGGTGTTGGATACATTCTTGAGAATATGGCATAGGAAAGTGAGACATATGAAAAGCCAAATGGACAACAATTACCTATTTTTCTGGAACATTTAAAGCAACAGGAGTGAGTGTAAATCACGAATATCAGAGCTGACGAAGGAAAGCATGCAACTTAGAAAATGGATTCAGACTGTTTTTAAGACTGTCAGACAACATGATCTGGTAGTACATTCTTGGAAGGCATACATTTCTCCCCACAACGAGACAATGGGATATTTACTATAAAACTGTCTTATAATACTGGCCATTCCCAACAATATTCTTCAGTCATCCTTCGACTAAATATAAGTTAGAGAATAAATCATCAAAATGTTTGTAACCAATATTTCGGTCGAATCTGCAAGTGAGTAAGAAAATGTATCTTTAAACTGTTACCTTGTAGCAGCCCTCTTTTATTTCTATGTATAACTAATTACTGGGAGCATTCTCTTGACAGGAAAGCTTTTACCAATTTTAACAATACCATTCAAATCTGACATAATTATTCCTTGAAAAAAGGAAATTCCACAGAAAAACTACTTGACTCTGGTACTTTCCGAATCACCAATGTCTGCACTACATGTTGACTTTTCATTTAAATTACTGGAATTTCTTTATGCCCCTACAGTTAATGATTTTTTTTAAATAGAGAAATAGCAAAATGTAGTGATTAAATTGTGAAATGTCTGGCATTAAACCTGGCTCGTGTTTTACGGACCATTAAAATTTTTTTTTCTATAGCCATACTGTTGATCAAGTGTGAACTGTAGCATAGTTGCATGTTTTCCCATTTTCTTTCAATTTTTCTGTACAGGAATCAGATAAATCATTTGAATTACTTATGCTAATACCTCATGAGTCTGCAGTGAGGGTCAGCAAAACCCTAAAGCATGTCTATTGCTTCAGGGGTCTGAAGAGGCCTCCAACAACCCAGCCTTTCTGCTCTCAAGAAGAGGGAGAAGGCCATCACAGGCAGTCATGCCTAACTGCAGTAGTAGCTAAAGTGAACCCTAGAGCCATCCTGAATAATTTAGGTCTCTCAGTCTGGGCTGAATTTGTCTTGGTCAGAGATGGCACAGTGTAGTGGTCCTGCTTCATGTTAAGGTCCAAGCTAGGTGGGCACTCACCCTTGCTGTTCATTCACTATTCCCAAGTTTGTGCCTGACTGAGGAGGGGATGGAATTGATTCAGCACCTTTGTAGCAGTGCATCCATCTCTCAAAGCTGACCCTTCTTTGGGAGCCAAATATACCCAGCTCCCCATCAAATCACTCAGAGCATGGAGGATGAAAAAAGGCACTTTCTGCTTCTGAGCTAACTGCACCCTCTGGACATAGGGGTAGTATACCCCTTGAAAGCTGCAGCAGAACATTAAAAGTCCTTAATGAGAAACAATCTGCTCCAATGTTGTATCAATGTGAAAGACAAAAAAAAGTTTTATTATCCTCTTGAAATGTGAATTTACCTAATAAAGGCATAAAAGTCCCCATAGACACTGGATTTAGGTGTTGTGCTCTGTAAAAGCGAGTACACCTCCACTGCAGTTCTGGAAGTAGAGAGAACTAGCAGGCTCTTCATTAGGTGTATCTCAAGTAACACAGGGATGACTATGGTACAAGCGTTAGACTAGAATTAAAAAAAACAGCCTAGTTTAAGAGCCAACAAGTTTCACTTTGCCGTCTAAAGCAGGAAAACAAATGAAAGGACAACTATGGACAATAGTACCAATCTATTTTACTAATCTCTGAAACAAAAAATATTTTTTCCCTACTGTTCAGGTTCACAAGCCACATGAAAGTACAACTACACATCTGACTAAACCAGCAAACTGATTTATTTGTCTCTATAATATCTTAATATTAAAACTCTGGTAATTCCAGGAGGATTAAATTATTGAGGAGTGATAGACTGTTTGGAATTGATGGTGTAAACATAAATCTAAATCCTGCAGCCTTTACTCTAAAAACTCCCAATGCCTCCAATAATTTGTAGGAATAAACAAAGCCACTAGAGAATTCTCATATTCTAAGAATTTTCTTAAGTGTGCACCATGCGTTCATGCTTCTCTATAGGTTTCTTGAGAGATTCTCATTTGTTAAAAAGTTTGTAAGACACATTAAAGGTTTAAATGATTAAATTAAAATTTCATTAGCAGGAAGTAATCAGTGAAATGCATCCAAGCTTAAATCTGCTAAATCTACTAAGACTTTTTGGCTTTTAGTGCTCACTGACGCAGCAGTGTAAATTTGATGCAGCATGCTGCTCAAAAGCTTCTTAGTTTCCTTTAATCCTAAACCCATGAAATGATGCATCTAACCATTGTGTCACCTCATTGTGAAACACCACTCCTTTTGCTACAAATAAAGATTCATCAGGTTAACTGAAGTTTCTATATTAAGGTTCAAATTCCTTACTAAGAAAGCTAACAATTGCGATACAAACCTTTCCAACAGTTGTCTAAAGTTAAACATTTGTCATGCCTTACAGAGATAATCTGTTAATCATTTATTTATGAAACAATAGCATCACAGAGGTTAATAGTACAGCATCTGACCATTCTTTCATGTTTCACAATTTTTATTTATTGATAATTATATGTAGTGCATTTCTCTAAATGCAGTAAAAATATATTGTCAAACTAGGAAAGATATTACAGGTTGAACCTCTCTAGACTGGCAACATCTGTGAGCTGGCATGATGTTTGTTAGCCAGATGTCCACTTATTATGGGTGTGGCCAAGTTTCCTGCTGTCCCATAAAGTCTGTTTACAGCCACCAGTCCTGGCGCTCAGTATTCTGTACTGTTATTTAGTTCTAACTTACCCCTTCATGGCTTCTAAGAGCCCAGTAAGTAATGAAAGTGTTGGTAACGCTGCTAGACAATATTGACCTTCCGTGATCTGGCAAATTCTCTGGCTTGGCACCAGTTAGATCCTGAGGGTATTGGACTAGAGAGGTTCAATCCGTAGAAAAAGTTAGCAATAAATCTTTTCCACCTATAACATCAGATAACTACTAGACTGTGCAGCACTAAATAAACATATTTCTATTTTTTCCATAGACAAGACTGTCATGAAAACAAGTAAGCCAAAATTCATTTGCTTGTTTAACTTATTCTTAGTTTACAACTTGATTTAAATGTTATTATCTGGAAATAATTAACAATCAGTCTTTAAAGGCAACTGGCAAACCGAGAACATCAGCCACCACCATGCTTATCAATTTACTCAGAATCCATGAATATTTGTGTTGAAATACCACAGATAGTAGTTTAGTACTGCTGAGAACAGAGATCTAAATAAAAGAACTTAAGTTGCTTTGCAGTCCAATGAGGAGTGCTGACTGACATTCTGCATAAGCCAATCATAAGAGGGAACTTTACTGTCTTATGTGCACTTTGATTATCTTACGGAATGTACAGCCAAGTTACACAAGAACAGCTGAAGCATCTTGCCTGTTTCAATGTAACTGCACCTTTATTTCTCCCTCCATGTTCCCCCCCAATATACCTATTTAAAAGTTTCCTTCTCCCAGCTATGACTTCTCTTAGGGTATGTCTAGACTACATGGCTCCATTGACGGAGCCATGTAGATGAGGTTTCTAGACATAGGAAAATGAAGCGGCAATTTAAATCGCCACTTCATTTACATCAAAATGGCTGCCGCGCTGTGCCGATCAGCTGTTTGGCAGCACAGCACAGTAGTCTGGACGCTCCGAGGTCGACAAGGGAAGCCCTTGTCGACCTCCCCGGTAAACCTCATTCCACGAGGCAGAACAGGGTGGTTGACAAGGGCTTCCCTTGTTGACCGCGGAGCGTCCAGACTACCACGCTGTGCCGCCAAACAGCTGATCGGCACAGCGCGGCAGCCATTTTAATTTAAATGAAGCGGCGATTATTTAAATCACCGCTTCATTTCCCTTTGCCGAGTAAACAAATCTACATGGCTCCGTCGAAGGAGCCATGTAGTCTAGACATGCCCAAAGAGGCAGAAGCTTGGAGAGTTGTAGGGTTGTTGTTTTTTTTACACCTTGGAGATCCAGACCAAGTGATAATTCACTTGATCTACGTCAGTGAAAGTATCTATTCACTAGGGATGTTAAAATGTGGGTGTTTGGGTAAAAGTGTAACTGCTGACATTTGCAATTGTTCTGTAAAAGCCAGCTCCCCGTGAGCACCAGCTCCTGTCGGCCTTCCCCCGTGCTGTTGCCTCTGATACTTAGGCAGAAGCACTGGAGCGCAAGGGGGGGGTCCTGCTGGTAACCATGAAGGTTAACCGATAAGCCCAGGCTCATAGGTTAACCATTTACACTATCATATCCCTACTATTCACATTAATAGCCACTAACAAATCTGCACATATTTCTACAACTTTGTGAATATGTCCAAAATTCTTAAACAGTCCTACAGGAACGAAAAATAATTCATGGAAAAAGATAAATTGAGTGTCCTCTTTATATGGGGGATGTTTAGTGATATAATTGTTCTTACAAAGATGCTGCTCAATCCTAAATGTGACACTTGTGACTGACGGGAGAATGAGGTTGGTTAACACCCAAACCACTGAAAACACGTATGTCCAATACTCAGAACAAGGAAAAGTTCAAGAGTTCAGTTGCTTCTAAATGAGCTCCTACTAAGGAACCATGAAAGGCAGAAAGCAATATATTAATATCTAGGTTAAATCATGTTGACAAGGAGAATTCCCATAGTTACTTGACGCTAATGCTTCCCCTAGGAAACAGTGCAGCTTTATTATATATACACAATGAAATTCAATTGAAAACAAACAGAAAAAAATGTTACAAAACTGTTTCAAGTGCCTTGCTGCTTAACAATAAGTCAACTATTTCTGGAGTAATTCTTTATGTACTCAGAAGAGGAAATGGACTTGTTACTAAATTAACTCTTGGCTTTTGCCTCATTATTTGGGAGAAAAAGTACAGAGGAACACTATAAAATTTCTAAGATTATCTGAGGCAGTCCAGGAAATATTAACATTAACATCAAACAATGTGGATCAAGGGTAGTACGTGGTACTAAATGCCTTTTCCTCAGAGCAAAACCGAAACACCTTATTGACAAGCATTCTTTGGATTACCAAAGATGGAGTTTAAATGTAAAAGTGTGTTTGAGAGAAAATGTTTGCCAAAAATCTTGAAAGATGTGATTAACAGTTCGTTTCAAATATTTGTGCTGAAGTGAAAGTAGAGTCTTCATATTAAAGAACTGGTTTCAGAATCAATATTTTTCTACATTTACCACAGCTATGATGATTTAGGCAGTTTCTTAAAACTGCTTAACCAAGTCTCAAATGTTAGATCCTGAAACGTTCTAAAGGCACTGCTGTTACTGTTAGTTGTAAAAGAAGCTGTTCAGCAACACTAACTGATTTTCCACTTGGAATGACTGTTACATATCTTAGTTTACCCATATGTATATGCCCTTCAACCCAGAGTAACTTGTAACCAAACACTGTGATAATTATACCTTTTAGCAAACCTGTTTCAGAGTATCATGGGTGGTTCTGTCTCTTGAAAAAATACAAAACATGAATTAGTGTCAATGTCTACCACATGCAAGTCCTCTCTACCACATTCAACACTGAATGCTAATGTCAGTAAGTCACAAATGCCTTCCACTTATCAAATTGGGACATTTTCCAAGAATGCCCAAAATGAATATGAAAATGTACATAAAAACAATCCACAAGTATGTCAAAGACACAATATCTGTGGGGCCATGATGCTAGAGCTCCCTGCATGACGACACACGCATAGCTGGAAACCACTCTGGCTCTCCTGTGTGTTAGTACTGTTAAAATAGATAGGAGTTGTAAAAAAATGTGTTTAGTTTTCATGAAATGTTTGTAGGATGCTACATGTATTAAATATTTACCTTCTATCATGGGATACAGATGATATAAATAAAATTAAGTGCTTGATCTGTATCTATAAAAAATGTTTGCTAAGACTGTAAACCCTCCCCTCCTCCAGCTGGGGAGAAGCATTATCAAGTGTGAAACCCTAGCAACAAGGAGTCATCTCCTTCCCAACAATATACATGCTGGAGTCCAAAAAGGATTGTGTAGGAACAGACTGGGGATGGGGCTGAATAGGTGTGCAAGGCTACATAGGGGTGGGAGCAGGGAGATGCAAGGCCACATAGGGACATGGGCAGGGAATGTATGGGGATGGGGCACAGGACACATGGAAACGGGAGAGCAGGGTGACTGTGTAGGGATGCAAAGATAAATGGGGACAGAGAAGGGGGATGCAGGGACAAAAGGGGACAGGGACAGATGTACCTGTCTGAATTGGAGAAGCTAGGAGTCAGCCAGTATCTGAAATGGGGATGGTCCTCAACTCCCTAACAATTAGGGATGTAAAATGCACAAGCCTTCATACCATCAAAGCTAGAAGAAGGAAATAAAAATCCTCGTGAAAGAGAAATTGTCACCATTAGGGACGTTAAAATGTGTTTAATCTAGCCCAGTATCCTGCCTTCCAACAGTGACTGATACCAGATGCCCCAGAGGGAGTAAACAGAACAGGGAATCATCAAGCAATCCCTCTCCTGTTACCCATTTCCAGCCTGACAAACAGAGGCTAGGGACACCATTCCTACCCATTCTGCTAATAAGTATTAATGGACCTATCCTCCATGAATTTATCTAGCTCTTCTTTGAACCATGTCCAAGTCCTGGTCTTCACAACATCCTTTGGCAAGGAGTTCCACAGACTGACCAGGTGCTGTGTGAAGGCTGTGTGTTTCCAAACCCTTCACAGAAAAATAAAGTGTCCAGTGAGACCACAACCTGACTCCATCAACACCACACTATCAAAACATATCTCTGACGGTCTATTGCAAGGATGGGGAAATTTTTTTGGGTGAGGGGCCACACACAAATGAGAACAAAAAAAAAAAAACCCGACCCTCACTGACATGGCCTCTGACTGAGAAGGAGAAAGACATTCCCCACATTCCTCTGGCACACCAGGGCCTATGGGAGCCCAGGCTAGGAGATTTTGTGTGCTCCAGTCCAACTGCCGAGTGGCGGCAGGCTAGAGAGCCAGCACTGGCTCCCCAATCCTGGAGGGGGCACCTGAGCCTTAGGGGCTGGATCCAGGCAAGCCAGGGGCCACATCTGGCTCCTGGGCCTGAGGCTCCCCACCCCTAGTCTACAGTAGGAATGTCCATGTGTAGACGACTACACAAGTAACCGATAAACCTGAACTTATTGGTTAATCTTCTCGACTACACACACTCCCTCCCCCTTTGTTGCCTCTGTATCGGATAGAGAGGCAGCAGTGTGGAATGTGAGGGGGGGCAGGCGGGAGCCAACACGCACAGGGAGCCAACTTTCAAGCAGGCTCCCTACTCGTGCCAGCTCTGCAGACCTGCCTTCCCCCCCTCACATTCCACACTGCTGGCACGTGTCAGTACTGGGGGAAAACAGCTTAAAGGGGCTGCTGCCACAGAGCAGGGGGCTGCTACCACCCTGTGCTGATGCCTCTGTATTAGAGGTAGCAGCACAGGGTGGCAGGCGGAGCTGGTCAGCGTGGTCTGACAGAGGCAGCAGCGTGGGGTAGCAGAGTGCTCCCCGTGAGTCCCCCTCCCGCCCCGCAACTATCGAATAGTCATGTAACCACTAAAATTTCATGCGGTTACACAAGTATTCAATTACATGCTATCTAACATCCCTAGTCTATAGCTAGACGCTTACATGAATAGAAGGAACATTCAGGTCTGTTGCTATGACAATTATGTACTATAACCTCACCAGAAGCAGAGAAAAGTCCAAACTGACAATTTTTTTCATTGCAACCATTTTACACCATTTCCTTGACTCTATTCTATTGTACTGTATCAACTGTGCAGCATATATTTATAGATTAAAAGCAGTTTCCTGCCATCCTATACCCACATAGGACAACTCTGGATTTTAACCCAGTATAGGATTTAAACACAACAGTACTTATCTTGAGTTGATTATTAAGATTAAAGCTTACAATTCTATTCTAAAGCAGCAATGACACATTTTGAATGTTTGTGAAGTTTTATGATTTTCTTGAAATTACCTTTGTTGTCAAGCAACCCTTTATATCTTTCTTAAGGCAGCAAAGACAAGACTATTATAATGAATAAGCAGAAATGATTACTGTGCTTGCCTTTTGTATCTTGTCAGGAATCATGTGATTACCCTTCTACACTCAATGTTTTCCATTCATTTTAATACAAGACTAACAGACAGTTGATCTCACTGGGATGGTATTCTCTATTATTCATCCTACAACAATACTGACATCTCTCTAAGGAATATGCTACATAGTTCCTAGGTATTAGCTAAATCAGATTAACAGAGCTCATGCAATAAACACAGAAAACACCACAAAAAAATTCATGGTATGGTAATAAGAAAACATTGTAATCCATTTTCTTAAAAAAAAAAAAAAAAAAAAAAAAAAAAAAATCAACTTAAGCAACTAATCACAGTTATAAAAGGAGGAGGGTCCATTAGGGATTTAACTTGATACTATCTACGTTCTTCAGTGCCTAGACATTTCAGTGACGGAAATCCATAAATACAATGCATCACACAAACCACACCTACTTCTCCCCCAATACCTTTAAACAGTTCAATTAATTTTTTCCTTACTGGCAGATAATCTACTGTTTGCTGCCAATTTTGAACAACCTCTACATATGACAAAAAAATGGGACAAACATTCAAATCTGACAGCTTGCTGGTGAGAAGTAGAGGAAATCAATGAAAAGACATGTCCAAGAACATTCCTCTCCTCCAGAAAAAGGAGTAAAAGTAAAGAGAACCATGCTGCACTTCACATTATGGTGATGGCCATGTAAAATCTGGCACCATAACGCAAGATTTAAGAGGTTATTGCAAATAATACTCCTGACCTGCTTAGCTAGGTAAACAAGAACCAAGTGCAAGTATGGCGCTGATTTATCTATCAAGACTTTTCAGCCCTATTATTTTGACACTGGAGCACACTGGAAGGATTATTTTTATACACAGAGAAGTACAGAAATAATTGGATTACAAATGTACAGTCATTTGGTTCCACCTATAAGCAGGTTTTGAAGATTATATTGTAATGAAACTTGTCTTTAGGCTTTAGAAAACTTTGCAACCCATTACATTACGCAGAAATATTGGTCTACATTTTAGATTTCCATCTAAGATGTAAAACCCTGTAGTCAGAATGGAAACAATTAAAATCAACTTTCACCATTCGGCAGGATAATTTTTAATATAAAAATGAAACCATAGTAGGGAAATTTTTTGCTGATCTCTGAACACTGAAATGGCAGAAGGTATGATTTCAAATTCCTCCCTTAAAACATAACTCCGTATGTACATACGTCATTCTGTGTGGGAAGTATTTTCAGTTTCTCTTGTCTGCCTGACACGACAGCATTTAACTCAAATAATGATGGCCATATATGGCTTATTATATGTATTCAATGGTTTCTGGACATCAGATTCTTCAAGAAACAGACTTAAGAGCAAACAGGTGTTGCAGAGCTTACTTCATTTTTTTTAAATTGCATATAGAAATATATATTTACCCCAATACATCACATGCAGTAGATTTTTATATCTTCTCTCCCATCATTTCACCCTTCTTCTTACACTGCAAGCTCTTTGAAGCAGAGACTATGTCTTTTTATAAGTACTTATACAGCACAGTGATGGCCCTAGTCCCAATTGTGGCCTCAGGACTATGACAAACCTAAGGCTGAGGTAAATCATCAAATGCCCCTAAGTACTTGCTTTAAACATTTCAGTCTCTGAACTAACTGAAAGATGTAAAAATCACTCAGGTATATTTTTTTTAATGGGATAACACCTAAATCTGAGGAATGCTGCAAAACACTATTATAATTGCACTGTCTTCTCTATTCCCTCATCCAATTCAAAAACTGCCCTCCTTTTTAAAACTGTCTGTGTTTTTTCCAACCCACCTCGCAAGATCTTCTATGTGTTCACAGCTCCCCTGTCATGGGTTACCAGACTATCACTTTCTCATCTCACACTATTGGTATGAGAACTTCTTTTCTATAGCTCCCAACTCGAAAAGTCCCACTGTATTTCTCCATGCTTTTTCAATTTAATTTGAATTGTAAAGTAATCTCTTATGTATATGTACTTATTTTTCCTCTCTCCTGTTATTACACATACCTAAACTCTTAAATAATATGTACCATTCATCTAAAATTACTTTAGGAACTGCTATCTTGAGTAACAGACTGAAAGGAAAATGACTATTTAATTCTTTAAAAAAAAAAAAAAATCAAAATTTCCTGGCTATAAAATCAGAACTGAGTCTGTGCCAAGTAGAATCAATGGGCAAAGAACTGGAGTCTTAATTATAACTAGGGATGTAAGCGACTATTGGATAGTCAAATCACTACTCAACTAGTCGCTTCTCCCCTGCCCCTTGCTGCCTCTTAAAAGCCGGGAGGGGGGAAGAAGGGGAGGGAGGCAGAGGTGTAGGTGGCTCTTGCTACATTTAAAATGTAGAGGCACAGCCGGGATAGTGAGTGCCCTCCCACCCTTTCTGAATAATCGAGTAGTCAATGGAAATTCCATCAACTACTCGATTATCTGATTAATCGAAATTTAACATCCCTAATTATAACATTACCTTGAAGTAATATAATTTTGATTTTTTTTTTTTTTTTAAAGTTAATACTGACTACCCCAACAGTGCATGAACTAGGTAGAGTGCTCGGAATAGAACTAGAAAACAAACTGCGTAATCTTGTTTGAAATGATCAGATGAAGTTATGCTGCATTTTTATTTAGAGCTAGTACATATGACTAGCAAAGCTTCACCTACCTATATAATTAGCCATCTGTTTCTTGAAATTCTATTAATTATATAGCTATATAGATATAGATATATAGATATAGATACACACACACACACACAAACTAACTACATTTTGGCAACAGAAGACCTTAGTATCCCACTTATCCTTTTCCAATCATCACAATGAAATACATTATCAACAACATGATGCAGTTGCAAAAATACGATAATAGCATTCTAAAGTATATAAATAGGAACATCACATGTAAGACGCAAAAGGTAGCTGTCCTGTGTATTTGGCACTGATGAAGTCTCAGCTGGAGTACTGTGCCCAATTCTGGATGCCACACTTTAGGAAAGGGGGGAACAAATTGCAGCAAGTCCAAAGAACAGCAAAAAAGGCTTACAAAACATAACCTACGCGGAAATATTCAAAAAAATGGGCATGGGTAATCCTGAGAAAATAAGACTGAGGAAGGACGTGATAAAAGTCTTCAAATATTTTAAGGACTGTTATAAGGAAGATGTGGATTAATTGTTCTCCATGTCCAACGATGTAAAAGTAATGGACTTAACCTACAGCAATTGAAATGTAGGTAAGATTAGGGATGTTAGCGTGTACCCGTTTACACAGTTAACTGTTAAACCTGGGCTCATCAGTTAATCCTAACTTTTGTATGCCCCAGCCCCCTTGCTGCCTCTGTATCAAAGATAGTAGCACAGGAGATGGGGGACAGGTGGGAGCCAGTGCTCGTGGGGAGCTAGTTTTAAAGCTGACTTCCCACAAGCACTGACTCCCACAGAGCCACCAGCTCTCCCCACCCCCCCGCTGCTGCCTCTAATAGAAAGGCAGCATCGTGGAGAGAGAAAGACAGGCAAGAGCTGGTACACACAGAGCTGCCTGCCCCCACGCTGCTGTATCAGAGGCAGCGAGAGGTGGGGGGCAGGCAGGAGCTCACACGAGCCCTGGCTCCCCACTTGCCCCTCTGCGGTTACACGTTTACAAAAATAAACATTTGTTAACACCCTAGGTTAGAAAGTTTTTCCTGATAACTGGTCTTATAGTTAGATAAGTTCTGGAACAAGCTTCAATAGGAGGTTACAGAATCCTTGTTATTGGAGGGTTTTTTTTTTGTTTGTGTTTTTTTTTACCGTCAACAGTTTGGACATGCAACTCTCAGGAATGCTCTAGGCTTGGTCGTGTCTCGACATAGGGTTGGACTTGATCACCTTTTGGGATCCCTTCCAGGCCTACATCTCTGCAGTTATCAATGAGGATCTTCCCTTCTGAAGCCAAAACACGAGGCAAAATTCTGCCTGGGTTTGTGATCCCACCAAGTCAATGGGGTTACAGCAGAGTGTAAGTCAAGAGAGCATACAGACCAAGGACATTAGGGAAATACAAGGGAAAGGGCCTGCAGGTATCAGTGCAGTAAAACCTAAGTTTTTAATGTGGTGCATGTGCTCTTGCTGTCTCTCGCTCTGAGAAATAGAGGTAACTTCCCCTGCTCTGTGTGTGCATGTACCCATGCATGTGCACCATAACAAGCAATTAATGCTTAATTCAGATATCTACAAGTCTGATTCAGCAAGGTCCCTTAAGTCTATTGATGTCTCTGGCAATACTAATACGTTTCAATATACATCTGACTAACATCCCCAAAAATCACTATCAAAACTGCCTGGAGCCACTGATCAAAATGTAAACTCTCCCTTCCTACTGAGAGAAGAGTTCAATGCAGTTTATTTTGATGGGAGTCTTCGAGATGAAAACTTAAAAAACGAAGTCTTGTTTGCCTTTTGAGGACAAAAATGATCCCACGTAAGTTTTCCAAGTGTTGGGATTTACTCTAATTTCCTATTCTAAAATTTCTCCCATTCCTCCAATGTTGTGGGGCATGTAGTTGTTTAGTGGATTCCCATCTTTTCACCCCAGACACACCTGAATTTCAGTGCTGCTGCTTTTTATGATTCCTTCAGAATGAAAAAGTACTAAACAGAACACGTAAAAGATCCACCTAGAACACACAACCATCCACAGAACATGCCATAACATCCACAGTGTGCTCTCTGGGACAGAGGATCCAAAAAGCATCAATTAATTCAGACCATTTAAATAGGAAGACAAGGATATTAAACAATGGTTCACAAACAAATATTTAGCAAAGCATCTGAGCGAAAAACTTGTAACCACATTTTGAAAGTCTAGAAATAAACTATGTGGCTTTTCAGGCCCATAGGCAGCAATTTCTGGGGGAGGAGGTGCTTATTTTGTAAATGTTCACCGCAAGGGTGCAAATCCACCTCCCCCGGCATGGTCCACCACGAAAGCCTGCTCCAGTTGATGGTTTGTACAGAGCTGCTCCCTGTATAACTGTGCTACTGGTAGCAGTTACTGATTGGTTAGTTCGTAAGGAAGTGCTCCTGTAAGATACTGCTACCGGCAGTAGTACAACACTACAGGTAGCAGTTATGCAATGTGTAATCTACACACCTAGTGGGTATAGTTCACTGTCCCATGTAGTGGCACTCTGAACACTTAAAGCAAGAGATAAGAACAAATGAACTCTACAGCCTAAGCTGACAGCCAGCTGGCTTTATAGCTCAAACAGTAAAGGGTCCTACACTAAGCTCCAGAGATCTCAGGTTGAAATCTGCCTGGTGGCCGTTACAGTTACATAGAGTTTTATTAATAGAACTTTTCCCTGGAGGACTATGCTACTGGTTGCAGTCACCTTCTGCCCTGCCTGTGATGAGGCTTTGCCCTCTGCATCACTCCAGCAGCAGACCTTACCAGATGCTACTCATCCCCCCCATCCTGATTTTGCCTCTAGCACCAATTCTAACCCTGCCTACAGCTGCTTCACACCCACCCACCCTCCCAATTTTCACCTCCCTCCTCTATTTAGATCTTTTTAACCCCTGTAAAATGTAGTCAGCAGAAACTTATACATAGGAAGGGCAGAGGCTTCAACTCATGCTCAATAACCCTACATTTACCCTAAGTAGCATAGTCCCATAGGGAGCAGCTCTGTACCAATCACTGGCCAGGAAAGGCAGGGGCAGCGCACTGCATGAGCCTCTCTCCCCCCATGCTCCGGCCAGTTGGGGAAGGCTGGGGCTGATTTTCCCCGCCCGCAGGAGCAAGGCCTAGCCCTGCCCCCAGCCTCACTCCTAGGGGAGGGGAAATCAGCCCCAGCCTTCCCCTGGCTGGCTAGAGCATGAGGGAGGGTGGCTGGGGAAGCGAGCCGCTCCTGCCTTCCCCCAGCTGGCTGGCGCCATGCTTACTTGGAAAACCATGGGGTGGGGGCATTTGCTGCCCTTGCACCCTCCCTGTGTACAGGCCTGCTTCCCCCTTCCTTACTCTTTTCTACCAACTAATAGGTGTAGAGTAGATGAGACAAAACCAAGAATCATACAATCCTAGGGCTGGAAGAGACCTCAGGAGGTCATCGAGTCCAACCCCCTGAAGAAGCAACAGTTCCATTTGAAGTGTACACCTGACTTAGTTTTAAGACTTCCAGTTCTTGGAACAAAAAAATGATTAGGGTTGCCAGATGGTTTAGACAAAAATACTCAACACCCCGCCCCCCCGGCCAAAAAAAACCCCCACTGTTGAGGAAAAAAAGGTGAGACACCAAAGTTGTTGAGGGGGAAAAAAAAGGACCCTGACAGTTAAGCAGGAAAAAAAAAAAAAAAAACCCACAAAAATACCAGCATGGCCCCTTTAAGGCCTTTGGGGTGGTTTTTTTTTTTTGCTGGCGACCATCTTGTTTTCTTACTCTGTGAGGGAAGAGAGCTCCTCTGTGGAAATAGGTAAATGGGGAGGAGGGGAGACTGGGGTCCAGGAGGGGTCCGGGGCTGGGTCGGAGCGGGGGGCGGGCGGGGCTGGGCCCAGTTGCTGAGTGTGGTAGAGTTGCCAGGTGTCTGGTATTTTCGCCTCCTGGTCGGAGCGGGGGGGAGAGAAAATCAGGAAATACCAGACTTTTTTTTTCTTTACCGGACTGGAGGCGAAAATACTGGACACCAGGCTACCCTAAAAATGATTCCAGGAGTAGCTTGCAACACTTCCCAGAGAAGCCTGCAAAGTGCTGCACTTCCACCCTTGGGAAGGGAATGACATGCTTCCAGCCTTCCTCTGCCTCCAGCTTTGCTCCTTCCCCAACTTCACTTAGCTCCCGTTCTTACTCTGCCTCCAGGCCTGCTTCCGGGCCCTGTTCCACCTCCAAACCCGCTCCACCATCATTCCTTCTCTGGCCCCCCTCCACCTTCAGCACCAGCTCTTCCTCCATCCCCAGCCCAAGCTCCATTAATGATGGATCCTTGGCAGTGCAGTAATGGAGGTGGGACATGAACAGGTTTCCAATGCTAAGGGTGGGGGCAACTTCTTAACAGTCTGCACGCCTCTGCTGTAAAAGGTATAGGGATTGTCCATTATTCAAAGGTGAATGCTGTCAGAAGCTAACAAAACAATATTATTAGAGGCTACACAGGCCAGATGAAACCAGACCGCATAACCTCAAATAACTTGCCACTCCCATTTCACACAATGAGGATAGAAAATTCATCTATATTCCAGATTGTTTTAATGCGAACACAGAACCTGTATTGACAAGCCTTTGCCTACAGTTTTCACCCACTCCTCTATTTCAGTGTAAAAATTCTCCTTTCTTTTGGCTCTCGCACCTCACAACTCAGCAGGACTCAGAGCACTTTGAAAAACAGACTATCCAGATTCTCAATCTCCAAGGATTACTTGCTAAAAATACCAGAAGAACAAAGTTTTCTGGCCTCCTTCCTGCAGACTACGAGTTCTGTGGCTGATAGTTATAGTTTCCTACTGCCTGAAAATCAAGATTCTGAAGACTGACAAAAATTTGTTTGTGGCGAAGACCACCATGCTTACCAAACCACAACAGTGACTAGAAACCAAGAGCACACACACACTTCACCATGCAAACAAATGTAATAGGATACTAAGCATACCACTTTCATAGTCATACACTTTGGATTATGTCCGTCAGCAGTATTTTCTTCAAACCATTATGAAAACAAATCAAACCTTCAATTGAAATAGAATTCTTGTGGGCACATATTTCTTCCAATCAAAGGTCTCTTATTCTCTATCACAAGTGCTCACTGAGTTTCTCTGCTCAGACTTTCTATTTCTCTGCTTAATAGTATCTTAGCCAGCAAAGGCCCTTAGAGCTCAGCTAAAGGAGAGCAACAGTTTTAATGCTATTAAGCAGGCAATCCAATTAGCATTCCCAAGCAGTATTTATCATTAGAGAGAGCTGTAAGTAAACAGCCAGAGTTGTCCACATCTAAAAGTGAAGTTCGTGAGTATTTCACAAATCTTTAAGGACACACCATTCAAAACAATAAAAAGAAATAGAATACAAGTATCACAAAACGTACATTGTTTTTAATTTTCTAGGAGCACTCCTCCTCAACGGGGAGCAATATCTACATGATTAATGAACTTACTTAAATCACAGAATCAACACAGTAATATGAAAAAATATACTCTATTAGGTGTTCAAACTTCCTTGATAAAACTATTCTTCCAGTGCATCTGTGTGGAAGAACATTTTATTAGTTCTAGATTCCGTGTGAGTGTGAGTGAGAGAGAACATGTTTTTTATTACACACACAAAACACCTTGGAGGAAATAGATTAATGCTTCCTTAATTTTCTTTTATAGCCTATAACATTCTGTTTAATGGCATTCAGAAAGAGATCACTAGCAGTTTAGAAGGTAGTAGATTGAGCAGTTTATTTGGACAATATATCCAATAATTTAAATTGATCAATACAGAGTTTGTATCAGCAATCACACTTTCATGATCTCATTTGTGTATGAATTCTGCAAATTATCTTCTCTATAGAGAATCTCCTAAAATTTGACTTACCAATCAGTTTGCAGATTGCTGTTCTTCTCTAATGAATGCTCACCAAAGGAAAAACGGAAAGATGAAGTTTTTGTTGGCCTTTTTTTTTTTTGGTGACTTCATTTAGCAATTTAAACCTTTCAATTCTTGACGTGTTATAAGTAAAATTTATTGTACATTTCACAAAAAAAATGAGAATTATAAATAGGTGTTAGCAAAGTATAATTTTCAGGAAATGAGAAGGTATGGAGATCAGATCTCTCTGAAGTATGTATCTGTGTATTCTGAGAAGCTAATGAAAAGCAAAAATAATTTGACCATGGAATTGTGAACAACTTTTGAGAAGCGAAAAGCTGTAGCCATCAGTGCGAAGCTTTGGGAATTTAAATTAACGAATAAAACACTCCTACTTAATGACAATATGGCATCCCTGTTGTAGCTCTTACTTGAAATAAACAAGTTTCTTCCCAAGAAACAGCCTCACCAGTACCACTGAATCACAGACATCCTCTGTGTGTCGGAGAAGTAGAATGCTGTATAAACAGTTTATTTTAATATTGTGCAAGACACTCTCATTCAGAACAAATTATGTATAGCCATGGTAACTAGGACAGATGTACATACAGATACTAGTTGATACACGATCAATAGGTCCCTACCAAATTCACAGACATGAAATCTCATCTCCTCTAATAAAATTCTATACAGATTTCACAGAGGAGACCTGCATTTCTCAGGCTCTGGGGACTCGGGCTGAAAAAGGAGTTGTGGGGATGTGGCTGGTTTTTTTCCAAGATTATTTTACTTCTGCACTGACTTCAGAGCTGGGCAGTCAGAGAACGGAGTCTACCAACTGAAGGCCCAGCTCTCTAGGCAGCAGTGCACAAATAAGAAAGGCTATACGATAACCATACCACACCACCTTTCTTTCTGCACTACTGGCAGCAACTCTTCCTTCACAGCTGGAGTCCTCAACACCAACTTCCACTCTCCAGCTGCCCAGCTCTAAAGACAATGCTGCCGCCACCAGCTAAAATGAACTTGTGAACTCCCCCTCCCTCAACACAGAACTTTTTTTTGTTTCAGGACTCCTAAAAGTACATCAGGACATTCCAGATTTAAATAAATGAAATCATTTTAAAAAAACATTAAAAAAGGGATAGAGAATAAGACGGAGAAGATCTTAATGCCTCTAAATAAAACCATGGTACGCCCACATCTTGAATACTGCATAAACATGTGGTAGCCACATCTCAAAAAAATATATATATATATATTGGTATTGGAAAACGTTCAGAGAAAGACAACAAAAATGATTAGTTTGACAATCAAATGACAGGTCCCATCTGAAGAAAGATTAAAAATACTTGGACTTTTCAGCTTAGAAAAGAGAATACTAAAGGGGGATATAATAGAGATCTATAAAATCATGACTGTTGTGGAAAAAGTGAATAAGGAGAAGTTACTTACTTGTTCCCATAATATAAGAACTAGGGGTCATCAAATGAAATGACTAGGCAGCAGGCTTAAAACAAACAAAAGGAAGTTTTCCTTCATGCTGTGCAGTCAACTGGTGGAACTCCTTGCTAGAAGATGTTCTGAAGACCAGAACTTGAACATTGTTTAAAAAACAACTAGATAAATTCATGGAGGTTAGGTCCATCAATGGCTATTAGCCAGGATGGGTAGGAATGGTGCCCTTAGCCTCTGTTTTCCTGGAAGTGGATGATAGGAGAAGGATCACATAGTGATTACCTGTTGCGTTCACTCTCTTTGGGGCATCTGGAATTGGCCACTATCGGCAGACAGGACACTGAACTAGATGGACCTTTGGTCTCACCCAGTATATGGCCATTCTTATGTTCTTATGTAAATCATGAAATGTATTATTTTTAAAATCCCCTGACACTGAAATTGACCAAAATTGGTCATGAATTTGGTAGGGACCTAATGACACAGTATACATCATCTTCAGTAATGCAAGGGTTTGTACTTGTTTTGACTTCATGAGGAGTTAAACAAGATTAGTCCCTAATCTTATTGCAAGATGCATATAAAAGGATTAAACTCTACTGAACAATGTTGAAGAGATTATAGCAGAGGAAAAGGTAAGGAGAGAAAAGAGACAGTAATGTTGATAATTAGCAGTTTCAAGTAATCTACCACATGCTGTTGGAGAGAAGTTTGCACTGAAGCAACTGGAGGCTCCTGTTTTTTTAGTTTAAATTTTAACAAATGAATACATGCAATTCCAATAGCAATTTCAATTTCCCTTTTACAATTTAAAGAAGATATTAAAAGACAAGCCACCTTGATGATCCTGTGTATTGTATTATAAACATAAACAGCTTGCTCACACAGTCATTTGCTACATTCAGGTGATTAAAGCAAAAACAGGAATCTTAACAAAAACATTTTTTTTTTAAATCAACCAAATTAAAAAAAATGCTAAATCTGAATCAGAGATATATCAAAGAGTGAGGAAAATTCCTGAGTCCCCCCATTTCTGCCTTCATAGACGCTTTCCTCCCACTCCCAAGCCTCTCTATAATTCATCTGTGTTTCAGTCTCAAACAATAATACAAATGCAAGGCTTACAATTAGGAGTTTTATAATAGTTCCTGAGCTTTTCAAACTGACGTATATGCTGTAACAAACACAGGGTATAACACAAACCTTTCTTTTGCAGAGGTTTAATTAACATGTCAACATTAAATCAACTTATTAAGAAGGCTATCTGAAATTAAAATGAAAACAATTTTTATCTTCCCCCTCAGGAAAAGATTACATAATGCACCTGAATCCATTATGATTTTAGTCTAGTTATGTAGTAAAATGTATTGATACACATCAGTTATTTAACAATATTCATTGTCAGTCAACCCTATGTTCTTCTCCTCATACATAAGTTCAAATTGTGTGACTTCCACATTAGCTAAGACAACTGAGTACCAGAAACATAAATATGTCCCTGAATATGTCAGAGGCATATTATACATTTTCTCAGCACAGAATAGTAAACAATTAAAAATTATCTACCATCAACCTTACAAAAAATGAGCTTAGATTCATACCTGAGTGTTCATTTCTGGCTACAATAACCACTAGAGCATGACCTCAGAAAGTCAACTAATCACAAACCACCATATCACCATTCAGAATATAGGAGGAAACCAAAGCAAACTATTACAAAATGGAGCAGGAAGAGAAACAATATATAAAATAATCCTCTAATAATACTTCATATCCCTTAGAATTTTTAATGAGTTCTCACTGCCATTTTTAAACACTGTTTGAGCTGGGAACAATCCGAGGAGGGTTAGGACAGAGAGGGAAGGAGTGGCAGGATTTTTATGTTATTGAAAAATAAAAATGAAATATCATTAATAACTAACTACTTGGTTTTATTTTTGTTATTACTGAATTCTATGTCTAAAACATATCTTTACATTTACAGCGCATCAATAATATTTCTGAGGTACTATACAAAAGCAAATTACAGTGTAGAGGATATAGTCCTTCAGAGTGAAATCCATCCCTTTTGCTGAGGATCATCAGTCAAGGCACTACTTAAATCACACCTAACCTCTGAAAATATGACTGAAAGGGATCAACATCGTTTATATGCCTGGAGCTGTCTCTCTGCACAAAGTCAAGTTGCCACTCCAAACATTTTCCCAGCAAAAGAATTTGTGAATCTCAACTTAGACCACTATTAAAGGTGCTTTGCTCAAAAAACCCCTACCCTGGAACGGAAAAATGATGTAACTGCACTAACACTGTAATGCTATGGCTACAAGTGGTAAATGTTGAACACACATACCACCATAACTCACTACAGAATGCACCGAAGACTATAGTAAGTCCTCAATTTTCATACTACACTGATTCCAAATAGTTCAGTAGGTCTTAACATGCAGTATACATCCATTCATCACCAAATGCCAAACTTAAAAAACAAGAAACTGAATGTTATTCTCTCAATCAAAAATTTGTTGAAAAAAGTACTAACAAGATTTATAGTTATGGATCTACAATGTTGAAACATTTCACATTGTCATCAGTATCTCCTATCTGGAAGATGTGTATAACAGTTTCATTATCACTCATGTCTATTAAGTAGAACTATTATAAATTAGTTCCATCTCATTATGAAGTAATAGAGGAGATATGGGCCTAGTTTTACAAAAAAAGTCATTTAGTAAATCCTGGCCTTTACAGATCATTAGATTCAACAACTCATTCCATGAAGACACTAATGAAATAATTCCATCTGACATGAATGCAATATGAGACTCTGAGATTAGTGGCATTAACGGAAGAACTAAGTATGGGAAAAAGAGGGAGGAATCCTCTTGACCAAATTACTAGGGAACCAAGTGGCATTCCAGCCTTATGTCCCAATTAGAACTACAAATTCCTGACTTTGTAAACTAAAGTGACGTGCATAGCTGTCAATTTAAGTTCAATAAGCTGCAATTAAAACACCATGCTTTAAAGACTGGTGCATAGCCAGTGCACTTACCTGAAGCAAATTAAACACTTGATTAAAAATTGTGCCAACAAATAAGTCTGTAATTTACATTTTAAAATCATCCTATACAAACTCACAGCCTGAGATCATCATCATTACGAGGGAAACTACTAGAGTTTAGACTCTGTTCACAAAAACAAACTCCCCTGATGCCAAACACACACACATACAAAACCTCAAACTAGCTAGCCTCTGAGGCAGGGAATCCTAATGAATAGGCTAAGTAAGAGCAGATCCCAGTATCTGCTGTTAGAAGAAGGGAAGAAAGAAAAGCATTTTGCATCACACTTCGGCCAAATGTGGGGTTCAGACTGTTCATGAGATAAGACACGCTGAAAACGCTTGCCCTGCCAACTATTAAATGCAATTGGTAGGCTTTCAAAGACAAGCAAAAGAAATCCTTCTACAATAGATGAGGTAGTAATAAAGGTAAAGTAGAATCCTGAGTGCAAGATCTCGTGCACCCTGAAATAGCACAACTAGGAAGTGTACGTGGTGGACATGCTAGTTACCCTAAGAGCCCTTTTATGGAAACTGAATAAGGACTCTCACAACACAGAGTTATCTGAATATTTAGTCAAACAGCATCTTGTACAGTATCATACAAAACCCAGTGACACCCTGGTCATGAATATCATTGCATATGTGTGTTTGTGAAAAGAGTTAATGTGTATGTGATATGTTCTTAAAGTATGTTGCAGAGGCTGCTGATAAACAAATTTCTCTAAGGACTAGAAGATTGGAAAAGGATAAATATAGTGCCCATCTATTAAAAAAAGGAATAAGGACAACCCAGGAGATTACAGACCAGTCAGCTTAATGTCTGTACCAGGACAGATAATGGAGCAAATAATTAAGGAATCCATTTGCAAACAGCTAGAAGATATAAGGTGATAAGTAAAAGTCAGCATGGATTTGTCAAGAACAAATCGTGTCAAACCAACCAGATACCTTGTCAAAGAAAACTAACAAGCCTTGTACTGAGAGGGAAAGTGGTAGATGTAGTATATCTAGACTTTAGTAAGATTTTTGATAGTCTTGCATAACTTTCTCATTAACAAGCTAGGGAAATACAACCGAGATGGAGCTAACAACGTGGATGCCTAACTGCTTTGATAACTATTCCCAGAGAGTAGTTATCAACGACTATCAGGCATGCTGTGGGGCTCCACAAAGATCAATCAGTTCTGGATCTGGTTGTGTTCAGAATCTTCATCAATGATTTATATTATGGCAACAGAGTACACTGGTAAAGTCTGTGAATGATACCAAGTTGGGAGGGGTTGCAAGTGCTTTGGAAGACAGGGTTATAATTTAAAATTATCTGGACAAACTGCAGAAATGGTCTGAAGTAAATAGGATGACATTCAATAAAAACAAATGCAAAGTGCTCCACTTAGGAAGAAACAAACAATTGGGCATATACAAAATGGGAAATGACTGCATAGGAAGGAGAGCTGCAGCAAGAGATCTGGGGGTCATAGTGGACCACAAGCTAAATATGAGTCATGACACTGTTGCAAAAAAAACTAAACATCATTCTGGGATGTAAACAGGTGCATTTGTGAGCAAGACACAAGAAGTAACTCTTCCGCTCTACTCTGAACTGATTAGGCCTCAACAGGAGTACTGTGCGCATTTCTCGGCGTCACATTTCAGGAAAGAAGTGGAAAAATTAGAGAAGGTCCAGAGAAGAGCAACAAAAATAATTCAAGGTCTAGAAAACATGACCACTTAGGGAAGACTGAAAGGTTTGTTTAATCTGGAAAAGAGAAGACTGAGAGGGGGAATAGTAACAGCATTGGAGTACCTAAAATGTTGTTACAAGAATGAGGGAGAAAAGTATTCTCCTTGACCACTGATGGTAGGACAAGAAGCAATGGGTTTAAATTGCAGCAAAGAGGTTTACGTTGAACATTAGGAGAAACTTCCTAACTGTCAAGATGGTTAAGCACAGGAACTAATAGTTTATAGGGCAGTTGTAGAATCTCCATCATTGTCTAACCTGTTCTTAAAAATCTTCAAACACCTGTCAGGGATGCTCTAAGATAGTGACTGGTCCTGCCATAATTGCAGGGGATAGGACTTGATGACCTCTCAAAGGCTTTGTCTACACAGCAGCATTATTTTGGAATAACTATAATTATTCCAAAATTTAAAAAAAGAGCACGTCTATACAGCAAGCCATTCTTTTGAAATAATGGCAAGCTGGAGGACTTCTTACTCCGACTCTCTTAACCCTCAACCCTCATTTCACAAGGAGTAAGGGAGGTCGAAGGAAGAGTGCTCTTCCTTCAACTTCCTGCTGTGTATACTGTGCCAAAAGCTCAACTAAGCAATTTCGATTTCAGCTACACAATTGACACAGCTTAAGTTGCATAGCTTAATTTGATTTTTGCCCTTCTATGTAGATGTGCCCAAAGTTCCTTCCAGTCCTAGGATTCAATGATTCCAGGCAAATTAATGTTGTTTCGCCTGCACCTCCACTGTAAATTAAGCAAAGTGATGTCAGAGACAATGCACATTTGCATTTGAGTCCACAAGAAAAGCAAACTGAAAAGAGGGTGGGGAAGACAGGGATGGCTTCCTGGAACACAAGCACCAGGGGAGAACAACTTTACCTGGGGATATACTTCAAAAGAATACATTTAAAAAAAAATCTACTGGACTACTAAAAGAAGGGGAAACAACATCTTAGATATCCATCATCTCTTAAGGGACAAAAAAAGGCCAGTGTTCTTGGAATCTGTGAAAGGTGGGTTCTTCAGCCATGTTGGCTGAAGACATGGAGAAGGGACAGCAGGTAAGACGTCACATAAAATCACAATTTTAAATTTTAGATACTAGAAAGCATGGGGTTTTTGTAACCATTTCAGCCAGTTATTCCTGCTTAGTATCACTTATTTCTATGTTCTTTAATAATAATGTATGATTAGTTTTATTAGAAATTATCTTGGTGCTGTATATTAAGGTGAAAAAGTGTGTCCTCCATGTTTATTCTGTCTCTGTGTAGACAGCAGATTGGTCATTTCTATCAGTGTCCAGAGAAAGTGACTGGATGCTGCAGAGCCACATCTCTGTGGAAATGGAATTCACTGAATGTTACCTGAAAGGCAAAGTTTAGATTGGCACAGTGTCAAGGAATTTCCTGGTGAGGAAGACAGACCAGTGTGGCAGGAAGCTGCCAACACAGTTTAAACTTCAGCACAGCATCTTACAGTTTCGGGCTCCCTGAGGAGCACATCACTGGGTATCAAGTGAAGTATAAAATGTTATAAAGGAATTAAGTCCCATTTTCAAAAACATATAAGTCACTTAAAAGCTGGAGTCCACTGACTTGTAGGTGACTATTCTGGAGTTGCAAGCAAATTTTACTTTACCTCAAGAAGTCATTTCTTTCCAGTAGTCTGGGGATTATGAAGAATTCTATTTAGATTATATTCATCTGAAGAAGTGGGTTGTGCCCACTTAAATATGATCTATATTTTTGTTAGTCTCTAAGGTTCTACAGTACCACTTGTTTGTTAAGGTTTTTTCTATTTATATAATGTGTATTGTAATTGAGCCCCACTGCATTGGGTATGGGACTAACACAAAATTAATTCATGTAAGATCTACAGGGGCAAGGACAGTATTTTTTTATAACCTTAGAAAAGTATAAAAACCAAAGTTGTTATAGCAGAAGTAAAACTCCTTTAAAAGGCAGAAAAAACTTAAAAAGACAACGAATAGTCCTGAAGCACCTTAGAGATGAACAAAAAAAATGGAGAGGGAATAATGAGCTTTCATGGACACAACCCACTGCTTCACGAAAGCCATGATATTATCTAAATTTTTTGTTAGTCTCTAAGGGTATGTCTAAACTACATGGCTCCGTCGATGGAGCCATGTAGATTAGGCTGATCGGCAAAGGGAAATGAAGCCGGGATTTAAATAATTGCAGCTTCATTTAAATTTAAATGGCTGCCGCACTGAGCCGACAAACAGCTGATCAGCTGTTTGTCGGCTCAACAAGCTAGTCTGGGCAGCTCCCCTGCCGACATGAAAGCCCTTTATCGACCTCCCGTTGTGCCTCGTAGGATGAGGTTTGCGGGAGGTCGATAAAGGACTTTCAGGTCGGCGCAGGAGCGTCCAGACTAGCGCGCTGAGCCGACAAACAGCTGATCAGCTGTTTGTTGGCTCAGCAGGGCAGCCATTTAAATTTAAATGAAGCCGCGATTATTTAAATCGCAGCTTCATTTCCCTTTGCCAATCAGCCTAATCTACATGGCTCCATCGATGGAGCCATGTAGTTTAGACACACCCTAAGATGCTGCGGGACTATTCGTTGTTTAAGTTTTTTTTATTACAGACTAACACAGCCACCCCTCTGAAACTTAAAAAGGGAGCAGTCTCTTATTATAGAATATGGACAATAACTTAACAAAAGAAACCAAAGCAGTGTTGCTATCTTTTGCTTTATAAGGGCAAGAATCAACTTAGGGATCTACTCAGTCCAGGATACCATATGGCTACTCATTCATTAATGCTGAAATGCTTTATTAAGACTGATAAAACAGTGCTATGCAGGCCAGTCCTTGCCCACAGACAACCCGCCAACCTGAAGCACATTCTCACCAGCAACTATACACGGCTCCACAGTAACTCTAACTCAGGAACCAATTCATGCAACAAACCTCGGTGCCAACTCTGCCCTCATATCTACACCAGCGACACCATCACAGGACCTAACCAGATCAGCCACACCATCACTGGTTCATTCACCTATATCTACCAATATAATATACGCCATCATGTGCCAGCAATGCCCCTCTGCTATATACATCGGCCAAACTGGACAGTCCCTGCGCAAAAGAATAAATGGACCCAAATCAGATATTAGGAATGGCAATATACAAAAACCTGTAGGAGAACACTTCAATCTCCTGGACACACAGTAGCAGGTTTAAAGGTAGCCATCCTGCAGCAAAAAAAACTTCAAGACCAGACTTCCAAGAGAAACTGCTGAGCTACAGTTCATCTGCAAATTTGACACCATCAGTTTAGGATTAAACAAAGACTGTGAATGGCTAGCCAAGTACAAAAGCAGTTTCTCCTCTCTTGGTGTTCACACCTCCACATCGGCTGCTAGAAGTGGGCCTCACCCTCCCTGACTGAATTAACCTCGTTATCTCTAGCCTTATTCTTGCCTGCATATTTATACCTGCCTCTGGAAATTTCCACTTTATGCATCTGACGAAGTGGGTCTTTGCCCACGAAAGCTTATGCTCCAATACATCTGTTAGTCTATAAGGTGCCACAGGACTCCTTGTCCCATTTTAAAAAGGTTATTACAAACTGCTTCTGTATCCAAGTGTAAACAAACCATTAAAAAAAAAAAAAAACGATAAATGACAAAAGGACTGGCAAATAGCCAAAAAGTCCAAAGTATTTTTCTTCAACTGAGGAAGGAAAAATTAGAGACTCAAGGTGAAAGTGATAATTGCCTATACGTAGAAAGAGTGGAAGGACAACTACTCCCCAACACCTAGCCTCACAAATCTATGGGTCTCCCAGTGTATTTTATGTTCTGTATCTTTTAGCCCACCAGCTCCTCAGCAGGACCTTTTCACTTGCACTTTGTACAGCGAACAACATACTGTGGTACTTGAGTATGCGAAGAATGCAAATAGGAACGCAGTACAGGTTGAATCTCTCCTGTCTGGCACCATCCGTGGTCCAGCATGATTTTAGTTAGCCAGATATCCACTTATCACGGGCATGGCCATGTTTCCCAGAGTCCCACAAAGTCTGTTTACAGCCACCAGTGCTGGCTCTCAGTATTCTGCACCGTTATTTAGCTCTAACTTATCCCCAAATGTCTTCTAAGAGCCCAATAAGCAGTGGGAACGATGGTAATGCTCCTAGACAATAATGACCTCCCATGATTTGGCAAATACTCTGGTTCAGCACCAATCAGGTCCTCAGGGTGCTCAACTAGAGAGGTTTGGCCTGTAATTGTTTGAGGTAATCCTGATACCAATGAAACTGAATAAAGAATGACTCAGTCAGAATGGGTGTGATCTTGCAGAGTGTTCTGTCCCTGATTGAGCAACTCAATTTGGCATGTCCTTAGCTTTGAGCATACAGGTACTCACATTAACGTAATTGGGAATTACTCCTATACCTACAGCCAAGCACATACATAAGTGCTCTATGGGATCAGGGACAGACTGTCCAGCATTTTTGCAGGATTGAGTTCTGTATCAAGAATAAAGGGACCAGAGGAAGTTCTGGAATTTTATTCAAATGAAGACAGACAGAGGAGATGTCCTTAGGAGTCAAGGAGAAGGGAGCCAATGAACCCAGGAAGTGGGGTGTAGGACAGGAGGAATCCTTCACAGGGAATTTCTGCAGAAAGAGATGAGGCAAGGAAAGGTGAGACTGATCATAAAAAATCCTGGCTCAACCTGCCTGCCTGACAGATGGAGAGGCACACCCATTGTACAACACTGAATGTACCTACCTTGTAAATGTTATTGCCTTGCTTTTTCTCTCTTGTAACTCTGTTTCTTTCACCTTCCCCTATTCCCACCGCTATTGCTAAATCAAAAACATTCATCTTGAAACTCTTTCAGTTGCTGTTCCTTGAAAAGTACTTTATTCAATAAAATGCTTTCACTTTGTTTAGTCAGTTTCTCGAGTAGATGATCCTAATGTTTGGACTGATGATCCTAATGTTTGGAGTGAAAGATGGAGCAAAGGACAACAAGCAGAGGAGAAAAACTGCTGTATATGGAGATGCAACAGATGTGTTCTTAGATAGACATCAAATCCCAAATTGCACAACTGAGCTCTACAGACAGATCTCAAAGAACACTGAAGCAATCAGCACGATTTTCAAGGGCTCTGTCACTACAGGTACTGTTAAAACAAAAAGACAACTGTACTATTCCTGGGTCCGCCCCATCTCTCTCTATAATACTGGGCAAGTCAAACCTCTGCACCTCAGCTTCTCTTTGTGAAAAATGGAATAATGTTTATGGACCTCAAAACTGTGCTGTGATGCTTCATTATATTTGCATTTGAAAAGGACTATGAGATTATTGGATGAGGCTGACAACGGAGGAATGGTTAGACTCAGTAAATCTTCAGTTCCCTGCCAGGTTCTGGAGGGCAATTAGCTCTAATGGGCACAGGCTCATCTGCCCATTTTCAGGTTAGCTCCTGTTCACACACCATCATCAGTGATAATATAACTGCTCTAGGAACAAGATTTGATTAGTTAACTGGTACAGCAGAGCAAGATGACTATAAACAAGGGCATAAAACATATACCCATGAGTCCCGCAGTACCAAGCACTAGGTTAAATAATTTTTAGATTCTCTATAGGATTTTTTTCAGCAGGATTATACCACTCCACTTACCCTAAATGTAGGGTCAAAACTACTTGGTATTATCAGCTGATGAAAAGGACAGCTTAAAAACAAATCAAGAAGACTTAACTTCATAAACAGTTTGATTAGTTTCCCAAAGACCTTTAAAATAAAACAAATTTCATCTTCCCAAAGTGTATATTCAAATCGATCTGTACAGCGGGAATCTTCAGCAAGCATACTGCAGAGCTACACAATAGCTATGCTACAAACAGAAGTTCTACAGAACTTACTACACTATTTTCAAAAGACTTGTCTGCAATTTAGTAGCTTGCTTGAGGCCTGGTTGTAGCAGATACACATCTTTCTGCTAGGGTTGCCAGGTGTCCAGTATTGACCCGGACAGGCCAGTATTTTCGCCTCCTATCCGGTAAAAAATTTCAGAAAATACTGGTCACCTAAAATGTCCAGTATTTTCTGGTTTTTTCCCCTGCCAGGAGGCGAAAATACCGGACATCTGGCAACTCTACGACACACTCAGCAACTAGGCCCAGCACCCAGGCCCCCGCCCCAGATCCCCTGCTTACCTGGTTCCGCAGGGAAGCTCCCTTCTGGCTCGACCAAAAAAACAAGATGGCCGCTGGCAAAAACCCTAAAGACCTGAGCAACAGGAAGCAATACCTTCCGTGGGTCTTAGTGCTCAACCTCTTCTCTTCCTATCCCTAATCTGACTCTGCATGCAATTAAAGGGGCCATGCTGTTTTTATTTATTTGCTTAACTCTTGGGGTCCTTCCCCCCCCCCCCAATAACTTTGGTCTCTTCCCCCTCCCCCCCCCAAAAACACAGATTTTTTTCCCCGGTGGCTTCTCGGGAGGTGTCGGTATTTTTGTTGAAACCATCTGGCAACCCTACTTTCTGCATAGTGCTTTTTTGCACAGCCTTTCTTGATAGCATGCGATGAGTATTTCTTTGTGCAGTTTAAATGACTTTGTGAACTATTGACTAAGCAGAACACACATTCTCTTTATAACCTTGGTAAACCTATTCATATGCAACACTGAATATCTCATGAGTCTCTGAAGCATACACAGTGAGCTCTCTTTACAATCATTTTTAAGTCACTCAAACTATTTAAAGAATCAAATCTATCAAAAAAAACAGGGCCTGTCTACATGGTGGTGTAACTGTGCTGTACAGGTGTATGATTTCTAAAGGACACTAACATGTCGTGCATTAACTGGTCCATGTAGATGCTGCTGGTGTACTTTAATTTAACACTGTTTGGAACAGTAATATATTCAAGTTCACTAGAGAACATTTAATGCACGTCACCATAGTCAAAAAGGATCAATTAATGCACAACACATTAGTGCAATTAGGAAATCACACATCTCTAGGCCATATATCCTTACCATGCAGAGAAGCTCAGAGATGTAAACGTTTTCTTGCTACACTGTGCTAAAAATAATTCACGTGCTTAAAAAATGGAACCAAAACTTTAAAAAAAAAAGCTATGTTCATTTCTCTTTATAAAACTAGAGGGTATACTAAGGATGTTAAAATGCAGTTACTTTCCTAATTGAGTAGTCAACAGATTTTGTTAACTAATCAAGTAACTGGTAAGGATTGCCATTACAGCGATCAGTCTGGTTTGTGGATCCCAGCATAACCTCCTTTGCGTGCCACCTCACCAGTCCCTTGTAATGCTGAGTGGCAATGGGAGAGATTGAGGGCTGATCAATGACCCACAGGAGCAGGGTCTGAGCAAGCGTCTTCGCATGCCAGCTTCCCTGTCTCTTAATAAAGCCACAGCTGGGGAGGTGGGGGGGATGCAACTAGTCGACTGTGCTAACCAATAAGCTCCTGCTTATTGGTTAGTTGACTAGTGGCTTACATCCCTAGGGTATACTGCCTTTTCATTATTTAAAGAAATAGGATTTGTCATATGGAAATGAAAAGTTAAACTGATTGGTCAGGTAAGAATGTACCATAAGCAGCAGTAAGGCGCATGTTGCCTTGTAAGCAAGTAAAACAACACCCAATATGGAAAAAGGAAATCTAATCTAAGGAGTAACTATTGTGTCCTGGCATTTTGCAAAATTAAGGTCAGAGTTTACACCGAGATAGTATGAAGAGAAACACAGTCCTATGTCCAAAGTTGTTTTCCCAGTGTTAAAGAAGGAGTTGCTGAACTAGTCTCAGTAATTATTTGGCTTGGAAGTCATTGAAGATGGCTAGTATGCTTCATATAAACCACTACAACTCAACTGTAGAGGGGGATGATAGCAAGACTCAGGGAGAAAAGATGGAACAAAACAATTACATAATGAGAAAGATTCATCATGACAAAAAAAAATGTATAAATGATTAAATTCCATAGACATGTGCAGTCCCTAATGGCAAGTTGTTATCTTAAATCTGGACATACCCCTTTTTCAAAGGGGGTTGATTAGGTTAATGCAGTGATATCTATACAGCCGTTGTATATCCTTTGAAAGCTGACTTCACTGTAGCCAACTATTTTGGCAGTAATTTATGATATTCTCCATCATACTAAGCCGTTTATCATAGGCTTACAAGGAGATTATTGAAATGCATTATACAAAAATTTATCAAAACAAATTTTGATATGGGGCAGCTTGTAAGGAAGAAAAACATGAAGTCTGAAAAACCTTAGTGCTTTTTTATTTATGGAGATTTTCTTTTTTAACAATTCAAGTTCTGAGCAAGTTTCGTCCACCACTAATATGTCAGTACTATTTTGTGCTACAGCCGTGGGATATTTAGTCTTGTTGGCTTTTCCTCTCACATATTTGAATATCCCCCATTTTAAGTACTTAATTATTTCAACTGATGAACAAAAAAATTGCTTAATATTCCATATAAGATATGTTCATTTTCTCAAACAGTTTTTGGCCTTTTGGACATAAATGTCACTTTCGGCATCACAAAGTAGGAAAAAGAATCAGAGCAACTTTGCTATACTCCTGTTTTCTTCTGTATTGATGATCTCCCAGAAGAAAAATTCAACTACCTTGGGAGATTCTTCAAATAATGCACCTAAAAATGTCTTATGGATAAACTGATGAAAATCTGAAGTATTTTCTGTTAACTGCAGTTTTTGCCAGCTACAATGACAATAGTTAAGACTGCAAATTTATTTAAATTATAACCCTTTTTTCACTCACTTGTAACTTAAAGAAAAAAATACTCACTCTGCAGTAAAGTTTTACATGCTTGGTCTCAAAAAAATCCACCAGAAAAGGACATGTAACTTAACTCTGCTCCAGCCTTCTTTAAGTTATATATTGGGAACATAAACTTAGTTTACCTCCTATCTGTTATTTTTCCTACAAGTATTTTATTTCACAAATGGCTGAATTTACAATATTGTTCAAACTTGGTATGTAAGTATTCTTAATTAAAGAGTGGGTGCCAGGTTTAAAAAATGTGGGATTTTATTTTATAGTTATAGGTGATTTAAATGGTACTTTAATTTATGCAATAGATTAAACATCTCTTATACAAGTATGGTTAAAAAGTGTTTTGTTTCCAGTGACCATCAACACACTAGTCAATAACCAGCCTAAAATGGTCACTGAATTTGTGGAGATAACGTAAGAACTATTATTTTTTTGTTCTGCTTGTGCTATCGATAGCACACAACTGGCAGCAGCTTATTATTATTAAAAATTGAGGAGTCCTGTGGCAAATTAAAGACTAACAGATTTATTTGGGAAATATCTTTATTTCGTGAGTAAAAACCACTTCATCAAGTTCTGACCTTGCCCTTAAAAATACTCAAATAAGCTTTAGGATGGAAGTCTGCTGAAGAATCCAGAACATCTCTCTTTACAAAAGGGAGCAGGCTGGTTTTGTTGTGGCTATGTGAAAAACTATATTACAGAAGAGGGCACATTTCTCTTTCCCCACCATGCACTCTATTGTTCAGTAGATGCACCTGCATAGGTTTTGCTGCAGGAATAATCACATGGTTCAAACACCAGTTATTAACTACAGTTAAAATGTAAAATTCAAGTAAATACATTTTAATGTAAAAGGTCAGTCCACTAAGGAAAAAAAAAACAACAACATTGAAAATCTACTCAATCACTCTAATGAGGCTTACTGAAAGAAAAACACAAAAACAAAAACTCTTTCCGCTACTTCAAATGCGCACTCTTTTTTCTTGTCCACATCTTGCATCCAATGACAGTGGAGGGTTTTGGGGGAGGAAGGCTTGCACATTTAACTAAATAAAGATGATAAAAGAACAAAAAAAAACAAGAATTAAGTATTCAATACAAAGCTGCTTCAATTGTCTTCCATCACATATTTAAAGTTATTCATAGAGGCCCTAAAAATAAGAGTCATGCAGAACAGCCAAGAGAGATATCTAACACGCAATTAAAGTCACAGTATGGAAGACAACAGCTGATATTAGGACGAAGTCCCAGATATTTTTTTTTTTAAAGTCAAGTAATGAAATTATTGTTCAGAAAAAATGAAAAGGAACTATAAGAGACTGAAATAGTATTCTTCACCAATTTAACACCAATGAGCATATCTTATTCCATAGCTCTACCACAGAATGCCCAACCCTGAAGACTCTTATCACATTGATTTCCTACCCTTTGCTACATTAATTTGCCAACTATGACAAATGTATGAGTGTGTGGGAGTGCCTAGGGGTGCGATCACCCCCTGCCCTCAGGCAGGGGGGTTCAGCGGACCCGAACGCCCAACTCTGCGTCACTAGCCGCCGGGTGCAATCACCCCCACTCCGACGAGTCTGGGGGGGGATCTGCGGACCCAGAATCTTGCCCCCGGCCCCACCCCAAGGCGGGGTTACTTGTTTCCTGGATGCTCCGCGGTTCGTTCCCTTACAGCCGCGTCACTGCCAGCTCCTGCAGCTGAAGGGGGGGTAGGGGGACCCAGGCCCGCCCTCTCCTCCGGGTCCCAGCCCAGGGCCCTAAGTGCAGGGGTCCGCTAGGCCCCTACACGACAGACGTGGGATGGGTTCCCGCAATGCGTCTGCCCACGGGCGCCACAGGGGTCCCACCCCGGGCTGCTTCCTCCCCCCTGTGGGTCTCGGGGTCCCACCCAAAAGATCTCCGGGGCTTACTGTGGTTCGGCTGTTCAGGCTGGTAGGCGTCCCCGCCTGGAGTGCGGTCACGGTGTCGGAGCTGGGCGCTCGCCGCGGGGGTCCTGGGCCTCCGGGGGTTGGGGTCTGCACGCCGACCACCCTTGGGGGTGGTGCTGACACAACCCCGTCCCAGGGTGTTCCAGGGGCCAGCCTCGATGGCTCCCCCCTCCTCCGCTGGCGGGCCCTTTTGAATCGGCCCGCCGGTGATGACGTGCCCGCGGGGCCCCGCCCCGCCCGAGACGCGGCGGGCTCGTCGGCCTCTCCGCCCGCCATTCTCCGCGTCCGCCCTCGGAGGACGCACGCCGGGGCAGAGCCAGCCGCCGCAGGACTGCGCAGCCGCGGGGGGAGGCTCGGGCGCCGCCGCCCACTCCCCGCCAGGCCGTGGTGTCCCGGCGCCACTGCCGGGGTCGCGGCTTCTTGGCACCCCGCCTCGGGCGCCTGCGTGCAGGTCGCCTGCGGCCCGTCACAGAGTGCATAGCCAGTCAAAAGGAAAAGAGAAAGGAAGACACTCAGGAAAAATGTTCAGCCTTGAAGCTCCTACCGTTTGCCAGGGAGACAACTCATGTTTTTAAAACAAAAAACAAAAAAAAACAAAAAAAAAACCCTCTAATATAAAATATTATAGATATCAAGGTAGTGTTTTCTGGGTTGTAAAGGCTCTCTCCCACCAAACGCTAAATGTCCTAGAAAAACAAAGCTCTCAAAGTAGTATATAGAAAACAACGCCACAGTTTATTTCAGTGATACACCAACATCATACCAGTGAACAAGCGCAGAAATTTTGAATCTGGGCACCATGACCAACCTGTCCTTCATATATTTCTCAATGAGAGAAAGACCACAACAGTATTCTGGCTAGTATAAGGCATTTCCAGTATGGAAAGGGTTGCAAAGCACTGAACTGTTATATCAGAGCTGGATTCTGAACATAAGACACAAATCACTAATACAACAAAAAATCTTCAGCACTAAATCTGTCTACTCAACACTTTTGAATCCACTTAAACTAAATAAAAGGTAGCCTAGAAAGATAATACTTCATCCTACCATGAGTGTAGGAGACTGGACTAGATGACTTCTTGAGGTCACTTCCAGTCCTATGATTCTGTGGAAGTGTTATAATTGGGAAGATTACACACTATCTGTTGGAGAAGAGAGCTAGAAGTTTGTTCTACAATGACTAAGGTTTGATTAAATGGTGGTTTCAAATGAGTACTACCATATCCCTAATGTTACAGTCATACAGAAATCTGAATGTAAATGAGCTGTGAAGCATAGCAGTTTACATTTTTAAATTGAAAAAAATATATAGCTTGGAATGGAATACCACTTATTTAAATCCAATCTTACCCTTTCCACCCAACCAATGGAATCATTTACTAGATCTGAAAACATCAGGTCAAGCTTTTACCATCTGGAATATGGTAACTAAAATAGATAATACTTTGCAATTTAGTGCCTTCCCATTGATGATTTACAAAGCACTTTGAGAACATTAACAGCTTCACAATACCCTTGTAAATTATATAAACTGAGGCACAGGGAAGTTTCATAACCCCTCTAATATCACCGAGTAAATAAATGTCAGAGCCAGGAACAAACCACAGGAGCCTTGTTCACAGGCTTGTGCCCTCACCACTATACAACACAGACAGTGATAATACTCAAATGAAAGAGTATTGAGATTTTTTTTTTTATAATCTACATCAAAGACAAACACCTATAAAGGATTCTAACAATTGCAGATGAAACACATATTTCATCACCACCATTGTAAAAAAAGAAAACCACACAGAAACGTGACTGGAACAAAGTAATTTTTAAAAAAGTTATAATTTTGCCATTTCAGTGAATGATTTTAAATGATAAAGTTACCTGTAAGAGGCCATAATGCACCTATAACATGAGATGAGACACTGCAAGTATAGGGTTTGGAAAGATTACAGCTTTGTTTTAGGTTATTACTCTAAATTTTCTAATAAACCTAAATGAGGCAAATGACATTGTGAGAAAGAGTTTCTACACCCATTTGCCTATCATCATTCAAATCTTTTAGGAACGATCCAAAGGAAACAGATCATTGTCCATCAACAGCAATATTTATTATAAATATCAGCTTTGTGGATCAGTCTTTCTAAAGGAGGGTTTTAAGAGAATCAAGCACAAGTTCAATCACAACAAACAGTTTTCATGAAAATTACCTCAGATTTCTAAGATGCAAATATTAGGAGAAAGCAGGTTATCATAAATAAATTAAAGGTCACAGTCAGGAGGTTAGGCTATCTGGGAACGATCCCAGGATAGCATGCTCAGCTCCTCAAAGAAAGGAAAAGTCTTTGGGTTAAAATTGAAGGAACGGAACTGGCCAATGATCAGACTTCAACAGAATCACTTAACTATCCGTAGTCAAAAAGGAAGTTGTTGTCCAAGAATATAAACATAATGAAGGAGAGGAGACGAAAACCTGGCTCACTGAGGTCAATGCCAAGACTCCTGTTGACTTCAATGAGGCCAGCATTTTACATGTTACGTTTATCAGAGAGGAGGGAATATGGAATGAATGGGCAGGTTCCAGATAATCTCCACATTCTTTGGAGAGGGCTGCAGAAAATTAAGCAAGCAGATCAATGTGACAACAAAAGTACGTGCCAAACACACTAAATTGTTCATCCAATACAAATATCTGAAACAACAAAAAGGAGTCATATAAAAAGTGGAAACTAGGTCAAATTACAACAGATGAAAATAAGGAAACAATGCAAATATTCAGGGGCAAGATTAGAAAGGCAAAGGCACAAAACAAGCTCAATCTAGCTAGAGACGCAAGGGTTAACAAGACAACATTCTACAAATATATTAGAAGCAAAAGGAAGACCAAGGATGGGCGAGGCCCATTGCTCAGTGAAGAGGAAGAAATAGTAACAGGAAACTGGGAAATGGTAGAGGTGCTTAATGACTTTGGTTTCACTTTTCACCAAGAAGTTTGATGATGAAGGAATGCCAAACATAGCGAATGCCAGTGGAAATGGGGTAGGTTTAGAAGTTAAAATAAAAAAAAAAAAAAGTTAAAAATTACTTAGAAAAGTTATATGTCCTCAAGTCACCAGGGCCTGATGAAATGCAACTTAGAACACTCAAGGAGCTGACAGAGGAGGTATCTGAGCCTTTAGCTATCATATTTGAAACATCATGGAAGTTGGGAGAGACACCAAAAGAATGGAAAGGGCAAATATAGTGCCCATTTATAAAAAGGGAAATAAGAAAACCCCAGGAAACCACAGACCAAGCAGTTTAACTTCTGGGCCAGGGAAGATAATGGTGCAAGTAATTAAGGAATTCATCTGCAAACATCTAGAAGATAATAAAGTGATAGGTAACAGCCAGCACTGATTTCCAAACAAACGTCAAACCAATCGGATAGCTTTCTTTGACAGGATAACAAGTCTTGTGGATAAGGGAGAAGCAGTGGACGTGATATACCTAGACTTTAGTAAAGCATTTGATATGGTCTCGCATGACCTTCTTATCAGTAAACTGGGGAAATACAACCTAGATGGGGCTACTATAAGGTGGGTGCATAACTGGCTTGATAATCACTCTCAGAGAGTAGTTACAAACGGTTCATAGTCATTCTGGAAGGGCATAACAAGTGGGGTTCTGCAGGGGTCTGTTTTGAGACTGGTTCTTTACAAGGTTGGAACTGCAGCATGAGCTCCTGGCTGCGTGGGGGGGAGAGGTGGGGCTGAACTCCCGGCCCGCATGCCACGGGAAATTGGCTTGCGGCTGACCCCTGATCTAGACAATGTTTGGTCATGTCGTAAGAGCAGGGGACTGGACTTGATGATCTCTCGAGATCCCTTCCAGTTCTAGTACTCTATGATTCCATGATAGTAGGACAAAGATAACTTAACACAACAATACTTAAGACAGCTTTTTCTGATGGGCTTACAAATGAGTATTTTTCAGGACTGGCACGTGGTAGTCAGCATCTGTAGTTACAAATTAAAGACAGAGTCTGACTTTAAAAATATATATATATCTAATTATAAACCTAACAGGGCATAGTCTATGCTCTGACTGATTTCATAAAGTCCCAAATTTATGACAAAGAAAACGCTGCTTTCAGCAATAGTTTCCTTCTAATTAACAATGAAGGCAGAGTAGGGCTGAACAACCAGGCCACATGCATCCAACCAAACCAAAAACTTATTTTGTAAATTTTATTACCAATCATTATTTAAATTCTTAGGTTCACTGCTTTTTTAAGTCATTATTTCTGAAACAACCTACTCACAGGATAACTAAGCATATTGAATGGCTTTTACTTTTTTTTTTTTATTATTAAAGGCATGAGGTCACATAACAAAAGATACAGAGGACTTTACACGAATATGTAGATCTAATGGGTAATAAAAATAAATATATTTTAGGACTGGTCATTTTCTGTACAAAACTTTTTTTAACAATCAGTCGTTCTGTAATTTAAGGGATTGGCAATAACAGAGAATATTTTTAAGGTATCTGAAAGATCCTTTCACACTTACAAGACATATATAGCTGTTACTGGGGGTTTTTTAAGTTAATGGGAACTGAATCAAAAGATATACAAAAAAGCAAGTATTTAAAATCCATTTCACAAGGGAACCAGAAATTCCTGTAAAACAAGACACAGAAGTTCTTTAACAAAAAGATAAATACAATGACACACACAATTTACATTCATTTAAAGCTACCCACGTGCATAAAAACACACCAAATCTCAAGCAATTACTCTGTGCCAGGATGAGACTGGTAATATCAATAGTCCTTAGTTAATTATTTTCGAACAGTAGTAATTAATGTTGATTATGTTCTTTAACTATGGCACATTTTTCTTTTCAGTAACTTCTTAAATTCTTTGCATCTGTTAATTTTGTCGTTTAACTTATGCAATAATTTAACATGTTCAACTCAAAGAAAGCTTCTTTGTGAAAAACATTATCCAGGAAACTGCTTTCTAATTTTTGCTTGAAAGAAGAGCTGCCAGGGAAAAAAGAATCTCTCCTCAAAGCTTTAAATAGCTGCAAAGCGTCAGTTCAGGAAATACTACCGATATTTAATGTAAAGGGGGAGGAAAAAAAAAAAAACACAAGAGAGAGGTTATAACCACCAAAGTAAAACATAAAAATTGTACTGACAAAATCAAGACAACCTAACATTTACGGGTCATTTTTCAAAAGTTGTATGCGTGCATAATTACCATGCCGATAGATGCAAGCCCTGTATATGCCTATTCAAACCACCTGTATATGTTAAGGATGTTAAAAATCAGGGTGTTTTGGTCAATGTGTAACCACTGAAATTTTCAGCAGCTGCATTTACATGTGGGGGTAGGGAGAGGGAGGCAGCTCCGCGGGAGTCGGTGCATGCAGGGAGCTGGCTCCCAACGAGCACCGGCTCCCAAAAAGCTGCCTGCCCTCCCCACACTGCTGCCCCACAAGTACCAGCTCCTGCCTGCCTCACTGTGCTGCAGCCCAGGGGAGGCTTGTTCATAACCGTGAATGTTAACCAATGAGAACAGGTTCATCGGTTAACCATTTAA